>CM060926.1:603943758-606343758 GCA_030737875.1 Allium sativum | reverse complement strand
CAAGGCGAATACCACCATAGCCAACTCTAAATCATGAACCGGATATCTCTTCTCGGGATTCTTTAGCTATCTTCCAACGTAGGCAACTGCCCTACCTTCTTGCATGAGTACCCACTTAGCCCAGTCTCACATGCATAAGTGAAAACTATGAACATTTTCGATCCATCGGGAATGATAAGAATAGGCGCACTAGTTAATGATTCCTTCAATTTTCTAAAAGAAATATCACATTTCTCACTTCAAACGAATTCCAAATTCTTATTCGTTAATTGAGTTAGAGGGGTAGCTATATTCGTAAAATCCTTAAATAAATTTCCAGTAATAACCCGCTAACCCAAGGAAGCTTCTAACGTCTGTAGCATTTCAGGGTACCCTCCATTCTTTGATGGCTTCGACCTTGGCAGGGTCAACTTTTAATCCTTTCCCCGAAACGATATGACCAAGAAATCTAACTTGTTCTATCCATAAATGACATTTCGAGAACTTACCCTTCAATTGGTTCTCTCTTAGGATTCCTAGGACCTTTCTTAAATGATCTTCATGTTCTTTATGGTCCTTGAAAAATATAAGGATATCATCCACAAATACAACTACAATATTATTCATAATGCCCCTAAAAATTCTACTCATAAGGTTAACAAATAAAGCGGGTGCATTCGTTAAACCAAAGGACATAACCTCTCATTGGAACAGTCCATCGGGTGTCCTAAACGCAGTCTTATCCTCACTTTCTTCAGCAATCCTTAACTGATGGAATCCAGTCGCGAGGTCCAATTGAGAAAATACTTGGGCACCTCCATAGTGGTCAAACAAATAATTGATCCTTGGTAAAGGATATCTGTTCTTCTTGGTAAGCTTATTAAGTTCCCAATAATCCACACACAGACTTAGGGATCCATCAGCCTTAGTGGCAAATACTACCGGTGATCCCCATTCAAGCGTATTACGATGGATAAAGTCTTTTCGCAACAATCTCATTATTTGCTCATTCAACTCTCTCCTTTCCTTAGGAGTCATCTTCCTCAAGGCAAAGCTACAGGTCTTGCGCCTTTTCCTAAGTCAATCCTGAAAGAGATCTTTCCATGCAGGGGAAGTCCTATGAATTCCTCAAAAAAATCTGTGAACTCACATACAATAGGGACTTAAATCGGTCCTTCTGAACTAGCAGACAATAAACATAATATGATCGTAAACCTATTACCAGTCCAACACGTAACTCTTAGATAACAGCATCCACGGTTTTTTTTGAAGAACTATCATCTTGTCGCAATCAAGGATGGCCCCCATTAAATGATAGTTAATCCATACCCAAAATAAGACCGTACCCCAAGAAATCCATTACATACGCATCACAAAAGAATTCGATACTGTCGATTTCCCATACTAGGGCTTTACAAATAAGAATGAGATGCTTAGCTTCTCTGATAGGGTTAGCTACTTTTATCGGGTTACTAGCAGCAGATATAGGAAGGTTTAGGGATTCAACTATTCTTATAGCAATAAAGGAATGGGTCGCTCCAGAGTCAAATAGAGTACCGACTGCGTTTCCTAAAATAGGAAGTAGACCTTCCAATGAAGGTTGTCCTGATCTCTAGGGGGAATACTCTGAAGCGGTGCTGCTTCCAATGCATAATTTTGGCTACTCTGTCCAACCTTAGGCTTCGGGTAGTCCCTAGACATATGGTCTTCCTCGAGGTAGCTGAAGCATCTCCCCTTAAACTCCCTCTTCACCAAGCTAACTTTACAATCTTTGGCCTCATGGCCCTTGCGGTTGCATCTAATATAAACTTTAGCTTCCTTCTTGAACTTTCCACCTTTCTTCCTGTTCTTCCAGTATTCTTTCTTCTTATTCTTAGCAAAGATGGAACCACCTTCACCATTGTCTCCATTTTTATTTTCCTTTCCCCCTTCGGCTGTACACAAAATAGTTGTATCTACCAACATTTCAAATGTTGCCCCACAAGTGACTTGGGCCAATAACGTTTCCTTCAGTGGGATTTTAACCCCTTAACGAACCTTAAAGCCTTATTCATTAGGGATCTACCAACCCCTATGAAACTTAGACAATTCTGTGAACTTGGATATATAATCCCTTAAATTCATATTTCTTTGCTTTAAGTGGATAAACTTTTCTATTTGCATAGTCATTTCAACGTTCAACAAGAACTTTGTCTCGATACGGGTCTTAAACTCTTCCCAAATGAATATCCACCCATATTTTCCCATGAAAATACATTCTACTATTCTAGAGCTTGTCCCTTTAAGTGTCAGGCCGCTACCCTCCGTTTGGCTTGATCATCCCATCTTATGGCGTCAACCAATTTCGGGCCTCAAGGAAGCTTTCATTGCCCAAGAACAGTTTTCCTCCTAAGTGAACCAAGCTTTTGTAAATGCGAAAGCCTTGGCAGCGGGCTAGGCTCCTACTAGCGCCGTTGGGGAAGGATTCGTGATAGGGACTTGTTCCACTATTCTAAGATACTGCTGGAACCATTCGGGCAAGTATCTGAGACTTGCCGAGTTTTCCTGTTCGTTTATGTTATCATCCATTCTACTATTTGAAAAAGGAAAAATCCTTCAGTGGACATTCCTAAGATAGTATTCAAGCCAAAAGATAAGGATTTGCCTAGTAAAATTGTGCATGTCTTTTGGGGTATAGTAAAATTATATATATATATATATAGAGACACACACACACACATATATATATATATATGTATATATATAGTTTGAAAGCCTTTTTTGAATAACAAATATGCCTCTTATACGTATATTCCCTTAATCGGGTAACCAAAGCACTGATACCAAATGTAACAACACGCCCAGAGTAGGCCTAAATTTCGATCTAGAAAAGGCCCTCGAAACTTAGAGTCGCTTTAAATGGGTCATTGGTTCATATAAGGACTTACATTTGCACATAATAACAGAGAAATATAACGGGATGGAATCTCACACAGCGGAAGGGATGAAATATAATATTGAGAAAGTATATGTACCATTTAAATTAAAAATCAATAATATAGTTGACAACCATGTTTTATACAGTTACATTAGGTATATCAATAATGTCCCAAATAGAATAATCATGCCAATAAAAAATAAAAAATAAATAGATAAATTACTCCATCATCAGGCTCCCACAACTTCATCTCTCAGTATGAAGTCCAACCTACTGTCTTGTAAGTATGTTAACAGGAGGGAGGTCAGAACATAAATTCCTGGAAAATGAAAACCACATATGTTTAAAGGGTAACTATTCTTATATTTGGCATAACAGATTTTTCACGATATGTGTACGTGAACAAGCCTACACATAAGCCAATCAATTAATTAATAATGGACATTCATACAGTCACTTAAGACCTTCATTAACACTTTAGGATGGATCCTCGATCACTTAAGACCCAACGAGGTGGACATTCTCGGTCATTTAAGGCCATACTGCTATACTAAATTTAGGGTGTATTCTTATAATCAGTTAAGACCCTATGGTAGACCCTAGCCACTTAAGACCCAATCCTATCACGTCTACGCTATAAATTTATATACTCTTAATATTAATATGAGAAGTAGTAACTCGTCACTTAATACCGGTTTAGGGTAGACTTATATTGCCATTTAAGATCCATTCGGCGGACTCTCATGTTACTACTTAACTAATATCACGGGTGAACTCCTATGCCGCTTAAGACTTCTCGTAGACAGGGCATTAATTATAGTTGCATGCAGCGTAGCGTACCTATTATGTCCCTAGGTTAGCCCTCACGCATCTCCTAGAGGAAGCAGACAAATTCCGTAGAAATACCCCCACTCAACGTTACCGTTATATTTAGTCCACTTTAGAGGAGGACCCAAAAAATCACTTAAACCCTAATAATGGAGGGTCCCATGACTTTGGCTCCAAACCAAGGAGTGTACCTTAGGAACAAGCCTTGTCCTAACCACTTAAGACCCAAATTAGGCAGGTCAGCCACTTAAGACCTTCTCAAGGCAAGCATGCCTACATAAACACACACACACACACACACACACACACATATATATATATATATATATACACACACATATATATACACACACACGTGTGCGCGCACACACTAGACCTCTTACATTAAACCATCTACTTGTAGATATTAGATTTGTTGGGTGATTCCGGCAGGCTTTTACTAAAAGTGGGTTTAACCTCGACCTTAGTGTAATAATTATAAAGGCTCATGACACTTAGACCTCTCACATTAACTAGGTTTAGATGCTGGATATACCGGTCGGTTCTGGACAGACTTCTACTATTGGTTAACCTTGTGCCTTTGTGTCATTAATTAGTATTTATAAAGCCATTAACGCACACACATACAAACAAATTCCTAAAGAACATTTAAAATTCAAATTCTACTTTCTTAAATTAGTCGTACTTACTACGCATTTATTATACGTTAATTATGTTATTCAATATATATATATATATATATATATCCAAAGTTAAACGAATACTAAACATTTGAATTTAACATTTCTAAACCATTGAAATGTCAATCTCTAACCAAAGAAAGGCATACAAGTCAATTTTCCGTATTTCACCAATCAAATATATACATGTATATAAACATATACCTAAATAGGAGACAAACAATAATAACATATAAAACTAGTATCCTAGGCTTGACTGATTGCTACAACAACAAAAGATAACAATTGTGAAATGCAACCAAACATATATGTATATATATATAATTATTTTAAAGTTCAAATCCACTTCTGAATACGTTTATGTGTAAAAAATTTATATTTGAACATTGTATAAATAAATACGTTCAAATAATCTATTTATAAAAATAGATATTTAAACCTATTTTAAATTATACAAAAATCCAAAGACTTTATGTCCAACAATAAACAATACATGAAAATCATAACATATGAAATATGAATTTGACCACAATAATAATTATACAACACAACTTTGTCATCTTCTCCATTGCTTTAACAACTACAAACCATAAATTTACACAAATTGTACACTTCCGCCAAAAATAAAAAATAAAAGAGAGGAATTTCGGTGATTTTCTATTTTTAATGTTTTCGTGGAAATCCCAAATCCTCTTAGGCCTAATAATCTAAATCAATACTACTAAATAAAATAATAGCAAACAGAAGAGATTTCCACTCACAGTGATTAAACTAGATGGAAATGACGCAAATCTGATAATTGTTGCTCTTTAGCATGAAGGCTCGCACGAAAACAAACTCCAATTTTGTAATAATATATATATATATATATAAGAATTTAAACAGTTAGAAATCTTTTATATAAATCTATAATTCCAGATTCACAATCTATACTAAATCCTATTTTAGAGGAGATGAGAAAGAATATAAATTAGAAAGTTTATAGAAGAAAACCTAACATTTTTCTGGAACTCAATGGCAGAACAAAGGCTATGGAAATGGAGAAGATTAGGTTTAAGGGGGGTAAAATGGAGTGTTATTTATAGGTATGTGTATGCAAATAATAACCATAGAATTAGTTAGATTAAATCCTGGTTGTTTATTTTATAATAATCACACCAAAACCTAACCCAAATCAGGTTCACCATGCATTGGCCTACCCGAGGGGTCGATCCCTTGGCCTTAAAATTTATCAGTGAATATATGTAACGAGTGAATTTTTTTTATTAATTAAAGTGTCCCTTTTCATACATATTACTTCCCTTTTACAACATATTCTTTTCCCCTTTTACACATATATATACACACACAGATTTGAATTCTATGCAATATTCCAATTAGCCAGTAACTAGATGTTTATATTCCATATGTTTATCAATTTAATTGAAATTTCAATCGTTGTGCATATTGTATTTACACAAAACACAATTAAAGGTGAATTCTTAATACAGACTCCATGTAATGACCCGGGTTTTTGTCGACTTTGGTTATCGCCATAAACTCAATGATGACTAACCAAACATCGAAAAATACCGGTCATAAATGAAAGAAATTAGAGGGTGAAAATAGATAAGATAAAAACTTAGAATTGAAGAAGAAGAAGAACACAACATCAGAGTAACACGAATCTCACAGCGGAACGAATAACATATAATAGATAACATAACCTTGAAATATAACTTTGTACTTGAATATACATCATTACCAAAGTACAACACTTACAACACAGCGGAAATAAACTATAGCTATATGATCCTAAAGCCTCTTGCTCCAGCTCTTCAGGTATATCTGTAAAATCCCGACTACTTGACTGCCCGTACAAATTTAGGCACCCAAGAGTTTAGGGAAAACAAAACAAAATAAACTCCGGGTCAGTCATGGGACTGGTATGAGTAAAACAGTTTAAAACAGTTCGAACAAGTAAATGATATCTCATAAGACCACGCCGTATAACGGAACGGGTTTTTCCCTTATGAGAATCCAAAATATCTTTATATCAAAAACCTTTTGATATTATAATAATGTCTATCAACCACAATATAATAATCATCTAGCAAAAACGCTTTCATCTCACGTTCTACCTATATAGTATACAATAAAAACCGTAAGCACGTATTGGGTAATGGATTTCCAACTATGATAAGGTATGGAACCACCTTTCGCTAGTGTACCTCTAGAAACTGGGTTCAACAAGAACATCTTGCAACCCGGCCACACATGACCGACCACTCATTTCGCTTGAGTGTATCGAATGTATATCACCAACGGTTGGGATCAGCAACCGTTTCCCGAATGGGACAGTATCGACAATAGATTTTTAGAAATAAATGAAACTCTAGATCAGGTGATTATACACCCAACTTCAGAGCGACCGACTTAGCCATGCTGCCTGCTCGATTTCTGTCATTTACCGGTTGATGAGGCTTGAGGTTACGCTTCATCATCACATCAGATTCACTTCGAATGCCACATCATCAAATCTATCAAATCACTGATTGACGTCCTCAACAATACATTATGTGTTAGCTAAAATCAGTTTCCTTCTCTGCTTCCACTCTTGGTACGGTTGGAGAAATCAATATACGTGATCGTCTAGAAATACCCTGTCAGACATCCGTCCATACAAGTCATCCAGGATCAGGATGAACTGAAGGTACTATTCAGTATATCCATCTTAGGCACTATTTTCTAAGACTTATACAATAGCCCTTGCACTTTACTCCGTCTTCAATTATCTTTGGCATATATGATTCGCAACGCTTATGCCAATACAGAGTGGTTCTTTGGATAATAATCCAACCGGTCTCTCCATATTAACAACGTTAAAATGGTCAAAACTTCGATAGTCTGTGATTTAACTATCGAAGGAAAACAGGTGTGCAAACAACGATATTATTTCCAATTGGAAATTCTATCAAATCAATCATCAATCACAAATATATATATATATATATATTTCCTTATTTTCTATGTTTAGAAAATATACGTTATTAACACTGGAAAACATTTCCATTTGTTTGTTTACATATCACTATCATTTCACAACTATCAGTCCCTGACTGTAAACTAGTAGGAGAACAATTCTCTAAGTATAAACCCCGAAAGCCGAAACCAACATCAGATCGATACTCAGAAAACTATTCAACTTACTAATCTCTAGTCAGTTTCTAATTTTGCTTAACTCTATTTCTTTAACTCAATTTGATTAACTCTAATTCTATAAACCCTCACTGGATTAACTCTAACTGATTAACTCTAACTGGTTTAACTCTAACTGGTTTATCTCCAACTGGTTTATCTATAACTCTAATCGATTAACTCGACTTGGCTAACTCCTTTTGGTTAACTCCAATCAATTAACTCTATTTGATTAATTTTAATCGATTAACTCCTTTCAATTCTATTTAACAATTAAATAATTCCTTTTATTCTATTTATTTCCTAAATAAATATCCCGTTTTACTCCTATTTATTTCCTAAATAAATAACCTTTATAATCCTATTTATTTATTTCTAAATAAATATCTCCTTTTAATTAAACCTGTTTATCTTCCAAAGTAAATAATCCCTTTATTATATCTAATTTATTTACCAAATAAATAATCCATTTAATGTCTTATTGATTTATCTTAAATAAATAATTCACTTTATAAGTATTCCACTTATAAATATCCTTTTTATAAATATTCTCTATTAATAAATATTCCTGTTTATAAAATCTTCTTTGATTTTATAAATAAATTTCCTTTTAAAAATCCTTTGATTTTATAAATAATTTATTTTCAAATATCACTTTGAAAATTCCCTTATCAACATTCCGGTATGTTATGGTATTTATCATACCATACAACAATGATCAGTATCATTCACACATATAAAATCATCAACAGATTTCATATCACATCGTATAACACAATATATAAAACAAAACGGTATTTATATATTGAGGAACCCAGTTGGGTCCCTCCAACCTGTTTCCCTGCATCCACAGATGTTACACAATAAAATCAACATCAAATTCAGTTTAGTACAAATTATTCTGATAAACAGAACCAATATATGTGTATATATATATATTTAATGGTTTATATATATATATATATGTATAAAATTTCAACTAACTGACTAGCAGTTCAATCAACCAAATCAACACACAACAATCAACATATGATTAACAGTTCTAAAAATACGTTATAAAAATATAACTGTTCAGAGTTGGTGAGTTTTACTCACCTTACGCGTTAACTGTTAAATAACGATTTACGTTAGTTGATTCTGATCAGGAAATTTATTTCGCCATAAATTGTAACGAGCTCGAATCCACTCCCAGTTAGTTCCATTGTGTAGCCGCCGTCCATACGATCCCGTCGGATCTTGTTTTGCTGCATTTCGATATCGTATGAGGAAGTTACGTCATTTACAAGTTTGTACATTATAAATTAAAACAAATTGAATTGCTTTTAATTTATATTGGGCCTTACTTATAACTTGGCCCATCCCATATGTGAATACCTTAAGCCCACCCTAAACCTCTTCTTCCTCAACTTACTGAACCCGTACACAACGCACCATTTCACAATCCTTGGATTCATCTTTCTCCTGCAAATCTTCATGAAAACAAGAACTGAAATCAACGACCTTTCCCCCTTCAAAATCTCCTTCCATCTATACCACTTTCGATCAAACCGCACTCCCACTGTAAAACCCGTCGTCGAGCTATTTACAGGCACTCAGACAAAAAGATGCGACACCAACCATCCCTGAAATCGCCCAAAGCTTGCTAACACTTGCGGTTTGATATCCTCAGCTCAAAACCAACCTCGAAACCAAGTATTACAGCTTCGATTCGCTATTATCTGTAACCCTAGAAGCACGGCATCAAAAACCCGACCGCAGTACATTGCGTCGCACTACCCAAAAGGGATACCAGATCAGAGGGAATCACGCCGGGATCCGAATATACCAGTATTGTGATTTATAGAATTTTCTACCACTTGATTTTGATTTTAGAAGTTGGGTTTTCTTTTGGTATCGCTGAAAGAATTTATCGCGGAAAAAATTGAGCAGAGGAATGAAACTTAGGTTTAGGTTTAGGTTTAGTTTAGGAGGGTATTTATAAGGTGACAAAATATCTAGATATTTTTAGATATTTGTTAGATATTTTATTTATATCATTTTATATTTGTTTCTGCGCTCTAAAAATCCCTACAAACACACATGATACCTAAAAAGCATGAAAATTGACACGCAGCTAGAGTTCGACATTACGGTCCCAACGAAACTGTTTTCGTCGAATTCCGACTCCGTTTGCTCACACAGCGTATTTTTAACTATCGAAATACTGACTGTTTCTCACTCTAAAAATCCGTACGGCCACACAGTGACTCTAAAAATCACGGAAACTGAACTCTAGCAATAATTTAATATTGCGGATCCAACAAAATTAGTTTCGTCGAATTCCGACTTCGTTTGAAAAAGTGGCTTATTTTTACAGCTCTAATTGACCCATTCAAATATAGGGTGCGTTTTTTAAAGGTCCCTATTAACTTCTAAAATATAAAAAAAAAAACCGGTGATAAAAAGAATATAAAACACATCCCTATTTTTGAAATGGCACTGAAATAATTCCTTTTTTACCCTTTCGTAGTAATAAAACCCTCAAATAACGATGCGTCCTCATTTAATCAGTCCAATCGCTCCTCTAATCTCGCTGAAAACCCTAAATCTACGATTGTTCAAAACCATCGAAAAGAAAATCCATTTTTTTAATTTTCTTCAAATCAAAAGGCGGCGGTCATCGTTTTAATCACGATTTTTCTGTTTTGCTTCGAATTAGCTGTCATCGTCAGCAATTTATACGACATGACGAAAAAAAAGTAGAAATCTGATTGCTTTATTTGATTTTCGACTGTTTTGTGGATATTAAGAAGAAATCGTACATGATTGTATAGTATTAATAAGAAATAAAGCAATAATGTACGTTTTTGTTATGTATTTATCATCTAATTACTACACAACAGTATGAATGTGTATGGTATTCTTATTTGATTAGATGTATAAATTTATGCATGTTTTCAGCATTTATGTTAAAAAGTTGCATACAAATATGCATCTATTGTTAATATATACGTATCTGCATTCAACTTTTTATCAGAAATGCAGAAAAACAGATATTTAAAATATATGCATATTTTTATGCATGTATCTAGAATACTTGCATATAAATATGAAGATATTATTGTTATTTTGTTGAATTGTACGTATGTATTTATATCAATCTGCAGTTGTTTATGTAATTTGATTATTGCACATTAGGCTTATTAACGTTGATTTTCTTCTTTGTATAACAGTGTTCCTATGGATATTGGTGTATTGGTGTTATTGCAGCTTGGGAATGAATGCCTGGTCGTCCATCTCCTTCCAAAAGACCATTAGATTTGCTTTGTTAATTTATTTTATTTTTATGACACTTTGTTTTAGTGTTTAGTTTCAACATTTGTTGTAAACATTTGTCTGACGTAATAAAATCAGTTCAGAATTTTGTTGTAAATTTGTTTTTGATTGTCATTTTTTTAAGCTGAAATGTTTGCAAACATTAGTTATAACTGAATAAATGTATGCAGTATTTTTGAACATTCCTTTATGTCAGTTGTAAAAAATGTTTTGCTATGTCCAGACTATAAGAAAGAAGCAGTAGCACCTGTCAATAATTAAACTGTAAATCTGCTTATTACCATGCTACTTTTGATCATTGTTGCATAGAAGTGTGAATTTTTTTTTGAATATTTGCATGCAAATATTCAAAAATTTTGGAAATTCGTATACTCTATTTTAACTTTTAATTAATTTTTCCTTTGTATAATATTTTTTTTGTTACATATTACAATGCATCAGTTATAACTTTGCACTTTCTCTGTAAATGTTTTGAACATTTGCTCGTGTAGGTAGTATTGTTAATAATTTTGGCAGCAGTTTGTTCTTGGCTACTTGTGCAAATTTATGTATTAATGTATGCAATTACTCCACATAAATGCATAAATGTATGCAAGTTTGGAAATTATATGCATGCAATTATTTATTGAATTATTCACATATTCGTGTGCAATTAATAATAATAATTTCGTGCATATAATTTTAAGAATAATTATATGCTAATAATAATTTCGTGTGCAATTAATAAAATACTGCAAACATTTATTCAAATATAACGAATATTTGAACACATTTAAGCTAAAAACAAAAAGTGGCAATCAAAAACAAATTTACAACAAAATACTGAAATGAATTTATTACATCACATAAATGTTTACAACAAATGGTTAAAGTAAACACTAAATCCAAGTGTCTTAAAAATAAAAAAAAAGTAACAAAGCAGTTCTAATGGTCTTTTGAAGAACAAGCTCTTTTGTTAAGACCCAGCTTATTGCACAAACAACATTAGTAGTCTTTGTAGAATCAACTACAGATTTCAATCTTTTGAAAGAAGATGGAGGACCAGGCATTCTTCTACCTTTTGGAGGAGCACTGTTATATAAAAAAATAAAAATCACCATTAATAAGCCTAATGTGCAATAATCAAATTACATAAACAACTTTAGATTTGTATAAATACATGCGTACAATTCAGCAAAATAACAATAATTTCTGCATATTTATATGCAAGTATTCTACATATATGCATATATATGAATATATTTTTAAAATATATGTTTTTCTGCATGTATGATTAAAAGTTGCATACAGATATGCATATATTAAGAATATATGCATATTTGTAGGCAACTTTTTAACAGAATGCTGAAAACAGATATTTAAAATATTTGCATATTTGTATGCATATATGCAGAATATATGCATACTTATACTCAAGTTTTCTGAGTAGATGCAAACCCAAGTGTTCTGACAATAGTTTCAAACTTTGACGCTCAGATTGACAATATATGCATATTTTAATATACCTAAACAGAAATTATACAACTTTATACAAAAATTACATTATGCATCAATAAAATTATACAATTAAAGAATTTCAAAATAATAAATCAACCAAAAACTGTAGGAAAACTAATATCTGCAGAAAAACTGCACATATTTAAAAGTAGCTGTATATTTATATGCATATATACATAATATATGCATACCAGTACACAATTTTTCTGACTACATACAACCTCACATGTTAATACAATTTTTGCATGAATGTACGCTTAAATTCACAACATATACATAAGTTTATAAACCTATTCAGAAGAGATAAACAAATATAGTGAATTTTTGATTTATATAGCCGTAAAATATAATTTACACAATAAAATTCTATACAACAGTTACATTGTATATTGATAACACTAGACAGTTAACGAAATTCAGAATATTTAATCAACATAATTGGATATAAAATTGAAATCCGAAAAAAACAATAACAACAAAATGTATAAATTACCTTGACGTTGAAACATCCCTAATATAATAGAAGATCGATCAAATCTAATCTCCAAAAAAACTTGGATTAAAGCGAATAATAGATCGATGTAAACCATCGTTAAAAATTATATCTCTGATACACCAGATCGATCAATACACCAGCTCGATCAATACAAAATTTGTGAAATAATTGAGAAAGAAATTCGAAGTTCAGATATTTACGAAGAAGAAGCCGCCACCATTAAAAAAATGTTTCGGAGAAGATTAAATGAGTAATAACGTTAATCGCATCTGATGAAAATGAAAAACCGGATTAGTTTCCTGATTTTTAGCCGAGATTTGTATTTTGGGCAAATCTGTCATAATAATGCCGCTAATTCAAAAATAAGGATGAATTTTATATGTATAAAAAGGGGAGGATGTGAGCCTAATTAAGATTAGTTTTAAGGAGTTGAGCCTAATTTTCACTTAAATATATAAATATATTTAAATATAATTAAATTAAATAAAAATAAATTAATATTATCGTATATATTCACAACAGAATATCATACAGCTCCACTGGGATTTATAACTCGATTCTTCACATCCCGATTAAATCGATATTCAATTTAAAATGAATTCCTTTTTTTAAAATAAAATAATTCCTTTATAAATTATAAAGGAATTCCACAGCGACTTTTCTGAAATTTGATTTGGATGTAAATCAAAATCTACCCGACGAAATCCCAATTTTCCTCTTCCACTAGAAAGATATACTCTACCAGCTCCGTACGTTTCTTGTTTCACAGAAATCCGGCTTAAAACGAATCATGTACATTCAGTTGAAGTTTGAATCCCCAAATTACGAACTGCAGCGCCATTTCAAGCTCGATTTTAATTATACTATAACTCTACGTTCAAACTGTCGTTTATATAATATATTCATCATTCAAATTCAATTCCAAGCTGAATTAAATATCACAGATGATCCAGTTCACATCATATTGCCATTTCAGCCAATTTTGATTATTTTAGAATTAAATATATTATTTAATTTATTATTTAGATTAAATATTCACCATTATTTAATTCCACAACCATTAAATCATTTTAATCACTATATAAATAATTAAATTAATTAATTATTATATCTCTGGAAATGCGGGTCATTACATTCTTCCCCACTTAAAATAATTTCGTCCTCGAAATTGCTAAATCTAGAAGACGACCCTATCTACTGGTTAGACACATTTGTTCACTTCTTAACTTCAGTTTCAACTGAACCAATTTAATTTCAATTAAATATTAATTAATTCTTATCAACGAAAATTTTCAAAAATCCTGAAAATTTTCTAACACCTCAACTTTTCGAAAAATTTCGCCAGCACCTCCTTTGTACTGGTCAATCGGTCAAACTCCAACTCGCCTCTCTGGGCCATCTCCAACCCAAAAGAAAATCAAACAGCCAAGCGGCTTGCCAATTCGGCTCATAAATCTTATATCCAATAGAAATATAAACTTGTAACTTTTTGTCGGCATATCAATATATCCTTTCCACTTGTTATCAATTCAGCAGATAAAAGGGTCATCCCAATCAAATTCCAATCTGCTTTTATCCACAACACACCCATTCGCTTATATCCGAGCCAAATATCATTTCAAATCTCGAGTTTCATTCTCGATTCCCAACTCTTAACTTAATTTATCACCTTACACTTCAAATTTGAATCTCACAATCCAATTTGTCTTGATATCATTCTAATTCAATCTCAGTTACCACTTTACCGGCTTTACTTTAATTCAAATTTTCTTTCACAAATTTTTGTTAAATTTGTTTTTAATTCAAACAGTCTTTCCCTGGGAGTTTTTAAACAGTTTACTCTTTTTAAAAATCAAATTTTCCTTTTTGAAATTCAACACAACTTGTCTTTCCCAAAACAAATTCAAAACAGTATCTCTGGTAGTAATTCGTCACTTACAACTCGAAAATGAATACTGATGATGCAGCTGTCATCATCAGAATCTATTTTCCAGCGATCGAAGTGAGTTCAATAGTATAAAACCATTTCTAAACATTTCCACTTTGAAATTCATTTCATAATATAATTCACACTGCTTGTAAGACAATTAAAATCTCTCAGGATCTTAAATTTTCCTTATTTTTAATCCAATTCCATTTACAAACACTTACCTAATTTTCCAGAATTTTAATTCAATTTCTGGTTTAAATTCAGATTTAATTCATTTCGTAACACTTATACAAATTCTACTTGGTTATATATTTAACCATTTAATTTATAATCTTACTCGATTATAATAACAACCAATATATCCAATATATTATAATCACTCTGATATAAATCCTTTATATCAAATATAATTTGGGTAAAATTATTTCGTTTACCCTCTTTTCAAAACATACCATGTCGGTCCATCGTATTTAAGTGTTAACAAAATCCCTACCGATACAGTGGATTAAACTGATCGACCAGAACTCATACACAACCCAATCAATAAATCTCCACAATATAAAACAAATTTTTATATTAAGTAACAAATACGTTCACTCGTATATATACACTCGAACTCGATCTAGGGTATTACTAACCCTATCTATACCGAGTCATGCCACAGAGCCAAGGTAATTCACTTAACCTTAAGCTTTGACACCAACTGTAATGACCCGGGTTTTTGTCGACTTTGGTAATCGCCATAAACTAAATGATGAATAACCAAACATAAAAAAATACCGGTCATAAATGAAAGAAATTAGAGGGTGAGAATAGATAAGATAGAAACTTAGAATAGAAGAAGAAGAACACAACATCAGAGTAACACGAATCTCACAGCGGAACGAGTAACATATAATATATAACATAACCTTGAAATATAACTTTGTACTTGAATATACATCATTTTCAAAGTACAACACTTACAACACAGCGGAAATAAACTATAGCTCTATGATCCCGAAGCCTCCTACTCCAGCTCTTAAGGTATATCTGTAAAATCCCGACTACTTGACTGCCCGTACAAATTTAGGCACCCAAGAGTTTAGGGAAAATAAAACAAAATAAACTCCGGGTCAGTCATGGGACTGGTATGAGTAAAACAATTTAAAACAGTTCGAACAAGTAAATGATATCACATAAGACAACGCCGTATAACGGAACGGGTTTTTCCCTTATGAGAATCCGAAATATCTTTATATCAAAAACCTTTTGATATTATAATAATGTCTATCAACTACAATATAATAATCATCTAGCAGAGACGCTTTCATCTCACGTTCTACCTATATAGTATACAATCAAAACCGCAAGCACGTATTGGGTAATGATTTCCAACTATGATAAGGTATGGAACCACCTTTCGCTAGTGTACCTCTAGAAACTGGGTTCAACAAGAACATCTTGCAACCCGGCCACACATGACCGACCACTCATTTCGCTCGAGTGTATCGAATGTATATCACCAACGGTTGGGATCAGCAACTGTTTCCCGAATGGGACAGTATCGACAATAGTTTTTTAGAAATAAATGAAACTCTAGATCAGGTGATTATACACCCTACTTCGGAGCGACTGACTTAGCCATGCTGCCTGCCCGATTTCTGTCATTTACCGGTTGATGAGGCTTGAGGTTACGCTTCATCATCACATCAGATTCACTTCAAATGCCACATCGTCAAATCCATCAAATCACCGATTGACGTCCTCAACAATACATTACGTGTTAGCGAAAAGAAGTTTCCTTCTCCGCTTCCACTCTTGGTACGGTTGGAGAAATCAATATACGTGATCATCTGGAAATACTCTGTCACACATCCGTCCATACAAGTCATCCAGGAACAGGATGAACTGAAGGTACTATTCAGTATATCCATCTTAGGCATTGTTGTCGAAGACTTATACAATAGCCCTTGCACTTTACTCCGTCTTCAATTATCTTTGGCATATATGATTCGCAACGCTTATGCCAATACAGAGTGGTTCTTTGGATAATGATCCAACCGGTCTCTCCATATTAACAACGTTAAAATGGTCAAAACTTCGATAGTCTGTGATTTAACTATCGAATGAAAATAGGTGTGCAAACAACGATATTATTTCCAATTGGAAATTCTATCAAATCAATCATCAATCACAAATATATATATATTTCCTTATTTTCTATGTTTAGAAAATATACGTTATTAACACTGGAAAACATTTCCATTTGTTTGTTTACATATCACTATCATTTCACAACTATCAGTCCCTGACTGTAAACTAGTAGGAGAACAATTCTCTAAGTATAAACCCCGAAAGCCGAAACCAACATCAGATCGATACTCAGAAAACTATTCAACTTACTAATCTCTAGTCAGTTTCTAATTTTGCTTAACTCTATTTCTTTAACTCAATTTGATTAACTCTAATTCTATAAACCCTCACTGGATTAACTCTAACTGATTAACTCTAACTGGTTTAACTCTAACTGGTTTATCTCCAACTGGTTTATCTATAACTCTAATCGATTAACTCGACTTGGCTAACTCCTTTTGGTTAACTCCAATCAATTAGCTCTATTTGATTAATTTTAATCGATTAACTCCTTTCAATTCTATTTAACAATTAAATAATTCCTTTTATTCTATTTGTTTCCTAAATAAATATCCCGTTTTACTCCTATTTATTTCCTAAATAAATAACCTTTATAATCCTATTTATTTATTTCTAAATAAATATCTCCTTTTAATTAAACCTGTTTATCTTCCAAAGTAAATAATCCCTTTATTATATCTAATTTATTTACCAAATAAATAATCCATTTAATGTCTTATTGATTTATCTTAAATAAATAATTCACTTTATAAGTATTCCACTTATAAATATCCTTTTTATAAATATTCTCTATTAATAAATATTCCTGTTTATAAAATCTTCTTTGATTTTATAAATAAATTTCCTTTTAAAAATCCTTTGATTTTATAAATAATTTATTTTCAAATATCACTTTGAAAATTCCCTTATCAACATTCCGGTATGTTATGGTATTTATCATACCATACAACAATGATCAGTATCATTCACACATATAAAATCATCAACAGATTTCATATCACATCGTATAACACAATATATAAAACAAAACGGTATTTATATATTGAGGAACCCAGTTGGGTCCCACCAACCTGTTTCCCTGCATCCACAGATGTTACACAATAAAATCAACATCAACTTCAGTTCAGTACAAATTATTCTGATAAACAGAACCAATATATGTGTATATATATATTTAATGGTTTATATATATATATATATATATATATATGTATAAAATTTCAACTAACTGACTAGCAGTTCAATCAACCAAATCAACACACAACAATCAACATATGATTAACAGTTCTAAAAATACGTTATAAAAATATAACTGTTCAGAGTTGGTGAGTTTTACTCACCTTACGCGTTAACCGTTAAATAACAATTTACGTTAGTTGATTCTGATCAGGAAATTTATTTCGCTATAAATTGTAACGATCTCGAATCCACTCCGAGTTAGTTCCATTGTGTAGCCGCCGTCCATACGATCCTATCGGATCTTGTTTTGCTGCATTTCGATATCGTATGAGGAAGTTACGTCATTTACAAGTTTGTACATTATAAATTAAAACAAATTGAATTGCTTTTAATTTATATTGGGCCTTACTTATAACTTGGCCCATCCCATATGTGAATACCTTAAGCCCACCCTAAACCTCTTCTTCCTCAACTTACTGAACCCGTACACAACGCATCATTTCACAATCCTTTGATTCATCTTTCTCCTGCAAATCTTCATGAAAACAAGAACTGAAATCAACGACCTTTCCCCCTTCGAAATCTCCTTCCATCTATACCACTTTCGATCAAACTGCACTCCCACTGTAAAACCCGTCGTCGAGCTATTTACAGGCACTCAGACAAAAAGATGCGACACCAACCATCCCTGAAATCGCCCAAAGCTTGCTAACACTTGCGGTTTGATATCCTCAGCTCAAAACCAACCTCGAAACCAAGTATTACAGCTTTTATTCGCTATTATCTATAACCCTAGAAGCACGGTATCAAAAACCCGATAGTAGTACATTGCGTCGCACTACCCAAAAGGGATACCAGATCAGAGAGAATCATGCCGGGATCCGAATATACCAGTATTGTGATTTATATAATTTTCTACCACTAGATTTTGATTTTAGAAGTTGGGTTTTCTTTTGGTATCGCTGAAAGAATTTGACGGCGGGAAAAGATTGAGCAGAGGAATGAAACTTGTTAGATATTTATAAGGTGACAAAATATCTAGATATTTTTAGATATTTGTTAGATATTTTATTTATATCATTTTATATTTGTTTCTACGCTCTAAAAATCCCTACGAACACACATGATACCTAAAAATCATGAAAATTGACATGCAACTAGAGTTCTACATTACGGTCCCAACGAAACTGGTTTTGTCGAATTCCGACTCCGTTTGCTCACACAGCGTATTTTTAACTGTCGAAATACTGACTGTTTCTCACTCTAAAAATCCGTACGGCCACACAGTGACTCTAAAAATCACGGAAACTGAACTCTAGCAATAATTTAATATTGCTGATCCAACAAAATTAGTTTCGTCGAATTCCGACTTCGTTTGAAAAGTGGCTTATTTTTACTGCTCTGAATGACCCATTTAAATATATAAATATGTTTCAATATAATTAAATTAAATACAAATAAATTAATATTATCGTATATATTCACAACAGAATATCATACAGCTCCACTGGGATTTATAACTCGATTCTTCACATCCCGATTAAATCGATATTCAATTTAAAATGAATTCCCTTTTTAAAATATAAATAATTCCTTTATAAATTATAAAGGAATTCCACAGCGACTTTTCTGAAATTTGATTTGGACATAAATCAAAATCTACCCAACGAAATCCCAGTTTTCCTCTTCCACTAGAAAGATATACTCCACCAGCTCCGTACGTTACTTGTTTCACAGAAATCCGGCTTAAAACGAATCATGTACATTCAGTTGAAGTTCGAATAGCCAAATTACGAACTGCAGCGCCATTTCAAGCTCGATTTTAATTATATTATAACTCTACGTTCAAACTGTCGTTTATATAATATATTCGTCATTCAAATTCAATTCAAAGCTGAATTAAATATCACAGATGATCCAGTTCACATCATATCGCCATTTCAGCCAATTTTGATTATTTCAGAATTAAATATATTATTTAATTTATTATTTAAATTAAATATTCACCATTATTTAATTCCACGACCATTAAATCCTTTTAATCACTATATAAATAATTAAATTAATTAATTATTATATCTCTGGAAATGCGGGCCATTACATTCTTCCCCACTTAAAATAATTTCCTCCTCGAAATTGCTAAAGCTAGAAGACGACCCTATCTACTGGTTAGACACATTTGTTCACTTCTTAACTTCAGTTTCAACTGAACCAATTTAATTTCAATTAAATATTAATTAATTCTTATCAACGAAAATTTTCAAAAATCTTGAAAATTTTCTAACACCTTAACTTTTCGAAAAAATTCGCTAGCACCTCCTTTGTACTGGTCAATCGGTCAAACTCCAACTCGCCTCTTTGGGCCATCTCCAACCCAAAAGAAAATCAAACAGCCAAGCGGCTTGCCAATTCGGCTCATAAATCTTATATCCAATAGAAATATAAACTTGTACCTTTTTGTCGGCATATCATTATATCCTTTCCACCTGTTATCAATTCAGCAGATACAAGGGTCATCCCAATCAAATTCCAATCTGCTTTTATCCACAACACACCCATTCGCTTATATCCGAGCCAAATATCATTTCAAATCTCGAGTTTCATTCTAGATTCCCAACTCTTAACTTGATTATCATCTTACACTTCAAATTTGAATCTCACAATCCAATTTGTCTTGATATCATTCTAATTCAATCTCAGTTACCACTATACTGGCTTTACTTTAATTCAATTTTTCTTTCACAAATTTCTGTTAAATTTGTTTTTAATTCAAACAGTCTTTCCCTCGGAGTTTTTAAAAAGTTTACTCTTTTAAAAAAAAATCAAATTTTCCTTTTTGAAATTCAACACTTGTCTTTCCCAAAACAAATTCAAAACAGTATGTCTGGTAGTAATTCGTCACTTACAACTCGAAAATGAATACTGATGATGCAGCTGTCATCATCAGAATCTATTTTCCAGCGATCGAAGTGAGTTCAATACTATAAAACCATTTCTAAACATTTCCACTTTGAAATTCATTTCAAAATATAATTCACACTGCTTGTAAAACAATTTAAAATCTTCCAGGATCTTAAATTTTCCTTATTTTTAATCCAATTCCATTTACAAACACTTATCTAATTTTCCTGAATTTTAATTCAATTTCTGGTTTAAATTCAGATTTAATTCATTTCGTAACACTTATACGAATTCTACTTGGTTATATATATAACCATTTAATTTATAATCTTACTTGATTATAATAACAACCAATATATCCAATATATTATAATCACTCCGATATAAATCCTTTATATCAAATATAATTTGGGTAAAATTATTTCGTTTACCCTCTTTTCAAAACATACCATGTCGGTCCATCGTATTTAAGTGTTTACAAAATCCCTACTGATACAATGGATCAAACTGATCAACCAGAACTCATAAACAACCCAATCAATAAATCTCCACAATATAAAACAAATATTTATATTAATTAACAAATACGTTCACTCGTATATATACACTCAAACTCAATCTAGGGTATTACTAACCCTATCTCTACCGAGTCACGCCACAGAGCCAGGGTAATTCACTTAACCTTAAGCTCTGAAACCAACTGTAATGACCCGGGTTTTTGTCGACTTTGGTTATCGCCATAAACTCAATGATGACTAACCAAACATCGAAAAATACCGGTCATAAATGAAAGAAATTAGAGGGTGAGAATAGATAAGATAGAAACTTAGAATAGAAGAAGAAGAAGAACACAACATCAGAGTAACACGAATCTCACAGCGGAACGAATAACATATAATATATAACATAACCTTGAAATATAACTTTGTACTTGAATATATATCATTATCAAAGTACAACACTTAGAACACAGCGGAAATAAACTATAGCTATATGATCCTGAAGTCTCCTGCTCCAGCTCTTCAGGTATATCTGTAAAATCCTGACTACTTGACTGCCCGTACAAATTTAGGCACCCAAGAGTTTAGGGAAAACAAAACAAAATAAACTCTGGGTCAGTCATGGGACTGGTATGAGTAAAACAGTTTAAAACAGTTCGAACAAGTAAATGATATCTCATAAGACCACGCCGTATAACGGAACGGGTTTTTCCATTATGAGAATCCAAAATATCTTTATATCAAAAACCTTTTGATATTATAATAATGTCTATCAACCACAATATAATAATCATCTAGCAGAAACGCTTTCATCTCACGTTCTACCTATATAGTATACAATCAAAACCGCAAGCACGTATTGGGTAATGGATTTCCAACTATGACAAGGTATGGAACCACCTTTCGCTAGTGTACCTCGAGAAAGGAATACACTGGGTTCAACAAGAACATCTTGCAACCCGGCCACACATGACCGACCACTCATTTCGCATGAGTGTATCGAATGTATATCACCAACGGTTGGGATCAGCAACCGTTTCCCGAATGGGACAGTATCAACAATAGATTTTTAGAAATAAATGAAACTCTAGATCAGGTGATTATACACCCTACTTCGGAGCGACCGACTTAGCCATGCTGCCTGCCCGATTTCTGTCATTTACCGGTTGATGAGGCTTGAGGTTACGCTTCATCATCACATCAGATTCACTTCGAATGCCACATCGTCAAATCCATCAAATCACCGATTGACGTCCTCAACCATACATTATGTGTTAGCTAAAAGAAGTTTCCTTCTCTGCTTCCACTCTTGGTACGGTTGGAGAAATCAATATACGTGATCGTCTGGAAATACTCTGTCAAACATCCGTCCATACAAATCATCCAGGAATAGGATGAACTGAAGGTACTATTCAGTATATCCATCTTAGGCATTGTTATCTAAGACTTATACAATAGCCCTTGCACTTTACTCCGTCTTCAATTATCTTTGGCATATATGATTCGCAACGCTTATGCCAATACAAAGTGGTTCTTTGGATAATAATCCAACCGGTCTCTCCATATTAACAACGTTAAAATGTTCAAAACTTCGATAGTCTGTGATTTAACTATCGAAGGAAAACAGGTGTGCAAACAACGATATAATTTCCAATTGGAAATTCTATCAAATCAATCATCAATCACACACACACACACACACACACACATATATATATATATATATATCCCTATTTTCTATGTTTAGAAAATATATGTTATTAACACTGGAAAACATTTCCATTTGTTTATTTACATATCACTATCATTTCACAATTATCAGTCCGTGACTGAAAACTAGTAGGAGAACAATTCTCTAAGTATAAACCCCGAAGGCCGAAACCAACATCAGATCGATACTCAGAAAACTATTCAACTTACTAATCTCTAGTCAGTTTCTAATTTTTCTTAACTCTATTTCTTTAACTCTATTTGATTAACTCTAATTCTATTAACCCTCATTGGATTAACTCTAACTGATTGACTCTAACTGGTTTAACTCTAACTGGTTTATCTCTAACTGGTTTATCTCTAACTCTAATCGATTAACTCGACTTGGCTAACTCCTTTTGGTTAACTCCAATCAATTAACTCTATTCGATTAATTTTAATCGATTAACTCCTTTCAATTCTATTTAACAATTAAATAATTCCTTTTATTATATTTATTTCCTAAATAAATATCCCGTTTTACTCCTATTTATTTCCTAAATAAATAACCTTTATAATCCTATTTATTTATTTCTAAATAAATATCTCCTTTTTATTTAATCCTGTTTATCTTCCAAAGTAAATAATCCCTTTATAATATCTAATTTATTTACCAAATAAATAATCCATTTAATGTCTTATTGATTTATCTTAAATAAATAATTCACTTTATAAGTATTCCACTTATAAATATCCTTTTTATAAATATTCCCTATTTATAAATATTCATGTTTATAAAATCTTCTTTGATTTTATAAATAAATTTCCTTTTATAAAATCTTTTGATTTTATAAATAGTTTATTTTCAAATATCACTTTGAAAATTCCCTTATCAACATTCCGATATGTTATGGTATTTAACATACCATACAACAATGATCAGTATCATTCACACATATAAAATCATCAACAGATTTCATATCACATCGTGTAACATAATATATAAAACAAAACAGTATTTATATATTGAGGAACCCAGTTGGGTCCCTCCAACATGTTTCCCTGCATCCACAGATGTTACACAATAAAATGAACATCAGTTTCAGTTCAGTACGAATTATTCTGATAAACAGAATCAATATATATATATATATATATATATATATATATAACGGTTTATATATATATAATTTCAACTAACTGACTAGCAGTTCAATCAACCAAATCAACACACAACAATCAACAGATGATTAACAGTTCTAAAAATACGTTATAAAAATATAACTGTTCAGAGTTGGTGAGTTTTACTCACCTTACGCGTTAACCGTTAAATAACGACTTACGTTAGTTGATTCTGATCAGGAAATTTATTTTGCCATAAATTGTAACGAGCTCGAATCCACTCCCAATTAGTTCCATTATGTAGCTGCCGTCCATACGATCCCGTCGGATCTTGTTTTGCTGCATTTCGATATCGTATGAGGAAGTTACGTCATTTACAAGTTTGTACATTATAAATTAAAACAAATTGAATTGCTTTTAATTTATATTGAGCCTTACTTATAACTTGGCCCATCCCATACGTGAATACCTTATGCCCACCCTAAAACTCTTCTTCCTCAACTTACTGAACCCGTACACAATGCACCATTTCACAATCCTTTGATTCATCGTTCTCCTGCAAATCTTCATGAAAACAAGAACTGAAATCAATGACCTTTCCCCTTCGAAATCTCCTTCCATCTATTCCACTTTCGATCAAACCGCACTCCCACTGTAAAACCCATCGTCGAGCTATTTACAGGCGCTCAGACAAAAAGATGCGACACCAACCATCCCAGAAATCGCCCAAAGCTTGCTAACACTTGCGGTTTGATATCCTCAGCTCAAAACCAACCTCGAAACCAAGTATTACAGCTTCGATTCGCTATTATCTGTAACCCTAGAAGCACGGCATCAAAAACCCGACAGCAATACATTGCGTCGCACTACCCAAAAGGGATACCAGATCAGAGAGAATCACGCCGGGATCCGAATATACCAGTATTGTGATTTATAGAATTTACTACCACATGATTTTGATTTTAGAAGTTGGGTTTTCTTTTGGTATCGCTGAAAGAATTTGACGGCGGAAAAAGATTGAGCAGAGGAATGAAACTTAGGTTTAGGTTTAGTTTAGGAGGGTATTTATAAGGTGACAAAATATCTAGATATTTTTAGATATTTTATTTATATCATTTTATATTTGTTTCTGCGCTCTAAAAATCCCTACGAACACACATGATACCTAAAAATCATGAAAATTGACATGCATCTAGAGTTCGACATTACGGTCCCAACGAAACTGGTTTCGACGAATTCCGACTCCGTTTGCTCACATAGCTTATTTTTAACTGTCAAAATACTGACTGTTTCTCACTCTAAAAATCCGTAAGGCCACACAGTGACTCTAAAAATCACGGAAACTGCACTCTAGCAATAATTTAATATTGCGGATCCAACAAAATTAGTTTCGTCGAATTCCGACTTCGTTTGAAAAAGTGGCTTATTTTTACAGCTCTGAATGACCCATTAAATATATAAATATAATTAAATATAATTAAATTAAATACAAATAAATTAATATTATCGTATATATTCACAACAGAATATCATACAGCTCCACTGGGATTTATAACTCGATTCTTCACATCCCGATTAAATCGATATTCGATTTAAAATGAATTCCCTTTTTAAAATATAAATAATTCCTTTATAAATTATAAAGGAATTCCACAGCAACTTTTCTGAAATTTGAATTGGACATAAATCAAAATCTACCTAATTTTCCTCTTCCACTAGAAAGATATACTCCACCAACTCCGTACGTTTCTTGTTTCACAGAAATCCGGCTTAAAACGAATCATGTACATTCAGTTGAAGTTTTAATCGCCAAATTACGAACTGCAACGCCATTTCAAGCTCGATTTTAATTATATTATAACTCTACGTTCAAACTGTCGTTTATATAATATATTCGTCAATCAAATTCAATTCCAAGCTGAATTAAATATCACAGATGATCCAGTTCACATCATATAGCCATTTCAGCAAATTTTGATTATTTCAGAATTAAATATATTATTTAATTTATTATTTAAATTAAATATTCACCATTATTTAATTCCATGACCATTAAATCCTTTTAATCACTATATAAATAATTAAATTAATTAATTATTATATCTCTGGAAATGCGGGTCATTACACTCCATTTTCGGAATATTATATATGAAAACGGATCAGAATCTCGCCATGAATACAACTATGATACTTTTTTGGCCAAATTCCTAATATTACAAATTCCATTTTTCAGCTTGACAATATTTAAATATTTAATTTATCTTATTATTATTTTATTAATTATCTTGTCTAATTAATTTATTTTTACGGGGTGTTACACGTTTAATTTCCATTACGTCATCTTGAAGGGGGCAAAAAAGTGTGGTTTTTTATAGGAAAATACTTGAATATCTAAAACCAATTTATAAAATGATTTTTCGAAATCTGATTGTTCTCATTCTTAAAAACCATATAAATTTAAAAATAGATTATATTACTATTTTTCTGGGGCCATTTATTTTAAAAACCAAAATTTTAAACTTATTTTAGCCTCAAAACTATAAAGAAAACGATAATTCTGTACGTATATGAAAACTAGTTTGAAAATATGTACGTGTGACTTAATGTCACCAAAAATACAGCACAAAACTCGAATTTTAAATCCCATAAGTCTCCAATATATGAGAATGGAATCAAATGTTAGGTGGCTTGATTTGCCAAGGTCATAGGGCATAAATTTCATGTGTAAATCCATTAAAAAATTCACTTAAACCAAGTGAATTAGGCACTAAAAGACTTGAGGAACATACGGGAGCTTTAAAGCTCAAACCTATGCAAAAAAATATGTAAGTGGGTCGACCCACTTCCTAGGTGTGTCAACCCCAGGGTAAGCCAAGGAAAAAGTGGGTTGACCCACTTTAAGCCCTTTCTCCCAAGTCAGAATCATGTCCAGACCTCCCCTTTCTGATCATATTCCAACAACCTAGCAACTTCGGATTGCACTGAAAATTGAGACACGAAAAAACAAAATACTCTACTACAACATGAGAACATATTTATACCTAAACAATCAAATATCAAAAGGATATGATAGCCCAAAGTTGGACTTTGGCTGTGATTTCAGCACAACGGCAAATTGAACAACAGAACTTACAAAGTTACATATTTTTGCACAGAAAGATTCATATAAGACAAGATACTACTGTCAACTAGAAAATTGTAAGGTTCACTCACCTTAGCAACAAATACAGTGCATTTGGCACAAATTGGAACTTTATAGTTGAGGAGAACACCCCTTCTTCCCTGTAGAAGCTTTAACTGAAGCATGCAAAGAATAGTTTGCCATAAAAGTGAAATCGTCAACAAAATCAAATGAAACTTGGATTAGAGTTGAGTCTAGGAATAATTACCTACTGCTAGATGATTTAAACAACAAAATCTTGGGTATGTTTAAGGATTTGAAGCAATAGGGATAGAAAGGAGGTGTGTTTTCTTGTTTTATTTTATCTTGTTTACTGGTGAAGGATGAAGTAAGGGGAAAATGTGTGTATTTCTCAGTTCTCCAGAGATTTCATTAGGTTAAAATATAATTAGGCCTCCTAATGACCAGTTAATCTCAAAGTCACTTAATTTGCTACCTAAGCATATAATTAGGCTAATTTACATATGCTTAGCCTAATAAAACCAAATTTTACACCATCATTTCACACAACGCCCATAGTTTGTATTAAACAACAACACCAAAACTTGTTAACATAAATTTAAAACATTTCAAAGCTTATTAACTTTAAAGCTTCCATTTCACAACAAAACTTATAATTTGCAACGTATTTACACAATTTACACAAATGTGAACATTTTGTTTACATTTGTGTTACTTCTACATTAACCAAATTGAATATTTTAATTAACTTATTTTTAACACAATAAATTATTAAAACTCTATAAAACACATATTTTCACATATTACACAAATATAAGCATTTTACGTATATCCGTGTAACACATACAATTCATGTAACTTAAATATTTTAAATATCCTAGTTTTAACAAAATAATTTTTTGAAGTATGGAAAAACACATTTTTCCATATTAAGTTGGAAAATTATTACATGTATATGTATATGTGTGTGTATATTATATATATATATATATATATGTATGTATGTATGTATGTATGTATTACTTCATATTCTTATTAAAATTTCACTATTAAGCCAGATATTCAATAATTGAGTTTTTAATCCTAATTGCCATATATTTTGACAAAAAATATATTTCCTATGTGGTTATCACTACTAATTTACCATAAGAAATATTTTTAACCCTTCTATATTTGTATTATGACATATATTAACACTTAATAATATTTTTAGTTACCACACTATCAAATTTTAAACTAGACCCAATATTTCACAATTTATCACTAAATCCACACTTAATTGATCCAAGCCTCAAATTTAATCACTTAACATGATTAAACTCCACAATCAAGCCTCAAAACACCAATTCAACTTAGTTATTATCCAATTATTTATATTTTAATAGTTATTTATTATAGCAGATAATTATCAAAATTTTAGGTTGTTACATTTATGATATATAAATTTATAACTATACAATCCCAACCAATTTCATCTAACTTCACTCTATTTAATTATTCAACATATTTAACATAGAAATTTATTCCTCAACGATTCAAAAATTATTTCCAATTTGTATATTCTATGTTTTTAGAACTTTTATTCAAATTTAATATATTTTCCCGATTTTTTTTTTAAATTAATTCAACTTGCTAAAACAAAATCTTTTATTGAATACACTTCAATTAAATTAAAGTTCATTTTAAAGAATGAAATTTAACAACACAGAATTCAAATATTTTTTTTTCAATTAAGCTTATTTCTTTCTAAAACATAAAAATCAAGATTGTTGTATTAGAGGGAGGAAAAGAAATTTTAGGATTTTGGTTTGAACTTAGTAAAAGTTGGAACAAGAAAAAGAAGAAAGTTGCTATTTTTTACAAGAAGACTATGCGTTTGGCGAACTTTAAAATGATAATGTTATTTTACTAAAATATAGTAATCGGTGTTCCAAAACACACCACTATATTAAAAAAAAAAAAGAACTAACGATATTGCAAATGTCGGCGACTTATATTCCTAATGGGTATTGATGCGTTCAAAGCTGATCTATACGTGTAAATAGTTCGAAATGCGCCTACTTGCATAATCAATTTCAGAAAGTGACATAAATTGACAAAATTTCCAAAGGAAAATGAATGATTATGGGGATCGTTAAAGGGACTTCACATTTGGTTAAGAGAAGGACAATTTTATGGGTACTCCACCTTAATTTTTATTTGTTAAAGAGGGTTTGGATTTCTAAAAACAAGAAAAAATAGACACTAAACTATCCCTAGCTTGTCACCTATAGCATGTGTTGTGGTAATTCCCTAACGTTCTGAATTCACTAGAGTTCAATTGAAACAAACCGCTCACACTTATAAATAAATAAAAAATCACAAACCGAAACCCTTGTTCATCACTATAGTTCGAACAGGGACAACAAAGAGAAAGAAATCAGATTCCAATAACATGGCGCAAATGTTAGAAATGTTAGTTCAATCATTTGTCCCCTCTGTTTTTGAAATCAAAGGTTTTGGTGAAGAAAATGAATACGGTGGATGATTGTTGTGTTCTAATGCTTACATCAAAGAGGATTATAGGGCTAGTATTGGAATTTTAATTTATAGGTTTAAGAAGAAGTAAATCTATTTTGTCCCCACATAACAGTTGTACAATAAATTAAAATTGTAACCCACTTATGACTTAACCAAATATGGAGTCTCATTACCAATCCTCGTAAATATAAAATTCTGGCATTAAACATAAAAAATTCACAACAATTAATGCTCGATCAATCCAACATAATCACTCACTAAATGACATGGCAGTAAGAGATCTGCTAACAATAGTCGCCTAGGCGACTGGTGCTAACAGTCGCGGCCCCCCTTGAAATCAGGGGGCCAAGTGATTTTTTTTTTTTTAAAAAAAAAGCGGGCCCCACTATTTCTTCTTAGTGGGGGACCCGCGAGTGTGGCACAGTCGCGTTTTCCGCGACTGTGCTTAGCATTTGTGTATTCCATTCCCAGTCTACGCCCTACTTTCTCAACATCATCACATATGCCCAAGCGGTAGGATACCCAATCTGTGTCCTTGGATTTTTCAGAACATTATGTTTTGGGTATAAAATCAATGTCGTTGGGCACTCTAGCAAGTAGCAACCAAAATCACATTGCAATTGGACTTTAAATCACCACAGAATTCAGCCATTGTGTCATTGTCAATGTTATACCCTAGTATTCACACACATACATATAGCAATAGATCGCTAAAGTAGTACGCTTTAGATGCGTAAAGAATGGAAATTTCGAAAGAGTAGTAGGCAAGAGTTTTAGGATTTTTTTTCCAAGGCCAATTCTATTCGCACCCCACCTTTTGCATGTCACACCCCGTTGTTTAAACAAAAAACATTTCACCCCACTTTTTGCTTTTCACACCCTAAAAGTTACCAAAACTACCTTTTAATTTATATTTTCACACATAAATAACTCTGCGTTAACAATGGAAATAAAATAAAAGATAGATCCATAACCAAAAAAACAGTAATTCATATTCATTTTGCAGTCTAAAAAACGTTGCATTTCAATTCAATTTAAAAATGATTGAAATATATATTACAACAGAAATCATAAAATTAAACAACGTTAAGAAAAAAAACATAAAAGTTGAAAAAGAATAAAGTTAAAATAAAACACTATTTTTTTTTGAGAAAAAACATTATTTTCTTCATGGAATCATTTGTCTTCTCAAAATATATTAGTACCATTGTAATTTTTTTTTTAAATTAAAGTAACATAATAGAAAAATGAACAAGGGTATATTTGCCATTTTATTCTTCTAGTTTTCAACGGGGTGGGAAAGGCAAAAACAGGGGTGTTAATAGAATTTGCTTTTTCCAAACCTTGGCAAAAATGGAATAAGATAAGAGGAAGAAAACTGCTGCTTTTTTACTGGAAAATTTTATGCTCTGCGAATTTTGAGATAACATTAGCGCTAATAGATTTATAAATAAAAATAATCGGAAATTGGAATTCTAACTTCCGTAATCTGTCTCATGACCATTGAAATATTTTGTTTTAACTTCAAAACATTTCCTAGATTTATAATACAATTACAATACTGAAAGGTTTCATGAACAATATTACCTATTTCCAAAAGTTTGGGAATAGATTAAAATAAAGAAATAACATAAAATGATTTAACGCTATTCAATGATATAATCTTCAATATAGGTCAAATAAATAAGACCCTGTTTTAATAATCCTTTTAAAGATATTAAATACAAGTTTAAACAATAAAACCATCAATAATGCAATTTCTACGACATACGTTTTTCCATAAAATACTAGTTGTAATTATATGGAATTATTTAGCAATCCCAGTTGCTTTGCAATAAAAATTCATTGAAATCCATAAATAGAGATCAAATGCAAAGGAATATTTATAGTTAACGATAGTGATGCGAGTTGAAATAAATCGCCTAGACTATTAAATTGCTTGTACAATTCTGTTATCATCCTTTAAACGCTAGCTACTGTTCTCGGCTTGATCTCGTCGTTGCATAAAACTAGGCATCTCCACCACCCACCAATGATTGTCACCTTCAGTTATCACCCCAACCTCGTATCTTGTTGACACTTTTTTAACGTGGGTCACCATGACACCACTAACGGTGTTAGTGGTGTGAGGCTATGATTACCCCCTGAATTCCACATTTTTGATCCCAGCCACACAATCACTAACACCGTTAGTATGTCATGGTGACACACGTTAAAAAAGTGTCAACAAACTCGCTCTCCATGCCTCGTCATAAGCCTTGCGCACATTCAGAAGTGGATGCTTCCTTTACCCAGCCACCCATCCCCTTGACAGCATTGTGATTCACTCAGTGGTGGGGTTAGAAATCTTTACTGGGGTGGTCACATTGTCAAAGTTCAAACTTCAAATAATTATTTCATTGCTTAGTATTAATACTAGATCACAACTGTCTTCAATCGAACATCCATGCAGTACCATGTCAAATAACTGACATATTGCACATTGTTTTTTTAATCTAATAAGCAATAGCATGACATAAATCATAGAATGTAATTCATATGATATTGCTAACGTGGAAACTGCACAGAAAAAGAAAACGAAAAAGAACATAGATACACCTTTCATATGAAAAAAAAAAAAAAAAAAACATGATGAAATGATATATGAAAGTCTATAACAATGCAACAAAATGACATTAAATAAAACATATAGTGTCCAAACAAACTATGTAATACCATGCCAAATAACTGGCACATTGCACATTGTTTTTAAGTTGAGATCATAAATGATTTTAAATTGCGGAGTCAACAACATGAATTGTACTTGTGCAGATTCACAGTTGTAAAAAAAATATAATTTTGTATTAATATTTTTAAAAATATAGATACAAATAATTGTAGGTACATGATTACATGCTAGTAGATCAATACCAAAAATTATTATTGTGATATTATAATATATTATTTTTAAAACAATTATTTTTTATAACGATTTAAATTAATGACAAAAAAAATTATTCATGCATGTTCTAACTCGAACTTTTTATCTATAGAATATATGAATCGTAGATATGAGCTATGTTACTAAGATTGGTATCATATTTTACTGATCATAATTTTAGATCAGTATATATGGACAATACAATACATAACAGTGACAAATGCATGCCTATGAAATTAACTATAGTCTACATATGTTAGTGTTGTGCATTAACAACAAAAAAATTTATACATCTTTCTTTGGTAAACAAATACCAAGTGCTCGAGCTTTTTATCTATAGAATATATAAATCGTACATATGAACTATCTTACTTAGATTGGTATAATATTTTACTAATCATTATTTTAGATCGGTATATATGGACAATACAATACATAACAGTGACAAATGTATGCTTATGAAATTAACTAGTCTACATATGTTAGTGTTGTGCATTAACAACAAATCTTTCTTTGGTAAACAAATACCAAGTGCAAAAGAATGAACAAAATTACTACCAATAATTTCTACAAACACACCGAATGAATGAATCCATAACTCTCTCAGCAAACTGTTGAACATTAATCAGATCAATTGGAGATAAATCCTGCCCTGTAATAAGGAAGACAGAGTAAGTTAAAATGTCACTATTACTTTGGAAAACCAAAATGGCTTGCAAGTCTCGTATTACCCATGGAAGCTTTTGCTGCTTCAACGATTTCCTTTGCTTTTGTCTTCATCACCGAGAATTTCTTCTAATTGTGGATTGTTGCAGCAAACCTGACCGTTTGTCCATTTGCAATTTCAACTGTCAACTGCCTATATTAAAAAAAAGAGCAGTAAAATAAAAGATCAAATAATTTTTGTACCTCTCATGGCAACACAATTTCCATTGCAATGAACATTGCATCACTATACGGTAAACCATAAAAATTGAACTTTCTGGTATCTATTATCTAGTTGAAAAAAGTAACAAAATATCAGTTAAAAAATCAATTAAAAACCTTTTTGTACCCCTTTTCCAGCATCACCATGGTGTATGATACGCAGAGCCGGCGCGGGGGCCAGGCGGAGCAGGCGGCCGCCTGGGGCAACCCCCCTCGCCAGGGCAACCGTCAGAGGTTGTGGTGGTGGAAGTTAAACTTATAATCTTTAAACATATATAACGAAATATTAAATGGAACATTGAATGTGGTGGCCTGGTGCTTAATCATTTGCCTGGAATTGAGGAGGTGGGGTGTTCAATCCCGGCATGTGTCAGGGTTGCTGTTCTTCCCTTTTTTTCCATTTCTTCAGCTAAAGGCAACGAATTTTTCCCCTTTTTTTTTCTCAATCTACCAACCCATTTTTTCTCATTCCTGTTGCCTCCGCCTAGGGCAACCATTTTTCCTTTGTCACTAGAGCAGGCACTGATGATATGACAAAGTTGAATTTCCATCTACCATAGATTGCTTCAGACATGAGCTTCTTGTTCTATTATATTGGATGAAGTGAACCTAACATGAACTATCAAACGTTATAAATTCAGATATGTGATTAATTATAGACATGCAGCTAAAGATAGAATTTTAATTATGTTAATTGACTGGAAATTTCTAAATAGAGGAGGGGAAGAGTAACTAAGATAAATGTACAAAGCTTTTAAATTTGGCATCAAATACAATCAAACATGTAAATGCTGATGTGGAAAAAATGAAATAAATTTATTTATGGAAAGGAGTCGAGATGGGGACAAAATCAAAACTGAAGACATGGTTTTCTAGTGAGGAAAGGCAGAAACTATATCATCAAATACAATCAAACATGTAAATGTGGAATAATTATTTTTTCAAAACAGGAAATAAGAAATTAAACAAAGTCATACAAAATTACAAAAACGGAGAGCTTCAGAAAAATAGATTATATTCCTTTATAATTTGACATGTCAGCAAAGAGAAATTGAAAATGACTCAAGTTTTGGTATATGTTAACAGTAAATTTTCAGCCATTCATGATTCTATTTTAATGATGTTATACATTCATGCAAAACCATGTCCTCAATCAAGCTTGTCCGAATGGTTTTCTTTTTAGACTCATTCAAACTTAATGAAAGGCAATCTAAATCAAATCAAAATTAATTTTGTTTCCATCAGTGTGAGGATAAATTTTCACAGAGAAAAAATTCCTAGAAAACTTCAATTCAAAACATCAACTCAACCACATAAAAGGCTAAAAATGGACCAAAATAATTAATTTTCTAACACAAATCTAGGATAACTTGCAACGATTGTACAGAATAAGTAATGAAGGAAAATAAATGCAGTATTTATTAGTGAACATTAAGTATCAATATAACTTAGTAAGAAAAAAAATCCTTGCTAATTAAATACATGTATTTGCAGTTGGATTTACCAAACATGGTGAGGAGTTAGTTTTAAAGAATTACAGGAATTACTATTATCAATGAAAATGTTTAGCAAATATTTTATATGAAAACTGATTAGACCAATTACATAAATTAGTAAGAGTACAGGTAGGGCTGTATATCGGATAGGACAGTCCGTTGTCCGGCTCGGTCCGAAGCTATAAGGTGTCTGGTCCGTGTCCGTCCGATTCTCTTATAGGACAAAGGTTGAACACACTAATGTTCGGTCCGATCTTAAATGTTCGATGTTTTTCTATTATCCAAGGCTATATCGGACAAGACAGTCCGTTGTCCGGCTCGGTCCGAGGCTATATGATGTCCGGTCCGTGTCCATCCGAACTCTTATAGGACAGAGCTTGGACACACCTCCGTCCGGTCCGGTCCGACCTGTTTACACCCCTCAGTACAGGAAAATAGCGTGAAGGACAAATTGAACAAAAAATTGTTCCATAAGGACACAAGGCTAAAATTTTGTCCGCAATGACAAATTTTAGTGTAAAATATAAAATTATAGTGGACCCTTGAATTCCTTCCTTTACACTAAAATTTGTCCTTATGAAACAAATTTTAGCCTATTGTCCTTATGGAACAATTTTTTGTTCATTCTGTCGTTTCCACTAAAAACCCCAAATTAGTATTCATAAAAATGCACGGTTAGTTGTGCAACTATTGAATGCCATAGCAAAGTTCATATTTCTCAATTTTGAACTTTTATCAAGTTTCCATATAACTAACTAAATGGAGCATGCCAATTTTGAACTTTTATTAAGCGTCCATACAAATAACGAAATGTGCATGCCATGAACAGTTCATATTTTGCTACCTTGAACTTTTATTTAGTGTGCATACAAATGATTAAACGGTGTATGACATGACAGAGTTAAATTTCTATCTATCATACATTGCCGCAGATATGGACTCCTTGTTCTATTATATTGGATATAATGAGCCTAACATGAACTATCAGACGTTCTTACATAAATTCACACATAAATGTATAACCAATACCTATAAAAAATAGAAAGGAAAATTTATCCAAAATTCAAAGTTTAAATAAGAGTTAAAAATTGAAACTTCCATGTTAAATAAAGTGATATATTTCAAATGGACGACCATCAAAAAGTGTTGTTATTTCAATTATTAGCGATGCAAAAAACCGAAATTATGTAATTGCACGAAAATAGACATGAACAAAACATAACATAGCTACAACTTCTATATTGCATCACCTAAATTTATGTCAAGGCATACTCGGTCTATCCCAAACAAAATAAATACCCATAACTGCCTATAATAATATGCCAAATGCATATATGTTTTGATATGAAGCCATAGTTTAAATAATTTTTTCGATTAGGTTCAGGACCAATAACCAAAGAGAATGGTTTGAATCTCAAATTGATAATTCAATCTCGAGTAAAATGAAAAATAGATAAGTGCACTTACATAAAAAAAGACTATGAAAAAAAAATCCTTTAAACCCCAGAGTTATTTATATCACGTTGTAGACTGACTGAATAAGAAAAGTACAATTATAAAGTATTTAATGATTAACATTATTTGAAACAGAATAATAATACATTGTATAGAGCAAAATCTACTGCAAATTTAGTTACTTGAATCTCAGAATATGTATGAACAGAAATATGTGATTAATTATATACATGCAGCTAAAGATGGAATTTTAATTATGTTAATTGCTGGAAGTTGATGAATAGAGGAGAGGAAGTATAACTAAGATAAACGTTCAAGGCTTTCAAATTCGGCGTCAAATATAATCAAACGTGTAAATGCTGATGTGGAGAAAATAAAATAAATTTATTTATGGAAAGGATGAGTCAAGAAGGATGGAGACAAACCAAAATTGAAGACATAGTTTTCTACTGAGGAAAGGTAGAAACTGTGATAATAATGTGTAATGAGCAAGTATTTTTTTCAAAACAGGAAATAAGAAATTAAACAAAGTCATAAAAAAATTATAAAAACAGAGAGCTTGAGAAAAAAAGAATATATACCTTTATAGTTTGACATGTCAGCAAAGAGAATTTGAAAACGACTCAGGTTTCGGTATATGTTAACAGTAAATTTTCAGCCATTTCTTATTCTATTTTAACGAAGTTACATTCATTTTGCGTCAATTTAGTAACTACACTTATTTTTGGTGAATAAACAACGCAAAAAGCCCACATAAACATAAAATTTAAATGCATAATTAGATGGTGTATTTTGAAAACTGCATAAACGACAAATCATTAACTTAAAAATTAGGAAAGCACAAGTCGTCAAGGAGACAAATTAAGATTTAAAAAGATTGTAAATATAGAAAAAGAGCAATGGCAGAGTGTTTCATTTTGTAACCGTGACAATGTCTATTGTATTATTAGAAAAAGAAACAGAAAATGAATATATTAAGAAATCAGTAAACAAAGTTTTCATGCACCATCAGCAAAAAGGAGAAACTGCTTTTTAGCTTACACCAATCTAAACAAACATTAATCACATAAAAATGTAAGATATTTCATAAGACGCAACACACAAAAATGATAATGAAACTTATATTGAATAGTATTAATGTACGCAACGTTAGGAAGAAACAAAAAGTATCAGCAAATGAGAAAAGGTTTTAACTTAAATAAGGTTGAATATTTAATCTATTAAAGAGTAAGGTATAATGGTTCCAAAAATTCAAAATGTAGTATGCTTTCAAAACATGGTTTCAGCGTTGGCACAATAGTATCTACCATTTGATTGGTGAGCATGAAAACTATATGGGCAGTTGAATTTTTGTGAGCATGAAAACTATTTCTCATCATGCAATACTATATGGGCAGTTAAATTTTTTAAATGTAAGTTAAGCTATTTAATATTCATAGCAGGCAATTAATCAACATAATCAACGGAAATGGTAAATTGAAAAAGTTGTTTCTCACATGAATCATGGATTCGAAATGGGTGATTCATTGACGGATCAATAATGAGTTAACTATGACGAAATTTTCATCGATACATGTAAATTCACATTAGAAATTATATTTGTTTTTATATTCAATGTATGTCAGGTCAGGTAAACATGGGTGGTGGGATACCCAGAAGCAAAATTATAATAGTTAGTTTTATCAATGCAAAACAATGTTTGTATCATATAAATTCATTTGTGTGTAATAAATATTTACCGCGTTAGTTATTGTAGTCACTGCATCAATTTCCTTAGAAAGCACTTCACCGGGGAATTCAGATTGAGCAGCCTGCAAAATTGCATTATAAAACATGAGATTTCTTCAGTGCTTAATAAGTAAAAATTGAATTCGTTAAAAGAAGCTTGCAAAAGTGCATTATAAAACATGAGATTTTTTCGTTTCTTAACAGACAAAAACAGGAATTTGCCAAAAACAAGGATTAATTACATTATCTTTGATTCCAACATCAAAGAGACTGGATCTCTTTCTTCTCTTGTTTTGATTATTCTGCCCAAGGAAGTAATTTTTAGCATGACTTGATACTTGAGTAGTAGTTCTTTTTGGAACAAAATTTCTTGAAATTCCTTTCCAGTCCCCTTTTCCAAGCTGTTCAAGCCCAGTAAGAAAATTGTGGTGTTCTTCACTCCATGGCACCCCTGTATTAGCCAAATCTGAATTTGTAAATTGCTAAATGTAAAAGAAACCTTTGTTATGCTCAATAAACATGTTGTAACAGGTATGACGACGAAGCAAATATATTTAGATAAGCCTTGACAAATAGATTGCACCTTCCCACCTCTTGGCGAACGTGCATAACCCAAGCTGGAGTTGCATCCATAGGCCAGCAATCCAAGGAAGAACTAAAAGACATGAAAAAGATATCTTTACATTCATAACTCAGCTTCGGTTAAAAATTATAAAATATCCATTTAATTCATTTTTTAAATAACCATAAACTCCAAACGTGAACAAAATACATTGCCATAGAGCACAAATTCAAGGAGTGTAATGTAGAAGACCTATAAATTTGACTACCAGTCACATAATTTGATTACCTAGACAACTTACAATGGCTGGTAGTTTACAAATAAAAAAACTTGATAAACAATACAACAAAAAATATATGAACACAATATTTGATGATAAACTTACAATGTCTTGAGCTTTATTGATCCGAATAGGATGAGTTATCAAATTGTTGTTTTCATAAAGCCCCTCTCTTATACTGAATAGTTGAAACTCTTCTAACATAATACTAAAGCAGAGCCATTTTCCCTCTCTTATACTTGGTAGGTGACCTTCTACAATTGCACCAACTGATCCAACAGGAAAACCTAATTTAACAAGAAAAAGGATTTAAATTCCACAGCAATTACAGAATTGAACTTCTCGCTTATAGATCAAGCTCAACACAACACAATTTTGCTAAAACAACACCTCAGAAAAAGGTGTGTCACCTGATCTCAAAAAGGATACATAATTCAAAACATAGAGCTCACATTCAGTTAATTGAGGTCCAGATCGGAAAAATAACCATCTTTTACTTCGAGAAGACTTCGAACGAAAAGTAATTGGTAAATTAACTGGCAGGAACGGAATTAAATCAACTTACTAAAGGAGAATAAAAAGGGAAAACAAATATGAAATTACAGCTGAGGCGTATCTGAATTACTGATGTAAGCTTACCTAAGTTTAACCGAACAACTTTTAAATCAAACAACTAAATAAGCATGTTACAATTTTTACCTGAGAAGATAGTACATTTTTGAGATTAGTAGAACTTTTATATCCTTAATATGGAAATTTACTTCGCTCTCCGTTCCTGTACACCATTTTAGAAATCAAATGGACAGGAGAACTAAGAATTAGAGAAGAAAACAATCATTTATGAGCGGGTATAATTCAAATAAAAGCTGGTTCGAGTAACTTAGGATATATTAATATATTGTTACAATTATAATAGAAACTACAATGTGTATACTGATTTTAGCTGTTATATAAAAACTTGGCCCCACAAAAAAAAAAAAAACATAAGAAAAATGCAGTGATTGGAATTTTGGATCGACATGCAAAGAAATGAAAATTCGATTTCAATGTATCTTGGATTTGTTCAATTCTACTTTATTGTTCACTCGGAAGCACTTAAAATTTATTACTCAAAGCGACTTTTAAATGTAGTAAAAAAGACAAATTGCATCCATACTGACTCTAATTTTTGTGCCAAAATTACTTTAGGCAATGAGAAATGGTCCGCCAACAAAATTTCACTTTATAAAACTTCACTTTAGCCATACAATTTAACTATGCAGATGCTTCAATCAATACCTAACCAAAGAACTAAAAATAAATTTAAAGATTTGTAGTAGATTTAAATTAATCTGATGATAAATTAAGGTGAATGCAATTACCGCTGAAGGCGAAGGGAAGATGAATAATTGTGGAAAGTGGATGGCAAAAATTAAGTAAAGGGGGTGTAGAATCGCCATGAATGAAAATCAAATGCTTCTGAATTGTAAAACTTGGAATAGTCTCGCATATCGTCGCTTTCATTTCTTGTTTCCCTCCTCAAGTTCGTACCAAAATCGAACAAATTAGAACACTACAAACTAACATGGAAGAAAATCAATACACATATAAACATCCCAATGTTTAGCAACTCCACAATAACGCTGGCTTCGTCCAAAAACTTGTCTCGATCTTCCAACTGAGATGGATCTTTAGGCAGATTTGAAGCGCAACGGCGGTGGAAGAAGGAAGAGGATTTGGTTAATTTTTTTGGGTAGAGAAAAGGAAATTTGGGAGATGACGGTGGTTGGAAGCAGCGTGGAAGAAGACATGAGAACATGGGGTGCAGATCGGCAAAAAATGGTAATCTATCTATTACTTAAACAAGAAAGCAGGATCTCAACCCTGCTGACGTGGCACCGCTGCTTTATCTTAGTTTCAAATCTCTCCGGTTCTGCTGTACTCTTCCTTTCCTTCCCTGCCCAACATTCTTCATAACGTTCTCACCCCCATTTTAATAACCGACTTCTATACAACCGCTCAGAGATTAGTCTTCGCCTCCATCCTCTACTTGCGTTTATTCTTGATCCCTCACAAATTCATTCCCTTCTTCCTCTTCTTCAATATAACCGCTCATATTTCCCCTTCTACTTTTCTACTCCATGGTTTCCGGCAACCCTCTACTCACCAAAATACTTTTGTATGATGCCCTAAAAGTAACCTCCCTGTAAACGACTTGCAGTACAATAAAACTACTACAACCTTTACAAATGCGAAAGGGACAACCAATTTGCTGGACGTGCTTCCTTCTTCTCCATTGGCGGTTTTATAACTTCTCAGTTCGCAATAAAAACTCGATCTTTGCCTTTTACGGTATGCCTTTTTCACGATTTTTCCTTCAACTTGCTTCATTTGCTTATTTCGTATTATTTCAGGACTAAATTACTATTTATTTACACATAAACTTCTTTTACTTAGAGCAAATCAGTCATTGATATTATTACTCCACGGTTGTTGGATTTGGATAACCTAGACGTTGAATATAAAACAAATCTCCTAATTTTTATTGCTTCCTATTAATAAAATTATACATTGATGCATGTTTAATTTTTACTGCAGTTTCGGTTAGGATTATTTCGTCAAAATAGATTTTTAGTCGGTCCATACTACTGCATTTTCAGTTGTTCAACTTCAACTAATTGCAAGAGAACTGATTGAAATTCTTGCGTTTCCAGCCTATTTTTCTATTCCGAAATGGAATTAATTGAACTACAATATTTTGTATTGACCAAAGGTCTGAGATTTGGTGTATTATATTATTTTATTCATAATATTATGTTCAACTTCTGACCATTTGCATGTATAGTTTCAGTATACCTTTAAATAAGATGACACTAATACCTTTTATCTTAACGGTTTCATCATGTTTAACTCATATTTCTTCCACAAAGCTTATCTTTTAAACAGTTTTACACTTTTAGTACTGCGTACCATTCTCAACGAGCACATTGAAATATATCCTGATTGCACGCATGTTGTGTTTAATATCTTATCATTTGCACATATAGTTTCAAACTGAACTTTTTATATGATACTTTTCCATTGGAGCTATGTATTTCTTTCTTCATCTAACTCATAAGTTTGGTGTTACTATTGCTTATTCTTATTAATGAGCTCCATTCAACTTATAGTAGACGTAGGGAAGACTCAATTTTGGTAGTTAACGGATGGATAAACATTATTTCAACATTTCCAGTGCTATCATTGATGGTGTAAAGAAGTTAACCAAACTCATATATAGTCACAAAATGTTTATTTACATCCAAGTTAAGACATGCTTTTATCAATATATAAGTTTGCTTAAACATGTAGTAAATAATTAAATTACAAAAAAATTTAGCTTAAACATGACATAAATTTTGCAACCCAGTTGCAGTAATGCAAACGAAAAATCTCATCCAAATAAGTGCTTGGAACTACATTTGTTTGGAAACTGCTTGGTATTTTGTTCCCGAACAGTGGGCTTTGATCAGCTAATAACTTTATCCAGTCCATCTATTTTCGGAAACTCTCATCGAATGCCAAACTTCTTAACTAAAGGACATTCATTGCTTTGTTCTTCTGGAATTTTGCAGGTCTGCTTAAAGCATATTATTTAGTAGTAACAGGTTATTAGTTGACGGTCATATTTATACGATGTGATGGAAAAGATTTGATCAATAACAGACCCTGTCGGGGACAGAAATGCAAATGCAAAATAGTAAAACCGTGCAGAATGCGAACGCAGATCATACATGTCAAGTTCCAGTTATGTACTTGAATAGGTTGCACCCACGTTGATAAATAATGGAAAGAGTAATAAAACAGTGTATGAAATGATGATCAGTTGAAAACATAACACAAATAGTTGGACAATAGCTATAGTTACTGTGGCAAATAAATCTGCAATTTGTGAAATGTCATTTTTCAAAAGCCAAAAATAAGGCTCATGGCATTGGAAGGATAATTGATATTTAAAGGTAGACAAACAAAACAGCTAACAGAACAACCAATCGAATATTTGAAATGGCATCGTCACATCAATCAGTTTGGTAGTGTAAATATTGAACATTCTGGTACTGAATTCAGATATTGGAATCCACTGCTACACAGTTATCTTATTTGCGCATAATGCCTTATTCGATTTTTGGTATTACCGTATGCATGCAAGATTTAAGGTTTGAAACTACCGAGATTTTCTTTCTTATACCTTAAAATGATCCTTGCCTTTGTCTGTTCCTATTTAAGAACTCTAACTATGCATTACAGGATATAAATTTCGGATACATTTGTACTATGTACAATTGTACCCTGTACATATATATGAATACCTTTTACCAAAGAAGATTTTTACACAAAACCATATTTGATGGGGTTTTAGCTATAAAATGTGATTTCCGATTGCTTTGTGCATAATTTTTTTGTCTTGGCTGTTTTCCATTCACTGACTATTTATACACGGAGTGCTGTTCTTCTTCGAGACATTTGATATTTCGATTTTTAAGCATTATAATGATTCATGTATTACCTTTGATCATTCCTGTACTGTGACTAAGCATTAAAGGATATAACTTGTGGTTACATTAGTAATATGTAGATTTTTATGTTGTACATATAAGAATACTTTTTAATGTTTCACACCTTTAGCCAAATCCACGTTCGAATGGCCATCAACACAAAACATGTGCTCTTACGGTTAGCTTTCTGCTTTTTCTTTGTTACCTTTTTATTTGCACTATCAATATTGTTTCCAGCCGCATAAATTGCTTTACTTCTCTACACGCGTTTATTCTAACATACTTGAAGCTTTAAATTTCCTGTTTGATGCAAATTAGTTTGATACCTTCAACTTGCTTGACTTACTGTTAAAAATAAGACTGTATACACATGCAGTCGACTATTAAATGGATGGTATAAAGTTGCATGCTCTTTAATGTGTAAAACGACTGTCCTTGTATCACAGAGTTTACGAAATCTGTCTATTAGAACTGCTTGAATTTCGGATACAAATATCCGAACATAACTTATTTGCTGGCAAAGTTTCTTTGAGTAGTAAGCTGTCTAACAAATATATCGAGCTCTAAGTATATCAACACTGAAATTCCATATATTTGTCAACTAACATTGGTTAATCGTATATAAACATTAACATATGACATCCACCTTACCTAAAAAATCATAATTCTTGGCAACTCATGTGTAAAATGTGTTTATCTGAAGATTGGTTGAACGGGTTTAATTTATGCATCCACGCGCCAGCAGTTTGTACTTGTACGTGTTTCATTTGCTGATCACAGGTTCACCACTGCAATTATAATAAGATTTGCCCTGTTCCAGACTCACCTCAATTTCCAGGCTCAGCATGAAAGGTATCTAATGCTCTCAATAACATTATTTACCATGTTTTATATTGTATTTTAAGCACATTTTTACACTGGTTACATACAGCTTGGCTGTTACAAAATAAAGTAGCATGCGTTCAAAAATTGGAATATATTACTTAAACAAGAAAGCAGGAAACTCATCATTCTCACGTGGCAACATAACCTCCCAGTTTTCGCAAATAACAACACTAAAGCAACCCGATTTCATTCAATTATTCAAAATTTCCTGTCGCTCACTACTTCTCCCCAACCGAATAAAATAAAATAAAATAAATCCCCAATCTTCTTATGCCCACCCACTTCGTCCCTCCCTCCCTCCCTTCTTCAGTGGATTATCTCAACTACTTTTACGCTCGCTCCACCAAACCCTATACGTCCATTGCTTTCCCTATCGATTTCTGCTCATCTGCCTACGCGGTGTCCTTCCTTCACTGGCTAATCAAAACTGTTAAATCAGACGCCCAACCATTGGTCGACAGTCCTACCTGCTTACCATTCTGCCACTTAATTACCTAATTTTAATTCAACAAAAAATAACCTGTTCAAGATTTCATACGCCTTTCGCTTCTACAACCGTTATATGTTCTCTTTGCTGCGTGTGACTAATTATAACATCAGTGTTCGTCCTCATTTGCCCACAAATTATCGGAACTACTCGAACATTACTATGTTCCTTTCTTGCTTTATCATTTCCAAATATTTGGTCCATGGACCATTTATTTAAGTATAAACTTAATCCAAATTAAAAGGTTACGCTTATTAATTAAATTCGCTAACAATACGTTCAAAGGAAAGTAGTACGCTCGAACATTACCATGTTCCTTTCTTGCTATATCATTTCCAAATATTTGGTCCATGGACCATTTATTTAAGTATAAACTTAATCCAGATTAAAAGGGTAAGCTTATTAATTAAATTGGCTAACAATACGTTCAAAGGAAAGTAGTACGCTAATTACCGTGGACATGAATTAATCAATTGGATTATTTAACCGCCCACCCCCCTTGAATTTCATTCGTCCAAACTCATTTCTGTGCATTTTAACAGCTTAATTTTGTTTGTTTTAGTTATGTCCACTAAACGTCACTGCCTACTGCTCCTGCTTAATTATTCGTTCTATATACTATACTGAAAGCTTGATTACACTTTATATTTTTCCAACCTGTACCATATCCCACCCACACTATCAATGTGAGATTTGTGTGCGTCTTATTGGTGCATGCGGTCCTATTTGTTTTCTTTTGGTGATTGTACATTGATGCTTGCAAGCTATTCAGACTAAAAATAACCACTGCAAGATAGTCTGCTATGAGACTTTGCAATATACTGCAAGTAGTAAAATGATGGTTGGGGTCTGGTTAGTCATGTGAATTGTCACAGCATAAGACGTAGTATAACAAACAATATCAGTATAACTATTGTGGCATAAATGTTTCATTCATTTTGAATTTTAAATCAAGTGTCGTTAATTTTTAATATCTTCTCCATGATACAGTTATGAAGTTATTTCAAAATTTTATTCCAACTGCTATTTAACAGAAAATGATTATGTAAATTAAATCTATTAGTTATTTAGATCTTATTCTTAAGCATTATTAAGATGTAACCTTTTCAAATTGTTAATTAGAGTATATTAGTCAAATACTATTTTTGAGTACAACCGGGACTACTTAATACAATCAATAAGGGTGTAGGGGTATTTTACTACTTGCACTGACATAAGTCCCAAGACGTATTACACCTATAGCTAAGGACTTATGCTGGCTTGATCACGTAAATAGGGAAGACATAAAAGGAAATATCAATACTTGTGTGTATTCATATTTAATCATGTAATATATTTTAAACAGTCAAATTGGATATCCCACGCATTGTTAATGGTTTTCCAGTCTGCAGTCGCATGTACTATGTCACTGCTGTCCACGAGTTTAGTATGTTATATATTTACAGTATCATGAGATAACCTTTATATAAATGTTTACAGATAATCAAAGGTCAATCAATTAATTTACAGTTAGACTACTGTTATTAAACAAGACCACTCGCAATATATACAGCAGGTTCAATGTTCTTCACCACCACAAATAGAAAACGGGTGCACATGATCCTTTGAATCATTTATTTCAGCCACCTGCATATAACTTTTGTACAGTTCTATGATTAATGAGTTATGTTTTCCACTAACCATTTTGTTTTTCCATGCATAGGTTGTTAATGGATCAGAGTGTGCAACTGCCAAACGATATGATATATGGTCCAAATTGGGAAACTATAAGAGTAAGAGTAGCCATATTATGGGTACTCATCAGCCAAGTCTCAAAGGAAAGGTACGACATTAACATGCAACTAAGAGCATCTCCAGTGGTGACAATTCAGGGTTGAATATTAAGGTAATTGCACCCAGTGGTGCAATTACGCCTTAATATGAAGGCTCCGATTCAGGATCCAGTTCAGGATCCTGAATCGGATCCTGGCGCCTGTTGTACAGGCGCCAGGATCCAGGCGCCTACAGTGTAGGCGCCAGAAGCTGGCGCCTACACTGTAGGCGCCAGGATCCTGGCGCCTGTACAACAGGCGCCAGGATCCAACCCCCTTCCCCGCGCCATATTACCCCTCCAACGGTCGTTTTTTCGAATTGCAACAGCTATAAACGGTCATATTTTAAACCACAACGGCTATAAACGGTCATATTTCTTCTATATATTCATGTATGAATATCACTTTGAAAGACACACAGATTTATTTACTTCCACCCATAATCGTAAGCAGCAAGCTATGTCATTTCCATTCAACTCGTACAACGAAGCGATGAATTCGAATACTTGGGATATCGATTCTCAACCAGTCGAGGATTTTATTCCTCGTTCTGCTCCTCCGATATCGTTTCATTCATCTGCTCCTTGGACTGCAGACGAAGATAAAGATCTCTGCTATATATACTGCCACTTTTCTAACGACTCGGCGAAGGGAAATGACCAAAGCAGTGAGATATTCTGGGGTAAAGTTATGGCTGCGTACAACAAGAAACACGTATCCAAGACGAGATCAATCTCTGCACTTACTGGTCGATTTGGAAAGATTAATCGACAAACCCAATTCTTCGAGTCTCAAGTTCACAAAATCCGAACTGCGAACCCCAGTGGAATGGGAGGCGAAGCCGAGCTGGTAATAATCTTGAAAACCATAATTTGGTTAAATAATTTTTCCATTTCTATAGCATGAATGTATACAAACAGTTATTACGTTATCATTTTCAGAAGCGAATGGCGAACGATCAATTCTTGAAATTATTTCCAAGAGAAAATGGTATAAAAAAACCTCATTACTACCAGTTTGCTAATTGTTATGACGTACTCGTTAGTAATCCCAAATGGAGTTCTTGTAATGCAAAGAGCTTAAGAGATGTTCAATCAAAGGGTAAAGAGAAGAAAAAGACAAACCGAAATTCGTATACTTCAAGTCCAGGAGATTCTTCACAACACGATTCTAACGAGGGTGTAGAAGAAAACCCCCAAATTGATGAAGATGCTAGACCAATGGGTCAACATGCTGCGAAAAGGAAAAATGCTGTTCAAACCCAGCTTGATTCTCGTTTGGCCCAGATGTACGAGAAACATGCGAAAGAAAATGAAGATCGTCCACGAAATAGTTCAGAAAAACTGGAGATATTAAAACAGTTGACCGAGATTGAACGGGGTAGGTTCGAGTTGGAGCGCGAACAACAAGAGAGTATGGTAATGGAAAAGGATGTTACGGGAATGAATCCACTATCTAAGCAGTACTGGATGGATTACAAACAGCGTATTGTTGATAGTCGGGCCGGATCAAGACGTATGTAATTTAGTTTAGGTATTGGTGTATTCTCATTTATACTGTATTTGACTTATGAAGTCATGCACAACCTTTATTGTATCGAATTAAGTAGCGTTTTATAGTATGAATTAAGTAGTGATATTCTATTTTGTTTATGTCCGTATATATGTATCAACTAATAAGTACCACATTAAAACAATTCAACATACTACATAACATAAATTGTACAGATTACAAAGCAAATAAACTTAATAAAACAAAGCTTATGAAATTTAATCTACTGATTGCCATAAGAGTTCCAAATGTGATCCATTAGATCTTTTTGAAGCCGATTGTGAAGTGCCGCATTACGATATATTTCATGTTTATCGGCGTTAAACATATCGTACTGTCCGTGAATTGGTTCATCGGAAATTCGGAATATCTGAGGGGGTTGTCTAGATCCTTCGTACTCGTAATCTGGGTAAACCATCTCTCGTTCATCTTCAATTATCATGTTATGCAGAATGATACAACAGAACATAATTTTAGACATTTTCGACCGCTTCCATAACCTACAAGGATTACTAACCATTGCGAATCTCGATTGAAGAACCCCAAAAGCTCGCTCAACATCTTTCCTTTGCCCCTCCTGCATACTAGCAAACTTTTTCTGTTTCGGAGTTAGTGGATTTGAAAATGTCTTCACAATCGTGCTCCATTTAGGATAAATTCCATCTCCTAAATAGTAACCGTGCTCGTATGTGTTGTGCCCAATTGTAAACGATACAGGAGTTGATTTACCCTGCGCCAAATCGCTAAACAAATGTGATCGCTCAATAACATTGAGGTCGTTAAGTGAACCAGGCATTCCAAAAAACGCATGCCATATCCACAGATCATGAGATGCAACAGCTTCTAAGATGATTGTTGGTTTTTTTTCTTTACCATTATATGCTCCATGGAAAGCTTTAGGACAGTTCTTCCACTCCCAATGCATACAATCTAGACTCCCTAACATCCCAGGCCAGCCGCGATTTTCGTGCATTTCACGCAATCTAGCAACGTCTGCTTCGTTGGGAGTACGTAGGTATTCATCCCCGTAAATGTCCACCACTGCTTGACAGAAATGATCTAGATTTTCCAATGCCGTACTCTCGGCAATACGATAAGCGTCATCTAGAGCGTCGGCGGGCGTGCCGTACGCTAACATCCTCAAAGCTGCGGTCATCTTTTGATGCCCACTCAATCCTTGTTTTTTTGCAGCGTCCTGCTTAAAAACGAAGTATTTATTATTCAACTGAATACTTTTAAGAATTCTTACAAATAAAGGTCGACTCATTCTAAATCGTCTGCGGAAAATGGATGGGCCGTAAGTTGGATCTGAAGCAAAATAATCTTTTACTAGTGTTTTATGAAATGCCGCATGATCCCGGTGAAAGTATCTTCGACCCACTGTTGAGCCACCGTGTTGTCCGCTAGTGGATCCGTACGCTTCATGGTAGATTTGTATTAGTTCCTCTTCTTCTTGCTGTTGAGCTGAAGAGTACGCTTCGTTTTCAGAGTCGCTATCGCATAACATTATTGCTTTCAGTAAATGACCAGACATTATTTTGAAAGTTATAAGTTGTGAATGTAAAATGTAGAGTTTGAAATGTGGTTGTGAACCTTACTGTCCAACCAGTATATGTATACCATGGAAGCGCTTGGACTAATCAATCACTTTTCCAATCTCATGTGACTGTAGCCATGTTGAATTGTTTGTATGCTCCATGTTAGTGTGTCAGTGTACAGTGTACGTGGTGAGACTGTAGCCATGTTATGAATGGTCAGAAATAATGGCTGTCTTGTGAATGGTCATATTTGTGAACTGTAGCCATGATGAATTGTTTGTATGCTCCATGTTAGTGTGTCAGTGTACATGGTGAGACTGTAGCCATGTTGTGAATGGTCAGAAATAATGGTTGTCTTGTGAATGGTCATATTTGTGAATTGTAGCCATGATGAATTGTTTGTATGCTCCATGTTAGTGTGTCAGTGTACAGTGTACATGGTGAGACTGTAGCCATGTTGTGAATGGTCAGAAATAATGGTTGTCTTGTGAATGGTCATATTCGTGAACTGTAGCCATGATGAATTGTTTGTATGCTCCATGTTAGTGTGTCAGTGTACAGTGTACATGGTGAGACTGTAGCCATGTGATGAATGGTCAGAAATAATGGCTGTCTTGTGAATGGTCATATTCGTGAACTGTAGCCATGTGGGAATGAAGCCATGGATGGTATGGTCGTATTCATCTATAGTGTATGGTCATATCCTCCACTGTACACATGTGACTGGATGAATATACATATGTGACTGGATGAATATACCTCTATAAGCTTTATCTCTTCAAACAACAACGTTCCTTTCTATGGCCGATTGGGAAATAAGTGATGAACAAATGGACAGATTATTTGATGAGTATGAACGAAGTCAAGTCAACGAGAATGAAGCTGGATTAGTTCCTGATACGCAAATTGACGAAGTTCCTTTGCAGGTCCAGCATCGGGTGCTTCTAGCTTCGCGTCCAACTCCAGAAACGCGTCCAGCTCCAGTAACGCGTCCAGCTCCAGTAAGGCGACCTCGTAATTGTGGTCAAGCATCGACATCTACACGTCCCCCATTTTCATCCAAGGATTTGCTAGCCCTCGTCAATGCCTATATTGAGGTTGATAAAAGAGAATGGAAACTAATGCAGAGTGGAGGGGGTTTAACATATGAAGAAAGATGGGAATTGATCACGAGGCTACACAACAACCATCGTTCTCGGCCGACTAGACGAACATCGGTTGAACTACAAATGGCTAATCATCATTTTGCAGATTCTTGTGATCGATACACAAAGATTATCGAGACAATTCAAGACGAAAACCTATTTAAAACAAATCGAGCAACATATGATTCTCGTTATTTGTTCGAATACGGTGAGGATTTTTTTGGCTACGAAGCGTATAAACTTCGTTACGATTGGCTAACCCGTTATGGAATTGATTAGGAAACTCCCTTATTAATTGTAATGTATTTTGAGTTTGCTGTTTGTGTTTGTAATGTATTACGTAAGTGGCTGCCTTGTGTTCGTATTAAGTTTGTATTGGGCTAGAGTTGTATTAGGCTAGAGTTGCTACCATCTCTAAGTTTGTATCAAGTTATTGAAATGTGATTGCATTCAAGAAGAAAACAAGTTATTGAAAAGTAGAACCAGTGTCCCTTCACTTCATGACAGTAAGAAAAGCAGATTCTCTACAGTATTAAGTCAGGCGAAACAGTGAGCAGTAGCATCATTATTTATTTTACTGTTTTCTGCTCCCCGTGGCTATATATGTTACTCAAATTATGCACATTATATCTCACTCAAACCACTTCGTTCTCATTCAAGTACTTCCTCCTCCTTTTATCACTCACTCAAAATGCCTTCTTTGCCATCAGAAACTGACTCTGATGAGCAGGCGTGGGAACAAATGAGGCTTCAGCAGCTCGAAGATGAATTCGATTTTCTAATGCAAATTAGGCCCCAAGAAGCGCAATTGCCACATGTAAATCGTCCACAAGAAGTTCAAGAACCACATGTTCAACTGTCGAACCAACAGGCTCTCGCTCAACCACAACAAGAAGTAGAGTTCTATCGAGTACCACCGCAAGAACATGAAGGTGAATCTTATCGTGTACTTTGCTACTGCGGTCATGCGGTCCAACTTCTGGTTCGAGCAGAAGGCGACAATATTGGGCGGCGCATGCGGGCTTGTCCATCCTACCCAAATGGATGCAGGTACACGGAATGGATTGACGAGCCGTTGTGCCCTAGGGGAATAGTATATGCAAACGAACTCGAACGAGAGATAAGGCGTCTCGAAAATCAATTTCAAGAGTTGCGAATGAACGCAATGCGAATCCCATAAGGCTGAACGTGTTGCTTTGATGTTTTAGTAGGCAAGTACTATTATCCGTATTCTTAATGTAGCTGTTAAGCTTATTGTATCTGTTAAACTTGTTGTATCTGTTAAGCTTGTTGTAATGTGATTGCGTTCAAGAAGAAAACAAGTTATATAATTATCTCGTGATGGTAATTAACAAGAAGATGAACGGTAACTACAAATACTGACGTAAGCGAAGATATAGAAACCATATAACAAACTCCATCACTAAACCAAAGTCCACAAATACCGTAGTAAGCTAAGATATAGAAACCATATAAAAAACTCCATCACCAAACCAAGGTCCACAAATACAACATCAGTAAAACACATGGACTTACTACAACAGTCAACTAATCATCAGAACAAGTACAATGCAATACTACAATACACTACATAAGTACATCAACAAGATACATGAAATCATATAAAAAAACTCCAACAGCATCACTACACGACTAAAAAGCAACACCTCCATCATCGTCGCTACCATCGTCATCTCTATCATCATCACCGACATCGTCATCGACGTCGTCGTCTACATCATCCTCATCATCAGCACCGTCATCATCAACATCAGCATCATCGGCATCGTCCGCATCGTCGTCCTGATCGGCATAATGGGTCGGCAAATCGTCAAGATTAGTTGCCTCATCAAAATCTCTAGTCGAAGACCAACTCGGACCAGCTTGTGCAAACGGCCTCTGAGCCCTAAGCATCTCTGATAACTCATCGATCTGAGACTCCAACATCTCTGTATGACTACGGTACTGCTGATGCAACATCTGAGTATGCGAAAGAGTCATCTCACGGTAAACGGCAAGGGTGACTCTAGACTGATCCAACATCTGTGCGTACTACAGAGATATATGACGTGAATTACTTGTATGAATTCGTTTAAAGAGAACTATTAATAATAACTGTACGTAACTTTAACTATGTAATAACCATACCTGGTATGGAGGGTATAGTCCGGCTGAGGGTACACCTGGATAATCGGGGTCATCTGGAATCACTATCGGCTGCTCAATAACGGTACCCGAAATGTCGTATGCTCTAAACATACAATCTGGCTCTATCTGCATCGGAGGCTGTGAAAACTGTGACGGAGTAGGAAAAAATGAAACCTGCGGTATCTGAACCCTACCGGCTCCCATATGAGGTCCTAAATGATCGGAGTTGATCCCTCGAGCATAATCCGGACATAGAAGTCTACGTGGAGAAACTCGATGCCAATAGGAATCGTAATCCCCAAAAATGAAGAAAGGGCCAATATCAACCCAACCAGTCTGCCGTAGTGCCTGTATGTACTCTGATCCAATCAACCGATATCTACCAAACATGTCCTCGCAAGGTAAAGGATCTCCGGGTATACGCGTATCACTGCTAGTCTGATACGCACATCTCTCGCCCAAATACCACATGGGCAAAAAAGTAGGGGTAAGTAAAGCCACCCGACGAATAGATAGTGTATATGCAACCGTCATCGGGTGGGCGTCGGTAATAATGCCTGCATCTGTCAGATGAGCCAAATGTGAGGCCCAAGGAGTGCGTATCAAATTTCCACGACTACGCATGTCCAGCTGTATCCTAGCCTCCATCAACTCATGACGTACACCCACTGGAGCACGAGGTACATAATGAATAGCCTCCCACCGTCTCATCCGCGGAAAGAACTGCTCACCAACTTGACTCGCCATCTCTACCATGCGTCGATGCATGTTGGCCGTATACTCATAGTACCAAAAGGGCAAAATATATCACAAAGCCTGCATCTCTCTAATGTCTCCCAACACATACAAATCTAATGCAGAATACAAACTACCTAGTATAGCTGTGCCCCAATCTATCTTATCAAGCTGATCTAACATAGTAAGTGAAGCTAAATACCCCAAGCGAATGGTACTTCTTTGGTTCGAAAAAAATGTCGAACCAAACAAGTACAATAGAAATGCCCTAGTCACCCCATCCACAAGCTCTGGTCGACAGGAATTAGCAGTGATGTACTGCTGGAGGTAAGTCAAAGTAACCGCACCACTACTAACGTGAGACTCATCCAAATGGGGTAAGAAGACGGAATACAACCGAACCGACTCGTACAAGTCATCAAAAGAAACCGGTCTCCGATCAATATGACCAATCTCAATACCAGTTAACATATAGAAATCGAGAGGTGTGATACCAAGCTCAAAGTCAGAAAAATGAAATGTATGTGTGGTCGGCCACCACCTCTCGCATAGTGCCTGTAATAGAGTTCTGTCCAACGCCTGAATCGGCCTAATCGATAAAAACTGTCCAAAAGGACTTCGATGCAACCTATCTTTAATAGAAGGGGGGAGTTTGTCATAAAATTTAAGAATGCACTTCGCCCAACTACCTCGACAATGAATGTGATGATCCTATATATAATGAAATAAGGAATGTTTTCCAATTCAGTAACAGTTATTAGGCTAGTACGAATATATTAAATGCGCAATACTATAAATAATTAACGTTAAAGTTATACCGGTATCGAGTCAAATGCAGTATCGGCTCTATGCTGATAACCCTCTGGAAGATCGTGTAGTACACGAAGCTCATCTGCTGATACTTCAAGAGCCGGAGGTATGTGTACTGGACCTGGTTGCTCATCAGAGGGCTTACGTCGAACTCTTCTTCCAACTTTATTAGATCGCGGCGGCATCTCACTTCAATTTTCTATTAAAAACAAAATTAAAAAAAGAAGCTTGAGTGAAAAAATGAGAGAAAAAATGGCGGAGGGGGGAGGGGTTTATAGGCGCCAGAATCCTAGCGCCTGTGTTACAGGCGCCAGGATTCTGGCGCCTGTAATACTGGCGCCAGGATCTGGCGCCTGTATTGTAGGCGCCAGACCACTGGCGCCTACCCACCCATTCAGGGCTGAATATTCAGTGGGCTGAATATTCAGCCCTGAATCCACTGGAAATGCCCTAATAGACAGTGAGGTGAGTGCAAATCTCTGTGCCGTTCTTCCACTGTGTACTCTGTATCACAATGCCTGTTAACATACTGCTGCATAATTTGATATGAAAACATATGGTAGATATACTGTGCCTGCCAATTCCTGCTTCGACATTACTTACTCTTGCGGGGAAATGAGCGCCTCACAGCGGTTCGGAGGCACCTCCTCAGCCAATTTGAGAACACATTTATAGAACAATGAATTTATGACATCAACCGCTTCCACGAACAAGCCTCTGATCCTACTTATTGAACTATACATAAACCTCTAATGATTGTCCTTCGTAGTGATACCACAGTTACCAAATTGAATAAAGAGATGGACGGTATACCAAGGTACAAATTTCATTTTGTACCAGACTCTATTCTGCCATCAAGTGTGCACAAACGTGGGCAACTTACAGGTATTTGTTTCACTTGAATTACAGCAAATACATTGAACTACAGTTCATTAACACACATTAATAATATAGATGTAGGAGGCATATTACGAGCGATATCAAATATGATCCAAATAACATACCTTAACAGCCGACGTCCATGTATAATCAACGTAAGTTCCTCTGCTCCATTTAAAAAAAAAAAATCATTTCAAACATTTAGCATGCATAATTTATGTTACCTTTTGAATTTGTAACTACATTGCTGACCACTAACAGGATGGGAGGACTACACCATCGGTTGCTAGAACAAACAGCAGCAAACAAGCAGCCAAGAGGCAGAAAGGTGTACGCAGTGCACAATTTGATGATGTATAAATGTATTAACAACTTCAAGTAAATAGCTGTGTGAATTAACGATTATTAATATATGTTGTACGTGTTTATAACTATTTTCCCACTGTGTATGAACAACTTCATGTTAATAGCTGTGCGATGAGTGCAGGATAGAGTTCAGGTAGGCGGTAAAAAAAGATGTCAAAGGTCAACAAAACCTGACTTCAGCATAGTGAACACAATGGTATGACTTGGTATAAAATATAACATGTTGGCTGATGAAGGAGAGTAGCTCAATGATGTGTGAATCTGTGCTGTTGTTGCACAAAATACATATTACTGCTAAGGTGTATAATTTGGTCGTGAAAATGACAAGGGCTACCAAGGATTACGAAGTTCATTGACAATTCCATGCAAACTGAGTAAAATTGAATGGCGTTAAGTGCAACTGGAGTTGCTCAATGTCTGTTACAGGCTATAATACTGCTACTAAAACTTATAGTACGGTCTGAAATATCAAGCTTGGAGAATAGTTATATTTCCTATGATATAAACCGACTGAGAACACTTGCATCTTCTTTGAATTGTACTGTAGCCTTGATATTAATAGCAAAGGTAGAACCTACACTTACTTCCAACCAAGCTTGATACAAGTACATCTGTCACATCTATAATCATTTATAGAAACAATGGCCCATATGCGAAGCACGGGCCTCATTCTAGTTAACTGGTATATAGACAGATATACACGAAGAACTGTCTAGAAATAGTAGAAATTTATTAAGCCAGACAATTGATAATCTGAAGACCAGTGTATTGGAAATAGTAGAAAACTAGTTTGAGGCCCGTGCTTCGCACACAGGCAGTTTGCGGAGAAAGTGATAGTTAGACATTTGAGTAGTTCTGTCAGTTGAAGATCTCCATAGAAATCATGTGTGATCAGGGTTTCCTGCGTAAAACCAAATGACAGTACGCATGGAGAGTAGCTGATGGTAACATAGGACGGTAAGAAAGACAATGTTAATATGCAGTAATTTCAGTCGTATTATAATTACATCTCTTTAGCACATTAAGTGTCTACATCATGGTTTGAAAATTATTTGATAACCTTGTTTCCTCAAGTGTTAACCAAAGTGCATTAGAAATTTACCTCATGCAAGTAAATGAAATGCACAGAATTAAACACTGGTAAATGAGCAATCAGCCAGGTCAGAAAAAAAAAAAAAGGTGAATTGATCAGCCATTATTTGATGATTTGATCTATGTTTTTAGTCTTTTTTACACTGGTGCTTCGCACATGGGACTTGACGGTATTTAAACACTATTTTTTTATAAATTCCTGACAATTAGTGGAAAGTAAATTTTGCTCATATGATGTTTCTTACACCAGCATAATTAGTTTAGGCAGTTACAGTAGAATGAATATAAAAAAAAAAAAATTGTTTAATGCATGAAACAAAACTGTGCACCATTTCCATGTATAATAGTTCTTTTTATAAACAAAAGCAGAACTATTAACATGTTCCAGTGCCACGATAAGTATAACATGATCTGAATACGAACCACATAACTTTTCCGAATTAATACAGCGAGCAAACACATAAAAGATAAGATAGTAGATAACTAATATCCTACTGCATAGCACAAACAATATCCTGTGATATAGCACCAAATGAATTTCACATCGTTGCCAAAACAATGTTGCGGTCTAGAATGAACATGGGTTGGGCTAATCTTATAAACTTTACAACCTGTATCTATTGAAAGAGGGGGGAATAAAAACATACATAACTTCTTCTGGATAGCAGTGACACATTGGTAATAATTAAAATCATAGCACAAAGATGAACATTGCGTAGAAACAAACCCATTCAGAGGAACCAAAAAGCTCAGTAGTTCTGAACTGTACAAAGCCATGACAACAATCTAGTTGCTCGGACTGCTTATGGTTGATTAGCTTTGCAGCAAAAACTGCACTTAATGTGACAAGGCATGATAGTTTGTATGCCGATTCTAGTTGTGTATACTGAATTATATATAATAGTCAAGGTTACAATTGAATGGAGTCTAAACAGTACTTAACAATATTCAAAAAGCATGATTATATTTAAGTCAGTCAACAAAATATATAAGATTAGTAGTTAATCGACGTAGGTTTAACTGTTTAAGTAAATATCCTCTAAATCAATTTGGTATAGCAATGTAACTGAAATGTGTGTACTTTATCATGATATCTTGAAGACTTACTGTGGAAGGCATTCAATTTGCCATCATGACGACATCAGCCTTTCCCCCAAGAACATCTGTAATATAAACAACTAATCAGCAATAATAAACTGGATAGACATAGTATATGCAGTAGCTCAAATCATGGAATAAAATAACCAAAGTTTGTTAGAACACTGCTTCAATCAATGCAAAGTAGGTGATGGCATAATTTTCATCCATCTAACACAACAAATTTCTGATCCGTATAATTGATTTGTAATCTCACTGCACACATTGTTTGTTACAGTAGACATCTGATACATATATGATGGAATTTGGTATGGTGTCGATAATGGAGCATGATGGAATTTGCTCGGAAAATGTGCACAATCAGTACCTTTTAGACTATGCACTTTGGTGCCATCACCAGCTCTGAAACTTTTGATATAGTCTCAAATGACACAGGCAAGTACATGTTCATCTCATCTGCACCGAAATGAGCATTATATGGTGAAATGTTTTATAAATCAAAATGAAATGTTGAGCATGACATACTTTTGATTACGAAGGATGAGTTGGTTGTTGGAAATAGCAAAATCCATTCAGTTGAATGTCCTTCAACCTGAGTGTCAGTCAGAAACAATCAGCATAACTTGTATGAACTTAAAATAAGGGGAAGTAATGAAATCATAACGAATCGCCACATTTTTTCCTTGAAGCAAAGCTTGAAATGATGATTGCTGCTCCTTTTTTCAGAAAACATCGATCAAGCAACTGAATATCTTACCAGAATTCCAAGTGTAGGATGAAGACTGAACTGTGCTAATTCATATAGTCAAGAAGTAAAAATAATCTGGAACAAAAATTCAAATAAGTAAATAATTCTGGCACGCGGTCTGTGCTTTGCATACGGAATTACAGTACGTTATGTATGGTATTTTGTCGATGGTTTACTTTATAATATTCTAGGTAGTAACTTTTGAAATCATCATCCACCATATATTATGTGCAAGATATAATGTATTTAGTTAGTGTGTTTAGCATCAGTAACGCAATGTTCAAAACTCAACAATTTAAAATTTTATTTTTTGCTAGGATATCACAAGTCTGACAGTATCTAAAAAAACTGAAATCCTTCCATAATTGTATTCAAAAGTAAATAGATGTTTAAAATATAGAAAAACATAAACGAATGCGGAAATAAAGGTATCCAATTTTTTTGGTCAAGATGTAGCTAACATTATGCATACTCGGTATAATAAATGATATGTATTAATTATTTTATCAATAGAATGGTTTGTAACATTTATAAAATGCACGTCGTAATTAAAATTTTTGATGCTATTTTTTTTAACTGTATTTAGTATATTTTTGCACTTTTATAATCTTATGTAAAAAAAATTGTATTTATATCTTAAGATTTGTCAATTATTCATGGATAAAATAATATCATATACTCGGGCATTATCAATAGATGAATACATTATTATCAGAAAATGATTTTGGATAAGGATGTCGATAGGACAACAACTGCGCTTTAAAGTATTCGTTGGCATGCTTATTTGGTCCCTGTTCTTTACAATATGAGTAAGTGTTTTTTTTTTCCTTTAAGTAACATCAACTTCATGAGTATTGTTAGATCAAAAAATGGCTCTAACACCCAAATTGTCGTATTTTGAGCATAGGATATGAAGAAATAATCGAAAAATAGAGAGAAAAAGCAAGAAAACGAGATTTTTATAGTGGTTCAGCGTTAACGAGCCTACGTCCACTTCATATTTTCTCATTTCACTCATGGATTACAATTACAATGAATATTGTCTTTCAATCACTTGAATTCAATGAATAATTCTCTCTGAATCCATTGAATTTATTGAGGAAGATGGTGGTTATTCATGGAGAAGTATTGGCTATGGCAGCCATGGATGAGGAGATGCCAAAAAGTCCATTGAAAATGCCCTCTGAAGGTGTATTTATAGCTGTAGGAAAGCTCCTGGGAGGACTGGTTCGTGATGGGGTACGTAGCAGGCGATCCAGAAAAATAGGAGAGCCAGTAGCCTTGAGAGTAGGTCAAAACAAGCTGCGTTTGAACATGTCTGAAGGTCGGATCGCGGTCATGGGTCGGATCGCGGTCATAGGTCGGATCGGATCGCGTAGGCAAGGGCGGATCGGATCGCGGTCATATGCCAGCTTACACCCGTTCACGGAAATGGGCGTAACTTTCAAACCGTAAGTCCGATTGAGCCAAACCAAAGCTCAAACTGAAGCTAATTCAAAGTGTTACGAGTATATGAGGTGAATAGATCCAAATGAGGTAATTTGATAGGGGTTTCGGGCCAGTTTATACTGATGTTGTGATTTTGACCAAACTGCCTTGTGTCTTCTGATGATGCTTCCAATGCCGGAGAGCGATGTTATCCAGAGATTCCATATGAGACAGCATTTACCCAGAGGTATGTCAACATGATCTTTGCTTTGGGTAGCCTGGTCACAAAGCAGGCTAACAAGTATTGATGTAAGTATTAATTTACAATGATAAGCACATTGAATTCAATGTATATATCATTCTCCGAACCAGATTATTATCTAATTAGTTCCAGATTCAAACACACGGTAACAATATGGTACTGAACCATAACTAATAGCCATTTCCTACCAATCAAGCAGGACACAAGCTTTATCTTTGTTAATCACGTGATACATAAAATTGAATTTCATAAGCTTGTAGCAATAATGGTATGCAAACAAAAGTTATAACTCTTGTGTACAAAAACCTAGCACAAAGAAATTAAATAGCGGATAATATGTGCCAGTTAATGTTCTCAATGGTTAGAATGTACCGTGGCATAAATCTTCTCAATCTGAATTTGTAGGAAATCTAAAGGTAGGAGCAATAATCAAAACTGATGATTGCATATTCTAAATAGCGTATAAAAATGGTAGGCGATAACCAAGTACGCCTGTCACAAGACCCAACAAATAAATAACTAATGGATGGATATTCACATTCCAACCACATTTTTTGTGCTCTATGCTGAAGTTTGCCCACACAATGATGTAATATTTTATACTTGAAACAATATTTTTTTTAAAAAAAATTGTTGCAGGATTAAGGTGGTAGGCACGCATTAGCTAATATATTTTTAATCCAGTGATATGTCTCATACCATAAAATATGGGAATATTGCCTAGTATATAGGTCATTAGGCACCCTCCCCTTACAAGCTAGCTTTTGGAGGTGAGTTCTACCTAATGAGTCGTATCATTTGGTGCTTTCATTGAGAGCCGCTCGACGGAAAGTTCGAGCCGTGAGAAGGGGCGACCTATAGGCTGGATTAAAATACTGATAGGCGAGTGAAAGCCGTCCAAAGAGAAAAGGGCTACCGTCGGGTTAGTGTCGATGGAGTAGGCCGACGCGGACGTCGGACTTTCAAAGAGCGGTGAAATGATATGTCCCATACCATAAAATATGGGAATATTGCCTAGTATATAGGTCATTAGGCACCCTCCCCTTACAAGCTAGCTTTTGGGGGTGAGTTCTACTTAATGAGCCGTATCATCCAGTTACTCAAAAAGGAAGTGCTCTCCTAATTATTCTAAAATCAAAACATATGTTTGATACTTGAAATAAAAAAGGGTTATACCTGTCAAATAGAATTCCTTGTCTTCAAACCGAAATCATCTCCGCCACCTAGTAAATAGAAATAATAAATTTAGGAAGAAAGATAAAAATATAGGTACTTGTGTTTAGCTAAAAAGAAATCGAACAAATATATTAGCTTGTCAATTATATGTGAAAACCATTGGGCTTAGCTATTATGAAATGGTTATAAAATCAGAACTACCGTTAGAAGGACGTCATCATATGTATTCAAGCGTATTGATATTGTATCCATTATAACAGTAAGATAACAGTAGTTGCAGCCGAAAAGCACATAACTGAAAAGTAAAAATGATTTCAATATTTGTAGATCAAGTAAGATGAAATAGCGAACTGGTACTATCTGATAAATGGAAATTGCAAATGGTACATTACAATTGTATGAGTCTGTTTAGCAGTTTATGACACACAGGAAACAAACAGTAGTCGGATTGAGGAATAAATTCTGGTAGAAGAAATTATGGAAATCATTTTTACCACACAAACATAAGTCAGATGCCGATCTGAATATTTAGCATCAACCAAATAAACCGTTGTTCACGTCATGCCTTGTTGAAGAATTTAATTAGCAAGTTAGCATACATGTTCGTCGTCTGTCAGAAATAGTCAAATTATAGAGCACTGTTTAGGGATCCACAGCAAAACTTTTTCAATCGAAATTCGTTCGTACGCAAGCACAACAGCACAATTACAGTTTCGTGTGGGGTGCAAACGCAGTTAAAGTGGGTTACATACAATTGAAAACAGAGTTGAAAGTGCATTAATTTGCAGGGGTACGAAATCGGAAATGGGTTACCTTCTCTGACAGTTTGGCTTCACGTCCATACAGGAATGACCGGAGTTGCATGGCGGTTAAACTACGGCAGGTGGGAGTAAAAATTAGCGGTGAAGAGTGGGCAGATAGTTGCTTTGAAGAGTGGACGTAGGTTATGGAATTTAGATGGTGGAGAAAAAATTGGGGAGATAACAAAATGGGAAGTTGGATTCAATCGGTGGGAAATAGCGGGTAGGAATGGGTAACGGACATGTGTACGGAAACGACTATAGAAAAGGGGGAAAATATGCGTTGAAAGCAGCGATTGGTGGTATTTTGAAACGGTAGATGGAGGCTAGGACATGTAAGCAGTTTTTACTTCCTGTTTTCTTGTTTAAGAAATAGATTTATTATTTATTATTAAAAAAAGAGTCTCGTTGAAAACTAAACCGTAAAAATTATGCCTTGAAAACTGGATTCCCATTGCGTTGTGTTGGAAACTAAAAAACAGTAGTAATAATAATTACTCACAGCTTTAGAGGGGAGCCTTCTCAGCTTTTTATTTAGTATATAATTAATTATTACTGGGTAAAGAGCTAGTAATGATCATAGGTGTTTTTTTTATTTCCGAGGCAAGCATCATTATTACCTTTTGTCATCAACTTATGTGTGAGGAGCCTGATTAGTTTATTTTGTTTGTTTGCGTAAGAGCCTGATGGAACGTGAGTGTGTGTGAGGAGGGAATGAGAGGGAATTTTTTTTTATAGCTTTACTTTTTTGATAATTATTAGTGGCATTTGAAGGAAAAATAGGCAGTTTTGAAGGAAAACTTGAAGGAAAAACGAGCAGTTTTGAAGGGAAAATGGTCTTGCTTTAGTATATTATAAGATTTTACTTTCAAATTTCACAAATAAGGATGGTGCTTTTTTCCTTCTTCCATGATTTAAAATAAAAATATATATCAAATTTGGTTAAAGACAAAGCTAATGCACAAATATCAAAAAATATGATATAATGCAGAAGGTGCAATCATTGTGGAAAACTAATTATATCAACAATGAATTGTAAGTTATTAAAATCTTGCAAGCTACAAATTAAAGTAAACAACCTATAAATTGAGATAATTAATCCACATGCTCCTACTTAACAAAAAAAACAATCTATGATTAAGTTGTCCTTTCATTTCTCTAACTTCTTCCCTTAACCGCATTTAGCCCTGATTTTTCATTTCTATTTAAGGAGTACAATATTTTTTTGGTCTTCAGTTGCCTAATCTAGTTATAAGGTGGCTCTGCCCTTGGATACACTTGCAAGACGTAGCATCACATGGGACCCTTCCCCACACATCGTCGATTATTCAACACCAAACCTCGTATAATTGTTTTTTCCCTACTCCGTTCCTCGATTCAAAAACTGGTTTAGTGATTTGGAGAATTGAAGAGAAGGGCGTATACAATTTTAGTTAAATGGATAGTTATTTTGTTTCTTGGTTATGATATTGAGCCTTAATTTATTCATTTTGTATGCAGTTTCCCCCTTTTCATTTATATTTAAATTCCATTTTCCTAAAATTATATTCAAATCAACTAAAACTGATTTATACTTTATTTTATGAAATATAATTCTACAACTATAAAAATTTATTTAATTTCATCTTGCTTCAATTTATTTAATTATTCAACATATTTTTAATAAAACCGATAACATTGTATACGAGAGGGTTTTATGTTACTTTATGGGCTTGGGCTTACAGGCCATTACATTTCCGCGCAATGTTATTGCTATATGTCTATATATAGCAAACGTTACCATGTAATAATACATTCTGTTCTATTACAATAAGCAATAATACAAGATTTGCTTCAATTTCTATTATGGTATCGGAGCTACTAGCCTAACGGCATTAATTTTCAGATTGCAAACTCGAGAGAGAAGGTGCAATTGTATTTGTTCTCCTCAGATAATCTTCATCACCGGAGATTACACCCCTCTCCGATCAGGACCTGTTCTTTTCAGTTGCATCTGATTGAGTATTGCCTCGCCAAGAGGTAGAATCAGAGTATCTTCATCATCTTCTACGTTCTTGGCTGCAATTACAGCCATCTGATTTTTTAAGTCATCATTTGGCGTGAGATCTGGTTGCATAAATCATCAATTCTGGTGATTTTGCCATCCAAGAATCCCTTTCCTGTCTGTTATACAGCATTCCTGATAGAAAACCTGGTTGCAATCGACACTTAACAGTGGTTTTGTCATCCAAGAATCCTCTTATCATCAGAAATAACTTTTCTTGACCACCAAATGACTGGAACTAATGAAGCAGCGCTCAGTTCAGCCAATTCAGGCACCAATCCACCGCCAACCATACCCCCAACGCCAAGCTTTCAACTGATTAAACCCAAAAGCCACATAATTACCATCCCATTAGATGAGGATAATTACATGCTTTGGAAATTTCAAGTTGAGGCTGCGTTAAGAGGATATGGTCTTCTTGATTTCATCAAAGGGACAGTATTGATCCCACATGTTATGATCCATGACAAAGATGGAAATTTGGTTAGTAATGAAGACTACCTGAGATTTCAAAAACAAGATAGCCTTCTTGTATCATGGTTAATTTCATCTATAAGTGCAAACATGTTATCAAGAGTGATAGGATGCAACACATCTTTTGCAGTATGGAATACTATTGAACAAGTTTTCAGTGCATAGTCAGCAGCAAGGGTAATGCTGTACAGAAGACAATTACAGTGTATCAGAAAAGATGAAATGCCTATGAGTGAATACCTATCCAAAGTAAAGACTCTGTGTGACAAGTTAAATTCAACTGGACATATGATTAGTGAAAGTGAGCAAGTTCTTTATATTACTGGAGGACTAGATGAAGATTATGAATCAATTGTGACATTTATAGCCTCACAAAAGACAGTACCTGACTTGCAATATGTGCATTTATCTCTTCTTGCACATGAAGGAGCACATGAAGGAAGAGTTGAACAGAAAAGATCATCACAGTCAGAGTTTTCTGTCAACTACGCCTCCACAGCAAGAAACAAAGATCAGCAAAAAGTAAATTCTGGTCAAAACAACAAACAAAAAAATCAGGCATTCAGAGGTAATGCGGGACAAAGAGGTAGAGGAAGAGGAGGCAGATTCAACAATAATAACAGAGTTAAATGCGAAGTTTGTGAAAAATTTGGACATGTTGCAGGTGTTATTTCAGGTTTAACACAGAGTTCAATGTAAATCAGCAAAACCAGAGAACACCTAATGTCAATGTCACTCAAATGGGTCAATAAAGAACCAATGCTGAAGGGTCAAGAATGCAGTCACAAGGTTCAACTAATGATGATTGCAACAAATCTGATGATACAAACCTAGATGACTGGTACCCAGATTTTGGAGCAACCAATCATGTCACCAACAACTTACAAAATCTAAATCTGGGCAACAAAAGCTACTCAGGTACATGTTCTATTTTAATGGGTAATGGTGAAACTATTTGAAACACCCCACCTCCGTTAGGGTCACTCTCAAAGGGAATGCCCTAATTTTGGTGGAGGTTTATAAGTACAAGTCACAGATATACAAGACAGATATAAGAACACATATTTGTAAACAGCGGAAGAACAACAAACTTTATTTCACAAAGTCAAATACGTGTTACAACAACATCCTTTCCAAAAACATAACATAACACTTTCATAATCTGTCTTGAGTACATTATTTAAAGAAGCATAAATAAAACGTAGATAAACTGCAAAAGCCCCATAGTGGATTGTCCAAAGCCATAGTTCAAAAAAGGAAAGTCCAAGCAATACATTTCTCTTCTTCAAGCTGGATGTTGAGGTAGGTCAAGCTGCTGTGCTCCCTCCCTGAGGACCTGGGGGGGGGGGGGAAACGGAAGAAAGAAGACGAAAGAAAAGCAGAGTCAGACATAAAGCCTGAGTAAGTCTAGTACTATTTTGTCTATGAATAAAGAACTGGGTATGATAAGTATAAACAAGAAGTGGGCATGTACTATAAACTTGGTTAAGTTGTCTAGGGTCGAATATACTATCGTACCCCATGTTGATCTCTGAACCCATATACTAGTTTCCAATTTGCACCCCATAATCAGGGTGATGTGATCCATTCTATGATGATCGGCTCCTACTCGCATAGTTACATGTGTCTTACGGCCCCCGATGTCTGTAGTTACCCATGCTGGTCCCACCATGGGGTGTATCAAGTCCCATAGTGGCAACCCGACACAACCTTAGAGTGCACAGGTATGCTACTGGTGTCCAGCGCCTTATTTTTCTGCGCCGGAGTGTGTGCACGCCCGCACCCCGTTAGAACCTACACTGCTACACCACCGCCGTCGATTTGACCTCTTACAATCAGCCCAGTAATCGTGCCCCACCCTGCCTAGTTTCAGGGTATCCTGATACACCTTCTAGGGTTACTGCTGAAAAGGGTCCCCCGTTACTAGGTTTTCTATCTCTAGCCAACATGCTAAGTTGGTTAAGTGTTTTTCTAACCTAACCCCACCAGTCCGTTTAGTTTAGCATGTTCCATTTTGATTAAGTCTTTAGTTCACTTAATCCTATCAATCCTGACTCAGCCTTAATTGTCTTATTAAGGCCCTGACCTCTCACATTAGACAGGTATTGTTGTGGCTGCCTGTTGCCGGTTGGTTCCGGGCAGTCTTACGCCACAACTCAGTCTAACCTCGGGTCCTTGCTGGGCTCCATGTTTAACCTCCCACATTGGATAGGTATTGTTGTGACTACTGGACAGCCGGGCGGTTCCGGGCAGGTTTACATCACAACTCAATCCAACCTCGGGTTAAACACATCGTATGTTCTACATTTACATATTTTGTCATTCCTCTTTATTTCTTATATGTAAATATTTGCGGCCCATTATTAAGTTAATGGTGTAAAGGTTACACCAATCATGGGCCCAACCCATACTTGAACTTGGGCCCTTCTATTTTATATTTTCATTCATTAGTAATTTTAACCCAACGTTATTTTCCCCCGTTTTACACGTCCGTTCATATATATTGGGCTTAGCCTTTTAAAGCCCAATTTAGCCATGCGAAAAGGGGAGGCTTAAAGCGTGATTACATACACAAAGAGGGGAAGGTGAGCGCATGAACTTGCATATGACGTTGGAAATACAAAATAGAAATTGGTGTACTTGCATAGTGGTAACATAGGTGACATGAATCAAAGCATGTGAACTTGCATAGGTTTAACTACCACATGAACCTATATTCTTATTTAGGCATAATGTCAAACATAAGCATGTCATAAATATTTCTAGCATAAGCATAGCATAATGTCAAGCATAAGCATGGCATAAAATACCTTTAACATAAACATGGCATAAGTAAAGTTAAATTTTGTTCATGGCATAAACAATAACATGTCATGTTCATAAGGTTTCTACATGTTTACAAAGGGGATACTTTGTTACAAAAGCATAAATCAACTTAATTATGGTTTTTAAGTCTAATCACATAACGATAGTATAAATATACTTATGCATAAATATTCCTAAGTATGGTGTTTGCTTTAAACTTGCAAAAAGGGATTTTTGAGTCTAACCTAGCCATGTCTCACATATGTCATCATATAATTCTTGTTAACAACATAGAACTAATCATGGATTTCAATTATGCCAAATATCATTCATAGCCTAGCCATATTCATAAGTTTGCAAAAGCATGACTTAATACATGGATTATGGTGTCAAAATTCCAACATAGTTTCATATGAACCATAACAACCAAACTTGTTTCAATTACTTGCAAAATGATTTATGCACAAAAATATACATCATGACGACATAATAACAAAGCCCCAAACTCGCATGAATTTCAATCAACTACATACATGTAGCTTCAACATAGATTGCATAATTTGCGCAATATTCCAAACGTATACTTGCATAGAACTACCGCATGTAGTTCTTTATAATGAATAACATAATTTTGCACAAATATGAATTACTTTATTATCCCAATTCAAGCATACAAATCAATACAGTTGTTTATTGATACCAAAGTAATACTCTACTTACCATGGTTGCGGCGAATTCTCTAATTAAGAGATATGATTCCTTTGTTGAATTGAGTGGCTTTAGGTTGCTTGAATTGCTTTAGGCTTTAGAACTTTCTTTCTAATTCTCTCTCTAGTCGGCGGCTACTCTTAGTCGTTCCTCAGCAACATGGCGGCTATGTTCTTAATTTGAATGAATAGATTAGGGTTTAGTCTAGGGTTGTTTATATAGAGGTTAGGAATTGATTAGGACCATTGATGTTGCTAGGTTAGATCGTAGCCATTCACTAGATAGAGAGACCAATTAGAACCCGCCACCTAACCCTAATGACAAAGCAGACCACAGAAATTCGACCAAACACAGACCTGGCCAGCCAGGTTGACTGGGCTCGACCAGGTCGACACCCCTGTCGACAGGGCTGTCGACAGCCCTGTCGACATGGGTAGCCCAGGTCGACAGCCCAGTCGACCTGGGTGGCCTAGGCGGGTGTTTATCCGCCCTGGCCCACTGGGCCCGATTTTTAATTATTTTATTCTGTTTGAATTTTAAATCTAATTCAAAACTTCCGAAGGCCATATCTTCTTCATACGGACTCCGTTTTTCGAAAACTCGGACTCTATTTCGCGTATTTTTCCGAGACGAACGCAATGGCGTATCCCGTTTCCCTTAGTTCTTTGATTTGAATTTGATTATACTTTAATTCATGAATTTCACAGTTATAGAATTTTCGGGGTGTTACATTCTCCCCCACTTAAAAGGATTTCGTCCCCGAAATCTTCAAGCTAGGAGGAATGTATATCCTAACATCCAATCATCCATCTACCCATCCATCAAACACGAGCATCCATTGTCCTTAAAAGACTTCTAATGCTTCATGATCATATGCGAAGTGTGTGTGTACATGTACTTATCAAATGCAAAATCAGGCGGCCTACTGATTCAGTTGACCTCCTTAATGCGAATTATGTAAGTGCCAAGAATCCATTATGTATGCAAATTTTCCTATTCTTGATTCTACATGAGTGCACAATCATTTGATACATATGCAACATCCACATGACAACACATTAAAATTCAACCACATATGAATGCAAACATATATGCATATGCAATATGAAGTGACTGAGCCGATCTAAAACCTAGATTGTGTGTGTATATGCAACCACGAGCAACCACTAGCAATCATTTGCAACCACTTGCAACCATCATCCATAACATGTTTCAACTACATGTTTCCATCCAAAAAGATTCTATCTAAAAGATACGGTCGAGGAAATATACCTAAAAAGATAAAAGCGCAACTTAAGGAAAGAGAAAGATCAAGGATGTACCCTCGAACAGAAAAGGGTAGGCAGTGCGGATTCTAGCTTCAGTTTCCCAAGTCGCGTCTTCCTCGGCTTCGCTCCACTGAACTTTGACGAGCTTGACTTCGCGGTTGCGTAGCTTCTTCACTTCCGTTCCTAATATGCGGGTTGGAACTTTTCTTATGGTTGCTTCGCGTTCTACTTCGGCCTCTTCGAGTATATTTGGCTCTACCACTTCAGCAGATTCATGTAGACATTTTCGGAGATGTGAAACGTGAAAAACGTTGTGGACTCCAGCCAACTTCTCGGGTAGCTCTAATCTATAGGCCATTTTCCCAATCTTCTCGATAATAGGGAATGGCCCTACGAATCTTGGCGCTAGCTTTCCTGTGGTTCCAAAACGAACAACGTTCCTTAGCGGTGATACCTTGAGAAAAACTCTGTCTCCAACTTCAAATTCAAGGTCGGTCCTTCTCTTGTCGGCATAGGACTTTTGTCTGTCTTGGGTCGTCTTCATCCTTCTTCGTATTAAGTCCACTTTCTCTGAAGTCTCTCGGATCATATCTGGTCCAAGTATGAGCTTATCAGTAGAATCCCACCAACAAGTGGGCGATCGGCACGGTCTTCCATATAAAGCTTCGAAGGGCGCCATTCCTATGGTTGCTTGATAGCTGTTGTTGTAGGCGAATTCTACTAAAGGAAGGTGGTCTTCCCATGTCCCTCCGAAGTCAAGGACGCATAGCCTTAAAAGATCTTCCAAAACTCTGTTCACTCTCTCTGTTTGGCCGTCGGTTTGGGGATGATAGGCTGTGCTCAAGCATAACTGCGTTCCTACTGCTTCTTGCAGACTCCTCCAAAACTCACTGGTGAAGATGGGGTCTCGGTCACTAACAATGCTAGATGGTATTCCATGGAGTCGAACGATTTCCTTAAGGTAAAGTGATGCTAGGGATGAGGCAGTCCTTTTACTTTTGACAGGTAAAAAGTGGGCGCTTTTAGTAAGCCTATCCACTATTACCCAAATGCTAGTGTTGCCTCTCCTAGACCTAGGCAGCCCATCGATGAAGTCCATTGAGATGCTATCCCACTTCCACTGTGGGACCTCCAGAGGATGTAGTAGTCCGCCAGGCTTTTTCTGTTCCGCCTTAACCTGTTGGCACACCATACACTTAGAAACGAACTCTGCCACGTCCATTTTCATGCCGTTCCAGAAGAAAGTCCTTTTTATATCTTTGTACATTTTATCTCCGCCTGGGTGTATCGTCATCTTGGAATGATGCGCTTCCTCGAGAACCTTCCTTACTAAATCTTTTGTCTGTGGGACGCATAGTCTTCCGTCTCGCCTTAGTAAACCTTTATCGTCAATGGAGTAAATGTTGAGGTGACTTGAAGTCTCACCCCTAATTAGCCTATCAATCATTTCCACAAGCTGAGGGTCTTCGCGTTGTGTTGCCCCTACTGAATCCACTAAAGTCGGGCGCACTTCGAGAGATGCAAGCAAGCCTGGTACGAAATCGGAGGAGGGCCTAAAGTCGAAGCTGGCTATAAACTCTAGGCTTTGTCTTTCAACAAACAATGGGCTTAGGGTCAATTTCTTTCGGCTCAACGCGTCTGCCACTACGTTGCCTTTTCCCGGAGTATAGGAGATTTCGAAATCATACGAGGCAAGAAACTCCATCCATCTTTGTTGCCTCAAGTTAAGATCCTTCTGCGAGAAAAGATATTTCAACGATTTATGGTCAGTGTAAAGTTCGAACTTCTCACCTAGGAGATAGTGTCGCCAAGACTTGAGTGCAAAGACGATGGCGGCTAACTCGAGATCGTGGGTTGGGTAGTTCTTTTCGTGCACCTTCAACTGCCTCCCGCCATAAGCTACTACCCTTCCTTCTTGCATTAAGACGGCGCCTAGCCCTGTCCCACATGCGTCCGTATAAACAATGAACATCTTGCTCCCATCTGGCAGCGTCAAAACTGGGGCTGTTGTAAGAGCCCTTTTTAGTCGTTGGAAAGCAAACTCGCAATCCAAATCCCAATTGAACACTAGATTCTTCTTAGTCAATTTCGTGAGCGGAGCTGAGATTTTTGCAAAATCCCTTATAAACTTTCGATAGAAACCTGCTAGTCCTAGAAAGCTTCGGACCTCAGTCGCATTCCTTGGTGTCTTCCAATCTTGTACCGCCACTACCTTCGCAGGGTCCACTGCTAACCCTTGTTTGGATACTATGTGCCCAAGGAACCTCACCTCTTCCCTCCAAAAGTGGCATTTGGAGAATTTGGCTTTTAGTTGATGGACTCGCAAAGTTTCCATGATTGCCCTTAAGTGCTGAGCATGTTCCTCTTCACTCTTTGAGAAGATAAGGATATCATCTACGAAGACCACTACGAATTTGTTGAGGAAATCTCTAAATACCCTACTCATCAGGTCCACGAAGTAAGCAGGTGCATTTGTCAAGCCGAAAGGCATGACAAGCCATTCAAAGAAGCCGTCTGGGGTTCTGAACGCCGTTTTATCGATGCTATCTTCAGCCACCCTTAGCTGATGAAAACCGGTTGCTAAATCGAGTTGGGAGAAAACAGACGCTCCTACAAGTTGGTCAAACAAATCGTCAATTCTAGGGAGAGGGTGCCTATTCTTTTTCGTTAGCTTGTTGAGCTCCCTATAGTCAACACATAGACGGAGTGAACCATCCGCCTTTGTAGCGAACACCACCGGAGCGCCCCATTCTGAAATGCTCCTCCTAATGAACCCCTTTTCTAGAAGCTCTTTAATCTGTTTACTAAGCTCTTTCCTTTCTCGTGGAGCCATATGTCTAACGGGCAACGCAACGGGCTTTGCATTATCTACAAGATATATGCGGAAGTCTATTTCCCGCTTCGGAGGCAAGCCCTTCACCTCTTCGAAGACATCCGGATATTCCCGGACCACTCTAACTGATTGCAAGTTTTCAACAGAGGCATCTAGCGATTCAAGATAACTAAGCATAACCGCGTACGAGGGATTACAAGAAATTTCCAAAGTATTACCGAGCTGGGTTAGGAGCCTAACAACCCTTTTCTCACAATCAAGGATGGCCCCATTACTGGATAGCCAATCCATACCCAAAATCAAACCATACCCCGAAAAGCCCAAAACAAAGGCACTACATTGAAATTCTACACTTAGAATAGAAATTTTCAAATCCAAACAGATCATAGACAAATGAGCTGGGCCCCCAATTGGGTTTGAAACAATTAAGGGGTCCTCTACCATACTAGTTTTTAGGTGCAGAGATTCTACTAAAGCAGACGAGATAAAGGAGTGTGATGCGCCGGAATCAAATAAAGTGCGAACGGGGTGATCATAAAGATAAATTACGCTTTCTACAGAAGTATTTATACCTCGCTGTTGCAATGGTGGCGCTTCTAGCACATGAACCTGTGCCCCTGGGGTGGATCCAGCGCCCTGCCCCTGTCCTCGTTTCTTTGGGCAGTCCTTAGCCCTGTGGCCTGTCTGACCGCATGAAAAGCACCCACCATTCTCCTTGGCCTTCTTTTTCCGGCAGTCCTTTACTAAGTGCCCCACTTTGCCACAGAAATTGCACTTCCTCTTCTCTTTGTTGCCTTTTCCGCCTTTCTTAAAGTCCGCCTTCTTAGGCTGCAAACCCTCTTTCTTCCCTTGAGAGCTTTCTGCCTTTGTCTCCTTCTTGCCCTTATCCTCCTCATTCAGCAATGCCATTTGCACCAATCTTTCATACGTGGCCCCCATGGGTATATGGGTCATGGCCAAACTGTGTAATGGCTCATTTAACCCTTTGACGAAACGGAGAGCCTTCTTGTGCGGGGTGTTGACTAGGTCAAGTCCAAACCTAGCCAGCTCATCGAACTGATTCACATACTCTCTGACAGTCTTGTCTCCTTGCTTAAGAAATAAGAATTTTTCCAACTGCAAACTTCTTTCCGCATCTGAGAGAAATTTGGTCTCAAACCTTGCCCTAAAGTCCTCCCATGTCTCCACTGGTCTTTCAGCATTAGTGACTTCCCACCAGTAGGAAGCCTCGCCCTTCAATAGCCACACTGCCAATTGTACTTTTTGTCTATCTTCTACCTCAAAGATGATGAATAGGTCCTCCGTTTCTTTTAGCCAATTTCTAGCTGCCACGAAGGACTCAGTTCCATGGAAATCTCTTCCTCCCATAGCTTTAAAATCTTTACATATCTTAGCAAAATTGTTTCCCCGAGGAGGAGGTGGAGGAAAAAGTGCCGCTGCAGCTGGATGATTTCCTTCCGCTGGGGGAGGAGGAATGGTAGGGCCTGGCTGAGTGACCCTTGCTTCTAAGAACCGTCTAAACCAACCAGGTATTGGCACCCCTTCAGGCAAGTTAAGTTCTTGGGACATGCTGAAACAAAAAGGATAGATTCAAAACGAAGGATAAGAGATAGTACCTATGGCTTTGGGGTGTGGACTTTGCTTTTTTTAAAATAAAATAATATTTTTCTTTTAAAAATGCTTCTTTAAATTTCCTTTTTGAAAATAATTTTTTCAAAACTTTTTATCTTATCTGGTAAACCTATGCTCTGATACCAAGTGAAACACCCCACCTCCGTTAGGGTCACTCTCAAAGGGAATGCCCTAATTTTGGTGGAGGTTTATAAGTACAAGTCACAGATATACAAGACAGATATAAGAACACATATTTGTAAACAGCGGAAGAACAACAAACTTTATTTCACAAAGTCAAATATGTGTTACAACAACATCCTTTCCAAAAACATAACATAACACTTTCATAATCTGTCTTGAGTACATTATTTAAAGAAGCATAAATAAAATGTAGATAAACTGCAAAAGCCCCATAGTGGATTGTCCAAAGCCATAGTTCAAAAAAGGAAAGTCCAAGCAATACATTTCTCTTCTTCAAGCTGGATGTTGAGGTAGGTCAAGCTGCTGTGCTCCCTCCCTGAGGACCTGGGGGGGGGGGGGAAACGGAAGAAAGAAGACGAAAGAAAAGCAGAGTCAGACATAAAGCCTGAGTAAGTCTAGTACTATTTTGTCTATGAATAAAGAACTGGGTATGATAAGTATAAACAAGAAGTGGGCATGTACTATAAACTTGGTTAAGTTGTCTAGGGTCGAATATACTATCGTACCCCATGTTGATCTCTGAACCCATATACTAGTTTCCAATTTGCACCCCATAATCAGGGTGATGTGATCCATTCTATGATGATCGGCTCCTACTCGCATAGTTACATGTGTCTTACGGCCCCCGATGTCTGTAGTTACCCATGCTGGTCCCACCATGGGGTGTATCAAGTCCCATAGTGGCAACCCGACACAACCTTAGAGTGCACAGGTATGCTACTGGTGTCCAGTGCCTTATTTTTCTGCGCCGGAGTGTGTGCACGCCCGCACCCCGTTAGAACCTACACTGCTACACCACCGCCGTCGATTTGACCTCTTACAATCAGCCCAGTAATCGTGCCCCACCCTGCCTAGTTTCAGGGTATCCTGATACACCTTCTAGGGTTACTGCTGAAAAGGGTCCCCCGTTACTAGGTTTTCTATCTCTAGCCAACATGCTAAGTTGGTTAAGTGTTTTTCTAACCTAACCCCACCAGTCCGTTTAGTTTAGCATGTTCCATTTTGATTAAGTCTTTAGTTCACTTAATCCTATCAATCCTGACTCAGCCTTAATTGTCTTATTAAGGCCCTGACCTCTCACATTAGACAGGTATTGTTGTGGCTGCCTGTTGCCGGTTGGTTCCGGGCAGTCTTACGCCACAACTCAGTCTAACCTCGGGTCCTTGCTGGGCTCCATGTTTAACCTCCCACATTGGATAGGTATTGTTGTTACTACTGGACAGCCGGGCGGTTCCGGGCAGGTTTACATCACAACTCAATCCAACCTCGGGTTAAACACATCGTATGTTCTACATTTACATATTTTGTCATTCCTCTTTATTTCTTATATGTAAATATTTGCGGCCCATTATTAAGTTAATGGTGTAAAGGTTACACCAATCATGGGCCCAACCCATACTTGAACTTGGGCCCTTCTATTTTATATTTTCATTCATTAGTAATTTTAACCCAACGTTATTTTCCCCCGTTTTACACGTCCGTTCATATATATTGGGCTTAGCCTTTTAAAGCCCAATTTAGCCATGCGAAAAGGGGAGGCTTAAAGCGTGATTACATACACAAAGAGGGGAAGGTGAGCGCATGAACTTGCATATGACGTTGGAAATACAAAATAGAAATTGGTGTACTTGCATAGTGGTAACATAGGTGACATGAATCAAAGCATGTGAACTTGCATAGGTTTAACTACCACATGAACCTATATTCTTATTTAGGCATAATGTCAAACATAAGCATGTCATAAATATTTCTAGCATAAGCATAGCATAATGTCAAGCATAAGCATGGCATAAAATACCTTTAACATAAACATGGCATAAGTAAAGTTAAATTTTGTTCATGGCATAAACAATAACATGTCATGTTCATAAGGTTTCTACATGTTTACAAAGGGGATACTTTGTTACAAAAGCATAAATCAACTTAATTATGGTTTAAGTCTAATCACATAACGATAGTATAAATATACTTATGCATAAATATTCCTAAGTATGGTGTTTGCTTTAAACTTGCAAAAAGGGATTTTTGAGTCTAACCTAGCCATGTCTCACATATGTCATCATATAATTCTTGTTAACAACATAGAACTAATCATGGATTTCAATTATGCCAAATATCATTCATAGCCTAGCCATATTCATAAATTTGCAAAAGCATGACTTAATACATGGATTATGGTGTCAAAATTCCAACATAGTTTCATATGAACCATAACAACCAAACTTGTTTCAATTACTTGCAAAATGATTTATGCACAAAAATATACATCATGACGACATAATAACAAAGCCCCAAACTCGCATGAATTTCAATCAACTACATACATGTAGCTTCAACATAGATTGCATAATTTGCGCAATATTCCAAACGTATACTTGCATAGAACTACCGCATGTAGTTCTTTATAATGAATAACATAATTTTGCACAAATATGAATTACTTTATTATCCCAATTCAAGCATACAAATCAATACAGTTGTTTATTGATACCAAAGTAATACTCTACTTGCCATGGTTGCGGCGAATTCTCTAATTAAGAGATATGATTCCTTTGTTGAATTGAGTGGCTTTAGGTTGCTTGAATTGCTTTAGGCTTTAGAACTTTCTTTCTAATTCTCTCTCTAGTCGGCGGCTACTCTTAGTCGTTCCTCAGCAACATGGCGGCTATGTTCTTAATTTGAATGAATAGATTAGGGTTTAGTCTAGGGTTGTTTATATAGAGGTTAGGAATTGATTAGGACCATTGATGTTGCTAGGTTAGATCGTAGCCATTCACTAGATAGAGAGGCCAATTAGAACCCGCCACCTAGCCCTAATGACAAAGCAGACCACAGAAATTCGACCAAACACAGACCTGGCCAGCCAGGTTGACTGGGCTCGACCAGGTCGACACCCCTGTCGACAGGGCTGTCGACAGCCCTGTCGACATGGGTAGCCCAGGTCGACAGCCCAGTCGACCTGGGTGGCCTAGGCGGGTGTTTATCCGCCCTGGCCCACTGGGCCCGATTTTTAATTATTTTATTCTGTTTGAATTTTAAATCTAATTCAAAACTTCCGAAGGCCATATCTTCTTCATACGGACTCCGTTTTTCGAAAACTCGGACTCTATTTCGCGTATTTTTCCGAGACGAACGCAATGGCGTATCCCGTTTCCCTTAGTTCTTTGATTTGAATTTGATTATACTTTAATTCATGAATTTCACAGTTATAGAATTTTCGGGGTGTTACACTATTATTATATCACATGTAGGATGTGGTTACATCAAAGGAAAAAGGGAACTCTATTTAAACAATTTACTTAGAGTACCTAAGATTAAGAAAAATCTGATCAGTGTTTCACAATTTGCTAATGATAACCAGGTATACTTTGAGTTTCACCCAAACTACTACCTTGTTAGAGACTTACTAAATAAAAATATATTACTACAGGGTAGTTTGGATAAGGGGCTATACAAATTCAAGAACTTGAAGTCAATACATGCCACTGATATGGGAACCTAATGCTATAATATTGAATCTGTTACTGATAATAATGACATGTATAAAAAATTTGATGAATGGCATTGTAAATTGGACATCCAAATATTAAAACTGTTAAGCATGTTTTGAATGAAAATAAAATTGATTGCAAGTGTGTACCTGATAATTATATATGCAAACATTGCCAAATTGGCAAAAGCCATAAACTGTCCTTCATTGAGTCAGATACAAAGTACAGCAAGCCACTAAAGAAATTCTTCAAGAATAAAGGAATATTACACAGAATGACATGCCCACACACATCAGAACAAATTGGTCTTGTTGAAAGAAAACATAGGCACATTGTTGAAACTGGGCTTACATTGATGTCACAGTCCTCTGTACCATTAAAATTTTGGTCAGAAGCCTTTATGACATCAGTTTACTTAATAAATAGAATGCCTACCAAAATCTTAAAATACAAAAGCCCATATGAAATGATGCATGGTGAGAAACCAGATTATCATAGATTAAAAAGTTTTGGTTGCCTATGTTTTCCTTGCTTAAGGCCATATAATAAACACAAGTTAAATTTAAGGTCAAGTGCCTGTACATTTCTTGGTTATGCAGAAAACCAGAAAGGTTACAAGTGCTTGAGCAGTGATGGGAGGTTATATATCTCTAGACATGTGGTGTTTGATGAACACAAATTTCCTTTTGTAGAAAAGGATACTAAAACTACCAAAATAATTGTTCATACTGACAGGTATATTGTGTCACCACCGGAGTTAGTTGAAGAAACGGTGTTCAACAACAAACAACATGAACTTCATGAAGAAAAGGACACAGAAAGTATACCCAGCACCAGAACTAACTACAGTCCAGACAATTCAATAATTGGGGAAGGTGATGCCAACTACAATACTGACAATAATGAAAACACTAACATGGAAGCAGTTAATGGGAACAACAACACAACTACAAGTTCAAGCAGTGATGATGAGCAACATGACCAAAACAAGCACCACATGATGACAAGAGCTAAACATGGGATCTTCAAACCAAAAATATTCACTACAACCATGAGTAACAGAGAAACTACCAACTTCAATGAAGCCATAAAATGTCAAGATCGGAAAAATGCTATGGATGAAAAATATGCAGCCCTAATCAAAAATAAAACATGGAGTCTAGTCACTGCACCAGATCATAAGAATATCATAGGGTGCAAGTGGACCTACAGATCGAAGAAGGCAGCAGATGGCAGCTTACAAAAACACAAGGCCAGACTAGTGGCAAAGGGGTATACACAGGAATATGGTTTTGACTTCAAAGAGACTTTTTCCCCAGTGGTTAAACACACTACTATAAGAATAATTATATGCATTGCCTTACATAAACATTGGTGCATAAGACAACTTGATGTTTGCAATGCATTTCTGAATGGAGATCTACAAGAGGATGTATATATGGAACAGCCAGATGGTTATAAAACTGCTCAAAACATGAACCTTGTGTGTAAACTAAACAAGGCCATTTATGGGTTAAAGCAAGCATCAAGAGTCTGGTATGACAAACTTAAAGACACATTCATGAAGTTGGGGGTTCAGTACTGCCAAGTCAGACAATTCACTTCATATCAAAAGAAATGGATATGATGTCACATTTATACTAGTCTATGCGGATGATATTCTAATCACAGGCAGCAATCAAACAGAGATCAACAAGATAGTGGGTTACTTAAATCAAACTTTCTCCATCAAAGACTTGGGAAGATTAAATTATTTTCTAGGGAAGTCATTCAGGACTCTAAAAATGAGGTCATGTTATCTCAAAGCAAGTACATTTCAGAATTACTTGTTAGAGCCAAGATGGACAAGGCCAAACCTATGCCAATCCCTATGATCAGTAATCTAAAATTATCCAAAAACAAAGGAGAAGCTATACAGAATATCAGAGAATACAGAAGCATAGTTAGTGCATTGCAATATTTATCTGTAACTAGACCAGACATTTGTTACAATGTGAATAAGGTTTGTCAGTTCATGCAAGCACCTCTCAATGAACATTGGACAGCCGTGAAAAGGATTCTACGTTATCTCAGTGGCATTATCAACTAAGGGATTAAACTGACAAGCAACAAGGAATTAAATATACAAGCTTATAGTGATTCAGACTGGGCATCAGATCCAGATGACCGCAGATCGGCATCTGGATACTGTGTGTTCATGGGCTAAAATTCTGTCTCCTGGTGCTCGAAGAAGCAACCATCTCTCGTTCTAGCACTGAATCAGAATATCGATCGTTAGCAAGCACCACCGCAGAAGTTATGTGGATAAATTCCCTTTTCAGAGAGCTAGGGTTTCTTCCCAACAGAAGACCGGTGGTCTGGTGTGACAATCTGAGCACTGTATATCTCTCAACTAACCCAATCCAGCACGCTCGCAGAAAGCACATCGAAATTGACCTATATTTCGTTCGTGAGCAAAAAACCTCTGGAAAATTGGACGTGAACCATGTTCCAGCTCAATTTCAGAAGGCTGATGCCCTTACAAAGCCGCTTTTAGCGAAGAACTTTGTTAAATTCAGAAGCGAGATGAAGATTGATCAGAGTGGCGGCGCAAAAAGGAAAGAGCAAACCCTAGATAAAATTGAGGGTGGATAATAAAACCGATAACATTGTATACGAGAGGGTTTTATGTTACTTTATGGGCTTGGGCTTACAGCCCATTACATTTCCGCTCAATGTTATTGTTATATGTCTATATATAGCAAACGTTACCATGTAATAATACATTCTGTTCTATTACAATAAGCAATAATACAAGATTTACTTCAATTTCCATTAATTTTAACATAAGTTAAGCTTATTAATTAATTATTGAAAATTATTTATATTTTTTTAATATTTATTAGAGCATTCATTCAAATTTAATATGTTTTCTTAAAATTTATTTTTTAATTACTCCAACTTGTTAAAACAAAATCTTTTTATAAATATAGTTCATTTAAATTAAAGTTCAATTTGAAGAATATTAATTATTAGAACCAGATTTGAATATTTTTATTCTAGTTAAGCTAATTTCTTTCCAGAACATAGAAATCGGTATTGTTACAGTAGATTGGAAAGATTTTTATGATTTTTGTTTGAAGTTCGGCAAAGTTCGAACAAGATAAGAGAGAAAGCTTTTGCCTTCTTGTAGGAAGATCGTGTTCTTGGCGAGCTTTGAAATGATGTCAGCATCATTTTATGCAAATGCATCAAATGATGTTTCAAGCGCCACCACTATAAAAATTAGAATAAGAAACAAGTGATATTCCAAATGTTGTCGACTTATGTTCCTCAATATTATGGTGATGCGTCCGAATCTTGTCTATAATTGTAAATAGTTTGAAAATGTGCCTATTTACGTGGTAAGTTTCAAAAACTAAACTAACTTGACAATCCGAAAGAAAATGGACAAACACAAAACTTTGGTAGTAAACATAAAGAAATGCATAACGTGGTGTCATCAAAAAGCAGACAATCCAAGATAATCACTCAGTAACTGATGTCGCGGTGTATTATATTTCTACTTTTTTTTTTGCATTGCCTCGTTACATAGTTATGTATCTTTCACTACACTATAGTTTTTTTAGCATCTTGCATTATTAAACATTCAAATGAGTCATAATTTGAATTCCCATCAAAATTATTGCCCTGTCAGTTAATATATTCACATTTTATTTAATATATCAACCAAACTATTTAGTTCAAAATTTGAACAATTAAAACCAATTTAACTAATATTCTTTCACTGTGGAAAAAGCGAATTACCAAAACCTTGTTCGTCATCCAAAAAACTAACAACATTACATATAAATTATTCTCCAAATTACGTATTAGGCAACCAACTCAAGTTTTATTTAACTGTTATACTAATTTTGAATTTTGAAAAGAAAATTAGTGTAACTGATATTTATTCATTCTAAAGAAAAGAGTTTGAGCATAATCATATTTATTTCTAATATTGACAAAGAGAATTTATTGAATATAATTCACGTGGTATCGTTTTCAAATTTTGAAATTATTGTCATCCATCGACGGAATAACGCTATTTGTTTGCAGCCTCCATCATCATCCAATTTGCTATTCCCACCAACGTAATATTACTTTTATTTGGGTGTTAACGCCGTCAACAAAATAACTTAGAATAAAAGTGATTTGGTTGTCAAAACTTTTGCATTTAAAACACATACATATCACTTAATTTTTCTTATATTAGATAAAACGTAAATATCTCTAGATACTAAATGAATCTACGTGCGATTTATAATGATCATGCAAATTGTAATAAGATTCAAATATTGAAATTAGACTGACTAAAGGTATTTCGAATTTTGTTGTTGTATTATCATGTATAAAGTTCCCATGGGTTGTAAGATGCATAATAATTTAAATATTGTGTGTCTTTTAAGAGGCTGTAGATAGTGGGATTACCATGGCGTATTCAATAAAACTAATAAAGGGTAGGTAATTATTTAGGTAGAGTATTATTTTTTCATTTTCTTCACTTAGTAGCCTTGAAAGAAAGAACAACACAGAAACTTACATCAAAATGCATGTCTGTAGCGTCCAGTGTGGGTTAACAAGAAAACACGCTGAGTTTCAGCGATGCTGCAGTGCAGTAGATTATTTATCACTGCTTGAAAAGTTTCTTGACTTGTTCACAACAGCATCTGTAGTCCAACGGTTAGGATAATTTCCTTCCAAGCAATAGATTAGGGTTTGACTCTCGGTAGACACAGTTCGCTGGTTGTGCTCTGGTACTTGTTCCCTACGTTGCGATTACTTTCCCATGTTGAGCTTTGGCTTCTTTACGCATATTGTTCTTCTAGCCCATTAATTTATTCAACATTTTTTAAAATCGGCCTCCTTTAGGCCTAACCAAAACCCAGCTTCTCGCTGAGATGTATAATGGAACTTACTTAGGTCCTCATATTTTCGTGCAAGATTTAAATAGTGCATGTCCTTGAAGAGGCTGCAGACATTGAGATTACCGGGGCATTCAATAAAACTAATAAAGCGTAGGTCATTATTTAGTCAGAGTATTATTTTGTTTTGTTTTCATTTTCTTCACTTAGCAGCCATGAAAGAAAAAACAGCACAGAAACTTACATCAAAATGCATGTCTGGAGCGTCCAGTGTAGGCTAAGAAGAAAACACACTAAGTTTCGGCGATGTTACAGTGCAGTAGGTTATTTATCACTGCTTGGAAATTTTCCTGATCTGTTCACTATAGCGTTTGTAATCCAACGGTTAGCACAATTGTCTTCCAAGCAATAGACCCAGGTTTGACTCCTGGCAGACGCAGTTCACTAGCTGTGCTTGTTCCCTGCACTGCGATTACTTGCCTATGGTGAGCTTTGGCTTCGTTATGCATACTCCTCTTCTGGCCCATTATTTTATTCGGCACTTCTTAAAATCGGCCTCCTTTAGGCCCAACCAAAACCCAGCTTCTCGCTGAGATGTATAGTGGAACTTACTTTTGCCCTCATATTCTTCTCGCTAAGAAGAAAACACGCTGAGTTTCGGCGAAGTTGCAATGCAGTAGGTTATTTATCACTACTTGGAAATTTTCTTGATGTGACCACAATAGCGTTTGTAGTCCAACGGTTAGCATAATTGCCTTCCAACCAATAGACCCAGGTTTGACTCCTGGCAGACGCAGTTCGCTAGTTGTGCTTTGGAACTTGTTCCCTGCACTGCGATTACTTGCCTATGGAGAGCTTTGGCTTCTTTATGCATACTCTTTTTCTAGCCCATTATTTTTTTCTACACTTCTTAAAATCGACCTCCTTTAGGCCCAACCAAAACCCAGCTTCTCGGTGAGATGTATAGTGGAACTTACTTTTGTCCTCATATTCTTCTCGCTAAGAAGAAAACACGCTGAGTTTCGGCGATGTTGCAGTGCAGTAGGTTATTTATCACTGTTTGAAAATTTTCTTGACATGTCCAGAATAGCGTTTGTAGTCCAACGGTTAGCATACTTTCCTTCCAAGCAATAGACCCAGGTTTGACTCCTGGCAGACGAAGTTCGCTAGCTGTGCTTTGGAACTTGTTCCCCGCACTGCAATTACTTGCCTATGGTGAGCTTTGGCTTCTTTACGCATACTCTTCTTCTGGCCCATTATTTTATTCAGCACTTCTTAAAATCGACCTCCTTTAGGCCCAACAAAAACTCAGCTTCTCCCTGAGATGTATAGCGGAACTTACTTTTGTCCTCATATTTTCTTGCAAGATTTAAATAGTGTATGTCCTGAAGAAGCTGCGAACATTGGGAGTACCGAGGCATTCGATAAAACTAATAAAGCGTAGGTCATTATTTAGTCAAAATATTATTTTTCTTTGTTTTCATTTTCTTCACTTTAATAGCTATGAAAGAAAGAACATCATAGAAACTTACATCAAGATTCATGTCTAGAGAGTCCAGTGTGGGTTAAGAATAAAACAAGCGGTGTTTCAGTGATGTTGCAGTGCAGTAGATTATTTGTCACTATCTGGAAATTTTCTTGACCTATTAACAACGGCGTTTGTAGTCCAATGGTTAGGATAATTTCCTTCCAAGCAATAGACTCGGGTTCGACTCTTGGCAGACGTAGTTCGCTAGTTGTGCTTCGGTACTTGTTCTGTGCGCTATGATTACTTGCCTATGTTGAGCTTTGGATTCTTTACGCATACTTTTCTTCTGGCCCATTATTTTATTCGGCACTTTTTAAAATCGTCCCCCTTCAGGCCCAACCAAAACCCAGCTTTTCACTGAGATGTATAGTGGAACTTACTTTTGTCCTCATATTTTCGTGCAAGATTTATATAGTGCATGTCCTTGAAAAGGATGCAGACATTGGGCTTACTAGGGCATTCAATAAAACCAATAAAGCGTAGGTCATTGTTTAGTCAGAGTATTATTTTGTTTTTTTTTCATTTTCTTCACTTAGCAGCCATGAAAGAAAGAACAACATAGAAACTTACATCAAAATGCATGTGTGGAGCACCGGTGTGGGCACGCTGAGTTTCAACGATGTTGTAGTGCGGTAGATTATTTATCACTATTTGGAAATTTTGTTGAGCTTTTCATAACTGTGTATGTAGTCCAACGATTAGGATAATTTCCTTCCAAGCAATAAACCCGGGTTCGACTCCCGGCAGACGCAGTTCGCTAGTTGTGCTTTGGTGCTTGTTCCCCGCGCTGCGATTACTTGCTCATGTTGAGCTTTGGCTTCTCTACGCATATTGTTCTTTTGTCCTATTATTTTATTCGGTGATTTTTAAAATTAGCCTCTTTTATGCCCAACTAAAACCCAGCTTCTCGCTGAGATTTATAGTGGAACTTACTTTTGTCCGCATATTTTCGTGTAAGATTTAAATAGTGCATGTCCTTGAAGAGGCTGTAGGCAATGGGTTTACAGGGTTATTCCATAAAACTAATAAAGCATAGTTCATTGTTTAGCCAGAGTATTATTTTGTTTTGTTTTCATTTTCTTCACTTAGCAGCCATGAAAGAAAGAATAGCATAGAAACTTACATTAAAGTGGATTTCTAGAGCGTCCGGTGTTGGTTAAGAAGAAAACACACTGAGTTTCATCGATGTTGCAGTGCAGTAGACTATTTATGATTGTTTGGAAAAAAAATTCAAGCTTTTCATAACAACGTTGGTAGTCCAATGGTTAGGATAATTGCCTTCCAAGCGATAGACTCGGGTTCAACTCCCGACAAACGTAGTTCACTGGTTGTGCTTTGGTACGTGTTCCTCGCACTGCGATTACTTGCCCATTTTGAGCTTTGGCTTCTTTACGCATATTGTTCTTCTATCCCATTATTTTATTCAGTGATTTTTAAAATCAGCCTCCTTTAGATCCAACCAAAACCCTGCTTCTCGTTAAGATGTATAGTGGAACTTACTTTTGTCCTCATATTTTCGTGCAAGGTTTAAATAGTGCATGTCCTTGAAGAGGCTGTAGACAATGGGCTTACTGAGGCATTCCATAAAACTAATAAAGCGTAGGTCATTATTTAGTCAAAGTATTATTTTGTTTTGTTTTCATTTTCATCACTTTGCAGCCGTGAAAGAAAGAACAACATAGAAACTTACATCAAAATGCGGGTCTGGAGCATCCAGTGTGGGTTAAGAAGAAAACACGCAGGGTTTCAACGATGTTGTAGTGCAATAAATTATTAATCACTTCTTGGAAAGTTTCTTGACCAGTTCACAATAGCATTTGTAGTCCAACGGTTAGGATAATTGCCTTCCAAGCAATATACCCGGGTTGGACTCCCAGCAGACGCAGTTCGCTAGCTGTGCTTTTGGTACTTGTTTCGTGCGCTGCGATTACTTGCCCATGTTGAGTTTTGGCTTCTTTACGCATACTGTTCTTCTGGCCCATTATTTTATTCGGCACTTTTTAAATTCGGCTTCCTTTAGACCCAACCAAAACCCAGCTTCTCGTTGAGTTGTATAGTGGAACTTAAGTTTTTCCTCATATTTTCATGCAAGGTTTAAATAGTGCATGTCCTTGAAGAGGTTACAGATATTGGCCTTACCAGGGCATTCAATAAAACTAATAAAGCATAGTCCATTATTTGGTCAAAGTATTATTTTATTTTGTTTTCATTTTCTTCACTTAACAGCCATGAAAGAAAGAACAACATAGAAACTTACAGCAAAAATCATGTCTGGAGCGTCCAGTGTGGGTTAAGAAGAAAACACGTTGAGTTTTAGCGATGTTGCAGTGCAGTAGATTATTTATCACTGCTTGGAAAGTTTCTTGACCTGTTCGATATAGAGTTTGTAGTCCAACGGTTAGAATAACTTCCTTCCAAGCAATAGACCCAGGTTCAACTCCCGGTAGACGCAATTCACCAGTTGTGCTTTGGTACTCGTTCCCCGCGCTGCGATTACTTAGCCATGTAGAGCTTTGGCTTCTTTACGCATATTGTTCTTCTGCCCGTAATTTTATTCGGCACTTTTCCTTTAGGCTCAACCAAAAAATATCTTCTCGCTGAGATGTATAGTGGAACTTACTTTTGTCCTCATATTTTCATGCAATATTTAAATAGTGCATGTACTTGAAGAGGCTGCAGACATTGGGATTATATGGGAATTCAATAGAACTAATAAAGCATAAGTCATTATTTATTCAGAGTATTATTTTGTTTTCCTTTTCTTTACTCAGCGGCCATGAAAGAAAGAACAGCACAGAAACTTACATCAAAATGCATGTCTGGAGCGTCCAGTGCGGATTAAGAAGAAAACACACCGAGTATTAGCGATGTTGCAGTGCAGTGGATTATCTATCACTTCTTTTAAAGTTTCTTGACCTGTTCACAATAACATTTATAGTCCAACGGTTTGGATAATTACCTTCCAAGTAATGGACCCGGGTTCGACTCCCGACAGACGCGGTTCGCTAGCTGTACTTTGGTACTTGTTCCTCGCGCTGCGATTCTTGCCCGTGTTGAGCTTTGGCTTCTTAACACATACTATTCTTGTGGACCATTATTTTATTCGACACTTTTTAGAATCGGCCTCCTTTGGGCCCAACCAAAACCCAGCTTCTCGCTGAGATGTATAGTGGAACTTACTTTTGTCCTCATATTTTCGTGCAAGATTTAAATAGTGCATGTCCTTGAAGAGGCTGCAGACATTAGGCTTACTGGGGAATTCAATAAAACTAATAAAGCGTAGGTCATTATTTAGTTAGAGTATTATTTTGTTTTGTTTTCATTGTCTTCACTTAGCAGCCATGAAAGAGAAAACAACACATAAACTTACATCAAAATGCACGTCTGGAACGTCCAGTGTGGGTTAAGAAGAAAAGACGCTGAGTTTAAGCGATTTTGTAGTGCAGTATATTATTTATCACTGTGTAACACCCCACACCCGCTATAGTCACTCACTAAGGGAATGCCATAGCATCGGTGGAGTATTTTTAGTGAGTATAGAACAGTAAAATTACAACAAGACGGATATAATGTAATACTTGAAAATTTAAAACATCATCTCATAGCAGCGGAAAGTAAAACATGTTTGGTTACATCATAAAACCATAACAAGAGTCAAGTACAAAATATCCATCCTGAATAAAATAAGTACATAATCCCACTACTCATAACAAATAGCCATAATAGAAAAGATAAGATAAGCTGAGCTCTACATCTACGGTCCAAGCTCCAAGAGATAGATAAAGCAAACTGATCAAAGCCCACTAGCACTAGGCCCAACCTGAGGACCTGAAGGAAAAAGATAAAAACAACGGGGGTCAGACATAAGTCTGAGTGAGTCCTATAACCCTAACAATACAACCATTAAAGTAATTAGGGTATGATATAAACAAGATACGGTACCTCTGGGGATAATGACTACAATAAGTAGCCCACAAAACACAGGATGTACTACGATAATCGAAACGACGTATTTATCCACCCAAGGATAATTACTAGCTTACACCACCCCAGACCTACTCACCCAAGGGTAATTCCTACACTGCACCACACCAGTTCTACCCACCAAGAGTAATTCCTACTTAAAGGTTGATCCCACTTAAAGACTTAGAAAATATAACTAATAGCTTCTGGTACTTCTAGCTGACCACGTAGGTGCCGTCTGCTCCTACCTCCACTAGGTGTACCTAGTTATCTTACCCAGTAGTTTCGTGTACCCCTACATAGGTGCCGTCTGCTCCTATCTTTACTAGGTGTACCCACTACTCCCCATCGATCGGCTCCCTAACGTAGATACCCGTGCTGGTCCCACAGTGGGGTGTATCACTCCCCTAAAGTGGCTACCCATTACTATCAACGGTGCACGACTTTATATCTACACGATGCAACAACGGCTTATCTACCAGCCCGGGCCCACACACGCATATGAAACCCGTTGGACTTGCGTTGCCACCGCTACCCCGTTTTGGCCTCTTATAATCAAGCCCAATATGCGTGTCCCGTCACTCGACATGGGTCGAGCCCACAAAGATACGTTTGGGATATTGGTTGAAATGGGCCCCCACAAGCTACTGCTTAAGCTTGTCATTTTATCTAGTGCATCCCACTTAACCCCTTTTTATAATCATGCCCCCTTACATGTTAGGGTTTGGTTAAGTCATCCAATTATATTACAATTGCCACTTAAGGCACCCACTAGATTTCCGCATGCCACCCAAGGCACTTACTTGATTCCCCCATGCCACCCAAGGCACTTACTTAACCCTTTAATCATGTTTAGTTACATGTTCCACTCTGGTTAAGTATTCTAATCGTATTTTCTATTGCCACCCAAGGCAACCCACTAGTTTTCTCATGCCACCCAAGGCACCCCCACTAGTTACTACATGCCACCCAAGGCACCCACTTAACCCCTCATGTCCCACTACATGCTAATATGGTCAAGTGTTTCTTAATTAATTAAGACCGTGATCTCCCATAAAGACCTCCCACATTAGACTGGCTGTTATGACCGCCTGGTTAAGCCGGTAGAGTCCGGGCAGTCTTACGTCATAACAGAGTCTAACCTCGTGTCTTTACCTTAATCACGTATTTAATTTATGGCTAAGACCTCTCACATTGGGCTGACATTTGTAGCAACTGGTTAAGCCGGTCGGGTCCGGGCAGTTTTACACTACAAATGAGTCCAACCTCGTGTCTTAGTCGATTAATTACACCTAATTAATCACCCCCATATTAATTATCCCTAATTAATATCAAGTTTTCCATAACATGGGTAGACCTAACTCAATAGGTAAATTCCCATGGGGTAGACCTAACTCAATAGGTAAATTCCCACTTATGGTAATTTATTTTTATGGTATGCTTAATCATACCCAATCATTCACTTATTAACATATTTACCAACCCCATCGTTCCCCACGTAAATCGTTCTCATTTCATGACATAAATAAGGGGAAGATCATCACAAATATCATGGGTTAGCATACAACTTTGTCATGGGTTAAGAGGATGTCAACTTGTATATATGAGCATATATTAACCCAACCACATTTAACCCCAAACTTGCACATTATCATACACATGTCTTACATAACATGTTGAACTTGCATATAAGTATTCTCATAACTTGCATAACACGTTAGACATGCATTTAAGCCTATACATAACTTGCATAAGCATTCACATACTTGTATGGGCATTCATATACTTGCATAAGCATTCACCTACTTGCATATGCACATAACTTACATAACATGTTGAGCTTGCATGTAAGCATAACTTGCATAATATGTCGAACTTACATATATGACTTGCATCTTAAAGGAGGGTAAACATGCATAGCATATAAGGGTGCCATCTTGCATATGTATATACCATATTTAAAAGGGTAAACTTGCATGTCATGATTTATGCATAATACCAAACACTTAGCATGCATAAAACCACTTACTTATCATGCATAGAATCAAATACTTATTATGCATAAAATCAAATACTTATTATGCATAAAACCAAATACTTATTATGCATAAAATCAAATACTTATTATGCATAAAATCAAATACTTATTATGCATAAACCCACCACTTAACTTGCATAAGCCCAAACACTTAACATGCATAAAACCCCATACTTAGTATGCATACAATCAAATACTTATCATGCATAACGTCAAATACTTTAGCATGAATAACATCAAATACTTAACATGCATAACACCAACTACTTAGCATGCATAAAATCACATGCATAACTTGCATATCATGTTACATATAACTTGCATATATTCTTACATATAGTTTGCATAACATGTCACATATGCATAAATGTTTAACATGGTGTTTTGCATCATAAAACATGGCCTTAACTTGCATTTAACATAAAACTTGCAAATCACATATCATACAAACTTGCATAAATACATTTATCCACAAACATAGCCATGTCTTATCGCATCCTACCATAATCAATTTAACAATTGATTATTAAAGCCATAGAAACTCACCAAAACCAAGATTAGCAAATTAAATGAAGCAAATCCCAATGATTAAGTAGAAGAAGATGTAGATTAGCTTGCAAACCCTCTTAGGATTTTTAGTGGAGGCTTTCCAATTTTCTAAGTGGTGGCATAATGGCCTTAGATCTATTTTTGGTAAGGATAAGGGGGGTATTAGGGTGTATATATAGATTAGTTAGATGTTTTAGGACCATAGGATATACCCTAGAACCAATCCTAGCCTTTAAAGCATGTCTTGGGGAAGAAGTCAAGTGTAGGAACCATTTAGGGCCCAAAAAAAACAGCCCAAAACTCATCCCGGGCCTCAAAACATGAGCAGTTTTCGTTTTTGATTTTTCGTGAAACTTTGACGGGCCATAACTTGGTCATACGGACTCCGATTTACGAAAACTCGGACTCTATTTCGCGTATTTTTCCGAGACGAACGCAATGGCACAGCCCGTTTTCCCTGATTCAGAATATTAAATTTAATTCTGCTCTGATTTATGTTATAACAAGTTATTTAACATACGGGGTGTTACATTCTCCCCTACTTAAAGGATTTCGTCCCCGAAATCTCTAAGTCAAGAAGAACGTATCCTACCAACCAAACAACCATCTACTCAACCATCAAACACTGGCATCCATTGTCCTTAAAGTTTCTAATGTTGTATGAACATATGCAAAAAGTGTGTGTATATGTTCCCTATCTAGTGCAAAATCAGGCGGTCTACTTATTCAGTTGACCTCCTTAATGCAAACCATGATAGTGCCATGCATCCAATATGTATGCGAAAGAACCCTATCGACACATACTATTTCTACATGCGTGCACAATCATTCACCGAATAAATGCATCATCCATATGATAGCACAACCATCATACATCCATTAATATAGCTACCTACACACATTTATATGCAATATGCAATATGAAGTGATTGAGCCGATCTAGTGCCTAAAGTGTGTGTATATGCATCCACGAGCAACCACTAGCAAACACTTGCATCCACTTGCATCCATCAATCATAACATGTCTCAAACACATGTTTCAACCATAGGTTTACCCTATCTAAAAGGTCAAAGGTGCTAACGAGAGGACATACTAAGGACAAGATAAGTACAAGATAGGCAATAAAGGAGAAGTTAAAGAACATACTCTCGAAAAGAAAAGGGTACAAAGAACGCATCTTCGCTTCCGTCTCCCAAGTAGCATTGCTCTCGTCATCTCCCCATTGCACTTTGACTAGCTGAACCTCTCTGTTTCTCAACTTCTTAATCTCTGACCCAAGGATGCGAGTAGGAGCTCGTCGAATCGTCGCATCACGCTCTACTTCCACTTCTCTAAGCAAGCTCGGCTCTACCACCTCTGCGGTCTCATGTAGGCACTTCCTCAAATGTGACACATGAAAAACATCATGTATACCACTAAGTCTGTCTGGCAACTCCACCCTATATGCCATCCGTCCAATTCTTTCCTTGACAGGAAACGGTCCTACAAACCTCGGTGCTAACTTCCCAGCGGATCCAAAGCGAACAACATTCCGTAATGGAGACACTTTGACAAAAACCATGTCCCCAACTTCAAACTCAAGATCAGTCCTCCTCTTATCTGCATAAGATTTCTGTCTGTCTTGCGCTGCTTTCATCCTTCTTCGAATCAAATCAACCTTCTCTGAAGTCTCTCTAACCATATCGGGCCCTAGCAAGATCCTATCCGTAGATTCCCACCAACATGTAGGTGATCGACAAGGCCTTCCATAAAGAGCTTCAAAAGGTGCCATGCCAATACTAGACTGGAAGCTGTTGTTATATGCAAACTCCACCAAAGGAAGATGCTCTTCCCATGTACCTCCAAAATCCAAGATACAAAGCCTCAAAAGGTCTTCCAAAACACGGTTCACCCTCTCGGTCTGGCCGTCCGTCTGAGGATGATATGCAGTACTCAAACACAACTGAGTCCCTACCGCCTCTTGCAAACTCTTCCAAAACTCTCAAGTGAAGATAGGATCTCGATCACTCACTATGCTAGAGGGTACCCGATGCAATCGAACTATCTCTCGAAGATATACAAAAGCTAGCCATGGAGCAGTCCACTTACTCTTCACAGGTATGAAATGGGTGTTCTTAGTAAGTCTGTCTACCACCACCCAAATTCCTGTATTACTCTTTCTCGATCTGGGTAACCTGTCAATAAAATCCAACGAGACGCTGTCCCACTTTCATTGCGGAACCTCCAATGGGTGAAGCAACCCACCTGGTTTCTTTCGCTCCGTCTTCACTCGTTGGCACACCAAGCATCGAGCGACATGCTCGGCCACATCTTTCTTCATACCGGCCCAGAAGAAAGCCCTCTTTATGTCTTGGTACATCTTACCCCCACCGGGATGAATGGTCATCCTAGAACGGTGTGCGTCATCAAGAATAGCCTTCCTCAGACCCTCGTCTTGCGGTACACAAAGTCTACCGTCTCTACGCAAGCACCCTCTATCATCTAGGGTGTACCTACTCAAATGGCTGGACGACTCCCCCCCTTATGAGCTTCTCTACCAACTCAACCAACTGTGGGTCGTCTCGCTGTGCCTCGCCAACTCGTCCCAAAAGAGTAGGTCTAACCTCTAAGGATGCTAGCAAACCGGGTACCAAGTCAACAGAAGGTCTGAAGTCAAACTTAGAAATAAACTCTAAGCTCCGTCGTTCAACGAACAATGAACTCAAGGACAACCTTTTTCTACTTAAGGTGTCCGTTACCATGTTACCCTTACTCATAGGATGCTAAGGATCCCATCCACTTTTGCTGTCCTAAGACTATGCGCTCGAAGAGTCTCCAACACTTCCCTAAGATGTAGGGCATGCTCTTCTCCACCAGAATATCATCCAAAATCATCACAACTGTCTCTCACGCAGACCACCCTAGTCGAATTCGGCATCCCCCAAATGCAAGCCCCAAAGGCCTAAACCAATATCAGACAAACACCCAAGGGATACCTCCTTCGAATTCAGACGACCTACGTGAGACGATACTAGTAAAAATGGCTAAATAATTAAGCCCTTGACCAATTCTGGATGTTCTTGCCAGTCTCGCTCCAAAACCGTCGTTTATCCTATACTGGCCCTGCTCAGCCTATTGAGCACATACGAAAACTTATTTCGCTCCTAGAAAAGACCCAGATGTCATCTACAAAGACCATCACGAACTTATTTAGGTACTCCCTGAATACCCTTCTCAACAAAGTATGCGGGGGCGTTCGTCAAACCCAATGGCATCACCGGCCACTCATAAAAAAAAATCATCCGGAGTCCTAAAGGCAGTCTTCTCTGTACTATCCTCAGCCACTCTCAACTGATGAAATCCCGTGGCTGAGTCCTACTATAAAAATACTGAGGCGCCAGCTAACTGATCAAACAGATCATCAATCCTCGGCAATGGGTATCTATTCTTCTTTGTGAGTTTATTTAATCCTCTTTAGCCCACACAAAGTCTGAGGGACCCATCCGCCTTCGTAACAAAAACTACTGGAGCGCCCCACTCCGATATACTTCGTCTTATGAACCCCTTCTCAAGCAAATCGCCTACTTACTTATGGAGTTCCCTCCTCTCACGAGGAGCCACGTGGCACACTGGCCAAGGTACTGGTTTGGCCTTACCCACCAGATATATTTGGAAGTCAATTTCCCGCTCCGGAGGTAAGCCCATCACCTCCTTATACACATCCGGGTATTCCCGGACCGCTCTAACAAATCACAAACTCTAGACCGACATGTCAAGCGATTCTAGATAACTTAGCATAACAGATTCTATGGGATTACAAGAGATCTCGAGAGTGTTACCCAAACGGGTCATAAGCCTAACAACTCTCCCTTCAAAATCAAAAACGGCACCTCTACTGGATAACCAGTCCATGCCCCAAAACTAACCCATAGCCCATGAAGCCCAACAAGCATCACCTCTAAACTCAATGCTAAGTATAGAGACTTTCAAACCCAAACACATCATGGAGCCCCAATTGGGTTTGAAACAACTAAGGGATCATCTGCCAAACTGGTGTCTAAGTGCAGTGACTCAACTATCAATGGTGAGATAAATGAACTCGATATATCAGGATCAAATAAAGTTTGAATCGGATAATAAAGAAATCCAAATTCCAACCTAGACAGTCTTATCCCCATATGGTACCCTAGTCGTGAGGGAATACAACTACCCTCCAGAAGATTCCATACCTTGCCCTTGCTCCTTTGGACAATCCTAATAAGGTGTCCTACTCCTCCCAAAAGGATAACTACTAGCCTTCTTCTTCCCTATTCTCCACTCGTAACCTCCCATCCTTCATTAACCAAACAACTATTTGAGCCTTCCTCTCTTCTTGAACCAACGTCTAAGTCCCTTGAAGTGGTTTTCATCCTTATCCATCTTAGAAAGATCATCTATACGCGGAGGGGAAACTCAAAATGAGAGAGAGGAAGAGATTCAAAATGGAGAATTCGAAAGATATAGATATGGCTATTGGGGATTATGCTTTTCTTTCAAAAACTTTTCTCTTAAAAGACATGTTTTCGAAAATACTCCTTTCAAAAATATTCTTAGAAAATAGTTTTTCTAAAAATTTTAGCTGTTCCGGTAACCTTAAGCTCTGATACCACGTGTAACACCCCACACCCGCTATAGTCACTCACTAAGGGAATGCCATAGCATCGGTGGAGTATTTTTAGTGAGTATAGAACAGTAAAATTACAACAAGACAGATATAATGTAATACTTGAAAATTTAAAACATCATCTCATAGCAGCGGAAAGTAAAACATGTTTGGTTACATCATAAAACCATAACAAGAGTCAAGTACAAAATATCCATCCTGAATAAAATAAGTACATAATCCCACTACTTATAACAAATAGCCATAATAGAAAAGATAAGATAAGCTGAGCTCTACATCTACGGTCCAAGCTCCAAGAGATAGATAAAGCAAACTGATCAAAGCCCACTAGCACTAGGCCCAACCCGAGGACCTGAAGGAAAAAGATAAAAACAACGGGGGTCAGACATAAGTCTGAGTGAGTCCTATAACCCTAACAATACAACCATTAAAGTAATTAGGGTATGATATAAACAAGATACGGTACCTCTGGGGATAATGACTACAATAAGTAGCCCACAAAACACAGGATGTACTACGATAATCGAAACGACGTATTTATCCACCCAAGGATAATTACTAGCTTACACCACCCCAGACCTACTCACCCAAGGGTAATTCCTACACTGCACCACACCAGTTCTACCCACCAAGAGTAATTCCTACTTAAAGGTTGATCACACTTAAAGACTTAGAAAATATAACTAATAGCTTCTGGTACTTCTAGCTGACCACGTAGGTGCCGTCTGCTCCTACCTCCACTAGGTGTACCTAGTTATCTTACCCAGTAGTTTCGTGTACCCCTACATAGGTGCCGTCGGCTCCTATCTTTACTAGGTGTACCCACTACTCCCCATCGATCGGCTCCCTAACGTAGATACCCGTGCTGGTCCCACAGTGGGGTGTATCACTCCCCTAAAGTGGCTACCCATTACTATCAACGGTGCACGGCTTTATATCTACATGATGCAACAACGGCTTATCTACCAGCTCGGGCCCACACACGCATATGAAACCCGTTGGACTTGCGTTGCCACCGCTACCCCGTTTTGGCCTCTTATAATCAAGCCCAATATGCGTGTCCCGTCACTCGACATGGGTCGAGCCCACAAAGATACGTTTGGGATATTGGTTGAAATGGGCCCCCACAAGCTACTGCTTAAGCTTGTCATTTTATCTAGTGCATCCCACTTAACCCCTTTTTATAGTCATGCCCCCTTACATGTTAGGGTTTGGTTAAGTCATCCAATTATATTACAATTGCCACTTAAGGCACCCACTAGATTTCCGCATGCCACCCAAGGCACTTACTTGATTCCCCCATGCCACCCAAGGCACTTACTTAACCCTTTAATCATGTTTAGTTACATGTTCCACTCTGGTTAAGTATTCTAATCGTATTTTCTATTGCCACCCAAGGCAACCCACTAGTTTTCTCATGCCACCCAAGGCACCCCCACTAGTTACTACATGCCACCCAAGGCACCCACTTAACCCCTCATGTCCCACTACATGCTAATATGGTCAAGTGTTTCTTAATTAATTAAGACCGTGATCTCCCATAAAGACCTCCCACATTAGACTGGCTGTTATGACCGTCTGGTTAAGCCGGTAGAGTCCGGGCAGTCTTACGTCATAACAGAGTCTAACCTCGTGTCTTTACCTTAATCACGTATTTAATTTATGGCTAAGACCTCTCACATTGGGCTGACATTTGTAGCAACTGGTTAAGCCGGTCGGGTCCAGGCAGTTTTACACTACAAATGAGTCCAACCTCGTGTCTTAGTCGATTAATTACACCTAATTAATCACCCCCATATTAATTATCCCTAATTAATATCAAGTTTTCCATAACATGGGTAGACCTAACTCAATAGGTAAATTCCCATGGGGTAGACCTAACTCAATAGGTAAATTCCCACTTATGGTAATTTATTTTTATGGTATGCTTAATCATACCCAATCATTCACTTATTAACATATTTACCAACCCCATCGTTCCCCACGTAAATCGTTCTCATTTCATGACATAAATAAGGGGAAGATCATCACAAATATCATGGGTTAGCATACAACTTTGTCATGGGTTAAGAGGATGTCAACTTGCATATATGAGCATATATTAACCCAACCACATTTAACCCCAAACTTGCACATTATCATACACATGTCTTACATAACATGTTGAACTTGCATATAAGTATTCTCATAACTTGCATAACACGTTAGACATGCATTTTAGCCTATACATAACTTGCATAAGCATTCACATACTTGTATGGGCATTCATATACTTGCATAAGCATTCACGGCCTACTTGCATATGCACATAACTTACATAACATGTTGAGCTTGCATGTAAGCATAACTTGCATAATATGTCGAACTTACATATATGACTTGCATCTTAAAGGAGGGTAAACATGCATAGCATATAAGGGTGCCATCTTGCATATGTATATACCATATTTAAAAGGGTAAACTTGCATGTCATGATTTATGCATAATACCAAACACTTAGCACGCATAAAACCACTTACTTATCATGCATAGAATCAAATACTTATTATGCATAAAATCAAATACTTATTATGCATAAAACCAAATACTTATTATGCATAAAATCAAATACTTATTATGCATAAAATCAAATACTTATTATGCATAAACCCACCACTTAACTTGCATAAGCCCAAACACTTAACATGCATAAAACCCCATACTTAGTATGCATACAATCAAATACTTATCATGCATAACGTCAAATACTTTAGCATGAATAACATCAAATACTTAACATGCATAACACCAACTACTTAGCATGCATAAAATCACATGCATAACTTGCATATCATGTTACATATAACTTGCATATATTCTTACATATAGTTTGCATAACATGTCACATATGCATAAATGTTTAACATGGTGTTTTGCATCATAAAACATGGCCTTAACTTGCATTTAACATAAAACTTGCAAATCACATATCATACAAACTTGCATAAATACATTTATCCACAAACATAGCCATGTCTTATCACATCCTACCATAATCAATTTAACAATTGATTATTAAAGCCGTAGAAACTCACCAAAACCAAGATTAGCAAATTAAATGAAGCAAATCTCAATGATTAAGTAGAAGAAGATGTAGATTAGCTTGCAAACCCTCTTAGGATTTTTAGTGGAGGCTTTCCAATTTTCTAAGTGGTGGCATAATGGCCTTAGATCTATTTTTGGTAAGGATAAGGGGGGTATTAGGGTGTATATATAGATTAGTTAGATGTTTTAGGACCATAGGATATACCCTAGAACCAATCCTAGCCTTTAAAGCATGTCTTGGGGAAGAAGTCAAGTGTAGGAACCATTTAGGGCCCAAAAAAAACAGCCCAAAACTCATCCCGGGCCTCAAAACATGAGCAGTTTTCGTTTTTGATTTTTCGTGAAACTTTGACGGGTCATAACTTGGTCATACGGACTCCGATTTACGAAAACTCGGACTCTATTTCGCGTATTTTTCCGAGACGAACGCAATGGCACAGCCCGTTTCCCCTGATTCAGAATATTAAATTTAATTCTGCTCTGATTTATGTTATAACAAGTTATTTAACATACGGGGTGTTACATACTGCTTGGAAAGTTTCTTGATCTATTCAATATAGCGTTTGTAGTTCAACGGTTGGGATAATTGCCTTCCAAGCAGTAGACTCGGTTTCGACTCCCGGCAGACGCAGTTCGCTACTTGTGCTTTGATACTTGTTCCCCGCGCTGCGATTACTTGCCCATGTTGAGCTTTAGCTTGTTTATGCGTACTGTTCTTCTCACCAATTATTTTATTCATCACTTATTAAAATCAGCCTCCTTTAGGCCCATCCAAAACACAACTTCTCGCTCAGATGTATAGTGGAATTTACTTTTGTCCTCGTATTTTCGTGCAAGATTAAAATAGTGCATGTCCCTGAAGAGGCTGCAGACATTGGGCTTACCGAGGAGTTCAATAAAACTAATAAAGCATAGGTCATTATTTAGTCAAAGTATTATTTTAGTTTGTTTTCATTATTTTCACTTAGCAGCCATGAAAGAAAGAACAACGCAGAAACTCACATCAAAATGCATGTTTGGAGAGTCCAGTGTGGGTCAAGAAGAAAACACGCTGAGTTTCAGCGATGATGTAGTGCAGTAGATTATTTATCACTTCTTGGAAAGTTTCTTGACTTGTTCACAATAGCGTTTGTAGTCCAATGGTTAGGATAATTGCCTTCCAAGCAATAGACCCAGGTTTGACTCCCGGCAGACGCATTTCGCTAGCTGTGCTTTGGTACTTGTTCCTCGCGTTGCGATTACTTCATACTGTTCTTATAGCCCATTATTTTATTTTGCACTTTTAAAATCGGCCTCCTTTATACCCAACCAAAACCCAACATCTCGCGGAGATGTATAGTGGGACTTAATTTTGTCCTCATATTTTCGTGCAAGATTTTAATAGTGCATGTCCTTGAAGAGGTTGCAGACATTGGGCTTACCGGGGCATTCAATAAAACTAATAAAGCATAGGTCATTATTTAGTCAAAGTATTTTTTTTCATTTTCTTCACTTAGCAGCCATGAAAGAAAGAATAGTACAAAAAGTTACATCAAAAAGCATGTCTGGAGCGTCCAGTGTGGGTTAAGAAGAAAACTCGTTAAGATTCAGCGATGTTGTGGTGTAGTAGATTATTTATCAATAGTTGGAAAGTTTCTTGACCTGTTCACAATAGCGTTTGTAGTCCAACGGTTAGGATAATTGCCTTCCAAGCAATAGATGTGGGTTTGACTCCCAGCAGACGCAATTAGGTAGTTGTGCTTTGGTACTTGTTCCTCGTGCTGCAGTTACTTTCCCATGTTGAGTTTTAGGATCTTTACGCATACTGTTCTTTTAGCCCATTATTTTACTCTACACTTTCTAAAATCGGCCTCCTTTAGACCCAACCATAACCCTGCTTCTCGCGGAGATGTAAAGCGAAACTTACTTTTGTCCTCATATTTTCATGCAAGATTTAAATAGTGCATGTCCTTGAAGAGGCTGCAGACATTGGGCTTACCAAGGCATTCAACAAAACTAATAAAGCATAGGTCATTATTTAGTCAGAGTATTATTTATTTCGTTTTCATTTTCTTCACTTAGCAGCTGTAACACCCCACATCCGTTAGTGTCACTCATAAAGGGAATGCACTAAGTTCTGTGGAGCATTATAGGTAAAAGATGCAGATAAATTACAAGACAGACAAATTTAAAACAGCGGAAAATAAAACTTTACTTTATTGATAAAATATTTTTTACAACAATTGTTTTCCAATATCAGAGTATCATCTGTCTTACAAAATAAAGAAGCATAAAATAACATTTATATTCCCTAATGTAGCATAAGCCGGCCATTGCAGCAGAAAAAGAGATTCCAAAGCACTTTGTCAAAGAATCTTCGAGCTTGGGAAGAGTGACGGTCCAATCTAACCTGAGCTATACTATTCCCTCCTTAACTACCTTGGGGGGGGGGGGGGGGACGGAAGAAAAGAAGACGAAAGAAAACTGGGTCAGACATAAAGTCTGGTAAGTTCAGTTACTTCTAGCATGTGAACAAGGAAAAACAAAACGACATGAATTAACTGAATACAAGACAATACCATGATGATAGGGCCAACAGGATAGGATAATATTAACACAAGATATGCTAAGACAAGATAAACTGGATATGCTTTATTACTTTCTCCGCTTCGCTATTAACCTGTTATTATGGTTTCTATGTCTCTACACCACCTATCTAGTGTCCCAACTAGTAATCTGTCTAAAATGATAACGCGATCCCAATCCCAGTAATTGTGGTTGCCTTTAGGCTTACATTTATTGTTTTATTACCTAGATCTAATCTAGGGTTTTATATCAAAGTGCTTCCTAGATTCCACTCGGCGGCTTATCTAATGCTTCACAGATTCAGGGTTTATGCCACCTAGGTCCAACTAGGGATTACGCTACCTGTCGAACGATGCCCCTAGTCTAGGACACATTACCTAGAGCGGTATATGTTCCTAGACTTTTCCCACGTATTTGTCGCGAATCGTTTATCGCTGTCTAGATGCACATGTCCTGAAATGTGCGACCCGAGTCCCGTGGCAGGGCTGCTCTAGAAACATTGAACTCGGTCGGGAGCTTTCAGATATCTGCCGATGCAGATGCTAAGGTTTGTTTTTCCAGTGGCTATGGTCCCACTCGACCCCTCCCTCAACTAATGAAAGGCACACCTTGAAAAATGAGAACTATACGCAGGCCCTCTATGCCCCACTAACCTATGGCCATCCTCACCCATAACTAGATAGCAAGTATATGGTCTTTTGGAGTTCCCCACCTTTCCGCTTTACGTATCTCGACTGACTCAAGATGGTAGGTAGACGACGAGTCGCTATCACAGGGCTACTGGTCTCGCCGAATCACGCTGGTCCATCCTAGTCTTTAGGTTGCCATATATTGCAACCAAGGCGTACCCTTGGTTCTTCTCACGCAGACCTTAACCTCTGTGAGCCCAGGCGGATCATCTGCATTCTCACAGAGGGATACCAAGAGTACCCTTACATCCCCCCGAAGCCTCGGGCTTCGTAACCCAATTCGTTGGAGCCTTCTTTAAGATCAGATGGACGTTCGCTCCTCTTTGTGTTATACTAAGGATTACTACTTAGTTTTTCTAACTAAGGTTTACCACTTAGTGTATTGAATCGTCGTTTTCTTAACTAAGGTTTACTACTTAGCCCTTTTTAACTAAGGTTTACTACTTAGTCCTCTTTCTCGTCAAGTTGGATTGGTTAAGTGTCATTAGTCAATTCAAGTTAAGTTAACCCATTCCTTTGTCATATTAAACTGGTTATGTGTTATCAGTAATTCACGTTGACTTAACCCTACCAGCATCAAGTTATATTGGTTAAGTATTTACTTAACCCTACCTATTCATCTTGTATTGGTTAAGTGTTCCTTTTTAACTTAACCTTGCCTATCTGTTTTAACTAACATGTTATAACGGTTAAGTGTTCCCTTAGTTAACTTAACCCTAACATTGGTTTGATTAACATGTTCTAATGGTTAAGTATTGTCCCTTCATGTTTTTAACTTAACCCTATTCATTTATCACACTCTGATGGTTAAGTGTTCAAGCTTACTTAACCCTACGGTCTAGTTCAGCTAACATATTAAATTGGCTAAGTGTATTAAATTTACTTAACCCCAACCTCTAGTCTAGTTAGCATGTTAAATTGGCTAAGTGTATTGAATTTACTTAACCCCCACTTTCTAGTCTGGTTAACATATTAAATTGGCTAAGTGTTTTTCTTAGTTACTTAACCCCTACAAATATTGTCTTGTTACCGTGTTAAGTTGGTTAAGTGTTCTAGTTAACTTAACCCTATCGTTCTAACTTAACTGTGTTAAGTTGGTTAAGTGTTCCTATGGACTTAACCCTCCCATTCTAGCTTAACTGTGTTAAGTTGGTTAAGTGTTCTTATGGACTTAACCCTCACATTCAAGCTTAACTTTAATTGTCTTATTAAAGCACCAGTCACTCACATTAGACATGTATCGTTGTGGCTGCCGGTATGCCGGTTGGTTCCGGGCAGTCTTACGCCACAACTCAGTCTAACCTCGGGCCTTTATCGGGCTCAATGCCTTAACCTCCCACATTGGATAGGTATTGTTGTGATCACTAGACAGCCGGGCGGGTCCTGGCAGGTTTACATCACAACTCAATCCAACCTCGGGTTAAGCATGTTCGTATTGTCTAAATTTACTTTTCTCATTTAGGATAAATTCTATAAGTAAATTTTCCCTAATTTACTTATTCCATAATTACTCTTTTAATGCCATTTATCCATATTTATTATTATGGCCCATTTCCCCCATAAATCAGTTATTCTTATACCATTTTTGTCCAAGCCTAATGTTCATGTCAATTACTCATAATTCTGACTAAATTCAAAATTGTGCTAATATACTCATTATGCCAAATTAACTTAATTTAGTTAATCCAATCCTGATTTAATATTCTAATTTCAGTTCATGTCAATCTAGACTTATTTTTCTAGTTTACAGTTTATGTAAAAACTAGATTTACAAGCCAATACTGGATTCAAATTATACATCCTATAATTCATGTCAAAATTACCCAATTTGCATTTAATAGACATGCTATAATACATGTCCTAAATTATGCCAATCATAATTATGTTCATGTTCCAAATTATGCCAATTTTCAAGTTTACAAATACGTTTTAGTCAATTTCATGTTTTCCCAAATCGTGTTCCCACCATTCGTATAATCGTGATTCATCCTAGATTATAAATAAATCTAGATTCATGGATAAAAGGGAATGAACCAAAATTCCATGAAAAGATAGACATAATAACTAGCATAAGTGATAATTCACTAATTCACTAATTTCAGGCCTAACAAATTACACTGAATAAATTGATTTAAAGCTTCGAAGGTCTATAGATCTGATAATATTATGACATGAAAAGGGTTGAATAAATAACATAGGTTCATGTATATGGGTAGATCTAACTTAATAGATAAATTCCCATAATCAAGATCCAAGGATAATTAAGAATAGACTGGAATAGATAATCAAGTTTAGATTCAATTTCACAGTCATAATCTTAGGCAATAATATCATGTTCATGAATCATAGGTAATTATCCACTATTGTCCTTGTCATAGTCATAGGAATTGGTTTATGCTTCTAGTCAAAGGCTTATGTTCATAGTCAAAGGCTTATGTTCATAGTCAAAGGCATATGGTTTCAAAGGCCACAGTTCCATAGTCATAATCTTAAGCATTGGCAATTCAGTCACAATGTGTTCTAGGCCATAACCAAGAATCAGATCCAAAGTCATAAACAAGCACAGATTCAATGAAATGATAAGGCATATTTCTTATATTCTTTTAATTTCATGTCACAAATAGAAAAAGGCGTTCAAATCTAAAAAGTAACTGACTTACATTGATTGGATTTAGAAAAGAATAGAAAGATAGCGTTGCTTGAAGCCGTTGAATCTTTACTTGAATCCTAACTTGTTTTGAATCTTCTCTTGAAAGACTTGAGCAACATATCCTCGTCTTGATTTATATTTTATTTTAATCTATTTATTTAGATTTAGAGGAAGAAGAAGCCATGTCCATCAAGAATTTGTGCAGCATAAGGTTAGAGAAGAATGGTGCAAAGAGAAGGAGACTAGGGGGCTGTTTATATATGATTGCAAGTTAATTTTGAGCCGTCGATGAAGCCAAGGTTAATCAAAGCCATCCGTTCTAAAGAGAAGCCAATTATGTTCACAATTACTTTCTTAATGTACATTATTAACATTTATTATTAAATTTGTATGCACATTAGATACATCCCCCTTTACACATTTATTATTAAATTTGTATGCACATTAGATACATCTCCCCTTTACACATTTATTATTAAATTTGTATGCACATTAGATACAACTCCCCTTTACACATTTATTATTAAAATTGTATGCACATTAGATACATCTCCCCTTTACACATTTATTATTAAATTTGTATGCACATTAGATACATCTCCCCTTTACACATTTATTATTAAATTTGTATGCACATTAGATACATCTCCCCTTTACACATTTATTATATTAAGCATTGGTTATTCTTAACTTAGTAACTTTAGTGTTAACAGAAATACGGGGTGTTACATTCTCCCCTCCTTAAAGGATTTCGACCCCGAAATCTTCAAGTCAAGAAGAATGTAAATCCTACCATCCAATCATCCATCTACTCAACCATCAAACACAGGCATCCATTGTCCTTAAAGACTTCTAATGCTTGTATGTTCATATGCATAGTGTGTGTACATGTCTTTATCTAATGCAAAATCAGGCGGTCTACTGATTCAGTTGACCTCCTTAATGCAAATCATGTCAGTGCCATGCGTCCAATTTGTATGCAAATCCTAATAATACATATTATTTCTATATGAGTGCACAATCATTCACTCAAATGCGACATCCATATGATAACACATTAATTTCAATTCATAAACAAATACATATATGTAAATGAAATATGAAGGCGTCTGATCTGATCTAGTGCCTAATACGTGTGTATATGCATTCACGAGCAACCACTAGCAACCATTCGCAACCATCAACCATAACATGTTTCAAATACATGTTTACATCCAAAAGGGTTTCTACCTAAGGATCGATGATACGTCCTAGAGGATATACCTTAAAAGCTAGAAATTAGTATGCATAGAATTCCTAAAAAAAGGAATCAAGGATGTACCCATAAGAAAAAGGGTATGAGGCGCGTATGCCTTATCTTCAATCTCCCGTATCACGTCTTCTTGAGCTTTACTCAACTGTACCTTAACAGATTCAACTTCACGATTGTGAAGTTTCTTGACCTCCATTTCCAAAATAAACAAATGTCAACCATGATACTGAGTGTATATACTAGGATGATCAGAGGTCTCTCCTCTTAGCTTATCCATCATGCCATAACTATAAGGGTCAAAAGGTCACTACGTACTTTTTACCTCTCTTAAGGTTAGTCCTTCTCTATATAGAGCGTCTGCCACAACTATTCATCTCTCAAGCAAACCATCCTAGTCGAACTCGACATCCCTCAAGTACAAGCCCCAAAGGCCTAAACCAATATCAGACAAGCACCCGAGGAATGACTCCTCCGAATTTGGACGATCTACGTGAGATGATCTAAGCAAAAACAACCAAACACTTGAGCACTAGTTGAGATCTTTTACTATACAAGTACTAAGGTGCAGAGACTCAACTATGGAAGCAAATATGAACAAATGCGAAGTGCAAAAACCAAAAGAAAGAGTACAAACAGAAAACCTAGACTCTTCCAACAGAACTTTACTACCTTTCTCTTAGGTACGCTTAGTGGTGAAAGCATGTACTTGCCCTTCTGAAAATCTTGTCCTTTGTTCTTAATTATATGCCCTATTCTGCCATAGTAAAGATACTTCCTCTCGTCTTAGGTTTTATAATCCCTTCCTCCTTCGTGAGACAAGTCTACATCCATGAATTCCTCATCCTTGGGTTGTGCTCCTTAGCCAAACTCCTCATCCTCTTTCGTGTGTAATCATGTTGACAAATCTCTCGAAAGCTGCCTCCATTGTATAGAAAACCCTGCTAAGCTTGAAAGAAAACTAGCCGCATGTGAAACTACTACGGTTATAGATGGAAGTCGGGCACTACTTCGCCCTTCGATGATGTTACCTCCCAGAAAGCCAGGAGCCCCAAAGACTCAAGAAAGAAGGGGAGAAGAATTCAAACAGAGAATCAGACGATAGTGCGTATGGCTTTTGGGGAATATGCCTTTAAAACAAAACTTTTCTTTTGAAAATGCTTCTTTTAAAACTGTTTGAAAATAATAAATTTTTTCAAATCTTTTATCTGATCCGGTAACCTTCAACTCTGATACCACGTGTAACACCCCACATCCATTAGTGTCACTCACAAAGGGAATGCACTAAGTTCTGTGGAGCATTATAGGTAAAAGATGCAGATAAATTACAAGACAGACAAGTTTAAAACAGCGGAAAATAAAACTTTACTTTATTGATAAAATAGTTTGTACAACATTTGTTTTCTAATATCAGAGTATCATCTGTCTTACAAAATAAAGAAGCATAAAATAACATTTATATTCCCTAATGTAGCATAAGCCAGCCATAGCAGCAAAAAAAGAGAGTCCAAAGCACTTTGTCAAAGAATCTTCGAGCTTGGGAAGAGTGACGTTCCAATCTAACCTGAGCTATACTATTCCCTCCTTAACTACCTTGGGGGGGGGGGGGGGAGAGACGGAAGAAAAGAAGACGAAAGAAAACTGGGTCAGACATAAAGTCTGGTAAGTTCAGTTACTTCTAGCATGCGAACAAGGAAAAACAAACCAACATGAATTAACTGAATACAAGACAATACCATGATGATAGGACCAACAGGATAGGATAAGATTAACACAAGATATGCTAAGGCAAGATAAACTGGATATGCTTTAATACTTTCTCCGCTTCGCTATTAACCTGTTATTATGGTTTCTATGTCTCTACACCACCTATTTAGTGTCCCAACTAGTAATCTGTCTAAAATGATAACGCGATCCCAATCCTAGTAATTGTGGTTGCCTTTAGGCATACATTTATTGTTTTATTACCTAGATCTAATCTAGGGTTTTATATCAATGTGCTTCCTAGATTCCACTCGGGTTTACGCGGCTTATCTAATGCTTCACAGATTCAGGGTTTATGTCACCTAGGTCCAACTAGGGATTACGCTACCTGTCGAACGATGCCCCTAGTCTAGAACACACTACCTAGAGCGGTATATGTTCCTAGACTTTCCCCATGTATGTGTCGCGAATCGTTTATCGTTGTCTAGATGCACATGTCCTGAAATGTGCGACCCGAGTCCCGTGGCAGGGCTGCTCTAGAAACACGGAACTCGGTCGGGAGCTTTCAGATATCTGCCGATGCAGATGCTAAGGTCTGTTTTTCCAGTGGCTATGGTCTCACTCGACCCCTCCCTCAACTAATGAAAGGCACACCTTGAAAAATGAGAACTATACGCAGGCCCTCTATGCCCCCACTAACCTATGGCCATCCTCACCCATAACTAGATAGCAAGTATATGGTCTTTTGGAGTTCTCCACCTTTCCACTTTACGTATCTCGACTGACTCAAGATGGTAGGTAGACGATGAGTCGCTATCATAGGGCTACTGGTCTCGCCGAATCACGTTGGTCCATCCTAGTTTTTAGGTTGCCATATATTGCAACCAAGGCATACCCTTGGTTCTTCTCACGCAGACCTTAACCTCTGTGAGCCCAGGCGGATCATCTGCATTCTCACAGAGGGATACCAAGAGTACCCTTACGTCCCCCCGAAGCCTCGTGCTTCGTAACCCAATTCGTTGGAGCCTTCTTTAAGATCAGATGGACGTTCGCTCCTCTTCGTGTTATACTAAGGATTACTACTTAGTTTTTCTAACTAAGGTTTACCACTTAGTGTATTGAATCGTCATTTTCTTAACTAATGTTTACTACTTAGCCCTTTTTAACTAAGGTTTACTACTTAGTCCTCTTTCTCGTCAAGTTGGATTGGTTAAGTGTCATTAGTCAATTCAAGTTAATTTAACCCATTCCTTTGTCATATTAAACTGGTTAAGTGTTATCAGTAATTCACGTTGACTTAACCCTACCAACATCAAGTTATATTGGTTAAGTATTCACTTAACCCTAACCATTCATCTTGTATTGGTTAAGTGTTCCTTTTTAACTTAACCTTGCCTATCTGTTTTAACTAACATGTTATAACGGTTAAGTGTTACCTTAGTTAACTTATCCCTAACATTGGTTTGATTAACATGTTCTAATGGTTAAGTATTGTCCCTTCATGTTTTTAACTTAACCCTATTCATTTATCACACTCTGATGGTTAAGTGTTCAAACTTACTTAACCCTACGGTCTAGTCCAGCTAACATATTAAATTGGCTAAGTGTATTAAATTTACTTAACCCCAACCTCTAGTCTAGTTAGCATGTTAAATTGGCTAAGTGTATTGAATTTACTTAACCCCCACTTTCTAGTTTGGTTAACATATTAAATTGGCTAAGTGTTTTTCTTAGTTACTTAACCCCTACAAATATTGTCTTGTTACCATGTTAAGTTGGTTAAGTGTTCTAGTTAACTTAACCCTATCGTTCTAACTTAACTGTGTTAAGTTGGTTAAGTGTTCCTATGGACTTAACCCTCCCATTCTAGCTTAACTGTGTTAAGTTGGTTAAGTGTTCTTATGGACTTAACCCTCCCATTCTAGCTTAACTTTAATTGTCTTATTAAAGCACCAGCCACTCACATTAGACATGTATCGTTGTGGCTGCCGGTATGCCGGTTGGTTCCGGGCAGTCTTACGCCACAACTCAGTCTAACCTCGGGCCTTTATCGGGCTCAATGCCTTAACCTCCCACATTGGATAGGTATTGTTGTGATCACTGGACAGCCGGGCGGGTCCGGGCAGGTTTACATCACAACTCAATCCAACCTCGGGTTAAGCATGTTCGTATTGTCTAAATTTACTTTTCTCATTTAGGATAAATTCTATAAGTAAATTTTCCCTAATTTACATATTCCATAATTACTCTTTTAATGCCATTTATCCATATTTATTATTATGGCCCATTTCCCCCATAAATCAGTTATTCTTATACCATTTTTGTCCAAGCCTAATGTTCATGTCAATTACTCACAATTATGACTAAATTCAAAATTGTGCTAATATACTCATTATGCCAAATTAACTTAATTTAGCTAATCCAATCCTGATTTGATATTCTAATTTCAGTTCATGTCAAACTAGACTTATTTGTCTAGTTTACAGTTTATGTAAAAACTAGATTTACAAGCCAATACTGGATTCAAATTATACATCCTATAATTCATGTCAAAATTACCCAATTTGCATTTAATAGACATGCTATAATACATGTCCTAAATTATGCCAATCACAATTATGTTCATGTTCCAAATTATGCCAATTTTCATGTCTACAAATACGTTTTAGTCAATTTCGTGTTTTCCCGAATCGTGTTCCCACCGTTCGTATAATCGTGATTCATCCTAGATTATAAATAAATCTAGATTCATGGATAAAAGGGAATGAACCAAAATGCCATGAAAAGATAGACATAATAACTGGCATAAGATGATAATTCACTAATTTCAGGTCTGACAAATTACACTGAATAAATTGATTTAAAGCTTCGAAGGCCTATAGATCTGATAATATTATGACATGAAAAGGGTTGAATAAATAACATAGGTTCATGTATATGGGTAGATCTAACTTAATAGATAAATTCCCATAATCAAGATCCAAGGATAATTAAGAATAGACTGGAATAGATAATCAAGTTTAGATTCAATTTCACAGTCATAATCTTAGGCAATAATATCATGTTCATGAATTATAGGTAATTATCCACTATTGTCCTTGTCATAGTCATAGGCATTGGTTTATGCTTCTAGTCAAAGGCTTATGTTCATAGTCAAAGGCTTATGTTCATAGTCAAAGGCATATGGTTTCAAAGGCCACAGTTCCATAGTCATAATCTTAAGCATTGGCAATTCAGTCACAATGTGTTCTAGGCCATAACCAAGAATCAGATCCAAAGTCATAAACAAGCACAGATTCAATGAAATGATAAGGCATATTTCTTATATTCTTTTAATTTCATGTCACAAATAGAAAAAGGCGTTCAAATCTAAAAAGTAACCGACTTACATTGATTGGATCTAGAAAAGAATAGAAAGATAGCGTTGCTTGAAGCCGTTGAATCTTTACTTGAATCCTAACTTGTTTTGAATCTTCTCTTGAAAGACTTGAGCAGCATACCCTCGTCTTGATTTATATTTTATTTTAATCTATTTATTTAGATTTAGAGGAAGAAGAAGCCATGTCCATCAAGAATTTGTGCAGCATAAGGTTAGAGAAGAATGGTGCAAAGTGAAGGAGACTAGGGGGCTGTTTATATAGGATTGCAAGTTAATTTTGAGCCGTCGATGAAGCCATGGTTAATCAAAACCATCCGTTCTAAAGAGAAGCCAATTATGTTCACAATTACTTTCTTAATGTACATTATTAACATTTATTATTAAATTTGTATGCACATTAGATACATCCCCCTTTACACATTTATTATTAAATTTGTATGCACATTAGATACATCTCCCCTTTACACATTTATTATTAAATTTGTATGCACATTAGATACATCTCCCCTTTACACATTTATTATTAAAATTGTATGCACATTAGATACATCTCCCCTTTACACATTTATTATTAAATTTGTATGCACATTAGATACATCTCCCCTTTACACATTTATTATTAAATTTGTATGCACATTAGATACATCTCCCCTTTACACATTTATTATTAAATTTGTATGCACATTAGATACATCTCCCCTTTACACATTTATTATATTAAGCATTGGTTATTCTTAAATTAGTAACTTTAGTGTTAACAGAAATACGGGGTGTTACAGCAGCCATGAAAGAAAGAATAACACAGAAACTTACATCAAAATCCATGTCTGGAGCGTCCAGTGTGGGTTAAGAAGAAAACACACTGAGTTTCAGCGATGTTGCAGTGCAATAAATTATTTATCACTTCTTGGAAAGTTTCTTGACTTGTTCACAATAGCGTTTGTATTCCAACGGTTAGGATAATTTCCTTACAAGCAATAGACCCGGGTTTGATTCCCGGCAGACGCAGTTCCCTAGCTGTGCTTTGGTACTTGTTCCTCGCGCTGCGATTACTTTCCCATGTTGAGTTTTAGCTTTTTTACGCATACTGTTCTTTTGTCCTATTATTTTATTCGGTTATTTTTAAAATTAGCCTCCTTTAGGCCCAACGAAAACACAACTTCTTGCTGAGATTTATAGTGGAACTTACTTTTGTCCGCATATTTTCGTGCAAGATTTAAATAGTGCATGTCCTTGAAGAGGTTGTAGGCAATGGGCTTACAGGGGTATTCCATAAAACTAATAAAGCGTAGGTCATTATTTAGTCCGAGTATTATTTTGTTTTCATTTTCTTCACTTAGCTGCCATGAAAGAAAGAATAGCATAGAAACTTACATTAAAGTGCATGTCTAGAGCGTCCAGTGTTGGTTAAGAAGAAAACACACTGAGTTTCATCGATGTTGCCATGCAGTAGATTATTTATGACAGTTTGGAAATTTTGTTGAGCTTTTCATAACAACATTTGTAATCCAACGGTCAGGATAATTGCCTTCCAAGCAATAGACCCAGGTTCAACTCTTGGCAAACGCAGTTCACTGGTTGTGCTTTGGTACATGTTCTTCGCACTGCGATTACTTGCCCATGTTGAGCTTTGGCTTCTTTACGCATACTGTTCTTCTGACCCATTATTTTGTTCAGTGATTTTTAAAATCAGCCTCCTTTAGGCCCAACCAAAATTCTGCTTCTCGTTGAGATGTATAGTGGAACTTACTTTTGTCCTCATATTTTCGTGCAAGATTTAAATAGTGCATGTCCTTGAAGAGGCTGTATACAATGGGCTTACCGAGGCATTCCATAAAACTAATAAAGCGTAGGTCATTATTCAGTTAGAGTATTATTTTATTTTGTTTTCATTTTCATAACTTTGCAGCCGTGAAAGAAAGAATAGCATGGAAACTTAAATCAAATTGCAGGTCTGGAGCGTCCAGTGTGGGTTAAGAAGAAAACACGCTGAGTTTCAATGATGTTGTAGTGCAGTAAATTATTAATCACTTCTTGGAAAGTTTCTTGACCTGTTCACAATAGCATTTGTAGTCCAACGGTTAGGATAGTTGCCTTCCAAGCAATATACCCGGGTTTGACTCCCGGCAGACGCAGTTCGCTCGCTATGCTTTTGGTACTTGTTTCGCGCGCTGCGATTACTTGCCCATGTTGAGTTTTGGCTTCTTTACGCATACTGTTCTTCTGGCCCATTATTTTATTAGGCACTTTTTAAAATCGTCTTCCTTTAGACTCAACCAAAACCCAGCTTCTCATTGAGTTGTACAGTGGAACTTAAGTTTGTCCTCATATTTTCATGCAAGGTTTAAATAGTGCATGTCCTCGAAGAGGTTGTAAACATTGGACTTACCGGGGCATTCAATAAAACTAATAAAGCATAGGCCATTATTTAGTTAGAGTATTATTTTATTTTGTTTTCATTTTCTTTCATTTTCTTCACTTAGCAGCCATGAAAGAAAGAACAACACAGAAACTTACATCAAAAAGCATGTCTGGAGCGTCCAGTGTGGGTTAAGAAGAAAACACGTTGAGTTTTAGCGATGTTGCAGTGCATTAGATTATTTATCACTGCTTGGAAAGTTTCTTGACCTATTCACAATATCATTTGTAGTCCAACGATAAGGATAATTGCCTTCCAAGCAATAGACCTGGGTTCGATTCCCGGTAGATGTTATTCGCTAGGTGTGCTTTGGTACTTGTCCTCCACGCTGCAATTACTTGCCCATGTTGAGCTTTGGCTTCTTTATGCATATTATTCTTCTGGCCAATTATTTTTTTCTACACCTTTTATAATTGGCCTCCTTTAGGCCGAACCAAAACCCAGCTTCTCACTGAGATGTATAATGGAACTTACTTTTATCCTCATATTTTTGTGCAAGATTTAACTAGTGCATGTACTTGAAGAGGGTGCAGACATTGGGCTTACTGAGGCAATCAATAAAACTAATAAGGCATAGGTCATTATTTAGTCAGAGTATTATTTTATTTTATTTTCATTTTCTTCACTAAGCAGCCATGGAAGAAATAACAACACAGAAACTTACATCAAAATGCATGTCTGGAGCGTCCAGTGTGGGCTAAGAAGAAAACACGCTGAGTTTCGGTGATGATGCAGTGCAGTAGATTATTTATCACTTCTCGGAAATTTTCTTGACTTGTTTACAATAGCATTTGTAGTCCAATGGTTCAGATAATTGCCTTCCAAGCAATAGACCTGGGTTCAACTCCTGGTAGACGCAGTTCGCTAGCTGTGCTTTGGTATTTGTTCCCCGCGCTGCGATTGCTTTCCTATGTTGAGGTTTGGCTTTATTGCGCATACTACTCTTCTGGCCCATTATTTTATTTGGCACCATTTAAAATCGGCCTCCTTTAGGCCAAACCAAAACCCAACTTCTCGCCGAGATGTACAGTGAAACTTACTTTTTGTCCTCATATTTTCTTGCAAGATTTAAATAGTGTATGTCCTTGAAGAGGCTGCAGACATTGGGCTTACCAAGGCATTCAATACAACTAATAAGGAATAGGACATTATTTAGTCAGAGTATTATTTTGTTTTGTTTTCATTTTCTTCACTTAGCATTCATGAAAGACAAAAAAGCACAGAAACTAAAATCAAAATTCATGTCCGGAGCATCCAGTGTGGGTTAAGAAGAAAACACGCTGAGTTTCAGCCATGTTGTAGTACAGTAGATTATTTATCACTGCTTGGAAAGTTTCTTGACCTGTTCGATATAGAGTTTGTAGTCCAACGGTTAGGATAATTTCCTTCCAAGCAATAGACCCGGGTTCAACTCCCGGTAGACGCAATTCACTAGTTGTGCTTTGGTACTCGTTCCCCGAGCTGCGATTACTTAGCCATGTTGAGCTTTGGCTTCTTTACGCATACTGTTCTTCTGCCCATAATTTTATTCGGCACATTTTAAAATCGGCTTCCTTTAGGCCCAACCAAAAAATAGCTTCTCGCTAAGATGTATAGTGGAACTTACTTTTGTCCTCATATATTCGTGCAAGATTTAAATAGTGCATGTCCTTGAAGAGGCTGCAGACATTGGGCTTACTGGGGAATTCAATAGAACTAATAAAGCATAGGTCATTATTTATTCAGAGTATTATTTTGTTTTCATTTTCTTTACTCAACGGCCATGAAAGAAAGAACATCATAGAAACTTACATCAAAATGCATGTCTGGAGCGTCTAGTGCGAATTAAGAAGAAAACACGGCGAGTATTAGCGATGTTGCAGTGCATAGATTATTTATTACTACTTTTAAAGTTTCTTGACCTGTTCACAATAGCATTTGTAGTCCAACGGTTAGGATAATTACTTTCCAAGCAATGAACCCAGGTTCGACTCCCAGCAGATGCGGTTCGCTAGCTGTACTTTGGTACTTGTTCCCCGCTCTGCGATTCTTGCCCGTGCTGAGCTTTGGCTTCTTAACACATATTATTCTTGTGGACCATTATTTTATTCAACACTTTTTAGAATCGGCCTCCTTTAGGCCCAACCAAAACCCAGCTTCTCGCTGAGATGTATGGTGGAACTTACTTTTGTCCTCATATTTTCGTGCAAGATATAAGTAGTGCATGTCCTTGAAGAGGCTGTAGACACTAGGCTTACCTGGCAAGTCAATAAAACTAATAAAGTGTAGGTCATTATTTAGTTAGAGTATTTTTTTTTCATTTTTTTCACTTAGCAGTCATGAAAGAAAAAACAACACATAAACTTACATCAAAATGCACGTCTGGAGCTTCCAGTGTGGGTTAAGAAGAAAAGACGTTGAGTTTAAGCGATGTTGTAGTGCAGTATATTATTTATCACTGCTTGGAAAGTTTCTTGACCTATTCAATATAGAGTTTGTAGTTTAACGGTTGGGATAATTGCCTTCCAAGCAGTAGACCCGGGTTCGACTCCCGGCAGACGCAGTTCACTACTTGTGCTTTGGTACTCGTTCCCCGCGCTGCGATTACATGCCCATGTTGAGCTTTGGCTTGTTTATGCGTACTGTTCTTCTCACCCATTATTTTATTCGTCACTTATTAAAATCAGCCTACTTTAGGCCCAATCAAAACCCAGCTTCTCGCTCAGATATATAGTGGAACTTACTTTTGTCCTCAAATTTTCATGCAAGATTTAAATAGAGCGTGTCCCTGAAGAGGCTGCAGACATTGGGCTTACCGAGGCGTTCAATAAAACTAATAAAGCATAGGTCATTATTTAGTCAAAGTATTATTTTATTTTGTTTTCATTATTTTCACTTAGCAGCCATGAAAGAAAGAACAACGCAGAAACTCACATCAAAATGCATGTTTGGAGCGTCCAGTGTGGGTCAGGAAGAAAACACGCTGAGTTTCAGCGATGATGTAATGCAGTAGATTATTTATCATTTCTTGGAAAGTTTCTTGACTTGTTCACAATAGCGTTTGTAGTCTAACGGTTAGGATAATTGTCTTCCAAGCAATAGACCCGGGTTTGACTCCCGGCAGACGCAGTTCGCTAGCTGTGCTTTTGGTACTTGTTCCTCGCGCTGCGCTTACTTTCCCATTTTGAGTTTTAGCTTCTTTACGCATACTGTTCTTATGGCCCATTATTTTATTCTGCACTTTTTAAAATCGGCCTCCTTTAGACCCAACCAAAACCCAACTTCTCGCGGAGATGTATAGTGGGACTTACTTTTATCCACATATTTTCGTGCAGGATTTAAATAGTGCATGTCCTTGAAGAGGTTGCAGACATTGGGCTTACCGGGGCATTCAATAAAAATAATAAAGCATAGGTCATTATTTAGTCAGAGTATTATTTTATTTTGTTTTCATTTTCTTCACTTAGCAGCCATGAAAGAAAGAATAGTACACAAACTTACATTAAAAAGCATGTCTAGAGCATCCAGTGTGGGTTAAGAAGAAAACACGTTGAGATTCAGTGATGTTGCAGTGCAGTAGATTATTTATCAATAGTTGGAGAGTTTCTTGACATGTTCACAATAGCGTTTGTAGTCCAACGGTTAGTATAATTGCCTTCCAAGCAATAGACCTGGGTTTGACGCCCGGCAGACGCAATTCGGTAGCTGTGCTTTGGCACTTGTCCCTCAGGCTGCAATTACTTTTCCATGTTGAGTTTTAGGATCTTTACGCATACTGTTCTTCTGGCCCATTATTTTACTCTGCACTTTCTAAAATCGGCCTCCTTTAGACCCAACCATAACCCAGCTTCTCACGGAGATGTATAGTGGAACTTACTTTTGTCCTCATATTTTCATGCAAGATTTAAATAGTGCATGTCCTTGAAGAGGCTGCAGACATTGGGCTTACTAAGGCATTCAATAAAACTATTAAAGCATAGGTCATTATTTAGTCAGATTATTATTTATTTCGTTTTCATTTTCTTTACTTAGTAGCCATGAAAGAAAGAACAACACAGAAACTCACATCAAAATGCATGTCTGGAGCGTCCAGTGTGGGTTAAGAAGAAAACACACTGAGTTTCAGCGATGTTGCAGTGCAGTAAATTATTTACCACTTCTTGGAAAGTTTCTTCACTTGTTCAAAATAGCATTTGCAGTCCAACGATTAGGATAATTGCCTTCCAAGCAATGGAACCGGGTTTGACTCCTGGCAGACGCTGTTCGCTAGATGTGCTTTGATACTTGTTTCCTGCGCTGTGATTACTTGCCCATGTTGATTTTTAGATTCTTTATGCATACTGTTCTTCTTTCCCATTATTTTATTTGGCACTTTTTAAAATCGGCCTCCTTTAGACCTAACCAAAACCCAACTTCTCGCTGAGATGTATGGTGAAACTTACTTTTGTACTCATATTTTCGTGCAAGATTTAAATAGTTCATATCCTTGAAGAGGTTGCAGACATTGGGCTTAGTGGGGTATTCAATAAAACTAATAAAGCATTGGTCATTATTTAGTCAGAGTATTATTTAATTTTTTTTCATTTTCTTCACTTAGCAGCCATGAAAGAAAGAACAGTACATAAACTTACATCAAAAAGCATGTCCGGAGCGTCCAGTGTGGGATAAGAAGAAAACACGTTGAGATTCAGTGATGTTGTGCAGTATATTATTTATCACTGCTTGGAAAGTTTTTTAACCTGTTCACAATAGAGTTTGTAGTCCAATGGTAAGAATAATTGCCTTCCAAGCAATAGACCTGGGGTCGATTCCCGGTAGATGCTATTCGCTAGCGGTGCTTTAGTACTTCTTCTCCGCCGTGCGATTACTTGCCCATGTTGAGCTTTGGCTTCTTCACGCATACTATTCTTCTGGCCCATTATTTTATTAACCACTCTTTAAAATCGGCCTCCTTTAGGCCCAACAAAAACCAAAGTCTCGCTGAGATGTATAGTGGAACTTACTTTTGTCTTCATATTTTTGTGCAAGATTTAAATAGTTCATGTCTTTGAAGAGGCTGCAAACATTGGGCTTACCAGGGCTTCCATTAAAAATAATAAAGCGTAGGTCATTATTTAGTAAGAGTATTATTTTATTTTGTTTTCATTTTCTTCACTTAGCAGCCGTGGAAGAAAAAACAGTATCGAAACTTAGATCAAAATGCATGCGTTGAGCGTCCATTCCGGGTTAAGAAGAAAACACGCTGAGTTTCAGTGATGTTACAGGGCAGTATATTATTTTTCACTACTTGGAAAGTTTCTTGACCGGTTTAACATATCTTTTGTAGTCCAAGGATTCAGATAATTTCCTTCCAAACAATAGACATATGTTCTGTTGTATATAACAGTGTTGTATACACAATTATATGATTTTTGTTTGATGATAAAAAACAAATATATTTTATTTTAAATGTGCTTGTTATTGTACTATTCTATATATATATACATCTCAGACAGAAATATAATATTTATATTTAAATAGAATACGACTGTACAGACATTCATATAGTATTTTATTTAAATTGAATATTATATTTCAATATTCAACAGTACAGATTTAAAACTCCACTATTTGAACACATCACATTTCATATACATTCACAAAATATTTGTACTAATAAATAAACTGAATATGATAGACAAATTTGTTTGAGGACAACGAAATAATATTTTATTTTATCAAATTTGTTTATTACAAATATCAGTGCAATTTTTTCTCATTCTGTACATTTGTTCCTCACTACAACCCTCATCACTCGAGTATACAATCATTGCCTCACTACAGCATTTCACTCATTCACATTGCAATTATGACACAAAAAAAAGGAGGAACAACAAGTTTAGCAACAGTTTTTTCTTTGGAATTTTTTTTCTTGTCAATCATGCAAGATCACAGCAGTGCATTCATATGAATTGCAAGTAAAGCATTTTTCAGTTTTAGTTGAGAAGTCATACAAATACAAGACATGGATGAATGGTGCAGTTCAATGTGACACATGTGTAGAGTGCAACTTGTACTCAGGTTTAAGTCAAGATGACCGTATGGTGCAAACATGTTTTGATTTCTTTCCAGAAATATTCAAAATTGCAGAGAAATTCAAAGCAAGAAATTTTGGCAACAGTTAATGGTGCAAATAACTTTCTCAAGTTATGACACAAATAAGTTTGGCATATTTAATCATGCAAGGCTTTCAATCAATCAAGGAACAACATTTCTAGGTAGTGTTTAATACATTTCCAGTGAAATACTTAACAAATCAGTTTTGGATATGTGCAAGCATCATTAAAGGTTTCATTGCTTTAAAACATTTTTTTTTTACTGGGAAAAATCATGTTTGTAAATCAATCATAGCACCAAATTTGACAAGGTTTGTTATTTCCAGTTTTCACAAGCCAACATGCAAGTATACAGTAAGTACATGAAAATTGGGTACAACATACACATGCAGGAAATGCATTCATAAAGAATCATTGATGGGCATGGACAAATCAACATGCAAAGAATAAACAGGAATGTTTTTCTTTGATCTACAATCTTGGAAACAGTTTAAATGTGCAAAGAATTTTCTTTCCAGTTTTAAACAAAGACATTTTTGGGCAAGCATTTTTCTGAGTTCAAATTTGTAAAAGTTTTTAATGTGTCTAGATTTCAGTGATCGAATTAAGGCAAGTATCAAGTAATGGTGATATTGGCAAACAACATATGGCAAGTGTATTGTGGGGCCATAAATACAATTTCATTGATTTCCAAAAATATGTTTTTGGCATCAGAAGTTTACATACAGCTATGACATTGGTCAAGCAAGAGAACAACATGAATGAGAACTTGTGCAACAAATAATCTTTGTCCAAGATTTACAAAGAGCAAGCAACAAAGCTTGTTTAAGGCAAATAATCAATTCATTGTTTCTCCAGAAATTCAGTAATTCATATTCGGCAAGTTTTCAAAATGACAAAACTAGAAATGGCATGAAAACATTTATTTGTTTTCAAATTTGTTTTTCAGAAATATTCATACATGCATACAAATCAGAATTTAGCAAGAAAGTTTTTTTGTTTTATGGTTCATATGCAATTCTGCTTTAGGAAAATAGTGGGACACTCTTGGAAATCATTTTTGGCAAGAGTTAATTAGCAGAATATCAGCATGTGTCATGAATAATTCAGATATGACATGCACAGATATATTTTCAGAATTCAACATTGGAATATTTGGCAACAGTTTTTTTTAATTAACAAAGTCATGAGATCTTATTTTCAGGAAGGGAAAATATTTTTTTAAAAAGGCAACAAGCATGTCCAGGGGATAGTATCGAATTTCATCACCACAAATCAAGAAAGCTTTCAAAGCCAAGGAATCAACTCAATCAAGGAAATTTACAGAGGAAATCAAGGCCGACATAACTAATGTCAAAAGGGGAAACACATAATCAATCGGGTCAAGCCAAGTCATCATACACGAAATCAGAGAATTTTATAGGATTATATAATCCTATTTTGAACACGATATTCATCACAGGCTGTATCAAAATCATACAACAAAAAATTTAGAGCAATTATTTTTAAATCAGAGAACTCACAGAGGATTTCGATTAGAAGCCAAGTCAAATCAATCGAAAACCAACCCAACAATTCAAAGAGATAATCGAAGAAATCAAAACAGCAATACTCACGTGTTTTCGATCATCATTATCCCAAATCGAAGCATCAGAGAACATCCAGTTTTGAAGCTCAACAAAGAAGCAAATCAAAGACCAATCACGATCGAATTTGATTTGGGATTTGAAACCCAAATTCCGTTCTTAAAGTCGGCCAACATCTGTGAAGGAAGGAGCTTGCAAAGGAGAATGGGCCAGGCTCTTCTTTTTATGTTATAAAAGGGATTTAGGGTTTATTTTTTTAAAATTCATTTTGTTGTAATTTTATTTGTAAACCATTCTAAATAGTTTCTAGAGTCTGTAAAATTCTAGGGGATCCAGTTAGGGGATTAACTGGCAGTTTCTAGAGTCTGTAAAATCTAGGTGGTTTTCTTGTTTCGTCTCTAAAACTAGACAGTTTACTAGAGTCTGTAAAACTAAGGGAAATCTGATCTAGTGGATTAGATCAGTCTATGGTTTTGAGCGTAGGATTAGAATAGGAGCAAGGGGTTCGCGAGTTTACATGGTCTTGTAAGCGGGATGTGTTCTATTACCTAGTAGAAACCTTAGGAATGCAGTAGTAGGCAGGATTTTGCCGAAGCTGGGTATATCTTGTGTCATTTACTTTTCTGCTGCATTATGTGATTTTTTTTTATATCTCGCTTAATTTTCAATAAACCATATTCACCCCGCTCTAGGCTAAATCTAGATCCAACAAGTGGTATCAGAGCAGGTATTTTTAACTCTAGAGTCATGGGTAACCCTAGGTGTCAGTCCATAGAGAGTCAGTCCAGTTCATTTCCAACTATTTTCGATGGAACAGATTTTTCAAACTGGAAATCCAAAATGGAATTTTATTTAAAATATGTTAATATTAAATGTTGAGATGTTGTTACCAATGGGTTTAATAGTGTACATATTACATTCAATGCTCGTGCTATGAAAATTATGTTTGATTATCTTAGTACTGAACAGTTTAATCTTATCTGTCATTGTTTATCTGCACAGGAAATTTGGAATACTCTCAATACAAAGTTTGGACAAATTGACAACAGTTGCTCAAAATCCCAGAAAGTCAACTCAGCTTCAAATCTATGCTTAACAGGTCATGTACATGAAACGTTAGATGGATCAGATGATGGAGAATCAACAAATGCTAAAACAAAAAAATTTCTCATATGAAGATCTGGTTTACATGTGTCTTGATTTAACGAAATCTGTTGATAAACTCCAACTGAAAAATAAGTCTCTGAAATCTAAGAATTCTGAGTTGACCAGCAAAATTGATAATTTGGAATCACAACTTGAATATTTTAAAAACTTTTCAAATTCAAATTGCAAAAATTGTTTGAAATTGGAAACCAATCTTGTTCATTTCAATAAAATTATTCAAAGGTTTGAAAATGAAATTCTGATCTTAAAAGAAAACAAGATTGAGTTATCAAATTTGAACAATTTTCTACAAAAGGAATTTGAAGTTTTTAAGACTGATATATATTCCAAATTTGAAATTGCTGAAAAGGAGAATTTGACGAAATCCGATTTGATTTTGAATGAACTTGAAAACGAGACTGAAAAATCCAAGAAATTTGAGACTGAAAAACAAAAACAATTTGAATCTGAGATCTCAGAATCCCGAGCCAAAATAAAATCACTTGAAAATGAAAATTTGGTTTTGAAACAACATGATGCTGAAAGAAAGATCACTAACAATCGATGTTCAGACTTAATGAAAGATAATAGTGATCTTAAATCCAAAATTCAACGATTGGAATCAACTTTGGATTAATTCTCTAATGGGGAAAAATCGTTGAATATGTTGTTACATAACCAAATTTTTATCGGAAATAAACATGGTCTTGGATTTGGGAAAATAAATGTTTTTGAAAAGCGGATTTCAAATGATTTTAAAAATCCTTCAAACTGTCTTGAAAAGAATCGATATGAAAATTCAAACTCTGATAATCGCAAAGGATTTTTGAATCATAAACGTGATGTGAATCTGTGTTATGATAATCCATTTGAACAATTCTGGATCCCAAAAAGAAATAAAACAAACTTCATGAAATTCAAACAGATTTGGGTCCCGAAGGGTACAAAGGTAGATTCGAATGGATTGTTATATAAACAAGTCTGGGTACCAAAATCTGTGAATAAAACTGTGAGTGGTTTTACAAACTTTGTTAGATCACTCGATTCTATAAACTGTTAGGTACCGGAGGAGGCTGAGGAATTGTTATGCAAAAAGAGATTTGAAACCAAGTTGGACTATATTTATGTATCATTCCCAGTTCCTTAGCCATGTATGTTGAGTTAGATATTCTTTTGCTTACATTATATTCTGGTATGATCTTTAAACTCAACTTTGTAAATTTTTTTTTATTTTCTTTGTTTATTCCTCCTTCTACCCCATTCTATTTTTTGTTTTTGATTTGTCACTGCCATATTATTATTTTTTATTCTGGGCTTCCTTAAACTTCCAATTGTAGAATTCTGGAAATTCACTTCATTTGTATAGTACTCTAATGTTTTAACCATTTCCAGATCTTGAATTTAAGCTTGTAAATTCTGCAATTGTTTTGAGGTTTATTTTCTGTTTTCTGAATTCATAACAGTGTTGATGTATTCATATCATATCTTGAACACTGTTAATATGAATTCTAAATTTTTTGAAGATCTGAAAAACAATTGAAATATCACACATCTGTGCTGTTCTGAGTTTATTCTAATTCATTTTAGAAAAGCTTGAAATATTATACTCATTACAACACTCTGCTATTTACCAGTTGTGGTAATTTCATTGATTTTCAGATTGGCTTGGATATTTTGTTTGGTCCTGAATCCTTGATTACATCTTGAAATCCGTTGTTATTCATGATCATCTAGTTTGTTTTTTGTTTGTTTGAGATCACTTGAAAATTTATGATATTTTGAATCTTACACACCTCTCAGATCTGAATTTATTATCCTGTGTAATTGATTCATTGTATCTCAAGATTTACATTTTTTCAAGTGATTTTGAGTAAACCACTATTTTTGGATCATGAATTATTAATCAATCTTGATGTAAATGATTTGAAATTTGTCTTGTGATTGTCAGAAAAATTTGTGAAAAATTCTTTTGAAAAATGGTCATTAAAACTCACTGCTATTTCATGATGTATTTGATTTGAATATATGTTTGTTTAAAATCATTTGAAATTATTGATTTATTGAATCTCACACATATCTTGAATATAAAATTAATATTCTGGTGTGATTGATTCACTGAATCTTGAGAATTTCATATTCCTCAAATGATTTCAAATAAATGGTATTTTTTTAATCATTGGATCATAAATCATCTTATGTGACTGTCATCTTGACAAGTATGATTTGAAATTATTTTCTGTGCTGCTCTGATACTGTTTTTGAAAAATGTTTGTTTTGGAATCATCTGTTTGCTGCTCTGATACATGTGCATCATCTGTTATCTTGTCTGCTTGGGCTTTGTACTTATAATTTTTTTTCTATGATATCCTTGCTCGTCTCCCGTGTCATCCTCATTAATTGAAACATCAAGTCGTATCAATTGTTTAAAAGTGCTAAATTTGATTTTTTTTTTGTATATATTTTAATCCCTCTTGTCATGTATAGATCAGCATATTCCTCTTGTAATTGATTTTTAATTTTAAAATTATTTATTGATTATTCATTTAGAAATTGGAATCTATATCCAAATTGAACTGTATTCATAATTCATCAAAATTATTATCAGATTTTGAAATTGCGATGAATTGTGACTGTAGTATATTTCACAACAAGAGGAGATTTTGTTTAAAATTTCATGATGGTTGAACATTTATTATAATATCTTTGAGTTGGCAATTATTTCACGACAATCTCCTTTATCAATCATCATTCTGCCATCCATCATGTCTTTTATAGTAATGTGGAGAGTTAACATGTTTTAAAATATTTTTGAATAAACAGTGGAAATATTTGTGATAGAAATAGGACTATGTTATTTTTCAGAATTAGTGACAATTGAAAATTTTCAATGATCTCGGTACAGTTGATCATATTTCATAATATAACTAATTTAGAAATTTATTTCGCAGTCCATTCCTTTACCTACCCCATCTTATATCATCCATATATTGGTTTTATATACCGAGGAGTTTTTTCCTTTTAAAGATAAAATGATAAATATATAATTAATACATAAGTGTGTCTCTAACCTCATTTAAAAATCCAAGCTCTGGTCATGCATGGTTAAGAGACAACTTATAATTTAAGCTGCGACTGACCTCATTTAAAAATCCAAGCTCTGGTTATGCGTGGTCAGTGTGCTCTTAAATAAAAAATAAAAGAAAAAGGAAATAATGTACTAAATATAAATTAATATGAATTTCTCCTTGGTATGTAAAAATCAGCCTATCAATCCATGTTCTAATCTATGAAATGTGTTAATATCTTATGACGTATTATGATTTGTTGATTGATAGCTATCGGGATTTGAGATTATTCGATTTTGTCACTTAAGTTGAATTATTAATTATAGTCCAAATCCGTCACTGCTTTTGAACTTCATTTTTATAAAATTATTTTGAAAATAATTGGAAATATATGTTTTTGAAACTCTCCATTTTACATTCTTCGTAAATCCGTCAGTTTCTACAATGTGAAATATGCCACTAGTTCTCAGTTTATTATGATTTTTGTTTGACTGATTGAGATTTATGATGACCGCTCTTCCTCTTAAGCTGATATTGTATTTGTTAGTCATTTTTCATCTATATTTTAAATTCTGTATCCTTTTGATGATAACAAAAGGGGGAGAATGGATTGAGATTTTGATTTATGAGTGAATATTTTATAAATATTTTTAATTTTGAAAATTCATTCAATTTTCATGTTTCTTCACTCATGCACAGTTATAGGGGGAGTTTCTGTTGTAGGGGAGCCTTCAAATAGGAGGAGTTCAGTTCTTCACTCTCAAACGCATTTATAATATTATTATATTCAAAATCCTCATATTTGTTTGTCATCATCAAAAGGGGGAGATTGTTGTATATAACGGTGTTGTATACACAATTATATGATTTTTGTTTGATGATAACAAAAAAAAATTTATTTTAAATGTGCTTGTTATTGTACTGTTCTATATATATATAAATCTCAGACAGGAATATAATATTTATATTTAAATAGAATACGACTATACAAACATTCATACAGTATTTTATTTAAATTGAATATTATATTTCAATATTCAACAGTACAGATTTACAACTCCACTATTTGAACACATCACATTTCATATACATTCACAAAATATTTGTACTAATAAATAAACTGAATATGATAGACAAATTTGTTTGAAGACAACGAAATAATATTTAATTTTATCAAATTTGTTTATTACAAATATCAGTACAATTTTTTCTCATTCTGTACATTTGTTCCTCACTACATCACTCTAGTATACAATCATTGCCTCACTACAACATTTCACTCATTCACGTTGCAATTATGGCACACACAAAAAAACGGAGGAACAACAAGTTTAGCAACATTTTTTTCTTTGGAATTTTTTTTCTTGTCAATCATGCAAGATCACAGCAGTGCATTCATATGAATTGCAAGTAAAGCATTTTTCAGTTTTAGTTGAGAAGTCATACAAATACTGGACATGGATGAATGGTGCAATTCAATGTGACACATGTGTAGAGTGCAACTTGTACTCAGGTTTAAGTCAAGATGACCGTATTGTGCAAACATGTTTTGATTTCTTTCCAGAAATATTCAAAATTGCAGAGACATTCAAAGCAAGAAATTTTGGCAATAGTTAATGGTGCAAATAACTTTCTCAGGTTATGACACAAATAAGTTTGGCATATTTAATCATGCAAGGCTTTCAATCAATCAAGGAACAACATTTCTGGGTAGTGTTTAATACATTTCCAGTGAAATACTTAACAAATCAGTTTTAGATATGTGCAAACATCATCAAAGGTTTCATTGCTTTAAAACATTATATTTTTACTGGGAGAAATCATGTTAGGAGAACAATCATAGCACCAAATTTGACAAGGTTTGTTATTTCCAGTTTTCACAAGCCAACATGCAAGTATACAGTAAGTACATGAAAATTGGGTACAACATACACATGCAGGAAATGCATTCATAAAGAATCATTGATGGACATGGACAAATCAGCATGCAAAGAATAAACAGGAATGTTTTTCTTTGATCTACAATCATGGCAACAGTTTAAATGTGCAAAGAATTTTCTTTCCAGTTTTAAACAAAGAAATTTTTGGGCAAGCATTATTCTGAGTTCAAATTTGTCAAAGTTTTTAATGTGTCTAGAGTTCGGTGATCGAATTAAGGCAAGTATCAAGTAATGGTGATATTGTCAAACAACATATGGCAAGTGTATTGAGGGGCCATAAATACAATTTCATTGATTTCCAAAAATATGTTTTTGGCATCAGAAGTTTACATGCAGCTATGACATTGGTCAAGCAAGAGAACAACATGAATGAAGACTTGTGCAACAAATAATCTTTGTCCAAGATTTACAAAGAGAAAGCAACAAAGCTTGTTTAAGGCAAATAATCAATTCATTGTTTCTCCAGAAATTCAGTAATTCATATTCGGCAAGTTTTCAAAATGACAAAACCAGAAATGGCATGAAAACATTTATTTGTTTTCAAATTTGTTTTTCAGAAATATTCATACATGCATACAAATCAGAATTTGGCAAGAAAGTTTTTTTTGTTTTGTGGTTCATATGCAATTCTGCTTTAGGAAAACAGTGGGACGCTCTTGGAAATCATTTTTGGCAAGTGTTAATTAGCAGAATATCAACATGTGTCATGAATAATTCAGATATGACATGCACAGATATATTTTCAGATTTCAACATTGGAATATTTGGCAACAGTTTTTTTAATTAACAAAGTCATGAGATATTATTTTCAGGAAGGGAAAATATTTTTTTTAAAAAGGCAACAAGCATGTCCAGGAGATAGTATCGAATTTCATCACCACAAATCAAGAAAGCTTTCAGAGCCAAGGAATCAAACTCAATCAAGGAAATTTACAGAGGAAATCAAGGCCGACATAACTAATGTCAAAAGGGGAAACACATAATCAATCGGGTCAAGCCAAGTCATCATACACGAAATCAGAGAATTTTATAGGATTATATAATCCTATTTTGAACATGATATTCATCACAGGCTATATCAAAATCATACAACAAAAAATTCAGTGCAATTATTTTTAAATCAAAGAACTCAGAGAGGATTTCGATCAGAAGCCAAGTCAAATCAATCGAAAACCAACCCAACAATTCAAAGAGAAAATCGAAGAAATCAAAACAGCAATACTCACGTGTTTTCGATCATCATTATCCCAAATCGAAGCATCAGAGAGCATCCAGTTTTGAAGCTCAACAAAGAAGCAAATCAAAGAGCAATCACGATCGAATTTGATTAGGGATTTGAAACCCAAATTCCGTTCTTAAAGTCGGCCAACATCTGTGAAGGAAGGAGCTTGCAAAGGAGAATGGGCCAGGCTCTTCTTTTTATGTTATAAAAGGGATTTAGGGTTTATTTTTTTAAAATTCATTTTGTTGTATTTTTATTTGTAAACCATTCTGAACAGTTTCTAGAGTCTGTAAAATTCTAGGGGATCCAGTTAGGGGATTAACTGGCAGTTTCTAGAGTCTGTAATATCTAGGCGGTTTTCTAGTTTCGTCTCTAAAACTAGATAGTTTACTAGAGTCTGTAAAACTAGGGGAAATCTGATCTAGTGGATTAGATACGTCTAGGGTTTTGAGCGTAGAATTAGAATAGTAGCGAGGGGTTCGCGAGTTTACATGGTCTTTTAAGCGGGATCTGTTCTATTATCTAGTTGAAACCTTAGGAATGCAGCAGTAGGAAGGATTTTGCCGAAGTTGGGTATATCTTGTGTCATTTACTTTTCTACATTTATTTTCTGCTGCATTCTGTGATTTGATATTTTTTTATATCTCGCTTAATTATCAATAAACCCTATTCACCCCCCTCTAGGGTTAATCTAGATCCAACAGGTTCGACACCCGGCAGACGCAGTTAGCTAGCTGTACTTTGGTACTTGTTCCCCGCGCTGCGATTACTTGCCCATGTTGAGCTTTGGCTTCTTTACGCATACTGTTCTTTTGACCCATTATTTTATTCAACAATTTTTAAAATGGGCCTCCGTTAGACCCAACCAAAACACAGCTTCTCGCTGAGATGTATAGTGGAACTTTACTTTTATCCTCATATTTTCGTGCAAGATTTAAATAGTGCATGTCCTTGAAGAGGCTGCAGACATTGGGCTAACCGGAGCATTCAACAAAACTAATAAAGCATAATCATTATTTAGTCAGAGTATTATTTTGTTTTCACTTTCTTCACTTAGCTGCCATGAAAGAAAAACTGCACAGAAACTAAAATCAAAATGCATGTCCAGAGCGTCCAGTGTGGGTTAAGAAGAAAACACGCTGAGTCTCAGCAATGTTGTTGTGCTGTAGATTATTTATCACTGCTTGGAAAGTTTCTTTGACCTGTTCAATATAGAGTTTGTAATCCAACGGTTAGGATAATTGCCTTCCAAGCAATAGAATCGGGTTCAACTCCTGGCAAATGCAATTCACTAGCTGTGCTTTGGTACTCGCTCCCCACGCTGCGATTACTTGGCCATGTTGATCTATGGCTTCTTTTTGCGTATTGTTCTTCTGGCCCATTTTTTTATTTGGCACTTTTTAAAATCGGCTTACTTTAGGCCCAACCAAAACCCAGCTTCTCGCTGAGATGTATAGTGGAACTTACTTTTGTCCTCATATTTTCGTGTAACATTTAAATAGTGCATGCAGACATTGGGCTTACCAGGGCATTTAATAAAACTAATAAAGTATAGGTCAATATATATTAAAAGTACTATTTTGTTTTCATTTTCTTCACTCAGCAACCATGAAAGAAAGAACAACACAGAAACTTACATCAGAATGCCTGTTTGGAGCGTCCAGTTTTGGTTAAGAAGAAAACACGCATGGTGTCAATGATACTGCAGTGCAGTAGATTATTTATCACTGCTGGGAAGGTTACTTGACCTGCTCACAATAGCGTTTGTAGTCCAACGGTTAGGATAATTGCCTTCCAAGCAATATACCTGGGTTCGACTACCAGTAGACGCAGTTCGCTAGCTGTGCTTTGGTACTTGTTCCCGGCGTTGCGATTACTTTCCCATGTTGAGTTTTAGCTTCTTTACGCATACAGTTCTTCTGGGCCATTATTTAATTCGACACTTTTTAAAATCGGCCCCCTTTAGACCCAACCAAAACCCAGCTTTTCGCGGAGATGTATAGTGAACTTGTGTTTGTCCTCATATTTTCATGCGAGATTTAAATAGTTCATGTCCTTGAAAAGGTTGCAGACATTGGACTTACCGGGGAATTCAATAAAACTAATAAAGCGTTGGTCATTATTTAGTCAGATTATTATTTTGTTTTGTTTTCATTTTCTTCACTTAGCAACCATGAAAGAAAGAACAGTACAGAAACTTACATCAAAAAGCATGTCTTGAGCGTCCAGTGTGGGTTAAGAAGAAAACACGTTGAGATTCTGCGATGTTGCAATGCAGTAGATTATTTCTCACTGCTTGGAAAGTATCTTGACCTGTTCATCACAATAGTGTTTGTTGTCCAACGGCAAGGATAATTTCCTTCCAAGCAATAGACTTGGGTTCGATTCCCTTTAGACGCTAGTCGCTAGCTGTGCTTTGGTACTTGTTCCCCGCACTGCGATTACTTGCCCATGTTGAGCTTTGGCATATTTACACATACTATTATTCTGGCCTATTATTTTATTCGGCACTTTTTAAAATCGGCCTCCTTTAGGCCCAACAAAAATCCAACTTCTCGCTGAGATGTATAGTGGAACTTACTTTTGTCCTCATATTTTTGTGCAAGATTTAAATAGTGCATGTCCTTGAAGAGGCTGCAGACATTGGGCTTACTGGGGCATTCAATAAAACTAATAAGGCATAGGTCATTATTTAGTTAGAGTATTATTTTATTTTATTTTCAATTTCTTCATTAAGCAGCCATGGAAGAAATAACAACATAGAAACTTACATCAAAATGCATGTCTGGAGCGTCCAGTGTGGGTTAAGAAGAAAACATGCCGAGTTTCAACGATATTGCAGTAGATTATTTATCATTGCTTGGAAAGTTTCTTGACCTGTTCAATATAGCGTTTGTAGTCCAACGGTTCGACTCCCGGCAGACGCAGTTCGCTATCGGTGCTTTGGTACTTATTCCCCACGCTGCTGTTACTTGCCCATGTTGAGCTTTGTCTTCTTTACGCATACTGTTCTTTTGGCCCATTATTTTATACAACACTTTTTAAAATCCTCCTCCTTTAGGCCGAACCAAAACCCAGCTTCTCGCTGAGATGTATAGTGGAACTTACTTATGTCCAAATATTTTCATGCAACGTTTAAATAACGCATGTCCTTAAAGATGCTGCAGACACTAGGCTTACCAGGGCATTCGATAAAACTAATAAAACATAGGTCATTATTTAGTCAGAGTATTATTTTGTTTTGTTTTCATTTTCTTCACTTAGTAGCCATGAAAGAAAAACAGCACAGAAACTAAATCAAAATGCATGTCCGTAGCGTCCAGTGTTGGTCAAGAAGAAAACATGCTAAATTTCAACAATGTTGTTGTCCAATAGATTATTTATCACTGTTTGGAAATTTTGTTGAGCTTTTCATAACAGGGTTTGTATTCCAACGGTTAGGATAAATTCCTTCCAAGCAACAGACCCGGGTTCGACTCTCGATAAACGAAATTCACTAGCTGTGCTTTGGTACTCGTTCCCCGCGCTGCGATTACCCTGCCTTGTTGAGCTTTAGCTTCTTTATGTATATTGTTCTTTTGGCCCATTATTTTATTTGGAACTTTTTAAAATTGGCTTCCTTTATGCCCAACCAAGACCCAGCTTCTCGCTGAGATGTTTAGTGGAACTTGCTTTTGTCCTCGTATTTTTGTGCGAGATTTAAATAGTGCATGTCTTTGAAGAGGCTGCAGACATTGGGCTTACCGGGGCATTCAATAAAATAATAAAGCATAGGTCATTATATATTCAAAATATTATTTTATTTTCATTTTCTTCATTCAGCGGCCATGAAAGAAAGAACAACACAGATACTTACATCAAAATGCATGTCTGGAGCATCCAGTGTGGGTTAAGAAGAAAACACTCCGAGTTTCAGTGATGTTGCAGTGCAGTAGATTTATTATCACTTCTTGGAAAGTTTCTAGACCTGTTCACAATAGCGTTTGTAGTCCAACGGTTAGGATAATTGCCTTCCAAGCAATAGACCCGGGTTCGACTCCCGGCATACGCAGTTCGCTAGCTGTGCTATGTTACCTGTTCCCCGCGCTGCGATTACTTGCTCATGTTGCGCTTTGGCTTCTTTACGCATACTATTCTTCTGGTACATTAATTTTTTTCGTCACTTTTTAAAAACGACCTCCTTTAGGCCCAACCAAAACCTGGCTTCTCGTTGAGATGTATAGTGGAACTTACTTTTGTCCTCATATTTTTGTGCAGCATTTAAATAGTGCACGTCCTTGAAGAGGGTGCAGACATTGGGATTACTGGGGCATTCAATAAAAATAATAAAGCGTAGGTCATTATTTAGTTAGAGTATTATTTTATTTAATTTTCATTTTCTTCACTTGGCTGCCGTGAAAGAAAGAACAGTATAGAAACTTACATCAAAAAACATGGCTGGAGCGTGCTGTGTAGGTTAAGAAGAAAACACGTTGAGATTCAACGATGTTGCAGTGCAATAGATTATTATCACTGCTTGGAATGTTTCTTGACCTGTTCACAATAGTGTTTGTAGTCCAACGGTAAGAATAATTGCTTTCCAAGCAATAGACCTGGGTTCGATTCCCGGTAGACGCTATTCGCTAGCTGTGCTTTAGTACTTGTTCCCTGCGCTTCGGTTACTTTCCCATGTTGAGCTTTGGCTTCTCGCCGAGATGTATAGTGGAACTTACTTTTGTCTCATATTTTTGTGCAAGATTTAAATAGGGCATGTCCTTGAAGAGGCTACTGACATTGGGATTACCAGGGAATTCAATAAAACTAATGAGGCGTAGGTCATTATTTAGTCAGAGTATTATTTTATTTCGTTTTCATTTTCTTTACTAAGCAGCCATGGAAGAAATAACAGCACAGAAACTTACATCAAAATGCATGTCTAGAGCATCCAGTGTCAGCAAAGAAGAAAACACGCTGATTTTCAGCGATGTTGCAGTGTAGTAGATTATTTATCACTGCTTGGACATTTTTTTTACTTGATCACAATAGCATTTGTAGTCCAATGGTTAGGATAATTGCCTTCCAAGTGATAGACCCAGGTTCGACTCCCGGTAGGCGCGGTTCGCTAGCTGTGCTTTGGTACTTGTTCCCAGCGCTGTGATTACTTGCCCATGTTAAGCTTTGGCTTCTTTACGCATACTGTTCTTTTGGACCATTATTTTAATCAGCACTTTTTAAAATCGGCCTCCTTTAGGCTGAACCAAAATCCAGCTTCTTGCTGAGATGTATAGTGGAACTTATTTCTGTCCTCATATTTTCGTGCCACATTTAAATAGTGCATGTCCTTGGAGAGGCCGCAGACATTGGGCTTACCGGGGAATTCAATAAAACTAATAAAGCACAGGTAATTATTTAGTCAGAGTATTATTTTGTTTTCATTTTCTTCACTTAGTAGCCATGAAAGAAAAAACAGCATAGAAACTAAACCCAAAATGCATGTCCGGAGCGTCCAGTGTGGGTTAGGAAGAAAACACGCTGAGGTTCAACTGTGTTGTTGTGCAGTAGATTATTTATCACTGTTTGGAAATTTTGTTGAGCTTTTCATAATAGCGTTTGTAGTCCAACGGTTAGGATAATTGCCTTCCAAGCAATAGACTCGGGTTTGACTACCAGCATACACAATTCACTAGTTGTGCTTTGGTACTCGTTCCTTGGGTTTGCCTCCTTTCGGCCCAACCAAAACCCAGCTTCTCGCTGAGATGTATAGTGGAACTTACTTTGTCCTCATATTTTCGTGCAAGATTTAAATACTACATGTCCTCGAAGAGGCTGTAGACATCGAGCTTACCTGTTCAATAAAACTGATAAAGTGTAGGTTATTGTTTAGTCAGAGTATTTTTTTTTGTTTTCATTTTCTTCACTTAGCAGCCATGCAAGAATGAACAGCACATAAACTTACATCAATATGCATGTCTGGAGCATCCAATGTGGGTTAAGAAGAAAACACGCTGAGTTTCAACGATGTTGCAGTGCAGTAAATTATTTATCACAGCTTGGAAAGTTTCTTGACCTGTTCACAATAGCATTTGTAGTCCAGTGGTTCGGGTAATTGCCTTCCAAGCAATGGACCCGGGGTTCGACTCCTGGCAGATGCAGTTTGCTAGCTGTGCTTTGGTTGTTGTTCCCCGCGTTGAGATTACTTGCCCATGTTGAGCTTTGGCTTCTTTATGCATACTATTCCTCTGGCCCATTATTTTATTCGGCACTTTTTAAAACTGGCGTGCTATAGGCCGCACCAAAACCCATCTTCTTGCTGAGATGTATGGTGGAACTTACTTTTGTCCTCATATTTTCGTGCAAGATTTAAATAGTGCTTGTCCTTAAAGAGGTTGCATACATTGGGCTTACCAGGGCATTCAATAAAACTAATAAAGCATAGGTCATTACTTAGTCAGAGTATTATTTTATTTTGTTTTCGTTTTCTTCACTTAGCAGCCATGAAAGAAAGAACAGTACAAAAACTTATATCAAAAAGCATGTCTGGAGCGTCTAGTGTGGGTTACGAAGAAAACACGTTGAGATTTAGTGATGTTGCAGTGCAGTAGATTATTTATCACTGCTTGGAAATATTCTTGACCCGTTCATAATAGTGTTTGTAGTCCAACGGTAAGCATAATTGCCTTCCAAGCAATAAACCTGGGGTTGATTCCCAGTAGATGCTATTCGCTAGCAGTTCTTTGGTACTTGTCCCCGGCGCTGCGATTACTTACCTATGTTGAGCTTTGGCTTCTTTACGCATACTATTCTTTGGCCCATTATTTTATTTGGAACTTTTTAAAATCGTCCTCCTTTAGGCCCAACAAAAACCTAGCTTCTCGCTGAGATGTATAGTGGAACTTACTTTTGTCCTCATATTTTTGTGCAAGATTAAAATAGTGCATTTCCTTGAAGAGGCTGCAGACATTAGGTGGGGCATCCAATAAAACTAATAAGGCGTAGGTCATTATTTTGTCAGAGTATTTTTTTTTTCATTTTCTTCACTTAGCAGCCATGGAAGAAATAACAGCATAGAAACTTACATCAAAATGCATGTCTGGAGCGTCCAGTGTGGGTTAAGAAGAAAACACCTGAGTTTCAGCGATGTTGAAGTGCAGTAGAATATTTATCACTGCTTGGGAAGTTTCTTGACATGTTCACAATATCTTTTGTAGTCCAACGATTGGAATAATTTCCTTTCAAGCAATAGACCTGGGTTCGACTCCCGCCAGACGCAGTTCACTAGTTGTGCTTTGGTACTTGTTCCCCGCGCTGCGATTACTTGCCCATGTTGAGGTTCAACATCTTTACGCATAATGTTCTTTTGGCCCATTATTTTATTCGGCACTTCTTAAAATCGGGCTCCTTTCGACCCAACCAAAACCTAGCTTCTCGCTGAGATGTATAGTGGAACTTACTTCTGTCCTCATATTTTCGTGCAATATTTCCTTGAAGAGGCTACAAACGTTGGGCTTACCGGGGCATTCAATAAAACTAATAAAGCATAGGTCATTATTTAATCATAGTATTTTTTTTTTCATTTCACTTTCTTCACTTAGCAGCAATGAAAGAAAAAACAACATAGAAACTAAAATCAAAATGCATGTCCGAAGCGTCCAGTGTGGGTTAAGAAGAAAACACGCTGAGTTTCAGCAATGTTGTTGTGTAGTAGATTATTTATCACTGCTTGTTAAGTTTCTTGACCTGTTCATTATAGCGTTTGTAGTCCAACGGTTAGGATAATTGCCTTCCAAGCAATAGACCCGGGTTCGACTCCAGGCAAACGTAATTCACTTGCTGTGCTTTGGTACTCGCTCCCCATGTTGCAATTACTTAGCCATGTCAATCTTTCGCTTCTTTACGCATATTGTTCTTCTGGCCTATTATTTTATTCGGCACTTTCTAAAACCGGCTTCCTTTAGGCCCAACCAAAACCCAGCTTCTCGTTGATGTGTATAGTGGAACTTACTTTTGTCCTTATATTTTCGTGTAAGATTTAAATAGTGCATGTCCTTGAAGAGGCTGCAGACATTGGGCTTAGCAGGGCATTCAATAAAACTAATAAAGCATAGGTCATTATATATTCATAGTATTATTTTGTTTTCATTTTCTTCACTCACCAGCCATGAAACAAAGAACAGCACAGAAACTTACATCAAAATTCATGTCTGGAGCGTCCAGTGTGGGTTATGTAGAACAAAAGCTGAGTTTCAGTGATGTTGTAGAACAAAAGCTGAGTTTCACTCACCTGTTCACAATAACGTTTGTAGTCCAACGTTTAGGATTATTGCCTTTCAAGCAATAGACTCGGGTTCGACTCCCGGCAGACGCAGTTCGCTAGCTATGCTTCGGTACTTGTTCTCCGCGCTGCGACTACATTCTCATGTTAAGTTTTAGCTTCTTTACGCATACTATTCTTCTGGCCCATTATTTTATTCAGCACTTTTTAAAATCGGCCTCCTTTAGACCCAACCAAAACCCAGCTTTTCGCTGAGATGTATAGTGGAGCTTGCTCTCATATTTTCGTGCGAGATATAAATAGTGCATGTCCTTGAAGAGGTTGCAGACATTGGGCTTACCTAGGAATTCAATAAAACTAATAAAGCGTAGGTCATTACTTAGTCAGAGTATAATTTTATTTTGTTTTCATTTTCTTCACTTAGCAGCCATGAAAGAAAGAATAGTAGAGAAACGTACATCAAAAGGCATGTTTGGATCGTCCAATGTGGGTTAAGAAGAAAACACATTGAGATTTTGTGATGTTGCAGTGAAGTAGATTATTTACCACTTCTTGGAAAGTTTCTTGACCTTTTCGTAGTAGTGTTTGTAGTCCAACAGTAAGGATAATTTCCTTCCAAGCAATAGACCTGGGTTCGATTCCCGGTAGACGTTATTCGCTAGTTGTGCTTTGGTACTTGTTCCTCGCACTGAGATTACTTGCCCATGTTGACCTTTGGCTTCTTTACGCATACTATTCTTCTAGCCCATTATTTTATTTGGCTCTTTTTAAAATCGGCCTCCTTTACGCCCAACCAAAACCCAGCTTCTCGCTAAGATGTATAGTGTAACTTACTTTTGTCCTCGTATTTTTGTGCAAGATTTAAATAGTGCATGTCCTTGAAGAGGCTGCTAACATTGGGCATACCGGGGAATTCAATGAAACTAATGAGGCATAGGTCATTATTTGGTCAGAGTATTATTATATTTTGTTTTCATTTTCTTTACTAAGCAGCCATGGAAGAAACAACAGCACAGAAACTTAAATCAAAATGCATGTCTGGAGCTTCCAGTGTAGGTTAAGAAGAAAACATGCTAAGTTTCAGCGATGTTGTAGTGCTGTAGATTATTTATCACTTCTTGGAAGTTTCTTGACCATTTCAATATAGCGTTTGTAGTTCAATGGTTAGGATAATTGCCTTACAAGCAATAGACCTAGGTTCGACGCAGTTCGCTAGCTATGCTTTGGTACTTATTCCCCGCGCTGCGATTACTTGCCCATGTTAAGCTTTGTCTTCTTTACGCATATTGTTCTTTTGGCCCATTATTAATTCGGAACTTTTTAAAATCGACCTCCTTTAGGCCGAACAAAAACCCAGCTTCTCGCTGAGATGTATAGTGTAACTTATTTCTGTCCAAATATTTTCGTTCAACAATTTAATAGTGCATGTCCTTGAAGAGGCTGCAGACATTAGGTTTACCAGGGCATTCGATAAAACTAATAAATCATAGGTCATTATTCAGCCAGAGTATTATTTTGTTTTGTTTTCATTTTCTTCACATAGCAGCCATGAAAGAAAAAACATCACATAAACTAAATCAAAATGCATGTGCGGAGCGTCCAGTGTGTGTTAAGAAGAGAACACGCTGAGTTTCAGCGATGTTGTTGTGCAATAGATTTTTTATCGCTGTTTGGAAAGTTTATTGAGCTTTTCATAACACCGTTTGTAGTCTAATGATTAGGATAATTTCCTTCCAAGCAATAGACCCGGGTTCGATTTCCAGCAGACGCAATTCACTAGTTGTGCTTTAGTACTTGTTCCCCGCGCTGCCATTACCCTGCCATTTTGAGCTTTGGCTTCTTTACGCATACTGTTCTTCTGATCCATTATTTTATTTGGAACTTTTTAAAATTGGCTTCCTTTATGCCCGAACAAAACCCAGCTTCTCGCTGAGATGTTTAGTGGAACTTGCTTTTGTCCTAATATTTTCATGCGAGATTTAAATAGTGCATGTCCTTGAAGAGGCTGCAGACATTGGGCTAACCGGGGCATTCAATAAAACTAATAAAGCATAGGTTATTATATATTCAAAGTATTATTTTATTTTCATTTTCTTCACTCAGTAGCCAAGAAAGAAAGAACAACACATAAACTTACATCAAAATGCATGTCTGGAGCGTCCAGTGTGGGTTAAGAAGAAAACACGCTGAGTTTCAGCGATGTTGCAGTGTAGTAGATTATTTATCACTGCTTGGAATGTTTCTAGACCTATTCAAAATAGCATTTGTAGTCCAATGGTTAGGACAATTGCCTTCCAAGCAATAGACCCTGGTTCGACTCCCGGCAGGCGCTGTTCGCTAGCTGTGCTATGGTTCTTGTTCCCCATGCTGTGATTACTTACCCGTGTTGCGCTTTGGCTTCCTTACGCATAATATTCTTCTGGTCCATTATTTTTTTCGTCACTTTTTAAAAACCGCCTCCCCAACCAAAACCTAGATTCTCGCCGAGATGTATAGTGGAACTTACTTTTGTCCTAATATTTTCGTGCAAGATTTAAATAGTGCATGTTCTTGAAGAGGCTGCAGACATTGGCATTATCGGGGCATTCAATAAAAATAATAAAGCATAGGTCATTATTTAGTCAAAGTATTATTTTGTTTTGTTTTCATTTTCTTCACATATCAGCCATGAAAGAAAGAACATTACATAAACTTACATCAAAAAGCATATCTGGAGCGTCCAGTGTGGGTTAAGAAGAAAACACGTTGAGATTCTGCGACGTTGCAGTGTAGTAGATTATTTATCAATGCTTGGAAAGTTTCTTGACCGGTTCACAATAGTGTTTGTAGTCCAACGCTAAGAATAATTTCTTTCCAAGCAATAGACCTGGGTTTGATTCCCGGTAGATGCTATTCGCTAGCTGTGCTTTGGTACTTGTTCCCCGCGCTGTGATTATTTTCCCATTATTCTTCTGGCCCATTATTTTATTTGGCAATTTATAAAATCGGCCTCCTTTAGGCCCAACAAAAGCCCAGCTTCTCGCTGAAACGTATAGTGGAACTTACTTTGGTCCTCATAGTTTTATGCAAGATTTAAATAGTGTATGTCCTTGAAGAGTCTGTAGACATTGGGCTTACTGGGGCATTCAATGGAACTAATAAGGCATAGGTCATTATTTAGTCGGAGTAATATTTTCTTTTGTTTTCATTTTCTTCACTAAGCAGCCGTGGAAGAAATAACAGCACAGAAACTTACATCAAAATGCATGTCTGGAGCGTCCAATGTGGGTTAAGAAGAAAACACACTGAGTTTCAGCGATGTTGCAGTGCAATAGATTATTTATTACTGACTGGAAAGTTTCTTGATTTGATCATAATATCATTTGTAGTCCAACGGTTCGGATAATTACCTTCCAAGCAATAGACTTGGGTTCGACTCCAGGCAGATGCAGTTCACTAGCTGTGCTTTGATATTGGTTCCCTACGCTGCGATTACTTGCTAATGTTGAGATTTGGCTTATTTACACATACTATTCTTCTGGCCCATTATTTTATTAGGAACTTTTTAAAATCGACTTCCGGTAGACTGTACCAAAACCCAGCTTCTCGCTGAGACGTATGGTGCAACTTGCTTTTGTCCTCATATTTTCATGCAAGATTTAAATAGTGCATGTCCTTGAAGAGGTTGAAGACATTGGGCTTACCAGGGCATTCGATAAAACTAATAAAGCATAGGTCATTATTTAGTCAGAGTATTATTTTATTTTGTTTTCATTTTCTTCACTTAGCAGCCATGAAAGAAAGAACATTACAAAAACTTACATCAAAATGCATGTCTGGAGCGTCCAGTGTAGGTTAAGAAGAAAACACATTGAGATTCAGCGATGTTGTAGTGCAGTAGATTATTTATCAATAGTTGGAAAGTTTCTTGACCAGTTCACGATAGTGTTTGTAGTCCAACGGTAAGAATAACTTCCTTCCAAGCAATAGACCTGGGGTCGATTCCCGGTAGATGCTATTCGCTAGCTGTGCTTTGAGACTTGTTCCCCGCGATGTGATTATTTGCCAATGTTGAGCTTTGTCTTCTTTACGCATACTATTCTTCTGGCCAATTATTTTATTCGACACTTTTTAAAATCGACCTCCTTTTGGCCCAAAAATATTCCAGCGTCTCGCTAAGATGTATAGTGGAACTTACTTTTGTCCTCATATTTTTGGGCAAGATTTAAATAGTGCATGTCCTTGAAGAGGCTGTAGACATTGCGCTTACCGGGGCATCCAATAAAACTAATAAGGTGTAGGTCATAATTTAGTCAGAGTATTATTTTATTTTGTTTTCATTTTCTTCACTTAGCAGCCGTAGAAGAAATAACAGCATAGAAACTTACGTCAAAATGCAAGTCTGGAGCGTCCGGTGTGGGTTAAGAAGAAAACACGCTGAGTTTCAGCGACCTTGCAGTGCAGCAGATTATTTATCACTGCTTGGGAATTTTTTTGACCTGTTCACAATATCTTTTATAGTCCAACGATTCGAATAATTGCCTTCCAAGCAATAGACATGGGTTCGACTCCAGGTAGACGCATTTCACTAGCTGTGCTTTGGTACTTGTTACCCACGCTGCGATTACTTGCCCATGTTGAGGTTTGGCGTCTTTACGTATACTGTTCTTTTGAACCATTATTTTATTCAGCAGTTTTTAAAATCGTCCTCCTTTAGATCCAACCAAAACCCAGCTTCTCGTTGAGATGCATAGTGGAACTAACTTCTATCCTCATATTTTCGTGCAAGATTTAAATAATTCATGTCCTTGAAGAGGCTGCAGACATTGGGCTTACCGGGGCATTCAATAAAATTAATAAAGCATAGGTCTTTATTTAGTCAGAGTATTCTTTTGTTTTGTTTTCACTTTCTTCACTTAGCAGCAATGAAAGAAAAAACAACATAGAAACTAAAATAAAAATGCATGTCCGGAGCGTCCAGTGTGGGTTAAGAAGAAAACACTCTGAGTTTCAGCGATGTTACAGTGCTGTAGATTATTTATCACTTGCTGGAAAGTTTCTTGGCCTGTTTACAATAGCGTTTGTAGTCCAACGGTTAGGATAATTGCCTTCCAAGCAATAGACCCAAGTTCGACTCCCGGTAGACGCAATTCACTAGCTGTGCTTTGGTACTCGAACCTACGCTGCAATTACTTGACCATGTTGAGCTTTGGATTCTTTACACATATTGTTCTTTTGGCCCATTATTTTATCTGTCACTTTTTAAAATCGGCTTCCTTTAGGCCCAAACAAAACCTATCTTCTTGCTGAGATGTATAGTGAAACTTACTTTTGTCCTCATATTTTCGTGCAAGATTTAAATAATGCATGTCCTTAAAGAGGCTGCAGACATTGAGCTTACCAGGGCATTCAATAAAACTAATAAAGCATAGGTCATTATATATTCATAGTATCATTTTGTTTTCATTTTCTTCACTCCCCAGCAATGAAAGAAAGAACAACACAGAAACTTACATCAAAATGCATGTCTGGAGCATCCAGTGTGAGTTAAGAAGAAAAAAAGCAGATTTTTAGCGATTTTGAAGTGTAATAGATTATTTATCACTACTTGGAAAGTTATTAGACTTGTTCACAATAGCGTTTGTAGTCCAACGGTTAGGATAATTTCCTTCCAAGTAATAGACCCGGGTTTGACTCCTGGCAGACCCAGTTTGCAAGCTGTGCTTTGGTACTTGTTCCCCGCGCTGCGATTACTTTCCCATGTTGAGTTTAGCTTCTTTACGCATAGTGTTCTTCTGACCCGTTATTTTATTCGGCACTTTTTAAAATTGGCCTCCTTTAGACCCAACCAAAAACCAGCTTCTCGCTGAGATGTATATTGGAACTTGCTTTTGTCCTCGTATTTTGTGCGAGATTTAAATAGTGCATATCCTTGAAGTGGTTGCAGACATTAAGCTTACCGGGGAATTCAATAAAACTAATAATGCGTAGATCATTATTTATTCAGAGTATTATTTTATTTTGTTTTCATTTTCTTCACCTAGCAGCCATGAAAGAAAGAATAGTACAGAAACATACATCAAAAGGCATGTTTGGAGCTTCTAGTGTTGGTTAAGAAGAAAACACGTTGAGATTCTGTGATGTTGGAGTGAAATTGATTATTTATCACTGCTTGGAAAGTTTCTTGACCTATTCACAATAGTGTTTGTAGTCCACCGACAAGGATAATTGCCTTCCAAGCAATAACTGGGTTCGATTCCTGGTCGACGTTATTCGCTAGCTCTGCTTTGGTACTTGTTCCCCGCACTGCGATTACTTGCCCGTTTTAAGCTTTGGCTTCTTTACGCATAGTTCTTTTGGCCCATTATTTCATTCGACACTTTTTAAAATCGGCCTCCTTTGGCCGAACCAAAACCCATCTTCTCGCTGATATGTATAATGTAACTTACTTTTGTCCACATATTTTCGTGCAACATTTAAATAGTGCATGTCCTTGAGGAGGCTGCAAACATTAGGCTTACTGGGGCATTCGATAAAACTAATAAAGCAAAGGTCATTATTCAGTTAGTGTATTGTATTGTTTTGTTTTCATTTTCTTCACTTAGCAGCCATGAAAGAAAAAACAGCACAGAAACTAAATCAAAATGTATGTCCGTTGCGTCCAGTGTGGGTTAAGAAGAAAACACGTTGAGTTTCAGTGATGTTGTTGTACAGTAGATTATTTATCACTGTTTGGAATTTTTTTTGAGCTTTTCATAATAGCGTTTGTTGTCCAGCGGTTAAGATAATTTTCTTCCAAGCAATAGACCTGGGTTCGATTCCCGGCAGACGCAATTCACTAGCTGTGCTTTGGTACTCGTTCCGCACGCTGCGGTTACCCTGCCATGTTGAGCTTTGACTTCTTTACGCATACTGTTCTTCTGGCCCATTATTTTATTTGGCACTTTTTAAAATCGTCTTTCTTTAGGCCCAACCAAAACTCAGCTTCTCGCTGAGATGTATAGTGGAACTTACTTTTGCCCTCATATTTTCGTGTGAGATTTAAATAGTGCGTGTCCTAGAAGAGGCTGCAGACATTGGGCTTACCGGGGACTTCAACAAAACTAATAAAGCTTAGGTCATTATATATTCAAAATATTATTTTGTTTTCATTTTCTTCACTCAGCACCCATGAAAGAACAAATAACACAGAAACTTACATCAAAATGCATGTCTAGAGCGTCCAGTGTGGGTTAAGAAGAAAACACGCAGAGTTTCAGTGATGTTGTAGTACAGTAGATTATTTATCACTGCTTAGAAAGTTTCTAGACTTGTTCACAATAGCGTTTGTAGTCCAACGGTTAGGATAATTGCCTTCCAAGCAATAGACCCGGGTTCGACTCCCGGCAGACGCAGTTCGCTAGCTGTATTATGGTACATGTTCCCTGCGCTGCGATTACTCACCCATGTTGAGCTTTGGATTCATTCCGCACAATATTCTTCTGACCCATTATTTTTTTGTCACTTTTTAAAAACGGCCTCCTTTAGGACCAATCAAAACCCAGCTTCTCGCTGAGATGTATAGTGGAACTTACTTTTGTCCTCATATTTTCGTGCAAGTTTTAAATACTGCATGTCCTTGAAGAGGCTGCAGACATTGGCCTTACCGGGGAATTCAATAAAAATAATAAATCTTAGGTCACTATTTAGTCAGAGTATTATTTTATTTTGTTTTCATTTCCTTGACATAGCAGCCATGAAAGAAAGAACAGTACAGAAACTTACATCAAAAAGCATGTCTAGAGCGACCAGTGTGAGTTAAGAAGAAAACACGTTGAGATTCAGCGATGTTGCAGTACAGTAGATTATTTATCACTTCTTGCGAAGTTTCTTGAACTGTTCACAATTGTGATTGTAGTCCAATGGTAAAAATAATTACTTTCCAAGCAATAGACCTGGGTTTGATTCCCGGTAGATGCTATTCGCTAGCTGTGCTTTGGTACTTGTTCCCCACGCTGCGACTACTTGCCTATGTTGAGCAGTGGCATCTTCACGCATACTATTCTTCTGGCTCATTATTTTATTCGGTACTTTTTATAATTGGCCTCCTTTAGGCCCAACAAAAACTCAGCTTCTCGCTGAGATGTATAGTGGAACTTACTTTTGTCCTTATATTTTTGTGCAAGATTTATATAATGCATGTCCTTGAAGAGGCTGCAGACGTTGGGCATACTAGGGCGTTCAATGAAACTAATAAGGCGTAGGTCATTATTTAGTCAGAGTATTATTTTATTTTGTTTTCATTTTCTTCACTAAGCAGTCGTGGAAGAAATAACAGCACATAAACTTACATCAAAATGCATGTCTGGAGCGTCCAGTGTGGGTTAAGAAGAAAACTCGCTGAGTTTCAGTGATGTTGAAGTGCAGTGGATTATTTATCACTGCTTGGAAAGTTTCTTGACCTGATCACAGTAGCATTTGTGGTTCAACGGTTAGGATAATTACCTTCCAAGCAACAGACCCGGGTTCGACCCCCGGCAGATGCAGTTCGCTAGCTGTGCTTTGGTACTTGTTCCTCGCGCTGCGATTACTTGTCCATGTTGAGCTTTGGCTTCTTTACACATACTGTTCTTTTGTTCCATTATTTTATTCGGCACTTTTTAAAATCGGCCTCCTTTAGGCCGAACCATAACCCAGCTTCTCGCTGAGATGTATAGAGGAACTAACTTCTGTCCTCTTATTTTCGTGCAACATTTAAATAGTGCATGTCCTTGAAGAGGCTGCAAACATTGGGGTTACCGGGGCATTCAGTAAAACTAATAAATCATAGGTCTTTATTTGGTCAGAGTATTATTTTTGTTTTATTTTCATTTTCTTCACTAAGCCGCCATGAAAGAAAAAATAGCACATAAACTAAAATCAAAATGCATGTTTGGAGCATTAAGTGTCGGTTAGGAAGAAAACACGTTGAGTTTCAGCGATGTTGCTGTGTAGTAGAATATTTATCGCTGTTTGGAAATTTTTTTGAGCTTTTCATAATAGCGTTTGCAGTCTAATGGTTAGGATAATTGCCTTCCAAGCAGTAGACCCAGGTTCGACTACCGGCAGACGCAATTCACTAAATGTGCTTTGGTACTCGTTCCCCGCGTTGCGATCACTTGCCCATGTTGAGCTTTGGCTTCTTTACGCATACTTTCTTCTGCCCCATTATTTTTTTGTCACTTTTTAAAATTGGCCTCCTTTAGGCCCAACCAAAACCCAGCTTCTCGATGAGATGTATAGTGGAACTTACCTTTGTCCTCATATTTTCGTGCAAGATTTAAATAGTGCATGTCCTTAAAGAGGTTGCAGACATTGGGCTTACCAGGGAATTCAATAAAACTGACAAAGCATAGGTCATTATTAATTCAGAGTATTATTTTGTTTTGTTTTCATTTTCTCCACTTAGCAGCCATGAAAGAAAGAACAACACAAACATTTACATCAAAATGCATGTCTGGAGGGTCCTGCGTGGGTCACGAGGAAAACACGCTGAGTTTCAGCGATGTTGCAGTGCAGTAAATAATTTGTCACTGGTTGGAATTTTTTTAACCTGTTCACAGTAGCATTTGTAGTCCAATTGTTCGGGTAATTTCCTTCCAAGCAATAGACCTGGGTTCGACTCCTGGAAGATGCAGTTCGCTAGTTGTGTTTTGGTACTTGTTCCCTGCGCTGCAATTACTTGCCCATGTTGAGCTTTGGCTTCTTTACGCATATTGTTCTTCTGGCCCATTATTTTATTCGGCACTTTTTAATATCGGCCTCCTGTAGGCCGAACCAAAACCCAGCTTCTAGCAGAGATGTATAGTGGAACTTACTTCTGTCCTCATATTTTCATGCAAGATTTATATAGTGCATGTCCTTGAAGAGGCAGCAGACATTGGGCATACCGGGGCATTCAATAAAACTAATAAAGCATAGGTCCTTATTTAGTCAGAGTATTTTTTTTTGTTTTCATTTTCTTCACTTAGCAGCCATGAAAGAAAAAGCAGCACAGAAACTAAAATCAAAATGCATGTCTGGAGCATCCAGTGTGGGTTACGAAGAAAACACGATGAGTTTCAGTGATGTTGCAGTGCAGTGGATTATTTATCACCACTTGGAAGCGTTTGTACTCCAACGGTTAGGATAATTTCCTTCCAAGTAACAGACCCGGGTTCGACTCCCGGCAGAAGCAATTCACTAGTTATGCTTTGGTACTCGTTCCCCGAGCTGCAATTACTTGCCCATGTTGAGCTTTGTCTTCTTTACGCATAAGGTTGTAAACGGATGGAGTCGGATATGGATAGTGCTGTATCTGAATCTGTATCCGAAAATAAAAATCCATATCCGAATCTGTATCTGATATTCGCGGATACCAGTTGAAAATATCTGTATTTGTATCCGTGGATATTTTTGGATATCCGTATCCCCCTTAGCGAATACGGATTTCCAAAAATATCAGTATATGAAACTTAAAAATGTACATTAGATGTGGTTATCCGAAAATATCCCAAAAATATCCGAAAATATCCGTATCTAAAACTTTAAAATGTACATTAGATATGGTTATCCGAAAAAATATCCAAAAATAAAAGTTTACAAATACATTACTTACATGCAAATATAGCTCATAATTAAATATTTTTTTGAAAAGGTGAATACATCTAATTTAAAGTTACAAGTAGGACATCAATCAAATAAATTTCTTATAACAAATTTTTTAAGAGATAAAGTGTTCAAAATATGAAAAACACATCCCTAAGACTAAAATAAATCAAAACACAAATCATAAAAGCACATACAAAATTATGTTTTAATTATAACCATACCACAAAATAAAATGGGTACATGATTTAAAATGTTGCATAATACCAAATACAACATTCCTTTATAATCCAATAGTTGAAATTAGTTTAGCTATTTTAAGGAAATTTATATATTAATTTAATCTTAAATGTAAATTAAAAATTATATAACATATACATATATACACACATATGTACACGTATCAGAAAATCAGACGGATATTTTTAGGATACAGATACCACTATAACCATAACCGTATCCGAAATGATTTTCGGATATCGAATATCCATATCTGCATCTCGGATAACGTATATATTCTGTATTTTCTGATACGAATGCGGACGGATATCAGATTTTTTGGGTACTCTTTGACAAACTTATTTACACGTACTGTTCTTCTGGCCCATTATTTTATTCGACACTTTTTAAAATCAGCTTCGTTTACGCCCAACCAAAATCCAATTTCTTGCTGAGATGTATAGTGTAACTTAATTTTGTCCTTATATTTTCGTGCAAGATTTAAATAGTGCATGTCCTTGAAAAGGCTGCAGCCATTGGGCTTACCGGGGAATTCAATAAAACTAATAAAGCATAGCTCATTATTTAGTCAGAGTATTATTTTGTTTTCATTCTTCACTCAGCAGCCATGAAAGAAAGAAAAGCAAAGAAACTTACATCAAAATGCATGTCTAGAGCATTCAGTATGGGTTAAGAGTAAACACACTGAGTTTCAGCATTGTAGTATAGTAGATTATTTATCACTGCTTGGATAGTTACTTGACCTATTCACAATAGCGTTTGTAGTTCAACGGTTAGGATAATTGCCTTCCAAGAAATAGACCCGGGTTTGACTCCCGGTAGACGCAGTTCGCTAGCTGTGCTTTGGTACTTGTTCCCTACGCTGCGATTACTTGCCCATGTTGAGCTTTGGCTTCTTTACGCATACTATTCTTCTAGCCCGTTATTTTATTTGAAACTTTTTAAAATCGGCCTCCTTTATGCCCAAGCAAAACCCAACTTCTCGCTGAGATGTATAGTGGAACTTACTTTTGTCCTCATATTTTCATGCAAGATTTAAATAGTGCATGTCCTTGAAGAGGCTGCAGACATTGGGGTTACCGAGGCATCTAATAAACTAATAAAGCATTGGTCATTATTTAGTCAGAGTCTTGTTTTGTTTTGTTTTCATTTTCATCACTTAATAGCCATGAAAGAAAAACAACACAGAAACTAAAATAAAAATGCACGTTCAGAGTGTCCAGTGTGGGTTAAGAAGAAAACACGCTGAGTTTCAGCGATATTGCAGTGCAGTAGATTATTTTCCACTCCTTGGAAAGTTTCTTGACCTGTTCAATATATCGTTTATAGTCCAACGGTTAGGATAAATGCTTTCCAAGCAATAGACCGGGGTTCCACTCTCGGCAGACGCAGTTCACTAGCTATGCTTTGGTACTCGTTCCCCATGCTGCGATTACTTTCCCATGTTGAGCTTTTGTTTTTTTACGCATACTGTTCTTCTGGCCCATTATTTTGTTTGGCATTTTTTAAAATCGGCTTCCTTTAGGCCCAACCAAAACCCAGCTTCTCGGTGAGATGTATAGTGGAACTTACTTTTGTCCTCATATGTTCTTGCAAGATTTAAATAATGCATATCCTTGAAGAGGTTGCAGACATTGGGCTTACTGGGGCATTCAATGAAACTAATAAAGCATAGGTCATTATTTAGTCAAAGTATTATTTTGTTTTCATTTTCTTCACTCAGCAGGCATAAAAGAAAGAATAGCGTAGAAATTTACATCAAAATGCTTGTTTGGGGGCATCCAGTGTGGGTTAAGAAGTAAACACGCTTAGTTTCAGCGATGTTGCTCTGTAGTAGATTATTTGTCACTGCTTGGAAAGTATCTTGACCTGTTCAAAAGAGCGTTTGTAGTCCGACGATTAGGACAATTTCCTTCCAATCAATAGACCCGAGTTCGACTCCCGACAGACGCAATTCACTAGCTGGGCTTTGGTACTCGTACCCCGCGCAGCGATTACTTTCCCATGTTGAGCTTTGGCATCTTTACGCATACTATTCTTCTGGCCCATTATTTTATTCGATGCTTTTTTAAATCAACCACGTTTAGGCCTAACCAAAACCCATCTTCTTGCTGAGATGTATAGTAGAACTCACTTTTGTCCTTATATTTTCGTGCAAGATTTAAATAGTGCATGTCCTTGAAGAGGCTGTAGACATTGGGCTTACCGAGGCATTCAATAAAACTAATAACGCACAGTTCATTATTTATTTAGAGTATTATTTTGTTTTGTTTTCATTTTCTTCACTTAGCAGCCATGAGAAAACAACAACACAGAAACTAAAATCAAAATGCATGTACGGAGCGTCCATTGTGGGTTAAGAAGAAACACGCTGAGTTTCAGCGATGTTGCAGTGCAGTAGATTATTTATCACTGCTTGGAAAGTTTCTTGACCTGTACAATATAGTGTTTGTAGTCCAACGGTTAGGATAACTGCCTTCCAAGCAATATATCCGGGTTCGACTCCCGGCAGACGCAAATCACAAGTTGTGCTTTGGTACTCGTTCCCCGCGCTGCGTTTACCTGGCCATGTTGAGCTTTGGCTTCTTTACGCATACTATTATTTAGGCCCACTAATTTATTCAGCACTTTTTAAAATCAACTTCCTTTAGGCCCAACCAAAACCCAGCTTCTCGCTGAGATGTATAGTGAAACTTACTTTTGTCCACATATTTTCATGCAAGATTTAAATAGTGCATGTCCTTGAAGAGGAAGAAGACATTGAGCTTATCGGGGCATTCAATAAAACTAATAAAGCATAGGTCATAGTTTATTCAGAGTATTATTTTGCTTTCATTTTCTTCACTTAACAACCATGAAAGAAAGAACAACACAGAAACTTACATCAAAATGCATATTTGGAGCGTCCAGTGTGGATTAAGAAGAAAACATGTTGAGTTTCAGTGATGTTGCAGTGTAGTAGATTATTTATTACTGCTTGGAAAGTTTCTTGGCCTGTTCACAATAGTGTTTCTAGTCCAACGGTTAGGATAATTTCCTTCCAAGAAATAGACCCGGGTTCGACTCCTGGCAGACGCAGTTTGCTAGTTGTGCTTTGATACTTGTTCCCCGCGTTGCGATTACTTGCCCATGTTGCGATTTGGCTTCTTTACACATACTATTCTTCTAGCCCATTATTTTATTCGACACTTTTTAAAATCGGCCTCCTTTAGGCCCAACCAAATCCAGCTTATCGCTGAGATGTGTAGTGGAAGTTACTTTTGTCCACATATTTTCGTGCAAGATTTAAATAGCGCATGTCCTTGAAGAGGCTGTAGACATTCGGCTTACCGGGGAATTCAATAAAATTAATAAAGCGTTGGTCATTATTTAGTTAGAGTATTATTTTGTTTTGTTTTCATTTTCTTCACTTAGCAGTAATGAAAGAAAGAACAACATAGAAACTTATATCAAAATGCATGTCTGGAGCGTCTAGTGTGGGTTAAGAAGAAAACACGTTGAGTTTCCACGATGTTGCAGTGCACTAGATTATTTATCACTGCTTGTAAAGTTTCTTGACCTGTTCAATATAGCGTTTGTAGTCCGACGGTTAGGATAATTGCCTTTCAAGTAACAGACCTGGGTTCGACTCCCAGCAGACGTCGTTCACTAGCTGTGCTTTGGTACTCGTTCCCTACGCTATGATTACTTGAACATGTTGAGCTTTGGCTTCTTTACACATACTGTCCTTCTGGCCCATTAATTTATTCGGCACTTTTTAAAATCGGCTTCCTTTAGGCCCAACCAAAACTCAGCTTCTCGCTGAGATGCATAGTGGAACTTACTTTTGTCCTCATATTTTCATGCAAAATTTAAATAGTGCATGTCCTCGAAGAGGGTGCAGACATTGGGCTTACCGGGGCGTTCAATAAAATTAATAAAGCATAGGTCATTATTTATTCAGTGTATTATTTTGTTTTCATTTTCTTCACTCAGCAGCCGTGAAAGAACAACACATAAACTTACATCAAAATGCATGTCTGGAGCGTCCAGTGTGGGTTAAGAAGAAAACACGCTGACTTTCAATGATGTTGCAATAGATTATTTATCAGGAAAGTTTATTGATATAACACCCCGCATTTTGTAACAATTAAATAATTATATAATGCATATGTGTATACATATGCATAGACATGAACATTTGAAAGAAGAAAAAGATTCATGCAATGGTTTAAATGAAACATTGTAACAAACATGTAAAAGAAGAATAAGAAGAGAACAATAACTACCATTGTTCTAAGCCTTGTTAACAATAGCTTTAGTAGTCTAGTTGGTTAGAACATGTGGCATGCGTATAAGAGGTACAAAGTTCGATCCCCGTAGGTGTCATATTTTTGTTTTAAGAGAACGGCTGAAATAACACATGTTCTAAAAAGAAAATATGTATAAACATACATATAACGAGTTGTAGAAAAATATATGTATATGAGAATATATATATGTATATATGTGCAGAAATATATATATACAAGAGAAAAGTTCAAAATAAGGCTGCAGTCAAAGAAATATGACAAGAATTAAATAACGATACAACACCTTTTGAATTTTGAAAATGAAATATAAGTTATGCGTATATATATACGCGTAAAATGGTCATTAGAAGTTTTGTATACATATAAGGACCTTATATATGAATATAATTCAAATCAATTCAAAATTGATAGCAAGATAATACATGTGCTAAATTAAAGCAATGGATCGATTGAAATAAGGGAAAGGAAAACATGGTAAAATGATTGCATTAAATAAAAAGATAAGGAATGTGAAATAATATGGAACATGTGTATGATTATATACACATAACATTCAAAATTCAAAAGTAAAATAATTAATGATAGGCAATAGAAGGAAAACAATAAGTATTAACGGAAAGAAAAATTAAACAAGGAACAATCTATAAGGTTATATACATACATACAAAATGTGCATGCAAATATATAGAAAAAGGAAAATAGGCGCATAATCTATTTAAAAAGAGCCAAACTAGGAATTGACATAATGAATTAAAAGGGAATATATGTGTATGTACTTAGAAATATATGAAGAATGTATGCACATAATAAATAAAGATGAAAAAGGTTTTAATGTGCATAACGGTAGAAAATTAATGTGGCGCCTAATTGGCACATTTAATTGGTAGGAAATGACAATGCATGCCTTGTTGGCTTTATTCTATTAGTCCAACTCAAAATTATTGTTGACTTGGCAACTTCCTGTTGGCCTTATAACGTGGAGAGAATAGATTTCATCAGGGTAAATTGACGGTTAGTGTCAATTTGAGCTTATATATAAATGACCCTACAGCTCTCCATTCTCATTTGCTGTTTCTTCACTCTCTTCTTCTTCCTCCATATAATTTCTGAATAAAATTATTAATTATAATATTGGAGCACAATCTAAATGAAGATTAAAAGAAAATTTATCATCAACAACGACAAATTCAGAAAATAAGGCGTTTTCAACTTGAACGACAATACAAACTCATGACTCTCCATCTGCAACCAATCCAAAGAGATTCTCTTCTAGATCGGCATATCAATGTGAGTGGATTTAAGTTATATCATTTTTTATAATGGTATGTTATCGTTTGACATTCCCCGTTAACATGCAATGTAAATCTGTTAGAAATGTTAATTTGATATGATTATATGTTAAAATGATTAAAAAGCTGAAATGTTAACATGTGGAAATGTAAACTTGTTAAAAATGTGGAAACAATTACTGTTGTGTACATGTAAGTTTTAATTACATGATAATTTGTGACCTATTATGTAATTGAACCTTAATCGTTAACCTGTGACATATTATACTTGAACCTTTGACTGTAGAATTGTGATAGTTACATGTTAAATTGTTAGAAAGGAATAATTACATGATTTTATGATTACATGTTGTCATTTTAAAAATGAAGTTAATTACATGTTTGGTAAAACATGCGACATGGCAATTAGAAATGGACTTAATGTGAAACTAAGTATGACATGTAAAGTATAGATTACAGTAAAACTTGAAAGAATGAACATGCCTAAATTTACAGTAAATAGAAAACTGTAACCGCACTTAGACACGAGGTTAAATTCAACTTGTGTTAGAAGTCATCTCGGAACCGCCCGGCAAATCCAGCGTATACAAGTTGTTAATTTAATGTGAGGGGTCTAATACATAAATAAACATGTAACTGTGCTAAGACACGAGGTTAAGTCAACTTGTGGAAGAAGTCTGCCCGGATACCGCCTGACAAATCCAGCATCCACAAGTGGTAGGCTTAATGTGAGAGGTCTAGTACATAAGCACATATATAAATATATGAATATAAAAGGATAGAAATAAATGGCATTAATTGTAATTAATGGAAATCAATGGAATTGAATGAAAGTTACAACAGTAAAAGGATTAGAATATATGGGGAATGATAATAACCTATTAGAAATAAGTTACATTACTGAGAATATTATACAATAGGTAGGCTTGTCCTAGGGACAAGTGGAAATTATAACTTTGGTTATAATAGATGATAAAGAAAATGGATTAACTTATGTAATGAGATAACTTGTACTTAATTGTAAATTAAGTTATTTGTAAGAACGAGAATCTGAACTATACGGATTATGACAACATAAGTTATATTTATGGTAAGGAAACTTATTAGTAAACCTTAATTAAGATAACTAAGTTAATAAGTAAATAACGATAAGTGGTAGAGACAGTATGAGATGGGATTATGATTAAATAAGAAAGAATGAGGCAAACTCATGAAATGAAATAAGTTATATTTAATCATAAATAATGAGTGACATGTTAAACAGAAAACATGTGAATTGAGATATACTTAATTACATATTAAGTAGAACGTGTTATTGTACTGATGAAATCAAGCAATAATATAAAGGGATTGTGGATTACAGACCTTGGATCACAATCTAGAGAATAACATGTTGTGGGCTTATTAATAAACTTAAATGGGTTAAGTTATATGACTGAAATTAATAAGCAGAATGAACTTGGTAACTTGAATAAGAAGTCAATATGAATGGGAATAACCAAGCTAAATGGGAACCCGATAAGATAGAGAAAGCGCATAATTGAATGTTTAGAAATAGGGTCTAATAACAAATTAAACTGAGGCGCTTGGACCAGTCCGTGCGTTAATCCAACGGGGTAGATCATCGTGGTGTCATGAGGCATGATGGGAGCGCACGTTCATCTGATAATTTTGTTGGCTCCAAAGGACTGCAAGGGGAAGCACGCGACATCCTGAGACGTGGAACGTGTCCCTGGTTGTCCTCTGTGGTGGTGCAGTGTTCGAGCTGTGCTCATAGAGGATGGGCCTGCGCGTAACTACCCAGTGAGTAGCCTTGACTAAAAAAGTAGCATTGCAGTCAGAAAGCTGTGACGAGGTGACACTAGGGTGATTTGGCGATCGCCTCAACAGGGACGTAGGGGTCATGACCAACAAGGATAGTAGATCATAGGGCACCCGTCATAGGCAGCCAGTGGGATGCGAAAAGACTAGAGCTAAACCCAAGACACCATCCACCTTTCACTATCGAGGTACGGTGGTTGAGGGGAGACGCCAATTGGATGTTTAGATTGTTCGTTAGAGGCAAGTCGCTTAGCTCTTGTAGTCTTTACTGGTTGAGGGAGGGGTCGAGGTGGGCAATAGCCACCATGAAAATCAGACCTGAAGGATATCTGTATTTTGAGGCTCTTAAAGGCGGGCCTATAAAGATATGGAAAAGCTCCCGACCGAGTTTCGTGTTTCTTGTATAGCCCTGCCATGGAACTCGGTGCACATTAGAGGTTATGTGCGGTTAAGGAATCGAATACGATTGTCGATACGTATGTGGGAAAGTCTAGGTACATGCATGTCTGCTCTGGGTGGTGTATCGTAGACTTGAGGGCATTACTCTGTAATGGAATTTTATTCGATCAAAGATGGCAGTCCGTACACTTACGTAGCATAGTAATGACAGATATATGCGGAACATAACATTGTTATATAGAGATCCGTACGTAACTCCGACATAGGATAAGGGACTGCGTACATTTCTATGACATTACGGTGGAGACCATGCGAGTGGGGCACCCTGGGGTGTACCTTAATATTGGGGGGGGGGGGGATGGTGGCTACATATATACTGTATTAGGCTAATCCACTGGGAAGTAGATGGGTACGACGTGTGTGTAAGCCTCGAGTGCTGATAACCCAAGTAACCTAATAAACAAGGAAATGTAACTGAACGATATATGTAGGATTATTCAAAGTGTATAGTTTAAATCCAATCACCAAAACTTGTGTTCTGACCCCCTCTTCATAACATACTCACAGGTTAGATTTGTGCCAGAGATATGATAGCTTTGGATACTAGTTAGGCAGTATTATTACAACGGTAAGACTATATTTTGATTATATTATATTTTATCCATTCCGCTATGAGAGGTTTTTCTGATCTCTGATATATTTTATATCTCTGTCTTTTCTGCAGGATACCAGAATAAACCAACACGAGTTTCGATAGATTAGAATTCTAAAAAAATAATCGGTCTGTCAGAAAATTCGGATTGCTACACTTGACCTATTCACAATAGAGTTTGTAGTCCAACAGTTAGGGTAATTGCCTTCCAAGCAATAAACCCGGGTTTGACTCTCGGCAAACGCAGTTCGCTAGCTATGCTTTGGTACTTGTTCCCCGCGTTGCGATTACTTAGCCATGTCGAGCTTTGGCTTCTTTACGCATACTGTTCTTCTGACCCATTATTTCATTTGGCACTTTTTAAAATCGGCTTCCTTTAGGCCCAACCAAAACCCAGCCTCTCACTGAGACGTATAGTGGACCTCTCGCTGAGACATATAGTGGAACTTACTTTTGTCCTCATATATTCGTGTAAGATTTAAATAGTGCATGTCCTTGAAGAGGATGCAGACATTGGGCTTACTTGGGCATGCAATAAAATGGATAAAGCATAGGTCAATATTTAGTTAGAGTATTATTTTGTTTTGTTTTCATTTTCTTCACTTAGCAGTCATGAAAGAAAGAACAGCACAGAAACTAACATCAACATGCATGTCTGCAGCATCAAGTGTGGGTTAAGAAGAAAACACGATGAGTTTCAACGATGTAGCAATCCAGTAGATTATTTATCACTGCTTGGAAAGTTTCTTGACTTGTTCAATATAGTGTTTGTAGCCCAACGGTTAGGATAATTGCCTTCCAAGCAATAGACCCGGGTTCGACTCCCGGTAGACGCAGTTCACTAGCTGTGCTTTGGTGCTCGTTCCCCGCGCTGCGATTACTTGCCCATGTCGAGTTTTGGCTTCTTTACGCATATTGTTCTTGTGGCCTATTATTTTATTTGGCACTTTTTAAAATCGGCCTCATTTAGGCCCAATCAAAACCCAGCTTCTCGCTGAGATGTATAGTGGAACTTACTTTAATCCTCATATTTTCGCGCAAGATTTAAATAGTGCATGTCCTTGAAGAGGCTGCAGACATTGGGCTTACCGGGGCATTCAACAAAACTAATAAAGCATAATCATTATTTAGTCAGAGTATTATTTTGTTTTGTTTTCACTTTCTTCACTTAGCTGCCAAGAAAGAAAGAACAACACAGAAACATACATCAAAATGCATGTTCAGAGCGTAAAGTGTGGTTTAAGAATAAAACACGCGGAGTTTCAGCAATGTTGCAGTGCAGTATATTATTTCACTTCTTGGAAAGTTTCTTGACCTGTTCACAATTGTATTTGCAGTCCAACGGTTAGGATAAGTGCCTTCCAAGCAATAGAGTCGGGTTCGACTCCCAGCAAACACAGTTCGCTAACTGTGCTTTGGTACTTGTTCCTCGCGCTGCGATTACTTGCCCATGTTGAGCTTTGGCTTCTTTACGCATACTGTTCACCTGGCCCATTATTTTATTCGGCACTTTTTAAAATCGACCTCCTTTAGGCCCTACCAAAACCCAGCCTCTCGCTGAGACGTATAGTGGAACTTACTTTTGTACTCATATTTCCGTGCAAGGTTTAAATTTTGCATGTCCTTGAAGAGGCTGCTGACATTGGGCTTACTGCGGCATTCAATAAAACTGATAAAGCATAGATCATTATTTAGTCAGAGTATTATTTTATTTTGTTTTCATTTCCTTCACTTATCAGCCATGAAAGAAAGAACAGCACATAAATTTACATCAAAATCCATGTTTGGAGATTCCAGTGTGGGTTAAGAAGAAAACACGTCGAGTTTCAGCGATGTAGCAGTGCAGTAGATTATTTATCACTCATTGGAAAGTTTATTGACATGTTCACAATAGCGTTTGTAGTCCAACGGTTAGGATAATTTCCTTCCAAGAAATAGACCGGCTTCGACTCCAGGTAGACGCAGTTCGCAAGCTGTGCTACTTGTTCCTCGCACTGCGATTACTTGCCCATGTTGAGCTTTGGATTCTTTACGCATACAATTCTTCTAGCCCATTATTCTATTCGAAACTTTTTAAAATCGCCCTCCTTTAGGCCCAGCCAAAACCTAGCTTCTCGCTGAGATGTATAGTGAAACTTACTTTTGTCCTCATATTTTCGTGCAAGATTTAAATAGTGCATGTCCTCTAAGAGGCTGCAGTTATTGGGCTTACCAGGGCATTCAATAAAACTTATAAAGCATTGGTCATTATTTAGTCAGAGTACAATTGTATTTTGTTTTCATTTTCTTCACTTAGCAGCCCAGTGTCCACTGTGGGTTAAGAAGAAAACACGCTGAGTTTCTGCGATGTTGCAGTGCAGTCAATTATTTATCACTACTTGGAAAATTTCTTGACATGTTCAATATGGCGTTTGTAGTCCAATGGTTAGGATAATTTCCTTCCAAGCAATAGACCTGGGTTCGACTCCCGGTAGACGCAGTTCACTAACTGTGCTTTGGTACATTCCCCGCGCTTCGATTTCTTTCCCATGTTGAGCTTTGGCTTCTTTACGCATACTATTCTTCTAGCCCATTATTTTATTCGGCACTTTTTAAAATTGGCCTCCATCATGCCTAACCAAAACCCAGCTTCTCGTTGAGATGTATAGTGGAACTTACTTTTGTCTTCATATTTTTGTGCAAGATTTAAATAGTGCATGTCCTTGAAGAGGCTGAAGACATTGGGCTTACCGGGGCATTCAATAAATCTAATAAGTCATAGTCATTATTTAATAAGAGTATTATTTTATTTTGTTTTCATTTTCTTCACTTAGCATCCATGGAAGAAATAACAGCACAGAAACTTACATCAAAATGCATGTCTGGAGCATCCAGTATGGGTTAAGAAGAAAATACGTTGTGTTTCAGCGATGTTGTAGTGTAGTCGATTATTTATCACTACTTGGAAAGCTTCTTGACCTGTTCACAATAGCATTTGTAGTCCAACGGTTCGGATAATTGCCTTACAAGCAATAAACCCAGGTTCGACTCCTGGTAGATGCAGTTCGCTAGCTGTGCTTTGGTACTTGTTACTCGCAATGCGATTACTTGCCCATGTTGAGCTTTGGCTTCTTTACGCATACTGTTCTTCTGACCCTTTATTTTATTCGACACTTTTTAAAATCGGCCTCCTTTAGGCCGAACTAAAACCCAACTTCTCACAGAGATGTATAGTGGAACTTACTTCTGTCCTCATATTTTTGTGCATGATTTAAATAGTACATGTCCTTGAAGAGACAACAGACAATGGGCTTACCGGGGAATTCAATAAAACTAATAAAGCATAGATCATTATTTAGTCAGAGTATTATTTTGTTTTGTTTTCATTTTCTTCACTTAGCAGCCATGAAAGAAAAAACAGCATAGAAACTAAAATCAAAATGCATGTCCGGAGCGTCCAGTGTAGGTTAAGAAGAAAACGCGTTGAGTTTCCACGATGTTTCTTAACCTATTCTATATAGCGTTTGTAATCCAACGGTTAGGATAATTGCCTTCCAAGCAATAGACCCGGGTTCGACTCTCGGCAGACGCAACAAACTAGCTGTGCTTTGGTACTCATTCCCCATGCAGCGATTACTTTCCCATGTTGAGCTTTGGCTTCTTTACGCATACTGTTCTTCTAGCCCATTATTTTATTCGACACTTTTTGAAATCGACCTCCTTTAGGCTCAACCAAAACCCAACTTCTAGCTGAGATGTATAGTGGAACTTACTTTTATCCTCATATTTTCATGCAAGATTTAAATAGTGCATGTCCTTTAAGAGGCTGCAGACATTAGGATTACCGGGGCATTCGCTAAAACTAATAAAGCATAGGTCATTATTAAGTCAGAGTATTATTTTGTTTTGTTTTCATTTTCTTTACTAAGCAGCCATGAAAGAAACATAGCACATAAACTTAAATCAAAATGCATGTATGGATCGTCCAGTGTGGGTTAAGAAGAAAACACGTTGAGTTTCAGCGATGTTGTAGTGCAATAGATTATTTATCACTTCTTGTAAAGTTTCTTTACCTGTTCAATATAGTGTTTATAGTCCAACGGTTAGGATAATTGCCTTCCAAGCAATAGACCCGGGTTCGACTCCCAACAGACGCAGTTCACTACCTGTGCTTTGGTACTCGTTCCCCGCGTTGCGATTACTTTCCCATGTTGATCTTTGGCTTCTTTATGCATAATGTTCATCTGGACCATTATTTTACTAGTCACGTTTTAAAATTGGCCTCCTTTAGGCCCAACCAAAACTCATCTTCTCTCTGAGATGTATAGTGGAACTTACTTTTGTCCTCATATTTTCGTGTAAGATTTAAATAGTGCATGTCCTTGAAGAGGCTACGGATATAGGCCTTACCGGGGCATTCAATAAAACTAATAAAGCATATGTTAATTATTTAGTTAGGTTTTATTTTGTTTTGTGTTTTCATTTTCCTCACTTAGCAGCCATGAAAGAAAGAACAGCCCAGAAACTTTCATCAAAATGCATGTCAGGAGCGTTCAGTGTAGGATAAGGAGAAAACACGGTGAGTTTCAGCGATGTTGCAGTGTAGTAGATTATTTATCAGTACATGGAAAGTTTCTTGACTTATTCGCAACAGCATTTGTAGTCCAACTATTAGGATAATTGCCTTCCAAGCAATCGACTCGGGTTCGACTCTCGGCAAACTTAGTTCGCTAGTTGTGCTTTGGTACTTATTTCTTGTGCTGCGTTTACTTGCCCATGTTGAGCTTTGGCTTCTTTATGTATAATGTTCTTCTGTCCCATTATTTTATAAGGCACATTTTAAAATCAGCCACCTTTAGGCCCAGCAAAACCCAGCTTCTCGCTGAGACGCATAGTAAAACTTACTATTATCCTTATATTTTCGTGCAAGATTTAAATAGTGCATGTCCTTGAAGTAGCTGCAGACATTGGGCTTACTGGGGCATTCAATAAAACTGATAAAGTGTAGATCATTATTTAGTTAGAGTTTTATTTTATTTTGTTTTCATTTTCTTCACTTAGCAGCCATGAAAGAAAGAACAACATAGAAACTTATATCAAAATGCATGTTTGGAGCGTCCAATGTGGGTTAAGAACAAAACACACTGATATTCAGCGATGTTGCAATGTAGTATATTATTTATCACTGCTAGGAAAGTTTCTTGACCTGCTCACAATAGCGTTTATAGTCCAACGGTTAGGATAATTGCCTTCCAAGTAATAGACCTGGATTCGACTCCCGACAGACGCGGTTCACTAGTTGTGCTTCGATACTTGTTCCTCGCACTGCGATTACTTGCCCATGTTGATCTTTGGCTTCTTTACGTATACAATTCTTCTGGCCGATTATTTTATTCGTCACTTTTTAAAATCGACCTCCTTTAAAACCAAAACACAGCATCTCGCTGAGATGTATAGTGGAACTTACTTTTGTCCTCTTGTTTTCATGCAAGATTTAAATAGTGCATATCCTTGAAGAGGCTGCAGACATTGGGCTTACCAAGGCATTCAATAAAACTAATAAAGCGTAGGTCATTATCTAGTTAGAGTATTATTTTGTTTTCATTTTCTTCACCTAGCAGCCATGAAAAAAATAACAGCACGGAAACTTACATCAAAATGCATGTCTGGAGCGTCTAGTGTGGGATTAGAAGAAAACACGTTGAGTTTCAGCGATGTTGCAGTGCAGTAGATTATTTTTGACTGCTTGGAAAGTTTCTTGCCATGTTTAATAAGCGTTCATAGTCCAACGGTTAGGATAATTTCCTTCCAAGCAATGAACCCGGGTTCGACGGCCGACAGACGCAGTTCACTAGTTATGCTTTGGTACTCGTTCCCCGCGCTGTGATTACTTGCCCATGTTGAGCTATGGCTTCTTCACGCATACTATTCTTCTAGCCCATTATTTTATTTGGCTCTTTTTAAAATTGGCCTCCTTTAGGCCCAACCAAAACCCAACTTTTCGCTGAGATAAATAGTGGAATTTACTTTTGTCCTCATACTTTCGTGCAAGATTTAAATAGTGCATGTCCTTGAAGAGGCTGAAGACATTGGGCTTACCAAGGCATTCAATAAAACTAATAAAGCGTGGGTCATTATTTAGTCAGTGTATTATTTTATTTTGTTTTCATTCTCTTCACTTAGCAGCCGTGAAAGGAACAGAATAGAAATTTACATCAAAACGTATGTTTGGAGCGTCCAATGTGGGTTAAGAAAAAAAGACGCCGAGTTTCAACGATGTGGAAGTGCAATAGATTATTTATCATTGCTTGGAAAGTTTTTTAACCTATTCAATGTAGCGTTTGTAGTCCAACGGTTAGGATAATTGCCTTCCAAACAATAGACCAGGGTTCGATTCCCGGCAGACGCAGGTTGCTAGCTGTGCTTTGGTACTCGTTCCCCGCACTACGATTACTTGCCCATGTTGAGCTTTGGCTTTTTTACGCATACTGTTCTTCTCGCCCATTATTTTATTCAGCACTTTTTAAAATCGGCCTCCTTAAGGCCCAACCAAAACCCAGCTTCTCGCTGAGATGTATAGTGGAACTTACTTTTGTCCTCATATTTTTATGCAAGATTTAAATAGTTCATGTCCTTGAAAAAGCTGCAGACATTGTGATTACCAGGGCATTCAATAAAACTAATAAAGCATAGGTCATTATTTAGTCAGAGTATTATTTTATTTTGTTTTCATTATCTTCACTTAGCAGCCATGAAAGATAGAACAACACAGAAACTTACATCAAAATGCATGTCTGGAGCTTCCAGTGTGGGTTAAGAAGAAAACACTCTGAGTTTCAGCAATGTTACAGTGCATTAGATTATTTATCACTTCCTAGAAAGTTTCTTGGCATGTTCACAATAGTGTTTGTAGTCCAACGGTTTTGATAATTGCCTTCCAAGCCATAAACCTGGGTTCAACTCTCTGCAGAAGCAGTTCACTATCTATGCTTTGGTACTTGTTCCCTATGCTGCGATTACCTACCATGTTGAGCTTTGGCTTCTTTGCGCCTACTGTTCTTTTGGCCCATAATTTTATTGGCACTTTTTAAAATCGGTCTCCTTTTGGCCCAACCAAAACCCAGCTTCTTGCTGATATGTATAGTGGAACTTACTTTTGTCCTCTTATTTTCGTGCAAGATTTAAATAATGCATGTCCGTAAAGAGGCAACATACAACGGGATTACCGGGCATTCAATAAAACTAATAAAGAATAGGTCATTATTTAGTCAAGTATTTTTTCTTTCATTTTCTTCACTTAGCAGTCATGAAAGAAAGAATAACGTAGAAACTTACATCAAAATGCATGTCTGGAGCGCCCAGTGTAGGTTAAGAAGAAAACAGCTGAGTTTCAGCGATGTTTCAGTGCAGTAGATTATTTATCACTTCTTGGAAATTTTCTTGATCTGATCACAATAGCGTTTGTAGTTCAACGGTTAGGATAATTGCCTTCCAAGCAATAGACCTATGTTCGACTCCCGACAGACGCAGTTCGCTTGCTGTTCTTCGGTACTTGTTTGTCAAGCTGCGATTAATTTCCCATGTTGAGCTTTGGCTTCTTTACGCATATTATTTTTCTTGCCCATTATTTTATTTGGCACTTTTTAAAATCGGCCTTCTTTAGGCCCAACCAAAACCGGCTTCTCGCTGGGATGTAAAGTGGGACTTATTTTTGTCCTCATATTTTCGTGCAAGATTTAAATAGTGCATGTTCTTGAAGAGGCTGCAGACATTGGGCTTACAGGGGCATTCAATAAAGCTAATAAAGCGTAGGTCATTATTTAGTCAGAGTATTTTTTCATTTTCTTCACTAAGCAGCGATGAAAGAAATAACAACATGGAAACTTACTTCAGAATGCATGTCTGGAGTGTCCAATGTGAGTGAAGAAGAAAGCACATTGAGTCTCAGTGATGTTGTAGTACAGTAGATTATTTATAACTTCTTGGAAATTTTCTTAACCTGTTCGCCATTGCGTTTGTAGGCCAATGGTTAGGATAATTTCCTTCCAATAAATAGACCCGGGTTTGACTTCCGGCAGACGCAGTTCGCTAGCTGGGCTTTGGCGCTTGTTCCTCGCACTGTGATTACTTGCCCATGTTGAGCATTTGCTTCTTTACACATACTATTCTTCTCGCCCTTTATTCTATTCGACACTTTTTAAAATCGGCCTCCTTTAGGACCAACCAAAACCAGCTTCTCGCTATGATGTATAGTGGAACTTACTTTTGTCCTCAATAGTGCATGTCCTTGTAGAGGCTGCAGACATTAGGCTTACCGGGGCATCCAATAAAACTAATAAATCATAGGTCATTATTTATTCAGAGTATTTTTTTCATTTTCTTCACTAAGTGGCGATGAAAGAAAGAACAACACAGAAACTTACATCAAAATGCATGTCTACAGCGTCCAGTATGGGTTAAGAAGAAAACACGTTGAGTTTCAGTGCAGTAGATTATTTATGACTGATTGGAAAGTTTCTTGACCTATTCATTATAGCGATTGTAGTTAAACGGCAAGGATAATTGCCCTCCAAGCAATAGACCCAGGTTCGACTCCCGGCAGATGCAGTTTACTAGCTGTGCTTTGGTACTCGTTCCCCGCACTGCGATTACTTGCCCATGTTGAGCTTTGGCTATTTTACACATACTGTTCTTCTGGCCCATTATTTTAATCGACACTTTTTAAAATCGGCCTCCTTAAGGCCCAACCAAAATCCAGCTTCTCGCTGAGATGTATAGTGGAACTTACTTTTGCCCTCATATTTTCGTGCAAGATTTAAATAATTCATGTCCTTGAATAGGCTGCAGACATTGGGATTACCAGGGCATTCAATAAAACTAATAAAGCATAGATCATTATTTAGTGAGAGTATTATTTTATTTTGTTTCCATTTTGTTTACTTAGCAGCCATGAAAGATAGAATAGCACAGAAACTTACATCAAAATGAATGTCTGGAGCTTCCGGTGTGGATTAAGAAGAAAACATGCCGAGTTTCAACGATGTTGTAGTACAGTAGATTATTTATCACTTCTTAGAAATTTCTTGACCGGTTCACAATAGCGTTTGTAGTATAACGGTTTGGATAATTGCCTTCCAAGCAATAAACCTGGGTTCGACTCTTGGCACCCGCGGTTCGCTAGCCGTTCTTTGGTACTTATTCCCCGCACTGCGATTACGTGCCCATGTTGAGCTTTGGCTTCTTTATGCATACTATTCTTCTATCCCATTATTTTATTCGACACTTTTATAAATCGGCCTCTTTTAGGCCCAACCAAAACCCAACATCTCGTTGAGATGTATAGTGGTACTTACTTTTGTCCTCATATTTTCATGTAAAATTTAAATAATGCATGTTTGTGAAGAGGCAGCAAACACTGGGCTTATCGGGGCATTCAATAAAATTAATAAAGCATAGGTCATTATTTAGTCAGAGTATTATTTATTTTTGTTTTCATTTTCTTCACTTCGCAGCCATGAAAGAAAGAAAAACACAGAAACTTACATTAAAATGCATGTCTGGAGCGTCCAGTGTGGGTTAAGAAGAAAATACGCTGAGTTTCACCGATGTTGCAGTATAGTAGATTATTTATCACTTCTTGGAAATTTTCTTGGCCTGATCACAATAGCGTTTGTAGTCCAACGGTTAGGATAATTTCCTTCCAAGCAATAGACCTATGTTCGCCTCTCGGCAGACGCAGTTCACTAGCTGTGCTTTAGCACTTGTTCGTCGCGCTGCGATTACTTGCCCATGTTGAGCTTTGGCTTCTTTACACATACTATTCTTCTAGCCCATTATTTTATGCGGTACTTTTTGAAATCGGCCTCCTTTAGGCCCAACCAAAACCGGCTTCTCGCTGGGATGTATAGTGCAACGTACTTTTGTCCTCATATTTTCGTGCAAGATTTATAGTGCATGTCCTTGTAGAGGCTGCAAATATTGGGATTACCAGGGCATTCAATAAAACTAATAAAGCATAGGTAAATATTTAGTCAGAGTAGTTATTTTTCATTTTCTTCACTTAGCAGCCGAGAAAGAAAGAACGACACAGAAACTTACATCAAAACGCATGTTTGGAGCGTGCAGTGTGTGTTAAGAAGAAAACATGCTAAGTTTCAATGATGTGGCAGTACGATAGATTATTTATCACTGCTTGGAATTTTTTTGACCTTTTCAATATAGCATTTGTAGTCCAATGGTTAGGATAATTGCCTTCCAAGCAATAGACCCGGGTTCAACTCCCGGCAGTCGCAGTTTACTAGCTGTGTTGTGGTACTCGTTCCACATTACTTACCCATGTTGAGCTTTGGCTTTATTACGCATACTGTTATTTTGGCCCATTATTTTATTCGGCACTTTTTAAAATCGGCCTCCTTTAGGCCCAACTAAAACACAGTTTCTCGCTGAGATGTATAGTGGAACTTACTTTTATCCTCATATTTTTGTGCTAGATATAAATAGTTCATGTCCTTGAAACGGCTGCAGACATTGGGATTACCAGGGCATTCAATAAATCTAATAAAACGCAGGTCATTATTTGGTGAGAGTATTATTTTATTTTGTTTTCATTTTCTTCACTTAACAGCCATGAAAGATAGAACAACATAAAACATACATCAAAATGCATGTCCTTGTGCTTCCACTGTGGGTAAAGAAGAAAACACGCTGAATTTCAGCGATGTTGTAGTGCAGTAGATTATTTATCACTTTTTAGAAATTTCGTGACCTGTTCGCAATAGCATTTATAGTCCAACGGTTAGGATAATTGCCTTCCAAGCAATGTGTAACACCCCACGTCCATTAATGTCACTCACTAAGGGAATGCATTAACTTCCATGGAGCGTTATAAGAGTATAGAACAGAACATAACAAGAGAGAGATATAAATGGTACTTCAAAATTCATTAATTGCAGCAGAAAAGCAAAACATGTCTGATTACAATATCAAAACCACATATTGAAACCAAGTACACAAATATCCATCTTGAACATAATTATTATCTGAGTACATAAAAGCAAAACCATAATCCCACTCAAAATAGCCAAAATGAAAAAGAGATAAAGCTGAGCATTACTTTCAACACTTCCAAGCACTTCAAGAAGAAAGAAATCCGAGTCAAGCTCCACTGATCCCACCCTGAGCACCTCGGGGGGTGGGGGGAAAGAAAAGAAAAGAGGCGAAACAAAACAGGTCATACATAAAGTCTGGCGAGTCCAGTGACTTTAACTATATAATTAGTAAAGTAACAAGATAAGGACATAAATTGGATATAAGAAATGACTGTAACATAAAAAAGTATGGCAAGGTGAACAAGATGAAAAAGGTATAACATCGATCGTGCTTCTAATCACTATAAGATAATTCCTACACCGCACCAATGCTAATTACACCACACCATTACTAGTCCCATACTGAAAGTTGATCCCTCTTACTAATCATAATAATGGTAGTTTCGTGTACTCCTAGCTGCTGTCATAGGTGCCGCCTGCTCCTATCTCCACTAGTTGTACCCACTACCCTCCCCATTCGACCGGCTCCCTAACTCGTACATACCCGTGTTGGACCCACAGTAGGGTGTATCACTCCCTAAAGTGGCAACCCGATATTACTAAAAAGGCAAGGCTTATACCTACACGATGCAACAATGTCTTACCTACCAGCCCAGACCCACGCACGCACATGACTCCGTTGGACTTGCGTTGCCACCGCTAACTCTTTTGACCTCTTACAATCAAACCTAGTAAGCGTTTCCCGTCCTTGACCTAGTTAGAACTCACATAGATACAAAATAGGTTAATGGTTGAAAATGGTCCACACACTTGACACAAGCTTCCCTCCTAAGCTTGGTCCCCACTAGGAATTCCCACTTAACCCTTCTTATTCCCATGTCTTCTTACATGTTTCACCATGGTCAAGCGCTTCAAATTATATTTCACATGTCACCCATGTCACCCACTTAACTCCCATGTCTTAATACATGTCTTTTCTTGGTTAAGTGTTTATTAATTCATTATAACCATAATCTTGCAAGACCTCTAACATTAGATTATCGTTTGGCGGTTGCTGGATATGCCGGACGGTTCTGGGCAGTCTTATACCGCAATCCGAATCTAACCTCGTGTCTTTTCATTATTACGTATCTAATTTCTTCCTTTGACCTCTCACATTAGATTACAAAATTGCGGTTGTTGGATGTGCCGGGCAGTTACGGGCAGTCTTATACCGCAATTCGAATCTAACCTCGTGTCTTAGGCGTTCATTATCACTTTCTTAACTCTTGTCCCCAATTTCAAATCTTGGATTATAATATATACCCATAATTTCCAATCTAAATTATGTTCATCATTTTAGTCCAAATTTATTTTCATAATCTCAATAAGCAAATTGTGCCAATTCATGCCCCAAATCAATTACATGATTCCAAGTCTTTTTATGCCCAACTGCATATTATTCAATAATTTCCTCAAACTTTTCCCACAACGTTCCCACATCATTTGTACGTATAATAATATGTTAGGCTCGCAGTTAGCCTAATCTCATAAAAAGGAAAAGAAGATAAGAAGGGAAGAGAACCATGACATCAAAACTGGCATAAAAAATAAGCATAAGAAGTATGAACTGGCATAGAACAATAAAAATAGATCTAATTAGGCATATGAACTGGCATAGAGCAATAAAACAGATCCAATTAGGCATATGGAACATAAACTGACATAGAACAATAAGATAGATCCAATAAGCATTTGGAACATAAACTGACATAGAACAATAAGATAGATCCAAATAAGCATATGGAACATGAACTTTAGGTATGAATCTAAAAGATAAGAATTTCACCAAACTTGATATGATTCATTTTACAAGCATGCTCATAAAGTCCAATTCACAAACTTATCACAATTACTTGTAATTAATTATAAGTGAAAGTAATGTGGACTCACAGTGGTAGAAGAGAAAATAGATCTGAATTTTGTATTCTGAATTTGATTAGCTAAACCGTTGTTGTAGAATTTGATTTTTATCTTCCAATATGAATGCTATATTCTGATTTGCTTTAGTGTAGAAGAAAGACTAGTTTAGGTTGTGGCAACATGGAGGCGTATGAATTAGTGTAATGAAATTAGGGTTAGGTCTAGGTATGTTTTTATAGGTGTATTAGGTGAATTAGGGCCTTTAGATTTGATTAGAGATCATCAGAACCACACAGCTCAAAAGGCATGTCATCCAGCCAATCCCAGCAAGACACGTCATCAAAGAACTCTCCAGAATTCTATGCAGATTCAGCCTCGGCATGGGCGCACTTCTCAGGTGCACCAGTGCATTTTTGTTCTGGCGCACTTCACAAGTGTGCCAGTTGTTCTCGCCTGTTTTATGAATTTTCTGCCCAACTTCTATCGTCCATAACTTCTTCATACGTTATCCATTTTACGCAAACTCGAACTCAATCTCAAGCAGAATTCCGAGAGGATGCAATGGTGTAACCCATTTCACCTAATTCTTCTTTAAAAATTAATTATCTCTTATGTCATGTTTTAAAATTACGGGTCGTTACATTATCCCCTCCTTAAAGGATTTCGTCCCCGAAATCTCCAAGTTAAGAAGAATGTATCCTACCATCCAATCATCCATCTACTCATCCATCATCCACAAGCATCCATTGTCCTTAAAAGATTTCTAATGCTATATTTACATATGCAAAAGTGTGTGTATATGTTCCTTATCTAATGCAAAGATCAGTCGGTCTACTGATTCAGTTGACCTCCTTAATGCAAAACATGATAGTGCCACGCGTCCATTATGTATGCAAAAGAATCCTAATGATACATATCATTTCTATATGAGTGCACATCCATTCATTCAAATGCAGCATCCATATGATAACACATTCAAGATACATCCATTAACTTAAATATGCACACTCATTCATATGCAATATGAAAGTGATTGAGCCGATCTAGTGCCTAATGTGTGTGTAAATGCATCCACGAGCAAACACTTGCATCCACTTGCATCCACCAATCATAACATGTCTCAAACACATGTTTACAACCATAGGATTTTCTACCTAAAGATCGAAGATATAATCGAGAGGATACACTAAACGATGGAGCAAGTATAAACAAAGCGGTAGAAAAAGGAGAATTTAAGAACATACCCTCAAAAAGGAAAGGGTACGACGCGCGTATCTTGTCTTCAATCTCCCAAGTCGCGTCTCCTTGATCATCTCCCCGTTGGACTTTAACCAACTTGACCTCTCGTTTGCGTAATTTCTTGACCATCGATCCAAGGATGCGTGTAGGAATTCGTCTAATCGTGGCATCTCGCTCTACCTCCACTTCTCTAAGCATGCTCGGCTCTACTACTTCCGCGGTATCATGTAAGCACTTCCGCAAATGCAACACATGAAATATGTCATGAACACCGCTAAGCTTCTCGGGCAACTTCACTCTGTAGGCCATCTGTCCAATTCTTTCTGTATTGGGGAATGGCCCTACGAACCTTGGTGTCAATTTCCATACAGACCCAAAATGAACTACATTCCTCAACGTTATTACTTTAATAAAGACCATGTCTCCAATACTGAACTCAATATCGGTCCTTCTCTTATCAGCATATGACTTTTGTCGGTCATGTGCCGTCTTCATGCATCTTCGAATCAAGTCTATCTTCTCTGAAGTTCCCTTAATCATCTGGGGCCCAAGCAAAATCTTCTCCGTAAACTCCCACCAACAAGTTGGTGATCGGCAAGGTCATCCATATAGAGCCTCAAAAGGTGCCATGCCAATACTAGTCTGATAGCTGTTATTGTAGGCGAACTCTACTAATTGAAGATGTTCCTCCCATGTACCTCCAAAGTCCAAGATACATAACCTCAAAAGATCTTCTAGGATCCGATTCACTCTCTCGGTTTGGCCATCCGTCTGTGGGTGATAAGCGGTGCTCAAACACAATTGCGTTCCTACCGCCTCTTGCAAGCTCTTCCAAAACTCGCTAGTGAAAATGGGATCTCGATCACTCATAATACTAGAAGGTATGCCGCATAGACGAACTATCTCTCGGAGATAAACAGATGCTAACCATGTCGCTGTTCTTTTATTCTTAATGGGAATGAAATGGGCGCTCTTGGTGAGTCTACCTACTACTACCCAAATCCCCGTATTACCCTTCCTTGACCTCGGCAACCCGTCGATGAAATACATGGAAACACTTTCCTATTTCCACTGTGGAATCTCTAGAGGGTGAAGCAAACCACCAGGCTTCTTTTGCTCAGCCTTGACTTGCTGGAACACTAAGCATCTAGAAATGAACTCAGCCACCTCCTTCTTCATTCCGACCCAAAAGAAAACTCGCTTCATGTCCCTATACATCTTGTGTCCACCGGGATGTATGGTCATCTTAGAACGATGTGCTTCTTCAAGGATTGTCTTTCTCAAACTCTCGTCTCGAGATACGCAAAGTTTCCCATCTCTACGCAACCAACCTTTGTCATCGATAGTATACCTACTAAGATGGCTCGAAGTCTCCCCTCTTATGAGCTTGTCTACTATCTCTATCAACTGTGGGTCGTCTCGTTTTGCCGCACCTATCTATCCCAAAAGCATAGGTCGTACCTCTAACGATGCCAACAAACCGGGTACATAATTAATAGAGGGTCTAAAGCCAAAGGTAGAGATATACTCTAAACTCTGCCACTCGATCAACAAAGGACTCAAAGTCAACTTCTTTCTACTGAAGGCGTCAGCTACAACATTACCCTTGCCAGGTTTATACGCAATCTCAAAATCGTAGGATGCTAAGAACTCCATCCATCTTTGTTGCCTTAAGTTTAAATCTTGTTGGGAGAACAAGTATTTTAGTGACTTATGGTCTGTATACAACTCAAACCTCTCACCATGCAAATAGTGACGCCAAGACTTAAGCACAAAAACTATGGCAGCTAACTCTAAGTCGTGGGTAGGGTAATTCTTCTCATGGACCTTTAACTGCCTTCCACCGTAGCATATCACCCTTCCCTCTTGCATCAAAACTGCGCCAAGCCCTGTCCCGCAAGCATCGGTATACACTGTGAACAGTTTACTCCCATCTGGCAAAACCAAATTTGGAGCTGTCGTCAATGCCCTCTTCAAACATTGGAAAGCATCGTCACAGTCAATATCCCAAGAAAAGGTCAAATTCTTTTTCGTCAACCGTGTAAGTGGGGCTGATATCTTGGCAAAGTCCTTGATGAACTTTCTGTAATATCCTGCCAAACCAATAAAACGTCTTACTTCTGTTGCATTCTTAGGAACCTTCCAATCTTGGATTGCTACCACCTTCGCGGGATCCACTGCTATCCCTTCCTTGGAGACCACGTGTCCTAAGAACCTCACTTCCTTCCTCCGAAAATGACATTTGGAGAACTTAGCTTTGAGTTAATGTGCTCGAAGGGTCTCTAAGACTTCCCTAAGATGTAGGGCATGCTCTTCCTCGCTTCTAGAAAATATCAAAATATCATCCACAAAGACCACCACGAACTTGTTTAAAAACTCCCTAAACACCCTACTCATCAAGTCTACGAAATATGCGGGTGCATTCGTCAAACCAAAAGGCATGATGAGCCATTCGAAGAAACCGTCGGGAGTCCTAAAAGCAGTCTTATCTATACTATCCTCAGCTACCCTCAACTGATGAAATCCTGTAGCTAAGTCCAACTGCGAGAAAACCGAAGCACCAACCAACTGATTGAACAAATCATCTATCCTCGGCAATGGGTGTTTGTTTTTCTTCGTGAGCTTATTCAGCTCCCTCTAGTCCATGCACAATCTAAGCGAACCATCAGCCTTCATGGAAAAAACAACAGGAGCACCCAACTCCGAGATACTTCTTCTTATGAGTCCTTTCTCAAGAAACTCTTTCAATTGTTTACTAAGCTCCCTCCTTTCTCTAGGAGCCATGTGGCGCACAGGCAATGCAACTGGCTTTGCATTGTCCACCAAGTATATACGGAAATCTATCTCGCATTTTGGAGGTAAGCGCCTAACCTCCTCAAAAACATCTGCATACTCACGGACTACTCGAACCGATTGCAAATCATAAATAGATGTGTCAAGAAATTCTAGGTAGCTAAGCATAACAGAACCCTTAGGGTCACAAGAAATATCGAGAGTATTACCCAAACTAGTCAACAGTCTAACTGCCCTCTTCTCACAGCCGAGAATGGTACCATATCTGGCTAGCCAATTCATTCCTAGAATCAACCCATAACCCGTGAAACCAAGCACATAAGCGTTGCATTCGAACTCAACGCCATACACACATGTTCTCAAATCCCGACATAACATAGAAAGATGAGCCGTACCCCCAATAGGATTTGAGACAGCAGCGGGATCCATAACTAGACTAGCATTTAGGTGTAGTGTTTCAACTAACGAAGCAGATATAAATGAATGTGAAGCGCCAGAATCAAAAAAAGTTTGAATAGGATGATCAAAAAGGAAAATCAAACTTTCAACAGAAATGTTTCTACCTCTCTCTTGCGTAGCTGCCATGAGAGCATGAACCTGCCCTCCAGAAGTAGATCCTGTCCTCTGTCCTTGCCCTTGTCCTTGCCTCCTTGGGCAGTCTTTAATCATATGTTCTGCCTCACCACACTGGAAGCAACCCGTCTTCTTATTCCTACAGTCCTTGCTCAAGTGGCCCGGTGTTCCACAATTGAAACACCTTTTCTTCCCTTTGCCCTTGTTATCCTTACCACCTTTCTTTTATTGTTGTTGTGCCTTCTTTGGATCCCCTTTCTTATCCTGTGCCTTGTCTACATTAACACCTTTCTCTTCTTCATGCATTAGCGCCATGTCAATAAGTTTCTCAAAAGTAGCCCACATAGGAATGTGGGACATATCCAACCCGTGTAATGGTTCTTTCACACCCTTGGAAAATCTCAAGGCCTTCTTATGCGGTGTATTAACTAATTCCATACCAAACCTTGCTAACTGGTTAAACTTGTTAACATACTCCTTCACAGATAAATTCCCTTGTTTCAAAGCCAAGAACCTCTCCATGTATAAACTCTCCTCCGCTTGTGAAAGAAATTTCAACTCGAACCTTCGTCAAAAGTCTATCCATGTCTCCACCGCACGTCCTCCATTAGTTACTTCCTACTAAAAGGAAGCTTCATCCTTCATCAACCAAGCAGCTAGTTGAACCTTCCTTCCATCGTCTATCTCAAAGATACCAAACAAGTCCACTTCCTTGAGCCAATTCCGAGCCTCAACAAATGTGTCAGTCCCATAAAATGGTTTTCCGCCCATCGCACGGAAGTCTTTGCATATCTTAGAAAAAGTGTCTACACGGGGAGGAGGAGGAGGAGCTGCAGCTAGGGGAGGAGGAACGTTGGCTGGGCCTATGTCAGTAGCCCTAGCCTCTAGATACCTTCTGAACCAGCCTGGTATCGGTACGCCCTCAGGTATATCGGGTTTCCCAGACATGCTGAAAGGAAAAAGAAAGAGATTCAAAACAAAGAATCGACAGATAGATATATGGCTTTTAGGGATTATGTTTTTCATAATAAACTTTTATCTTGAAAATACCCTCTTTAAAACATGTTTTTGAAAATACTTCTTTCTAAAAATGCTTTTGAAAACGGTTTTCAAAATCTTTTATCTGTTCTGGTAACCTTCAGCTCTAATACCACGTGTAACACCCCCACGTCCATTAATGTCACTCACTAAGGGAATGCATTAACTTGCATGGGGCGTTATAAGAGTATAGAATAGAACATAACAAGACAAATATATAAAATGGTACTTCAAAATTCATTTATTGCAGCGGAAAAGCAAAACATGTCTGATTACAACATCAAAACCACATATTGAAACCAAGTACACAAATATCTATCTTGGACATAATTATTATCTGAGTACATAAAAGAAAAACCATAATCCCACTCCAAATAGCCAAAATGAAAAAGAGATAAAGCTGGGCATTACTTTCAACACTTCCAAGCACTTCAAGAAGAAAGAAATCTGAGTCAAGCTCCACTAATCCCACCCTGAGCACCTAGGGGGGAAGAAAGGAAAGAAAAGAGGCAAAACAAAACAGGTCAGACATAAAGTCTGGCGAGTCCAGTGACTTTAACTATATAATTAATAAAGTAACAGGATAAGGACATAAACTGGATATAAGAAATGATTGTAACATAAGCAGGTATGACAAGGTAAACAAGATGAACAAGGTATAACATCGATTGCGCTTCTAATCACTATAAGAAAATTCCTACACCGCACCAATGCTAATTACACCGCACCATTAACAGTCCCATACTGAAAGTTGATCCCTCTTACTAATCATAATAATAATATTGGTAGTTTCGTGTACTCCTAGCTGCTGTCATAGGTGCCACCTGCTCCTATCTCCACTAGTTGTACCCACTACCCTCCCCGTTCGATCGGCGCCCTAACTCGTAGATACCCGTGATGGACCCACAGTAGGGTGTATCACTCCCTAAAGTGGCAACCCGATATTACTAAAAAGGCACGGCTTGTACCTACACGATGCAACAACGTCTTACCTACCAGCCCAGACCCACGCACGCACATGACTTCGTTGGACTTGCGTTGCCACCGCTAACTCTTTTGACCTCTTACAATCAAACCCAGTAAGAATGTCCCGTCCTCAACCTAGTTAGAGCTCACATAGATACAGAATGGGTTACTGGTTGAAAAGGGTCCACACACTTGACACAAGCTTCCCTCCTAAGCTTGGTCCCCACTAGGAATTCCCACTTAACCCATTCTTATTCCCATGTCTTCTTACATGTTTCACCATGGTTAAGTACTTCAAATTATATTTCACATGTCACCCACTTAACCCCCGTATCTTACTACATGTCTTATCTTGGTTAAGTGTTTATTAATTCATTATAACCGTAATCTTGCAAGACCTCCCACATAATTAGATTGTCGTTTTGCGGTTGCTAAATATGCCAGGCGGTTCCGGCAGTCTTATACTGCAATCCGAATCTAACCTCGTGTCTTTGCATTATTACGTATCTAATTTTTGCCTTTGACCTCTCACATTAGATTACAAAATTGCGGTTGTTGGATGCGCCGGGCGGTTCTGGGCAGTCTTATACTGGAATTCGAATCTAACCTCGTGTCTTAGGCTTTCATTATCACTTTCTTAATTCATGTCCCCAATCAAATCTTGGATTATAATATATACCCATAATTTCCAATCTAAATTATGTTCCTCATTTTAATCCAAATTTATGTACATAATCTCATGTAAACAAATTGTGCCAATTCATGCCCCAAATAAATTACATGATTTCAAGTCTTTTTATGCCCAACTGCATATTATCCAGTAATTTCCCCGAACTTTTCCCACAACGTTCCCACGTCATTCGTACGTATAATAATATGTAAGACTCGCAGTTAGCCTAATCTCATAAAAAGGAAAAGAAGAGAAGAGGGGAAGAGAACCATGACATCAAAACTGGCATAAAAATAAGCATAAGAAGTATGAACTGGCATAGAACAATAAAATAGATCTAATTAGACATATGAACTGGCCTAGAGCAATAAAATAGATCCAATTAGGCATATGGAACATAAACTGACATAGAACAATAAGATAGATCCAATAAGCATTTGGAACATAAACTGACATAGAACAATAAGATAGATCCAATAAGCATATGGAACAAAAACTGACATAGAACAATAAGATAGATCCAATTAAGCATATGGAACATGAACTTTAGGTATGAATCTAAAAGATAAGAATTTCACCAAACATGATATGATTCATCTTACTGGCATGTTCATAAAGTCCAATTCACAAACTTATCACAATTACTTATAATTAATTATAAGTGAAAGTAACGTGGACTCACAGTGGTAGAAGAGAAAATAGATCTGAATTATGTATTCTGAATTTGATTAGCTAAACCGCTGTTGTAGAATTTGATTCTTATCTTCCAATATGAATACTCTATTCCGATTTGCTTTAGTGTAGAAGAAAGACTAGTTTACGTTGTGGTAGCATTGAGGCTTATGAACTAGTGTAATGAAATTAGGGTTAGGTCTAGGTGTGTTTATATAGGTGTATTAGGTGAATTAGCGCCTTTAGATTAGGCTAGAGATCATCAGAACCACACAGCTCAAAAGATACGTCATCCAGCCAATCCCAGCAAGACACATCATCAAAGAACTCTCAAGAATTCTATGCAGATTCAGCCTCGGCATGGGCGCACTTCCCAGGTGCGCCAGTGCATTTTTGTTCTGGCGCACTTCACAACTACGCTAGTTGTTCTGGCCTGTTTTCTGTTTTTTCTGCCCAACTTCTATCGTCCATAACTTCTTCATACGTTATCCGTTTTACGCAAACTCAGACTCTATCTCAAGCATAATTCTGAGATGAACGCAATGGCATAACTCGTTTCACCTAATTCTTCTTTTAAAAATTAATTATTCTTTAATTATCTCTTATGTCATGTTTTAAAATTATGGGGTGTTACACAATGGACCCGGGTTCGACTCCCGACAAACTCAGTAAGCTAGTTGTGATTTGGTACTTATTCCATGCGCTGCGATTACTTGCCCATGTTGAGTTTTGGCTTCTTTATGCATATTGTTCTTCTATCCCATTATGTTATAAGGCACTTTTTAAAATCGGCCTCCTTTAAGCCTAGCCAAAACCCAGCTTCTCTCTGAGACGTATAATTAAACTTACAATTGTCCTCATATTTTCGTGCATGATTTAAATTTTGTATGTCCATGAAGAGGCTGTAGACATTGAGCTTACTGGGGCATTAAATAAAACTGATAAAGCGTAGATCATTATTTAGTTAGAGTTTTATTTTAATTTGTTTTCATTTTCTTCACTTAGCAGCCATGAAAGAAAGAACAACACAGAAACTTACATCAAAATGCATGTCTGGTGCGTCCAGTGTGGGTTAAGAATAAAACACATTGAGATTCAGCGATGTTGCAATGCAGTATATTATTTATCACTGCTAGGAAAGTTACTTGCCCATGTTGAGCTTTGGCTTCTTTATGCATACAATTCTTCAGGCCCATTATTTTGCAAGACACTTTTTAAAATTGGCCTCCTTTAGGCCCAAACAAAACGCAGCTTCTCGCTGAGATGTGTATTGGAACTTACTTTTGTCCTCTTATTTTCATGCAAAATTTAAATAGTGCATATCCTTGAAGAGGCTGCAGACATTGGGCTTACCAAGGCATTCAATAAAACTAATAAAGCATAAGTCATTATTTAGTTAGAGTATTATTTTATTTTGTTTTCATTTTCTTCACTTTGCAGCCATGAAAGAAAGAACAGCACAGAAACTTACATCAAAATGCATGTTTGGGGCGTCCAGTGTGGGTTAAGAAGAAAACACGTTGAGTTTCAGCGATGTTGCAGTGCAGTAGATTATTTATGACTGCTTGGAAAGTTTCTTGACTTTTTCAATATAGCGTTCGTAGTCCAACGATTTGGATAATTTCCTTTCAAGCAATGAACCCGGGTTCAACGCCCGACAGACGCAGTTAACTAGCTGTGTTTTGGTGCTTGTTCCCCGCACTACGATAACTTGCCCATGTTGAGCTATGGCATCTTCACACATACTGTTCTTCCATCCCATTATTTTATAAGGCTCTTTTTAAAATCGACCTCCTTTTGGCCCATCCAAAACCCAACTTTTCGCTGAGACGTATAGTGGAACTTACTTTTGTGCTCATATTTTCGTGCAAGATTTAAATAGTGCATGTCCTTGAAGAGCCTGAAGACATTGGGCTTACCGGGGCATTAAATAAAACTAATAATGCATGGGTCATTATTTAGTCAGAGCATTATTTTGTTTTCATTTTCTTCGCTTAGAAGCCGTGAAAGGAACAGAACAGAAACTTACATCAAAATGCATGTCTGGTGCATACAGTGTGGGTTAAGAAGAAAACACGCTGTGTTTCAGCAATCAGTGTAGTAGATTATTTATCACTTCTTGGAAAGTTTCTTGACCTGTTCACAATAGCATTTATAGTCCAACGGTTAGGATAATTTCCTTCCAAGCATTAGACCTGTGTTCGCCTCCTGGGAGACGCAGTTCGATAGCTGTGCTTCGGTACTTGTTCGTTGCGCTACGATTACTTACCCATGTTGAGCTTTGGCTTCTTTGCGCATACTATTCTTCTAAAAAATTAATTTATTCAGCACTTTTCAAAATCGGCCTCCTTTAAGCCCAACCACAACTAGCTTCTCTTAGGAATGTATAGTTCAACTTACTTTTGTCCTTATATTTTCATGCTAGATCTAAATAATGCATGTCCTTGTAGAGGCTGCAAACATTGGGCTTACCAAAGCATTCAATAAAACTTATAAAGCATAGGTCATTATTTAGTCAGAGTATTTGTTTTTCATTTTCTTCACTAAGCAGCGATGAAAGAAAGAACAACACAGAAACTTACATCAAAATGCATGTCTGGAGTGTCCAGTGTGGGTTAAGAAGAAAACACGCAGAGTTTCAACGATTTTGTAGTGCAGTAGATTATTTATCACTTCTTGGAAATTTTCTTGAGCTGTTTGCAATAGCGTTTGTAGGCCAATGGTTAGGGTAATTGCCTTCCAAGCAATAGACCAAGGTTCGACTCCCGGCAGACGCAGTTTGTTAGATGTGCTTTGGTACTTGTTCCTCGTGCTGCAATTGCTTGCCCATGTTGAGTTTTGGCTTCTTTACGCATATTATTAGTCAAACCTATTATTTTATTCGACACTTTTTAAAATCGGCTTCCTTTAGGCCCAACCAAAACCAGCTTCTCGCTATGATGTATAGTGGAACGTAATTTTGTCCTCATATTTTCATGCAAGATTTAAATTGTGCATGTCCTTGTAGAGGCTGCAGACATTGGGCTTACTGGGGTATTCAATAAAACTAATAAAGCGTAGGTCATTGTTTAGTCAGAGTTTTTTTTTTCATTTTCTTCACTAAGTAGCAATGAAAGAAATAACATCACATAAACTTACATCAAAATGCATGTCTGGTGCGTCCGGTGTGGGTCAAGAAGAAAACATGTTGAGTTTCTGCGATGTTGCAGTGCAGTAGATTATTTATCACTACATGAAAATTTTATTAACTTGTTCGCAATAGCGTTCGTAGTCCAACGGTTAGGATAATTGTCTTCCAAGCAATAGACCCAGGTTTAGCTCCCGGCTGACGCAGTTCACTAGCTGTGCTTTGGTACTTGTTCCTCGCACTGCAATTACTTGCCCATGTTGAGCTTCAGGTTCTTTACGCATACAATTCTTCTAGCCCATTATTTTTTTTGGCATTTTTTTAAAATTGTCCTCCTTTAGGCCAAACAAAACCCAGCTTCTCGCTGAGATGTATAGTGGAACTTAATTTTGCCCTCGTATTTTCGTGCAAGACATAAATTCTGCATGTCCTTGAAGACGCTGTAGACATTGGGCTTACCAAGGCATTCACCGAAACTAATAAAGCATAGGTCATTATTTAGTCAAAGTATTATTTTATTTTGTTTTCATTTTCTTCACTTAGCAGCCGTGAAAGAAAGAACAACACAGAATCTTACATTAAAATGCATGTCTGGAGCGTCCAGTGTGGATTACGCAGCAAACACGCTGTGTTTCAGCGATGTTGCAGTGCAGTAGATTATTTATCAGTTCTTGGAAATTTTCTTGACCTGGTCACAATAACATTTGTAGTCCAATGGTTAGGATAATTGCCTTACGAGAAATGTACCCGGATTTGACTCCCAGTAGACACAGTTCGCTAGTTGTGCTTTGTTACTTGTTCCTTCCACTGCGATTACTTGCCCATATTGAGCTTTGGCTTCTATACGCATACAATTCTTCTGGTCCATTATTTTATTTGACATTTTTTAAAATCGTCCTCCTTTAGGACCAACCAAAACCCAGCTTCTGCTGAGTTGTATAGTGGAACTTACTTTTGTCCTCATATTTTCGTGCAAGATATAAATAGTGCATGTCCTAGAAGAGGCTGCAGACATTGGGCTTACCAAGGCATTCAATAAAATTAATAAAGCGTAGGTCATTATTTAGTCAGAGTATTAATTTATTTTGTTTTCATTTTCTTCACTTAGCAGCCAGGAAACAAAGAACAACACAGAAACTTACATCGAAAAGAATGTTTGGAGCGTCCAGTGTGGGTTAAGAAGAAAACATGCTGAGTTTCGGCGATGTTGTGGTGCGGTACCTTATTTATGGCTGATTGGAAAGTTTCTTGACCTGTTCACTATAGCATTGGTAGTCCAACGGTTAGGATAATTTCCTTCCAAGCAATAGACCCGGGTTCGACTCCCGGCAGACGTAGTTCACTGGTTGTGCTTTGGTACTCGTTCCCCTCGCTGCGATTACTTGCCCAAGTTGAGCTATAGCTTCTTTATGCATACTATTCTTCTAGCCCTTTATTTTATTCGACAATTTTTAAAATCGGCATCAGCCCAACCAGAACCAACTTCTCGCTGGGATGTATAGTGGAACTTACTTTTGTCCTCATATTTTCGTGCAAGATTTAAATAGTACATGTCCTTGTAGATGCCGTAGACAATGGGCTTACCGGGGCATTCAAAAAAACTAATAAAGCATAGGTCGTTATTTAGTCAGCGTATTTTTATTCATTTTCTTCACTTAGTATCCAAGAAAGAAAGAACAACACAGAAACTTACACAAAAATGCATGTAGGAAGCGTCCAGTGTGGGTTAAGAAGAAAACACGCTAAGTTTCAACGATGTGGTAGTGAAAAAGATTATTTATCACTGGTTGGAAAGTTTTTTGACTTGTTCAATATAGCGTTTGTAGTCCAACAGTCAGGATAATTGCCTTCTAAGCAATAATCCCGGGTTCGACTACCGGCAGACGCAGTTTACTAGCTGGGCTTTGGTACTCGTTCCCCGCGCTGCGATTACTTGCACATGTTGAGCTTTAGTTTTTTTACGCATACTGTTCTTCTAGCCCAATATTTTATTCGACATTTTTTAATATCGTCCTCCTTTAGGCCCAACCAAAACCCAGCTTTTCGCTGAGATGCATAGTGGAACTTACTTTTGTCCACGTTGAGCTATGGCTTCTTTACGCATACTATTCTTCTAGCCCATTATTTTATTCGACACTTTTTAAAATCGACCTCCTTTAGGCCCAACCAAAACCAGCTTCTCGCTATGATATACAGTGGAACTTGCTTTTGTCCACATATTTTTGTGCAAGATATAAATAGTGGATGTCCTTGTAGAGGCTGCAGAAACTGGGCTTACCGCAGCATTCAATAAAACTAATAAAGCGTAGGTCATTATTTAGTCAGAGTATTTTTTTTCATTTCCTTCACTAAGTAGCGATGAAAGAAAGAACAACACAGAAACTTACATCAAAATGCATGTCTGGGGCATCCAGTATGGGTTAAGAAGAACACACGCTGAGTTTCAGTGATGTTGCAGTGTAGTAGATTATTTATCATTTCTTGGAAAAAAAATTAACATGTTCATAGTAGCGTTTGTAGTCCAATGGTTAGGATAATTGCCTTCTAAGCAATAGACCCGGGTTCGACACTCGGCAGACGCAGTTCGTTAGCTATGCTTTGGTACTTGTTCCTCGCACTACGATTACTTGACCATGTTGAGCTTTGGTTTCTTTACGCAAGCAATTATTCTGGCCCATTATTTTATTTGACATTTTTTAAAATTGTCCTCCTTTAGGCCCAACCAAAACCCAGCTTATCGCTGAGATGTATAGTGGAACTTACCTTTGTCCTCATATTTTCGTGCAAGATATAAATAGTACATATCCTTGAAGGGGCGGCAGACATTGGGTTTACCAAGGCATTCAATAAAAAAATAAAGCGTAGGTCATTATTTAGTCAGAGTATTATTTTATTTTGTTTTCCTTTTCTTCACTAAACAGCCATGAAAGAAAGAACAGCACAGAAATTTACATCAAAATGCATGTCTGGAGCGTCCAGCGTGGGTTAAGAATAAAACACACTGAGTTTCAACGATGTTGCATTACAGTAGATTATTTATGACTGATTGGAAAGTTCTTGACTTGTTCAATATAGCGTTTGTAGTCCAACGGTTAGGATAATTGCCTTCCAAGCAATAGACTTGGGTTCGACTCTCGGCAGACGCAGTTCACTAGCTGTGCTTTGGTACTCGTTCCGTGCACTATGATTACTTGCCCATGTTGAACTATAGCTTCTTTACGCATACTATTCTTCTGGCCCATTATTTTATTCGGCAATTTTTAAAATCGGTCTCGTTTAGGCCCAACCAAAACCCAGCTTCTCGCTGGGATGTATAGTGGAACTTACTTTTGTCCTCATGTTTTCATGCAAGATTTAAATAGTGCATTTCCTTGTGGAGGCTGCAGACATTGGGCTTACCCGGGCATTCAATAAAACTAATAAAGCATAATCCATTATTTAGTCAGAGTATTTATTTTCATTTTCTTCACTAAGTAGCGATGAAAGAAAGAACAACACGGAAACTTACATTAAAATGCATGTCTTGATCATCCAGTGTGGGTTAAGAAGAAAACACACTAAGTTACAGTGATGTTGCAGTGCAGTAGATTATTTATCACTTCTTGGAAACTTTCTTAACCTGTACGCAATAGCGTTTGTAGTCCAACGATTAGGATAATTGCCTTCCAAGAAATAGACCCGGGTTCGGCTCTCAGCAGACGCAGTTCGCTAGCTGTGCTTTGGTACTTGTTCCTCGCACTGCGATCACTTTCCCATGTTGAGCTTTGGCTTCTTTATGAATACAATTCTTCTAGCCTATTATTTTATTTGACATTTTTTAAAATCGTCCTCCTTTAGGCCCAACCAAAACCCAGCTTCTCGCTGAGATGTATAGTGGAACTTACTTTTGTCCTCATATTTTCGTGCAAGATATAAATAGGGCATGTCCTTGAAGAGGCTGCAAACATTGGGCTTACCAAGGCATTCAATAAAATTAATAAGGCGTAGGTCATTATTTAGTCAGAATATTTTTTTCCATTTTCTTCACTTAGCATCCAAGAAAGAAAGAACAACACATATGCTTACATCAAAACGCGTTTAGGGAGCGTCCAGTGTGGGTTAAGAAGAAAACACGCTAAGTTTCAACAATATGGTAGTGCAATAGATTATTTATCACTGCTTGGAAAGTTTTTTGACCTGTTCAATATAGCGTTTGTAGTCCAACGGTTAGGATAATTGCCTTCCAAGCAATAGACCCGGGTTCGACTCCCGGCAGACGCAGTTTACTAGCTGTGCTTTGGTACTCGTTCCCCACGCTGTGATTACTTGCACATGTTGAGCTTTAGCTTTTTTACGCATACTGTTCTTCTGGCCTAATATTTTATTCGGAACTTTTTAATATCGTCCTCCTTTAGGCCCAATCAAAACCCATCTTCTCGCTGAGATGCATAGTGGAACTTACTTTTGTCCGCATATTTTTGTGCAAAATTTAAATAGTTCATGTCCTTGAAACGACTGCAGACAATGGGATTACCAAGACATTCAATAAAACTAATAAATAATTGGTCATTATTTAGTCAGAGTATTATTATTTTGTTTTCATTCTCTTCAATTAACAGCTAAGAAACATAGAACAACACAGAAACTCACATCTAAGTGCATTTCTGGAGCTTCCAGCGTGGGTAAAGAAGAAAATACACTGAGTTTCAACGATGTTGCAGTGCAGTAGATTATTTATCACTTCTTGGAAGGTTTCTTGATCTGTTCACAAAAGCGTTTGTAGTCTAACAGTTAGGATAATTGCCTTCCAAGCAATAAACCCGAATTTGACTCTCGGCAGACGCAGTTCGCTAGCTGTGCTTTGGTACTTGTTTCTCGCACTGCGATTACCGGCCCATGTTGAGCATTGGCTTCTTTACGCGTACTGTTCTTTTGTCCCATTATTTTATTTGATACTTTTTAAAATCGGCCTCTTTTAGGCCCAATCAAAACCCAGCTTCTCGCTGAGATGTATAGTGGAACTTACTTTTGTCCTCATATTTTCGTGCAAGATGTAAATAATGCATGTCCGTGAACAGGTAGCAGACATAGGGCTTACTGGGGCATTCAATAAAACTAATAAAGCATAGTTCATTATTTAGTCTGAGTATTATTTTATTTTGTTTTCATATTTTTCACTTAGCAGCCATGAAAGAAAGAATAGCAAAGAAACTTACATCAAAATGCATGTCTGGAGCGTCCAGTGTGGGTTAAGAAGAAAACAAGTTGATTTTCAGCGATGTTGCACTGCAGTAGATTACTTATCACTTCTTTGAAATTTTCGTGACTGATCGCAATAGAGTTTATAGTCCAACGGTTAAGATAATTGCCTTCCAAGCAAGATTTTCAGCGAGAAGCTGGTTTCGGTACTTGTTCGCCGCGCTGCGATTAATTGCCCATGTTGAGCTTTGGCTTCTTTACGCATACTACTCTTAGCCCATTATTTTATTCAGCACTTTTTAAAATCAGTCTCCTTTAGGCCCAACCAAAACCAGCTTCTTGCTGGGATGTATAATTCAATTTACTTTTGTCCATATATTTTCGTGCAAGATTTAAATAGTGCATCTCCTTATAGAGGCTGAAAACATTGGGCTTACCAGGGCATTCAATAAAATTAATAAAGCGTAGGTCATTATTTAGTCAGAGTAATTTTTTTTCATTTTCTTCACTAAGCAGCGATGAAAGAAAGAACAGCATAGAAACTTACATCAAAATGCATGTGTGGAGCATCCAGTGTGGGTTAAGAAGAAAACACGCTGAGATTTAGCAATGTTGCAGTGTATTAGATTATTTATCACTTCTCGGAAATTTTCTTGACCACTTCGCAATTGCGTTTGTAGGCCAATGGTTAGTGTAATTTCCTTCCAAACAACAAACCCGGGTTCGACTCCCGGCAGACGCAGTTCGCTAGCGGTGGTTTGGTACTATTCCTCGCACTACAATTACTTGTCCACGTTGAGCTTTGGCTTTTTTATGTATACTATTCTTCTAGCCCATTATTTTATTTGGCACTTTTTAAAATCGACCTCCTTTAGGCCCACCAAAACCAGCTACTCGCTATGATATATAGTGGAACTTGCTTTTGTCCTCATATTTTTGTGCAAGGTTTAAATAGTGCATGTCCTTGTAGAGGATGCAGACATTGGGCTTACCGTGACATTCAATTAAACTAATAAAGTGTAGGTCATTATTTAGTCAGAGTATTTTTTTTCATTTTCTTCACTAAGTAGCGATGAAAGAAAGAACAACACAGAAACTTACATCCAAATGCATGTCTGGAGTGTCCAGTATGGGTTAAGAAGAAAACACGCTGAGTTTCAGCGATGTTGCAGTGAAGTAGATTATTTATCATTTCTTGGAAATTTTCTTAACAAGTTTGCAATAGCGTTTGTAGTCCAGTAGTTAGGATAATTTCTTTCTAAGCAATAGACCCGGGTTCGACTCTCGGTAGACGCAGTTCGCTAGCTGTGCTTTGGTACTTGTTCCTTGCACTACGATTACTTGCCCATGTTGATCTTTGGCTTCTTTACGCCAGCAATTCTTCTAGACCATTATTTTATTTGACATTTTTTAAAATTGTCCTCCTTTAGGCCCAACCAAAACCCAGCTTATCGCTGAGATGTATAGTGGAACTTACTTTTGTCCTCATATTTTCGTGCAAGATATAAATAGTACATGTCCTTGAAGAGGCGGCATACATTGGGTTTACCAAGGCATTCAATAAAACAAATAAAGCATAGGTCATAATTTAGTCAGAGTATTATTTTATTTTGCTTTCATTTTCTTCACCTAACAGCCATGAAAGAAAGACCAACACAGAAACTTACATCAAAATGCATGTCAGGAGCATCTAGTGTGGGTTAAGAAGAAAACACGTTGAGTTTCAGCGATGCTGCAATACAGTAGATTATTTATGACTGATTGGAAAGTTCTTGACTTGTTCAATATAGCGTTTGTAGGCCAATGGTTAGGATAATTGCCTTCCAAGCAATAGACCTGGGTTCGACTCCCGGTAGACGCAATTCACTAGCTGTGCTTTGGTACTCGTTCCGGGCGTTGTGATTACTTGCCCATGCTGAACTATTGTTTCTTTACGCATACTATTCTTCTGGCCCATTATTTTATTCGGCAATTTTTAAAATCAACCTCCTTTAGGCCCAACCAAAACCCAGCTTCTCACTGGGATGTATAGTGGAACTTACTTTTGTCCTCATATTTTCATGCAAGATTTAAATAGTGCATTTCCTTGTAGAGGCTGCAGACATTGGGCTTATCGGGGCATTCAATAAAACTAATAAAGCGTAAGTCATTATTTAGTCAGAGTATTTATTTTAATTTTCTTCACTAAGTTGCGATGAAAGAAAGAACAACACGGAAACTTACATCAAAATGCATGTCTGGATCATCCAGTGTATCTTAAGCAGAAAACACACTAAGTTTCAGTGATGTTGCAGTGCAGTAGATTATTTATCACTTCTTGGAAAATTTCTTAACCTGTACGCAATAGCGTTTGTAGTGCAACGATTAGGATAATTGCCTTCCAAGAAATAGACCTGGGTTCGGCTCCCGGCAGATGCAGTTCGCTAGCTGTGCTTTGGTACTTGTTCCTCGCACTACGATCACTTTCCCATGTTGAGCTTTGGCTTCTTTACGCATACAATTCTTCTGGCCTATTATTTTATTTGACATTTTTTAAAATCATCCTCCTTTAGGCCCAACCAAAACTCATCTTCTTGCTGAGATGTATATTGGAACTTACTTTTGTCCTAATATTTTCTTGCAAGATATAAATAGTGCATGTCCTTGAAGAGGCTGCAGACATTGGGCTTACCAAGGCATTTAATAAAACTAATAATGCGTAGGTTATTATTTAGTCAGAGTATTATTTTATTTTCATTTTCTTCACTTAGCAGCCATGAAAGAAAGAACAACACAGAAACTTACATCAAAATGCATGTCTGGAGCGTCCAGTGTGGGTTATGAAGAAAACACGCTGAGTTTCAGCGATGTTGCAGCACAGTAGATTATTTATGAATGGTTGGAAAGTTCTTGACCGGTTCAATATAGCGTTTGTAGTCCAGTAGTTAGGATAATTGCCTTCCAAGCTATAGCTTCTTTACGCATACTATTCTTCTGGCCTATTATTTTATTCGGCAATTTTTAAAATCGACCTCCTTCAGGCCCAACCAAAACCCAGCTTCTCGTTAGGATGTATAGTGGAACTTTCTTTTGTCCTCAAATTTTCGTGCAAGATTAAAATAATGTGTGTCCGTGAAGAGGCAGTAGACAATGGGCTTTCAAGGGCATTCAATAAAACTAATAAATCATAGGTCATTATTTAGTCAGAGTATTTTTTTGTTTTCATTTTCTTCACTTAGCAACCATGAAAGAAAGAACAACACAGAAACTTACATCAAAATGCATGTCTAGAGCGTCCAGTGTGGGTTAAGAAGAAACACGCAGAGTTTCAGCGATTTGGCAGTGTAGTAGATTATTTAACACTTCTTGGAAATTTCGTTGACTTGATCACAATTGCGTTTGTAGTCCAATGGTTAGGATAATTGCCTTCCAAGCAATAGACAAATGTTCGACTCTCGGCACACGTGGTTCGCTAGCTGTGCTTCGGTACTTATTCGTCGCGTTGCGATTACTTGCCCATGTTGAGCTTTGGCTTCTTTGAGCTTCGGCACTTTTTAAAATCGGTCTCCTTCAGGCATAACCAAAACCCAGCTTCTCGCTGGGATGTATAGTGGAACTTTCTTTTGTCCTCATATTTCTTGCAAGATTTAAATAGTGCATGTCCTTGAAGAGGCTACAGGCATTGGGCTTACCTAGGCATTCAATAAAACTAATAAAGCATAGGTCATTATTTAGTTAGAGTATTATTTTGTTTTGTTTTCATTTTCCTCACCTAGCAGCCACGAAAAACAGAACAACACAGAAACTTGCATCAAAATGCATATCTGGAGCGTCCAGTGCGGGTTAAGAAGAAAACACGCTGAGTTTCAGCGATGTTGCAGTGCAATAGATTATTTATGATTGCTTGGAAAGTTTATTAACATGTTAAATATAGCGTTCATAGTCCGACGGCTAGGATAATTGCCTTCCAAGCAATGAACCCGGGTTCGACGCCCGACAAACGCAGTTCACTAGTTGTGCTCTGGTACTCGTTCCCCGCGCTACGATTACTTGCCCATTTTGAGCTATGGCTTCTTCACGTATACTATTCTTCTGTCCCGTTATTTTATTTGGCAATTTTTATAATTGGCCTCCTTTAGGCCCAACCAAAACCCAATTTTTCACTGAGGTGAATAGTGGAACTTACTTTTGTCCTCATATTTTCGTGCAAGATTTAAATAGTGCATGTCCTTGAAGAGGCTGAAGACATTGGGCTTACCGGGGCATTCAATAAAACTAATAAAGCATGGGTCATTATTTAGTCAGAGTATTATTTTATTTTGTTTTCATTCTCTTCACTTAGCAGCCTTGAAAGGAAAAGAACAGAAACTAACATCAAAATGCATGTCTGTAGCGTGCTGTGTGGGTTAAGAAGAAAACACGCTAAGTTTCAGGGATGTTGTAGTGCAGTAGATTGTTTATCACTTCTTGGAAATTTTCTTTACCTGATCACAATTGCGTTTGTAGTCCAACGGTTAGGGTAATTGTCTTCCAAGTAATAGACCAGTGTTCAACTCCCGGCAAACGCGGTTCGCTATTCGTGCTTCGGTACTTGTTCCTCGCGCTGCGATTACTTGCCCATATTGAGCTTTGGCTCCTTTACGCATACAATTCTTCTAGCCCATTATTTTCTTCGATCTTTTTTAAAATAGTCCTCCTTTAGGCCCAACCAAAACACAGCTTCTCGCTGAGATGTATAGTGGAACTTACTTTTGTCCTCTTATTTTCATGCAAGATATAAATAGCGCATGTCCTTGAAGAGGCTGCAGATATTGGGCTTACCAAGGCATTTAATAAAACTAACAAAGCGTAGGTCATTATTTAGTCAGAGCATTAATTTATTTTGTTTTCATTTTCTTCACTTATCAGCCATAAAAGAAAGAAAAACACAGAAACTTACATAAAAATGCATGTCTGGGCGTCCAGTGCGGGTTAAGAAGAAAACACGCTGAGTTTTAGCGATGTTGCAGTGTAGTGGATTATTTATGACTGATTGGAAAGTTTCTTGACCTATTCAATATAGCGTTTGTAGCCCAACGGTTAGGATAATTGCCTTCCAAGCAACAGACCCGGGTTCGACTCCCGGCAGACGCAGTTCACTAGCTGCGCTTTGGTACTCGAACCCCGCGTTGCGATTACTTGCCCATGTTGAGCTGTAGATTCTTTATGCATACTATTCTTCTGGCCCATTATTTTATTCGGTAATTTTTAAAATCGGCCACCTCTGGGCCCAACCAAAACCCAGTTTCTTACTGGGTTGTATAGTGGAAATTACTTTTGTCCTCATATTTTTGTGCAAGATTTAAATAGTGCATGTCCTTGTAGAGGCTGTAGACATTGGGCTTACTAGGGCATTCAATAAAACTAATAAAGTGTACGTCATTATTTAGTTAGAGTATTTTTTTTCATTTTTTACACTTAGCAGCCAAGAAAGAAAGAACAGCACAGAAACTTACATCAAAACACATGTTGGGAGTGTCCAGTGTGGGTTAAGAAGAAATCACGTAGAGTTTCAGCGATGTTGCAGTGCAGTAGATTATTTATGACTGATTGGAAAGTTTCTTGACCTGTTCAATATAGCGTTTGCAGTCCAACGGTTAGGATAATTGCCTTCCAAGAAATAGACCTGGGTTCGACTCCCAGCAGACACAGTTCACTAGTTGTGCTTTGGTACTCGTTCCCTACGCTACGATTACTTGCCCATGTTGAGTTATAGCTTCTTTACGCATACTATTCTTTTAGCCCATTATTTTATTCTGGAATTTTTAAAATTGGCCTCCTCTGGGCCCAACCAAAACCCTACTTCTCGCTGGGATGTATAGTGGAACTTACTTTTGTGCAAGATTTAAATAGTGCATGTCTTTGTAGAGGTGGCAGACATTGGGCTTACCAAGGCATTCAATAAAACTAATAAAGCGTAGGTCATTATTTAGTCAAAGTATTGTTCTGTTTTATTTTCATTTTCTTCACTTAGCAGCCATAAAAGAAAGAACAGCACAGAAACTTACATCAAAATGCATGTCTGGAGCATCCAGCGTGGTTTAAGAAGAAAACACGTTGAGTTTCAGCGATGTTGCAGTGCAGTAGATTATTTTTGACTGATTGGAAAGTTACTTGACCTGTTCAATATAGCGTTTGTAGTCCAACGGTTAGGATAATTGCCTTCCAAGCAATAGACCCGGGTTTGACTCCCGGCAGACGCAGTTCACTAGTTGTGCTTTGGTGCTCGTTCCCCGCGCTGTGATTACATGCCCACGTTGAGCTTTAGCTTCTTTACGCATATTATTCTTCTGGCTCATTATTTTATTCAGCAATTTTCAAAATCGGCCTCCTTTAGGCCCAACCAAAACCCAGCTTCTCGCTGGGATGTATAGTGGAACTTACTTTTGTCCTCATATTTTCGTGCAAAATTTAAATAATGCATGTCCGTGAAGAGGCAGCAGACAATGGACTTACCGGGGCATTCAATAAAACTAATAAATCCTAGGTCATTATTTAGTCAGAGTATTGTTTTATTTTGTTTTCATTTTCTTCACTTAGCAGCCATGAAAGAAAGAACAACACAGGAACTTACTACAAAATGCATGTTTGAAGTGTCCTGTGTGGGTTAAGAAGAAAACACGCTGAGTTTCAGCGATGTTGCAGTGCTGTAGATTATTTATCACTTCTTGGGAATTTTCTTGACTTGATCACAATAGCATTTGTAGTCCAACGATTAGGATAATTTCCTTCCAAGCAATAGACCTGTGTTTGACTCCCGACAGACGCGGTTTGCTCTCTGTGCTTCGGTACTTGTTCATCGCGCTGCGATTACTTGCCCATGATGAGCTGTGGCTTCTTTACGCATACTATTCTTTTAGCCCCTTATTGTAATGACCCGGATATTTCGTCAGGTAAATTTGAATATTTAATACAGTTTTAAATATTAATTTGATAATATAAATGAATATTTATATTAAGTTATTGATCTAATAATCAATTTCGATTTAATATCAAATATATTAAATCATCGTAATGCGAAAAATATAATTCTGTTCGAGATTTAAAACTGAATTAAATACAGTTCAGAATTTTGTTTAAATCAGAATAATAATATAAATTTATTTTCGGAGAATTTATTTGTTTTGAATTTAATTTATATCAATTTAAATTAATATCTTCTCCAGATGGTCGAATTGAGCTGCGAAACCTGCCACAGTGTGTCCGGAATAGTGGTATTACCCTAGGATTGACAGTTGTTGAGTTCAGAAAGGAGTTCGGCATCATGGGTATTTTAATTAAAGGATACGGTTCAAAAACGAAGTAAAAACTAAATAAAATAAATAAAATCAAATGGCATTCCTTCTGCCAACAAACAAATAACGGTGGCCTTTCCTTCTTCCCTGATTCAAAAGGGCCAGAAATCACCACGTTCCCTTCTCTTCTATATAAAACCCGTCGGCCCTTCTAGTTTTCATTTGGAAAAATTAAAACCGCTACCTCGTTCTTATTAAAAATCAAATCCCCACTTCCTTTGTTTCTCAGGAAAACCAGAAGATCAGTCCGCCCCTTTCTCCTATATTAGAATCGAAGCCCTGTTCTTCGTTGAAATCAATTTGGAGGCGCTCGAACTAAGGACCTGGGTTCGATTAGTCACTGCGATTTGGGGGAAATCAAATACGACGATGGTCTTCGAGATAAGGATGAGCTTTTTCAAGGTATCGATAATCGAACGTGAGGAGTGCATCGCGATGAGGTATGTGGTCTGATTGGTGAGTGCGATAGAAGTGGATGGAAGCCTGGAGTGGATCGCCTGAGAGTGCTCAAAGTATGTAGCAGTTCGATTTTTGGTAGAAGGGTTGTGAGCTCACTGCAGTCAACGGTTTGACTAACGATGGTGAAGAAGGTCGGTGACTAAAAGTTCTGTGAAGTCGAACGAAGTGGTGGATGGACTGAATTGATTTAGAGAGGTCAACGCTAGTTTTCTTTACAATTGGGTGGTGCGACAGTGGGATGGAGCTTGAATTTTTGAGTGAATGGAATTGGGAAATGGCAATGGTTTGGAGTCCTTTAGTGTTATAGTTGCAGCCGAGTAATGGTGTGGAGTGTTAGTGAAATGGAGTGAACGGTGTGATTATTTGAGGCGCAACAGTGTTCTTCCAGGGGTTTGGGGAGGAGCAGCAATATCTGATGAAAACCAGGAAGGATTAGGCGCAGAATTGATTACCTGGATTAAGAAATGGGGAAATTGTTGTGAATCTATATAATATGCTTCCATGGCTATTCAGCGCGAATAAAAATCATCGGTGAGTAAATCTCACTCTGTTTTATTTAGAATTATTTTTATCAGTTAAAAATAATTGTTTTGTTGATTGTTGGATGTTTTAAATATTTATTTATTGCTGTTAAAAATATATTAGTTATCTAGGATTGGTTGACTATTATATATATATATATATATTGGGTTGATGATTGGTTGGATTCCCGCAGTACCATTAGCGGATGCCCGCAGTATCATTAGCGGATGACCCTATACGCCCCACGCTATGATAGTGGATGACCTTCTATACCGCGATATCCTGCCTCGAAGCAGGATGGGTATTACTATGTTGACTAACGTCTGTGGATGCAGGAAAACAGGTTGGAGGAATCCAACTGGATTCCTCAAAAATATATTATCTGTTTGTTTATTTGATTCATATATATTCATATATGATGTGTTAAAAATCAAATTATTGAAAATTGGTTGATTTGATTGTTTAAAATATCACCTAAGTGATAATTTATAAAAATATCCTGAAAGGGATATTTGAGATTTAAAAGGGAAATTCTATTTTTATTCTAAAATAGAATTTGAATTTTTAAATAGATTTGAATTATAAACTCGTTTTGGAAAAATAAAACAAGTAGTTCCTTTATAAACGAAGTTTATAAATAGTTCTTTATAAACGAAGTTTATAAATAAAGTGAAAAGAATTATCATTTGATAATTCAGAAATAAAAATACAAGTGTGAAATTGAAAAGGGAAATCTATTTTCCAAAAGTAGAAATACCGATTTCAAAAGGAATTGAAATCGAGACTTGTGAAATAGAATTTGAATAAAGAAAATTCAAATAGAAATTGAATATAGAAATTCAAATAGAGTTTGAATATAGAAATTCAAATGGAATTCAAATATAGAATTTGAATATAGAAAATATAAAGGAAATTCAAATATAGGATTTGAATATCGAAAGTGAAATGAAAGTGAATATAGAAAGTGAAAATGGAGTTTGAATCAATGGAATTCAAATAGAATTAAATGGAGTTTGAATCAATAGAATTCAAATAAAATTTAAATGGAGTTAGAATATTTGGAATTCAAATAGAATTAAATGGAGTTTGAATATTTGGAATTTAAATAAAATTGAAATGGAATTTGAATATAGAATTCAATTAGAGTTGAAATGGAAATTGAATATAGAAAGTGAAATAGACTAAAGAGTTAATTAACAAATTAATTAACGGATTGAATTAAAACGATCGGGTATAGTTGAAATAAATTGTATAGGTATAAATATACAGGAGACAGGTATGAGATAAGTTAATGAAGATATATAATAGAATGCCCGATAAAAAGGTACGTATTTAATACATATATGAGATTTTATGCGCCGTATCGGCTAGCCGCTTGGCTTTTTCTTTTGGATTGGTGAGGGCCATGGGAGGCTATTTGAAATATCCCGATGCTCCCGGTACAAAGGAGGTTATGGCGAATTTTTCCGAGAATTTAAGGAGTTAGAATAATTTTAAGAAAATCTGATAACTAGAATCTATATATCAAAATATATATAGAAGTCGATAGGGAAGCGAACTTAAAAATAGAATAGTATAAACAAAAAAGGAAGACTAGGAATAAAATCTCGTAAGAGTAGAAAGAGAAAGTGTACGTGTTTAAAAGTGAATAAGTAGTTGTATGGTATTGATTATTCGAGTAAGTAGTCCTATCTGTTTTGACGTTATAAATGTTATTCAGTCAAGGTCTGAGAGGTAGTTATACCCCAACTTGATTGATTTCATTATTAACAAATAAATAGTAAGATTTCAAGCTCGAAAATCAATGTTGGATAAGAGTTAGTTGAATATAGTATTTGGGTTGTCATAACGATGTTTTACACAACATTCGTTTTTACCCAAATAAGTGTAAACTTGGAAATATAATAAAGAATATTTCCTAAGTATAGAAATAAACGAGATCGGAAAAGAGATAAGTAATTGGAATATTTTCCAATTATAAGTAGCATATATTTTCTAAAGTTTAGAAAATAAAGGAAGGCGATATTCGGAAATGTTTTCCAAATAACGTAAAAGGCCAATATGGTTATTGAAAATATTTGGTTAACAAATATTGATAAAGAAATAGAGAAGTGATTTAATTAATCGAATATTAATTAAGGGCTCAGTGATTGTTTGATAATTGGATGAACACTTGTTTTCTTCGATAGTTAAATCATCGACTATCGAAACACTTGTTTTTATTCGATAGTTAAATCACAGACAATCGAAGTTTTGACCATCGTTGTCAATATGGAGAGACCGGTTGGATTATTATCCGAAGAACCACTCTGTATTGGCATAAGCGTTGCGAATCATATATGCCAAAGAAAATTGAGGACGGAGTAAAGTGCAAGGGCTATTGTATAAGTCTTAGATAACAGTGCCTAAGATGGATGTACTGAATAGTGCCTTCAGTTCATCCTGTTCCTGGGTGACTTGTATGGATGAATGTCTGACAGAGTATTTCCAGAAAGGTCACGTACATTGATTTCTTCAACCATACCAAGAGTGGAAGCGGAGAAGGAAAATTCTTTAGCTAACACGTAATGTACTGTTATAGACATCAATTAGTGATTTTCAATGGATCTGACAATGTGGCATTCGAAGCGAATCTGATGTGATGATAAAGCGTAGCCTCTGGCCTCAACAACCGGGAAATGACAGAAATTGGGCATGCAACATGGCTATGTAGGTCGCACCTATTAGGGTGTATAATCACATGATCTAGAGTTTCATTTACTTCTAAAAAATCTATTGTCGATGCTGTCCCATTCGGGAAACGGTTGCTGATCCCAACCGTTGGTGATATACATTTGATACACTCAAGCGAAATGAGTGGTCGGTCATGTGTGGCTGAGTTGCAAGATGTTCTTGTTGAACTTGGTGTATTCTCCTCTATAGATATACCAGCGGAAGGTGGTTCCATACCTTGTCATAGTTGGAAATCCATTACCAAATAAGTGCTTGCGGTTTTGATTGTATATACATGTGGAACGTGAGATGCAAACGTTCCACTAGATTGTTATTTACTTGATTTAGACATTATTATAATATCAAAAGAGTTTTGATATAAAGATTATCGTTCCTTTCAAATGGATTTTGAAAGTTAAATCAAGTGCTTGGATTCTCATAAGGGAAAAACCCGTTCCGTGTTATACGGCGTGGTCTTATGAGATATCATTTAGTTTCTGAAACTGTTATAAACTGTTTACTCATACCAGTCCCATGACTGACCTGGAGTTTATTTTGTTTTGTTCTACCTAAACTCTTGGGTGCCTAAATTTGTACGGGCAGTCAAGTAGTTCAGGATTTTACAGATCTATCTAAAGGAGCTTGGAGCAGGAGGCTTCAGCGTTAGTTATATAGAGTTTTGTTCAGCTGTGTTGTAAGTGTTGTACTCTGATAAGTGTATGTTATACAGTTGAAATTTTGTATTTTCAAAAGATATGATATATTATATTTTGTTCCGCTGCGATGTGAGATTCTGTGTTGTTATTGCTGTTCTTCTTCTACCCTTTTCTTCTAAAAAAAATGTTTCGTATTTTCGTGATATTTGGGTTGGACGTATGATGTATATAGTCAACACCGATATTGCGGCTCTGCGGGTCATTACACTAATAAAGCATAGGTCATTATTTAGTCAGAGTACTAATTTATTTTGTTTTCATTTTCTTCACTTAGTAGCCATGAAGGAAAGAACAGCACAGAAACTTACGTCAAAATGCATGTCTAGAACGTCCAGTGTGGGTTAAGAAGAAAACAAGCTGAGTTTCAGCGATGTTGAGTGCATTAGATTATTTATGACTGATTGAAAAGTTTCTTGACCTGTTCAACATGGTGTTTGTAGTCCAACGGATAGGATAATTGCCTTCCAAGCAATAGACCCGGGTTCGACTCCCGGCATACATAGTTCACTAGCTATACTTTGGTACTCGTTCCCCGCGTTGCGATTACTTGCCCATTTTGAGCTATAGCTTCTTTACGCATACTATTCTTCTGGCCCATTATTTTGTTCAACAATTTTTAAAATCGGCATCCTTTAGGCCCAACCAAAACCCAGTTTCTCGCTGGGATGTATAGTGGAACTTACTTTTGTCCTCATATTTTCGTGTAAGATTTAAATTGTGCATGTCCTTGTAGACACAACAGAAATTGGGCTTACCAAGGCATTCAATAAAACTAATAAAGCGTTGGTCATTATTTAATCAGAGTATTTTTTTCATTTTCTTCACTTAGCAGCCAAGAAAGAAAGAACAACACAGAAACTTACATCAAAACGCATGTTTGAAGCATCTAGTGTGGGTTAAAAAGAAAACACGCTAAGTTTCAACAATGTGGCAGTGCAACAGATTATTTATCACTGCTTGGAAAGTTTTTTGACCTGTTCAATATAGCATTTGTACTCAACCTGTTAGGATAATTGCCTTCCAAGCAATAGACCCGAGTTCGACTCCCGGCAGACCGAGTTTACTAGCTGTGCTTCGGTACTCGTTCCCCGCGCTGCGATTACTTGCCCATGTTGAGCTCTAGCTTTTTTATGCATACAGTTCTTCTGGCCCATTATTTTATTCAGCACTTTTTAAAATCGTCCTCCTTTACGCCCAACCAAAACCCAGCTTCTCGCTGAGATGTATAGCGGAACTTACTTATGTCCTCATATTTTTGTGCAAGATTGAAATAGTTTATGTCCTTGAAAAGGTTGCAGACATTGGGATTACTAGGACATTCAATAAAACTAATAAAGCATAGGTCATTATTTAGTCAGAGTATTATTTTATTTTGTTTTCATTTTCTTCACTTAGCAACCATGAAAGACAGAACAACATAGAAACTTACATCAAAATGCATGTTTGGAACGTCCGGTGTGGGTTAAGAAGAAGTCATGCTGAGTTTCAGCGATGTTGCAGTGCAGTGGATTATTTATCACTTCTTCAAAATTTTCTAGACCTGATCACAATTGCGTTTGTAGTCCAACGGTTAGGATAATTACCTTCCAACAATGGACTGGGGTTCGACTCCTGGCAGACTCAATTAGCTAGTTGTGCCTTGGTACTTACTCCTCGCGCTACGATTACTTGCCCATGTTGAGCTTTGGCTTCTTTACTCATACTATTCTTCTAGCCCATTATTTTATTCGGCACTTTTTAAAATCGGCCTCCTTTAGGCCCAACCGAAACCAGCTTCTCATATGATATATAGTGGAATTTACTTTTGTCCTCATATTTTCATGAAAGAATTAAGTAGTGCATTTCCTCGTAAAGGCTGTAGAAATTGGGCTTACCGAGGCATTCAGTAAAACTAATAAAGCATAGGTCATTATTTAGTCTGTGTATTTATTTTCATTTTCTTCACTAAGTAGCGATGAAAGAAAGAACAACACGGAAACTTACATCAAAATGCATGCCTGGAGCGTCTAGTGTGGGTTAAGAAGAAAACAAATTGAGTTTCAGCGATGTTGTCGTGCATCAGATTATTTATCACTTCTTGGAAATTTTCTTAACCTGTTCGCGATAGTGTTGGTAGTCCAACGGTTAGGATAATTGCCTTCCAAGAAATAGACCCGGGTTCGGCTCCCGATAAACGCAGTTCGCTAGCTGTGCTTTGGTACTTGTTCCTTTCCAGTCAAAAGTTATGGCCAAAACAGTATCATCTAGGGGCAAAACGGTCATTTAAAAATCGGCTAAAATCATGAACATGGGAAATGACCCCAATAGTCGTTTCCCAAAACCACATGACCATACGACTTCGTTTGAGAAAGAAATAAATATCCTACGATCCTCCGATGCGTAGAATGTGGGTTGTTATAGGCCACCTCTGGGCCCAACAAAAACCCAGCTTCTCGCTGGGATGAATAGTGGAACTTACTTTTGTCTGCATATTTTCGTGCAAGATTTAAATAATGCAATTCCGTGAGGACGCAACAGACAATGGGCATACCGGGGCATTCAATAAAACTAATAAAGAATAGGTCATTATTTAGTCAGAGTATTATTTTATTTTATTTTCATTTTCTTCGCTTAGCAGCCATGAAAGAAGGAAAAACACAGAAACTTACATCAAAATGCATGTCTGGAGCGTCAAGTGTGGTTTAAGAAGAAAACACGCTGAGTTTCAGCGTTGTTGCAGTGCTGTAGATTATTTATCACTTCTAGGAAATTTTCTTGACGTAATCACAATAGCGTTTGTAGTACAACAGTTAGGACAATTGCCTTCAAAGCAATAGACCAGTGTTCGACTCCCGGCAGACTCAATTCACTAGTTCTGCTTCGGTACTTGTTCGGCGCGTTGCGATTACTTACCCATGTTGAGCTTTAACTTCTTTACGCATACTATTCTTCTAGGCCATTATTTTATTCGGCGCTTTTTAAAATCGACCTTTTTTAGGCCCAACAAAAACCATCTACTCGCTGGGATGTATAGTGGAACTTACTTTTGTCCTCATATTTTCGTGCAAGATTTAAATAGTGCATGTCCTTGTAGAGGCTGCATACATTGGGCTTACATGGGCATTCAATAAAACTAAAAAATTGTAGGTCACTATTTTGTTCGAGTTTTTTTTCATTTTCTTCACTAAGAAGCGATGAAAGAAAGAATAACATAGAAACTTACATCAAAATGCATGTCTGGAATGTCCAGTGTGGGTTAAGAAGAAAACACGCTGAGTTTCAGTGATGTTGCAGTACAGTATTGTCACCCCACGTCCGTTAATGTCACTCAATTAAGAGAATGCATTAAGTTTTGTGAAGCGTTATAGGTAAACAGAAATAGGAACATTACAAGACAGATATAAAATAGTAGTGGAATTCAAAACTTTTTATTTAACATAAAACACAACATCGTGGTTCAAAACATCATAAGTCTGAAATTACATAAAAACCCAGTACATCATTGAAATTTATGTCTTGTACTTAAAACATCACAGTACACGAGTAAAAGAAGCATAATCCCCATAACACAGCCATAGTAGAGAGATAAAAGCTCGAGCCGTACATCTAAGCAGCTCCAGGCAAGATGAAAGCAAAGTCCTGATCAAGCTTGAGTATTCCCACCCTGAGAACCTAGGGGGAAACAAAAGAGAAAGAAGAGGAAACAAAAAGGATCAGACATAAAGTCTGGCGAGTCCAGTTACTTTTAGCATAAAAATAAGTAAAAGTATCATGATAGGCATATAAAGTGGATAAGAGAGGTAACATCATAAAAGGCAGGTATGACAAGGTAAATAGGATAAACATGATAGAGTATATTGCGCTTCTCTAATGATTTCTCTGCCTTAATACTAGTATAACTAGATTGAGATGATCGCAACCGCTATAAAATGGTAGATTTAGGTGTACTTACAATGAGAGGTTTTCACCCTATACAATCAACAAGCAGCCCAACGTTCCGGAGTTAACCCCTAAGGATAATAACGGGCTCCTAAACATACCAGAGTCTAAATGTACCCTAATTACTACCCTAATCGATCGGCCCTCTACTCCATAGATACCTGTGCTGGCCCCACAGTAAGGTGTCTCACACCCTAAAGTGACAACCCTTCGTTTTCCAGATGTGCACAACCATATCAACTGGTGTCACGACGTCATATTCCCATCTGTCCGGACACTGCACACACATGACCTGGTCGGTACGCGCCGCTCACACCATCCCCTGCTTTTGGATCTCTTATAATCAGCCTAGTAAGCATGCCCCGACTCCGACCTAGTTCGGAGTACTCGTTTGATACCTATATATGGGTTACTGATTGAAACGGGTCCCATACACAAGGTGATGCAAACTCTCCCCTTTTTCTTGCATCCCCACTAGGTTTTCCACAGATTATGCCTACCTACTGGTGTCATAAAATTGCATAATCCCAACAAGTTAAGTTTGTCAGCCTATATGTAAATATTACCCACCAATCCAAGATTTACTTAACCCACCCACTGTTTCGAACAAGTTTATTTAACCCTTATTCAATTTATCATATTCATACAATCCCTACGGATTCAACTAGGTTAAGTATTCAACTTCATAGACATGTTCATTTCTGGTTATAATGTACTAGACCGCCCACATTAAGCCTACCACTTGCGGATGCTGGATATGCCAGTCGGTTCCAAGCAGAATTCTTCCACAAGTCTGACTTAACCTCGTATCTTAGCATGTCTCGTGTTTATGCACTTTGACCCCTTACATTAGATTCACCACTTGCGGTTGCTGGATATGTCGGGCGGTTCCAGGCAGACTTCCACCACAAGTGTAATCTAACCTCGTGTCTAAGCGCTGTAACAGTTTCTAATTACTGTAATCCTAACCATTCCAATTATTAACCAATTTACCTATGCCGTTATAGGTTTTCATGCCCATTTCCCAAGTTATGATCATAATAAACCATATGCCCCAAATTAACATTATTACATTTCATTCAAGTTATGCCCAAATTCCCAATTACAAGTTTTGCCCCCAATATTAACGTTTTCCCCTCGTTCCCAATTTAACGCGTTCGTTTAATTTAGCGGCATGCCTAGGCTCGCAATTAACCTTGCTATAGAAATAAAAGTGAAAGGATGAAGGGAAGATGGCAGAAATGATCATACTAACAAGGTTGACATATAAAGGCATAAACATATAGTGGCATAATGACAAGATAAACATATAGGAACAAATCTGATGAACATGTGACAATAGAATTGATTCTAACATAATAGGGATGTCATAACAGGCATGATAAGATCTAATAAATTAAATAACCAACTATAACAGATCCGATTTATCCACAAACATAATGGTAATAAGCACGATGTGATCTAAACAATGGACTAGATCTACAAAAATGGAAGGTCAGACATGATAAAGGTTAAGATCTGAGTCATGGTCATGTCAAAATATCATAGATACACAGGTTATAGCAGATCTGATACGATTCAAGTAGTCACAGGCATAGATCCAAGTTATAGTCATGTCAAGATTAACTTTTTAATTATTTAGATCTAAAGTTGACATAGACTCATAGCGTTTGGATCTAGAAAAATAGAAAAGGAATTGCTGGCGTTGAATCACAGATCTCTTAGCTTGAATAACTTGATTAGAGAAGAAGAAAAGACTTGTTTCAATCTGGGCAGAGACAACATCTAGTTCTCCATTAATTTTGGAGTGCAAACACATGAGAAATGAGGCCATATTTATAGCCGAACCCAAAACCCTAATCTGCCAGATCTGGCGCAGGGGGGTCGACCCCTTCCCCTTATGGGGTCGACACCCCCCTTGAGGGGTCGACACCCCTGAGCGGGATTTTTGCCACCTCCCCAAATTTTGATTTTTGAACTGATTTTTGAATTTCTGGATTAGTTATATATATATAATTCTCTTGCACGTATACAAACTTCAAACCTTAATAATTTCCTCGTATGGTGTCCGTTTTACGGAAACTAGGTGTCTATTTTGACCAGAATTCCAAGACTAACGCAATGGCGCAGTCCCTTTCACTTAATTCTGATAATTAAATTTAATTATTCTTTAATTTATCATCTTTTAGTGTTGTTAAAATATTGGGTGTTACATTCTCCCCTACTCAAAGGATTTCGTCCCCGAAATCTCCCAGTTAAGAAGAATGTATATCCTACCATCCATCATCTTTCTTTTCATCCACCAATCACAGGCATCCGTTGTCCTTAAAGACTTCTAATGCTTATATGAACATATGTAAAGGTGTGTGTATATGTCCTTATACTAATGCAAAAGATCAGGCGATCTACTAACTCAGTCGACCTCCTTAATGCGATGTATGTTAGTGCCATGAATCTAACATGCATGCAAATAATCCTATTATAACATGTAAGTTCTATATGTGTGCACAATCATCCGTACAAATGCAACATCCATATGATGGTACATCCACTTTCATCCATAAAAGAAGAAAAAGAAAAAAATGTATACATATCCATATGCGGTAGGAGAGTGATTGAGCCGATCTAGTGCCTAATGTGTGTGTGTATGCATCCACGAGCAACCACTAGCGAACACTTGCATCCATCAAACATAACATGTCTCAAACCCATGTTTACATCCATGGGATTCCTACCTAAAGGTCGAAGACTCGATTGATAGGATATACTTTAAATGATAGAAACAAGCATAAATAAAAGCTTTGGAAAGGAAGTTAAGAACATACCCTCGAAAAGAAAAGGTTACGAAGCACGAATCTTGTCTTCGGTCTCCCAAGTTGCATACTCTGGATTATCTCCCCACTGAACTTTCATCAACTTGACTTCTCGGTTGCGTAGCTTCTTAACTTCTGATCCAAGAATACGGGTAGGAACTCACCTAACTATCGCCTCCCGTTACACCTCTACATCCTTCAATATACTCGGCTCAACTACTTCTACGGTATCATGCAAACACTTCCACAAATGAGAAACATGGAAAACATCATGAAGGACGGATAGTCTCTCTGGTAGCTTTACTTTCTGCAATGGGAAATGGCCCTACGAATCTTGGTGCCAATTTCCCTACAGATCCGAAGCGAACCACATTCCTCAAAGGCGACACCTTAATGAAAACCATGTCTCCCACCTCAAATTCAATGTCAGTCCTTCCCTTGTATGTGTAAGACTTCTTCCTATCTTGAGCGGTCTTCATTCGCCATCTAATAAGATCAATCTTCTCGGACGTTTCTCTAACCATATCTGGTCCAAGTAGTAGTCTCTCTGTAGATTCCCAACAACAAGTTGGGGATCTACAAGGTCCCCAGTATAATGCTTCGAAGGGTGTCATTCCAATGCTAGCTTAATAACTATTTTTTTAGGCGAACTCTATTAAAGGAAGATGCTTTTCCCAAGTCCCTCCGAATTCTAAGATACACATCTATAGAAGATCCTCAAGAACTCTGTTCACCCTTTCCATCTATCCATCTATCTGAGGGTGATAAGCTGTGCTCAAACACAACTGAGTACCTGATGCTTCTTGCAAGCTCCTCCAAAATTCACTAGTGAAAATGGGGTCACGATCACTTGCGATGTTGGAAGGTATTCCATGAAGACGGACTATCTCACGAACATAAACTACTGCCAACCATGTTGCCGTCCTCTTGCTCTTAATTGGAATGAAATGAGTGCTCTTTGTTAGTCTGTCTACTACAACCAAAATACTGGTGTTGCCTTTCTTTGATCTTGGCAAACCATCTATGAAATCCATAGAGACGCTCTACCACTTCCACTATGGAACTTTCAAAGGATGAAGTAAACCACTAGGCTTCTTTTGCTCAGCCTTAACTTGCTGGCAAATCAAACACTGAGAAACAAACTCCGCCACATCTTTCTTCATACCAGCCCAAAAGAAAACCCTCTTCGTATCCCTATACATCTTATCACCACCTGGATGAATAGTCATCTAGAATGATGGGCTTCTTCTAGGACTGTCTTTAATAAGCTCCCAATTCGGGAAACACAAAGCCTTCCATCTCGTCGTAACCACCCTTTGTCATCTGTGGAGTTTCTACTAACTTGACTAGAAGTATCCCCTTTACTGAGCCTATCCAAAATGTCTGAAATCTGGGGATCCTCTCACTGAAAAGCTCCTATTTGATCCATAAGAGTAGGCCACACCTCCAGTGATGTAAATAAGCCAGGTAAAAGCTCGGTGGAGGGTCTAAAGTCAAAAGTCGATATAAACTCCAAGCTTTTCCTTTTCACAAACAGAGGACTTAAGGCCATCCTCTGCCTACTCAGTGCGTCTGCCACCGCATTATCCTTGCCAGGGGTATAAGCAATCTCGAAGTCATAGGATGCTAGGAACTTCATCCACCTTTGCTGCCTCAAATTAAGATCCTTCTGCAAGAACAAGTACATGAGATATTTATGATTAGTGTACAACTCGAACTTCTCTCCAAGCAAATAATGACGCCACGTCTTAAGCGAGAATACTATGGCTGCTAGCTCTAAGTCATGGGTAGGGTATTTCTTTTCAAGAACTCTTAGTTGTCTTCCTCTATAAAATACTACCCTTCCCTCTTGCATCAGAATCTCTCCAAGCCTTGTACCACATGCATCAGTGTATACTGTGAACACTTTGTTCCCATCAGGCAAGGTCAAGACTGGGCTGTTGTCAGAACCCTCTTCAATCATTGGAAAGCAACATCACAATCTATGTCCCACGAAAACGTCAAATTTTTCTTCGTCATCTTGGTGAGTGGGGCTGATACCTTTGCGAAGTCTTTAATGGACTTGCTATAATAGCCTGCTAACCCCAAAAAACTTCTCAGCTCCGTTGCATTCTTTGGGATCTACCAATCCTGAACTGCAACCACCTTTGCGGGATATACTGCTATCCCTTCTTTAGAAACCACGTGCCCTAGGAATCTCACCTCTTTCCTCCAAAAATGGCATTTGGAGAACTTATCCTTAAGCTAATGCGAATGCAGAGTTTTCAAAACCTCCCTTATATGTAAGGCATGCTCTTCCTCGCTCTTTGAGAAAATCAAGATGTCATCAACAAAGACCATGACAAATTTATTTAGAAACTCCCGAAACACCCAACTCATTAGATCAACAAAATAGGCGGGTGCATTCTTCAAACCAAAAGGCATAATGATCCATTCAAAGAAACCATCTAGAGTCCTAAAAGCGGTCTTATCTATACTATCCTCGGCCACCCTCAACTTATGAAACCCCATGGCCAAGTCTAACTGAGAGAAAACCGATGCACCAACAAGCTGATCAAACAGATCATCAATCCTCGGGAGTGGGTGCATGTTCTTCTTAGTGAGTTTATTCAACTCCCTATAATCTACGCATAAGCGAAGCAAACCATCCGCCTTAGTTGCGAATACCACTGGAGCACCCCATTCAAATATGCTTCGCCTAATAAACCCTTTCTCAAGTAGCTCCCCTACTTGGTTGCTAAGCTCCCTCCTTTCTCGTGGAGCCATATGGAGCATAGGTAATGCAACCGGCTTTACATTGTCCACCAAATATATACAAAAATCGATCTCGCGCCTCAGAGGTATGCATTGTACCTCATCAAAAACATCAGGATAGTCTCGGACTACCGGTATAGATCGCGGATCATCGATAGATGCATCAAGAGACTCTAGGAAACTAAGCATGACAGACCCTTGCGGGTCACAAGAAATCTCGAGGGTCCTTCCAAGGTAAGTCAAAAGTCTAACGACCCTCCTCTCACAATCCAAAATGACACCATACATGGCTAGCCAATCCATCCCTAGAATCAAACCATAGCCCATAAAACCGAGAACATATGCGTCGCACTCAAACTCGACGCCTAAAACAGATATTCTCAAACCCCGACAAATCATGGACAAATTGGCTGAACCTCCAGTGGGGTTTGAGACAACTACGGGATCCACTACCATACTAGTATTTAGGTGAAGAGACTCAACCACAGAATTAGATATAAATGAATGCGAAACGCTGGAATCAAAAAGAGTTCTAATAGGATGATTGGAAAGAGAAATCAAACCTTCCACGAAAACTTTCCTACCTCTGTCTGGAGCACTGGTCGCAAGAGCATGCACCTGCCCTCCAGAAGCTCCTGCCCTTTGACCTTGTGCCTGTTTCTTCGGGCACTCCTTAGCAAAGTGTTCGACCTCTCCACAATTGAAGCAAGTATTCTTTCTTCTTTTGCAGTCCTTTACAAAGTGACCCTCGCGTCCACAATTAGGGCACTTCCTCTTATCCTTAGCCTTGTCATTCTTTCCAACCTTCTTCTGTTGCTGTTGTTGTCCTTTCTTGGGCCATAATTTCTTGTTTTGTGTTTCCTCAACCCTAATTTCCTTCTTATCGCTTTTGTCTTCCTCATGCATCAAGGTCATATCAACAAGCCTTTCAAAAGTTGCTTCCATTGGAATATAGACATAGCTAACCCATGAAGGGGTTCATTCAGTCCTTTAACAAACCGCAAAGCTTTCTTATGCGGAGGATCCACTAGCTCTGACCCAAACCTCGCTAGTTGGTTGAATTTGTTAACATATTCTTTAACAGACATGCCTCCTTGCTTGAGTGCCAGAAATATTTCCATTTGCAAGCTTTTCTCGGCTTGAGAAAGAAACTTCATTTCAAACCTCTATCTAAAATCATCCCAAGTCTCCACCGGATGTCCTGTTTGCGTTACTTCCCACCATAATGAAGCTTCATCTTTCAGTAGCCAGGCGGCTAACTGAATCTTCCTACAATCGTCCACTTCAAAAATTCCAAACAGATCCTCCGTTTCTTTGAGCCAATTCCTCGCCTCCACGAACGTCTCGGTCCCATGGAATGGCTTCCCACCCATAGCACAGAAATCTTTGCAGATCTTAGAGAAGTTATCTGCACGCGGAGGAGGAGGAAGAGGAATGACGAGTGTGATCTTTGCAGTCCCATGGAATGATGCAGTTCACTAGCTGTGCTTTGGTACTCATTCCCCACGCTGCGATTACTTGCCACGTTGAGCTATAGCTTCTTTATGCATACTATTCTTTTGGCCCATTATTTTATTCGGCAATTTTTAAAATTGGCCTCCTTTAGGCCCAACAAAAACCCAACTTCTCGTTGGGATGTATAGTGGAACTTACTTTTATCCTCATATTTTCGTGCAAGATTTAAATAATGCATGTCCGTGAAGAGGCAACAGACAATGGGCATACCGGGGCATTCAATAAAACTAATAAAGAATAGGTCATTATTTAGTCAGAGTATTATTTTATTTTGTTTTCATTTTCTTCTCTTAGCAGCCATGAAAGAAAGAACAACACGGAAACTTACATCAAAATGCATGTCTGGAGCGTCAAGTGTGGGTTAAGAAGAAAACACGCTGAGTTTCAGCGATGTTGCAGTGCTATAGATTATTTATCACTTCTTGGAAATTTTCTTGACGTGATCACAATAGCGTTTGTAGTACAACGGTTTGGACAATTGCCTTCCAAGCAATAGACCAGTGTTCGACTCCCGGCAGACTCGGTTCGCTAGCTGAGCTTCGGTACTTGTTTGTCGCGTTACAATTACTTTCCCATGTTGAGCTTTAACTTCTTTACGCATATTATTCTTCTAGACCATTATTTTATTCGGCACTTTTTAAAATCGGCCTCCTTTAGGCCCAACCGAAACCAGCTACTCGCTGGGATGTATAGTGGAACTTACTTTTGTCCTCATATTTTCGTGCAAGATTTAAATAGTGCATGTCCTTGTAGAGGCTGCATACATTGGGCTTACAGGGGCATTCAATAAAACTAATAAAGCGTAGGTCATTATTTAGTCAGAGTATTTTTTTCGTTTTCTTCACTAAGAAGCGATGAAAGAAAGAACAACATAGAAACTTACATCATAATGCATGTCTGGAACGTCCAGTGTGGGTTAAGAAGAAAACACACCGAGTTTCAATGATGTTGCAGTGCAGTAGTGTGACATCCCACGTGCGTTAATGTCACTCATTAAGAGAATGCATTAAGTTTCGTGAAGCGTTATAGGTAAATAGAAACATTACAGGACAAATGTAAAATAGTAGCGGAATTTTAAACTTTTTATTTAACAGAAAACATAACATCGTAGTTCAAAACATCATAAGTCTGAAACTACATAAAAACCGAGTACATCATTGAAATTTCTGTCTTGTACTTAAAACATCAGAGCACACGAGTGAAAGAAGCATAATCCCCATAACATAGCCATAGTAGAGAGATAAAACCTCAAGCCATACATCTAAGCAGCTCCAAGCAAGATGAAAGCAAAGTCCTGATCAAGTTTGAGTATTCCCACCCTGAGAACCTAGGGGAAACAGAAGAGAAAGAAGAGGAAACAAAAAGGGTCAAACATAAATTCTGGCGAGTACAGTTACTTTTAGCATAAAAATAAGTAAAAGTATCATGATTATAAAGTGGATAAGAGAGGTAACATCATAAAAGGCAGGTATGACAAGGTAAATAGGATAAACATGATAGAGTATATTGCGCTTCTCTAATGATTTCTCTGCATTAATACTAGTATAACCAGAATGAGATGATCGCAACCATTATAAAATGGTAGACTTAGGTGTACTTCAAGTGAGAGGTTTTCACCCTATACTATCAACAGGCAACCCAATGTTCCGGAGTTAACCGCTGAGGATAATAACGGGCTCTTAAACATACCGGAGTCTAAATGTACCCTAATTACTACCCTAATCGATCGGCTCCCTACTCCGTAGATACCCTGTGCTGGCCCCACAATAGGGTGTATCACTCCCTAAAGTGGCAACCCTTCGTTTTTGGATGTGCACAACCATATCAACTGGTGTCACGGCGTCTTATCCCCCTCTGTCCAGACACTGCACACACATGACCTAGTCGGTACGCGCCGCCCACACCGTCTCCTGCTTTTGGATCTCTTACAATCAACCCAGTAAGCGTGCCCTGACTCCGACCTAGTTCAAAGTACTCGTTTGATACTTATATATGGGTTACTGATTGAAACGGGTCCCACACACAAGATGATGCAAGCTCTCCCCTTTGTCTTGCATCCCCACTTTGTTTTCCATAGATTATGCCTACCTACTGGTGTCATAAAATTGCATAATCCCAACAGGTTAAGTTTGTGGGCCTATATGTAAATATTACCCACCAATCCAAGATTTACTTAACCCACCCACTGTTTCAAATGAGTTTACTTAACCCTTTTCAACTTATCATATTCATACAATCCCTATGGATTCAACTAGGTTAAGTATTCAACTTCATAGCCATATTCATTTATGGTTATAATGTACTAGACCTCCCACATTAAGCCTACCACTTGCGAATGCTGGATATGCCTGTCGGTTCCGGGAAGACTTCTTCCACAAGTCGGAATTAACCTCGTGTCTTAGCAAGTCTCGTGTTTATGCACTTAGACCCCTCACATTAGATTCTCCACTTGCAGTCGCTGGATATGCCGGGCGGTTCCGGGCAGACTTCCACCACAAGTGTAATCTAACCTCGTTTCTAAGTGCGTTTATTGTTTCTAATTACTGTAATCATAGGCATTCCAATCATTAACCAATTTACCTATGTCGTTATAGGTTTTCATGCCCATTTCCCCAGTTATGTTCATAATAAACCATATGCCCCAAATTAATATTATTACATTTCATTCAAGTTATGCCCTAATTCCCAATTACAAGTTATGCCCCAATATTAACGTTTTCCCCTCATTCCCAATTTAACGCGTTCGCTTAATTTAGCGGCATGCCTAGGTTCGCAAGTAGCCTGACTATAGAAATAAAAGGGAAAGGATGAAGGGAAGATGGCAGAAATGATCATACTAACAAGGTTGACATATAAAGGCATAAATATATAGTGGCATAATGACAAGATAGGCATATAAGAATAGATCTGTTGAACATGTGACAATAGAATGGATTCTAACATAATAGGGATGTCATAAAAGGCACGATAAGATCGAATAAATTAGATAACCAACTATAACAGATCCGATTTAGCCACAAACATAATGGTAACAAACACGATGTGATATAAACAATGGACTAGATCTACAAAAATGGCAGGTCTGACATAATAAAGGTTAAAATCTGAGTCATGGTCATGTCAAAATATCATAGATACACAGGTTATAGCAGATCTGATATGATTCAAGTAGTCACAGGCATAGATCCAAGTTATAGTCATGTCAAGATTAACGTTTTAATTATTTAGATCTAAAATTAACATAGACTCATAGTGTTTGGATCTATAAAAATAGAAAAGGAATTGCTGGCGGTGAATCACAAATCTCTTAGCTTGAATAACTTGATTGCAATAGAAGAAAAGACTTGATTTAATCTGGGTAGAGGCAGCATCTAGTTCTCCATTATTTTTTGTGTGCAAAAACATGAGAAATGAGGCCATATTTATAGCTGAACCCAAAACCGTAATCTGCCAGATCTGCCATAGGGTGGTCGACAGCCCTAAGCGGGATTTTGCCGCCTCCCCAAATTTTGATTTTTGAACTGATTTTTTAATTTCTGGATTATATATATATATATATAATTCTCTTGCGTGTATACAAACTTCAAACCTTGATAACTTCCTCATACGGTATTCGTTTTACGCAAACCAGGTGTCTATTTTGACAAGAATTCCAAGTTGAACGCAATGGCGCAGTCCGTTTCACTTAATTCTGATTATTAAATTTAATTATTTTTTAATTTATCATCTTTTAGTTTTGTTAAAATACGGGGTGTTACAAGTAGATTATTTATCACTTCTTGGAAATTTTCTTGACCTGTTCGCAATTGCGTTTGTAGACCAATGGTTAGGATAATTGCCTTCCAAGCAATAGACCTGTGTTCGACTCCCGGCAGACGCAGTTCGCTAGCTATGCTTTGGTACTTGTTCCTTGCACTTCGATTACTTGCCCATGTTGAGCTTTGGCTTCTTTACGCATACTATTCTTCTCGCCCATTATTTTATTCGACACTTTTTAAAATTGGACCCCTTTAGGCCCAACCAAAACCAGCTTCTCGCTATGATGTATAGTGGAACTTACTTTTGTCCTCATATTTTCGTGCAAGATTTAAACAGTGCATGTCCTTGTAGAGGCTGCAGACATTAGGCTTAACGGGGCATCTAATAAAACTAATAAAGCGTAGGTCATTATTTAGTTCAGGTATTTTTTTTTCATTTTCTTCACTAAGTAGCGATAAAGGAAGAACAACACAGAAACTTACATCAAAATGCATGTCTGGAGCGTCCAGTGTGGGTTAAGAAGAAAACACACCAAGTTTCAGCGATGTTGCAGTGCAGTAGATTATTTATCAATTCTTGGAAATTTTCTTGACCTGGTCCCAATAGCATTGTAGTCCAACGGTTAGGATAATTGCCTTCCAAGCAATAGACCCGGGTTCGACTCCCGGTAGATGCAATTCGCTAGCTGTGCTTTGGTACTTGTTCCTCGTTCTGCGATTACTTGCCCATGTTGAGGTTTGGCTTCTTTACGCATACAATTCTTCTGGCCTATTATTTTATTCGATCTTTTTTAAAATCGTCCTCCTTTAGGCCCAACCAAAACCCAGCTTCTCACAAAGATGTATAGTGGAACTTAATTTTGTCCTTGTATTTTCATGTAAGATATAAATAGTGCATGTTCTTGAAGAGGCTGCAAACATTGGGCTTACCAAGGCATTCAATAAAACTAATAAAGCGTAGGTCATTATTTAGTCAGAGTTTTAATTTATTTTGTTTTCATTTTCTTCACTTAGTGGCCATGAAAGAAAAAACAGCACAGAAACTTACATAAAAATGCATGTCAAGAGCGTCCAGTTTGGGTAAAGAAGAAAACACGCAGAATTTCAGCGATGTTGCAGTGCAGTAGATTATTTATGACTGATTGGAAAGTTTCTTGACCTTTTCAATATAGCATTTGTAGTCCAATAAGTAGGATAATTGCCTTCCAAGCAATAGACCCGGGTCCGACTCCCGGTAGACACAGTTCACTAGCTGTGCTTTGGTTTTCGTTCTCTGCGCTGCGATTACTTGCCCATGTTGAGCTATAGCTTCTTTACGCATACTATTATTCTGGCCCATTATTTTATTCAGCAATTTTCAAAATCGGCCTCACTTAGGCCCAACCAAAAGCCAACTTCTCGCTGGGATGTATAGTGGAACTTACTTTTGTCCTCATATTTATGTGCAAGATTTAAATAGTGCATATCCTTGTAGAGGTTGCAGACAATGGGCTTACCGGGGCATTCAACAAAATTAATAAAGCATAGGTCATTATTTAATCGGAGTATTTTTTTTCATTTTCTTCACTTAGCAGCCAAGAATGAAAGAATAGCACAGAAACTTACGTCAAAATGCATGTTTGGAGCGTCCAGTGTGGGTTAAGAAGAAAACACGCTAAGTTTCAATGATGTGGTAGTGCAATAGATTATTTATCACTGCTTGGAAAGTTTTTTGACCTGTTCAATATAGCGTTTGTAGTCCAACGTTAGGATAATTGCCTTCCAAGCAATACACCCGGGTTCAACTCCCGGCAAACGCAGTTTACTAGCTGTGCTTTAGTACTCATTCCCCGCGCTGCGATTACTTGCTCATGTTGAGCTTTGGCTTTTTTACGCGTACAGTTCTTCTGGCCCATTATTTTATTCGGCACTTTTTAAAATCGCCTCGTTTAGGCCCAACCAAAACCCAGCTTCTCGCTGAGATGTATAGTGGAACTTACTTCTGTCCTCAAATTTTTGTGCAAGATTTAAATAGTTCATGTCCTTGAAAAGGCTGCAGACATTGGGATTACCAGGGCATTCAATAAAACTAATAAAGCGTGGGTCATTATTTAGTCAGAGTATTATTTTATTTTGTTTACATTTTCTTCGCTTAGCAGCCATGAAAGATAGAACAACACAGAAACTTACATCAAAATGCATGTTTGGGGCTTCCAGTGTGGGTTAAGAAGAAAACACGCTGAGTTTCGGCGATGTTATAGTGTAGTAGATTATTTATCAGTTCTTGGTAAGTTCCTTGACCTGTTCACAGTAGCTTTTGTAATCTAACGGTTAGGACAATTGCCTTCCAAGCAATCAACCTGGGTTTGACTCTCAGCAGATGCAGTTCGCTAGCTGTGCTTTGGTACTTGTTCCCCGCGCTGCGATTACTTGCCCATGTTGAGCTTTGGCTTCTTTACGCATACTGTTCTTCTGGCCCATTATTTTACTCGACGCTTTTTAAAATTGGCCTCCTTTACGTCCATCCAAAGCCCAGCTTCTCGTTGAGATGTATAGTGGAACTTACTTTTATCCTCATATTTTTGTGCAAGATATAAATAATGCATGTCCTTGAAGAGGCAGCAGACATTGGGCTTACCGGGGAATTCAATAAAACTAATAAAACTTAGATCATTATTTAGTCAGAGTATTATTTTATTTTGTTCACTTAACAGCCATGAAAGAAAGAACAACACAAAAACTTACTTCAAAATGCATGTCTGGAGCGTCCAGTGTGGGTTAAGAACAAAACACGCTGAGTTTCAACGATGTTGTGTTGCAGTAGATTATTTATCACTTCTTGGAAATTTTCTTAACCTGATCACAATAGCGTTTGTAGACCAACGGTTAGGATAATTGCCTTCCAAGCAATAGACCTGTGTTCGCCTCCTGGCAAACGCAGTTCGCTAGCTGTTCTTCAGTACTTGTTCATCGCGCTGCGATTACCTGCCCATGTTGAGCTTTGGCTTCTTTACGATTACTGTTCTTCTAGCCCATATTTTATTCGGCACTTTTTAAAATCGGCCACCTTTAGGCCAAACCAAAACCCAGCTTCTCATTGGGATGTATAGTGGAACTTACTTTTGTCCTCATATTTTCGTACCATATTTAGTAGTGCATGTCCTTGTAGAGGCTGCAGACATTGGGCTTACCGGGGCATTCGATAAAACTAATAAAGCGTAGGTCATTATTTAGTCAGAGTATTTTTTTCATTTTCTTCACTAAACAGCCATGAAAGAAAGAACAACAAAGAAACATATATTAAAATGCATGTCTGGAACGTCCAATGTGGGTTAAGAAGAAAATACGCTGAGTTTCAGCGAAGTTGCAGTGCAGTAGATTATTTATCACTTCTTGGAAATTTTCTTGACCAGTTCATAATAGCGTTTGTAGTCCAATGGTTAGGATAATTGCCTTCCAAGCAATAGACCCGGGTTCGACTCCCGGCAGACGTAGTTCGTTTGTTATGCTTTTGTACTTGTTCCTCGCACTGCGATTACTTGCCCATGTTGAGCTTTGGCTTCTTTACGCATACAATTCTTCTGGCCCATTATTTTATTCGTCATTTTTCAAAATCGGCCTCCTTTAGGCCCAACCAAAACCAAGCTTCTCGCTGAGATGTATAATGGAACTTACTTTTGTCCTCATATTTTCGAGCAAGATATAAATAGTGCATGTCCTTGAAGAGGCTTCAGACATTGGGTTTACCAAGGTATTCAATAAAACTAATAAAGCGTAGGTCATTATTTAGGCAGAGTATTATTTTATTTTGTTTTCATTTTCTCCACATAGCAGCCATGAAAGAAAGAATAGCACAAAAACTTACAACAAAATGCGTGTCGAGAGCGTCCAGTGTGGGTTAAGAAGAAAACACGCTGAGTTTCAGCGATGTTGTAGTGCAGTAGATTATTTATGACTGCTTGGAAAGTTTCTTGACCTGTTTATATAGCGTTTGTAGTCCAACAGTTCACAAGCTGTGCTTTGGTACTCTTTCTCCGCGCTATGATTACTTGCCCATGTTGAGCTATAGCTTCTTTACGCATGCTATTCTTCTAGCCCATTATTTTATTCAGTAGTTTTTAAATTCGGCCACCTTTAGGCCTAATCAAAACCCAGCTTCTCGCTGGGATGTATTGTGGAACTTACTTTTGTCCTCATATTTTCGTGTAAGATTTAAATAGTGCATGTCCTTGTAGAGGCTGCAAACATTGGGCTTACTGGGGAATTCAATAAAACTAATAATGCGTAGGTCATTATTTAGTCAAAGTGTTTTTTTTTCAATTTCTTCACTTAGCAGCCATGAAAGAAAGAACAACACAAAACTTACATCAAAATGCATGTCTGGAGCGTCCAGTGTGTGTTAAGAAGAAAACACGCCGAGTTTCAGCGATGTTGCAGTGCAGTAGATTATTTATCACTGCTTGGAAAGTTTCTTGACCTATTCGTGATAGCGTTTGTAGCTCAACGGTTAGGATAATTGCCTTCCAAGAAATAGACTCGGGTTCGACTCTCGGCAGATGCAGTTCGGTAGTTGTACTTTGGTACTTGTTCCTCGCACTGCGATTACTTGCCCATGTTGAGCTTTGGCTTCTTTACGCATACTATTCTTCTGGCCCATTATTTTATTCGACACTTTTTAAAATCGGCCTCCTTTAGGCCCAACCGAAACCTAGCTTCTCGCTGAGATGTATGGTGGAACTTACTTTTGTCCTCATATTTTGATCCAAGATTTAAATAGTGCATGTCCTTGAAGAGGCTGCAGACATTGGGCTTACCAAGGCATTCAATAAAACTAATAAAGCGTAGGTCATTATTTAGTCAGAGTATTATTTTATTTTGGTTTCTTTTTCTTCATTTAGCAGCCCTGAAAGAAAGAACAACACAGAAACTTACATCAAAATGCATGCCTGGAGCGTCCAGTGTGGGTTAAGAACAAAACACACTGAGTTTCAGCGATGCTGTAGTGCAGTAGATTATTTATCACTTCTTGGAAATTTTCTTGACCTGTTCACAATAGCGTTTGTAGTATAACGGTTAGGATAATTGCCTTCCAAGCAATAGACCTATGTTCGACTCCTGGTAGACGCAGTTCGCTAGCTGTGCTTCGATACTTGTTCGTCGCGCTGCGATTACTTGCTCATGTATAGTAGTACTTACTTTTGTCAGCATATTTTCATGCAAGATTTAAATAGTGCATGTCCTTGTAGAGGCTGTAAACATTGGGCTTACCGGGGCATTCAATAAAACTAATAAAGTGTAGGTCATTATTTAGTCAGAGTATTTTTTTTTATTTTCTTCACTTAGCGGCGATGAAAGAAAGAATAGCACAGAAACTTACATCAAAATGCATGTCTGGACCGTCCAGTGTGGATTAAGAAGAAAACACGCTGAGTTTCAGCGATGTTGTAGTGCAATATTATTTATCCCCGCTTGGAAAGTTTCTTGACCTATTCATGATAGCATTAGTAGTCCAACGGTTAGGATAATTGCCTTCCAATCAGTAGACTCGGGTTCATCTCCCGGTAGATGTAGTTCGCTAGCTATGCTTTGGTACTTGTTCCCCGCGCTGCGATTACTTGCCCAAATTGAGCTTTGGCTTTTTACGCATACTGTTCTTCTGCCCCATTATTTTATTCGGCACTTTTTAAAATCAGCCTCCTTTAGGCCCAACCAAAACCCAACTTCTCGCTGAGACGTATAGTGAAACTTGGAAAGATTCTTGACCTGTACACAATAGCGTTTGTAGTCCAACGTTTAGGATAATTGCCTTCCAAGCAATAGACCCAGGTTTGACTCCCGACAGACGCACTCAGTTACCTGCGCATTGATATGTGTTCCTTGTCCTACTATGGCTTACTTGCCCATGCTGGGCCATTTGGTTGTTTACGCGCAGCCTTCTTCGGACTCGTTATTTTATTTACCATTTTTATAGCCGCCTCCTTTGGGACCAATCAAAACCCACTTTGTTTACGTTGAGATGTTTATGTTGGCGTTGTTTAATTAAGGGAGGTCGGCTGTCCTTGCTTATATCCTCGTAATTTCGTGCAAGAATAAAATCTCTGCTATCGATTTTGGGTTTTCCATTTACTTCTTTTTTCCTTGCTTATCCACCACAGAAATGATTAGAAATAAACGAATAAGCTTTGTTTTACAAATTATTGAAATAATTTTTCAAATATCCTTTTATTTTCAAATTATATCTCTAATATATTTCTATTGTTACCGAAACTAATTTTTTTACGTTTTACGATTGATCCCTCTTTACATTTTAACTACCGCTTCTCTTGTCTTACCTAAACATATAAACTCGATTACTTCGTCTAATTAATACGACTAAATCAACTAATTTTATATCTAAACCGATCACAATTTTGCTAAAACATCGTAAAATTTTCATTGGTTAAAATACTAGTTTCCTTGTTCTACAACCGAGTCAATTGAATGTACCTTAACTATGTTTAAATTATATATTAATAGTAGTATGGTTGGTCGAATAATAAACGTATCGTTTTATAACTAACTAGAAGTAATAACCTCCAAAAACAACAGTCGAGACAATTTTTTGCAAATTTCAAAGCTTTTCATAATCTTTTGATTTTAAGCTTCATCGAAGAAAATGAATATTTAAGTAATTTGATTCTCTGAGCCAACTTACACACTTTTTAAGAGCAATAATTCAGTATTTGAAATATATTTGTGCGCATATCCTACATACAATGGATTTCCAGGATATTTTTATTCGACGATGAAATTTTTATCATTTTTAGTTGAATAAAAATGAATGATTTTTATTTAAGAAGCATAATTTTCTATGTTAGTTTCTTCTTCTTAAATGCGGTCATTTACTGATAAATCAGTTTGGTTAATCGTAAAGTACAAGAAGCATATTTTTTATATATGATAATTATATTAAAATAAATACTGAAATCAATCATCAGTATTATTAACTTTGTAAACGTTACATTACTTATTTGTACAGGGAAGAAGCAGATGCTGGTTGCGATCTCTCTAGTTGTTTGAGGTGATCAGAAAAATTGGGGGAATAAACTAATCTAGCACCTAAGGTTTACTAACGAAGGTGGATGAAATTTCCTTTTATTCCCTAATGAGTTATATATCAAATGCTAGTCCTCATGTTCTTCAACGTGTGTACCTACTTTGACATTACACACAATCAACATCATTGGTTTCGTGTTTTAATAAATACATTGCAAGTCAAATTAATATAATGAAATATAACTAAAACTGAAATTCATCCAACAAATGTTAACTACAGTTCAATGCTAATAACATTTTTCGTGACAACACGATAAAACTAATGTATAACGAACTAAACGGGACAATACAATAACATCTGTTTTTAGTTGCAAATATTGGTAGCATTTGTAGTGTAAAGTGCAACAAATATTATGGGTGTGCTTTTTACGAACGGTAACGGGACATTTGAGTGTGACACGTTGGTAAACAAGGAGTGTGTTTTTTGGTATGAATAAGGTTTTTGAGCGTGGTATTTGAACGGGGTATTTGAGATATATTATTTGGTAATATGCGTTTAATTTTAATTCATGTTTCTTATGTGAAATTTTTTTATAGCTGTGTTGCCCGTATCAATTCAGGTTTTCATTTTGGCTTATACTAAATTTCTCCTACTTTGCCATGTTTTCATACTTCGCTTCTAAACTTTTTGTTGTTGTTACTTCTAGCATATAAATGTACAAACTAAAATGAGTCAAATCAAAATATACTAATCATTGGTACATTTTATTGGAAAGATTGTAATATTACTCCCACATTGTCAAAACATTATAAGTATCTTGGTGTATATATTAGTATGCAAATAATAGTACTAATTGAAATAAAACCAAATTGACTTGAATAAACATGAAGGCTTTATACACATACATATTAAGTGTCAAAGATAGGCACTTGATAAACGAGGGAGCGGACTTGGACGTGTCGAAAGTGGCCACAATGAAATTATGGCTAAGAACGGTACCTATATGTTTTTTTTTCTTTTTGTGTTTAGGCCCGAATCTACAAATTTCTCTCCGCTTTGTTCGTCAATCGCTTTGTTCGCGATGTGTTTATCGGTTTATTTATGTAGATGATGAGATAAAATATTTGATTTTTTTAATTACTGTCCAATTAGTTTAGCTAAGTCTTGTATAATTTATTTTGTTATCAGATATTCATTAGAAAATATTGCTTTGAATTTTCTTTTTATTCTAGGTCATAATTTTGGTTTTGCCCAATATGAGTTGAAATTGTATATTAATTCATGTAGTATTACCTATTTGTGATTAATGTTAGAAGGGGAAAGGTAAGAGAAGGAATTTTTTTTAAGGCCTCATATATAAGATATTATAATCAAACCTCAACCCTCCTGAGACGGAAGCGGCGCACCTTAACCACCCTACCATGGTCAGATCTAACATTGTTTTGATAATAATATATGCAAACAGATAGGTGGATGTTTGAGGCCCATATGAACAACCAACGCAAGAAGGCATTGAGAACTGCGGTGAAGCCGTAATCAAAGTAAGTCGCGATGCTTCAGTTAGTTTCTTCCAGTGAAAATGGTTAGTGCAAGCATGATTGAGGCAAGACAACAAGTAAAATAAATAAGCCTTGTGGTTGTGTGTAAGCATCAAACCAATTGAGGGAGCAAGGGTAAGAAGTGAATGTGTGTTTGTTATCCATATGTGTTTAAGCAAGTCAATTGAAGCGTAGCTGTGCATAGCAACACCAGGAAGCAAAAAAGGAGTGATGTTGAACAACATATATAGGATAAAATTGTCTGTTCCTGTCAACTGAAAGTTTTCATGCCCCCTTCTTCATCTGCAAACCAAGATATTTCAAAACATCTTGAATAAATTTTGTCAAATCAGGTAAAACAACATAGAGAGATGAGAAGAAGCCTGAGATAAGAGTTTTATCATCATGTATGTAAATTTTGAAGTGTTTCTGAAGAGAAATATTGCATCTGATCATCCCTTGATAGACTGTGGTGCGAGTTTCTTGTTGAATGCCATACTAGAATATAAAGAATCCCGCTGATTCTCTACGTAATTTAAAGGAATGCATGTGTTGAAGGCAGTGGTTGCATTCAAAAAATTACTCCTCTGACTTTTTGTAGATCTTGTCTTTACCCATTTGTGATTCCTGCTTTTGCGCTCTTGTGTGTGGTAAGCTTTAGAGCACCGTTATCATGACCGGACCGGACCGCCGGCCAGACCATCAAAACCGCCGACCATCAGCCAAGACGGGCCGAAGGTCATCAAAACCGCTATTTACAACGGACCGCGATTTGACCGTCGGAAATGCTTGGGAACCTCCATAGAGCAGCGGTTCATTGAGCTATTTCTGGATAATTTGTGATTTGGAACCTAATTTGATAATTTAGGTTTAAATGGAAGTTGGGAATTATCGGCTTAGAGAAGGAGAAGAATAAGTCGTTGTATTCTGAAGGGGAAATTTTATACTTAGAGCCTTTGCTATTTTTTTATTTCTCAGTTTTTCTAACATTCAGCCCCAATACCGTTTGAAATTTCTGTTTAGGTCCATCTCTTCTTTTGTTTATGTTAAGAAATATGTATAAATTGTCGGAAAAACGTTGCACGTTTCTTCACGGTTCAACCGGTTCGACCTTGTAAACCTTAAACCTTAAGCCATCACGGTTCAACTTACGGTTCGATCATGATAACTATGCTTTAGAGTATTCCCAGCGGGAATGCTTGAGAAAGTGGGGGCAATCCTGACTTAAATCACGCTCCTCGCGCTGTAGCAGTGTTGATTGCAGCGTGAGAAGCAGATTAAGTGGAGATTCTCCCCATTTATTTTTTTAAACGTCGATCGCTAAACAATAAACTAATCGTCGTTTAAAAGAAAAATAAAGCGTTAAACGGCTAACTGAGTGCCGTTTTACCTTTAAACGACAATTTTTTTTGCCATTTAGGGTATTTTGTATAAATTAGAAAAAACATTGTGAAGTCCCACTGACTGCTATAATAGTAGGGCTTTTCCTCGCTTTTTTTCTTCTTTCTTCTCACAAAAATGGACACCAGGGAACGCTCCTAGCTCTTTGTACGTTGTTGTTGACTATTTTGCATTATTCGTATCTAAGACTCCAGCTTGATATTTAAGTTTGATGTGACACTTCGATCGTTCATTGTTTTGGCAATCTCTCTCGCTTGAAACTTTCTTAGCTCAAACTTTGGATGTGAGTTGCTTTACAAAACTGACGAATGTGATCATATTAGCACGTATTAGCAAATATTAATAATGGCTTTTTTTTAATAATCTGAAAGCTAAAGGCTTCAAAATATTAGTTACATGCAAGGATTAATCATATTCTTAGTTTATGATAAGTATCGAGAGAACTACAGATAACTATTTCTTTTTTCTATAAGATTACAAAGGTGTGTTGTTGATTGCTCTCACCCTTCTCGCACAATGCATTCATTACTCATCACTTTTAACTAGTTGTCAAATATGGTTCTGATAGCTAAGCCATGAAATGAGTATGTGGTTGGTTCATAAGTGCATAAAAACATTTACCAGCATAAATCCTTGTTGCCTTGTCAATTCAATAAACAATAACATGGACCATATGTTATGTAAGCTGCGCCTTTGCGGAAGCGTCCAGGATCTTATTCACCCAATTACTTAAAGACGATTTCTATGGAAACAAACACAGATATGAAATCACACGCGCAAACACAAAATATTCCACCCAACCACCCTCTTTATTGATTCTCAAAACGAATTTTGTTTACACTCACTGGTTCAACAACCAACAATAAACAAACTACAAGAATCAATAACCTTATTGAGAAAGGGAAAGAATATCTAGATGACTACAACTCTTGTTGGAGAAGGAGAACAAAGAAGAACGACGGTTAACCCTTGGATTAATTGGAGGCACCAATCCTCTCTAGGGCACACAAGCCCTAGAGGCACGCAACTGCCACTTTATTCGGTCATCCATTAATCCAACGCTATGTGCTGCTTTTATAGGAGAATAGAAGGTCTAGGCAAATACCCAATTTGCCCCTTCATTACTTGTAGAATAAGTCACAGAAAGATTAAGTCAAAACCGCAGAAAAACCCGCTCAGACGTCTGACCAATATATGTCAGACGTCTGTCCATGATCTCGGGTTCCAAACCCTGTAGACACAGACGTCTGACCTAGATCCCTCAGGCGTCTGTGCTGAAACATAACACAAAACTGTTGCTCCTTGCCTTCTTTCTGCCGTTGCTCCATCTCCACTATCGCCAAGCACATCCACGTCTCGTCTCCATCAACATATGTGATTTTCATGTCACAAATCACAACACTCCACCTTGATATGAAATCACATCATATCAAACAATCTTCCAACACACAGGTCATCTAGCTCTTTCAACGACACCTTCTCTCAATTAAAACCAACCTCGATTTCTAGGCAACCAGATACACCCCACCTGTTCCGAGTACAGGGACTCAATTGATTTCAGGGCAACAATCACACCCAGTCGATTTGAAAGGACTACGACCACACCTCAATTACAAACACAACCCACCGCCTGCAAAAGATGCATCTACCACCTGAGCTGCACCGTGCATAAACCAACGGTCTAAAAGTGCTTGCAATTCCATAACGACACCCATCTACCACTTGATCTGAGCTCCTTCCTTGATCACTCCAGATCCCTTGAGCATCATCAACATGAAGACCCCTGTCGAAAACATGAACTGAATCACCAAGGTATAGGCAAATCAAACCAATTGCCAACATCTTCATCTTCTTCCATCTTCCCTCATCCACATCTGAGGGCTTCTCTTCATCTCCATCAACCAAACCATTGAGGCCTTCAAATCCCCATTCAAAATTAGTCATCACCAACAGCGCCATCATATCCGACGTCAAAAAAATCAATTTTTTCAATAAAAAATCAATTTTTTTCAAACAAAAATCAAAATTTTCAATCCAAAAATCACTCTTAAGCTTTGTGATGATCTAGCTCTGATACCAACTGTTACGTAAGTTGCGCCTTTGCGGAAGCGTCCAGGATCTTATTCACCCAATTACTTAAAGACGATTTCTATGGAAACAAACACAGATATGAAATCACATGCGCAAACACAAAATATTCCACCCAACCACCCTCTTTATTGATTCTCAAAACGAATTTTGTTTACACTCATTGGTTCAACAACTAACAATAAACAAACTACAAGAATCAATAACCTTATTGAGAAAGGGAAAGAATATCTAGATGACTACAACTCTTGTTGGAGAAGGAGAACAATGAAGAACGACGGCTAACCCTTGGATTAATTGGAGGCACCAATCACTACATCAGAAATGACTTTTGGTAGCGTTGAAAAAACGCTACCATAACTTGCAGTAGCGTTTTAGAGAACGCTGCGATACGACATGCAACTAAAAGTCTAAAAGTTTTTGTTGCGTTTTAATAAACGCAACCAAAAATGAACATATTGTAGCGTTTTAGAAACCCTACATAAGGTTTTTTGGTAGCAGGTTAAAAATGCTACTAAAGTGACACTTGCATCATTTCTTAATTTTTTTTGTAGCGGTTTTTCAATCCTACTATATGTTTTTTGTTGCGTTTCATTTTAACTACAATATCTTTTGTAATTACATTTGTAGCACTTTTTCAACGCTACTAAAACTTACTGATGCACCCCACATTTTAATTGCGGTTATTTACTGTTAATGGCTTGTAACATTTCCATCAATCGCTTATATATAATAGAAATATTAAAACAAATAATCATATGAGTTTCGTTTTCAAACTAAAATCAATAACACCATATTTAAATACCAAAAAAAGCACATTACTCGCAATATCAAATATAACACCCATAATCATCTCAATAGTAGTATTTCGACAAATAAGTGAATCCACATACCACAACTGCTTACAAACAAGTCTACACGACTAGTACAAACAAAATAATAGTTAAAGTCTTGTTCATAGCTTAATTACCACTGGTTCTTTGACGCGGCTGTTCTTCACTTCATAAATCTAATTACCTGTACATAAGTATAACGGTCAACGGTAAGAATTACATACAAGTATAACGGTCAACAGTCGTAGTTACATAAATGTGAAAAATGCATAAATTATATATAAGAGAGCACACCAATTGGGATACTGGTTGTAACTAAATATTTTGCAAAAATATTGTATTTTGTAAATATTAGTTTGTTGAATGATAAAGTAATTTGAATCCCCTTCAAACGAATTGAAAGTTCAAGCTTATTTTCCCAATTCATGTTCATAAGAAAAATGATACCAATAAAATGATCAAGTCAGATTCAAGGAAAATAAATGGACATGCAACAACCAACTTAAATTACTCAACTGCAACAAAGTGTTTAAACTGAGATCTTTTAAGCTAGGGCATCTATTCATGTGTGTGTGGGGGGGGGGGGGTGGAGGGGAATAAGAAAGCAAATATTTCATATACTTTGGTATAACGACCAAAAATAAGGGGAGAAGTAAGTCTTTGAATTGCAGTACTTATATATGCTTCACATATATTATCAAAATTTAAAAATAAAATAAAAAACTGAATGGATTATTTTCATAAAATGTTAAAAGAAAATTTAATGTACCTGTTCTGCTAAGTACATTTGAATCTTGTTAGGGATTCTACATATATTTTGATATATTGATATAATCAGTATTTTCTTAACTAGCACTCCATAGATTCTATCAACTTCAATTTTTTTTTTCTAAAATTGTTAGTGGTGAAGAAGTTGGTCACTATAAAAGATATTTGTTGACAGCTATTATATATTTTCGGAAGTATATTTGGTACAAAAACATCCAAGCTAGTATAATAGCTATGTGATTTTTATTTACGGTTGTGTTGAATGCATGGTTTGAGATTCCGGCCGACACCTCAGAATTTCGACCATTTTAGTCCGGTTTCGGTGGTGGCCGGACCGGAATCCGATCTTATTTCCGTTTCGGTGGTCGTTGGGTGAAAGAAGGGCAAAAAAAGAAAAAGAAAAAAAGGAATCTTGTTCATAATTGCAAAACGAAAGCGTTGATGAATAACAACATCTACATTAAGGTATTATTAGGAGCAACAAAATCAAATTTGATAAGAAAAAATCGCATGCTAAAAGGAAGAGACACGCAGTCGGCTGATAGAGAGATAGGTTTGGTTGAAGTAACGTGATTCTAGGGTTTAATAATGAGAATATTTTTGCGGCTGCTTTGAAACTTGCCTTGGTGTGGTATGGACTTGGTATGGACATTGAATAATTACTTAGTAGGCTGGTTAGTTGGGCTTTTTAGCTACTGCAGAAATATTGAAGTAAAATATGAAGTATTGTTTTCTATTAGGCTCGTTATAATCTTGGTTTTGTTTATTAAGCTTAGATACATTTAACATCTATTGTACTGCAGCTACAATTATAAGAATTTTAAATGATGATTAACATATCAATAAGTAAAATCATCCAAAAAGTAAAGAATTTCCGGAATTACCGAAACGGAACCGAAACATTGTACACTTTTAATCTTCGGAACAAAACCGGAAACTGGAATTTTAAATCTTGGTTGAATGTGTTGTCATGCAGAGGAACGGTGTTCACCCTATCCTTGCATACCTATAAGTGGATAATTTAGTAGTCATATTTTATCTTATTGTGCGATTTGCTATTTTAGGAATAAACCATGTTATAAATGCCGATGTCCAATTGTGTGCGGCCATTACTCTACGGTGGTACAAAACCACCCACACATTTCACTTTCCTTGTGGTGAGTTAGGACCTACACCGCTTGATTTCTCCATGCTTACTGGTATTAGCATTGGAGTAAGTGCTTATCCCCAACTGCCTTATGACGATGGTCGATGGCGTGATCGTGCACTTGTTCATGATCTACTGCCTCATTTGGATGTTTCTGCTACGTCGTATCAGGCAGAAGGCGCTATTAGAGTGAGCGCGATCCGTGCGGCTATGGACAGGATACTCGAGCACTACTCTGTTGATGACGACTTGGAGCTTACTCGATTATTTGTGTTATACCTTATGGGTAACCTTTTCTTTAGTTCTTCGAGCAGTAGCGTTCCTGTGGGGTTTTTTGCGGTCGCGGCTGAGATAAATGCCGATGGGGCGATTTTATATGATTGGGGCACACCTATCCTTGCATACCTATACAGATGTCTCGACATGCAGTGCACCATCACTGATTCTCAGGTTTCTTTATTTGGATTCTGGGAGTTGTTACAGTATTGGTACTTTGAGTACTCTAGGAACTTTCATTTTATCACCCGTATTGCTGACCCATCGACCTTTTTCCCCCGTATATGCTTTTGGACTGCGGACAACCGGGGGCCCAGAGATAATGAGTCACGCCATGTGTTTTCCGTTGCCCATAACCAGATTGAGCTGAGGATGTATAGGGATCAGATTCTATGGCATCCATTTGAGCAGAGTACATCCATCGATCTTGAGATCATACAGATTGCTAGGATGCTTGCCGGACGGAGATTTCCACTTATATCTTGTCCCGTGGCGCTAGGTGCTTATTGGTATCTTGGTGAGAGGTGCTAGAGACAGTTGTATGACTTCGATGCTATTCCGGATGATCCACACCCACATACTTATCGGTGTATGATTTACCCGACGGAGCAGCTAGATATAGCCAGGACAACAGGCTGGTGGACGGCTGAGAGCTTTGTTATTATCGGGGAGTGTTACCTTACCTTCTGGCGTAGATTTTTCACCGGGTCCTCAGATACGATTACGCATGCAGCATCGATTGATTTAGTAGGGCCATCTGCTATACGACACGGCATACGTCCACCTGTTGTCGAGGATGTTACCCAGTCCAGTCAGAGCTTTCGTGCAGCTGATCATGTGGCGGCCGCCAGTCATTTTGGATGGACCATGGCAGTGCCCACCATTGGACCGGATCGTTACGTTGACGTGTTTCATCCTCCGGCCCATCACGATTACCCGGATCCTACACAGGTATCATATCATGATCTGTATGATATGCAGATGGGGATTAGGCATACGGGCTATATAGAGCATAGGCGTAGCCTAGATTACTATGATGGTGAGCTACGTCGTGTTGCAGAGGAGGCACGACAGCAGCAGGCGCATTTAGAGGCACAGCTTGAGGCAGAGCGCAAGAGACTTCAGGACTTGCAGATGTATTACCACCATAGGTCTAGTGCTGGGTCCAGTCAGCCTCCAGATGTTGGTGATCATGAGAGACGTCATCGGCGCCGCACACGTCCACGTACACATTCAGATGACTCGGACGAGTGAGTTACTATCACTTTTATGTACTTTCGCAGTTGTCAGGTGTATGGTCCACTGTTGGAGTAGACATTCTGCATTTTTTGAATACCAGTGTTATGTACTTTTGTTGTATTACCACTGTTATGTACTTTTGTTGTTCTACGTATTCCTAGTTGATAGTTGTCTGTTCTTGTTGTTTGAGTAGACGTTCTGTATTTGTTCACTACCATGATTATGTACTTTCGATGTTTTACGTTTTCGCAGTTGTCAGTTGTATGTTCCTATTGTTTGAGTATGCGTTCTGTATTTGTTGACTACCGCTATTATGTGCTTTCGATGTATTTTGTGTACGTTTTGATTATGTTTCTGTGTAGAGACTACATTTGGTTATGTGTAGACACTGTATTTATGTGTAAAGAATGTTTTTGTGTAGAGCCGGTATCTTCTGTTGTTCTAGTTCCTGTAGGAGTTATTTGGAATGTAATAACGTTTGAATTTGATGTTGAACAAGGTTTCCCTCTTCTCGTGTAGAAATGCAAAATTCTTAAACAGCACGCCAACATAACAAGGTTTACATATAACTCCATATTCTACGCACAAACAGCAAAGTAAATAGACAGTAAAACAACAATAAAATCACAATACCATAAGCCTACTCAGTTCCATAGCGGGTCAACCAACTGTAGCGTAGTTTATACGCTTCGTAACCAACGAACTCCTCACCATACTCGAAAAGGTAACGAGAATCATATGTTGCTTGATTTGTTTTAAATATGTTCTCGTCTTCAACAGTTTCGATAATCTTTGTGTACCGATCACAAGCGTCTGCAAAATGACGATTAGCCATTTGGATTTCAACCGATGTTCGTGTAGTGGGCCGGGAACGATGGTTGTTGTATAGCCTCGTGATCATTGCCCATCTTTCTTCATATGTTAAACCCCCTCCACTTTGCATTAGCAACTCATCTCTCTTTTCAACCTCAATATAGGATTTTACGAGGGCCAGCAAATCCTTAGACGAAAAATCTGGAGTAGGAGAATTATTACAAGCACTATTACTAGGTCGTTGATTTACTGGAGAAGGACGCGGAGCTGTAACCGCTCGATGCTGAATCGCGACGGGCACCTCTTCAACTTGTGTATCATGAACTAAACCCTTTTCGTTATCGTTCACTAAGTTTCGTTCGTACTCATCAAAAATCCTTCCCATTTCTTCATCACTTATTTTTGAATTGTCCATGTAACCTGTGCATCAGTAGAATTAGTAGAGTAATTAGAAGTACGAATTTTGTTGATAATAAACGTTACCTTTAAGAAAACAAGAAAATAAATTTTCTCCCTTTACTCTACAACGGTGCTGCTTGAAGCTGTAGAAGGTATGAGATGGATTATCAGATATGGAGTACTTATAAGGGCAATGTACGACCAACATTTACAATTCAACATACTTGAATACGGTTTACAGGGTTCTCGTGTTATTATGGTTGATTCTGTACAATGTCCGGTCACATCATTGCAATTACGTATGCTTTGAAACTAGAGGAAGAAATAAGAAAGCTGCGAAATCAAGTTAACGACCTAAGTAATTCAAATTATCGACTCCAACGTGGATTAAATTAGGATTTAAATATTTTATGTTATGCTAATATGTACTGTATCGTTACGCATCCTATCACTTTATCACTAAAAAGCAGATTCCCTACAGTGTTCCCTACAGTCGTACCAGTGACCGGTTACATCAGTATTTTGTTTGTTTACCTACACAAGCTTTGAAAATCACAAAGTGTAGCTAGTGACCATTCACACCATAACTAATATTGCAGCTATATATACATATGTTACTTAGTCACAACTTACCGCACTCAAACACCTTCGTTCTCATTCTTAGAGCACATCCTTCTATTAGAACTCACTGACGATGTCTTCGTGGTCATCTTCTACAGACTTCGAGGAACAGGCGTACAACGAAATGAGGCTACAGGAGCTTCAAGACGAATTTCAGTTCCTAAACCAAATTAGACCGCAAACTGAACCGTCGTATGAACAGCTGAACGTTCAACCTCCATATGAAACTCAAGTCCCACCTGTTCAAGTATCATCTGAACAAGCTGTCACTCAGTCAACTCAGGAAGAAGAGTTCTTTCGTGTACCACTGCAGGAACAAATAGTTGATTCCTATCCAGTTCATTGCTACTGCGGGTACGCGGTTGAAGTTGTGGTTTAAGCAGAGGGAAACAATATAGGTCGGCGCATTCAGCGATGCCCAGCCTTTCCAAATGGTTGCAATTACACGGAATGGATAGACCAACCTTTGTGTCCTCGGGGAATAGCATATTGTAACGAACTCGAACGGGAAAATAGACGTGTTCGAAGTGATAATGAGCAGTTGCGATTGAACATTAGGCGACGCCCGTAAGACTAAACGTAAAATGCATTTTAATGAAGTTACTAATTCCTACTCCATGCTTTGATTGAGCTAGTTCGCATGTACTATCGTCAGTTGTTGTGTCTGTATGAACTATTTCAATGGTGCCATCACATAAAATGTTGGCATTTACTATTAATCTCATGATATTACGTTAGATTCCCTACAGTGTCCGGTCATATCATTGCAGCACGATAAATGGTGCCATCACAAGCAATGTTGGCATGTACTATTAACCTCGTGATATTAAGTTAGATTCTCTACATTGTCCAGTCACATCATTGCAGAACGAAAAATGGTGCCATTACTATTAATTTCGTATACTGTTGTCATTTAATTCGGAAGAGACTACCAGCACCAAAAAAAGGGTCGTCCACCAGTGCTTTAACCATTTCAATTCACGAAATGGTTACGAAAAATGGGCCGTTCCCAGGTGTCTTATTTCTGCTTGCGACATAATGAAAACAACTATAATATCATGACAACTAGTAGAACTATTGACAAACCATAATCATACAAACTTCAACAATTAGTACAACTATTGAGCAATTAAAACAACTGGAACAATGACAACTAGTAGAACAGAAGGAAATGCCAAACCATAATCATACAAACTACAACAACTGAGCACACCAGCATCAAATTCAAACACGTACACCTACCATGGTTTAGGGAAAGGACCATCTCTTGTCTCACCGGCATTAATCTTGCTCAAGCGTCTTATTTCTGCTTGTGCTTCGAGTGCATACTGACGTCCACGTTCGCAAATGGGAGGGTCAATCCACTCCATAAAGCAACAACAATCAATGGCATCAGGATAATTCATGTGATCGTTGAAGGCTTCACAACCGAAAAATGGACGACCGGCATTTGTTTCGGTCTCGTCAACAACAACGACCGACACTTGTCCACAATAGCAAACAGGGTTGGATCCAATCGTCCCTAATGGCTCGGAAACCTTCCCTTCGCGTACAATTTCTTTTCCAGCTCTTTCATAAACGGAATGAGCATCGTCATTTGAATACTGTTGGTGTTGGGATAGGGGTTTCTTGCTTACACCTTTTTTTCCGCTTCGCTTGGGTGCAGAAGAAGACATTTTTTGGGTTATACAACTTGAAGTTGAAAAGGTAGTGTGTTAGTGTGGAAGAAGGAGAATGTAGGTTGATATATAATGGGAGGGATTGCGACCATTTAAGTTGCCGTTGGGGCGCAACGGCTATAAAATAAAAAAGCAAACAGTTTGCCGTTATATTTTTATAACGGCAAACAATTTGCCGTTATATTTTTATAACGGCAAACTCCTTTATGCATTGGTAACTACATCTCCTCCTACATATATCGAATGTCGTTTCACTAAAACCCTATCCATCTACTTAGAGCGTAGTCATGCCAATTTCTTATCCATCTTCTTACAATTACACGGACCTTATTTCTGGACCATCAAATCCTAATCCGTCCGCATCTAGAGAACCAACCGAGTGGTATATTGAAATGGAAGAGCGACACAATGACGAGGTGCGACAATTAGAGCTCGAAGCAGGAATGCACGAAATGGAAATAAGCAATCAGCAAGACAATCCAGCACGACAACATGACCGTAGGGCTAACCTTGTAATTCCTCGTGTAAGAGCCACGGTTGAAGAAGGCGAGGTGCAATCCGCAAATATTGTATGCTTTTGTGGTTTTGAAGCACCGCAATTAGTCGTCCGTCATGGAAAAGACGTTGGACGACGATATTATACTTGTCCAGTACGAAACAACGGATGCGAGTTCGGACAATGGATAGATGATCGCTTTCCCCATCGAGCAATTACGTATGCTTTGGAACTAGAGGAAGAAATAAGAAAGCTGCGAAATCAAGTTAACGACCTAAGTAATTCAAATTATCGACTCCAACGTGGATTAAATTAGGATTTAAATATTTTATGTTATGCTAATATGTACTGTATCGTTACGCATCCTATCACTTGTATCGTATCACTTGTATTGTTATTTGATGTTACTATGTTCTGCTGTTCTAGTTCCTGTATGTGTTGTTTGAAATGTATTAACGTTTCGTAACCATCTGTAGTTGGTCGACGGACTGTAGCACATTAACTGGTCACGTCTTGCACAGTTCGCATAGTGCAGTCATCTTTTATGTGACAGTGGCGTCATGTCACTCTTTGTCGAGAGTTATTGGAATATAGTCCAGCTCTCAGTCTGTAGCCACAGGGGGTCGTCCTCGATACACTTTATCACTAAAAAGCAGATTCCCTACAGTGTTCCCTACAGTCGTACCAGTGACCGGTTACATCAGTATTTTGTTTGTTTACCTACACAAGCTTTGAAAATCACAAAGTGTAGCTAGTGACCATTCACACCATAACTAATATTACAGCTATATATACATATGTTACTTAGTCACAACTTACCGCACTCAAACACCTTCGAAAAATTATGAAATTTGCCACGCTCACATATTGATTCGAAAAATTATGAAATTTGAAATCTAGCAATAACTTGACATCACGGATCCAACAAAAGTGGTTTCGTCGAAATCCGAGGTCGTTTGCAAAATTTCCATTTTTAAGGGCCTGAATTCCATAGCGACTGTTAAGAATTTTCAATTGGACATATCTTTTGATTCCCGCTATGAAATCTTGATTTTTCGGATTCGTTGGAAAGATATTCTCGATTAGATCCTAATGTTTTTGGTTTCACTAAAATCCAGATTGTTTTGCACTCGGTACATTCAATTGAAGTTTGAAATCGAATTATCGAACTACCGCGCCATTTTCAATTCTATTTATAATTATATATAATTATTTATATTCTAACGACGACGTATATAATATATACGTTCGAATTATATTCAAAATAAATTTCTCGTCGATATTATTTAAAATATTCTATTTTAAATGTCCAAAATTCACATCACAACAACTGGCCGAATTGACTACTCAATGACAGAGCCATTATTGGCAACCAATTAGTGCCAACCTTTCACATCACAACAACAGTCCGAATTGAGTACTCAATGACAGAACCATTATTGCCAACCATTTAGTGTCAACCTTTCACATCACAACAACTATCCGAATTGACTACTCAATGACAGAACCATCATGTTGGAACCATTATTGCCACCCATTATTGCCTACATGTACTCTATGTCAGAGATATTTAGTTTACCATCCCTGCTTATATATATCTCTCGTTCGGATACGCTTAGAGATAACAACGAAACTCAACTTATAAAAAAGCAAGCAATGGATCCAAATCTATACTACCATTACTACAAAAACAAGAAGAATCAAACTGATAATTCCGAACTAGAAGTGGAGCAAGAGACGGAGGAGGAGCTGGAACAGCACGCAATGGTTGCGTATTCCAATTATTTCGCTGAAGGCTCAACTAGCAACCATCGGGGTAGCATGCATGGCCGGATTGACCGACGGTATAAGAGAGACTACAAGGATGGACATGAAAGACTAATGAGGGATTACTTCATCGACAATCCAACCTTTGATATAACTTTGTTCCGCCGTCGTTACCGTATGAGTCCGGCTATTTTCTCAAAAATATATCTTAAACTTCACCAGTCAAATCCATATTTCACTTATAGACTGAACGGAGCACAAGAAATCGGCCATTCACCACACATCAAAATCACCTCGGCGTTGAGGATGTTAAGCTATGGAACATCTGGCGATCAAATGGATGAATATTTCAGAATCGCAGCATCAACAGCAATAGAGTGTCTGAAAGAATTCTGTAAAACAGTTGTTGCAGAGTTTGGGAAGGAGTATCTACGGACGCCTGGACCTAACGATATAACCAGGATACTACGCAGGGCAGAAGCCAGAGGATTTCCAGGTATGATTGGAAGTTTAGATTGCATGCATTGGACTTGGAAAAACTGCCCAACGGGATGGAAAGGAATGTTCACCGGACATAAGAAAGTGCCATCAATGATCCTTGAAGCAGTAGCAACAGACGATTTATGGGTTTGGCATGCTTTTTTTGGAGTCCCAGGTTCATTGAATGATATAAATGTTTTAAAACAATCATATCTTTTCACAGAACTTGCTAACGGATTGTCAACAGATGTTTCATATAAACTTGGTAATATCGAACACAAAACTGGGTACTACCTAGTCGATGGAATATACCCAAAGTGGAGAACTTTGATGCAAGGGTACAAAGTTCCATCAAATGATAAAGAAAGGTATTTCACTAAAAAAGTAGCTAGCTACAGAAAGGACATCGAACATACGTTTGGTGTTTTACAAGCCCGATTTCATATTTTACGAAATCCTACTCGTTTTCATGATGCAAGAGTGCTTTCAGAAATCATGTATGCTTGTATAATAATACATAACATGATTGTGGAGTCTGAAAGAGGCGGATATAAGAATCAAAAGTCTAATTATCCTGACATGTTTACGGGCTCAAATGCAAAACCCCATAAAGATGTAAACTCAATGGAAGAATATGTTGATATGGTTCAACACATTGAAGATCAAGCTGCACACTTCCAATTGCGTGACCAGTTGGTGGAACATTTGTGGGCGCATAAAGGAAGGAATAGTCGGAATCAGTAGTTGGTACTAGAACTATGTATCAGTGTGTAGTCGTGTACTATGTATCATTTGAACTATCTATCAGTGCGTACTTGAGTCAATAAATGTGGTTTCCAATCATATTGTAGATTGTATCATTATTTCAACTCAACCCAACATATACAGCTCGTACATAAACAAAAACTACTACATTAATACTAGAAACAGGTCACAATCATATTACAACTCACCCCAACATATATAGCTAGTACATAAACACCCACCATCACATAAATACTACAAACAGTTCACAATCATATTACAACTTAACCCAACATACATAGCTAGTCCATATACGAGCCACTAACGCTTCCGCTTCTGCTTCCTTTGTTTTTTCTATACTCTCCAATCTGCTCGGCTGCTAGTTCTTGCTGTAGAGGGGTAAGCTTACTAAAATCGCATGTAATCATTTTAACATAATTATTCTCTCGAGCCAAAGCTTTCTGCTCCTCCAGCTTCTTTTCTTCCATGGCTTGTTTCTCCGCATGTTCTTGTCTGCGGAGCTCTCGATCATCCCTAATTGCCTTTTGGAAATCTTCGTCGCTACGGTTTCTTTCCACCGAAAATCGAGCTCTATGCTCTTTTGTTGCCTTAGATGAACTCTCCATTGTTTCCATAAATCTAGCAAACTCTGCACCTCGTTGCTCCAGCTGAATTGCCTTGGATCTGCCGACAAGTCGTCCATCACTACTTCCAAATAAAGGGTTTCTTTCTTGCGAACTCGGGCCACTTCCTGGACTAGAATCAGAGTAGTTCATCCTTCTAGCTTTGTTCTGTTGCTCAAACATGAAGTTGCTGGGGTTCTTCCACTTCGGCAACCTAGATAGAAGCTCATAACAGTCTTGGAATTTAAACGGATGACCATACTTTTGCTGGTAGGCCTTTCGTGACTCTTCAATCTGTAACACAAAGTGGATATTGTATGAGCGTATGTCATTTCTAACTAATCGATCATAGTATAGTAAGTTATTTTTCAAAGTAATCTACGGTACTTACAACGTCATAAGGTGCAACACCGCTTTGCTGTCTGTTCTCCAAGGCTGTCAGTATTGCAAGATAGTTCTGACACGCGGCATTCATAACTCTATAACCGCCTCTAAGTGATGCCCATGTTCTATTCCTCGCTTCCAACGAATTGTAGAACTCTGCTACTCTTTCCCAAAATTTCTCACCTTTCATATTATTTCCAACAATGTTGTCTTGTGAAATGCGTATCCACGATTTAGCAAGTGAAACGTACTGCTCGGAAGTAAACTTACATTGTTTTCTTCTTCCATCCGCTGGTATATCTTCCCCTTCAGCATTATCATCCTCAATATCTTCTATTCCGTGATTCGGCTCCGATTCAACTTCGGTTTGGTGTCGTTTACTGAAAATGCTCCTTAAAGACTTCACCTTCTTTGTCTTCTTTTGGTTATATTCGGGACTGATAGGTGCAACGTATTCTTCATTCAATTCTTCAGAATTTGTAACATTTACTTCCTCATTTGCATCTTCCTCCTCCTCCTCCGTAGAAGTCCCAACATTTTCTTCGGTAGTAGGAGAGACATACTCATACGAAAACTGTCTTTGCAGATTTTGCATCGCTTCGCGGTCACGAATCTCGGTCTGTTGCGGAGTTAGGTGAGGTTGTTGACTTTGCTCGGTCTGCATCATCATTGACATATACGACGAATGATCGTCGTACACGCCTACCCCGGGCGGTCGTTGGTAAATCTGTGGCGGGACGGACGATTGGATGGGAGGAAAATTAGGAGGACCGAGCGGTTGGTACGGTGGACGGTATGGATAATTTGAATACGGCGAGTAGCCATATTCGTGAGATGGCTGCAACGATTGCTGTTGTTGGATTGACCGTTGCATCGCATACGATGACGAGTGCGGTTGGGACATGAGTTTCTTGTTTATTGTTTTTTCCCGCTTTGCTTGGGTGCAGACGAAGACATTTTGTTGATGAAGAAGTTGGGAAGGTGGAGTGGTTGTGTGGAGGAGGAAGAAGAAGGAGATAGGGTGGTTTATAGAGAGGAAGTGAACTAGCCGTTGGGGTTGCAACAGCTAGTGATTATAACGGCAAACTGTTTGCCGTTATAAGAACCAGTCTCTGTTGGGTGAACCAGCCACGGAGGAGCTCAAAACTAGCCACAGACCAGCCACGGGTGAGTGAACAAGCCACACCTGGTTGCTCCGTGGCTTGTTTAGTAACTGAACAAGCCATTGTTGGTTGTGCTCTTACTACAACCCGCGAGAAGAGAACCAGCAACTAGAATCAAACTCCAGCATTTCCACCATACCCAAACTGCACCTACTGTTTGACCCATCAAGAACCACAAAACTACCATAAAATCAACACTACATGGGTCATAAAAAGGAAATCGAAGACAAAGCAACTACCCCATGAATCCAAATCAATACTACGCATATACAAAGCTACCATAAAGGCCCGTTGAAGTTAACACACAAAGGGACAAGTCCTTACATTGGCCAAAATAAATGTGATGCAAAAAAGAGAATCTGAATAGGGAACACACTGAAAAGGGTGATGCAAAAATGTTATTTTTATTTCTTATTTTTCTTATGGACTAAATTTTTTGTGTAGGTGTACGTACTGCCTGTATATGCTATGCATGATTGATTGAGTATACTGAATAAAGAACATCTTGTTTAGGCATGGAAGACTCGAAGTGGAAATCGAAGTATGTATGTTAAATAGGCAAGTGTTAAAGTGCAATATATAGAATGAAGTGCAAGCTTTTGAAAATGAAAAAAAATGAAGTGCATGCTTGGAAGAGGCGAGTGGTGCACGCTGACTGACAGAGTGAAGCTCGCTGATTGAGATAGGAAAAAGATGTGTAGGCAAGACGTGACATGACTAAATGGAAGATCTTGCTAGCAACAACAAGTGACAACTGACAAAGGAGTAGTGAAAAAGGTTGTACGAATTATGAGCAATAATTAGTGGGTTCTCCTGCATTTTCATTAATTGATAATTAGCTTGGGAAAGTCAACAAGTGGTCATTAGCTTTTTCACTAACTAGCAATGCACTAAAAGCATCACAAACAGTTAATTAATTTTTTCACTAGTTAGCCACCAAGTGGTCATTTTCTTACAAATATTTCTTTTTTTTTAATTGAAAATTAAAAGACAGAGATATGGTCAAAGATGAATTGGTATGTATGTGCAATAAGTAAAAATATATAAAATTAGAAACAAGATTTGGTAATGGCATATTCTACTGCTTAGATAACACATAGTTATAGGACTAATTACTACAAGTTCTGAAAATATATAAAATATAAAAGCCACCATTATTTCTAGCAAAATCAAAATAACACATAGTTATAGGACTAATTACTATAATAAGTTCTGAAAATTACGGTAAAATAAAATTATAATAAAAGTAAATAATAATAATTTCATACCTTTATGTCTGAAATATACATGTGAGGATTAGTCGGACTTTCCAACAACACAAGCTTTGCTATTAGGAAAAATTGCAAATTTTTCCTTACTCAGATAACATATATTGACATATTTGTATTTTCATAATAAAATCAATAACAAGTTCAGAAAACATTCTCATAGTGTCAGTACTTAAACAAACAAAACATACATATATATATATATATATATATATATATATATATATATATATATATATATATATGTATAGGTTAAGAAGAAAAGAAGTAACCTGATTATAATACCATTTTTATAGCCACTTGAATCACTTTGTCAGAACCCCTCATAAATATCTTCTACTATAATAATTTCTTGACCTTGATAGCCATAAATTTAATTTGATCTCAAGCTAGTTACGGATTTATTTTATATTAACATTTTTATGAAATGACATGAGTGAAAGCATGTCAATTACCAGGTTGGACAAGATTTATGATAGTACCCAAGGAAGCCAGACCGCTAGTCAAGCAAAATGCAGCATCGGCCTTCTCCAGCTTAATTATAAGGCTATGCTGCAATAAATATACAATTTAACATTAGTTGTAGCACATGAGTACTATACAAGGCATGTCTAACGTATAAATATCAGTTTCATTTTACCTTTCCAGTATATTTCGAGTTGGAATATTACCATACTAAAAAGGACCAAGCTCGATAGTTGACGGCTACGAACATGAGTGAAGCAAATTAACACATGCATGACATAAATTAACATAGAGATTCTGTGTTATTACACTACGATCGAAAACTCTCAAATCTATATAGTTAAACGCATATATTTCTAGAAAAAACAAACTAATAAACTTGAAGAAATGTGCATGTTAGATATACAGGAGTACTCGTAGCGCCATATGGATCAAATATGTTCCCAAAAATACTCAATAGCATTGATGTACTTCGTTCCTTCTTCTTTGTTTGGCATCTATAGTATCTGCAAAGAACAAAAATTTCCCAAATTAAAAAAAGAATGTTTCCCCACATAGCATACATTCCTTTCAATCAATCATAACTTATATGTGCATATCTCGGTGCAGTTCTCATAATATAAATTTTCAATACATACCAGTGACAAAGAACCAATAAAATAACAAACAAAGATGACAATAAATTTCATAAGGTAATCTACACCGATATAAAGAAACGTAACAAAAGAAAAACATGAGGTAAAAAGACGAAATGTCTTTATTTGTATGGTGAATGAACTTATGTTTTTTTTTTCTACACAACCACAATTCAAAAGGCAGAAAACCAAACATAATCTCTACAAAAGAGTGATTACCAAAAGCTCTCACTATAAAAAGTTCAGCTATGCATTCATGTCCTAAAAAAGAAAATAAAACAGCTCAATAAAACAAAATGCAAAAACTGAACTGCAACAAGTCCTTAACCTAAGACTGCAGGTAACGGAAAAAAGGTCGAAAAAGAACATAAACTTTTCAGGTACTACATAATTTTTTTGTATAACCACTGATTTTTGTTTCTGGATAAGCTTATTCTGTATAGAAACACCAGCTTTGCCTTGATGATTCAAGGAAGATCGCCATTAACCACATTTTTATTCCCAGCTTCATTCTCTTTCGATGGTGTTTTTTCTCCACTGACAAGGTTGGTTTCTTTCTTGAGAATAGTAATTTTAACAGCTCCGGATTATTTGTTACCAGCTGCCTCTACTGGTTTTACATCTGGAACAACTTTTTTTTGCAATTGAGGTTGCTTCGCGCTTTTTTCTCGCATTGCCTTTTGGCGGGTCTCATAGAAAGGGAAGTCGTCAAAGATAGAAGTCTTACAATCATGCTCCTTGAATATTTTAAGCACTTGAAGTCCCTGCTCAAGCTTAACCTCTTGAGTATCTCGACTGTTAGTCACAGGCTTGTTATCATTGTTCTCTAATGTTATCTGTCTAAGAATGGAATTTGGTGCATCTTTCACTATATGCCACTTAACAGGGAAACAACCAGTCCACTTATCCTGCTGCCAGTAGTCCATTGTCTTATTAAAATCAACTGGACCCACCATCTCTGCCATACCAACAAATTGTCCACTAGCGTTAACAGAGAAAAACAGAAAGATTGGGTACCCTTTCTCTTGTGCTTCTTGGTAAACATCATTGAGCTTCTTATTTCCATTAGGAGTACTTGCCCACACATTGTATTTAACACTCTTATGAATATCATATTCACTATACGATTTAATGACGAAAAACATAGCGGCTCCATCTATTCTCACCCCATAATTTGCTCTTCCCACCCCGATAATTTAAAAAAATAATCTTCACCCCAGGTTTTCCTTTTCATATCCCGTTTATTCCTTAATTACCCTTGTTTCTTCCATTGTCTATGTTTATTTTCTTTTTTTAACTTCCTTTTATAGTTTTTCGTTTCTCCATCAAAACCCTAGCAATTTTACATTCTACAATCTGTAATGAAAAAGACGCAAACAGTAAGGAAACAAATATACGAAAAGAAGATCAAAACAGCGATATTATAACAGTTCGATCTATTTTCTCATTTTGGTTGAAATTAAACAATGATTTTGTTGAGTTGTAATTAAGGATAGGGTTGATTAAATCAACTCGCCTTTAAAATTTTAATTGAGTTCGATCAGTGTCATGGTGAGCTACAGTTATTAGAATTATTAATTCATTTAATGAAATGCGTAATTAATAATTAAGGGCAAAATTGAAATTAACAATTGAATATTTTGAACCGGGGGGTGAAGAGTAATTGGTGGGGTGCTAATAGACGCAGCCAAACATAGCACTTTGATACTCCAAACTGAAATCTGCTTTGTTGTATTGTCCTTTATCCAGAATAGTTCCCACTAGTGACTGGAGATACAACAGGCTTCATAAGTTTTACTCGATTTTCTATTGGCCCTTTGTTCAACTCGCCCAATCCATCTATGCTTTCGCTTGGGTAAAAGAAACTATTGCCTTGGCCTCTAGGTTTGTACTCTCTACTATCAACTACGCTTTACCTTCCCGATTCAACTCGCCCAATCCATCTATGCTTTCGCATGGGCATCTACTTGCATGCACACATATTTCTAATTGCTCTCCTTTTATTTTCATCGTGCTGTGAATATACATTTCATCATACAATCATATATTTCATTGTACAAGCAAGTGAGTCATGAACCTTTATAATATAAACAGTACACCTAGTCAGTATTTGTATGCATGTATGTTTCATTTATGTGCTATCATGAATAATTCCAGTTGCATGTTTGTCGCGTGAAGTGCCTTGTTGTGGATAGTTTAATATACCATGCTCCATATCACTAGGATTCCTTGTCTTAAAGAATAATATTTGCATGCATGAAGTGCTTGTCATTATGAGATCTAGTCTCGAAGAACAATGGGTTCCGCAAACAAATATATGTATCATTATGAATTAGAATATTAGATCCAAATGTGTTGCCCACTGCTCTAATTGTAACTTTTAGCATAAATTTTCTTGGTTCAATATAAATCTTATGTATTCTATTATATTTCAGTAAAAAAATGACCAAACGACAATAATTACAAGGACAAGCTACACACCGCATATACATTTTGGAATGATGCAGTTACACACCACATATAAATCTTATGTATTCTATTGTATTCTATTAAATTAAAACCTATTACAAACGACAATAGTACTTAAAACTATTGCATATACATTTTGGAATGATGCAGTTATTACTATAGTTCTGCAGACACAAGTGGCAGATTGTGTTAAATGAAATTCATATATTTAGAATTACAAGTGGCAGATTAGCACATGTTAAATAGAATTACATGAAAACATGAAATTCAAATATTAAAATTGGACTACCAAAAAATATTTAGAATTTAAATATATTTTTTGGTTCACGCATTAAGCGTTGTTTGGTTGCAAACTACTTAATATATTCAAGTAGTGCATATCTTTGAAGGCTGCAGAAACAGGGACTTTACCAAGGCGTGTACTCAGTAGACTAATAAAGTGTAGATAATTATTTGGGCAAATTCTGTTCGGACCCAGAGAATTCCTTAATAGCCCCCCGTTTTTATGAAAAAAATCAAAGATGAAAGTGCCCTTTTCAGTTATATATATTTATTTATTTTTAATTTTCAGACTACCTTATAGAGGCTCTACGTGGTTCATAAGAAAACCACGCAGGAGCACTAAGTGGTACCCTACAAAACCACGTAGGCCCCCTACGTGGTTTTGTAGCATACCACGTAGTGTTCCTACGTGGTTTTCTTACAAACCACATAGAGCTCTTACGATGAAGGGTATTTTCGGTTTTTTTTTTAATTTTATGGGGGGCTATTCAGCCAAATAGTGGGTATACCGGATTTTTCATATTTTCGGGGGGCTACTAAGGAATTACTTTGTTCGAATAGATTTTGCCAATTATTTGATTAGTACTATTTTATTTTGTTTTCATTTTCTTCACTTTTGCAGCCATGAAAAAAGGGATGTTTAGAAACTTACATCAAAATCTATATCTTGAGCGTCCAAAGTGGGTTAAGAAGAAAACATGCTGAATTGAAGTTCCATGCTCCAATTCATTGGCGAATGGGGAAATGTTGGTGCAGTAGGTATTTTAACATAATTGCTTAAGAATTTTTTTTCCTGTAGCACGTCAGCGTTCACAGCTCAACGGTTAGAATAATTGCTTTCCAAGCAATAGACCCGGGTTCGACTTCCGGCGGACCCAACCAGCAACGAAATGATTAAAGATATACCAATGAACTTCGTTTTACCAGTTGCCGTAATAATTTCCTCTTGTGTTTTTTTTTTGGTACCAAACGTTTAATTTTTCAATTGTCCTTTCAAATTCAAATTATATCTCAAATATATTTCTACCTTTATTGAAATTAAATTATTTATGTTCTATTTCACAGTCAGTCCTTTTTTATATTTTACCTGCAACTTGTCTTACCTTATCTAAACATATAAAATCCAATTACTTGCAATATATTTATGCGCATATGCTACATACAATGGATTTCCAAGATATTTTATTCGACGATGTAATTTTTATCATTTTTAGTAGAATAAAAACATATGGTTTTTGTTTTTGAGTCGTAATTTTTTATGTTAGTTTTTTCTTCTCGAATACGGTCGTTTGCCGATAAATCTGTTTAGTTAATCGCAGGGGTGGGCATAAACCGCACCACAATGCGAAAACCGCTCAAACCGAACCGTAATAATGGTACGGAAAACGCACTGAATTCTCTCACTAAAGCAAATAGCCCAAACCGAATCAACTTGCAACGATACGGTTCGATTGTCGGCTCGGTTGCGGTTTGAACTGTTGACCCAACCGTATTAAATCGGACCGAATCACATACCTACACTGGTAATGCTATGATAAATATATAACTAATTTCTATCTAATTCTTTTATTTTAATGATATATATTCTATTTTCAGCATATTTTGTTGTTATATTAATAATAATCGTTATCACAAAGGAAAAATTATAGTTTCGGTGTATTAGTTTCCATATCGTAATTTGTGATAATTCTAATTATAATATTATTTGAGTTATCTTACTTAATATTTATGCACTCATTAACATTGATGTTTGGTTAAATTTAACTTTTCATTAACTATAAAATTGAAGTATTCATATAGTTAGAAACTAATCATTCAATTTAGGATAACACTATGTGTTTTAACCTTCAAGTGACACAAAATCACACAATTGCAAATTGATTGCTAATGGAAGTAATTCTATTATTTCATATTTAATACGGGTTTAAACTGGACCGAACCAAAATCAGATCGTATTACCAGCATATTTTGTTGTTATATTAATAATAATCGTTATCACAAAGGAAAAATTATAGTTTCGGTGTATTAGTTTCCATATCGTAATTTGTGATAATTCTAATTATAATATTATTTGAGTTATCTTACTTAATATTTATGCACTCATTAACATTGATGTTTGGTTAAATTTAACTTTTCATTAACTGTAAAATTGAAGTATTCATATAGTTAGAAACTAATCATTCAATTTAGGATAACACTATGTGTTTTAACCTTCAAGTGACACAAAATCACACAATTGCAAATTGATTGCTAATGGAAGTAATTCTATTATTTCATATTTAATACGGGTTTAAACTGGACCGAACCAAAATCAGATCGTATTACCACAAAACCATACCAAAACTAAACCGTTTGAACGATTGGTATAATGGTTTGTTTTTTGATCAATCATTTGACGCAGTGCGGTTTGGACTCTAAACCGCACCAGACCGAACCGCTCCCACCCCTAGTTAATTGTAAAGTAGAAGTAATAGTTTCTTTATATGTGATAACTATATTCAACAAAATTCTAAAATCAATCATCAACATTACTAACTTTGTAAGCATTACATTACTAATTTGTATGAGGTGGAAGTTGACATTGGTTGTGGTCTCTCTAGCTGTTTAGGGTGGTTAGAATAATCGGGGGAAGAAGTCAATCTAGCACCCGAGGTTTAATGACAAAGATGGATGAAATTTACATTTATTCCCTAACAAATTATATATCACATTCTAGTTCTCGTGTTCTTCAACATGTGAACATACTTTGACATTACAGACAATCAACATCATGGGGTTCGTGTTTTTATAATTACATTATAAGTCAAATAATACAAAGAAATGTAACTAAAATTGAATACATCCAGCAAAATGTTAAATCGACTTAATGTTAATAACATTATTCACAATAACACTATATAAATCTAATGTATAATGAATTAAAAAGGAATAATTTTTAAATTCACTCTTTATCACGCTTCGTGATGCACCTATCTAATAGTGGTGATAGAACATGCGTTGTGTTACTATGAATAACTAGTCTGTAACCCATGAGTGACACACGATAATATTATTAAAAATAGTACTTATTGTTTTAATGTTAAAGTGAAAACTTTGTTATGAAACATATTATAAATTTTGATGTGAAATACATAAAATATTAGTTAAAATTATTATTACTATGTGTATGTAATTCATGTTATGTGTATATTTATGTTAAATAGAATGCACAAACAATACGTATGTGTGTGTATTTGGGAATTTTTTTAATTGTTACTGTTAATATAGATATACATGTTAAAATTGATGTATGTTAGTAATTTATTCGATGAATTAACAAAAATTATTCAAGAATTTGTTTGAATAAGTTAAATGTAAAGTTATAAAGTTAACTTAACTGTATAGTATAGCGGGAAGAATAGAAAAGAAATTTGCAAAAAAGTATAAATTTGTTGTGGAGTTATTGATGTTTAAAAAGAATTTTTTTGATATAAAATATGGAAATTCTTGATATAAATGAATTACAACTAATTTATAAATTAAATTTGTCATTGTTGCTGATATACATAATTCATGCTATGTATTTTATGCATCTTTATAGTTGCATGAAAAAGTACCTTTTTTAATCTGAATATACATAGTATAATTGACGTATATTTTTAGTGTGGTGCTAAGAGCACCCCAAAATACTCTTCCTAATACCGCTACTAAAATATACCATAAGAATTATCATTACACTCTTCCTAATACCATATGTAAAAAATAGGGGCTACCACACCACTGTTTCCTTATTTCCCTCTGGTCTCTTATTCGTTTCTCTTTCATTCCATTTTGAAATCCTAGTTCTTCAACCAATCGATCAGTGATAATGACGCCGCAGCAATGACGAGAAAGAAGAATGCATAACTAAATATACAAACGCCGTGAATAAGATTTGAATTAAGCAAATTAGAAGAAGAAGTAAAATATTAGTGCTTCAAACAGTAAGAATTTGAATTGTACCGCAGGAAAGATGAAGTAGATGAAAGAAATTCGAGTGTGTACGACTTGTACAGGATCTATAATATGGCTATGCGGAATGTATGTGATAACTTAATCTATTCAATAGTTATGCGAATAAATATTCGCAAACAATATATATCACAAATAACTATAAATGCAGTAAAATAAAGTAAAGTAGAGTAACGACACCAGAATTTTTATAATGGTTCGGACCTCCAGTCCTACGTCCAGTCCCGAAGCTCCTCTTCGGCTTTTCACTAAACAACACCCTCGCTTCACCCGGAGGAACAGGTTCACAACTACTTGATTTACGGGCTACAAGTTTACCCACTTGACTTCACGGGCTACAAGCTTACCCACTTGATTTCACGGGCTACAAGCTTACCCACAAGACGATTACAAGAGTTTGACCTTGAGTGTGTTCTTTCTTCAACACTGATTAGTCAATGATTGAGTACAACCTTCCTATAATCTTATCCTCAAGTATATGAATTGAATGCGAAGATTTGAAGGAAGTTAGTTGCTTGTTGAATCAAAATATGAGAAATATTATCAAGGATTCAATAAGTAACTTGAATTTGGGAGCTTTTTAGAATGCAAGAGTATTTAGAAAGTAAGATCAGAAATCAGAGCAAGAATCGGTTATTTGGATGAATGAAAGATGATGTATTTATAGCAAATGAGAAGTTGTAATTATTAGTGAAAAGTTGCAATCAAAAGGAGTGATTTTTAATGAAGAGAAATGGATGCAACTTTTCAAGAAAGAAGATGACTCTTCATGAAATTCAAAAATAGGTCGACAGGAAAAATAAATAGGTTGACAGGTTTTTGACCGTTATTTCAAAAAACTGTTGACCTGTTAATTTTAACAGGTTGACCTGTTAAGTTTAAAAAGCTGTTGACCTGTTAAATTTAAAAGGTTGACAGGTTTTTGTCAACATACATAAAAAATGAGTTTTCATGTATATTTTTTGAAGAGAATAAGAAGTATGATTATTTGAGGATAGATTTTAACATAAATAACTCTAAATAACCATCTTCTAACCTATAAAGCATTGAATCTTCTTTTTGTCGATCACGAAGCTCCTTCTTGTCATTAATCAAAATAAGCATTGAAACCGTTGACTCAACATTCTCCCCCTTTTTGATTGATGACAATATAGCTAGATATTTTAATCTTTATTGCTATCTCCCCCTGTATATAAGCTCTGTCTCCCTTTAAACATCTACATATCCATAATCTTAGCTCCATGTCATGATTTCCATTGATCTTTATTTTGTTGTTATCAATCGAAATTCTCGTGTCTCAACATTCTCCCCCTATTTGATTGATGACAACACCTTGGATTTTCTCCCTTTGAATATAAAGCTCCCCCTGAATTTCTGCAACATTTGTTAGTAAATAATCTTACCTTTTGATTCCTGCATTAACAAATGTTAGCACACATATACTTTTACCATATTAAGCACATATATTTTAAATAGTATATGTAAAATATTTCTCCCCCTTTGTCATCGATTAAAAAGAATAAATATCATAATAACCTCAATAATCGAGAGTAGTATAATTTTAAAATAGTATAAGAAATGGTGTTTGAGTTTGAAATTTGAAACGACGTGTCTTTATATAAAAAAATTATAATAGAGACCGGTCGACCTATAAAATCAAGGCGGTCGACCTAAAAAGTTTCGGGTAGGAGAAAATGACAGAAATAGTACAAACCGGTCGACCTAAATGTTCAACCGGTCAACCTGTTTACTTACTGAAATAAAACAGGTCGACCTATAGTTTTTGACCGGTCGACCTGTATGAACAACTTGAAACCGATCAACCTATATTTTGCCACCGGTCGACCTAATTCTTCTCTGGATTGAAAATATTCAAAACAGGTCGACCTATATTTTTTAACAGGTCGACCTAATTTGTCAAAAATTGTTTTTCTGCCTTATTTTGAAAGAAATCAAACTCAAACAACATTTTATTATAATAATATATATTAAATACATGAAGAAATAAATAAAACAAATATTTAAAGGAATATAAAATATCTCCTTAGATCCGATATATTAAAATTATTTTCTTGGTTCCCAAGGAGAGTATTTTGCACTTGCGCCTTCATTTTTGTTATAATTCCTATCCCATGATTTAGGTGTTCTCGATGATGATGAAATATTGAAACATGTGCTTTTTGATAAGCTAAATTTTCAAAGATATTTAGAGATACCGAATAGACTTCTCTTTGTTGTGGTGTACCTACAAAAATTATATGACATGTATACTTTTGGTACCCACTTGCTTTGTTTGGGTCCATGAGTTAGATGGAAGGTAACCATACCCAAGAGGGTTTAATGGAACCTTTAAAGATAAAATTTTCATTATTAACTACTGAATCAAAATAATCATCAATATATTTTTCTCTGTTTTTCCAACTTACAGGAACCCAAATACTTAAGTAATCTCTATTGATATTCCTTTTCATACTTCTAGATCTATTATACAGATCTCTAGTCATAGAAGTATTCGACTTTCTATAATAATTGGATCTACGATGAGCATTAGTACTAGCAGTAATATTTTTATTGTACATGAAAGCATATTTAGTACTATTTCTATGATTAGTTTTATTATATCTTTTGTCATGTAAAGGTCGAGATCTAGATAAAATCATATTTAAATCATTTTGACCTTTATTAAATTTTGCGAACTTATTTGCACATTTATCAAATTTATTTCCAAAGTCGCTATTGACATTTTCAAAAGAAATTTTGTTATTCTTTAAATCATCAATTTCCTTATTTAATTCATAATTTTTCCTTTTTAAAGTACCATTCTCAGTTTTGAGACCTAAAATTTGAGATTCTGAATTATCTAAAGAAGATTGTAACTTTTCAAAATTTTCTTTTGAATCTGAAATTTCATTTTGCAAAATATTATTATTCACCTTTAAAAACTCACATTCTTTAGATAGTTCTAAATTCTTTTCAGTTAAAGCTCCATTTTCTTTTTCAAGAGACGAAATTAAAGAACTAGAATTATTTAAAGAATCTTCTAAAGATTTATTTCTATTTTGCAAAAGATCGATTTCCTTTAAAAGAACATTGTTATATTCTTTTAATTTGGAATTTTCTTGCTCGCAAATTTTTGACTTAGCTATAATGACAGTATTTAGTTTGCTCAAAGTTTTAAATTCTTTCAATAATTTCTCATGGTTTAACAAAAGATCTTTATATAAAGAATCTGTACATACCGATTGTGATCTGACTTTTGCCATGAGACATTTGTTTCTTTGCTCTCCTGATTCTGCTTTGTTGCTCTTCCATTTTCTAATGCCTTGACTAGATTTCTTTATTTCCATTTGTTCTAGGATGTTGTTACGATCTCTAGAACACCAGGCTCTGATACAAAATTGAAAGAAATTCGAGTGTGTACGACTTGTGCGGGATTTATAATATGGCTATGCGGAATGTATGTGATAACTTAATCTATTCAATAGTTATGCGAATAAATATTCGCAAACAATATATATCACAAATAACTATAAATGCAGTAAAGTAAAGTAAAGTAGAGTAACGACACCAGGATTTTTATACTGGTTCGGACCTCCAGTCCTACGTTCAGTCCAGAAGCTCCTCTTCGGCTTTTCACTAAACAACACCCTCGCTTCACCCAGAGGAACAGGTTCACAACTACTTGATTTACGGGCTACAAGTTTACCCACTTGACTTCACGGGCTACAAGCTTACCCACTTGATTTCACGGGCTACAAGCTTACCCACTTGATTTCACGGGCTACAAGCTTACCCACAAGACGATTACAAGAGTTTGACCTTGAGTGTGTTCTTTCTTCAACACTGATTAGTCAATGATTGAGTACAACCTTCCTATAATCTTATCCTCAAGTATATGAATTGAATGCGAAGATTTGAAGGAAGTTAGTTGCTTGTTGAATCAAAATATGAGAAATATTATCAAGGATTCAATAAGTAACTTGAATTTGGGAGCTTTTTAGAATGCAAGAGTATTTAGAAAGTAAGATCAGAAATCAGAGCAAGAATCGGTTATTTGGATGAATGAAAGATGATGTATTTATAGCAAATGAGAAGTTGTAATTATTAGTGAAAAGTTGCAATCAAAAGGAGTGATTTTTAATGAAGAGAAATGGATGCAACTTTTCAAGAAAGAAGATGACTCTTCATGAAATTCAAAAATAGGTCGACAGGAAAAATTAATAGGTTGACAGGTTTTTGACCGTTATTTCAAAAAACTGTTGACCTGTTAATTTTAACAAGTTGACCTGTTAAGTTTAAAAAGCTGTTGACCTGTTAAATTTAACAGGTTGACAGGTTTTTGTCAACATACATAAAAAATGAGTTTTCATGTATATTTTTTGAAGAGAATAAGAAGTATGATTATTTGAGGATAGATTTTAACATAAATAACTCTAAATAACCATCTTCTAACCTATAAAGCATTGAATCTTCTTTTTGTCGATCATGAAGCTCCTTCTTGTCATTAATCAAAATAAGCATTGAAACCGTTGACTCAACAGTAGACATCGATATTCTTAATTAGGGTTTTCATATTATGGCTTACTACACGATTCATTCGGCAAATAATGGTTGAACGAGAGATTAGAATGGAAAAGTAATGTGGTATTAGGAAGCGTACAAAATTTAATGAGTTTTATTTTTTTAATTGTGGTATTAGGAAGAGTATATTGGGGTGCCCTTAGCACCACGCAATTTTTAAGAGCTATTAGAAAAATGGACTAAATAATCTTTAAGATTATTTAAGTAATTAAAATTTAAGATTTCATGAGTGGTTAGAACATATGGATTGAAATATAAAAATCCCAAAAGAATTGAGAAAATTCCTCAAATAATTGTAGAAATGTTAAAATGAAGATATTAAAAGCGGTGATTGCCTAAATTTATTGAGATAAATGTATAATATATTAAATTTTTTACATACATCATTTAAAATGTGTAACTTATTAAACTTTATATTTGGAAGATAAGTAATTTTGCCATTTTTGTTGATATGAACATCATGTACATTTTAAAACACTACACTTAGCATTAATTAGATGGATTAACAACAATCTGTTGATTGAATTCATTTGTTATATTCAAAATCACATAATTAATTTAAACATATTGACTCAGATGTGCAATGTTAAGTGATATTGTACAATATTCACTACGCCATAGATTGCCTACTACAACGAAAATCCAAGGTATTGTCAGCTAAAATGTTGCCACAGCTATGCTGATTTTTGTGTATTGCAACACACTCTTCAATGTGTTACCATAGATATCAAATTGTGTTGAAGTAGCTATAGTTATAAACTTATAAGTTTAATTTGCCATGTCATTGATCTGCATCTATAAAAAGATGCATATCTGTCCGTCAATTTACCTTTTAAAAACAACATCTGAAGTTGACACCTCACCAATCCGTTAAAATACTTCACCACCAATAGGAAATCAACTTACATTACTCATTGAATTCCTCTTTCTCATTTTCTCAGATCTGTTCATTTCTCACCCCCAAATTTCCAATTCCAATCCCTAATTTTGATTCACCTACTTCTTCCACTCCAACCCTCTCTGCGTCCTCCACTTCTTCCATCGAGTCCTCAACTCCAAACACATCCACTTCTCCCCTTCCCCATCATCAAACGACAGTCAGTCCAATAAGAAAGGTGCTAGCTTTTTATCCTGTGTCTCTCATGTACGTTTCTGTTGGTTTTTTTATCATCGCTATTCATTAGTCTATCGAGAAATGGAAATTATTATCACCATGAGTATAATTTTGTTTGGTTTGTGGTGTTTTTTTGTGGTTCTGTTGCATGTTGATTCACTGAAATTGTCTTTGAGCAGCTATTGAGTTGTTAATCAATTTAATAACATAGAACTTTAGTTCCTAGTGAAGTGTGGTTGTGAACAATTAGACCATTGACCTTATTTGAGCTGCATGTTCTAAACAATTGCTCGGGTTTCTCAGGTTGTTATTGCCTGTGATGATTGAGACGTGATACACTGGTTTATGAAAATGGTTTTATCAGGATGCTTACATATACATGATAGTTATCATTTCCTAAGTATTGTCATGATCTGTATGCATAAGGCCGTCTAATAAGTATACGCATGTTTTTTTAAGTGTGTGTGTGTGTGTGTAAGACTGGTTAATAAATATACGCATGTTTTGTTTTAGTTATGCACACAAATACTGAATACATGAAATACATGCCTAAAAGCCTACTAAATGATTTGCAGTTTGTGATATCACTTCAATTCTTCCTTCAGTTCGAGTTCAATGACCGCTCAATCAATTTCTACTTCAAATTCGTCAACAGCGGCAGCGAGAAAGAACTTCCACCACAAAATTCCAGTGAAGATGAGGACTGTGAAGGTAGGGTCGAATGCAAGGAAGAAGTTTTTTGGTTGCTCCATGTGGCCGGTAAGTATAAATTAGGTTTTTTTTGTTGTTTTGTCGATTATCATATCTTTCATTGATGTTTTAGTCGAGAATTTAAAACATGTGCAGAATGGCGATTGCAGGTATTTTATGTGGCATGACGAAGTGTATGAAATCAACAACAATGCTGAATTGGATGATACTACTATTAAATTGATGGAAAAAGAAAAGACTATATAGCAATTGCTCGTGGAAAAGAAGACAATTGAAAAAAAGATGCTGAAGCAAAAGCAATAGAGGGCAAAAGCCGATGAATTTGTGGCAGATATGAAGAAAGAGTTGGCCCTAATGCGCATTGAATGTGGAAAACATGAGACAGGAGAAAAATTCTTTGCAAAAGTTTTAGCTATGTCCTGGATCATGTTTGGAGTTCTTTTTGTGTTGTTATGGCAATGTAGAGCAGTGAAGTAACATGAAATAGCATGCATGGGCAGTTTTTCAGGTATAATTTTAAGTTTTGTCGCATTGTAGATTAGTGATAATTTTTGCCACATTGCAGATTAGTGATAAGTTTATCCACATTGCCCATTAAACCTAAATTACTGATTACTGATAATTTTATCCACATTGTAACTGTCTAATTGTTTACTCAGTATACACTTGTATACACACTGTGCCTCTGTTAAAATATGTATAAATATTGTTTAGACCAGTATACACTTGTATTTACATTGTGCCTCTATTATGTAAGTCAGTTATGTAAATGAAATGCAAATGAAACTCAGTTATGTTTAGATCAGTACACACTTGTATACAGATTGTTTAGATCAGTTATGTAACTCGGTTATGTTCAGATTAGTACACTTATATCCACATTGTGCCTCTGTTATGTAACTCATTTATGTAAATGAAATGCAAATGCAAATGAAACTCAGTTATGTTTAGATCAGTATACACATGTATACACATTGTTTTGATCAGTTATGTAACTCAGTTATGTTTAGATCAGTACACTTGTATCCACATTGTGCCTCCGTTATGTAACTCAGTTATGTAAATGAAACTCAGTTATGTTTAGATCAGTATACACTTGTATATACATTGTTTAGATCAGTTATGTAACTCAGTTATGTTTAGATCAGTACACTTGTATACACATTGTTTAGATCAGTATACTATCTTATACTGAAATGCAAATGGAATTCAGTTATGAAACTCAGTTTGTGCTGAAAGGAAACTCGGTTATACTATGACCATAGTTTGTGTTGAAATGCAATTGAGGCATGCATACCTCTTATTTTGTGCTGAAATGCAACTGACGTATGCAGGTGAAGGAGGCACTGATGAGGATTTTCAAGAACTTGTTACTGAAGGCACTAGAGGTACTCGATGCAGTAGAGGCATCGAACACATTGGAGGCTTGCGCTATATTTTGAAACTGTTTTAGTTTTACGTAAACATGAATTTAGAACTGGCTTGTAACTGAATGTCTGTAAAATTGAATTTAGTGGCTATGTTTTGTTATTCTGTAGTTGACTAAGTACTACTTGTGTTTGCTGGTTAATTTGAAATAAAAAGTTCTTTGTTAATTTCAGTGTGATGTTATGTTAATTATTGTTGCCATATATATGATATAATGTTGTAGTATGTGATGTTAAATGTTGTCATTGCTATGATATAGTGTTGCCATTGGGTGGTAAAATTGTTACCATAGATTTATGCACGTAGGCCCCACAACTGGATTCCGTGAACCCGGACTACAGATTTTAGTGGCAATTCCGTAAACCCGGGTTACAGATTTTGGTGGGCCACACATTTTTGTAAATTTAGTATCTATGGCAACACCTGTGCTGATGTTGCCTTAGGGTCGCAAATGGGTTGCCTTTGACTCTAAGGCAACGCGACAAAAGACAACCCCAATAAAGTGTTGCCACAGATAATTTTTTGCCTATAGCTACACTTTTTGACACCTACTGCGTCATTTCTCTGGGGTTGCCGTTGGCCATCTATGGCGTAGTGATTTTGTAAATAACTAAATAAATTTTCAAATGTAGGTGTTTGACATTAATATTACAATGCAGTATGCTGTAAATATACTGATGTAAATGAGTTCAAGTTTGCACTTATAATAGCTATTTTTGTATATAATTTATGTTATGTGATTCACATATTTATATATTTGATTTTATCTTTCATTTTTATTAATATGAATATGGTTAATCTTGATGTGATTTATTTTGTGAATCAATGAATAATAGTTTGTTAAAGTTATTTAAATAGTTTTAATATTATGTAATTGATTGTAAAATATGGTACTAAATGTGAAATGTTAGAAAAGAATTGAGAGAGACTTAAATGGTTATAGAAAATTTGAAGTGTAGGCAGTTAAAGCCAAAAACATAATTTTGTCATTTTTAGTATTAAAAAAATATTAGTTAATTAATTTTATTTAATTTTTGGTTTTGTAATTCATTTAAATATGTGGACTTAAATATAAAATTTTATGAGCTAAACGTTAATAAATAATTGTGTAAATTTTGAAATGTGCATATCAAAATGTAAAATGGCTAAAGAAGTAAAATAATGTAAGAGAAATAATAAATAAGTGTAAAGTGATAGACTAATTTGAAAACAATATATCATAAAAGAATTAAGGAGAAGAGAGAAAACTCCTTAAATTAAGGAGAGAGCTTTAAAAGGTTCTGCTTTACTATTATTTAATATATGCATAAAATATGGTTCAAATTTAAAATCAATTTATAAAGATTACAAAGGAAAAAAAATTCTACTAAGTACCATATTTGTAAAAGCTTTTAAATAAAAATTAGAACTTATTTAGGTCATAAAAAAATTATAATCTTTTTCATAAAGATTATAAATAAAAAAATTAGAATTATATTTTAATTTTACAAAAATTTAAGTGGAAGAATTTGGAATTCTTTTAAATTTAAAATCATAAAGCTTATATTTAAATAGATTTAAAATAGCTTTGAGTTATAATACGATTTAAAATTGCTATATTTTACTAAATGTTACAATAAATTTGTAGCACTAACTAATTGTTAATTAGTACATAAATTTAAGACTTATAATAAATAATAACTGTTTTAACTAAATAAGAGAATCTTATACAATGTATACAAAACAGAATAAAATAAATGGATTGTTTATATAGTTAAAAGGCCGAAGAGGAGCTTTGGGTCTGGACGTAGGACGGGAAGTCCGAACCAGCATAAATCAACTGTGTGATTTATATTTTTCGCTGCTATTATAATTATATTACGGTTGTTGTGATTACTCCCCTTTAAATTCTACACACACACACACACACACACACACACACATATATATATGTATATTGACCATCATCGATCCAGCGCATAGCGACTATTCATTCATCGTTGCACCGACCTTTCAGAATTAACAATTGTAACCTTGAATTAATGGTTATTAAATGTGGAAATTAAATATATAATTCATAGAAGGCTAAAAATTAAGGTAAATTAGGATTAAATATTGTAAACCAAAATTTTTATAGGCAATTAATGTTATTATAATTTGGAGGTACTTAATGAGTTACAATTAATAGGAATTAATGGAAATAAATGAGACCGATATAAATAACATTTACTGCAACATCTATTGCATAAAAAAGTGATCGTTATAGTTATTAATGGCTTGAGGATTCATTTGTGAGGTGTTAAGTGATTGAATTAATCCTTTTCCCTAAGATTTTACTTGAAGAGTATGGGTGATAGTTTGACTCCCTCGTTTCCTTAGGATTATTCTAAGGAGTACGGGTAGTATTTAGGTCCACTCATTTCTTTGTAGTCTTTAGGAGTATGGGTGGAATCAGTGTCCGCCCTCACTAGGTATTAAGTAAAGGATAACTCGCCTTTTTCCAATAAGGACTATCAAATGGCTAATTGGGTGCGAACTAGGTAATCCCTTGAAGGGTATGCTTCCTCTAAGTAGTAAGTCGCTAGTTAGAGTCCACCTTGGGATATGGTATTAAATAGTCGTTATGGAGATACCAAAGATCTGCTTATCCTACGAGAAGTATTAAGTAGCTCATGGATAACCTAGTAAAGTCAACTAGATAGTAACATAAGGGTCCATCGGAGGAAGATCTTAAACGACGAGAAGTTGTCTACCTATCATGTAGGTCATAAGTATTTGCTTATTATATCTCACCTTATACGGGGGTTGGACGAAGCCTTAATTAGTGGACTTAGTAGCCAATGCCCTCTAATTTATAAAATTGTGTTAGAAAACCACCTGTCAAGGTATGAAATGACCATGAGATATGCCTTAGGTCTTAGATATTTTGTGTTTTGGGTAAGGTCATAAGTGGCTATAGAACCCGCTTCTTATGATTTAGTGTGGTATTAAGTGGTTAGAATGTCCCTCTCTTAGTCATTGGTTTGTGGGTGGTTTAAAAACTTCATATATGCATAAAGGTTATATCTTAGGATCTAATAACCTATTTTGAGAAGAGTGCTACTTTGGGATTGGTAACTAGTCATTGTGTATAGCTCTGTAAGGTTAGGTTAGAATCACTAACCTTGTTAGACGTATAATTTGAGTGAAACTAAACATAACATATTTGTATAATGTGGGTTGTCCTATACATTTTCTACTCATCAAGACTTGTTCTGACCCTCCTCATAACAACTCTTAGGTTTACCTTAATGGGGGAAGATGTGTGGAAGTGTTCGCAGTTTTCCATTTTTATTCTCCCTTGCTCGGTTCTGACGTGATGATTCACTTTTAAGGTAGTTGCCATAGTCGATACTTATTATACTATCTTGTTCCCGCTGTGGGTTTTTCTTATAGTACTCTGATTATGCTCATGCTCATTAATTCTAGATACTAGAATTACATGATCCGTGCTTGGATGGGTTTGAGTTTCGAATTTATTCTATATTCGGTCTAAAAAAAGTGTGGATTGTCACATGCATTTTCTGTAACATCTTCTAATGTATTCGCTATAACATAGTCGCCCTCTAACACTACCGGCTTTGGTAAAGTTCTCCATGACAATCTCCAAGTAATAATTTTGGCTGAAAGTCTAATTTATAAAACATACTTTAACTACATCTAGTTTTCGATTCTTTAAATGTTGTCACTTACTATAAGGGTGAAACGACCCAAAATTTCAGAACAGTCAAAAATGCCGAAATAACAATCTGTTACAAAAACACCAATTTACTACATAATATTTGATAAATATTCGACACTGCTAAATGTATAGGATACAATTTTAATTATTAAATTACCAAAGATCATCTAATCTACATGTACTATAATACAACAAATATAGTAAAGTGAAAATTAAGGAGGCATCCCTATTATACTTTTATTGTAAAGTCGGTCTCTGTCAAAGTTTCATTGCAAATCCGGTCCCTATTTTCTAGAAACAAAGAAAAATATTGCTGATATGTCAACAACTTTTATAAATAAATGCTGATATGTCAACAACTTTCGCTGGTAAATTTTCATTGTAAATCTGGTCTCTGATTTCTAGAAACAAAGGAAAAATTATTGCTGAACTGTCCGCAACTTTTACAAATGATTGCTGATATACCAACAAATTTTATACAGTGTACAGAAAAGTGAAAAATTATTGCTGAAATGTCAGCAAATTTTGTAAATAATTACTGATATGTCAGCAACTTTTATACCGTGTATAGAAAAGTTGTTGATATGTCAACAACTTTTATGAAATGTTGTTGATATGTCCGCAACAATCGGGAATAAAAAGCAAAGACCTAATTTACACTGAAATTTAGTGAAGGACTTTTCATGTATTTTAAACTGTAATAAGGACATGTGCCAAAAGTACCCTATAGTAAATCTACTAGTAAGTAACTCGAATAAGGTAGACAACAATAGCTACTCCTACAAACTCAATAGACAAGTCAATGTGCGATAATATAGTAAGCGGGAAATATACGTCATCATCAGATGAAATAACAACCAACAAACAAAAAATTGTTTTATTATTACCGGGGTTGCACAACTGCCACTTGTGACTTTCTACGTACCCCTATCTAACTGGGTATCCAATTAAATACAGGATCAAGTCGATGTAGTTCTCCTATTCACAATTAGGACACATCGAGCCTATAATGTACAAATAACAATGCAATTCCCAAACTTCCATTTAGGCTTAATCTTCATATTTAGGTTTATCAAATCAAATCTTCATTATTTTCAAAATTCAATCTTTTTGAAAATAATCTCTTTAAACTTGATATCCAGGATTCATTTCAAATAATTGAAATATTATATATTTCTTTCATATCAAATCATACTTCACATCGAAATGTAAAAACAAATCATTTTTGAAAATCTTCAATATTCCACAATAAAAGCTAATCAACATATATGACACTAGATCAGGTGGTTTATCCCGATAACAAGACTACTGGGTCTTAGCCATTATACATTAAATAAACAGTGTCTCTCTATCATTCTAGAGAAGACGGTCTTCAAGGGTCTCATCCAACCCATGCCTAGTTTTTAGTTACAGGTTATCTGAATCTCCAGTAACACCTCAAATCATTTCACATCCCAAAGATATAAATCATTTCACAACAATAATCATTAATATCTTCAAATCATAGTGTTGTTGCTCTCAAAATCTTTTAGACAACGAGATTTAAGTCTTTGAAATTCTCTTCATTTGTAAAACACTTTTTATAAGCCATTTATTATCTTCAAAATAATTAGTTTCAAATATTTTATATTTCTTCAAATCAATATTTCATTTAGTATCCTTTTAGGAAAACCATCTTTCAAAACTTATTCATTTAAATTTACGCTTACAAATTAAATGAATCAAATATTATCGCTAAACACCTTACAATCAAATCATGAAATAAATCATAAGGTGTTAGTGTGACAATATTTTATACCCAATGTTAAAATAGAAACAGATATCTACTCATAAGTTATTCGAGCGCAATCAATACAATCAGTCAAACAATAATAATCAACGCTAAATGAAACTCAAATAAAACCACGGGAATTCAAAATTTAAATCTTTAATGGCGGCGACTGCTTCTTCCTCCAAATTTCTTCCATCTGAACCTCACCGCTCGTCTCTCCTTACTTTCCCAGCCATTTCGACCTCCGTCTGCCATCTTTCTTCCCTTTCTCGCTTCTTCTTTTGATTTCCTTTTGTTGTCATTATCTCGTTTCCCCTTTTTTTCCTCCACCGCCTTAACCCTATCCTTTTCCGTTCTTTTGGCTCTCGAGTTTCTCAAGCTGTCATCGATCCCGTACCAACATCGAACAGGTTCCTTCCCCATTTCCCTACGCTTTCTAGTGTCTTCATCTCAGATCTGGTTGCTGTATTTTTTCTATCTGATTATCTCCAAGTTCCCCTTTCTTAATTCCAGTGTCGCCCTTCTGTAATTCCCTTCTTAATGTCGTTTTCCACCTTGTTTTTATTGGCTTGTGAGCCTTCCTGTTTCTGGCAACTCCGCCATTGTCCTCAACTCAGATCTTGTGTCGAACTCCCCCATGGAGCTGTTGGTGCTCCTATCTTGTCATGGGGGTGGTATTCAACATCGCAGTTTAGTTTGGCTTTGTTTTACAGCCCTGTTTTAAGTGTATGACCGAGTGTTGTTAGTTGTTTTGTTGGGAATTGTGGTTGTTGGTGTCGTTTGATCTTAGGGAGTTGGTTGATGCTGCTTTTTGAGTGCTGGATGGTCAAGCTTTCTACTTTTATTTTTCCCGATTTGCTTTGCCTCCTTTTCGCTTCAAGCTTCGGTCTTCACCTCCTTCCATTGTGTGGGAGACACTTCAGGTACATAATTTCGGACTAGTGTTACTCTTCCTTTGTCGGATTTGGTATGCTTGGTCTGATTTTCAACTGGTGATTCCTTTTGTTGTTGGCATTGTAAGTTTGTGGTGAACGTGATGTGTGATTGGAGTACAATAATACCTCCTTTATGACTGGTCTTGCGACTCGCCATTCCATGACTGGTTAGCTGAGTTTCTATCACTGAGTCACTACAACAAAAAGTGTATTTGATGGCATTAAAAGAGAGCGTTCCCACATTGCCTCGTTAAAACGCTGAGTAAACTAACATTTTCCAATGCTAAAAAAGTAATCCACGTGTTAAATGCCATTTGATAAAATATTTTAGGCAGGTAATGAAATGTTTTTGCAGGAAAAATCACTGCCAAAAGTCACTTTCTATTCACTTGGCTCCTCCTTTCAGAAACCATTCTCCTTCAGCAGCTCTGAGTCGCCTTTCTATTCTACATCTTCAATCGCCGTTCTACGATCAATTCCTGGTGCCTTTCATTAAAGATTGATCTCAATCCCTAATCGCAGCGATTACTCAAAACCCTAAATCCACATTTTGTCCTGAGAGGTACAACGTTTTTTTAATTTGATTTTGAGGTAGCAATTTATTTTAAAGATTATAATGCCATAATTAGTCACAATCAACGGGATGTTATGTATGCGAAAGATACAATGAACAAGTTATACTATTTTAGACTATTTTAGACAAATGTTTTGAAAATGATTGTTTCAACTGTTTTATGCTATTTTAGGCAAATGCATGTTCATGCAGGTAGCTAATAGGTATTTGACAATAATAGAGTATTAGCTAACATTATATACAATTATTTACCTCTGATATGGAACACTATAAATTTCTATTCAAAATTCTGTCCTAAAAAGGATAAGCACATTTTCAAGGTAGTGAACATACATCTAACAATAATATAGGTTTAGCTAACATGATATATTTGATATTTAATTATGTTATGGAATAAAAATGCGTAATAGTAGATACCACACTCAGTGCAAATTCTCTGATTTTCCAGCAAATTAGTGTAGTAGTTCTACACCATTTTTAAATCTTTGAGTGAATATGTACTTGCATTTGGGATTTAGGGACAAAATTACCAGTTAGGATGCTCCAGCAGTGAGTATTGTCAGACTAAACTTTTGAGTAGTTAAAATTGCATCTTGAAGATTAAATAGATCAATTGTATTAGAGTGCTATGAACTGGTTGAAAAGGGCGACTCATGAGTTTAAAACCAAATAAGATTTAAGTAGGACTGGTAAGTTGGGGTGTATCCTTTTCTTTAGCCGGTAGTCCCCAGTTGTAAAGGTCCACAGTTTTAGCACATACGACTTTGTTAGTAGTGAGACTGAAAGATGCGCATACATAGAAAGGAACCGTAGCTCTATATGCTCAATGCATTGTTTAATCTTTTTTATCTCTTCCTAACTGTATTTGTATATTTTAGGATATTTGGTTATGATCTAGCCTAAGTCAGCTTAAAAGGTTATTAAATGGGCTTTAAAAATTAATAGATTCATAGTGAACTTAGAAGAACTATGAGTTAAGACAGACAGTTAATCTTATGAGTGTAAATTTGGGAATGCATAACTCTTTAGTGACAGGCTAGTCGCATTTACCGTAATCCTTTAATGACAAACTAGTAATATTTACCATTTTGCATATATATGATCATGTTATGTTTTGATTTAACAATTATGGTTGCAGCTGCATGCTCTGTGTTAAGAATGACATCTTTTGATAAGATACTAAAGATGGAAACCAATTCCACTTAATGGTGCACGGTCACTAGACATTTATTTTTGGTCTGAGATCATATAATATATCCATTTTCATTTTGGTTTAGAAAAATCTAGCGACATTCCTGTAGCCGTGCCACCATTTTTAAATCTTCGAGTGAATATGGACTTGCAGGGATAGTATATATAAGCATACTTGCCTATTCAACTATGTTATATAGTTGTTGTTTGCAGCGACGAAATTAGGATTGTTGTTTGCGTCAGGCAGAATTGTATTACACAAATCAGTCTCTGAACAAAAGAATATTTTTCATCCTTTTTTTTAATTTAACAAGCAAAATGATATTATATTATTTAAGACATTCTTATTGAGCATCAATTTTCAAACTGCTAAGAAGAATTTTCATAATTTAGATTGAAGAGCATTTTATCCAGACATGAAATTTTAAGACGGTGGTTGTGTTCACCATTTCCAACTGGAGTTTTTCCTTCTGTGTACACATTTTTTTAGGTTGCAGCTGATATTTTTTTTTTTCCCTCTGTTTTCTTTTTCGTTGGGTTTTCCACTGAAATCCTGGGTGGGGCAACTGCCCACCCCACCTTTCCTATAGACTCGTCACTGGTGGTGGCTTGATATATTTTATAATTACTATTTGCGACTATGCATCCAAGCTACATGATGTGGGTTTTAAATGAACTAATTAACTCCATCTACACAAAAAAAAACATGGCAAGAGGAACCAAAGTCCAAAGTCTAACATTATTTCAGTGGTTACATAGATAAACTAAAAATTCACGTCACTTACATAGATAAAATAAAAATGAATCTAAAGTAGCAACTAACAAATTAAACAGACAATTTAAGCTGTCAAAATATAGCTGTTGAGACCATTTAACATTAAATTTGAAAGATGCAAATAATGAGTGACCAATAAAATTCATGTTTTTTGAATTGTTTGTCTCATACATTGATGATTGTCCATAGATTTTTCCTTTTTTTAAGTTCTTTGAGTACCAAAAGTTGAGTAGTAAATTTAAAATGTTTCCTCGATAAATTTTTCCAAGCTGTTCAACCCATTATCTACAATTACAAGGATGATCCTTGAATATGGATAGGGATATGCAAATCTTTTTTGAACCATTGTTCATCAAAAAATAGGCATTTCGGCTGTTGGTATGCAATGCTGTTAACCCGCTGGTTTTTCTTCAATAACCGTACCGGTATTTACAGAATTTCACAGTTCGTACTCTCGACTGCATAATTTCTCACCCTCGTTGGGTATGGCTATGGCTAATTTTACCTTCCTCTTATCTACTACTTAACTGCAATTAGATTTAGTTTAGTAAGATCTGTACGAACTTTTGATTTCATTCAACTGACTCGCTTTCTCTTATGTGATTTCTTCTGTTACCTATTTTTTCCTTACTTTCTATGAAATGGCATGAATATCCTCATAATTCACAAAACTTTCACTAGCACTTTCCAAGGGACTTTTATTGGGAACATACTGTAATTTATCACTTTCCATTGCATCATTTGCGGTACCATTATCATTTTCCAAATAATATTATTAGCCTTAACCTTCGTAATTATGTTTGCAACTTCCACAGTTTCATCATTGACAACTTCATTCTCAAGGTTCAAATTAGCATTAAACTCAATTTCACGATCATTTTCCAACAAGCTAAATCTATTTTATACTTCAGTTGTGTTATCCAAGCCTTTTTCATTTGGACTTTCTGCCACATTTTCACTGATTTTATCTAAGTAAACTATTTGCTGCTTTCGAATTCGTTTAGTGTTCACTTTTGGTGCCATGTTTATTTCATCCTTTGAGATAGTTTCGATTTTCTCTTGAATTTCTTTCTGCACAACTTCATGTAGTCACAATTTTTCACCTATTTCACAGTTGGCATTAACAAGCCCAAACATCTTGCACGTAGTACGTATAGGTTTTCAGAGCTAACCAACATCTATAGTTTGGAATCCACTATCCAAAGCTGAACTGAAAACCGTTGACAAGTTCTGTATTTGGTTTTACATCAATCATACACTTAGCATAGTTAAGTCTCTCCAATTTTGCAGTGGCTTCATCCATGCACAGCATATGACCAAGCTTACTTGCTAAACAATTTATTCCAAGATGAGACCAAACAAAAGTTGGTATATTAAAAAATTTCACCCACACTGGAAGATATATTCCCAACAATAAGATCCCATGGTTTCACTATAAATAGTTTATTACGCATTATAATTGGGTTACCAAGCAAATATGTGATTTCTTGTGTCACGTTTTATAATACATGCTTATTTTATATTGGATTTTCCCCTTTGTACTATGTTTTTTGTCTACCGTTTAACTGTTTGGATGAATGCTAATACATTACATGTTACTGATATCATATATTTATTTTAACTGAACTGGCTTACCATTGTGTTATTTTAATGCACATGGATATCTCTGTCTATCACAAATGGTAATAATCATGAGTTTTAGTTGATTCAGTCTCGCTTTTGAGAACAATGAGCTATTGGTATATGGGCACAAACAATTATATAAATAGCAGTTCATTCCTATGCTTTTCAAAATAATTAGTCGACTGTTTGATTTCTTCCTGTGCTTACAACAAAACCATTTCTATCCACTTTGTTGTACACATTCCTCTTTTACTTCCCAAACCGCCTCTACATACTCCGTTCCTAACTGGAAAAAAATATTTTTAATGCTTAAAGTTAAATCGCATAAGAAATAATAATGATAATAATAATAATAATAATAATAATAATAATAATATATTAATTTTACGCTTTAAGTTAAATCACATATGAATTGATTGCATCAAGCGAAGTAGAATGATTAAAGATTATATGAGCGAAGTACCAAATCGTACGGCAGTGATGCTAATTGTTTACAGATGTAGCGCTGCTGCATGGTTCAATAATTTACAGTATGACTGTAAAAGCCGCTCGTCTTCAATTCAAGTACCGAGCGTTATTAGACTAATTCAGCTAGTGTCACTATTTTATAAAATATGATATATGTTGGTATGAGTATATACATGTTGATAGTCTACGTAGAATTCTTCCGCGGTTATTTCCCTTTGTATTTTTATTACTCAACACAATGATTTAGTTTTCATAACTCAAATTGCAATGATATTCAGTGTTAATTAGCTCAGTTAGTATATATATTTTTTTATGACATAATAGAACTTATGGAATGCCTTTTATCACATAACTCATCTGTTAAGCACAAATATGCAAATTCAAAAGTGAACAATTAATATTTGTACCTTACCCACCTATTTCATTTCCAATTACATTCGCCATTAATGAATTTCCTCTTCTGCTGACTACTATATTCTTTCCTCTTTCTGTTCGCAGGTAGCAAAAATTGTAGTTTTAATAATTTTATGTCATACCAAAGAAATGCTATACTGAAAGTACGACTTTCAGAAAAAAAGTTATGTTTGATGGCTTCCATGTCCGTGTACTTTTTTTATCATGCTTGTTTCTGCTATGAACCCACACTGAAGTTAATTTTCACCAAAAAGCACATTTGAGGTCAAATTTCCTACTTAAAAATGAACAAAAACTCAAATGGTATTGTTCTTAATGTACAAAGTTTAACATAAATCATTCCTTTCCTGCATCAAAACTGGATTGGAGACATACAAAATTGACCAAAATGAGATTTTTTTTTTCTCAAAAACAAATAAAAAAGGTAACAAATTCATTTTTCTATAATGGTTTGTATCCTGGTAGTTTCAAAAACAAAACCATTTCTGTCCACTTCGCTGTACACGTTCATGAGTTGTAGGAGGTTGATGCTTTTAGTTAGTGTTTCCATAAAACATGATATAAATGTTAATGATTTTAATTGTTGTATAACGATTTATTGTTCCTTTGAATTTAGAATTTTGTTTGCATAAATATCGAAATGATGGATAAAGATTGAGTACGCCGAAACAGGTAATTATATAATACTGAAGTATAGTAGTGAATTTACAACATACCTTAATATCTAAGGCGGTTGTTCTTTTTTATTTTTAATTGTAGAGCTACTAAAGAGTATGAGCAAGCAGCTTGGAATTTTATGAATGAGGCAAAATTGAATATGGGAAATGTGGGAAAAAAAAATATGTCCTTGTTTAGATTGTAGGAATCTCACTCGTCTTCATGGAGAAGTTATTGTTGAGCATTTGATTATAAGGGGAACGGGTCCTACGTACATGGATGGTTAGTGGTATAATCACGGCGAGCGAGTGAATAAAAGCAAGGAAACAAAGTCGGGTGATGCATATGATTTACTTAAGGCCAATATCTACGAAGACAAAGACTTTAATAATCATACTTCTTTTGATGACAATACATGCAAAGATGATGCACAAAGACGAGAGGATGAGTTACACAAGAATCTGGAAGATGCAGAGACCCCATTGTATCCTGGTTGCTTAGATCAAACAAAGTTATCTGCTATTTTTGCACTATATAACCTTAAATGTGAGACTGGATTATCTGATAATGGTTTCGATACGCTTCTAGATGTGCAACAATTGTTGTTGCCAAAAAATAACGTACTTCCTAAGTCGTTATATGAATTCAAGAAATTCCTTAAAATATTTGATATGGGTTTCGAGAAGATTCATGCATATGAAAACGATTGTTGTCTTCTTAGAAATGAATATAAAGAGTTGAATAATTGTCCAAAATGTGGATTTTCAAGGTGGAAGGTAAATCAACGGATAAAGGAGATTATGCATGGCATTCCAGTTAAAGTGTTGTGTTATTTCCCGATAATTCCGAGATTTAGAAGAATGTTTAGATCAAAAACAATGGCAGAAGATTTACGGTGGCATTTCAGTAACAAAAGCACAGATGAAAAAATGCGTCATCCTGTAGATTCTATAACTTGGAACGTAGTGGATGAAATATACGAATCATTTTCAATAGATCCACGCAATCTCAGACTTGGCCTTGCAACAGATGGTTTTAATCCGTTTTCCATGCTAAGTTCCAAATATTGTTGCTGGCCCGTAATGCTCATAACATATAATCTTTCGCCAATGTTGTGCATGAAGAAAGATAATATTATGTGAACAATGCTGATTCCTGGTCCGAAGCAACCAGGAAATGACATTGATGTATATTTAGCGCCATTGGTAGAATATTTAAATCATTTATGCAATACTGGAGTTGAGGCTTATGACGCATATAGTCAATAAATTTTTAACATGAAAGCAATTTTTCTTTGGACAATAAATGACTTTCCAGCCTATGGTAGTCTTGCTGGATGCTGTTTAAAAGGTAAAGGAGCTTGTCCATTATGCGGTGTCAATACTCATCATCGATGGCTAAATCACAGTAGAAAGACAATCTATATGGGTCATAGAAGATTTCTATCACCTTCAAATCCCTTAAGAAAAAAATAAGGCATTGTTTGATAACACATTGGAGGAAGGGTTTACGCCTCGGATTCTAACTGGAAGAAAAATCTCTATCATTTTAAAAGACTTTTCGAATAATTTGGAAACGTAAAGAAGAGCCAAAAAAGGGAGAAAAAAGAAAGAGCAACATAAATTAGGAAAAAGAAGAAGTATCGAGCGTAGTAAGAAAAATGAAGATGATGACTCAGATCCTGTGAGAGTAGAGCTATCAAGGTGGAAAAAGAAGTCCATCTTTTTTCAATTACCATATTGGGAGGTTAGTGCACACGTTCTATTTTATTCTAGTGAACTAACATTATGAAATTAATTATACAACTAAAATGTTCAATTATTGATTTTTATAGGAACTTCCATTACGTCATAATCTAGACGTAATGCACGTAGAGAAAAATGATTTTTATAGAAATAAAAAGATGGAGTTAACTCTAGAAAGGATTTGGAGGATTGGGGAATTCGGCATGGTCTTCATACACAACCTCGTGGAAAAAGACATATCTTCCGCCATCTCAATATACATTGTCGAAATTTGAAAAGATTTTTTTTTTGTAAAAGATTAAATGATTTTAGAGGGCCTGATGGTTATTGTTCAAATTTTAAAAGTTGTATGTCATTAGAGGATTGCAAAATCAGAGGTTTGAAGTCTCATGATTATCATGTTCTGATGCAACAATTGTTGCCCGTTTTAATAAGAGGGTTTCTTCCAAAGAAACCAAGGAAAACAATAACTCTTTTGTGTTCATCATTTAATAAATTATGTCAGTGTATTGTCGATACAGAGAAACTACAACAACTAAATGATGAGATCATTGTAAGTTTGTGTGAGCTTGAAAGGTACTTTCCACCTTCTTTTTTCGATATAATGGTACATTTAATAATTCATCTTGCAAGAGAAGCACGGATGCGTGGGCCAGTTCATTTTCGTTGGATGTACCCATTTGAAAGGTACATGAAGACATTGAAAGATTTTGTAAGAAATAATGCTCATCCTGAGGGTTGCATTGCAGAATCTTATCTTGCAGAAGAATGCATGAAATTTTTTGGTGAATTTTTGAGAAAATCGCATGAGAAGGAAGTTCGAAATAAAGATTATCAAAGTAATGTAATACTTGAAAAACGTCCAATATCAGCATGTAAAACTATCACATTGTCTTCTAATGAAAAACAATCTGCTCATTTGGCCGTGCTAATGAATATGACTATGGTAAAACCATATTTAAAGTAAGTACAATTTTTTTCCATTGTTTTGATTATTTGTAATTTTAAGCATGACATAACATCTCTTTTTATACACTAGTTTGCATTTGGAAGAGTTACAAAATTAAGACAAGCGCATGGAAAGAAATGCAACATTACTTTGGAAGAATCATATAGCTACGTTCTCCGGTTGGAATAAAAAGAAGGTCAATTAAATTTTGAAATGTTAATAACTGATTTAAAACCATATTATGAATATCTTTATCAACTGAAATAAATTTTGTATAGGTACCTATTAGTTCTAAAGATCACGATGACATGCTAAAATGGATTTCTTATGGTCCGAAGAATGATGCTTTGGAATACACGGGCTACATAATTAATGGACAACGTTTTGGCACAAAAGATGTTGGGAGAGAAACTCAAAATAGTGGAGTAACTTATGATGCAACAACTATGTGTAGAGCAAGTGCAAAGGATGTTTCTCAAGTGACTGATCTTGTCACTTATTATGGGATACTTACCAATATAATTTTGTTAGACTATAATGTTTTTTATGTTCTGATTTTTAAGTGTCATTAGGAAACCATAAGAAATGGAGTGAAAGTCGAGGATGGATTTACTCTCGTCAATTTGCATCAAAGTCAAGCTTCATTTTTAAAAGATCCATATATACTTGCATCTCAAGCGAAACAAATTATTTATTCAAGAGAGGATGATTCTTCTAATTGGTATGTAGTAATGAAAGCTCCTTCAAGAATTTTCGACGAATTCGAGATTCACGATTCCATTGAGGAAGTTGGACATGTTTAGGAAGATTGTCAAGAAATTAATATGGGTGTCGATGATTATGTTAAGGATTTTTCTTTTGTTAGAGAAGACTGTGAAGACGTACTTGAATAGTTTGGAGATGTATTTACTTTTGAGATTTGTTTAGTTTTAATTTCAAGTATATGTGAACTCATCTTAGCTTGAGCTTGTCTTCATTTTGTTTCAATAGGTTTTGTTGATTGTGTGTTGTGCGCTTTGCCTATAACTCGGAATTGTTATGACAGTGACGCATTTTAGTGGAAAACATCAACTGCTCGTCCAACACAGATTAACTTAAGTTGCTAAGTTGTTACTACATTCATTTCTTATTTTATTTTTGTTTCACATAGTGTTAAATAATCATGTTACCCATTACTTGTACAAAAGGTAGTTTTTTAAGCCAAAACTTGTGCTTTTGTTATTTTTATTTAATTTTGTTCATCATGACCTACGTTGAGAAGCATGTTTAGTATATTTTTGATGATTCTATACTGTAGAATTTAGTTTGGATTGATTTTAAGATTAGCATTCAGTAACGTGTTCAGTAATTTACTATAGTTGGATGTTTTTTGCAGGCTGTGTTAGGCTGGCCAAATAGTTCACTTTCATTCTTAAAGTAAATGTGCGACATTTTCGATGTAATTATACCTTATTCCTATGATGCTATTTTCATAACAGATTGTAGTGAAAATATTTTCTCACGTTGTTATGTGTGGAGATTGCAGTGAAAACATTACTAATTTTCGTACCTAAATAATGAAATCAAACCACTGTTTTTAACATGAATCTCACTAGTTTATGGATTGCTTCTAGCTAAATAACGTGGACATTATTGATCGTGGTATCCTAGATGATCATAGCAGTGTATGCACATTACGATAGTTATTTATGCTTATGTTTACGTAACCAAGATAAAACAGCTTTTATTTTTTAGTTCATGGAGAAAAATACGAAGGAATTATGAACCGTACAAAGAAAGATTTTTTTAGAAGTATTGACAGTACCACCTACAGAATGTGAATAACTTTTTGTTATAAAATAATTTTTTAATAATTCATTCTATTTAAAACTTTAGATTATCTAATGCTTTTCATTTGTACAAATAAAAGGAAAGACAGTGAATTCTGGAATAGAACGATGAGTCAGCAAAACATTTAATTATGGATATGTTTGTCCTATACCGAGCCACGTCACATTGCCATAGTTATATTTTGCTTACCCGAAATAATGTATTTTACCATTACATTCACCTGTATATATATCAGGTCTTTCTGTCCTATTTCGTATCAATCAAAAACAATTTCTTATTGAATAAAATAACAAGCTTTATAATTCTCTCAACTGTAGGTATTCCTTCTCATCTGTGTCTTCAGCTTTATTAACTTGGTATCAGAGCTAGCAACAGCCTAACGGCTATAACGATTCAAGCTGATTGAAATCAAGAAAGAACCATCGTCACCTGGTTCTTTACCCGTCTGAAATTAAATCCCATCATACAATCATCACCTACAATACCCAAGACCATATTAAAGTTCTCGAAAATCCCCAATTCAAAAGGCAACGAAAGTTCTCACCACTTACCTGCTTTTCGTGGATTCAGATCTGTGATCTATAATCATGTCTGAAGAGAACTCTGCTACTTCCGACATTAATGCTACCATGTAATCTGCCGAACAACTGATCAAGACAATCATCAGCCCACAAAGCCAATTAATCGCTATCCAACTTGAAGAAACCAATTATTTATTGTGGAAACTTCAGGTGGAAACTGCCGTGCAAGGTTACGGATTGGAAGGCTACTTATATGGCACGTTATCAACTCCAGCAAGATATATATCTGACAATCAAAACAGAGTCATTAGCAACGACGAATATACAAAATATCATAGACATGAAAGACTCATCAGTGCATGGTTGTTTTCATCCATCAGTCCAGGCCTACTATCTCAAGTCATAGGCTGTAAAACAGCAAGTGATATATGGCTAACTATGGAGAAAGTATTCAACTCACAATCGGCTGCAAATTGCTATTTTATAAAAGACAACTACAAAACTGTAGAAAAGAAAATCTAAGTATGAGAGAATACATATCAAAAGTTAAAAATATATGTGATATGTTGAAGGCTGCTGGCAGCAACATAGATGAAGCTGAACATGTACTGTCATTACTAAATGGATTGGGAGACGAATATGAAGCCGTAGTAGCTGTCATAACATCACAAAAGGCAACACCGCCACTGGACGATGTATGCGCTATACTACTCTCTCACGAAGTAAGAATCAACGACAAAAAGCCATTAGAAAGTGAATACTCGCTGAACTTCACTACTAGCAACAGAGGGAAAAATCAAAGTAATAGGTACAACGACATTGGTCAAAGAGGTGGTTACAATAACACTGGTCAAAGAGGTGGTTACTCTAATCGTGGACGAGGACGTGGCAGGTGGAGCCCTAACAACAAACCTAAATGTCGAATTTGCGAGAAAGTTGGACACACTACGGTGAAGTGCTACTTTCGATTTAACTCAAACTATGCACCAAATCAAGGTAACAATAATCAAAGAGGAAGCAATCCTAATGTCAACATGGTTGTGTCTCAAACAGAAGAGATAAATCAAAACAATAACAGTAGAGCTTATAATCAAAATGACAAAGCCAAAGGAGAAGATATTCATGATGACAACTGGTATCCAGACTCGGGAGCAACAAACCACATCACTAGCAACTTGGAAAATCTTAATCTCGGAAACAAGGAGTATCGAGGTAATCAAACCATAAGCTTGGGTAATGGTAAATGCGTAAAAATTTCTCACACGGGAAATGCTATAATTAATGGTAAAAAACAACTATATTTAAATAACCTACTTAGGGTACCCAATATGAAGAAAAATCTGATAAGCGTATCACAATTTGCAAAAGATAACAATGTTTACTTTGAATTTTTTCCGAAATATTGCTTAGTCAGGGACATACTGACTAAGGAAATTTTATTGCAGGGGAACAGTATTAATGGACTATATCAGTTTAAAGTTGATGGTCAAGACAACAATACTAAAGAGAAAAGCTGCTACAATTCTGTAATGCTACTTGAAGAAAATAATAGAAGTACTTTTGATAAATGGCATTACAAATTAGGTCATCCTAGTGTAAACGTAGTCAAAACATTTCTTAGGAATAATAAAATTGCTTTTGATGATATATCTTATCCCTATGTTTGCACTTATTGTCAAATGGGAAAAAGCCACAACCCGTTTATAAATTTTTTAACTAACTACACATAACCATTTGAATTGATAGCTACTGATCTATGGGGACCTGCCCCTGTTTGCACCGACTTTAACTACAAGTATTACATTTCATTTGTGGATGCTTGCACTAGGTACACCTGGATTTACTTTCTAAAAGCAAAATCTGACACTTATGCTACTGTTGTTAATTTTTCTAATATGGTTGAAAATTAGTTCAATACCAAAATTAAAGTGTTGCAATCTGATGGTGGCTCTGAGTATAAAAACCTATGTGAATTTTTCAAAACTAAGGGAATTATACACAGAACCACTTGCCCCTACACATCTAAACAGAATGGCTTAGTAGAAAGGAAACACAAACACATCGTGGAGAATGGACTAACTTTATTGGCTCATGCATCGCTGCCACTAAAATTTTGGTCAGAAGCTTTCAACACTGCCGTGTACTGAATAAATAGAATGCCTACAGCAGTGTTGAAAGACTTAAGTCCCATTGAAAAACTATATAACATCAAACCAGACTACCAAAGTCTTAAAACTTTCAGATGTTTGTGTTTCCCATACTTAAGACCATACAACACAAATAAATTAAATTTCAGATCCAAACCATGTACATTTATTGGATATGCTACAAAGCAAAAAGGATACAAGTGTATAGATGAAAATGGCAGAATTTTCATTAGCATGTATATGGTATTTAATGAAGATGTATTTCCATACAAAAGTTCAGACATCAAAACCACAAATAAAGTAATCACAGGTAAGAGTAGCATACCTAGCATACCATAATATACAGACTCTCTAGTAGGTACTAGCAAAGCAGTGGCTGCTGAAGGCAATCAAAACTGCAACACTGGATCAGTTACACCCAATACCAACAATGAAGAGCCAGTTAGCCTCGCCAATTATTCACCTGAAAGACAACAATAAGAAGAAAATGAGAGCCAAAATATTGAAAGAAACATCAGAAGTACAAACAACAGCAATATGCCAGCAACCACAGTTAATCAAGAGAGCCAATCAGAGACAAAATCTCCAACAAATATTGGGCATCCAATGATAACCAGGGCAAAAAGTGGTATTTTTAAACCAAAATTGCTCACAGCAACTATCAACTCAGAAGAACCAGTTACATATCAGCAAGCTGCACAATAATAAAACTGGAAAGAAGCCATGGACGAAGAGTACAAAGCTCTGGTGAATAATCAAACATGGGAACTTGTTCAACTACCAACCAACAAAAATTTAATTGGATGCAGATGGACATATAGAACAAAAAGAAATCCAGACGGATCTATTCAAAGATACAAAGCGAGGTTGGTAGCTAAAGGATATAAACAAGAATATGGATTTGACTACAATGAAATATTTTCACCTGTAGTCAAACCAACTACCATAAGACTAATTCTCACGATTTCTCTCACTAAATAATGGAATATAAAGCACTTAGACGTCAACAATGCATTTCTCAATGGAGTGTTACAAGAGGAAATCTACATGCAACAACCAGAGGGCTACATTCAGAATCCAAATTATGTATGCAAACCGATGAAAGCAATTTATGGTCTAAAACAGGCTCCTAGAGTATGGCTCGACAAATTAAAATCAACTATAGTGACACAGGGATATCGGCCAACTAAATCTGACATTTCATTATTCATCAAATCAAATAATTACTATACAACATATGTACTAATATATGTTGACGACTTAATTGTAACAGGGAACAATGAAGGTGAGCTAAAGCAACTGACTTAGTATCTAAATGAGCAATTCTCAATAAAGGATCTTGGCAGTCTATCATATTTTCTGGGAATAGAAGCCCAAAAAAGATCAAAAACAGAAATGGTTCATAGTCAGAAGAAGTACATAACTGAACTCCTGATAAAGACTAATATGCATGAAGCAAAACCTCAACCAACACCCATGATATCTAGTCAGCATCTCTCTAAAAACAGGGGAGAATCTATAAATAATATAAAGGAGTACAGAAGTGTTGTGGGAGCATTGCAATATGCAACCATAACACGACCAGACATTTCATTCAGTGTTAACAAAGTTTCACAATTTTTGCAGGATCCAAGGAACGAACACTGGAAAGCAGTAAAATGAATACTGAGATATTTAAAGGGGACTATACAGTATGGCTTAACAATAAAAGGAGGAAAAGAGTTAAATATCACAGGATTCACTGACTCAGACTGGGCAGCAGATCCCGATGATAGAAGATTGGTAACAGGGTATTGTATCTATATAGGAGACAATCTAATATCATGGACATCGAAAAAGAAACCTACAATTTCAAAATCAAGTGCGGAAGCGGAGTATAGAAGCATTGCCAATGCTACATCAGAAATAATATGGTTGCAATCAATATTAAAGGAGCTAAATCTATTAAACAATCAAAAGGCAACAATCTGGTGTGATAATCAAAGCTCGATATACATGACAGCTAATCCTATTCAGCACGTACGAACTAAACACATAGAAATCAACATTCACTTCGTTCGAGAGAAAGTAAAGGAGGGAAAGCTACAAGTAAATTACATACCATCTTACCATAAAAAAGCATACATACTTACCAAGGCTCTCTCGGCTAAAAACTTTACCAGACTACGCGACGCCCTGAATATCAGGCCAATCGACACAAAATCAGCGTCAAGTGTAGCTAACTAGCAACCAGAACTTCAAATCGATAGTTCGAAGCCAAATATTAAAGCTGCAGTTCGAATGACAAGGGAGAGAGACCCAATTGAGGCTCATAGCTCGGATCCAGCACACTTAAGTAAAGTACAAAGTGAATGGAGAAAAGATCAGAAGCAAACTAGGGTTTGACATGGCCAACCCTAGGTTCGAAGGGGGGAAATAAAAGGAAAGACAGTGAATTCTGGAATAGAACGATGAGTCAGCAAAACATTTAATTATGGATATGTTTGTCCTATACCGAGCCACGTCACATTGCCATAGTTATATTTTGCTTACCCGAAATAATGTATTTTACCGTTACATTCACCTGTATATATATCAGGTCTTTCTGTCCTATTTCGTATCAATCAAAAACAATTTCTTATTGAATAAAATAACAAGCTTTATAATTCTCTCAACTGTAGTTCCTCCTTCTCATCTGTGTCTTCAACTTTATTAACTTGTACAATGTTTTTTTAAATTCATTTAGGTTTATGCTAATTCCATGGATATATGAATAATTTTACTCTTGTAACTAAATTTCTAAAACCGGTGCATAACCACTATTACAAAATTAAGAGCTGGGTGAACCTGTTCAGTTTGCAGTTTTTTATTATTTTTATCTACATTTTCATACATAAACTTTTGTATTATAGTATTGATCCATATTGTTGTTCCTATAATCCGTACAAAGAAAGTTAATTTTTGCAAGTAGTTCACTACTGTCCGTAACAAATCCAATTTTGTTTTGCTGCTATAGGAAATGGCAAAGAAGAGGAAGATTACTCGCAAACAAAAACAAGCCGAGGACCTTAATGAAGAACTTGAAGCAAATATTGAACCCAATGATCATCATGATGCAAATTTAGAAATCAATGGACAGGAAGAAGGAAATTTAGAAACAAATGGGCAGGATGAAGGAAATTTAGAAACAAATGGGCAAGGAACTAAAGCATGTAGAGACAATGTGACGCAATCTGAAGTAAACATTGCAAACAATGAGTTCGGAACTGAAAATGATGCGATGGAAAATGAGATTGGTATTCAACTAGATGAAAGTCCAGTTGAAAAAAAAAACTAGAGGCCCAACTAGAATGGAAAGACTTCCTTCAGATCGTGTATCTATGATTAATGTTGAATTTAATGAGAATGCTACACCAATTAAAGACGGTTCTATAAAATTGTCCTCTTACTTAGGACCGCTCGTATGTGAGCATGTTCTAGTCACAATTGGTGATTGGCGGTTAATTGGCGATGATTTAAAACATGTGTTGTGGAGTTCCATCCAGGTATCACTTTCGTATACTTGTTTGCTGAAATATGATATTTTCTTTTTTCTAATTTAAGATCCTTTATCTTCATATATTATCTTCATTTTATATCATAAATCTATTTATATTTAATTGAAATTATGGCTGAGCAACCAATGTAAGGTAGATTATGATAAGAGTCAGTTTAAAATCTAAGCAAGTAACAGTGGTTTTGTTAATCTTTGTTCAACATGTTTTACTCATATTACCACAAAAAATATGCATATAGATGTTAGTCAGGATTCAAGTTAATTGTGATATATGTAATTTCACTTGTTTACATGGTTATATATTAGATGTTAGCTCTTTTGTTTATCTAATATTTCACTTGCATACTGTTTTTGTGGTTCAGGATGCATACTTTTTTTTCTCTTTTGTTTATCTAATATTTTCAAAAGCAGGCATTTGCTGTTGTCTACATAATTTGCATTTCTGATGCCACCTTCATTAGCTTTTATGTCATCTTATGGGAAAAAACAAACAATGCCATATATTTTGTCATTAACAAACAAATAAACATTGTATTTGTCATTAGCTTTGAGAGGATTTGTCACCCTGAACAATTGTCATTATTGATAGCCAGTTAAACAATAAGTGGGCAGCCATTCTAGTTTCTTTTCAAATTTATCATCATTCTCTTAAGTTTGGTTTGTTTTATTTCTGAATTTTGTAGCTGAATTGCACTAAATTGGTTGAAAGCCTTTATTTTGTTTTAATTCGTGTCCAAAATGAGAATTATACGGTCACAGACCGACAGCCTTAAGTTTGAGTCCTAGCCACATATTAAAGGGGAAAAACTTACAAGGTTTCAAATAGGTATGCACCATGTTCCACAATTAATTAATTATCTGCATTTTAAATACGAGCGCGAGTTTCAAATAATAACCAGTCTTCGGTGATCTTCATAACTTGTAAAACAAGTTTGAAAAGTTCAACACCGTGAACTGCCAAGCTGCTTCAAGTCATTATTATGCATGTAACGATCAACTAAAAACTGAAGTTCTGAATGCATGCGTTAGTCTTATTTGAACCAAGGTTAACAAATTCAAAGTAGATTATTGTCCAGTTCAGACTCAAAATATACCCTTTTATTGTTGATAATTGGTTTAATCAACATATGAAAAGCCAGTGTTTTTTGAATCAATTTTGTTGACACCAGTCTTGTTTAGTAGAATGCACAAAAACAAGAAAAAGATGCTTTGATTTTAATCACTTATGTTGAAACCTAAAGGAGAATGAGAAAAATAATCGAAGGCTGCTGGTTTAACATTGTGTGTGCGTGTCTATATATATATATAGGGTATTAGTGTTTGGTGGGCGTTGACCTATTACACTTAAAGTTTGTTTTTCAGTTGTTATATATACAGCGTTTTGTACATCTTTCTTAAATTCAATTCTGCCGATCACAATCATTTTCTCTTCCAAAAATTTTCATGGTATTAGGAGTCTGTTAGCCTGACAACATATTGTTTAAAAAGCTTTTGCACATTTGCTCATCAGTTTTATACAATTCCCTTTAAATGTAAATTTCTTTAGTTAACTGCAAATTTTGTTCATGTTATGTTCTCAACAGCACGAGCAATAACACAGAAATTTTGTTCATTATCAGTGTATAAAAATGGAAAGTTTTAACTCATTTACATCTTGTAGTCAAATATAGTGCAGGAAGTAGGTCTAGTTCAGACATCAAAGATATTAAATATAAGAGGATCTGTTAGTATTTGAATATAGTGCAGGAAGTAGGTTTAGTTCAAGCAGCAAAATAATAACTCATTTACATCTTGCACTAAATTGGTTGACCCGTGGTCGACGCTAATCTATGAATTAGAAAAGCGCGACATTTGTAATAAATTCTGCAAGCATACAGGTGTGTAGCATACAGGTCGAACACAGGGAGGTGAATTAAATCAAATTATTTATCTAATCTCTTGGGCGAGTTAGACGAAGCTGGAGGTTGATTTTGCAAAACAAAATAAAATTTGAAACTACAAATAAAAGATGCAATTAAATTCACTGCAGATTCGAATCTAATCGGATCTGTAATGAATTCAATGATGAAAGATAAAATAGAACAATGGAAATAAAATTGCAGAACAAAATTAAACGAACAGAAAATAAGAATTAGGATTACCGCTGAATCTAATCAGACGGTCAATCGCTAATGAAAATAAGTGAAAAATACAATTAATGCTCTATCGAATCTAATCGTGTAGACAACACTGATTGCTAAGAAATTAGAAACTAGCAGAAAAATAAAAAGAAGAACTTTGTTAATGACAGAAGAATTACAGAATAATCGATGGTTGTTACAATGAATACAATGGGTATTTATAGGGGATGTAGCCTCCATCCTATATGACTTTTGGGCCAAGAAATATCTCTTGAGATATTCTATTTACAAATAAAAGAGATATGGATATAGATTTGAGATGTTCTATGAAGATTCTCCCTCCTTGATTGCTGACATGTGGCATTTGATTGAGTTGCATTCTGGTAAATATATGTCAAGTCTTCTCCTCAATGGCAAGTAAATATGCAAGATTTTCAATTGATTTCTTTGAGAAGAAAATGTCTAGCTCTTCAAATCTTAGTGCATATGTTATATACATATATATATATATATATATATATATATATATATATAATATAGCACTAGTCTTTTTATTCTTCAAAGCGATGGAGGCAATGTATATGTTCTTTTCTTCAGCAAAAAAAATAGGGCTTTGACGGTGGCTGAACTCAGAACATTCTGTCCAAACTTCCAAGCTTTATCAGTGTGCTACAGCTTCCTTTATGATTGAAAATTTGTTGATTCCAAGAAGTAGCATTTCCTATGCAATTGGTCTTTAATTGAATGAAGGAGACATTTATTTAACAACCTGTGAAAACACATGAAAATACCCAAAGTAATATTTATTTATTTACAATAAAGATAAGATATGAGCGTAAAAATAAACACATTTCTATGTCAATCAAATACCCCCACACTTATCTTTTACTCGTCCTCGAGTAAAACAAGAAATGAAAAAGTAACTAGATAGGTCACACTTTCGTAGGAGACACGATTGCATTGAGCGTATGCAACAAGCCGTTAAACCTCTAGGTGTCCCTAGTAGGACGAGTGGTGTCTCGTGAGGGTTTTCAGCGGATACTACCCACAAAATCCAAATGCAGTATGCTATGATTCTAATGAAACTACATGAATACAATGGACATATGCAAATAAAAACGAAAAATGAAAACACGACTTATTTCAGGAAAGTGGTACAACAATTTAAGTTAACAATTTCTAATCAGCTGATTTTATTTTCGATACCTCAACTTGTCACAAATTTTCAATATAAATCAAGTTTTCAAATGTTAAATTCCAGTTTGGCCAGTTAGTTCGGTTGATAACATAGTGCAGCCATGAAATAAATTCTTAGTTTGCTTGGCACAGTTTGCAAAGTGGTATTCTAATTTGCTCATGTATGGCTAGTCAAATCAATAAGGTCAAGAAGTGTTTGGGTATCATCGCTTATTCTTTATTCTATAAAATTTTAAGATTTATGATTAAGTACACACACCTAACTAAAAAGACCAAGGTTTACCACCCATGCACTGCCTCGCGGACTAACGGAGAGTAGGTAAAGAGCTTGGCGGATTGTGCAGGCCGACTTTGACTTTGTCAACAACGTGTCGGTAATCCTTAGGTGTCCAATCTCATAAAATGAGACCAAGATATTCCAACTTTGACTTTGTCAACAACGTGTCGGATAGAGCTTGGCGGGTTTGCACACCAACGCTTGATATACAAGCAATGTTGGATACCCTTGGAATACTATTATTATTATTATCGAAAATATAAGCACAAAAGAGAGTTACGCGAATTCAACTTAACACAACTTAGTTTTAAAGATTTGAAAAGCCAATATAAGTATTTTAAGTCCTCCGCTTATTTAAACAAAGTCTACAATATAGAATAAATTTCATGGCCATCACCTAAGAATCTCCCTATGTACCGGTTACACTATTATACCTCAAAATTAAACTTTTCATTACATTTCTTATTCGATCTAAGTTGAGAGAGAAAAATACTATCAACTGGCTAAAAATTGTAAACTTATTTTGTTGTATCAATTGAAAATGAGTCGTATTTCAAAAAAAAAAAAATTTATGGTATGTTACTACAATCTAAAATGTATGATGGTCCTACTTAAATGGCTGAAAATAAAAAGAAATAAAAAAAAAGAAAAATGAAAATGGATGAAATGCAGACTCCCCCCCACACTTGAACTAAACAGTGTCCACACTGTAATGTTTCCTAAATTTGAAAGATCGTACCCAAAGATGGATTAAATGTAAAATGACTTGTAAAATGAAATGCAATCTAACTATATGTAAGAATGGATCATATGTACAATGATATATGTGTTTACGATGTATGTGATGCAATGAATTCCACCAACTTTTCCCCCCACACTTGGTTCTTGCCCTATGAGTCCCATTCTCACTGTGTCTAGACATGTTTTCTAACAAGCAAGAGTTTTTGAAAACCATCTCATCTTTATACCTCGACTTGTAGTCCAGGAGATAAATATCTAGGGTCGTCCTAACCTGAAGTTTTTCAACCAAGCCAGCATTCCAAAAGTAATTCATGTATTCAACAAATTTGTCAGTGTAATTTTTCAAAAACTTGTGATCGTGTATAAATTCAGTGAAATTTGAATTCTGAGTGTTGTTCAAGAGTATGTAATCACCTTTCTCAATTGACAAGGTATTTTTGACACTGGCAATTTCAAGTTCGTTTGAAATTTTCTCAAAGTTAAAATTTTCGAAATCGTGACTTGAATCTACGTCTTCCTCATTTGGCAACTCATCCTTGTACAATCCGAAAAATTCATGTTCCTTAAAATCCATTTCCAAATTTGAATTGAAAAATTCAACATTTTCATTTTGTTCAATTTCAAAAGTTTCAATTTCCTCACAGCCCGAAAGAGGAAGATCAAAATTTGAGCTTAAATCTTTTTCTTGAAAAGAGTCGAAGTCCACATCATTTGTTGAATTTTGAACAACTTCATTTAGATCGTTATTCTCAATTTCGAAAGTTGTTATCTGAAAATTTTCACTATCAGTAAAGAGTGGAGTATTTGAATCATCGCATGTTTGAATTTGATTTTGTTGCTCTCGCTGTTCTTTCAAAGTTGTCATTAAACAAAGAAGTTCATCCATCTTTCTATCTTTTTCATTAAGCTGTCTATCTAGCCTTTCTACCCTCTCTCTAAAAACGTTAAGATGGTATTCTTCAAAATCGTTGATTTGCGAGCTCTCGTTTTGGATTTCTCGAGTTTCAAAATTATAGTCCATATCAATTTCACAATCAAAATTACTTCCAATGTGGTGGTTGTTTGAATTTTTGTTTTGATATTGGAAATCATTTTGATCATAAAAATTATGTTCGTAACCAAAACTGTTAAAATTCGAGGGAAAATTGCAATCTTGGTTATATTCAAGTTGTGGATATGGGTCGTTATTTTGAAGATTTTGATCGATTTGAAAATCATTTTCATATCCAAAATTATTTTCGAATTGGTTTCCAACTCCATACTGATGTGGATCAAAGCTATATTGGGATTCAAAATCGTTTTGATGTGGGTGTGGTCCATAATCGAAATTATTGAAATTTGAATTGAAATCGCAATTTCGTTCATTTCTTTGAAAATGTTGGTCATTTTGAAAATTGTTGACATTGGACTCACGAAAATTGGGAAAATTTTGCTTCATGAGTTGTAATTCATATTCATACTCTTCAAGAGGACGTCTACTTCGATTATTATCCCACAATTCTCTCAATGATTTTTTTGAATTAGACATTTGAATGAAATCAGGGTAAGACATAAAATATTCCCACTTCAAAATAGTATAAAAGAACGAGTAGTGCTCTATTAATTAACTGACTCAATTAGAAGGGGGAAGAGGGTCTTATGGCCGTTCACGTATAGTATAAATACTAAGGGATACGACCAATGTTTTACGGGTAGTATGCGACCTCTTTTGCTAATAGTTCAATAAATTGAACTACTATATATCCGCGATCCAATTATACGAGACAGTTAACTTCACAAAGCACCACTTTTCAATTATATTATTTCAAAATTCAAACCACGTTTTATAATTGAATTTCGACGAGAATGATGACTTATGGATTCGTTCCTCACCAAATTTATTCAGAAATTGCAACAACACAACAGTCACAGAGTAATCACAGAACAGAACAGTCACAGAGCAGAAAATTAAAATATTGTACAAGCAAGTCGCTGCCCCTGCAGAAGATTTTTACAAGCAATTCATACATTTTTCAAGCAGCTGCAGAACACCTGTAGAGTTCAGAAAACATTACAGTGGGGTATGGCAGTCCTTCCAAAGCAGTTGAGTAGCGTCGACAATTCGAACACTATTTGCAAATTGACTGATCTCTAAATTCCTTGTTGTTTTGCTTGAACTTTTTTTTTCGGTTATGGATTGAATCTCTTTCTTCACTTCGATCCTTTGATCAAATTGGCTTTTTTTTAATGTCAACAAAAAGAAAATGAACCTTCCAACTCGAACCAAAAGGAAATAAATATGCTCAATTAGTCCGATCAACTCAATAATTAAAAGGAATTCAATATGTCCAAATTCACGTATTCAAAGACCAAAGATCTGCCACAAACTCAGACCAATAGGCTCCTTAATTAACAAAAAACGCATTAGGATAATTTCAGAAGGAAAAAAAAGACAGATTGAAACGATCAGATTGCTCTCAGATATAAGGAAATCCACGGTATAAAAGAGACCCAAATATAAGGAAATCCTTAAATAAACGCACCTAGTGTTCTAATATACTGCTCAAAAAAAAAAAAAATGGAGACCCTACAGCATAAACTAGTCAAACCAAAAGAGGAATCTTTTTATTTTATTTTCGTCCAGGAAATTGATGTGAGCGGCTCTGCAAACACGCAAGAAAACACAGGAAACAAATCGACTTCGATTTCCTTTTTTTTGCAAGTTTGCTATCGGGTTTCTGAAAATTGCGACTATGGATTGGGGTTTTGAAATTCAGCGATTTGGATGGGATGGTTTGAGTTCTGAGATCCGATTTAAGATTTGAGGTCGGTGGAAGTGTAAGAAGATATGGGTTTGGTAGCGCTGGTTTTGACTGGGATGAGGTACGTTTTTGGAGGAAGGGTTTTGGTGGGGAGCGATGAAGGGACTGCGAACTTTGAAGAGTGTGGACTGGGGAGAAGATAGTTATGAACTGATGAGGGGATGAGAGACAGTGGTATATGGTGTGATATGGAAGGATTTTTGGTGAAATTGTTGTGAAGGATGGTGGGGATTTGCTTTGGATGGCGTGAAGTGATGATGTCATGGTGAGGAGGTTCAGGAAAGCTGGTGCTCGGCTGTTGACTTGATGAAGCCGTGCGACTGTTGACAGGGGTGACGAGCTGGTGTCGATCTGGTGGAATTTGGCAAGAACGTGGTGTTGTCAATTGCAATGGTAATGAACGGATTTGGTTTGTGGATCAGGAATGTGGCAGAGGAGAACTTGACAGTACTGATCGCTGGTTGGTTTGCTGGATGGAGATTTGTGTGAAGACAGGGAAGACCTGGGCGTACTGACGTTAAGGTTTTGGTGATTATAGGTGTTATGGGGAGTTGCGTGGTGAATTGGGTAGTGGATATTGGATCTGTTCGGATGTGGAGGATAGATGATGTTGGTATGATGTAGTTTGTGAAACTATGGCGGGATTTGTGAAGAAAAGTGGGGGACTGAAGAAGATGAAGTGCTGTTCTAATGGTTGATGGAGAGTAATGTATGGATGAAGTTGGATTATGGGTATGACTGGAGATGGTAAGGGGCAGATTATGGGTAGGACTGGATTGTGTGTGATATTGTATGTAGTGATGCGTTGACTTGAAGAAGAAGTATAATGGCAGATTGGGATGGCAATGTTCAAGACAGAAGAAAAAGAAAATAGCAGAAAGAAAGAAAGTTGTATATTTTTTTTTTCAAAATTGTACAAAAGGAGAAAGATATTGTAGAAGGAAAGAAATAAATTAAAAAAATGGAAAGAAATAAATTTTTTTAAAAAAAGAAAGAAGTCGTATTGAAATCAGGGAAGAAGGTTGCAAGGAAATAAATAAATAAAAATGGCAAGTTTTTTTTTTATTTAGATGATTGTGGTATCAATGTGTTAATACCAATTCAGCTAATCAAGATATTTTCTTCTATATATGAATATAAACAAAAGGAGAAGAAAATAAAATAAAATAAAACTAGGAAAAATCAAATAAAATCTAGGAAGGATTTTGTTTCTTTTTTTTTATATGAATACACAAAAAAACAAGGAAAAATAAAAACTAACACGAATCAGAAATTAAATAAATACTAAAATTTAATCGTTACCTCCCCGGCAACGGCGCCAAAAACTTGATCGACGCTAATCTATGAATTAGAAAAGCGCGACATTTGTAATAAATTCTGCAAGCATACAGGTGTGTAGCATACAGGTCGAACACAGGGAGGTGAATTAAATCAAATTATTTATCTAATCTCTTGGGCGAGTTAGACGAAGCTGGAGGTTGATTTTGCAAAACAAAATAAAATTTGAAACTACAAATAAAAGATGCAATTAAATTCACTGCAGATTCGAATCTAATCGGATCTGTAATGAATTCAATGATGAAAGATAAAATAGAACAATGGAAATAAAATTGCAGAACCAAATTAAACGAACAGAAAATAAGAATTAGGATTACCGCTGAATCTAATCAGACGGTCAATCGCTAATGAAAATAAGTGAAAAATACAATTAATGCTCTACCGAATCTAATCGTGTAGACAACACTAATTGCTAAGAAATTAGAAACTAGCAGAAAAATAAAAAGAAGAACTTTGTTAATGGCAGAAGAATTACAGAATAATCGATGGTTGTTACAATGAATACAATGGGTATTTATAGGGGATGTAGCCTCCATCCTATATGACTTTTGGGCCAAGAAATATCTCTTGAGATATTCTATTTACAAATAAAAGAGATATGGATATAGATTTGAGATGTTCTATGAAGATTCTCCCTCCTTGATTGCTGACATGTGGCAATTGATTGAGTTGCATTCTGGTAAATATATGTCAAGTCTTCTCCTCAATGGCAAGTAAATATGCAAGATTTTCAATTGATTTCTTTGAGAAGAAAATGTCTAGCTCTTCAAATCTTAGTGCATATGTTATATACATATAAATATATATATAATATAGCACTAGTCTTTTTATTCTTCAAAGCGATGGAGGCAATGTATATGTTCTTTTCTTCAGCAAAAAAAATAGGGCTTTGACGGTGGCTGAACTCAGAACATTCTGTCCAAACTTCCAAGCTTTATCAGTGTGCTACAGCTTCCTTTATGATTGAAAATTTGTTGATTCCAAGAAGTAGCATTTCCTATGCAATTGGTCTTTAATTGAATGAAGGAGACATTTATTTAACAACCTGTGAAAACACATGAAAATACCCAAAGTAATATTTATTTATTTACAATAAAGATAAGATATGAGCGTAAAAATAAACACATTTCTATGTCAATCAACCCGTTTCAAAATCTAATTATCAGAGGCACTGTTAATATTTGAAATTATATTTCATGTGATGTTTATAAAATGAAATATAATGGATGCATATATATATATATATATATATATATATATATCTTATTTAAAACATGTGATGTTTAAAAATTAAATAGACACATTTGTTACCAGCCAAAAAAAATAGGTAGTCATTTTTTAATTTTTTTGGGATCTGTTGCCAGCAAACAATTTGTAGGATTTGTAATTTTGTATTTCTTACCACCAGACTTGAATATGCATCTTTACATGGTTGGCTATGTTTAACATGCATACATTCTACATAATTTAAAATTAAATTATCATTAATGTACTTGCAGGCTAGATTTAAAGTTGACGAGGAGTGGCAGAAAGTGCCTATTTTTCAACAAATGGGATGCATTTGGAGGTCTTCAAAAAGCAAATTTGTTGGCGAAATGCTGAAAGCGAAGAACATAGAGGAAATGATTAAGCTCAAGCCTAGCAATGTCGAAAGTATGAAAGACTGGAAGGATTTTATAAAAAAGTAAACAAACTCAAAGTTTAAGGTAAATAAACATAAAATTTTCCACTCAAAAAAAATAAACACAAAATTCAATGGTATGTAATAATTATAATTAATCGATGTATTATATCTTTTCATCTTAGGCACAAAGCAATAAATTCAAAGCTATTAGAAGCGTTCAAGTGCAACATACAGCTAGTCGCAAAGGAGTGGCTCGACTAGCAGAAGATATAGTGAGAAAGAACAATTAATTTAATTATTGAAACATGTTTTTTTATACCACCATTCATTTTATTTATCGTTCTTAATCATAGAGAAATGAAAGTGGCAATGACAACCTCGTTCCAAGGGCTTAAGTTTGGATTAGATCACACATTCGAAAAACTGGCGAACCAGTGAATATATATGTCTTGGATACGATTGTAAGACACTACGACATTGATAAAATCATAAAATATTACATTTCTATATTTATTGGCATTGTCTATTATTTGTACATACATTAAAAAATGTTATTCTTTACAGGAAAAGATTAAAAAAATTGAAAGTGATGTGCAATCAAACTCAACAAATAGTTCTGTAAGAGAAGATGTTATCTCCTAAGTGTTGGGACAAGATAGATCTGGACGACGCTATGGGAAGAGGTGCAAACTACACCAAGTCCTTGCTCTTACAAGCTAAAGATGCAAGAATTTCGCAGTTGGAAGAGGAGATCCGCATATTGAAGAATAGTTTGGTATATAACATATTAATCTTTATTACACTAATTGTTTAGCAATATTAGATATATTCTTCGATTTTGTTTTTTTTATATGATTTTTTTAACCTTTATTCTACACAATTCGCTTTTTTTAGGGTAATGGATCACAAAGAGAAGTATCTAACTCTCTGGTAAATAAATATATTATCATCGTGATATTATTTAAAATTTAATTTTAAATATAGTATTTAACTTAATACACTTTTAATTAATTGCAGAGTAGCTATGAAAAAACATATGATAAATGTGATTTATTAGATTGGAATGAAACTGATGAAATAGTCGCTGAAGGAAGAGTCGTGTCAAACTGATGAAACATACGGTAAATTAATTTTCATGTTATATTTTTTTGTTTGAGTATGTAATTACTAATTTCGTACATGTGCAATTTTTTAATAGAGTAAATCTGGCAGCACAGAGACTTTATGCAAGTTATATGATTGGATTGGAAGTGAAAAATTAGTTACCGAAGGATGCTTGTACTCTAGCGATCCAAATCAGCTTGTCAACGGCATTCCTATTAGACCATCAGCTATGCTAGTTTCTATTGATAATCCAAAAAAGCCTGATGCTTTTTTATGGAGACCAACCAATGGCATGATACACGTTTGTGAAGTTGTTGGTAATAAAGTAGCTTGGCCAGAATCGAAAGTGGTTGTCCGGACAATTAAAGCCGCATCATTTTTTGCTAGTCATATCAACGAAACATCTCATGTGGTAATATGTTTAAACAAAATTTTAGTAACTTCTTATCAAATTTACTAATTGAATTTTATTTTTAAAGCAATCGTGTTTCTTCTCTTGTTTGGCAGAGTGGAAGAGCATCTCTTCCAACCGTAAAAAGTAAATGCAAGCTGATTGATGTTGGTGGAACAGAAGCAATAGTTGCCGAAAGAGTTGTGGCTTCGACCTATCTAAATGAAAAAGTCCATTTTGTTTCACTTGGAAGAGACGCCGTTAAAGTTTGGGTATTGAACGCTACCATTCCAGATGCAGTTTTGTGGAGACCAACATCTGATCTTGTCAGTATTGAAGATGCAGTAGGCTCTACAGTAGCGTGGCCAACCTCAAAAGTTGTAACAGAATCGAGTTCTAGTAAGTATAAATTATTATTTTTATAGATGCAAAATTTTAAGATGCGTACACATTTGAGCATGTCATTTAATTCTTGATATTGAACCATTTTTATATATTTAACCAATGTTAAAGTTCGTTTATTGTTCGAAGGAAAAAGCTCATTTCACTCTACCGGTAAGTTTATATTTTACTTACAAATTAGTATTTATTTGCCATTTTATATATTATTACGTTTGAAGAAATATTGATTTTATTGTTGAAGAGAGATGAAACGTAGTATTATTATTTGGATATAACAAAAAATAATTTACTAATTTGGGGAGAAATATTTTTAGCCTCTTAATAGTTTAAAATAAAGAAATTTGAAACTGAAATTCTTTGATTCTTATTCTGGTTTAGTTGTTCATCCATCGGTTTCAAGCTTTTTTCATATCTTCTTCCCTCCCGACGCAGACCTTCTTATATTGTTCTATTACCCAACCTGAACGTCCCCGAAAGATACACATTCTGGCTATGCATTCTTCAATGCGTGCGTTTGACTTTCACCATGTGATACATAGGCTTAACATGTACCCATATGGATTATTGGTGAGTTAAATTGGTTTCCTTTTTGGCTAACCTTATACCTATAATCCATTATTTTTAACAACTGATGACGTTTTTTGATAGCCGACAGCGTGTTTGACTGTATGTGTTACTCAACATCTTAGCTGAAGTTTAAACTGACATGTACCTTTTGTAATGCGAATAGGATACCTACACATATGCTTCCTAAATTTGAAAATGACCCATTGACTAGCATATTGTAACAATTACTAGGGTATGTCCTCATATCTACTACATTTATTGGGTCAGCTTGGTTGTTTTCATCTCTTTATGGTCCCAGGTTATTTGGACAGAGCAACACCATATTTATTTTGCAGAAGTTCCAGTTTATGCAATTTTATTAGTTCAGGTTGATGGTACCACTAGATATTCTAGGTGGTATAAAATTTAATCTTTTAGGCCATTTTGCTATGACTTACTTGTGGTCGCCTATAGATGTGGTAATGTATCCGTAGATAAAATTATCAAATACAATTTATACCAGCGACAAAATTTTAATCTCTTGTGGCTTCGGATTTGCTAAGGTAATTTTGATCAGATTTGATTGCGTGTTTTGAGGCTGAACGTTGTGGATTTTAGGTGAACCACAAGTGCGCAGATTTGAGGGGATATAGTGGTTCAGTGATGTGGAAGTGGGGTTGCGACGGAACTGGGTTAACCAATAATTTAGCCTTTGCCTGTTTATGCTAATCTGGCACAAAATTTGATTTTTACCATGCCACAGATGTTATGCCCGTCAGTATAATTAACCATCTTAACCAATAATTTTACAAGTTTTACGCATCCATTACAAACCGTCTTAACCAATAATTAACTTCTTCCCATATATTGCTTAATCATCAAATGCAGGAAACTTGTTATATAGATCTAATGATGTAGTAATGTGATAATTACTTGCGTGATGATTATATTTCATCCTTGTTGAAACGTGAAAATTAGTTGAATAAACACAAATGACAGAAATTAAAATGAATTCTAAACAATAAATCACGTAAACTTCGTCTGTTTATCTGTTTCGTCTGTCAATGACAATAGATTTAGTTCGCGCTTCCGTATCATGATGATTATATTTAATCCTTGTTGAAACGTGAATATTAGTTGAATAAACACAAATAACAGAAATTAAAATGAATTTTGAACAATAAATCACGTAAACTTTGTTTGTTTACCTGTTTCGTCTGTCAATGATAATAGATTTAGTTCGCTCTTCCGTATCACAGACTGATATAAAGAGCCTAAAATTGACAGGCCTTTTATGGCGGAAAGTTCACATGGGATGGATTTTTCTGTTAGACTGAAATGGATGAGATATCTTTAATAATAGTTGGAATAGGTTTGGTGTCACACTTTTTGGTGTAAACGTGGAGGGTCAAAAATGCCCTTTATCTCGATCTACTTCCTAATTTTTCTAACAATAAATGAAATATCCATTTACAACAATAAACGTCAGCACAGATAAAAGTTGGCCGAGTCCCCACAAAAAAATAAGCACGTATTTATTTTTTGACTTTTTTTGGATACTCAAATCTCCACAAAATATCACAATAAATTAAATATCCGATGTTTTCTGTTATAAATGGGTAGAATAGGTCAACAAAATCTTTTAAACATGCTAATAAAGGTCAGCACAAAAAAAGGTTGGCCGAGTCCCCATAAAAAAATAAGCAAGTATTTAATTTTTGACTTTTTTCGGATACTCAAATCTCCACAAAAATAGAACAATAAAATTAAATATCAGATGTTTTCTACTATAAATGGGTAGAATAGATCAGCAGAATTAAACAAAATCTTTTAAACATGCTAATAAAGGTCAGCACAAAAAAAGGTTGGTCGAGTCCCCACAAAAAAATAAGCAGGTATTATTTATTTTTTGAATTTTTTTCGGATACTCAAATCTCTACAAAAATTGCACAGTAAATTAAATATCCGATGTTTTCTGCTATAAATGGGTAGAATAGGTCAGCAAAATTAAACAAAATCTTTTAAATATGCTAATAAAGGTTAGCACAAAAAAGGTTGCCCAAGTCCCCAAAAAAAAAAAAGCATGTATTTATTTTTTGACTTTATTTCGGATACTCAAATCTCCACAAAAATAACACAATAGAATATCTTATCACCCTTTAAATACCAATTGTAATCCCCACTTCTCTCTTCATTTTTTTGCTAATCTTTATTGTTCACTTATCTTGGCTACTACTTAACGCTGCTATGGTTTCAAGCTTCAGGTTATATTGTGTAGGTCATAAAAACTTTTTTTTGTATGTTATTATATATAAAATGTTTTATTTACATATATTATTCTTGTTCAAATCAGTATTGCTGCGCCTACCACCAAAACTCAGGTACTTGCTACTTCATACCTTGATGATCTACTTTATAGCATCAAGATCTTTGCCTTACGCCGTGTTTTTTTGAAGTTGATGTTTCTTTATAGTTTGGATTTTTGCCTGCTGTTCTCTGTGTTTTTTCAGCAAAAATTGGGGCTTCTCTTTCCTTCTGCATTGGACGTTTAATTTTTCAGAGTTCAAGATCAGCGATGGACTGGGTCGAAAGCAGCAAATACTTTCATCTGCTCACTCAAGGAGTCGAAAAGGATGGTTAGAGCTGTAATGTCTTCTTCTACTGGCTCTTCCTATCTTTTTCCTTTAATTCGAATTGGTTCCAGTATATTGATATCTTTGAGGATTAAGAAATACACCTCTGGATTGGTTGTCATTGAAGATCAAGAGCCATATTTGTCTGAGAAAAGCAATTGAGATTGTGAACATTTGACACTCTAATTATTTGTTGCTCTTGCAGTTTAATGATGATGAAAGTTAAGATTACTCACAGACTCTAAGCATAGATTGAAATTGCATTGCCATTGTTGTTTTTACTTTAAAAAAACTTAATACCATCAACATTACCCTCCCATCTTTATTAATAATTGTGTTCGAAACACATATTTTTTGTCCGACCATGAAATGCAAAAATTGTCCATTATTTAAATCAAAAAATTATCCCATAAAAATAGGATCTGTATGATTGATTTTTTGTCTTTTTAAAACTTTATTTCTGTATGCAGTGGCACTTGAATAATGGGTCAATAACAATCCACGAGCGGAGCGCGTGCCTCTATCACGCGTGGAGCGCGTGCCATTACGCTCGTTTAGATATAGTTGGTCTGTTAATTTGGGTAAGCATTAGATATTTAGGTGCACGAACATTTTTTTCTATGGCTACATCTGTTTTCCAGTATTCTTTTTATGAGGGATTATTCTCATATACTTTGATATTATAAGTTGACAGAACGGACCCAAATTAAAAATTTTCCCATTAAATTTGAACACAAATTTTACTGACTAGATATTTAACTGCTCTCACCACCTGGTAGCTTGTGCCTCCACCATAGTGCTTTCTATAGTTTGCTTTGCCATCACCAAATATATCACTTCCACCCATTTCTTTAAGCTTCACAGAGCTTAACAATGGCTTTTTAGATCCAGCTGTATTTTCATTTCCAAAAACTTTGTTGCTGGTAAGTACCTGAAATTTTTGGCTGAAGATCTTTTTCGATATCTTCATCTCTGCCTCATCGCTGTATATTATGTTGGTATGACTATTAGAAGGCTATCCAACCTTTTAGTTCTTTATTTGGCTGAAAATTATTTACCAGGCTCTATTCCTATAGAAATTGGTAAATGCATATCATTTTCTGATCTACAAATTTATACAATCATTTGGATGGATCGATTCCTGACAATAGTGACTGCTTGGGTAATTGGAAAACTCTGTTTTTATTTAGCAATCAGTTAAGTGGTGAGGTTCCTTTAAGTACACAAGGAATACAGAACTTTGAAAATATTTTGATTTACAACAGTTTTTCTACCTATGCAAATAACTAAGCTAACGAATTTGAAGAATATATTTATATAAAGGATAAAGCAATTTATTCATTCCTCGAGATTTGGGGTAAAGTGCAACCTCATCCAAGAAAGGTAAAAGAGTGATTACAGATGAATAATGATGAATGTTCCTTGCTATTTGGTTTTGCGATTCACAGTTTTGCTATGAACTCCATTTTCTTTTTAGTTGCAATGTTGTTTACTCTACAACAAGTTTCCTGTTTTTTTTTAATATCCACACCCAGGCCCGGCCCAAGGGCAAGGCCCTTGAGGCGAGCAAATTGGGCAACCCACCATTGGATGGGCAGCAGGAGGGAGCAGGTTGCTGGAGGTAGAAGAAGAACATTGGTTACTGTTGAAAAGAATTACGGTGGGAGGTTTCTAACAAAGTAGTTGTGTAGCAGAGTGGTATGTTGTTGGCATACTTGATGAGTGGTCATGGGCTCGATTCCTGATGGCAGCAATTTTGGGGCAAAATTTTTCTCCTCCCCTTTGGTTTGTATTTTGGGCATTTTAATTTGCCTAGGGCACCCCACTTGTATGGACCGGCCCTGTCCACACCTTACAGCTTATGCAGATATGTTTATTTACATCGAGTTATTTAAAAATGGACTATGGGATAGAGATAGGGACGCATGACATTTTAGTCTAATGGTGCATGATGTTTCATTGATACGCCGCTGACAAACATATGTACTTTCCCTCAGTTTATCCTACAGTTTTTATGTACTTTCCTGAACCTAATTAAATTTATACTACTGGAAATTGTAAAACAGGAATATTGTAGATTATCCTACAGTTTTTCCAGTCAGGCATTTTTTTTCCTTGTTTCAACGCTTAATTTTTGAAATGTTTAAAAATTCCAACGTAGTCTAAGTCTAAAACTTTGTATCTAGTAACATGGACTTCATGTGAAATTTATATGTTTGCTTGTTTCATTGATGTTGTTTATTGCTTAAACTTTTATTGTCATATTGCTTTTGTAATTTGACCATTATATTTTTCTGTAAACTATATTGCACAAAGTAAAACATATAGTCTCTTAGCCTGAGCTTGTCTTCATTTTATGTTGCTCTTTCATAATCTCACTTTCTCAGCTTTAGCAACTGAATCCAGTTGTGGATGCATAAATTATAAACAACATGGAACAATGTAAAGCACAGTCTCTTATAAAACATAATATGAAATTATCTTTTCATGTTTACAATGGTATGTTGCTACTATGTATTATACTTCGAACTAACATCTTGATTGTTTATTTGACAGTAATGGGACTAATGGTGCTTATGTTACGGAGGAAATGTAGAAGCAAAGCAAGTTTAAATCATTTTTTGACTGCTTTGTAAGTGCTTATGTTGCTTCTGTGTATGAAATGCTAAGTTCGACATGTGAAAAGTTGTTTGAATGATGTATTAAATACTAAATTTGGTTATATGAAAGTTGTTTGAATGCTATGCATGAAATATTTTATTGTTATTACATATTTGTTGTTTCTGAAAATACGTTACATCTATATATGCATATAAGAATTGGGTAAACGTATGTGGAAGAGGTGAAAAGAGGGCAAGCGGGGCCTACTTACAATATACCATACTATAGCGTTTTAAAACCGTTGTTATTAACAAACGCTATAGAATCTAATCATGAAACCTTTATTATATCACCACGTAAACGCTATGGAAACGTAAATAAACCCTATGGTAATATTAGACAAACGCTATGAAATTTAGAACAAACCCTATATAATTATGTAAGCAAATGCTATACAATTAAATCTCGAGTGCTATAGTAAATATATACAAACGATGTAGTATATAAACAAAAAACGCTCTAGAAATGAAGGTCCAACACATGTTAAACGCTATGGAAACATGATTTTACATAGCGTTTCTATAACTGCTATGTAAAACTGAAGGTCTAGCATAGCATGTTGTTACATAGCGTTCTCTGGAACGCTATGGAAACCTATAATAGCGTTTTTCAAACGCTATAAAAAGCCTTTTTTGTTGTAGTGAGCCTGGCATTCTTCGCCTAGCTCGGTGGGCTTTGTATGGGAGCTCAGTTTCTTCAACCATTCGGCTGTCTACGATGGTACGTGTTGTGGTGCTTTGGTTTTCAATGTTCTTTATGTTATCGTCCGTTTCATTGCAAAACGAGGTCTGTTTCTTTATTTCTGGAGTTGGGAGTGCTATGTTGTATCTTGGGTTATCCCTCTCGAATTTTGAATCCATCTGTTTAGGGTTTGGTGAGTAGGTTTTGTTCGTGACTTGGCTTTGTTGGTCAGTGGGTTTGGTGTGCTCCTTCGGCGGCACGAGGTTCGTGCTTTCTTGTCGCGCTTTGAGGTGTTTTGGTTACTCATTGGTGTTGGTGTGGTGCTTTTGATTGGTGACGGTTGCTGTCCTATTTGTGTTGTGTCTTGCTCTATCTATTGGCTGCCTTGTTCGATCTATTTCTATTCTCTTTGATGTTTTGTTTTAGCTTTCTAGGTTGGTTGTTTGTTCTTCAGATTTGTACTGTTTTCTACATATCTGTTTTTGTTTGTCGTTGGAGAATGACTTGATTCTCTCTTTTATAATATATTGCATTGTTGTATTAAAAAAAATCAACGCTAAATGACAACAAAACATTTATCTAATTTAATAGCAGATTTATGTTTGATTCTGCTAACAGATGTTACTAATCAAATTATAATTATTTAATTACATTAGGTGTAATTAAATTCAACCATTGACATTTACCAATATTTTATGATTAACCAAACGTGTCAAACACTTGCGCTAATTTATTTTATCATTACGAATCTAACACCGAAATCCGACAATAAAACAGATTCCGTATGGGTGAAATAAACGTCATTCAGTCTAAATAATATAAATTTTAAGATCAACCTTACCTCCAAGAGCCCTGCCCCCGTCCATGCACCTGTACCCCTACACACATATACAGCTTCCTCCATACGCACAAAACACCATCCAACATACATGCACACGCTCCCAATCAAAGCCACACAGCTCATTATTTTTTTCCATGTCCCAGCTTATATAATAACACTGGGAAGAATCTCCCCTTCTGGTTGCTTCTATTTTTTACTTTTTCCTAAATGTGCTGTGTGAGTTTATCAAGTGTGCGGTATTTTGTATTTTCCTTCATTTTGTTTCATTCTAGAGAATTGGCATGGGTAAAGAAAAGTGACTGAGAAATGAAAATGAGCTTCTGTTCTCTCATTTCTTGATTCATGCATGAGTCATTTTTATAAGAAAAACGGATAGTGTAATTATATTCTAACTTCTACTGGAAATGTCCACAATTAGCTATGGTTTGGCTAGGGTGAATACATGGGTGGCCCTGTGGGCAGCCCACCAAGCCCATGGGTTGGGGCAACCCATCTAGGTTAGGGCAACAAAAAATAATAAAATAATAATATATATGTATATAATTTTTTGGGTTATTCATGTGATTTGCATTACAGACAAAGAGTATGTGTTTGCCTAGGTTGTTAGTATAATGAAATAGTGGCCAATAGGTTGAGAATTTAATTCATGTCTTTATAGTTTCTATACTTATATATTCTAATTGAGATTTTAAAGGAGAATCTGATTTTGGTCCCTAAAATCTGCAAAAGTTGATGGATCGTATTCATTAAACTTGGTGCTCGCAAATTAATTCATAAGGACATTATATGCTTAATGTATATTTTATTTTTTGAAGTTATAATAATATGAGAATTTAGCTTTAGAAATTCTAATTACAAAAGTTATCCAAAATCTTTATATGAAAAATATATTGCAATTTATGAATATTTAAAACGAAAACTGCTCATTTCTAATACCATTTGAAACAACAAGAACAATTATGAAGAAAAAAATATGATTGACAAACTAGAATATATTATTAAATTACATTAATTATTTTTATTTAGGTTAGTGTTTCAATGAAAAATTAAGAATCACATCCAAAAAAAATTGTTATATAATTAGAAGGATGATAATCTAACATTATCACTACAAGAACATATGGCTATTCCAATGGCTATTTGTCGTTGGCGGCCGTTGGAAGCCTTTGGAACAACCATTGGAATAGTATTCACGACTTCCAACAGCTTCCATCGGAACCGACGGATTATTTCCAATGGCTGTTCCAACAGAATAAACCGTTGGAAACCGTTAGCATGTAATGTTCATATAGCCGTTGGAAACCGTTGATAGCCGTTGGAAAAACTGGGTACTTTTTTTATATAACAGCAAGCCAACTTCCTTCCAGCCTCCTCACCTCATTTCATTTCCATTCCAGTTCCATTTCCAACCAATTCCACAACTATGCATCACATATATACCACTAACACCACAAACAATCAAAATATAACGCATATATATATATATACATACATACATACATACATTTTTTTTTTTGAAGGAGGTTAAAGATTTCATTGATGCATTGTGCCAAAAACTATATACACATCCAAAAAATCATTCAAGCATGTCCACGAAGCGTAACAACATATACAACCATTCAAAACAACCATCCAAACGTGTCAGCAAACCGTACCAATATATACAAACCGTCAAAACACATCCAAACTTGTCTCGTTATACATCAAAACAAAAAAAATCCCCAACCGATCATCGAAACACATACCTCAAGATCCATCGTCGCTACGATCACCAGAAGCAAACGATGAAGAAACATCACCATGATTGTGCATGTACTCTGCAACCTTTTGATTCAGCTGCTCAATCTGCATACCCTGCACGCGATTCTGGTCCTGCAGCTGATCAATCAATGCTCGCAACTCCTTAATTTCTTCCTTGTCCTGTGCCTTCTTTTCTTATCGAACCTGCAAATACAAGTAATTTGTTATACAAGCGATTTTTATAACATACAAGAATGAATTCATAACAAAATCATATTAGTGAACATATAAATTTTCATAACATGCAATATTTATACAAATAATTTTAATACGTAACTTTTATTTACAAGTAGTTGTTATATAATACAATTTCAAAGTAATTTTAATAATGCTAACATACATGCAATTTTTCCCTTCTAAATATCCATTTGTTTTCTCTAATATTTCAAGTCTTGCCTACAGTTAGCAATAGCTATGTAGCAGTGGTGGATTAGCAATGTTTTCTCTTATACTATATACACACATGTATGTGTTTGTGTGTGTATACACACATGTATGTTTTCTCTTATACTATATACACACATGTATGTGTTTGTGTGTGTATACACACATATATGTTTTCTCTTATATTATATATACACACATGTATGTGTTTGTGTGTGTATACACACATGTATGTTTTCTCTTATACTATATACACACATGTATGTGTTTGTGTGTGTATACACACATGTATGTGTTTATGTGTGTATACACACATGTATGTTTTCTCTTACACTATATACACACATGTATGTGTTTGTGTGTGTATACACACATGTATGTTTTCTCTTGTACTATATACACACACATGTATGTGTTTGTGTGTGTATACACACATGTATGTTTTCTCTTATACTATATACACACATGTATGTGTCTGTGTGTGTATACACACATGTTTGTTTTCTCTTATACTATATACACACATGCATGTGTTTGTGTGTGTATACACACATGTATGCTTTCTCTTATACTATATACACACATTTATGTGTTTGTGTGTGTATACACACATGTGTGTTTTCTCTTATACTATACACACACATGTATGTGTTTCTCTTATACTATATAACATGCAATTTTTATAACATGCAATATTACGGTCAGGTTGCTGAATCCGTAGCGTCTGCTCCGCTGTGTTTTTTCCATAACAGCATCGAATAAGCGGTCTTCCTCCTCCTGCGTCAACTCATCACGGCCCGACTCCTCAAGAACATGAGCCTATGCCTCCTGGAACTTTGCCTGTAATAAAAAAACAATTTCATTTGACAAATAATAAATCGATGATTTTATTTTACAATAAACTAATCAATTTATGCTTGTAATATTTAAAATACACATACGTATTACTGTGTCGCCTTGTCCTGCTCATCCCACTCATATGTGACGTTGCCTGCCTCGTCTACCTTCCTGGTTGCATGGGTGTGAGTAAAGACATCTATGTATGACACGGGACGTTGATAAAGTCATTCCTGCAGTTGGTAATTTGAATAATTAATTTCACATTGTAAATCACTGAACTAATCAATTTATAAATGTAATAATTAACAAATTTACCAAGTCCACGCGGTGATGCTGGAAAGACTTGGATCCCTCGCGATGAGTTACAGGATTCTTATTCCTGTTTGCGGAGTTCCTTTCTGACTCGGCCTGAAAATGTACATTGATAAATTACTTAAAATCGACAAAAAAATAAATTAGATTCATTATAAATTTACCTTGAACTCAGGCATGTCCCACCACGCAACCAACTTCTCAAGCACTTCATCGTCCATCCACTTTGGTTGCTTTCCATGTTTCTTAAGCTCATTCATCTTCTCTCTATAATTCTTGGCGACCTTCGAGTTCCAGTGTCGCTGAACTAGCTTCATGTCAGTCTCCTGCACATCTACTGCTCCTTGTATAATTAGTCTCAAAAAATTAGTCTGACTTATACAGCATGGACAATGCAAATACATGCAAGTGTTAAAGCATGAAGTTTCTAGGAAAATAGATCACTTATTGTAACATCATGTTCAAAATGGTGAGAATTAAATGGATGGTGAGAACTAAAAGTTTATTTTTTGGCAAGTGTGCATTCACATCGACAAAGAACAGTGTCAAGGCCTGTGTACACATTCAACTCAACACAGTTTTTTTTAAGTGAACAAGTTGCATGAACATGGAGCAACTTCAACGCATGTGAATATTGTTTTGCATGTGGTGCAACACATGAGTATGGACAACAATGGTAAAGATGAGTGCACAAAAGACAAGGAAGACACAAATAATAACAGGAAATCCTGCCAAGCGGTATAACGGTATAAACGTACCAGGAAATCCTACCAGATAGTCTCTTTGACATCTGCTGGGATCTTGCTCCACTTATGTAACAACCCGAATTTTTATAACGTGTTAAAACCATAAATCAAGGCAGAATTAATTTTTAAAATAAGAATCAAGGGAAACGTTGCGTTCGTCTCGAAATTCTGCTGGGAAACGAGTCCGAGTTTGCGAGAATCGGAGTCCGTATGAGGGAGATATGACCTTCCGAAGTTTCAGGAATTTTCAGAGTCGAAAACAGCTCGAAATTCGAATTCGAAATTCGAATTCAAACCACAGTGCAGGCTGGACGGGAATTTTCCCGCCCAGGACCAGGTCAACCTGGGGGTCGACACTATGGTCGACCTCCCAGGGACCAGGTCGACCCTATGGTCGACTTGGTGTCAGAGCCCAGTTTTGAGCCTGGGTTCATTCTGATGTATTTGACCTCGTTCTCTGTCCAAATTCGTCTGCCTAATCCTATATAAACAGCCTCCTATCCTCATTTTCTTTACACCATTCTTCTCTAACCTTATGCTGCTCAAACTCTTGATGATCATGGCTTCTTCTTCTTCCTCTAAATTAAGTTAAATTAAAATAAAAACGCGAAGACTATTTCTTGAAGACTGCGACTAGGAATTGCATATTTGGGGATTTGCTTCTACAATCAAATCAAGATTCAACAATTCGACGACTAGTTTATAGATTCAACTTCTGCATCTCAATTTCTTAGACCACAATCTGTAAGTTCAAGTTACTTTTAGATAAAAACTATGAACTTAATATGGATATGTTATAAATTGGAATTGGATCTATGTATGATTCGTATCTATTCTTGTTTATCTTGGATCTTGACTTTTTGGGAATATTGCTTTGAAATCAGTTTGGGCCTATTCACGTTGTAAATCAAACATTATCGTGCCTATGACATTGAAACTATTGTTAATAGCCAAGGACTATGACTATGAACATAAGACTATGCCTATGACTATGAACATAAGACTATGCCTATGACTGTGAACATAAGACTATGCCTATGATTGTGAACATAAGACTATGCTTATGACTGTAACAAGGCCAATTGTGGCTAATCACCTATGACTCATGACCATGAATTATTGCCTATGATTATGAACATAAGACTATTGTCTATGACCATGACTTTGAAACTATTACAGTTAATTGGCTATGACTATTTAGGGTAGTTGCCTAGAACTATTTTGGATAATTATCCATGACTATTGTGATTAATCGCTTATGATTCACTATGACTATGACTATGACTATTGTGGTTAATTGACTATTATAGTTGATTGTTCATGCCCATAACACTATAGTTGAAAACCATGTTGTACACCGAATTGGCATTTTGTTGGATCTCATACCTAGGGTGTGACTTGCCTAGTTTATTCGCTATTATGTACACCAAAACCATTGGATCCATTATCCTTGTATTTGGCTTGCTTTTGCATGCCTGATCTTTTATGTCAATTTTTATCATGACTATCGCCTTATTTTGCTAGATTTGAAATCCTATTATCTTCTATATGTCAGTGATGTTGTAACCAATTATCTCAAGTTATATCATGCTAGTTTTGTAATCCCTTTTATCGCTTTATGTTCGTCCCTTTCTCAAGTTATGACATATAGAACTTGTAGGGAGCCGATCGACTAGTGGATCGTTTCGTTGGACCTAGAAATGGGTCATTTCATGATATTGGGCCAAAAATCATTTCATGATTAATATAAGACATGGGTTTGGGATCCTAGTACAGTTGATGCAGCGAACCTTGAATACCTGATGCTATACTTGATTTATACTTGATTTATCATGTTATTTTAGTCTATCTTGCCAATCTTGACAGCATCCTTATGGCTACTTTCAGTTTATACATGTCATGTTATCTTTATCTGTTTTTATGCTGAAAGTCACTTGGACTTACCAGTCTTTATGACTGACCCATTTTCTTTCGCCTTGTTTTCTTTCGTTCCCCCCCCAGGTTCTCAGGGAGGAAACTCTAGCACTTAGCTTGGATTTCGCTTGCTTTCGGTTCAACTCATGTACGGTTTGATCTTGAGCTATGATGTGGCTGCATTTCTGCTATCTTTGGGGAACTAAGCTACTTTTGATGTTTTAAGTTTATGCTTCTTTATTTATGCAAGACAGAATTTGTTGTAATGGAAAATAATGATCTTGGCTATTTAATGTAAAAGGTTTTGACTTTTTTTGAAAGTAATGAAATTTAGCTTTTGATTCTTCCACTGTTTTATTTATGTTCTGTCTTGTAATAATTCTGTGATTGTTTACCTTGATAACGCTCCTCTAAAACTAGTGCATTCCCTTTGTGAGTGACCCTAGCGGAGGTGGGGTGTTACAACTTAGGCCAGAAATCGCTCATTCTCTCCATATACGCTTCCTTAGAGATATCTAAAACAGTCTGAAACGGCTCTAACTCAAATCCCCTGCGTTAAATATAAATTAGAACTTTATATAGTTAATTATAGTATGTAAAAAAACTTTAAATTGTTATTCTGCTAATTTTTATACTTACGCCCTGCCAGCCTTAGGCTGCAAATAAACAACCGGACGAGCTAGCTGTCCGCCACTACCCTCAGCATGAGGGGTGATGCTACGTCGCTAGAGGCAGATCCCGAGCCAGAGCCAGAGCCAGAAGCAGGGTCAGACGACATAATTAATATAACCGCAACATATATGAATATGTAATCAACATACTATATCAAAATAATTTTCATGACATATTTGACTTGATATAATTTTCATGACATACTATATCAAAACTTCAAAGTTATTTAAAAAATAAATTCGTACAAACATACTATATCAAAACTTCAAAATTATTTTACTTCAAAGTTATTTAAAAAATAATTTTGTACAAAAACTACACAAGCTCATTCATAAATTTCATGGCATATTTGACTAAAGAAAATTTATTTGTTTTAAAAGAACTATGTATGCATAAATCATTGTTCACCATTCAATCACAAAATTCAATATGTTTATATATTATACACATATTACATATGTTGATTTGGTACAAACTTACTATACAAGCTCATTCACAAACATACTATACACATATGATATATGTTTTCATAAGTATATGACATATGACATATATTTAAACCATTCATTCTAAAGAATTTGACAATTAGGGTGATAACAGTAGCAATTAGAGAATAATATGATGTAATATACGTATGCAAACAATTAGAAATCAAATCAAAGACATATTAAGCACAAATGAGTGGTAACCATATAAAATAGGTTTAGGAATTTTACCTAAATTAAAGAGCAATAACGAAGTAGGAGGGCTGAAGGAGCTCGCTGTGGACGTCGGAGGCGATGGCTGATTGGGTGGAGGAGTTGAAATTGGAGGTGGTGAAGGGGTGATAAGGGTTGGGAAATCGGATTTGGGGAAGAAAGGGGTGAAATGAAGAAGCAGGTCGGGCTCTCTGGAACATATGCTGAAAAATTTCGAACGGTTTCCAACGGCCGCCGACGGCCTTTATTTCATCGGTTTCCAACGACTACCACGAATTCTAATTCGCCGTCGACGGCCGTTGGAAACACGGCGTCGGAATACACTGTTTCTCTAGTAGTGTATGTTATGATATTTTTTTTATAATATAACTGAAAAAAATTAAAGCTTAATCGTTCTTACTTTTTGTATTAAGTAGTGAATAAAATAATATTTATAGGTCCTAGTCCTTTTGCTTTCAAATAAGTTAACATTCTATCAAATGGAGTTTAATCAAACCATAATTAAATATCATATTTTCATATGTTTTATCTTCATATAATATTAGTATTCTTAATTTATGAGGAAAATACGATATCAAATAAGGGAGCGGCTATTGAGACACAAAATTGGAAGCACAAATTAGAGAGCGGCTATTGAGACACAAAATTGGAAGCACAAATTGTGAATTTTTTTGATTTGTTTGTCTTTGCATTAAATGTGAAATTTAAGGGGAGATCTAATGATTGTTATTTCTTGTGTTAAATCTTTTGTCACCAATTTGTGTTCAAATAGATTTTCCCATCAAATTAATATGTTTTATGTTTATTTTAGTATGATAACGTGGAAATTACATGAACTATATTGTAATATTATGGAATATCTTTACTAAAAAAAAAAATTAGGGCAACATTTTCTATTTTGGGCTAGGGCAACCAACTCTATTGGGCCGCCACTGGGTGAATATGAAGTCTGTCTTGAAGTAACATGGCTTTGCATTGCATTAAGGTGATTTGTTGAGATTTGTGATACAATAACATATATAGGAAATAGTTATAGAAAGAATTAAAGCTATATTTTGAAATGACCAAAATAATATTGCATATATGATTATATATGTGTGTGTGTGTGTGTTGATATTATAATAATTAAAGAGAACATTTAATTTTCTAAAATTGGATGCAACAAATTAACTGCTTTCGTGTACATGATGATTGATCATCATTTAATAAATAAAGGCATAAATTTTTATTTATGTCCAATGACCCACTATTTTAGGTTCCTTTATTTTTTTTCCACACTGGTCTTCAAAGTAGGAATTCTTGTTTGTTTCGAGAGAAAATTAATAAGATCGAGAATTTAGGGGAAAAAAAATTGTTTATGCGTTGTTTTTTCTCTGGTTCTTAACTATTTAACAAATTTATCGTTTATGGATTTTTAGCAACCCTAACACATCAAGCATTCATCAAATCAATAAATAACAACAAGAAATAATTGATGGATCGCATTGCAGCAGTTGAAAACTTTGACAATAAAGCCAAGGGTACAACAAAGAGGGAATGCCCTTGTGCAAAATAGGCTTGAAAGAAAGCAAATATACAACAGCTTGATGGACGATGATGGTTGAGAAACAAAAAACATTGAACTGTTGGTTACATCAAAGTAAGATAGCCTTGTGCATTATATATTCATATTCGATTCAATATTATAAACATTATCATTCTTTTAGATGTCAAGATACATAGGAGTAAGACTGTTATGGTAACAGTTATAAATTTAGCATTACTATATCATTAACAGACGATCGATAAGTATTTTTAGTTGGAATCGGTATACCAAATAAAATTGTATGGTAACGATAATTAATTTTATCATTCTTAACGGTAAATTATCGGTAACGTTTTTTCAATACTAGCGGCAACGGTAATTTTACTAGTCAATTTAATACATATGAATATTCATCTGATATGTTTTCTTACGTGCATTTAGAACCAAATAAATGAATAAACTTAGTTCAATAATAAGGTGAAATAAATCCAAATACACTTTTTTCATTCATGTTTTTCGTTAACTAACACTACATACAGTATAATAAAGATACACTATGTAAAAAATACATATCAAAATACAAACTTCGATGGATAAACGGTAACTTACCATTACTAGACTAGTGTAACAATTACCAGATTATCGGTATACCTGTCGATTGGTAAAGGTAATGGTTTCAATTCTGACTTACCAGTAAAAACGGTATGATAATGGTATTTGTTAAATGGTAACGATAACCGTTACCGTATCAGCCCTACATGGGAGGCTCTTGCTTTGTTAAATTAACTAAATAGATTATCATAAACAATCATCTACGTAGCTAACACAAGTATATATCAAATTTTTGTTCACAATTCATAACAATAATATTTTAATTCTTAGATAACAAAAACAACGACAAATAAATTTGGAAATTTTTGAAACAAAAATTATTTTCTACAATCAATTTGGGAAGAACATAAAGCATTAAATTTCTATCGAACAAGCCTTGTTTTCGTCAGATTTAACAATCCATTGACACCCATTCAAATAGATTAGTAGCAAAAAATCAACTGTGAAAATAAAAGGGAATCGAAGCAGAAATCAGAAATCAAAGAAAGAGAAGAAAGAGAAAGGGGACTTCACACTACAAACCTCTTTCTTCCACTTCTGCCATGGTTGCCGCTATGCTTCACCTCAATGGATTTTTTCTTTTATGGTTGCCTATTTTCCACGTAAATTTTCAATGAAAAAACAGCGCACACGAATCTTTCTGGTGCCCTCGTTCCTTGGAGGCCCAAAGCAGCTGCTTCTGCTGCTTTGGGTAAAGGCTGGCCTTGGGCTACTGACTAGTAACCATTGCGCTTTGCATTCATCTATATATGTTGAACGTACTTAGACCCTTTGTTTATTTAAGTTATTTCCCTTTGAGAGCATAATTCGGGTTCTTGTTAGATAAACATATTCAATACAAATTTGTTTTTGTTATAATAGAAGGAAAAATATGGTCACGAAGCCGATCCTATTGAAGCATATGAGCTGCTACATCGAAGAAAAGACAAACATAAAAGTTGGGTGGATAGTGCATCAGAGCAAGTTGCGGTAATTGTTATTTATTTTGCTACTCCGCCTTAATGCCTCTTTCTAAATTGTTGGTTGCATTAATTTTTTTTCTGAATAAAAAAATATACAGATTACCGTGTACATGAACATTTAATATATTGGTTAACAGAACAAGCAAAATCTTTAGCTGTTATGAAAGCTTTGGTTATAAATAATATGCATGTAGTGTTTCTACATTCTCTAATACCGATGGTGGCTTCAAGATTATTTTATAATAATAATATGCATGTAGTGTTTCTACATGCATGTAGGGTGAATATGAAGTCTGTCTTGAAGTAACGTGGCTTTGCATTGCATTAAGGTGATTCGTTGAGATTTGTGATACAAAATAACATATATAGGAAATAGTAATCGAAAGAATGAAAGCTATATTTTCAAATGACCAAAATAATATTGCATATATAATTATATATGCGTATGTGTTAATATTAATAATTAAAGAGAACATTTAATTTTCTAAAATTGGATGCAACAAATTAGCTGCTCTCGTGTACATGATGATTGATCATCATTTAATAAATAGAGGCATAAATTTTATTATGTCCAATGAACCATTGTTTTAGTTTTTTTTTCTTTTTTCTTTTTCTTGTTTGTTTCAAGAGAAAATTAATAAGATTGAGAGGAGGAAAAAAAATTGGTTTATGCGTTGTTTTTTCTCTGGTTCTTATTTTTTTTTAACAAATTTATTCTTTATGGATTTTTAGCAACCCTAACACATCAAGCATTCATCAAATCAATAAATAACAACAAGAAATAATTGATGGATCGCATTGCAGCAGTTGAAAACTTTGACAATAAAGCCAAGGATACAACAAAGAGGGAATGCCCTTGTGCAAAATAGGCTTGGAAGAAAGCAAATATACAACAGCTTGATGGATGATGATTGTTGAGAAACGAAAAACATTGAACTGTTGGTTACATCAAAGTAAGATAGCCTTATGCATTATACATTCATATTCGATTCAATATTGTAAACGTTATCATTCTTTTAGATGCCAAGATGCATAGGAGTAAGACTGTTATGGTAACAGTTATAAATTTACCATTACTATATCATTAACAGACGATAGGTAACTATTTTAAGTTGGAATCAGTATATCAGATAAAATGGTATGGTAACGGTAACTTTATCATTCTTAACGGTAAATTGTCGGTCACGTTTCTTCAATACTAGCAGCAACGATAATTTTACTAGTCAATTTAATACATATGAATATTCATCTAATATGTTTTCTTACATGCATTTAGAACTCAATAAATGAATAAACTTAGTTCAATAATGAGGTGAAATAAATCCGGATACACTCTTTTTTCATTCATGTTTTTCATTAATTAACACTACATATAGTATAATAAAGATACACTATGTATTTAAAAAATATATTAAAATACAAACTTTGACAGATAAATGGTAACGTATCATTACTAGTGTAACAATTACTAGAATATCGGTATACCTATCGATCGATAACGGTAATGGTAAGCAATTCTGACTTACCAGTATAAACGGAATGATAACGATATTTGTCAAATGGTAACGATAACCGTTACTGTAACAGCCCTACATGGGAGGCTCTTGCTTTGTTCACACCTCACACCCAATAAGTCTGACTCATTAACCAATGACCTAGGTTGTTTGACAGCAAGGAGAATGAGACTGGTAGTAGTAATACTAAAATCAACGTTGTGAGTTAATAATTTATTAGCTGAACCAACGGATTTTTAGTCAAATGGAATGGATGCATTTGATGAAACCCTTTTCTAATAGTAAAGGTGGGGATCCAAATCCATGAATAAACGAATAAACCAAACAAGCCAAGCAGTAGGAATTTCAAATGCTGTTTTGTTAGACTAAAATAAGCATAAAACTAAACAAACTATGACCTTACAAAGAGAGAACATCACCTTATAAACCAAGGACTCCTACTGAAGAAGCAACTCTACCGTACTAGAAACCTTGCACAATGAAATTCCTTACTTGATCTCAGTTAGTGCCAATTGATGACACCTGTCTAGCACGGCATTGTTATAACATTCCTACAATTTTTCCCTCTCCTACGGCCTCGTCTGCCACGCCCTCCTCGTCTTATTCGGACTCCTTGTCTGCCACCTCTGCGTCTACGAACACGGCTTAGTGCTGTAACCAAAGGAGCTGTTCTAACTTGATAACCGTTTCTGGAAATGCCAATGGTAATATCAAACCCATTGTCTCGAGCATCAGTAAAAGTTACGGGTTTTTCAATATACGTGCCAACTACTTCAGTTTTCATTGGCATTCCATCGAGTCGCACATTATTGTAAAGCTCCATGGCTGCTAATGCGTGCTCCTTCCTTGAAAAAACCACTTCGGCTGTTCCATTAGATCTTCCGCAACTGTCATAGTGGATCGAGTACCTTTTGAGATCGCCCACATCTGAGAAAAGAACCCTAATGTCCTCATCGGTAACACCGTAATCCAAATTGGAAATGTAAAGCTTAGTCCCAGTTTCAATTGAAGAAACCCTAGCCTCCGGAGCACCATAATTTTTCTCGGGGGAGATGTAATATCCGTCCTCCGTTGAGTGGAAGATACAGCGATCGGAGCGGTTGGCTTGGCGTTTCGTGGGGCGGCGGACGGGACTACAACGACCTTCGCGGCTTGGGGAGCGGCTGTGGTACTTGGGCTTTCTGTTTTTCTTCATGAGTTCGCCTCGTAGAGTTTTCATCGTGGTTGAGATTAGAGAGAAGCTAGGGTTTTTTTGAAAGTGAGAAGCTAGGGTTTGGTATACGAAAAGAGGTAGATGTTCGCCTCAGGCCAAAATGTCATTTGAACTGAAATCTATAGTTTCCTTAATTATCGACCACGTCAAATAACTGCCATTATCTAATTAACTTCCTGATTTACCCTTGAGGAACCTGCTGCTGCTGCCAACTCGAAAATTGTAGTATTATTATCTACCGAGGGAAGTGGTGTTGAAATAGACTCAATCACAGTCGGAGCAAAAATAAGTAAATAATCATGAATCGTTATGGTTTGAAATTTAACCAGGTTTTAGTCGTGCACGAACTCAGTTCGGATCTTCAAATCAACAGTTCAACCGTCATACGAATTTTTTTTCCATCTTACTTTTCTACTACATAATTCTCTCACATTTTCATCATTTGTACCGCTTAGAAGAGAATAAATAAATCTATATTGCAATAATAATCATCGTTTCAAAATCTAAAAAAAATAAAAAAAAAATATGATATTTTCATTTTTCACCTTTGAAAGCTCCACCAAAACTGCTGCAATTCGTCAAGCTTTTCGCTACTAAACTTCAGTCATTGTGCACTAACAATTTGCATGCAATTATAATTATATTGTACAATTGGATAGTGCAACTTCAGATGCAAATGTTTAAAACCATGCAATCTGCAGTTCATTTATGTAACATTTTAATTTAATTATTTTCCATACACCTTGTGATTAAATGTGTGGTGTGTAATTTTTTGGAAAAAATTCCACGATTTTAATGGTTTGACTAGTTGAAGCATCAAAACCATTAACATTGACTCGTCATGATTTGACTCATGACCCGTGTTTATGTGCTTTTGGATCAAAGCAACTTTAACTGGATTTAGAGAATTCAGACGAGATTGGAAGCACTTAGAAAGCATGAAGAAGTAACTTGAGAATGTTTTAGGAAGTTTGGACTCAAACCTATGAGTCTACACCGACTCATCTACATTTGTTGGTACCGGGTCATAGTGGCTCATGATATGAGGGTGCGACTCATTATGATGGTTACACTACACATCTCCATTGCACTTTTGAATCTTCACGTGACATCGATAAGTACCGAGCGAGATAAGAATGACTCGTCCCCTAAACTTAAATGGGCCTGTGTAACACCCCGTATGTTGAATAAATTGCTATAATATAAAACAGGGAAGAATTAAATTTAAAAACCTGAATCAGGAGAAACGGGCTATGCCATTGCGTTCGTCTCGGAAAAATACGCGAAATAGAGTCCGAGTTTTCGAAAATCGGAGTCCGTATGACCCCGGTAAGGCCCAAAGAAGTTTTCAGAAATTTAAAAACAAATTTTCAGAAGTGGCGGGAAAAATCCCGCCAGACCCAGGGGGTCGACCTGGGGGTCGACTGGGGAGTCGACCTCCCCCCAGGTCGAATGGGGAGTCGACCCTAGGGTCGACCTGGGAGTCGACCTCCCTGGTCGAGCCCAGGTGACCTGGGTGCATCAGTTTGGCTTTTGGGCTGAGTCTGGTGGCTTGTGACGTGATCTGACGGCTCTAATCTAATTTAGGGTTAATTTAAGGGCCTAAAACACCTAACTAATCTATAAATACACCCTAAGACTACCCTAATTCATACCAAAAATAGTTACAACACCGTTATGCCGTCAAAATGCAACTTGAAGGAGCCTCCATCAATCTAAAAAGGAAGATAGCTTCTCAAATCAATCTCTAATCAACTCTAGCAACTTAATCTTCTTCTTAGGAGTGCTAATCAACAAGTTGTGAGTTTTCTATAGCCTTAATGACCAATTATTGAAATGATTATGATAGGATATAATGAGGTTATGGCTATGAATGTGGATCAATGCAAGTTATATGCTATGAGTTTGAGATGTTATGCATGTTATGCAAGTTATATGCTATGTGTTTGAGATGTTATGCATGTTATGCAAGTTATATGCTATGAGTTTGAGTTGTTATGCAAGTTATGTAAGCCATATGCTACATGTTCATGATGTTATGCAAGTTATGCAAGTCAAATGCTACATGTTCATGATGTTATGCAAGTTATGCAAGTCATATGTTACATGTTCATGATGTTATGCAAGCAATATGCTATATGATCATGATGTTATGAAAGTTATGCAAGTGTTCATGATGCTAGTTGCTATGATAAACATTAATCCACTACGACACCATGATTATGCAAGTTTGGTGTATGATTATATGCAAGCTCATATATGATATGTTATGCAAGTTTGGTGTATGATTATATGCAAGTCCATATATGACATGTTATGCAAGTATGGTGTTTGATTTTATGCAAGTAACATGTGCAAGTTTACACCTTAGTATGATATGCATACATATGCAAGTTAACCCCTTTATATGTCATACATACATATGCAAGTTTACCCCTTTGTATGACATAAGAAACTTATGCAAGTTAACCTCTTTATGACATATGTGATTCATGCAAGTTTGGGTTGATTATTTATGTTAGTTGGGTTTGATGCTATATGCATGTTGACACCTTTAAACCCATGTTGATGCTAATGTGTTATGCAAGTTGAACCCATTGTATTTGTGATGAATCTTCTCTTTTATGTCATGTTAGCAAATTACGTGGGGAACGATGGGGTTAATAAACATGCTAATGAAATTGTGTGAAGTTGGTAGGATTATGCATACCACAAAGTGGATGGACATAATTGAGTCAATTATGTACATCGTTAAAATTGGAATTAATTAGGGAAAATTAATTCGGGGGTGATTAATTAGGTGTAATTAATCGACTAAGACACGAGGTTGGACCCTTTTGTAGCATAAGACTGCCCGGAACCGACCGGCAAATCCAGCGGCTACAAATGATTGGCCCAATGTGAGAGGTCTTATGCACAAACTATATACGTGACAAGTGTAAAGACACGAGGTTAGACTCGATTATGGCGTAAGGCTGCCCGGACCCGACCGACAAATCCAGCTGCCATAAGAGATAGTCTAATGTGAGAGGTCTCTACAACGGTTACGTTCTTAATCAATTAAGAAACACTTAACCATATTAGCATGTAGAGGACATGAGGGGTTAAGTGGGTGCCTTGGGTGACATGTGGAAAAATCTAGTAGTTGCCTTGGGTGGCAATAGAAAATACGATTAGAATACTTAACCGAAGTGGAACATGTAATTAAACATGATTAAAGGGTTAAGTAAGTGTCTTGGGTGGCATGGGAAAATCTAGTGGTTGCCTTGGGTGGCAATAGAAGATAAGATTAGAATACTTAACCAAAGTGGGACATGTAATTAAACATGATTAAAGGGTTAAGTGGGAGCCTTGGGTGGCATGTAGAAATCTAGTGGGTTGCCTTGGGTGGCAATAGAGAATACGACTAGAATACTTAACCGAAGTGGAACATGTAACTAAACATGATTAAAGGGTTAAGTGGGTGCCTTGGGTGGCATGTGGAAATCAAGTGGGTGCCTTGGGTGGCATGTAGAAATCTAGTGGGTGCCTTGAGTGGCAATTGAAATATGATTAGATGACTTAACCAAACCTTAACATGTAGGTGGGCATGATTATGAAAAAGGCGGTTAAGTGGGATGCACTAGATTAAATGACAAGCTTAAGTAGTAGCTTGTGGGGATGCACTAGATTAAATGACAAGCTTAAGTAGTAGCTTGTGGGGATGCACTAGATTAAATGACAAGCTTAAGTAGTAGCTTGTGGGGATGCACTAGATTAAATGACAAGCTTAAGTAGTAGCTTGTGGGGATGCACTAGATTAAATGACAAGCTTAAGTAGTAGCTTGTGGGGGCCTTGAGTGGCAATTGAAATATGATTAGATGACTTAACCAAACCTTAACATGTAAGTGGGCATGATTATAAAAAGGGGTTAAGTGGGATACGCTACATAAAATGACAAGCTTAAGTAGTAGCTTGAGGGGGCCCATTTCAACCAGTAACCCATATGTATCTTATTGGGCTCGACCCATGTCGAGGACGGGACACGCGTACTGGGCTTGACTATAAGAGGCCAAAACGGGGTAGCGGTGGCAACGCAAGTCCAACGGGTTTCATATGCGTGTGTGGACCCGGGCTGGTAGGTAAGACATTGTTGCATCGTGTAGATATAAGTCGTGCACCATTTTCGGGTTGCCACTTTGGGGAGTGATACACCCCGCTGTGGGGCCAGCACGGGTATCTACGGTAGGGAGCCGATCACTTTGGGAGTAGTGGGTACACCTAGTGGAGATAGGGGCAGACGGCACCTATGTAGTCAGCTAGGGGTACACGAAACTACTATTAAAATTACTAAGTACACTTAGTGGGATCAACCTTTAAGTAGGAATTACCCTTGGGTGGGTAGAACTGGTGTGGTGCAGTGTAGGAATTACCCTTGGGTGTGTAGAACTGGGGTGGTGCAGTGTAGTAGTTATCCCTAGGTGGATAGGCGCGTCTTTACCGTTATCTTAGTTTATCCTAAATCTAGTTGGCTACTTAGTGTAGTCATTTATCCCCAGTCGTACCGTACCAGGTTTATATCATACCCTAATTACTTTAATGATTGTATTGTTAAGGTTATAGGGCTCACTCAGACTTATGTCTAACCCCCGTTGTTTTTATCTTTTTCCCCAACCCTCAGGTTCTCAGAGTGGGCCTAGCACTAGTAGGCTTTGATCAGATTGCTTTATCTATCTTTGGAGCTTGGACTCTTGAAGAAAAGCTCGGTTATCTTTTCTATTATGGCTATTAGTATGTAGTGGGATTATGTACTTATGTTTTAACGAGATGGATATTTTGTACTTGACTCTTGTTGGTTTTTTGAGATGTAACCAAACATGTTTACCTTCTACTGCATTGAAATGATGTTTCAAGTTTCAAGTATTATTTATATCTGTCTTGTGTAATTTTTCTGTTCTATATTCACTTAAAATGCTCCACCAAAGTTAAGGCATTCCCTTAGTGAGTGACCTTAACGGGTGTGGGGTGTTACACGTGGTATCAGAGCTTAAGGTTACCAGAACAGATAAAATTTTTAGGAAACTATTTTCTAAAAACATTTTCGGAAGAAGTATTTTCAAAAACATGTCTTTTAAGGGAAAAGTTTTTGAAAGAAAAGCATAATCCCCAAATAGCCATATCTTTATCATTCGGATTCTCCGTTTTGAATCTCTTCCTCTATCTCTTTTTGAATTACCCCTCCGCGTATAGATGACTTTTTAAGATAAATAAGGACTTCCGTATGAAGGACGGAAGGACCACTTCAAGGGACTAAGTCGTTTGCCGGGCTAAGAAGGTAGTCCAAGGAGGTGGAGGGCTTATGGGTACCTTTCAGATGGACGAGAGAGGAAGGTTCAAATAGCTATTAGGTAAATAAAGGACGAAACCTCATCGTGGTAAGAAGGCCACGAAAAGAGAATGTGAAGGGGAAGGCTAGTTGTTTTGGGGAAATAGGACACCTTGGGGTTGTCCAAAGTGGTAAGGACGAAGTACATGATCTTCTGGAGGGTAGATGTATTCCCTCACGACGGGTATACCTGATGGGGGTAGGACCGTCTAAGTTGAAATTTGGTTCTCTTGATCATCCTGTTCGAACTTTATTCGACTCTAGTGCACCACATTTCGTTTATCTTATCATCATTAGTTGAGTCACTGCACCTAGACACCAGTTTAGTAGATGATCCCGTGGTTGTTTCAAACCCAATTGGGGGGCTCCACTTATTTCTCCATGATATGTTTGGGTTTGAAGATTTCCATACTTAGCGTTGAGTTTAGAGGTGATGCTTTTGTTTGGGCTTCACGGGCTATGGGTTGATTTTGGGCATGGACTGGTTATCCAGTAATGGTGCCGTTCTTGATTGCGAAAGGAGAGTTGTTAGGCTCATGACCCGCTTGGGTAACACTCTCGAGATCTCTTGTAATCCCATAGATTCTGTTTTGCTAAGTTATCTTGAATCGCTTGACGCTTCGGTCAAGAGTTTGCGATCTGTTAGAGTGGTCCGAGAATACTCGGATGAGTTTGGGGAGGTGAAGGGCTTACCTCCGAAGCGGGAGATAGACCTCCGAATATATCTGGTAGACGATGCTAAACCAGTATTTTTACCAGTGCGCCACATGGCTCCTCGTGAGAGGAGGGAACTCCATAAGCAAGTAGGGGAGTCGCTTAAGAAGGGGTTCATAAGACGAAGTATATCGAAGTGGGGTGCTCCGGTAGTTTTTGCCACGAAGGCGGATGGGTCCCTCAGACTTTGTGTAGACTATAAGAGAACTCAACAAGCTCACAAAGAAGAATAGACACCCATTGCCAAGGATTGATGATCTTTTTGATCGGTTGGTTGGCGCCTCAGTGTTTCACAGTTGGACTTAGCCACGGGGTTTCATCAGTTGGGAGTGACTGAGGATAATATAGAGAAGACCGTCTTTAGGACTCCGGATGGTTTTTATGAGTGGTTGGTGATGCCATTTGGTTCGACGAATGCCCCCGCATACTTTGTTGATTGGATGAGTAGGGTGTTCAGGGAGTACCTAAATAACTTCGTAGTGGTCTTTGTGGATGACATCTTGGTCTTTTCTAAAAGCGAAAAAAGTTTTCATATGTGCTTAATAGGTTAAGCAAAGCCAGTTATTTGATCAACGGTGGTTCTGGAGTGAGACTGGCAAGGACATCCAGAGTTGGAAAAGGCTTAGTTATTTAGCCGTTTTTACTAGTATCATCTCACGTAGGTCGTCTGAATTCAAAGGAGGTGTCCCTTGGGTGTTTGTCTGATATTGGTTTAGGCCTTTGGGGCTTGCACTTGGGGGATGTCGAGTTCGACTAGGATGGTCTGCGTGAGAGATGGATAGTCGTGACGATTTTGTATGGGAGAATATCCTGATTTTCTCCAGAAGTGGAGAAAAGCATACCCTACATCTTAGGGAAGTGTTAGAGACTCTTCGAGCGCATAGTCTTGAGACAGCAAAGGTGGATGGAGTTCTTAGCATCCTATGATTTCGAGATAGCGTATACCCCTGGCAAGGGTAACGGGGTGGCGGAAGCCTTGAGTAGAAAAAGGTTGTCCTTGAGTTCATTGTTCGTGGAATGACGAAGCTTGGAATTTATCTCGATGTTTGATTACAGACCTTCCGTTGACTTTATACCCGGTTTGCTAGCATCCTTGGAGGTCAGACCTACTCTTTTGAGGCGGATTGGCGAGGCACAGAAGGACGACCCACAGTTGGTTGAGTTGGTATAGAGGCTCATAAAAGGGGAGTCGTCGGCCATTTGAGTAGGTAAACCTTAGACGATAGGGGGTGCTTGCGTAGAGACGGTAGCCTTTGTGTACCGCAAGACGAGGGTTTAAGGAAGGCTATTCTTGAAGATGCACACCGTTCTAGGATGACCATTTATCTCGGTAGGGACAAGATGTACCAAGACATGAAGCGAGTTTTCTTTTGGGCCGATATGAAGAAAGATGTGGCCAAGTATGTCGCTAGATGCTTAGTGTGCCAACAGGTGAAAGTCGAAGCAAAAGAAACCCGGTGGGTTGCTTCACCCATTAAAAGTTCCGCAATGGAAGTGGGATGGCGTCTCGATGGATTTTATTGATAGGTTACCTAGGTCGAAGAAGGGTAATACGGGAATTTGGGTTGTGGTAGACAGACTTACTAAGAGTGCCCATTTCATACCTGTGAGGAGCAAGAGGACTGCTCCATGGCTAGCTTCAGTTTATCTTCGAGAGATAGTTCGGTTGCATAGGGAACATGACGTATTCCATGTGTCACATTTGAGGAAATGTCTACATAAGACCGCAGAGGTGGTAGAGCCGAGCTTGCCGAGAGAAGTGGAGGTAGAGCGTGATGCGACTATTCGACGAGCTCCTACACGCATCCTTGGGTCAGAGATTAGGAAGTTGAGAAATAGAGAGGTTCGACTAGTCATAGTGCCAAGGGGAGAAGAGGAGAGTAATGCTACTTGGGAGACAGAAACGAAGATGCGTTCAGTGTACCCATTTCTGTTTGAGGGTGTGTCTTTTAACTTCTCCTTTATCGTTTGTCTAGTACTTATCTTATCTTTAGTATGTCCTCTCGTTAGTACCTTTGACCTTTAGATAGGGTAAAACCTATGGTTGAAACATGTGTTTGAGACATGTTATGTTTGATGGATGCGTGTGGATGCAAGTGGTTGCTAGTGGTTGCTCGTGGATGCATATACACACACTCTAGGCACTAGATCGGCTCAATCACTTCATATTGCATATTGCATAAAATTGTGTGTAGGTAGCTATATTAATGGATGTATAATGGTTGTATTATCACATGAATGATGCATTTTGGTGTATGGTTGTGCACTTATGTTGAAATAGTGTGTGTCGATAAGGTTCTTTTGCATACATATTGGATGCATGGCACTATCATGGTTTGCATTAAGGAGGTCAACTGAATTAGTAGACTGCCTAATTTTGCATTAGACAGGGAACATATACACACACTCTTTGCATATGTTCATACAGCATTAGAAGCTCTAAGGACAATGGATGCCAGTGTTGGATGGTTTGAGTAGATGGTTGTTGGTTGGTAGGATACGTTCTTCTTGACTTAGAGATTTCGGGGACGAAATCCTTTAAGTAGGGGAGAATGTAACACCCTGTATGTTAAATAAATTGCTATAATATAAAACAGGGCAGAATTAAATTTAAAAATCTGAATCAGGAGAAATGGGCTATGCCATTGCGTTCATCTCGGAAAAATACGCGAAATAGAGTCCGAGTTTTCGAAAATCGGAGTCCGTATGACCCCGGTAAGGCCCAAAGAAGTTTTCAGAAATTTAAAAACAGATTTTCAGAAGTGGCGGGAAAAATCCCGCCAGACCCAGGGGGTCGACCTGGGGGTCGACTGGGGAGTCGACCTCCCCCCAGGTCGACTGGGGAGTCGACCCTAGGGTCGACCTGGGAGTCGACCTCCCTGGTCGAGCCCAGGTGACCTGGGTGCAACAGTTTGGCTTTTGGGCTGAGTCTGATGACTTGTGACGTGATCTAACGGCTCTAATCTAATTTAGGGTTAATCTAAGGGCCTAAATCACCTAACTAATCTATAAATACACCCTAAGACTACCCTAATTCATACTAAAAATAGTTACAACACCGTTATGCCGTCAAAATGCAACTTGAAGGAGCCTCCATCAATCTAAAGAGGAAGATAGCTTCTCAAATCAATCTCTAATCAACTATAGCAACTTAATCTTCTTCTTAGGAGTGCTAATCAACAAGTTGTGAGTTTTCTATAGCTTTAATGACCAATTATTGAAATGATTATGATAGGATATAATGAGGTTATGGCTATGAATGTGGATCAATGCAAGTTATATGCTATGAGTTTGAGATGTTATGCAAGTTATATGCTATGTGTTTGAGATGTTATGCATGTTATGCAAGTTATATGCTATGAGTTTGAGATGTTATGCAAGTTATGCAAGCCATATGCTACATGTTCATGATGTTATGCAAGTTATGCAAGTCATATGCTACATGTTCATGATGTTATGCAAGTTATGCAAGTCATATGTTACATGTTTATGATGTTATGCAAGTTATGCAAGCTATATGCTATATGATCATGATGTTATGCAAGTTATGCAAGTGTTCATGATGTTAGTTGCTATGATAAACATTGATCCACTATGACACCATGATTATGCAAGTTTGGTGTATGATTATATGCAAGCTCATATATGATATGTTATGCAAGTTCGGTGTATGATTATATGCAAGTCCATATATGACATGTTATGCAAGTATGGTGTTTGATTTTATGCAAGTAACATGTGCAAGTTTACACCTTAGTATGATATGCATACATATGCAAGTTAACCCCTTTATATGTCATACATACATATGCAAGTTTACCCTTTTGTATGACGTAAGAAACTTATGCAAGTTAACCTCTTTATGACATATGTGTTTCATGCAAGTTTGGGTTGATTATTTATGCTAGTTGGGTTTGATGCTATATGCATGTTGACACCTTTAAACCCATGTTGATGCTAATGTGTTATTCAAGTTGAACCCATTGTATTTGTGATGAATCTTCCCTTTTATGTCATGTTAGCAAATTACGTAGGGAACGATGGGGTTAATAAACATGCTAATGAAATTGTGTGAAGTTGGTAGGATTATGCATACCACAAAGTGGATGGACATAATTGAGTCAATTATGTACATCGTTAAAATTGGAATTAATTAGGGAAAATTAATTCGTGGGTGATTAATTAGGTGTAATTAATCGACTAAGACACGAGGTTGGACCCTTCTGTAGCATAAGACTGCCCGGAACCGACCGGCAAATCCAGCAGCTACAAATGATTGGCCCAATGTGAGAGGTCTTAGGCACAAACTATATACGTGACAAGTGTAAAGACACGAGGTTAGACTCGATTATGGCGTAAGGCTGCCCGGACCCGACCGGCAAATCCAGCTGCCATAAGAGATAGTCTAACGTGAGAGGTCTCTACAACGGTTACGTTCTTAATCAATTAATAAACACTTAACCATATTAGCATGTAGAGGACATGAGGGGTTAAGTGGGTGCCTTGGGTGACATGTGGAAAAATCTAGTAGTTGCCTTGGGTGGCAATAGAAAATACGATTAGAATACTTAACCGAAGTGGAACATGTAATTAAACATGATTAAAGGGTTAAGTAAGTGCCTTGGGTGGCATGGGAAAATCTAGTGGTTGCCTTGGGTGGCAATAGAAGATAAGATTAGAATACTTAACCAAAGTGGGACATGTAATTAAACATGATTAAAGGGTTAAGTGGGAGCCTTGGGTGGCATGTAGAAATCTAGTGGGTTGCCTTGGGTGGCAATAGAGAATACGACTAGAATACTTAACCAAAGTGGAACATGTAACTAAACATGATTAAAGGGTTAAGTGGGTGCCTTGGGTGGCATGTGGAAATCAAGTGGGTGCCTTGGGTGGCATGTAGAAATCTAGTGGATGCCTTGAGTGACAATTGAAATATGATTAGATGAATTAACCAAACCTTAACATGTAGGTGGACATGATTATGAAAAAGGGGGTTAAGTGGGATGCACGAGATTAAATGACAAACTTAAGTAGTAGCTTGTGGGGATGCACTAGATTAAATGACAAGCTTAAGTAGTAGCTTGTGGGGATGCACTAGATTAAATGACAAGCTTAAGTAGTAGCTTGTGGGGGCCTTGAGTGGCAATTGAAATATGATTAGATGACTTAACCAAACCATAACATGTAAGTGGGCATGATTATAAAAAGGGTTAAGTGGGATACACTAGATAAAATGACAAGCTTAAGTAGTAGCTTGTGGGGGCCCATTTCATCCAGTAACCCATATGTATCTTATTGGGCTCGACCCATGTCGAGGACGGGACACGCGTACTGGGCTTGACTATAAGAGGCCAAAACGGGGTAGCGTTGGCAACGCAAGTCCAACGGGTTTCATATGCGTGTGTGGACCCGGGCTGGTAGGTAAGACGTTGTTGCATCGTGTAGATATAAGCCGTGCACCATTTTCGGGTTGCCACTTTGGGGAGTGATACACCCCACTGTGGGGCCAGCACAGGTATCTACGGTAGGGAGCCGATCGCTTTGGGAGTAGTGGGTACACCTAGTGGAGATAGGGGCAGACGACACCTATGTAGTCAGCTATGGGTACACGAAACTACTATTAAAAATTACTAAGTACACTTAGTGGGATCAACCTTTAAGTAGGAATTACCCTTGGGTGGGTAGAACTGGTGTGGTGCAGTGTAGGAATTACCCTTGGGTGGGTAGAACTGGGGTGGTGCAGTGTAGTAGTTATCCCTAGGTGGATAGGCACGTCTTTACCGTTATCTTAGTTTATCCTAAGTCTAGTTGGCTACTTAGTGTAGTCATTTATCCCCAGTCGTACCGTACCAGGTTTATATCATACCCTAATTACTTTATGATTGTATTGTTAAGGTTATAGGGCTCACTCAGACTTATGTCTGACCCCGTTGTTTTTATCTTTTTCCCAACCCTCAGGTTCTCAGAGTGGGCCTAGCACTAGTGGGCTTTGATCAGATTGCTTTATCTATCTTTGGAGCTTGGACTCTTGAAGAAAAGCTCGGTTATCTTTTCTATTATGGCTATTAGTATGTAGTGGGATTATGTACTTATGTTTTAACGAGATGGATATTTTGTACTTGACTCTTGTTGGTTTTTTGAGATGTAACCAAACATGTTTACCTTCTGCTGCATTGAAATGATGTTTCAAGTTTCAAGTATTATTTATATCTGTCTTGTGTAATTTTTCTGTTCTATATTCACTTAAAATGCTCCACCAAAGTTAAGGCATTCCCTTAGTGAGTGACCTTAACGGGTGTGGGGTGTTACAGCCTGGATGACCCATGAATATATGCGATCAAAATAGCTTGAAATGACTCAAGATTTGACAATGACGACTCAAACTGAAGATAAAAATGTGGAGCAAGAGTCAAAAGTTAAGAATATCTTATTATTATGACCTAGCACCGACTCACCCATTTGAGTTAGCATCGAGTCATAAAAATAACTCAGATGCCTTGACACCTCTTGGTGTTGGCTTAGCATGATGATTGGACTTTGATGCAACTTGATTTTAACATACTATCATGGTTCGATTATGAATATTGGATTATCTACAACTTGAAAAAGGGATCGGAATTACGAAGAAACGTCATTATTTGTTGGATTGTTGTTTCTTCTACAAATGTCATCTCCTAACACATCTAAAACACTTGTAATATGAAACTACAAAATGAATAGTTCAGATTCGGAGAGATTCAAGTAGTTTATTGTTGACCAATTTTTTTAACCAAAAGCTGCCATAGTTAAGATCGAAGCCCAATATCCAAAAATTCTCTTCAGCATCAGCCCATCGGCCGACTTAGCCGCTTGCATACCAGAAAGCCCGGACAGGGTTCGGACCAAACTGACTTCCTTCGAGTCCGACACGAATCAGCTTTCCGTCTAATGACCCTTCGGCTTCAGTTCATCAAGCCCTGGAGAATCGTCCTCAATCGACCGAACCAAAGGCTTCCTTCGAAAGTGGATTGGCCAAACATCTCGGGTTCGCCTGGAAATATCTGGTCGGATCATTCATGGCTTAGACCAATTCTCAAGGCAACAATGGCGGTCAAATGCTACTAGCCAAAGCTCTCCTTTTGATGCACCTCACCTTGAACGCCACTTAAGCCACAATTTCCGAAGATACTATTTATGAATAGTGGAGTCAGTCTTCCAGCCGCAACCATCCCCAAGGGATGAACTCCACGTGTCTAGGCTTTCCGGAAAAGGTCGGGCCACGTCACACCAGCCTTAGCTGACTTTCTCACCTATAAATACCCTCTTCCCAAAAGAAGAAAGGCATGCATTTTTGGGAGAACTCGCGCCATTTTTGATACTCCAAGCTTTGTAAGAACAAGAATTTCGGCTTATTCCTCAAATATCCAACTCTCAATCCTCAAGAAAACTTCTCATCTCCCACTTTTCTTGAAAAGAAAAACAGCATTATACTTGTACTTAAATATAAATCAATACATATAAAGTGGACGTAGGCACCGTCTTTGCCGAACCACTATAAAAAGTTGTGTGTGTCCCCTATTTTCTTTACTTTACCGCATTTCATAACTAATATTCATGTGCTTTCTACACCCATGTGGGTTGATTGTCATTAGTGACCAACTTTTAACATCAACACTTTGGCGCGCTAGGAAAGGGGGGCTTACCGATATACCCTTCGACCTTCTGCAAGTCTTAATCCATGGCGAATAAACGAAAGAAAGATGCAACATCTTCTCGCCCCGCAAATACCAATGCAATCGATACAAATACTGCAGAAGCAAGTCAGAAAGCCTCCTCTCATGAAGATGTGTCCCGATATCTTACCGAGACGACATGGACAAAGTCATGATCGAGTTCAAAGACCATATGACATCTCAAGGTAAACTCCTCGAATGATAGCAGCAGCTGATGGACGACCTTCTCGGTCAAGTGGAGATGGGATTGGACGCTTCAACATCAATTCCTCCACCGACCGGGACTGGGGCAACAACTGATCATCAGTCTGCACAGAATCGGGCCACTGATCAGATCACACCTTTGCTTCCTCCTAGATCGGCTCCACCTCCCAACTAATCACAGCCAGGAGTATGCTTCTAGAGACTAGCATAGCCGCAGTTGCAGATTCATAAGAGACCCGCGATCAAGATCTAGGTCGTTCAATCACTTTGCCTCCACTCTTGGGAACATCTCGATTCCCTAGACCAGTCGAGCGATTACAGGGCCCATTAGGATCGATGCCATTCCTACAAACCGGAATCTTATGCAGGCTAATCTAACCACTCTTCCCTTTCAACGAAGAGTTGACGCGGCTTTCCCTTCGAACCAGGGAGACTCCCCCATCATACTGGTTCTTACCAGAGCAGATGAACACACTACTATAGATCCTCCAAACATCACCTCGGGCGGGACATCGAAGAACACCGAACATCACATGCCATGTTGGGTCAGTCCGGGCCTCCAACCTTGGGTACGACTCGATCCAACTCTCATTAGGTTCAAGAGGGGCCATTCTGCCAAGAACCAACAACTTCGACGAACCATCGCCCTCACCTTCACTCAACTCTCGGAGGTCTAGCCCAACCAGCAACCACCCTTCCGAGCATGCTTTCATTGGACCCCAGTGCTGGAACTCTCCCGAATGCAGAGCTGGATCCATGGCAGCGACTCCTCGAAGATGGAAGCCAGCTGGCAAATATAGTCTGATACTTCACTCGGGGCAATTCAACTCAGTAGGATACAGATAACATCCACCACAGCCCCTTCACTAGGGAGATCAGGAACTCCCGCATTCCTCCGGACTTCAAGTTTCCAGTCAATGAACCATACAATGGTCGAATTGAACCGACCATCCATCTCATGCGATACATGCAACATATAGAAGTGCTCGGTGCATCAACCAACGTCATGGCCAAGTGCTTTCCACTCTTACTCACAGATATAGCCGGCGTATGGTTTCTGCATGTTCCAAATATAGCTGGTCACAGCACCAATGAATGCAGACATTTACGCATTCTCATCGAGGAAAGTGTCAGGCAAGGGGAGCTTCGCGAATATGTCAAGAAGAACACACAGGCTATACCTCCACAATCTTCTGCCCAGGCTGGTCCCCGAGCTCCTAGAAACGGAAAGGACCCCGAGACTAGCACCTGCGACATTATTATTAATTAAGTTTAGATTATTTTTTCAATAAAATGGACACTTTGATGTACACATGTATGGAGTTAGGATTTAACATCTAGGCATGCTCTGGAATCAACGTTTGTCCCCCTTAGAATTTATTTTCGCTTTCCTATAATAGTTATTTAGCAACTATGATTTTTCTTTTGAAAACATGGATTATGTTTGAATGATTTAGGCCAAGCATGATTAATGCTCGACCCTCCTGAAATATGGTCAGCGCGAGATGTAACGACCCACATTCTACGCATCGGAGTATCGTAGGATATTTATTTCATTCACATACGAAGTAGAATGTTTGTATAACTTTGGGGAATGACTATTAGGGTCATTTCCCATGTTCATGATTTTTGCCGAATTTTAAATGACCGTTTGCCCCTGGTGAATCTTGCTTCGCCTATAACTTTTGATTAGTAATGAGTTTTGACCTAAAACCACTTCCAATGGATTCAAATGATAGTTTCCCTTTCCGTAGAGTGGTCATATTAATCAAACGGACTTATCGTTTGGGAGATATGGCTGAAACAAGATTTGGAAGGTGAGAAACTACTTAAATGGGCTTAATAGGTAATTAGTGGATGGGCCCATAACCCATTTCGGGATTGGGGTTATGGAGAGGATGAAATGAGTTAGGAAACCATCTCATTTCATTTTCTCAGCCGCCACCTTCATTTCTTCAAACCTAGTAATGACATCCACCTTCTAAACTACCTCTAAATCACTTTCTAATCCAATATTAAGCTAATCAACATCAAATCAGGGCAATCTAACATCAAATTGGAGGTAGAGCTGTTGTGTTGCATTGGGATTCGAACCAAATCAAATATATTTTCAGATCTGAGATTTATTTATGGCTAAGGTGAGGGATTAACATGTTTATTCACTAATTAGGCTAATTACACTACACCATATATGCTAATTAAGTTGTGTTTTTAGCCGTATCTAAAGCAATTAAACACGACAAAAAGCCATATCAAAAAATGGCTTGTTAAATTTTTAGATATGACTATAAACCGTATCTCACTAGTACGACTTATAGCCATATCTAAATTGTATTCAGACATGGCCTTTGACCTTATCTAATTATATTTGTGCGTGCACACACACACACACACACACACACACAGAGAGAGATATATATATATATATACACACACACATGCATACATACATACATACATATATATATATATATAAACAGAAACTGTAGTATATTTTTCATAACACAACACATATACCACAATTTATACACAAGAGGAACACAATATATATGTATATACACACACATATACTCAAAGCATTACAAGATTTTTTATAACACGAACACAATGTATAACATACAAATATATACAGAGGGCACTGTCTAAAGATTTTAATAACAGTACGAACTAATAAAAAAGGGGTAAAAACATATGATCAGCCTAATATAACTCCAGTCAAGGCCGGGAAGATTGAGTGTACGTGCTAATCATGCCGATGAAATCCATGTGTTTGCTATAAATCGAAGCAGTATGAGAATAAGCTCTAGCTGATACTGATAAAGTTTTATAAAAGCATATATATATTTATATATATATATATATACATACATACACACACACGCAGAGTTTAACAAAAGCTTAAAAGGCCAACCTGATGATTAACAGTAAAACTAAATCATGATAGCCAGCCTGAGTTTTAGCACGTAGCACAAAAGTACCCAAATCTACAGGAAAAAAGAAGTAATTTTATGCCTGATTGCACACAAAATATCATGTCTTTGTGTTCGTGCTGATAACAGTGAAGGGTATATTTGTCAATTATATACATAACATGTTTATGATGCTACTGACATGATTTCATGAACTTGTAACCTAGAAACATACCAGCATCTCACATGCTTTGTGGTTTAACGTGACCTCCAATATCGTATATATATAGCCGATACACCTCCTCACTTTTTCTGTTTTCTCCAATAGGACTGCATATAAATTCATTAAACAAGTTACAAACACTTCACTAGACAGGAGATCGACATTGTAACTCACTATAGCATACAGAAATGAGCTAAAATAGAACTTGTTTAACGACATATATATAGAAATGGTATGTGTACTGAAATGTCTTTTGTTATTATATACTGACTGAGTTTAACTCAAATTATACTGAAACAAGTCAAAAATAGCACTTTAATTACTGATTGATAATATGTTTTATGTTTAACTCAGTCAGTACATTGTAACAAGTCAAAAATAGCACTTTAAGGCCAAATATCCTTGTGTTTGTGTAGTCAGTAAGTATATGTCTCAAAAATGAATGAAATGCCAGTTGTTAAAAATGCAAGGCATCATCCATGTAAGATACTACGTCTCAAACCCTAAAATTCATATAGTAGTAAGGACATAACATTGTTGTTTTACTTTAAAGAAATATAAGTTACATAACACATACCATACATAAACAATAACAATAACGATGATTTATATTATATTTATTTGCCTGATTTATCATATGTTGTATATTAGTGTTCGTTTTAATATTAAAATTTTAAAAATTGTATTTTATAATATTATCGTGTGCAACGCACGGGTTACACACTAGTATTTAGAATTACAAGTGGCAGATTAGCACATATTAAATAGAATTACATGGAAACACAAAATTCAAATATTAAAATTGAACTACCAAAAAACATTTCGAATTTAAATATATTTTTTGGTTCACGCATTAAGTGTTGTTGGGTTGCAAACTACTTAATATATTCAAGTAGTGCATACCTTTGAAGGCTACAGAAATAGGGGTTTTACCAAGGCGTGTACTCAGTAGACTAATAAAGTGTAGATAATTATTTGATCAGTACTATTTTATTTTGTTTTCATTTTCTTCACTTCTGCAGCCATGAAAAAAGGATGCTTTAATTAGAAACTTACATCAAAATCTGTATCTTGAGCGTCCAAAATGGGTTAAGAAGAAAACACATTGAACTGAAGTTCCATCATCCAATTCATTAGCGAATGGGGGAGCATTGATGCAGTAGGTATTTTAACATAGTTGATTAAGAATTTTTTTACTTGTAGTGTGTCAGCGTTTGTAGTCCAACGGTCAGGATAATTGCCTTCCAAGCAATAGACCCGGGTTCGACTCCCGGCAGACGCATTTAGCCAGCTGTATTGTTCATTTTGTTCTTGGAGTTGCGATCACCTGTACATGTTGGGCTTTCGATTTTTTACGCGTACCCATCTTCAGGCCTACTTTTAATCAGGTTTTCTATTTATTTCTTCCCATATTCACCCAGCCACGAAATGATTAGAGATACACCAATAAACTTCCCGAAAAATAGAAGGGAAATTTAATGACAAGGACAAAAGCCCACTAAAATTTATCCATAAGGACAGCCGCCTAATATTTTATCCTAAAGGACAATACACTGAAAATAAAAATCGGCCGCTGCTTTCTTCTTCTCTCCTCTCGCGCGTAAGTCGAATTCATCAATAATCACAAAATCAAAAAATCACGAAATCATAAATTGCAAAATCACGAATTTCAGAATATAAAAGAATCGAAATTCGAAATCAAATTCAAACATCACGAAATCAAAATCGATAAGGAGAGCATTCGAAACAAAAATCACGAAAAACAGAAACCCTAGAAAAAAATTGTCGAACAAAATAAATCCATTGGAAATCACAATTGAATTGAATAGTAATATTTTTCTAATGATGGAAAATGCAGTTGAAGAAGTCGAAATTGTTGAAATAATTTTTTCGTGATTGGAAATGTTTTTTTTCGTTACTAGTATAGCAGTTCGTAGGTATCATTTTTCTATTTTTTTTAGGTATCATTTTTCCTATTTTAACTTTAAAACATAGCAGCAGTTTTTAGTTATCATTTTTCTATTTTTCTAGGTATCATTTTTACTGCTGTTTATGTGTTGTGTTAAACATCACAGCAGTTTTAAGGTATCATTTTTATATTTTTTTTAAGGTATCATTTTTAATGTAATTTCTTTGTTATGTTACACATTACTGCAGTTTGAAGGTATCATTTTTATATTTTTTAAGTTATCATTTTTACTGTAATTTATGTGACATCACAGCAGTTTTAACGTATCATTTTTATATTTTTATGGTATCATTTTTACTGCAGTTTATGTGTTATGTTAAACATCATAACAGTTTGAATGTATCATTTTTATATTTTTTAAGTTATCAATTTTACTGTAGTTTATGTGTTATGTTCATATACGTCTTTTTTTTATGGGATAATTTTTGTGATGGTGTACTAGTGCAAAATTAACACAAGAACAAAATCACATGGAAAAAACACATAACACAGTTAAAACATGAAAACTGATAATTGAAAAAATAGAAAACTGATACTTACAAACTCCATCAATGTTTTAAACAAAAACCAATGCAAAAACTGTTTACATCACTATTTGATTGAATATAATGAAATAAATTCGACTGAGTTAAAAAGTTGATGCAACAATATAACTTCAAAATTAACACAGCAATAAAATTGCATGGAAAAAAAGCATAACACAGTTAATAATGTAAAACTGATGTCTAAAAAACTACAAAATGTTACCTATAAACTGCAGCAATGTTTTGAAGAAAAAATAATGGAAAAAAATTATATAACTGAAACATAAAATGATAACTAAAAAATATAGAAATGAAACATAAAATGAAATAAATTGGACTGAGTGACGAAGTTGATGCAAAAATATAGTTTCAAAATTAACACAGCAATAAAATCTCATGAAAGAAACATATAACACAGTTAAAATGGTAAAAATGATAACTAAAAAAATAGCAAACTGATACCTAAAAACTGCTGCTACGTTTTAAAGTTAAAAACAAGAAAAATGATACCTAGAAAAATAGAAAAATGATACCTAAAAATTGCTGCTACGATTTAAAGTTAAAAACATGAAAAATGATACCTAAAAAAATAGAAAAATGATACCTACGAACTGTAGTAGTGGTAAAATGAAAAAAAAAACATTTCCAACCTAAAAAAATTGTTTCAACCATTTCGTGTTCTTCATATACGCTTTCCATCGTTTGAAAAATATTTTTGTTCCATTCAATTGTGATTTCGAATGGATTTTTGTTGTTCAACCTACTTTTTTTTCTAGGGTTTTTGTTTCGGCTGATTTATGGTCGTGATTTTGATTTCATGATTTTTGTCTTCGATTGAGACGACCGATTCTAATGTATTATCATATTTGTGATTTAAGCGATTTATGATTTCGTGATTTTGGTGATTTCGTGATAAATGATGAAATCGACAAAGACGTGAGAGAGGGAGAAGAAGAAAGCAGCGGCCGAAATTAATTTTCAGTGTATTGTCCTTTTGAGTAAAATTTTAGTGGGCTGTCCTTATGGATAAAAAAGCCTTCAATTTTGTCCTTCTAAATATTTTCCTGAAAATAGAACTTATATTGAAATTAAAATATAAGTTCTATTTCACAATCAGTCCTTTTTTATATTTTACCTACAACTTGTTTTACGAGTTAATTAGGGAGAAGGACAAACTTTGCTGAAAAATTAGGCTGAAGGACACCAAATTTTATTTTTAGTCTGAAGGACAAACTTTGAACCAAAATCAAATTGAAGGAAAAAGCTAAATTTAATTAACATTATATTCAGGTTTTTACACTGCACGAAAATGTTAGTTTTAACTAGCATTTTTCAGTTTTACACTGCAGAAAATGCTAATTGTATTTAGAATTGTCTTTCAGCCTAATTTTTTTCAAACTTTGTCCTTCGGTCTAAATATAAAACTTGACGTCCTTCAGACTAAATTTTTTCTAGTGTTTGTCCTTATGTCTATTTTCCACTTGTTTTACCTTATCTGAACATATAAAATCCAATTACTTGCAATATATTTATGCACATATGCTACATACAATGGATTTCCAAGATAGTTTATTCGACGATGTAATTTTTATCAGTTTTAGTAGAATAAAAACAGATGGTTTTTGTTTTTGAGTCGTAATTTTTTATGTTAGTTTTTTCTTCTCGAATACGGTCATTTGCCGATAAATCTATTTGGTTAATCGCATGCGGAAACCACTCAGACCGAACCGTAATAATGGTGCGGAAAGCGCATCAAATTCTCTTACTAAAGCAAATACCCCAAACCGAACCGACTTGCAACGACACGGTTCGATTGCGGTTTCAACTGTTGACCCAACCGTATTAAACCGGACCGAATCGCATACCTACACTGGTAATGTTATGATAAATATATACCTAATTTCTATCTAATTCTGTATTTTAATGATACATATTTTATTTTCAGCTTATTTTGTTGTTATATTAATAATGATCGTTATCACAAAGGAAAATCTTTTAGTTTCGGTGTATTAGTTACCATAACATATTTTGGATAATTCTAATTATAATATTATTTGAGTTATCTTACTTAATGTTTATGCACCCATTAACATTAATGTTTGGTTAAATTTCACTTTTAATTAATTGTAAAATTGAAGTATTCTTATAGATAGAAATCAATCTTTCAATTTAGGATAACACTGTGTGTTTTAACCTTCAAGTGACACAAAATCACACTATTGCAAATTGATTGTTAACGAAAATAATTCTATTATTTCATATTTAATATGGGTTCAAACCAGACCGAACCAAAATCAGATCATATTACCCCAAAACCATACCAAAACTGAACCGTTTAAATGGTTAATATAATGGTTTGTATTTGTGATCAACCATTTGACGTGGTGCGGTTTGGACTCTAAACCGCACCAGACAGAACCGCGCCCAACCCTTGTTAATCGTAAAGTAGAAGTAATATTTTCTTTATATCTGATAACTATATTCAACAAAATACTAAAATCAGTCATCGACATTATTAACTTTGTAAGCATTACATTACTAATTTGTGTGAGGTGGAAGCTGACGTTAGTTGCGATCTCTCTAGCTATTTGAGATGGTTAGAATAATCGAGTGAAGAAGTCAATCCAGCACCCGAGGTTTAATGACAAAGATGGATGAAATTTACATTTATTCCCTAACAAATTATATATCACACTCTAGTTCTCATGCTCTTCAGCATGTGAACGTACTTTGACATTATAGAAAATCAACATCATGGGGTTCGTGTTTTTATAATTACATTATAAGTCAAAGAACACAACGAAAGTAACTACAATTGAATTCATCCAGCAAAATGTTAAATCGACTTAATGTTAATAACATTATTCACGATAACACTATATAAATCTAATGTATAATGAATTAGAAAAGAATAATTTTTAAATTCACTCTTTATCACGCTTCCTGATGCACCAATCTAATAAAGGTATTAGAACCTGTGTTGTGTTACTATGAATAACTAGTGTGTAACCCATGTGTTGCACGCAGTTATATTATTAAAAATAGTATTTATTGTTTTAATGTTAAAATGAAAACTTTGTTTTGAAAAGTATTATAAATTTTGATGTAAAATACATAAAATATTAGTTAAAATCATAATTACTGCATGTATGTAATTCATGTTGTGTATATTTATGTTATATAGCATGCACAAACAATGCGTATGTGTGTGTATTTGGGAATTTTTTTAATTGTTACTATTACTATTGATATACATGTTCAAATTGACATATGTTAGTAATTTATTCGATGAATTAACAAACATTATTTAAGAATTTCTTTGAATAAGTTAAATGTAAAGTTATAAAGTTAACTATATAGTACAGCAAGAAGAATTGAAAAGAAATTTGCAAAAAAGTATAAGTTGGTTGTGGGATGTTTAAAAAGAATTTTATGATATAAAATATGGAAGTTATTGATATAAATGAATTACATCTAATTTATAAATTAAATTTGTCATTGTTGCCGATATACTTAGTTCATGCTGTGTATTTTATGTATCTTTGTAGTTGCATGAAAAAAAATACCTTTTTTAATCTGAATATACATAGTAAAATTGACGTATATTTTTAAGAGCTATTAAAAAAATGGACTAAATAATCTTTAAGACTATTTAAGTAATTAATATTTAAGATTTCATGAGTGGTTAAAACATATGGATTGAAATATAAAAATCCCGAAAGAATCGAGAAAGTTCATCAAATAATTATAGAAATGTTAAAATGCAGATATTTAAAGCGGTGATTGCCTAAATTTATTGAGATAAATGTATAATATATTAAATTTTTTATACACATCATTTAAAATGTGTAGCTTATTAAACTTTATGTTTGGAAGATAAGTAATTTTGCCATTTTTATTGATATGAACATCATGTACATTTTAAAACACTACACTTAGCATTAGTTAGATGGATTAACAACAATATATTGATTGAATTCATTTGTTATATTCAAAATCAATTAATTATTTTAAACATGTTGACTCAGATGTGCAATGTTAAGTGATATTGCACAATATTCACTATGCCATAGATTGCCTACTGCAACGAAAATCCAAGGTGTTGCCAGCTAAAATGTTGCCACAGCTATGCTGATTTTTGTGTATTACAATGCACTCTTCAATGTGTTACCATAGATATCAAATTGTGTTGCAGTAGCTATAGTTATAAACTTATAATTTTAATTTTCCACGTCATCAATCTGCATCTATAAAAAGATGCATATCTATCCATCAATTTACCTTTTAAAAACGACATCTGAAGTTGACACCTCACCAATCCATTATAAAACTTTACCATCAATAGAAAATCAACTTACGTTACTCATTGGATTCCTCTTTCTCAATTTCTCAGATCTGTTCGTTTCTCACCCCCAAATTTTCAATTCCAATCCCTAATTTTGATTCACCTACTACTTCCACTCCAACCCTTTCTGCGGCCTCCACTTCTTCCATCGAGTCCTTGACTTCAAACACACACACTTCTCCCCTTCCCCATCATCAGACGACAGTCAATCCCAGAAAAAAGGTGCTATCTTTTTATCCTGTTTTTCTCATGTACGTTTCTGTTGGTTTTTTTATCATCGCAATTCATTAGTCTACAAAGAAACGGAAATTATTATCACCATGAGTATTATTATTTTTTGGTTGGCGGTGTTTTTTTGTGGTTCTGTTATATGTTGATTCACTGAAATGTTCTTTGAGCAGCTATTGGGTTGTTAATCAATTTAATAACACAGAACTTTAGCTCCTAGTGTAGTGTGGTTGTGAACAATTAGACCATTGACCTTATATGAGCTACATGTTCTGAACAACTGCTCGGGTTTCCCAGGTTGTTGTTGCCTGTGATGATTGAGACATGATACACTGGTTTATGAAAATGGTTTCATAAGGATGCTTACATGTACACGATAGTTATCATTTCCTAAGTATTGTCATGATCTGTATGCATAAGACCTTTTAACAAGTATACGCATGATTTCTTAAGTGTGTGTGTGTAAGACTGGCTAATAAATATACGCGTGTTTTGTTTTGGTTATGTACACAAATACTGAATACATGAACTACATGCCTGAAAGTCTACCGAATGATTTGCCATTTGTGATATCACTTCAATTCTTCCTTCAATCCGAGTTCAATGACCGCTCAATCAATTTCTACTTCAAATTCGTCAACAACGACTACGAGAAAGAACTGCCACCACAAAATCCCAGCGAAGATGAGGACTGTGAAGGTAGGGTCGAATGCGGGGAAGAAGTTTTTTGGTTGCTCCACGTGGCCGATAAGTATAAATTAGGTTTTTTTGGTTGCTTTGTCGATTATCATATCTATCGTCGATGTTTTAGTCGAGAATTTAAATATGTGCAGAATGGCGATTGCGGGTATTTTATGTGGCATGACGAAGTGTACGAAATCAACAGTAATGTTGAATTGGATGATACTGCTGTTAAATTGATGGAAAAAGAAAAGACTATATCGGAATTTCTCGTGGAAAAGAAGACAATTGAAGAAAAGCTGCTGAAGCAAAAGAGGACAAAAGCCAATAAATTTGTGGCAGATATGAAGGAAGAGTTGGCTGTAATGCGCATTGAATGTGGAAAACACGAGACAGGAGAAAAATTCTTTGCAAAAGCTTTAGCTATGTCCTAAATCATGTATGGAGTTCTTTTGTGTGTTGTTATGGCAATGTAGAGCAGTGAAGTAACATGAAATAGCATGCATGGGCAGTTTTTCAGGCATAATTTAAAGTTTTGTCACACTGTAGATTAGTGATAATTTTTGCCACATTGCAAATTAGTGATAATTTTATCCACATTGCCCATTTAACCTAAATTACTGATTACTGATAATTTTATCCACATTGTAACTGTCTAATTGTTTACTCAGTATACACTTGTATACACACTGCGCCTCTGTTAAACTATGTATACACATTGTTTAGATCAGTATACACTTGTATCCACATTTTGACTCAGTTACGTAACTCAGTTATGTAAATGAAACGCAAATGCAAATGAAACTCAGTTCTGTTTAGATCAGTATACACTTGTGTACACATTGTTTAGATCAGTTATGTAACTCGGTTATATTTAGATCAGTACACTTGTATACACATTGTGCCTCTATTATGTAACTCAGTTATGTAAATTAAACGCATATGCAAATGAAACTAAGTTATATTTAGATCAGTATACACTTGTATACACATTGTTTAAATCAGTTATGAAACTCAGTTATGTTTAGATCAGTACACTTATATCCACATTGTGCCTCCGTTATGTGACTCAGTTATGTAAATGAAACGCAAATGCAAATGAAACTTAGTTATGTTTAGATCAGTATACACTTGTATACACATTGTTTAGATCAGTTATGTAACTCAGTTATGCTTAGATTATTACACTTGTATACACATTGTTTAGATTAGTATACTATGTTATACTGAAATACAAATGGAACTTAGTTATGAAATTCAGTTTGTGCTGAAAGGAAGCTCGGTTATACTATGACCATAGTTTGTGCTGAAATACAATTGAGGCATGCATACCCCTTATTTTGTGCTGAAATGCAACTGATGTATGCAGGTGAAGGATGCAGTGATGAAGATTTTCAAGAACTTATTACTAAAGGCACTAGAGGAACTCGATGCAGTAGAGGCATTGAACGCATTGGAGGCTTGCGCTATATTTTGAAACTGTTTTAGTTTTATGTAAACATGAATTTAGGGCTGGCTTGTAACTGAAATGTCTGTAAAATTGAATTTAGTGGCTATGTTTTGTTATTTTGTAGTTGACTAAGTACCACTTGTACTTGCTGGTTAATTCGAAATAAGAAGTTCTTTGCTAATTTCAGTGTGATGTTATGTTACTTAATGTTGCCATATATATGATATAATGTTGCAGTATGTGAAGTTAAATGTTGTCATAGCTATGATATAGTGTTGCTATTAGATGGTAAAATTGTTGCCATAGATTTATGCATGTAGGCCCCACAACTGGATTCCGTGAACCCGGGCTACAGATTTTAGTGGCAATTCCGTAAACCCAGGTTATAGATTTTAGTGGGCCCCACATTTTTGTAAATTTAGTACATGTGGCAACACCTATGCTGATGTTGCCTTAGGGTCGCAAATGTGTTGCCTTTGACTCTAAGGCAACGCGAAAAAAGGCAACCGTAAGAAAGTGTTGTCACAGATCATTTTTTGTCTATAGTAACACCTTTTGGCACATACTGCATCATTTCTCTGGGGTTGTCGTAGGCCATCTATGGCATAGCGATTTTGTAAATAACTAAATAAATTTTCAAATGTAGGTGTTTGCCATTAATATTATAATGCAGTATGCTGTAAGTATACTACATTAATGAGTTCATGTTTGCACTTGTAATAGCTATTTTTGTATATAATTTATGTTGTGTGATTCACATATTTATATATTTGATTTTATTTTTCATTTTTGTTAATATGAATATGGTTAATCTTGATGTTATTTATTTTGTGAATCAATGAATAATAGTTTGTTAAAGTTATTTAAATAGTTTTAATATTATGTAATTGATTGTAAAATATGGTACTAAATGTGAAATGTTAGAAAAGAATTGAGAGAGACTTAAATGGTTATAGAACATTTGAAGTATAGGCAGTTAAAGCCAAAAACATAATTTTGTCATTTTTAGTTTTTAAAAAAATATTAATTAAATTTGTTTAATTTTTGGTTTCGTAATTCATTTAAATATGTGGACTTAAATACAAAATTTTATGAGATAAATGTTAATAAATAATTTTGTAAATTTTGAAATGTGTGTATCAAAATGTAAAACGACTAAAGAAGTAAAATAATGTAAGAGAAATAATAAATAAGTGTAAAGTGATAAACTAATTTGAAAATATATATTAGAAAAGAATTAAGGAGAAGAGAGAAAACTCCTAAAATTAAGGAGAGAGCTTTAAAAAGTTCTGCTTTACTATTATTTAATAGATGCATAAAATAAGGTTCAAATTTAAAATCAATTTATAAAGATTACAAAGGAAAAAAATTCTACTAAGTACCACATTTGTAAAAGCTTTTAAATAAAAATTAGAACTTATTTAGGTTATAAATAAAAATATATTTTTTTCATAAATATTATAAATAAACAACTTAGAATTAAATTTTAATTTTACAAAAATTTACATGGATGAATTTGGAATTATTTTACATTGAAAATCATAAAGCTTATAATTAAATAGATTTAAAATGGCTTTAAGTTATAATACGATTTAAAATTGCTATACTTTATTAAATGTTACAATAAATTTGTAGTACTAACTAACTGTTAATTAGTACACAAATTTAAGACTTATAATAAATAATAACGGTTTTAACTAAATAAGAGAATCTTGTACAATGTATACAAAACAAAAATAAAATAAAAGGATTCTTTATATAGTCAAAATGCCGAAGAGGAGTTTTAGGACTGGACGTTGGACGGGAAGTCCGAACCAGTATAAATCAACTGTGTGATTTATATTTTTCGCTACTATTATAATTATATTACGGTTGTTGTGGTTACTCCACTTTAAATTCTACATATATGTGTGTGTATGTGTCTATATACACACACATATATATATATATATATATATATATATATATATATATACATTGACCATCATCGATCCAGTGCATAGCGACTATTCATTCATCGTCGCACCGACCTTTCAGAATTAACAATTGTAACCTTGAATTAATGGTTATTAAATGTGGAAATTAAATATAGAGTTCATAGAAGGTTAAAAATTAAGGATAATTAGGATTAAATATTGTAACCCAAAATTTTTATAGGCAATTAATGTTATAATAATTTGGAGGTACTTAATGAGTTACAATTAATACGAATTATTGGAAATAAATGAGACTGATATAAATAACATTTACTGCAATATCTATTGCATAAGAAAGTGATCGTTATAGTTATTAATGGCTTAAGGATTCACCTCTAAGGTGTTAAAGCGATTGAATTAATCCTTTTCCCTAAGATTTTACTTGAAGAGTATGAGTGATAGTTTGACTCCCTCATTTCTTAGGATTATTCTGAGGAATACAGGTTGTATTTAGGTCCACTCGTTTCTTTGTAGTCTTCAGGAGTATAGGTGAATCAGTGTCCGCCCCTACTAGGTATTAAGTGACCGGATAACTCCCCTTTTTCAAATAAGAACTATTAAATGGCAAACTGGGTGCGAACTAGGTAATCTCTTGAAGGGTGTGTTTCCTCTAAGTAGTAAGTGGCTAGTTAGAGTCCACCTTGGGATATGATATTAAATGGTCGTTATGGAGATACCAAAGACCTGCTTATCCTGCGAGAAGTATTAAGTAGCTCATGGATTACCTAGTAAAGTCAACTAGATAATAACATAAGGGTCCATCTTAGGAAGATCTTAAACGACGAGAAGTTGTATACCTATCGCATAGGTTACAAGTATATGCTTATTATATCTCACCTTATACGGGGGTTGGAAGAAGCCTTAATTAGTGGACTTATTAGCCAATGCCCTCTAATTTATAAAATTGTGTTAGTGAACCACCTGTCAAGGTATGAAGTGACCATGAGATCTGCCTTAGGCCTTAGATATTTTGTGTTTTGGGTAAGGTCATAAGTGGGTATAGAACCCGCTTCTTTTGATTTAGTGAGGTATTGATAGGGCTGTCTATGAATACCCAAAAAATCCGATATTCGTCCGAATCTGTATCCGAAATATCCGTTATCCTGCATTATCCGAAAAGCGGATATGGATATCCGATATCCGAAAAGCTTTTCGGATACGGATATGGTTATAGTAGTGTCTGTATCCCAAAAATATCCGCCCGACTAATTGATGCAGTATAAACAACTCAAAACAGAAAAACAGAGTTAATAATTATTTTGTAACTGTTGGATGTTACTATGATATAAATTTTTGTTCATTTTTAGTGAAAAATAGTAGTTTTAGTGTTTAATTTTAAAATATTTTTGGATATGCCTATGGATATTCGTAAAAAACAGTGGTTCATCATCAAATTTCTATATTTTCTGGATTTTTACAAACATTGGTATAAAAATTATTCTATGTTTATCAGATTTTTTTATTTATACTCTTAAATTTATTAATTACAGGCGGAGCGGATAAATATCCGATATCCGTCCGTATCCGAAATTTAAGCGAATACGGATATCCGATATCCGAAAATTAAACGGATACAGATATCCGATATCTGAAAATAATTTCAGATACGGATATGGCACTATTCGTATCCGAAAGCATCCGTTGACAGCCCTAGGTATTAAGTGGTTAGAATGTCCCTCTCTTAGTCATTGGTTTGTGGGTGGTTTAAAAGCTTCATATATGCATAAAGGTTCTATCTTAGCGTCTAATAACCTATTTTGAGAAGAGTGCTATTTTGGGATTGGTAGCTAATCATTGTGTATATCTCTGTAAAGTTAGGTTAGAATCACTAACCTTGTTAGACGTATAATTTGAGTGAAACTAAACATGACATAATTGTATAATGTGGGTTGTCCTATACATTTTATACTCATTAAGATTTGTTCTGATCCTCCTCATAACAACTCTCTGGCTTACCTTAATGGGGGAAGATGTGTGGAAGTGTTCGTGGTTTACCATTTTTATTCTTTCATGCTCGATATTGATGTGATGATTCACTTTTAAGGTAGTTGCCTTAGTCGATACTTATTATACTATCTTGTTTCCGCTGTGGGGTTGTCTTATAGTACTCTGATTGTAACACCCCACGTCCATTAACGTCACTCACAAGGGAATGCATCAATGTCCATGAAGCGTTAAGAACAAATAAATTACAAGAATAAATAAATAAATAAATAAAACACAACGGAAGATAAAACTTATTTTATTTCATCATAACTCAAAACGAGTTTACATAAGTAGTTTCCAAAACCATTACAACAGGATCAGTAGTCTTTTCCAAAAACTTCAAAGTACATAAAGAAGAAAATACTTAAATAACATAAATGCATAAACCCCACTGAGCATAGGCAAAGCCATAAAGATGAAAGAGTCCAAAGCGGTACATCTACACTTCTTCAAGCAACTGAAAGAAATCGGCACTAAGCTGTAGTATTCCCTCCTTGCAAACGGGGGGGGGGGGGGGAGGAGGAAGAAAAGAAGTGGAAAGAAAAGGGGGTTAGACATAAAGTTTGGCGAGTGCGATAAACTTTAACAATATAATTATCAAAATAACTAGGATAAGGCATAAGCTGGGAAAATAAGGAAATGACTGTGAACAATTGGGTATGACAGAGCAAACAAGGAAATAAGACAAAAAAAGATAACGTTAAAGGCGCCCCTAATCACTATAAGATAATTACTACACTGCACCACTACTAGTCACCCTAAAGGTTGATCCCGCCAACAAAACTTAATACTGCTAATGGTAGTTTCGTTACCCCTAGCTACCTCCATAGGTGTTGTCTGCTCTTATCTCCACTAGGTGTACCCACTATCCCCATTCGATCGGCTCCCTAACTCATAGATACCCGTGCTGGCCCCACAGTGGGGGTGTATCACTCCCCAAAGTGGCAACCCGTTACAACCAAAAATGCACGGCTTATATGTACACGATGCAACAACGTCATACCTACCAGCACGAGCCCACACACGCACATGACCCCGTTGGACTAGCGTTGCCACCGCTAACCCGTTTTGGCCTCTTACAGTCAAGCCCAATATGCGTATCCCGTCCTCGACTTGGGTCAAGCCCACAAAGATACTTATGGGTTACTGGTTGAAACGGGCCCCTATTACTTGACACAAGCTATCCACCTAAGCTGGGTCCCCTCTAGTACATCCCACTTAACCCTCTTCTTATTCATGTCCACTTACATGTTTCAATTTTGGTTAAGTGCATCTAATCGTATTTCAAATGCCACCCAAGGCACCCACTAAATTCCCCATTCCACCCAAGGCACCCACTTAACCTCCTCATGTCCCATTACATGTTTATCTGGTTAAGTGTTTCTTAATTCATTAAGACCGTAACCTTGTAAAGACCTTCCACATTAGACTGGCATTTGTGGCAGCTGGATTTGCCGGGCGGGTCCGGACAGTCTTACACCACAAACAAGCCTAACCTCGTGTCTTTACAACTGTTATGCATTTAATTCATGCCTTTGACCTCTCACATTAGACTGGCATTTGTGGCAGCTGGATTTGCCAGGCGGGTCCGGGCAGTCTTACACCACAAAAGAGTCTAACCTCGTGTCTTAGGCGATTAATTACACATAATTAATTATCCCCAATTTGAGTTAATTTCCCGATTCAAATTGCCAATCAATTACAAATTTAACTATTTCCATAATTGACTCAATTATGTCCATCTATTTATGGTATATAAAATTATACCAATTAACATCACATTTAAGGCATTTATGCCAATTCTCAATATTAAATCTTTTAATATTATCCCATTGCCCCACGTTGTACGTTCGTTCGTTTAACGTAAAATATACGTTAGACTCGAATAATCTAACTTATGGAATAAAGAGAAAACATCACAACATGCATAGAATATAAATTAGATCTGACTTGTGAATAAAAAGTCATAACATAAATTTGCATATAGATCTAAACATAAGGGGTGAACTTGCATGTGTGAACCAGGTGTTTCATCTAAACTTGCATAGTCAATGGGTGTCATAGAACTAATCATAAAGTGTAAACTTGCATAGGCAATCGTTACAATCTTACATTACATGATTCACACTCCAATATATATATATATATATATATATATACACACATATTTGCATATGTGATTTATGCAACATAAACTATAGTGTAAACTTGCATCTAAACTCACACATGTCATAACCTAACTTTAGATCCAATTTACACATAAAATAGATGTCATGAAACATGTAAGATTGTATATGATTCTCACTAAGTTGCATATGATTCATATCTAAATTAACTTCTAAATTTTCATACATACATATGATTTAACATATGAATCAGTTCTAACAACATAATCAAACTAGCATATGAAACATAATTATGAATTGATTGTACATAAGCCAACAATTAACATAGATTTACAACATAGATGATAACATCACAGCTTTACAACATAGATAATAACATCACAGATTTAAAACATAGATAATAACACTGAGGCGCCAACTAACTGATCGAAGAGATCGTCAATCCTCGGCAATGGGTGCCTATTCTTCTTAGTAAGTTTATTAAGTTCTCTATAGTCTATACAAAGTCTAAGGGACCCATTCGCCTTCGTGGAAATTACTACTGGAGCATCCCACTCCGATATACTACGTCTTATGAACCCTTTCTCAAGCAACTCCCCTACCTGCTTATTGAATTCCCTCCTCTCACGAGGAGCCATGTGGCGTACTGGCCGAGATACTGGTTTTGCTTTGTCTACAAGATTAATACGAAGGTCTATCTCACGTTTTGGGGGTAGACCCCTCACCTCATCGAAGACATCAATATATTCACAGACTATACGAATAGAATGTAAATCATCATTGGATGCGTCAAGTGACTCAAGATAACTAAGCATCACCGATCCTCTAGGGTCAGAAGAAATATCAAGGGTCCTTCCACTACGAGTCAACAATTTTACTACCCTTCGTTCACAATCTAGGATGACACCATATCTAGCTAGCCAATCCATCCCTAGAATCAACCCATAGCCCATGAAACCAAGAACAAAAGCATTACATTCAAAACCAACGGCTAAGATAGACAATCTCAAATCCATACAAACCATGGATAGATGAGCCGACCCACCAATAGGATTTGAGACTACATTGGGAGCCACAACAAGACTAGCATCTAAGTGCAGTGTTTCAACTAATAATGTAGAGATAAACGAATATGATGCACCAGAATCAAATAAAGTACGGACATGATGATCAAACAGAAAACTCTCGACGGAAATGTTTCTACCTCGTTCTTGCAGCGGTGGGACCGCGAGAGCCTGGACCTGCTCCCTTGCCTGCCCTGGTGCCACAAGAGCATGAAGCTGCCCTCCAGAAGTTCTTTGTCCTTGTCCCTCTTTCCTTGGGAAATCCTTAACTAAATGACCTGCCTCTCCACAGCGGAAACAACCAGTCTTCTTCTTTTTCCTACAGTCTTTACTCAAATGGCCTGGTGTCCCACAATTAAAGCACTTCTTCTTTCCTTTGCCATTATTGCCTTTACCACCTTTCTTATTTTGTTGTTGCTGTTGCGGTTTCTTTTGATCCCCTTTCTTCTTGGGTGCCCTATTAGCATTGACGCCCTTCTCCTCTTCATGCATAAGCGCCATGTCAACTAGTCTCTCAAAGGTGGCTCCCATAGGGATGTGGGTCATAGCTAACCCATGAAGTGGCTCGTTCAAACACTTAACAAATCTCAGGGCCTTCTTTTCGGGTGTATTCACCAAGTCCAAGCCAAATCTCGCCAACTAATTGAACTATTCTTTTACTAACAGATTCCCATGCTTTAATGCCAAAAAAACCTTTCCATGTATAGATTCTCTACAGCACGTGAGAGAAACTTTGCCTCAAACCTATGCCTGGAATCTGGCCATGTATCAACTGGACGCTCTCCATTAGTGACCTCCTACCAAAACGAAGCTTCGTCCTTCATCAACCAAGCAGCCAATTGGACCTTCTTACCATCGTCCAAATCGAAAATGCCAAACAAATCCTCCACTTCTTTCAACCAATTTTTAGCTTCAATGAACGTTTCAGATCCACTAAAAGATTTTCCACCCATAAACCGAAAGTCTTTACATATCTTGGAGAAAGTATCTCCACGCGGAGGAATGACTGGAGCTGGGGGAGGAGGAGGAAGGTTGGCTGGACCCACGGCAGCGGCCCTAGCCTCGAGATATTGACAAAACCAACCGGGTACATGAACACCCCCTGGTATCTCAGGTGCTCCAGACATGCTGAAAAGAAAAAGAAAGAGTTTTAAAACAAGGGAAGCGAAAGAGAGATGTATGGCTTGCGGGGATTATGCTCTTTAAAGTAAACCTTCATTAAAAATAGCTTCTTTAAAACAAGTTTTTGAATATACTTTCTAGGAAAATAATACTTTTGAAAACACTTTTCAAAACTTTTTATCTATTCTTGTAACCATAGCTCTGATATCACGTGTAACACCCCACGTCCATTAATGTCACTCACAAGGGAATGCATCAATGTCCATGAAGCGTTATTGTTGTATAGAACATATAAATTACAAGAATAAATAAATAAAACAACACAGCGGAAGATAAAACTTATTTTATTTCATCATAACTCAAAACGAGTTTACATAAGTAGTTTCCAAAACCATTACAACAGGATCAGTAGTCTTTTCCAAAAATTTCAAAGTACATAAAGAAGCAAATACTTAAATAATATAAATGCATAAATCCCCACTGAGCATAGGCAAAGCCATAAAGATGAAAGAGTCCAAAGCGGTACATCTACTCTTCTTCAGGCAACTAAAAGAAATCGGCACTAAGCCATAGTATTCCCTCCTTGCAAACCCGAGGGGGGGAGGAAAAAAAGAGGGTTAGACGTAAAATCTGGCGAGTGCGATAAATTTAACAATATAATTATCAAAATGACTAGGATAAGGCATAAGCTGGGAAAATAAGGAAATGACTATGAACAATTGGGTATGACAGAGCAAACAAGGAAATAAGACAAACAAAGATAACGTTAAAGGTTCCCCTACTCACTATAAGATAATTACTACACTGAACCACTACTAGTCACCCTAAAGGCTGATCCCACCTACAGAACTTAATACTGCTAATGGTAGTTTCGCGTACCCCTAGCTACCTCCATAGGTGCCGTCTGTCCCTATCTCCACTAGGTGTACCCACTACCCCCATTCGATCGGCTCCCTAAATCGTAGATACCCGTGTTGGACCCACAGTGGGGTGTATCACTCCCCAAAGTGGCAACCCGATAAAACCAAAAATGCACGGCTTATATTTACACGACGCAACAACGTCTTACCTACCAGCCCGGGCCCACACACGCACATGACCTCGTTAGACTTGCGTTGCCACCGCTAACCCGTTTTGGCCTCTTACAGTCAAGCCCAGTATGTGTGTCCCGTCTCGACTTGGGTCGAGCCCACTAAGAGTGTTACTAGTTGAAACGGGCCCCCATTACTTGACACAAGCAATCCACCTAAGCTTGGTCCCATCTAGTACATCCCACTTAACCCTCTTCTTATTCATGTCCACTTACATGTTTCAATTTTGGTTAAGTGTATCTAATCGTATTTCAAATGCCACCCAAGGCACCCACTAAATTCCCCATGCCACCCAAGGCACCCACTTAACCCCCTCATGTCCCACTACATGTTTATCTAGTTAAGTGTTTCTTAATTCATTAAGACCGTAACCTTGTAAAGACCTCCCACAATAGACTGGCATTTGTGGCAGCTGGATTTGCCAGGCGGGTCCGGGCAGTCTTACACCATAAACGAGCCTAACCTTGTGTCTTTACAACTGTTACGCATTTAATTCATGCCTTTGACCTCTCACATTAGACTGGCATTTGTGGCAGCTGGATTTGTCGGCCGGGTCCGGGCAGTCTTACACCAAAAAAGAGTCTAACCTCGTGTCTTAGGCGATTAATTACACATAATTAATTATCCCCAATTTGAATTAATTTCCCTATTCAAATTGCCAATCAATTACAAATTTAACTATGTCCATAATTGACTCAATTATGTCCATCTATTTATGGTATATAAAATTATACCAATTAACATCACATTTAAGGCATTTATGCCAATTCTCAATATTAAATCTTTTAATATTATCCTATTGCCCCCACGTTGTACGTTCGTTCGTTTAACATAAAATATACGTTAGGCTCGAATAGTCTAACTTATGGAATAAAGAGAAAACAACACAACATGCATAGAATATAAATTAGATCTAACTTATGAACAAAAAGTTGTAACATAAATTGGCATATAGATCTAAACATAAGGGGTGAACTTGCATGTGTGATCAAAGTGTTTCATCTAAACTTGCATAGACAATGGGTGTCATAGATCTAATCATAAGGTGTAAACTTGCATAGGCAATAATTACATTCTTACATTACATGATTCACACTCCAATATATATATACTTGCATATATGATTTATGCAACGTAAACTGTAGTGTAAACTTCCATCTAAACTTACACATGTCATAGCCTAACTTTAGATCCAATGTACACATAAAATAGATGTCATGAAACATGTAAGGTTGTATATGATTCTCACAAACTTGCATATGATTCATATCTAAATTAACATCTAAACTTGCATACATACATATGATTTAACATATGAATCAGTTCTAACAACATAACCAAACTAGCATATGAAACATCAGTATGAATTGATTGTACATAAGCCAACAATTGACATAGATTTACCACATAGATGGTAACATCACAGCTTTACAACATAGATAATAACATCATAGATTTACAACATAGATAATATCGTAACGGTCAATGATTCACAACATAACCATATAATCCAAATCATAACTCAACCCAATTAAATTGTTAATTATCTTATTAAAGAAATAGAACTCACAAAAAGAAGGTCTTGCGTTCTGAAATCTGAGTTCTGAAATTGATTTAGCTCGCCTTTGTAGTAGATTTGTTATTGTTTAGATTAGAGTTGAATAGAATTGGGTTGATTAGCTTTTCTTCCTCTCTAATTGGTGGCGGCTAATGTAGGTTACAAGATGACAATATGAAGGCCATAGTTCCAATTTTTATTTTGATTTAGGGTTTGAGTCTACCCATGTTTATATAGAATTTTAATTTAATTATAGATGTCGAATGATCTTAGGGTTAATCAAAACCATTCAGTCGGGATAGGGTGACACCTCAGCCCAAATGACTCAGCAAGGATTTAGAAAAGACTCAGCAATGAGTCACAGTATGGATCAGATCACACCAGAAAGCTGTGCAGGCTACCTGCTCGGCCTGTGCGCACTTGGCAGGTGCGCCAGTGCAATATTTGTACTGGCGCACTTCCCAAGTGCGCCAGTGCAATATTTTTTTGTTTTCCTCTGATTCTCCCACCTAACTTCGTTCGTCCATATCTCCTTCATCCGGTATCCGTTTTACGCAAACTCGGACTCTATCTCAACCAGAGTTCCGAGATGAACACAATGGCACAACCCATTTCCCTTAATTCTCACGTCTGAGATTAATTATTCTAGAATTTAGTTAATTTGATTATCCAAAAATTCGGGGTGTTACATTCTCCCCTACTTAAAGGATTTCATCCTCGAAATCTCTAAGTCAAGAAGAACGTATCCTATCGTCCAATCGTCCATCTACTCAACCATCAACCACTAGCAACCATGGTCCTTAAAAGATTTCTAATGCTTTTCATGTACATATGCATAATGTGTGTATATGTCCGTATACTCATGCTAAATCAGGCGGTCCACTGATTCAGTCGACCTCCTTAATGCAAATAATGATAGTGTCATGTATCCATCATGTATGCAGAGAACTCTATACATATCATTACTACATGTGTGCACACCCATCCATTTAAATGCAACATCCTTATGATACACACATTCAATGTATATTCATTTTACTAAATACATCCATTTATATGCAATATGAAAGTGACTGAGCCGATCTAGCGCCTAAAGCGTGTGTATATGCATCCATGAGCAACTACTAGCAAACACTTGCATCCACATGCATCCATCATACATAACATGTCTCAGACACATGTTTTAACCATAGGACTACCCTATCTAAAGGTCAAAGATACTAGCGAGAGGACATACTAAAGATAAAACGAGTACAAGCTAAGCGATAAAGGAGAAATTAAAAGACATACCCTCGAAAAAAAAGGGTACAATGAACGCATCTTCTCTTCCGTCTCCCAAGTAGTGTTGCTCTCATCATCTCCTCATTGCACTTTGACTAGCTTGACCTCTCGATTCCTCAACTTATTAATCTCCGACCCAAGAATGCATGTAGGAGCTCGTCGAATCGTCGCGTCACGCTTTATTTCCACCTCTCTAAGCAAGCTTGGCTCTACCACTTCCGCGGTCTCATGGAAGCACTTCCTCAAATGTGATACATGGAATACGTCGTGCACACCACTGAGTCTCTCGGGCAACTCCACTCTATACGCCATCTGTCCAATCCTCTCCTTAATAGGAAACGACCCTAGAACCTTGGTGCTAACTTCCCAATGGACCCAAAGCGAACAACATTCTGTAATGGAGACACCCTGATAAAGACCATGTCCCCAATATCAAACTCAAGATCTGTCCTCCTCTTGTCCGCATAAGATTTCTGCCTATCTTGCGCCGCCTTCATTCTCCTTTGAATCAAATCAATCTTTTCCGAAGTCTCTCTAATCATACTGGGTTTCTTTTGCTCTGCTTTTACTTGTTGGCACACCAAGCATCTAGCGACAAACTCGGCCACATCCCTCATCATACCGACCCAAAAATAAACTCGTTTCATGTCCATGTACATCTTGTCCCCGCCGGGATGAATGGTCATCTTCGAACGATGTGCATCATCAAGAATGGTCTTCCTCAAGTTTTTGTTCCATGGTACACAAAGTCTACCGTCCCTACGTAACCAACCCTTATCATCTAGGGTATACCTATTGAGATGGCTCGATGACTCCCCCCTTATGAGCTTCTCTACTAACTCAACCAACTGTGGGTCATCTCGCTATGCCTCACCAATCTGTCCCAAAAGCGTAGGTCTGACCTCTAAGGATGCTAGCAAACTAGGTACAAAGTCAATGGAAGGTCTAAAGTCAAACGTAGAGATGAACTCTAAGCTTCGCCGCTCAACAAACAACGGACTCAAGGACAACCTTTTCCTACTTAAGGCGTCTGCCACCACGTTACCCTTGCCAGGGGTATATGCTATCTCGAAATTGTACGACGCTAAGAATTCCATCCACCTTTGCTGCCTTAAGTTTAAGTCCTTCTGAGAGAACAAGTATTTTAGCGATTTGTGGTCAGTGAACAATTCGAATTTCTCGCTAAGAAGATAATGGCGCCAAGACTTAAGCGCGAAAACAATAGCTGCCATCTCTAGGTCATGCGTAGGGTAATTTCTCTCAGGTACTCTTAACTGCCTTCCTCCATAGGCTATTACCCTTCCCTCTTGCATTATGACTGCACCTAGTCCTGTCCCACAAGCATCAGTATAAACGGTAAATGGCTTACTCCCATCTGGCAACACTAATACTGGGGTTGTGGTCAAAGCTCTCTTTAAACGTTGGAACGCATCATCACAATCTATGTCCCACGTAAAAACTAGGTTCTTCTTCATCAAGCGCGTTAATGGGGCTGATATTTTTGCGAAGTCCTTGATAAACTTCCTATAGTAGCCAGCCAACCCCAAGAAACTTCTCACCTCGGTAGAATTTTTAGGGACCTTCCAATCTTGGATGACCACCACCTTCGCGGGATCCACAGCTATCCCTTCTTTGGAAATCACGTGCCCTTAGAATCTCACTTCCTTCTTCCAAAAGCGACATTTAGAAAATTTAGCTTTAATGTTATGCGCTCGAAGGGTCTCCAATACTTCCCTAAGATGTAGGGCATGCTCTTCCTCGCTCTAAGAAAAGACCAAGATGTCATCCACAAAGACCACCATGAATTTATTAAGGTACTCCCTAAACACCCTACTCATCAAGCCAACAAAGTATGCGGGGGCGTTTGTCAAACCGAAGGGCATCACAAGCCATTCATAGAAACCGTCCGGAGTCCTAAAGGCAGTCTTGTCTATGTTATCCTCAGCCACTCTCAATTGATGGAAACCAGTGGCTAAGTCCAACTGCGAAAACACTGAGGTGCCAACTAACTGATCGAAGAGATCGTCAATCCTCGGCAGTAGGTGCCTATTCTTATTCTTAGTAAGTTTATTAAGTTCTCTATAGTCCACACAAAGTCTAAACGACCTATCATCCTTCATGGCAAAAACTACTGGAGCACCCCACTCCGATATACTACGTCTTATGAACCCTTTCTCAAGCAACTCCTCTACTTGCTTATTGAGTTCCCTCCTATCACGAGGAGCCATGTGGCGTACTGGCAGAGATACTGGTTTTGCATTATCTACAAGATAAATACAAAAGTCTATCTCATGTTTTGGGGGTAGACCCCTCACCTCATTGAAGACATCAACATATTCACGGACTATACGAACAGAATGTAAATCATCATTGGATGCGTCAAGTGACTCAAGATAACTAAGCATCACCGATCCTCTTGGGTCACAAGAAATATCAAGGGTCCTTCCACTAGGAGTCAACAATTTTACTACCCTTCGTTCACAATCTAGGATGGCACCATATCTGGCTAGCCAATCCATCGCTAGAATCAACCCATAGCCCATGAAACCAAGCATAAAAGCATTACATTCAAAACCAACGCCTAAGATAGACAATCTCAAATCCATACAAACCATGGATAGATGAGCCGACCGACCAATAGGATTTAAGACTACAATGGGATCCACAACAAGACTAGTATCTAAGCGTAGTATTTCAACTAATAATGCAGAGATAAACGAATGTGATGCGCCAGAATCGAATAAAGTACGGACATGATGATCAAACAGAAAAAGTAAACTCTCGACGGAAATGTTTCTACCTCGTTCTTGCAGCGGTGGGACCGCGATAGCCTAAATCTGCTCCCTTGCCTGCCCTGGTGCCACAAGAGCCTGAAGCTGCCCTCTAGAAGTTCTTTGTCCTTGTCCGTGTTTCCTTGGGCAGTCCTTAACTAGATGACCTACCTCTCCATGGTGGAAACAACCAGTCTTCTTCTTTTTCCTACAGTCTTTACTCAGATGGCCTGGTGTCCTACAATTAAAGCACTTCTTCTTTCCTTTGCCATTATTTCCTTTACCACCTTTCTTGTTTTGTTGTTGTTGCTGCGGTTTCTTTTGATCCTCTTTCTTCTCGGGTGCCTTATTAGCATTGGCGCCCATCTCCTCTTCATGCTTAAGCACCATGTCAAATAGCCTCTCAAAGGTGGCCCCCATAGGGATGTGGGTCATAGCTAATCCATGTAGTGGCTTGTTCAAACCCTTAACAAATCTTTGGGCCTTCTTTTTGGGTGTATTCACCAAGTCCAAGCCAAATCTCGCCAGAACTTGTTGACGTATTCTTTTACTGACATATTTCCTTGCTTTAATGCCAAAAACCTTTTCGTGTATAGATTCTCTTCAGCCCGTGAGAGAAAGTTTGCCTCAAACCTATGACTGAAATCTGGCCATGTATCAACTGGACGCTCTCCATTAGTGACCTCCTATCAAAATGAAACTTCATCCTTCATCAACCAAGCAGCCAATTGGACCTTCTTACCATCATCCAAATCGAAAATGCCAAACAGATCCTCCACTTCTTTCAACCAATTTCTAGCTTCAATGAACGTTTTAGATCCACTCAAAGATTTTCCAACCATCGAACCAAAGTCTTTACATATCTTGGAGAAATTATCTCTATGCGGAGGAATGACTGGAGCTGGGGGAGGAGGAACGTTGGCTGGACCCACGGCAGCGGCCCTAGCCTCGAGATATTGACGAAACCAACCGGGTACATGAACACCCTCTGGTATCTCAAGTGCTCCAGACATGCTGAAAAAAAAGAGTTTTAAAACAAGGGAAGCGAAAGAGTGATGTATGTCTTGCGGGGATTATGCTCTTTAAAGTAAACCTTCCTTAAAAATAGCTTCTTTAAAACAAGTTTTTGAAAATACTTTCTAAGAAAATAATACTTTTGAAAACACTTTTCAAAACATTTTATCTGTTCTTGTAACCATAGCTCTGACACCACGTGTAACACCCCACGTCCATTAATGTCACTCACAAGGGAATGCATAATGTTCATGAAGCGTTGTTGTTGTATAGAACAGATAAATTACAAGAATAAATAAATAAAACAAAACAGCGGAAGATAAAACTTATTTTATTTCAACATAACTCAAAATGAGTTTACATAACTAGTTTCCAAAACCATTACAACAGGATCAGTAGTCTTTTCCAAAAACTTCAAAGTACATAAAGAAGCAAATACTTAAATAACATAAATGCATAAATCCCCACTGTGCATAGGCAAAGCCATAAAGATGAAAGAGTTCAAAACGGTACATCTACTCTTCTTCAAGTAACTGAAAGAAATCGGCGCTAAGCTGTAGTATTCCCTCCTTGCAAACCTGAGGGGGGGGGGGAGGAAGAAAAGAGGTGGAAAGAAAAGGGGGTCAAACATAAAGTCTGGCGAGTGCGATAACTTTAACAATATAATTATCAAAATGACTAGGATAAGGCATAAGATGGGAAAATAAGGAAATGACTGTGAACAATTGGGTATGACAGAGCAAACAAGGAAATAGGACAAAGAAAGATAACGTTAAAGGCGCCCCTAATCACTATTAGATAATTACTACACTGCACCACTACTAGTCACCCCAAAGGTTGATCCCGCCCACAGAACTTAATACTGCTAATGGTAGTTTCGCGTACCCCTAGCTACCTCCATAGGTGTCGCCTGCCCCTATCTCCACTAGGTGTACCCACTACCCTCATTCGATCGGCTCCCTAACTCGTAGATGCCCGTGCTGGCCCCACAGTGGGGTGTATCACTCCCCAAAGTGGCAACCCAATACAACCAAAAATGCACGGCTTATATCTACACGACGCAACAACGTCTTATCTACTAGCCCGGGCCCACACACACACATGACCCCGTTGGACTTGCATTGCTACCGCGAACCCGTTTTGTCCTCTTACAGTCAAGCCCAGTATGCGTGTCCCGTCCTCGACTTGAGTCGAGCCCACAAAGATACTTATGGGTTACTGGTTGAAACGGGCCCCCACTACTTGACACAAGCTATCCACCTATGCTTGGTCCCCTCTAGTGCATCCCACTTAACCCTCTTCTTATTCATGTCCACTTACATGTTTCAATTTTGGTTAAGTGCATCTAATCGTATTTGAAATGCCACCCAAGGCACCCACTAAATTCCCAATGCCACCCAAGGCACCCACTTAACCCCCTCATGTCCCACTACATGTTTATTTGGTTAAGTGTTTCTTAATTCATTAAGACTGGAACCTTGTAAAGACCTCCCACATTAGACTGGCATTTGTGGCAGCTGGATTTGCCGGGCGGGTCCGGGCAGTCTTACACCACAAATGAGCCTAACCTCGTGTCTTTACAACTGTTACGCATTTAATTCATGCCTTTGACCTCTCACATTAGACTGGCATTTGTGGCAGCTGGATTTGCCGCGCGGGTCCGGGCAGTCTTACACCACAAAAGAGTCTAACCTCGTGTCTTAGGCGATTAATTACACATAATTAATTATCCCCAATTTGAATTAATTTCCCTATTCAAATCGCCAATCAATTAAAAATTTAACTATGTCCATAATTTACTCAATTATGTCCATCTATTTATGAAATATAAAATTTAACATCACATTTAAGGCATTTATGCCAATTCTCAATATTAAATCTTTTAATATTATCCAATTACCCCCACGTTGTACGTTCGTTCGTTTAACGTAAAATATACGTTAGATCGAATAGTCTAACTTATGGAATAAAGAGAAAACATCACAACATGCATGGAATATAAATTAGATCTAACTTATGAACAAAAAATCATAACATAAATTGGCATATAGATCTAAACATAAGGGGTGAACTTTGCATGTGTGAACAAGGTGTTTCATCTAAACTTGCATAGACAATGGGTGTTATAGATCTAATCATAAGGTGTACACTTGCATAGGCAATAGTTACAATCTTACATTACATGATTCACACTCCAATATACATACATACATACATACATATATATATATATATATATATATATACTTGCATATGTGATTTATGCAACATAAACTGTAGTGTAAACTTGCATCTAAACTCACACATGACATAGCCTAACTTTAGATCCAATTTACACATAAAATAGATGTCATGAAACATGTAAGGTTGTATATGATTCTCACTAACTTGCATATGATTCATATCTAAATTAACATCTAAAGTTGCATACATACATATGATTTAACATATGAATCAGTTCTAACAACATAACCAAACTAGCATATGAAACAACATTATGAATTGATTGTACATAAGCCAACAATTAACATAGATTTACAACATAGGTGATAACATCACAGCTTTACAACATAGATAATAACATCACAGATTTACAACATAGATAATATCATAACGGTCAATGATTCACAACCTAACCATATAATCCAAATCATAACTCAACCCAATTAAATTGTTAATTATCTTATTAAAGAAATCGAACTCACAAAAAGAAGGTCTTACGTTCTGAAATCTGAGTTCTAAAATTGATTTAGCTTGCCTTTGTAGTAGATTCGTTATTGTTTAGATTAGAGTTGAAAAGAATTGAGTTGATTAACTTTTCTTCCTCTCTAATTGGTGGCGGCTACTGTAGCTTACAAGATGACAGCATGACGGCCATAGTTCCAATTTTTATTTTGATTTAGGGTTTGAGTCTACCCATGTTTATATAGAATTTTAATTTAATTATAGCAGTCGGATGATCTTTGGGTTAATCAAAACCATTCAGTCGGGATAGGGTGACACCTCATCCCTAATGACTCAGCAAGGAGTCAGAAAGGACTCAGCAATGAGTCACAATATGGATCAGATCACACCAGAAAGCTGTGCAGGCTACCTGCTTGGCCTGGGCGCACTTGGCAGGTGCGCCAGTGCAATATTTATACTGGCGCACTTCCCAAGTGCGCCAGTGCAATATTTTTTTTCTCTAATTCTCCCGCGTAAATTTGTTCGTCCATATCTCCTTCATCCGATATCCGTTTTACGCAAAATCGGACTCTATCTCAACCAGAATTCCGAGACGAACACAATGGCGCAACCCATTTCTCTTAATTCTCACGTCTGAGATTAATTATTCTTGAATTTAGTTAATTCGATTATTCAAAAATTCGGGGTGTTACACTGATTATTCTCATGCTCATTAATTATAGATACCAGAATTACACGATCCGTGCTTGGTTGGGTTTGAGTTTCGATTTTATTCTATAATCGGTCTCAAAAAAAGTGTGGATTGTCGCATGCATTTTTCGTAACATCTTCTAATGGATTCGCCGTAACATAGTCGTCCTCTAACACTACAGGCTTTGGTAAAGTTCTCCATGACCATCTCAGAGTAATAATTTTGGCATAATGTCTGATTTATAAAACGTACTTTAACTACATCTAGTTTTCAATTCTTTAAATGTTGTCACTTACTATAAGGGTGAAACGACCCAAAATTTCAAAACAGTCAAAAATGTTGAAATAACCATCTGTTATAAAATATCAATTTACTACATAATATTTGATAAATATTCGACAATGCCAAACGTATAGGATACAATTTTAATTATTAAATTACCAAAGATCATCTAATCTACATGTACTATAATACAACAAATATAGTAAAGTGAAAATTAAGGAGGCATCCCTATTATACTTTCATATTGTAAAGTGGGTCTGTGTCAAAGTTTCATTGCAAATTCGGTCCCTATTTTCTGAAGACAAAGAAAAATATTGCTGATATGTCGAGAACTTTTATAAATAAATGCTGATATGTCAGCAACTTTCGCTGGTAAATTTTCATTGTAAATCTGGTCTCTGTTTTCTAGAAACAAAGGAAAAATTATTGCTGAACTATCCACAACTTTTACAAATGATAGCTGATATATCAGCTACTTTTATACAGTGTACTAAAAAGTGAAAATTTATTGCTGAAATGTCAGCAACTTTTGTGAATAATTGCTGATATGTCAACAACTTTTATACCGTGTACAGAAAAGCTGCTGATATGTTAACAACTTTTATGAAATGCTGTTGATATGTCTGCAACAATCGGGAATAAAAAGCAAAGACCTAATTTACGCTGAAATTTAATGAAGGACTTTTTGTGTGTTTTAAACTATAATAAGGACCTATGCCAAAAGTACCCTATAGTAAATCTACTGCTGAGTAACTCGAATGAGGTAGAAAACATAGCTAATCCTACAAACTCAATAAACAAGTCAATGCGTTATAATGTAGTAAGCGGGAAATATACGTCATCATCAGATGAAATAACAGCCAATAAACAAAAAATTGTTTTATTATTACCGTGGTTCCACAACTGCCACTTGTGACTTTCTACGTACCCCTATCTAACTGGGTATCCAATTAAATACAGGATCAAGCCGACATAGTTCTCCTATTCACAATTAGGACACATCAACCCTATGATGTACAAACAATAATGCAATTCCCAAACTTCCATTTAGGCTTAATCTTCATATTTAGGTGTATCAAATCAAATCTTTATTATTTTCAAAATTCAATCTTTTTGAAAATAATCTCTTTAAACTTGATATCCCGGTTTCATTCCTACAAACTCAATAAACAAGTCAATGCGCGATAATATAGTAAGAAGGAAATATACGTCATCATCAGATGAGATAACAACCAACAAACAAAAAATTGTTTTATTATTACCGGGGTTGCACAACTACCACTTGTGACTTCTACGTACCCATATCTAACTGGGTATCCAATTAAATATAGGATCAAGCCGACGTAGTTCTCCTATTCACAATTAGGACACATCGATGTCCTGTATTGTACAAACAACAATGCAATTACCAAACTTCCATTTAGGCTTAATCTTCATATTTAGATTTATCAAATCAAATCTTCATTATTTTCAAAATTCAATCTTTTTGAAAATAATCTCTTTAAACATGATATCTCGGTTTCATTTCAAATAATTGAAATAATATATATTTCTTTGATAACAAATCATACTTCACATCGGAATGCAAAAACAAATCATTTTTGAAAATCTTCAATATTCCACGATAAAAGCTAATCAACATATATGCCACTAGATCGGGTGGTTTATCCCGATAACATGACCACTAGGTCCTAGCCATCATACAATAAATAAATAGTGTCTCTCTATCATTCTAGAGCAAATGGTCTTTAAGGGTCTCATCCAACCTATACCAAGTTTTTAGTTACAGGTTATCTGAATCTCCACTAACACCTCAAATCCTTTCACATCCCGAAGTTATAAATCATTTCGCAATAGTAATCATTAATATCTTCAAATCATAGTGTTGTTGCTTTCAAAATCTTTTAGACAACGAGATTTAAGTCGCTGAAATTCTCTTCATTTATAAAACATTATAAGCCATTTATTATCTTTAAAATAATTATTTCCAAATGTTTTCTATTTCTTCAAATCAATATTTCATTTAGGCTGTGTTTATTTTGAGGAAAAAGTGTTTTTTAGGTGCTGAATCAAAATGCTTAATACATTCAGCGGTATTAAGAACGTTTGGTTCCAACCCTCAATCAGCAAAACTCGGTCAAACAAGCAAAATACCAATAAGCTCAAATCTGAGCTTTTTTTAGCTGTTGAATCGATGATAATTTTACAATGGATAGCTTCAGTTCTTTTATATGTTGGACTGCTGAAGGAAGTCACACAGGAAAACAGCTTTATCTTCGCACTGCTTCATCACACTGCTTTATCTTTCTGCCATACCAGGTAACAGCACTTTTCTTCTTTGAATTTGATATATTTTTTGTTTGAATTGGCCAAATCAATAATCGTAGAGCTGTTAACAGACAAAACAAGAGACTGTCATTTTGGCTGATTTGCATCATTCTCTATTGTTGCCCGTTTCAAAGATGATGAAATAATTGGGTATTTAAAGTAGTTGGTTTATGGTTTTTGACTTATCCCTACACCTAAGCCTGTTTATATTTAATAGAAATGAATGTTTTAGCATGATTTTTAACTTTAAATGAATTGTGGTTCTCATCAATGATTTCAACACATGACATGGCGATCTCTCTTATGGTGTTAAATATTATTCTACTGAAGTAGGAAAAATGGAAGCGTGGTCATCTTAATTATTACCACTTCATTTTAGAACAACAGTCCTTTAGCTCCTTTATGTGTTTCACGTATGGTAATGTATATAAGAAAACATTTGGAAACCGTACAACAATCTGCATGAATTGTCCTTTCGGTTTGAGTTCATTGTCAGAATTGTTACTATCATGATTCACAAACAGGTTGTCTAGTAAATTTACCTTTGATTAACATAATGCATCAGTTCATATTTTAATTGTTGTAGATCAGAACTGGTGGTTGTTTCACTGACTAGAAATCCCTACTTATTATTTGGTATCAAATTTGATCATGTTTGTATATTGAATTCCCTTGTAAGGAATGATAGATAGTATATGATTTTTCCTTGTATTTGCTGCTTTTTGAATTTGTTGGTTGATTTTGTTCTCACTGGTGTTGGTTGAGAAGTAATCAGTTTTCTGCAACTTTTACTGATGTCTGATGTTGGTTGAATTAGCAATGTATGTTGCACTAAGAACGAATTTTCTATAAGATTGATTTTTCATTAACAATGTATGTTGCACGAAGAACATATTTTCAGATTAATATGCATTAGCTATTATTTTTATTACGTATTTGTTGAGAACAATGTGTTTAAACATTTACTTCAACTGTCCATATGTAACTTCTGCATAAATGACCTGTTTTCATTTTTAAATGTCCACGTGCAATTCGTAGGATGACATCACGTAGGAACTCTAAAAGTAAATATACGGGCAACGAAACAAACAAAGCTTCAAAGAGCAGGGCCACATTTGCATTAAATCCTGAAATGGAAAATAAAATTCTACAGTTATGTGTACGAGAACTCACTAAGCAAGGATATAAATGTGCTTTGACTTTAGACTCATGGAAAAAACTGGAGAAAGACTTTAATACAAAGTGGAATGTCAACTATGAACATAAGCAATTCAAAAATCATTATGGCTATTTAAAAGAAGATTATTTATTGTGGACTAAAATAATTGGGCTGTCTGGACATGGATTCAGCACTGAGATGAATACCATACATTGGCCTTCGGAAAAATGGGATGATGTCATTCACGCAAGTTCATCATTTTTTAATACTAATTTTTCTATTATTCTCACACTTTGAAAATGATTTATCTTTTTTACTGCACTTAATAGCAACATCCTTAAGCACGGAAATTTAGAAACAATTCTTTAGAAAATGTTGACATGTTGAAGGAGATATTTGATAGTACTATTGCAAAAGGTGGAAACGCATGGTCATCTGCATCATCTAATCCACCTCCGAATACAGACAATGCTCAACCAGAAGATGAAAATAGAAATGAAGCTAATGCAGAGGTAGAAGAAGAACGTTTGCCTACTTATGTGGAAGATGAGTTTTTTGAAGGTGTTGCAATAACTGGAGTGCAAAATAGTCCACCTAATAGACAGGCAGATGATAATAACTCACCTAACTTCAAACCTAGTTCATCTACGAGAAAAAAACGTAATAGTTCAAGTGGTGAACCAGCGGATAAAAAAATTAAAGGTTTAATTGGAGTTATTAAAGGCCAATTTGAAAAGGAGGAAGATGCAAATGGACATTCAATCGGTGCTGCAATTGTTGCATTAAAGGAATTAAGGGACACGAGTGCTATATCTCAGCAGGAGTATATGAAAGCTAAGATATTAGTTTGTGACAAACAAGAGTTGAGAATAGCTTTTTTGCATGAAGAGAGCATAGTTAATAGACTTGAATTTTTAAATTATGTATTAGAGGTTTAAAAATGATTTGCTTATTATGGCGGAGATGGACTTTTTAGGTTTTATTTTGAAATGAATAATTGTTTAGAGTTGAACTAGTTATTTATGTTTGCTTAGCATGTTGTATTTAGGTATGTCTTTGACATTTTCATGAATAAAATTGAAGTTCCGTTTGGTTTTCATTTCATACATGTTTCATTTTGGATATGATGCTTATATGGTAATAAGTAGTGATGATATTTAGTTATATTATGATTGTCTTTCATCACTTTAATATATTATCTTTAAGTAATACAGATATGTTATATTTTGTTATTGCAGGATGATGTCTAAAGAAATGCTCTTAATGATGTTGTTAGCACTTTCAGTATTACTTAAGAACAAGAAAAATAAAAATGCTAGACAAAAGGTTCTAACTTCATCCCTTTTTGGAAAAGAGCACATGAAAGAGCTCTTGAATGGTACTTCGGTTGTGATGTATGATAAATTTAGAATGGATAAATCATCATTCTTGAAGCTGTGTTGTTATTTTCGAGAAAAGAATTGGCTTCAGGATAGTAAATATGTTGAAGTTGAAGAGAAAATGGCAATGTTTTTATCCACCATATGCCATAACATTAGAAATCGGATTATTAGATATCGTTTTCAACATTCAGGTCAAATGGTTAGCAAGTATTTTTAGGAGGTATTGACGGCTATGAGAGACTTTGCTCGAGAAATGATACTTCCACCAGATTTTGACAAACCAATTGAAAATATACAGTCTCATGTACAACTAAGAGAAGGTCCTTTCAAAGGTGCAATCGGGGCATTGGATGGTACATTAATAGACGCAAATATTCCAATACATGAACAAATTCCATTCAGAGGCAGAGGCCGGGGTAACTGCTATCAAAATGTAATGGTCGTACGTGATTTCGATATGAAATTTGTCTATGTGATGGCAGGATGGCAGGATGGGAAGGAGTAGCTCATGATTCAAGGGTGCTCAATGAAACAACTTGTAATCCTGCTAATAACTTTCCTATACCACCATTATGTAAGTAAATTACACAAGTTTACGTTTAAAATGAACTGATGTTGTATTATGCTTATTTTTTCCTCTTCTGTTACAGATAAGTATTACCTTTGTGACGTGGCTTATGCAAATACCAGAGGATTTCTATCGCCATATCGGAACACACGTTATTGGTTGAACAATTACAGAAACAACTCTATGACAAATAAAAAAGAAAAATTTAATCATGCACACACGCGATTAAGAAACGTCATCGAACGAAGTTTTGGTGTTTTAAAGAAAAGATTTCCCATTTTAAGTAAAATGCCTTTATACAAATTTTCCAACCATAGAGATATTGTTATCGCATGCACGACAATACACAACTTTCTATGTCGCGTCCTGCTTGATGATGAATTAATTTTGGAAGCTGAGTAAGAAGAAGATGCCACAAATGAGGAAACAAGCAATGGAATTGATAATCAAGAACCACCACAGGCTCCACCAACTTACAATGAAGTGTTTTCATCCGAGTTACAATCATTTATGTCAAATTTGCGTGATCAAATTGCAGATCTTCTCTAGTTTATTTTACTCTAGTCGTACAGTTAATAAGTTGCTTTGATTTTTATTTCGTGAAGGCATTCAATGAAAAATATTTCCATTTGTAGTTTGTAATAACTCAGGACAGGTAATTTCATTGGCCATGTCGAATAATACACGAATTAACCATACATGGAAAATTTGTCAGCTAACAAGTTATTACAAAAAACCAAATTTACAATTAGCATGTAATCAAACAACATTTTCACAATCAGCATTCAGCAATCAGCATTCTGCATTCTGCAATCATCATTCAGCATTCAGCAATCAGCAATCGGTATTCATCAATTTTAACAAACAGTACTTTAATATCCTTTTAGGAAAGCCATCTTTCAAAACTTATTCATTTAAATTTACGCTTACAAATTAAATGAATCAGATATTATCGCTAAACACCTTACAGTCAAATCATGAAATAAATCGTAAGGCGTCAGTGTAACAATATTTTATACCCAAACCCAATGTTAAAATGGAAACAGACATCTGCTCATAAGTTATTCGAGCGCAATCAATACAATCAGCCAAACAATAATAATCAACGCTAAATGAAACTCAAATATAACCATGGGAATTCAAAATTTAAATCTTTAATGGCGGCGGCTGCTTCTTCCTCCAAATTTCTTCCATCTGAACCTCACCGCTCGTCTCTCCTTACTTTCTCAGCCATTTTGACCTCCGTCAGCCATCTTTCTTCCCTTTCCCGCTTCTTCTTTTGATTTCCTTTTGTTGTCATTGTCTCGTTTCCCCTTTTTTCCCTCTGTCGCCTTAACCCTAGCCTTTTCTGTTCTTTTGGCTCTTGAGTTTCTCAAGCTGTCAACGATCCCGGACCAACATCGAACAGGTTCCTTCCCCACTTCCCTACGCTTTCTGTTGTCTTTATCTCATATCTGGTTGTTGTATTTTTTATTTCCGATTATCTCCAAGTTCCCCTTTCTCAATTCCAGTGTCACCGTTCCTTAATTCTCCTCTTAACGTCGTTTTCCACCTCGCTTTTATTGGCGTTGTGAGCCTTCCTATTTCTGGTGACTCAGCCACTGTGCTTAACTTAGATCTTGTGTCGAACTCCCCCGTGGAGCTGCTGGTGCTCCTGTCTTGTCATGGGGGTGGTATTCAACAACGCAGTTTAGTTTGGCTTTGTTTTATAGCCCTGCTTTAAGTGTATGATCGAGTGTTGTTGGTTGTTTTGTTGGGAATTGTGGTTGTCGGTGTCATTTGATCTTTGGGGGTTGGTTGATGCTGCTTTGTGAGTGCTGGATGGTGAAGCTTTCTGCCTTTATTGTTCCCGATTTGTTTTGCCTCCTTTTCGCTTCAAGCTTCGGTCTTCACCTCCTTCCATTGTGTGGGAGCCACTTCAGGTAATTTCGGATTAGCAGTACTCTTCCTTTGTCGGATTTGGTATGCTTGGTCTGATTTTCAACCGGTGATTCCTTTTGTTGTTGGCATTGTAGGTTTGTGGTGAACGTGATGTGTGACTGGAGTACAATAATGCCTCCTTTATGACTAGTCTTGTGACTCGTCATTCCATGACTGGTTAGCTGAGTTTTTATCACTGAGTCTGGCATTCTTTGCCTTGCTCGGTGGGCTTTGTATGAGAACTCAGTTTCATCAACCATTCGGCTGTCTGCGATGGTACGTGTTGTGGTGCTTTGGTTTTCAATGATCTTTATGCTATCATCCGTTTCATTGCAAACTGAGGTTTGTTTCTTTATTGCTGGAGTTGGGAGTGCTATGTTGTATCTTGGGTTATCTCTCTCGAAGTTTGAATCCATCTGTTTAGGGTTTGGTGGGTAGGTTTTGTTTGTGACTTGGCTTATTGTTCAGTGGGTTTAGTGTGCGCCTTCAGCGGCACGAGGTTCGTGCTTTCTTGTCGTGCTCTGTGGTGTTTCGGTTACTCATTGGTGTTAATGTGGTGCTTTTGATTGGTGACGGTTGCTGCCCTGTTTGTGTTGTGTTTTGCCCCGTTTGTGTTGTGTCATTCATTCTAAATAACATAAATTTTTAGATCAAACTTACCTCCAAGAGCCCTGCCTCCATCCATGCACCAGTACCCCTACACATATGTACAACTTCATCCCTATGCACGCACATTTTTGCTCTTATTTCCTCATGTCCGCACGCCCAGAATGACATTTCCATCCCGATGCACTACCAATTTTTTTAACATTGGAGGCGCTATACTAAGGGCAATAATGTGGTTTGCCTCTACTAGTAATAGATTACGGGCAAAAGTAGCTATCGTCCCCTATTAATAATTATTTGGGCACATTAAACCGCCCGTTCTTTTCTCTTCGGACGGAAAAAAAGATTTAGCCCCAATTCTTTTTCTAGGGCAATAACATTCGTCCCTCAATATCTTCCAGTGAAAATCGAAAGGCACGAGAGCTTCCATTTACTTTATCGCACAACAGGTCTATTATCCCTCGAGATCAAGATTTCTTCTTATTCGTCACAGAAGGTTGCAGCAGGCATCCACGGTATGTTTATTTTTAATTTGATTTAGTTGTAAGTTTTGGTTTTAATGAAACTGAAATTACAAATTAATTGTCGATAATAATAAAATTCGAGATTCAATTACCGTTTATCCACCTAATTTTTGCTATTTGTGGCTACTGTCTTGATTCTTTTAATGGGTTCAAGAGGTTAATTTATTCTTCATCGTCATGTGTGATTAAAATTGTATGCACTGATATATTGGGCGACATAATCGTTTTTCTTTCAGAAAATATATCCTTTTTGTTCTTCTATCATGAGTAACATGCAATTTTTAGAGCTTCCATTGATTTCTTTGGTGCTTATAAATTTATGTCAGCTTATGCGTATGCGTAATTGTTAAATATACTTCAACCTTGTTTTCTTTTTAATATTGAAAATTAATATTGATTTTCTACTGTAATTTAAAGCTGATGTTATACAGTTGGTTGTCCTATTCATGAAGGGTGATGTTTACATCAATTTCATTATACTATTTAGTTTAAATTGATATTTACTGTATTTGGCAATGATTATTAACCTTCGATGACATTTGCTTGTTAATTAGATTTTTTTTAATATAATAGGCTTAGAGTATAATCGACCACCCCCAGAGCCCGGAAAGCCGTGAGAATAGTACCAGGATGAGAGACTGACCTAGGAAGTCCTCTCGCGCTTGAGTACGGGAGCCTTTGGCACTGGGTATCCACCTTTATAATAGGCTTAGAGTATAGATATTTATGTATCGTTTAGCAAATTGGGTAGTTGTCTTTGTTTGTACTTTATGACATTACTAATCCAATACTAGCATTTTAAAGAAAAGGTTTATGTACGAATATAAATGTAAAATACATGTTAGGGCATGTAGCAAATGCATCGATTTAAGCAATACCTTACGTGCAACATACAAACGTCTTTCAAGAGTAGCTAAATTAAGATAATAGTTTCACACTTAACCTAAATTTTGCATATGCATATTGTATGGAACACAATTTTATAATCAATTCTAAATGATAATGAAATGGAAACGTGTGAGACTTAAAAAAAATGGTCTTGTCGTGTCTACCCACTTTTACATTTAAATGCAATCTTATTTGTTTGTCAGGTTCAAATGCTACATTTACACAAACACATGTATATAAGAGCATTATATGTATGTAACTTGAAGTTTATGATCTCTAGATTAAAAATGAATATGAAAATTTTAGAGAAACAAATTTGAAGTCTATTTTCTCTTTCAAAAAATATATATTTTTATGTCTTCAATCATGAGTAACATATGATTTTTAGTGCTGCCGTTATTTCTTTGATGTTTATAAAGTTATTTCAGTTTATGCATATCAGTTGTATGTGTAATCTGCAACTTCGTTTTTCTTTCTAATAGAAAATTCATATTGAATTTATACTGTAATTTAATATTAAAGTTATACAACTGGTTGTTTGATTCATGAAGGGTTATTTTCAACAACTGCATCATATTATTTAGTTTACATTGGTGTTTACTGTTTTTGAAAATGATTGTTGATCTTGGATGATACCTTCTTGTTGATTAGAGTTTAGAATTTATTTATTTTTTAATTATAACAGGCTTACTGTATAAATATCAAAGTGAAATTTTACTTATATCCATGTTAATCGTTACTTAATACACCCTCATTCATAGGATATCTTCCCATCTTGATGACTTCTACTATGATTAACATTTGATTTTTGTGTTGCCATCGATCTTTTTTTATGTTTACAAATTGATTCTAGTTTTTGCATATCAGTTGAATGTGTAAATGTTAATATACTGCAACTTTGTTTCTTTTTAATACTGAAAACCAAGATTAAATTTATACTATAATAACCATCAGCTTAGTATGTAATTTAAACTAAAGTTATGCAACTGATTGTTTTATTTATGAATGGTGATGTTTTCATCAACTACCTCACGTTGTTTAGTTTAAATTTGTGTTTACTATTTTTGTCAATGATTGTTGGTCTTGGATGATATTTTCTTGTTAATTAGAGTGTTGATTTTTTTTTTAATATAATAGGCTTAAGAATAAAAATATTTATTAGTGAAAAATCGGGTGGTTGTTATTTTTTGTACTTTATGACATTACTGATTCAGTACAAGCATTTTAGAGAAGATAAGGTTTGCGTGTACGCATACATATGTAAAATACATGTTAGGGCATGCAGCAAATGTATTAACTTAGGCAATACCTTATGTGCAACATACAAAACGTCTTTCAAGAGCAGCTACCATTGTTGTTTAATATGTATAAGAAACTCCCATGTGATCATGCTGATTATTAATGGAAGCACTACTGTTCCCGAAAAATCTCCTGAATTATCATAATTCTAAAGTTCTTGATCATTCATTTGTTTGCTTGACACGAATCACTGGGTCATTTGCTTCATCTCTTGAAATATTAGATGTTTTTTATAATCATGGCTTGATATCTCAAGCTATTACGTGCTATGTGATCAGTTTGGAGATCGTGTGACATGCTCCACTCCTTTACTTCCCCATTTTTCTATGCGCTTTCTATTCCTACTCATCGCCAATCGCTATCTCTTATGCGGTTTACATTCTTTTTTGATTAGTTGATTTATGTGTCATGTTAAGGTATGCTCTTTTATCCTCCTTTATCATTTTCAATTACCTAATCTCACTTTCCATTAGTCTTGATTTCTTCACAAATAACATGCTCCATTTATTAGCCCACAATTTGATTCACTCTATCTCAACTGCTCTTCCCAGTGATTTCTACGTTCTGTGTTGCATTATAGTTCCTAAAAGTAAGATGATCAATATTATTCATATATAGCAGTGCATAGCCCCCCCCCCCCCCCCGGGAAAGAGCAATATTATTCACATATATGAGTTCCCGAAAGGTGATCGATCAAGGCCTATGTGGTTTGAGATGAGCATGCTCAAGTACTTCATGTGTGCACTTGCAGCATCCCCTGCAGCCACCGAAGTATATGGGTTTGGGAATGCAACATGCATAGGCGCAGCCTCGTCTATTCCCAATAATTAGTTCAAGACGCAGTGCGTGATACCGTATTGCACTTGCCGCACCTGTAAATTTAGTTATAAGTATCTCATTTTTTCTACATTTAATAAGGCAAGCATCAGCCATACCTTATTTTAATATTCTTAAATTCAAGTACTTGCTGGTTGTAGTCTCTGAACTGAAATGGGTAGTAGCAGCCAAAAGGAAACAAAATATAACCGAAGTTTTCATTGGGATGGCGATGACCGTATTGCTTGATATGGTGCAGTAAGATGAAGAATTGTAATGAAAATGCTGCTTTATTCATAAGCCAAAAAAAAAAAAATTGTCATTATACGGCTGTCATGCATTTACCTTCGCGGGACATGTTGGTTGTAGCAACAACAATTCTCTTGGATCAATGATGCGAAGACTATTATAGAAAAAAATTGCACGTAAAGTTTATTGGTAAGATTACGAGAATTTTTAGTATAAGTGATGTGTTACACATTGCTAAGCAAATGAAATGAAAGCTAAATAACCTCAAGAAAAAGGTAAAAATGTTATCATCTTTACACTATTTATTTCATGTGCTTCATTTTGTACTATACTCATTTCATAAGTATGAAAGTAACGGGGTTTTACTTAAGTTATATCACACTATGCTCTTTAATTCCAATAATTATTGTTTTAAAATGTCACTCAGAATTAGAATATTGCTAAAAAAATCCCTTAGATTCCATTAATTTCTATATTAATATGTTACCCAAAATCATAGTCTTGCTAAAATCTACATATTTTTCAAAATAATCATATCCTAATTTATACTATAGTTAAATTTGTTTCATTTTGAATTTGTGAACTTCATCATTAGTAAATTGAAACATGGAGGAAAAAATATCAAGTTCATTGAATAACCACATATTCATTAAAGTAACCAAAATTTTGGATAAAGCCAATTGAGCAATGATTCAACAATCCCTTTAGTGTATGTTGTATGATAGCTTCTTGAAAGCAATTACTTTGAAAAGGAAATGCAAAGAAATAAAAAAACGAAGTGCAAATAAAAAAAAACACAGAATTCTAGAGTTTTTTTGTTATCATTATGACATGGTATAATTTGATGTGTTTTGCACATATGCATAATTGGTTGTATTTGGACATTGTATGATTTTGAAAAGAAATGGATAATGATGAAAATGGAACTAACAGTGCATGTGTTTGGCTTGTTATATAGGCAACAACTAGAGCTATGGATAAAACTTAGGTAGATTTGGCTCGTAGTTCTAATGAATATAGACGTGAATTGGAGTTATTCTTAAATGATGCTTTTGCAAAATCTATAAGAAAAGATAAAATAATATGTCCTTGTAAGAATTGTTGCAATCGTTATTTCAACGATAGAATTATTGTTTGTGATCATCTACTTTGGCATGGAATGGATCCCTTGTACAAGACTGCTCGTTGGACACATCATGGTGAATCTTATATTGATCAACATAATGAAACCGAGTCTTCTATGAATCATATGGAAAACGTGGGAAGTGATGTCAATGGAAATGATGATGGTGGTGAAATGCGTGACTTTCTCAATGAAATATTTGTGCATCCTTTGACTGGACAAAGTATTGGCTCATCAAGTCAACCTCCTACTTTTGAAGATCAAGCTCCTGAAGTGAAAAGATTTTACGAATTGCTAGACAAATCTAATAAAGAATTATATCATAGTAGTAAGTATAAGAAATTGGATGCAGTTGTGAAGTTATATCATATGAAATGTTTAGGAAACGTGAGTAATGCATTTTTTTCTATGTTTCTGGAAGCATTTAAAGACATGTTACCCAATGATAATTGTCTTCCAAAGTCCGCCGCACAAGCTAAAAAGGTTACTTATTATTCGAGTCTCACATATGAAAAAATGGACGCTTGTCCGAATGATTGCATGTTATTTTGGAAACATACATCACACTTAACCATGTGCTCCCGTTCTGGTACGTCAAGATACAAAGTTGATGATGATGGTGGTAAAAAAGTTTCAGCTAAGGTACTTCGTTATTTTCCTTTAGTCCCTCGATTGTAGAGGTTATATATGTCATAGTATACCGCCGAACACATGATATGGCATTCAACATGTTTTAACGATGGAGCCATGAGACATCTAGCTGATTCACAAGCTTGGAAACACTTGGATTCTACATATCCCGATTTTGCAATGGAAATTCGCAATGTGCGTTTGGTAATTGCAAGTGATGGATTCAATCCTTTTTCGAACATGGACTGTAAACATAGCACTTGGCCGGTTATAATTGCTGTTTATAACCTCCCTCCATGGATGTACATGAAACAGTCTTTCCTATTTATGTCTTTGTTAATTCCAGGACCCCATGAGGCTGGAAATGATATTGATGTGTATATGCAACCATTAATTGAAGAGTTAAAAGACTTGTGGGAAGTTGGTGTTAAGACTTATGATGTTTCCACTAATCAAACATTTAATATAAGGGCGGCTGTTTTGTGGACTATAAATGACTTACCTGCAAATGCGAACTTATCGGGATGGAGTACATCAGGAAAGCTTGCATGCCCACATTGCAACCATCAAACGTATTCAATACGTTTACCAAATAGTAAGAAACAAGGTTTTTTAGGTAGTTGTAGGTTCTTACCTATTAAACATAGATTTCGATATGATCTAGATACATTCAACGGAAAGCATGAGAATGATCTTCCGCCTAAACTGTTAACCGGATTGGAATGTTTAACCCAACTACCAAATTTAAGATTCACATCTGGTAAATTGCCAATAGTTGATCCTGATATTGGACGAAGGAGGCGGAGGAATTCTAATATGGTTAGAGAACCTAAAGTTACAGGACCATGGAAAAAGAAAAGCATAATTTTTACTTTACCATATTGGCAACATCATTTGTTATGCCATAATATTGATGTGATGCATCTTGAAAAAAATGTAAGTGAAAATATTTTGGGAACGTTACTCGGAAATTCAAAGAAAGGAAAAGATGGACTGAAGCTCGTGCTGATCTTGAATGTTTGAGAATAAGAAAAGCACTTTAACCTATTCGTGAGGGAAATCGGACATATGTGCCTCTGTCAATTTCCATCATAACCAATGAAGAAAAAATGTTGTTCTGTAAAGTATTTTTAAATGTACGTCTTCCCGATGGATATTCAACTAACACTGCTCGACGTGTAAACGTAAAAGAGAAAAAGATGCATGGTTTAAAAATCCACGATCACCATGTGATTATGCAACATTTGCTTCCACTTGCAATTATTCGAGTTTTACCTAGACCTATCACTCTTGTCTTGCTTGAGCTATGTTCAATTTTTCGACAATTATGCTGTAAAAAGCAACATATTGGATCAATCGAGAAATTGAAATATAGGACTGTATTAGCCTTATGTATGATGGAGAAAATGTTTCCACCTTCATTCTTTACCATATCCGTCCACTTAGTCATCCATCTAGCTGATGAAGCAGCAATTGCAGGGCCAGTTCAATATAGGTGGATGTATCCAATTGAAAGGGAAGCCTTGTTTGTTCATTATTAAATTTAAATTATGTACAATTATATAAGTTAATTTTTTTTCCAGTTATTATTTCTGTAGATATCTGCAAACACTAAAAAGATATGTTCGGAACAAGAGTTATCCAGAAGGATGTATTGCAGTAGGGTATCTTGCAGAAGAATGTGTATCGTTTTGTTCAATGTACTTTACAGGTTTTGAAAATCGATATAATCGACGTGGTCGTAATGCCGATACTTCTTTACCTCGTGGTGTTGTTGGTGGCTTGTCAATATTTGCAAACCATGGTCATCATTTGGGTAAAAGCACAGAGATTGATTTAGAAAAAAGTATTTTGAAACAATGCCACTCTTGTGTTTTATTCAACTGCACCGAAGTAGTACATTATTTAGAGTAAGATATTCTTTAAATATCAAAAACTACTTTCTAAACGTATGAATTGAATTATACTTTTATTAAGTAATTTAATATATTTTATTATAGTAAAAGGATGGGAGAGCTATGAAAAATTCATCAATGGAAAACGATTCGAGAAGTGGAGGGTTTGAGAAATAAAGAATTTCCTATTTGGTTTAAAAATCATGTATGTATCGTTTTCTTCATATGCCCGAACATTAAAATGAAATCTTGTCATTTGTTCCTTTTAGTTTCGATTAAAATAAATTGATATGCTAGTATTGCATTTTGCTAGGTAAATGAACTTCGTGATGCTGGTGACTTTTCAATATCCGAAGATTTAATTCGATTAGCAAATGGTCCAAGTAGGGTTAAAGTAATATAAAAAATATGTTATTAATGGGTATAGATTTCGAATTAAATCAGCCGATGAAAGGTACAAAAACCAAAATTGTGGTGTCTTTGTGAATGCTGAAACATTGAGTTATTCAAGTATAAGAGACAGTAATCCTATTACGGTAATGTCGACTATTATGGTGCTTTGACGAATGTTTGCGAGCTTGATTATAGACTTCCAGGAGAAAGTGACGATCAAGCTTGTAAGGTGGTTCTGTTTGAGTGTGATTGGGTTACCAATTCTGGAAAGAAAAATGATCAATTTGGTCTTAGTCTGGTGAATTTCAATCGAGTGGCACAAAATAATGATAAATTTGTATTGGCTTCACAAGCAATTCAAGTTTTTTATGTTGATGATCCAAAAGAGTCAGATTGGAGTGTTGTGGTTAAAACGAAACCGAGAGATTTTTACGATGTATTGGACGGCAGTGATGAGCTTGACATAGATGATTGCTATACAACACCAAACCTTGATGATCCTATTTTAGATAATCAAGGACTGCAGAGAAGGACTGATGTTCATGGTGTATATGTTAACAAAATTTTAACATTGTATGAAGTAGATGATGACATACCCGAGGAGGATGACCTTGAAGAAGATGATGATGTCAGTAATAGTGGTGATGATATTAGTTGTTAGAACTACAAGTAAACTTATTATAAATTTCCGTAGTTCTTGCAAATGTCATGTTATATTTTCTAGAGTTTATTTTGAAGTATGAGAAAGTTTCCTACTTCCTTCGTTGGTCTAACATTTTTTCCTACTTTCTTCGTTGGCCTAAGCCTAATTTTTAATGCTGCTGCTATTTTTCATATGTACATTTGCCACATAATCATTTGTGATGTAGTAATTTACATGAGGTTGTTGAGTTCTCTCTACCCTTGGTATCATGGCAGCTTGGAGTTTAAAGGATAAACTTTAATATTTAGTGCAAGAAAATCGACAACATTCATTGATCATTATTCAGTGTACTACTTTTATTTGTGATGTGTTTAAATCTGAATGCTTGATGTTTAATTTACACTGAATGATATTTGTTTAAAACTTAATTTACAGACTGACTTAGTCTTCATTTACACAAAACGTTTGGAACTTAGTTTATTGTTCGTCCTATTTAACATACTTTACACTAGTAATTTAAAATTATTTTAGTCGTGTTTGGAAATTAAAATGGTTTGATTTATATTAAGTGACATCAATTATGCAAAGCATATGATCCATTACTCTACTTTGAAATTATGGGCAGGACCAGTTTTTTATTTTTTTTTTTTATTTTTTTTTTGGGAATTATTTTAGATGGGTTGCTCTGGACAGTTAGATCCCCACCATGAGAATCATTCTGATGATGACCTATTGGACAATGGCGACTTTGGAAATAATGGTATATGCTTCGTGGGTTATTATATTGAGTTTAATCTAGTATTCAATCACAACGCTTCGGGTTGTACTTGTGTTAAATTCATACAAAGGACACTAAATAACATGATAATTAGTTACATTTAATTTTCAGTATTGTTCTTCTTTACATGAATTTCTCATTTAACTTTCATTATTGTTTCGATCCACTCTATTTCTTTTTCAAATACACTTTCCTCTAGATATATGATGATCGCATTATGATTGGTTTAGTATTATGATTTGAATTCTGAAATCTTCTCCGATCCACTCTTTTTTTCCTGCACTTTAAAAATCAGTGTTTCCTTTTTAATGGAACAGGGAATATGTTAAGTATTGAAATTTTCGAAGCCATGTTTTTTTATAATCGAGACATTGTTGGGTTGCACTAATGTGAGAAACACGGAGTGAGAGAAACATGTAAATAAGAAACATTTACATTTAGGGTATGGTCGAAAGTCAAGGAATTATAATGTTAAATAAGACATGTACTCACACTAGACAACTATGTTGCTTGCATTGACGCGCAAAACAATACGCATAACCAAGCTATGTTGATGAATAAAAATTGTAACATAAACCTAGTTGAATTTCTCTTTTTGTGATCATATGGCTATGTTCATGCACTAGGATTAGGATGTTGATTAAGAAATGACGAGGAAAAAGTTGATTATTTTATACAATCTTCTATAGTATTGTTATGACGAGGAAAAAGTTGATTAGGATGTTGATTGAATGTGGAAAACACGAGACAAGAGAAAAATTCTTTGCAAAAGCTTTAGCTATGTCCTAAATCATGTTTGGAGTTCTTTTGTGTATTGTTATGACAATGTAGAGCAGTGAAGTAACATGAAATAGCATGCATGGGCAGTTTTTCAGGCATAATTTTAAGTTTTGTCACACTGTAGATTAGTGATAATTTTTGCCACATTGCAGATTAATGATAATTTTACCCACATTGCCCATTAAACCTAAATTACTGATTACTGATAATTTTATCCACATTGTAACTGTCTAATTGTTTACTCAGTATACACTTGTATACACACTGCGCCTCTGTTAAACTATGTATGCACATTGTTTAGATCAGTATACACTTGTATCCACATTGTGACTTTGTTATGTAACTCAGTTATGTAAATGAAACGCAAATGCAAATGAAACTCGGTTATGTTTAGATCAGTATACACTTGTGTACACATTTTTTAGATCAGTTATGTAACTCGGTTATATTTAGATCAATACACTTGTATCCACATTGTGCCTCTATTATGTAACTCAGTTATGTAAATTAAACGCATATGCAAATGAAATTCAGTTATGTTTATATCAATATATACTTGTATATACATTGTTTAAATCAGTTATGCATCTCAGTTATGTTTAGATCAGTACACTTGTATCCACATTGTGCCTCTGTTATGTGACTCAGTTATGTAAATGAAACGCAAATGCAAATGAAACTTAGTTATGTTTAGATCAGTATACACTTGTATACATATTGTTTAGATCAATTATGTAACTTAGTTATGCTTAGATTAGTACACATGTATACACATTGTTTAGATTAGTATACTATGTTATACTGAAATACAAATGGAACTCAGTTATGGAATTCAATTTGTGCTGAAAGGAAGCTCGGTTATACTATGACCATAGTTTGTGCTGAAATGCAATTGAGGCATGCATACCCCTTATTTTGTGCTGAAATGCAACGGATGTATGCAAGTGAAGGATGCAGTGATGAGGATTTTCAAGAACTTATTACTAAAGGCACTAGAGGTACTCGATGCAGTAGAGGCATTGAACGCATTGGAGGCTTGCCTACATTTTTAAACTGTTTTAGTTTTATGTAAACAAGAATTTAGGGCTGGCTTGTAACTGAAATGTCTGTAAAATTGAATTTAGTGGCTATGTTTTGTTATTTTGTAGTTGACTAAGTACTACCTGTACTTGTTGGTTAATTTGAAATAAGAAGTTCTTTGCTAATTTCAGTGTGATGTTATGTTATTTAATGTTGCCATATATATGATATAATGTTGCAGTATGTGATGTTAAATGTTGTCATAGCTATGATATGGTGTTGCCATTGAATGATAAAATTGTTGCCATAGATTTATGCATGCAGGCCCCACAATTGGATTCCGTGAACCCGGACTACAGATTTTAGTGGAAATTCCGTAAACCCAGGTTATCGATTTTAGTGGGCCCCACATTTTTGTAAATTTAGTACATGTGGCAACACCTGTGCTGATGTTGCCTTAGGGTCGCAAATGTGTTGCCTTTGACTCTAAGGCAACGCGACAAAAGGCAACCGCAAGAAAGTGTTGTCATAGATCATTTTTTGTCTATGGCAACACCTTTTGGCACCTACTGCATCATTTCTCAGGGGTGTCGTAGGCCATCTATGGCATAGTGATTTTGTAAATAACTAAATAAATTTTCAAATGTAGGTGTTTGCCATTAATATTATGATGCAGAATGCTGTAAGTATACTAACATAAATGAGTTCAAGTTTGCACTTGTAATAGCTATTTTTGTATATAATTTATGTTATGTGATTCACATATTTATATATTTGATTTTATCTTTCATTTTTTTTAATATGAATATGGTGTAATAACCCGGAAATCTGAGCCAATTTAAAAATTTTATTTTGGCAATTTTAACGAATTTTGAATATTTAAAATGAATTATTTTAAATAATAACGACGAGAAATTTATTTTGAATAGAGTTAGAACGTATATATTTATATACGTCGTCGTCAGAATATAAATATTTATTTTAAATTATAAAAGGAATTGAAAATGGAGCGGTAGTTCGATAATTCGATTTCAAAGTTTAAATGAATGTACAAGATTCAAAATAAACCGAATTTTAGCGAAACCAAAAATAATTGAATCGAATTAAGAATATCTTTCCAACAAATCCGAAGAATTGAAATTTCATAGCGGGAATCAAAAGATATGTCCAGTTGAAAATTCTGAATAGTCGCTATAGAATTCTGGCCCTTAAAAATAGCCATTTTGCAAACGACCTCGGATTTCGACGAAACCACTTTTGTTGGATCCATGATGTCAAATTATTGCTAGGTTTCAAATTTCATAATTTTTCGAATCAATATGTGAGCGTGGCAAAGGAAAACGCGTTTGACCATTTTCAGTTGATTTTAATCAATTGGAAATTGGCCATTTTTCAAATGGTCTCAGAATTTGACGAAACTAGTTTTGTTAGGACCGTATCATCAATACGAAGCTAGAAATAATTTTTCTGGAATTTTTAGAGTTCATATGCGGCCTTGGTAAATTGAAATGTGCGTTCAAATTCAATATATAGAGTTATATTTTGATTTTGATGAAAACTGATCGAAACGATGGAACTGGCTTACTGGACATATCCCATTGTGTTTGGAATGGGGGTATTACGCTAGGGACGACAGTCGGTGGGTTCGATTTGGGGTTCAAACGAAAGGTCAACATTTATAGAAGAAAAAAATAAAAAAATTATATAGGCACTTGCCCCCCCCCCTTCTCTCCTCATACCCCGTCCACTTCAGGGAAATAAAGAAAAAAAAACGACGAAATGAAATCGCGATCCAGGAATCCGCCGCTCCTCCCCACGACGCCGCCCCCCACGTCGGAAACCGCCTCCCCCTCCATTCATCTTCTCCAAATGCGCTGCGCCTCTCCTTTCTTCCCCCCCATCGATCGAAGTCCCAAGCCCTAGCCCACCTCAGACCGATGCAGTCCCCCACCGACCCCCTTTCCGCCGCCTTTCCCCCCTTTGGAAGCGCGCAACGGCCTCTACCACCCTCCGACGAACTCAATAGCCCCCCTTCTTCTAACTGTGAGTTTTCTTTTTTTTTAATTTTGATTTATTTTTGTGTAATTTCTTTTATGAACTAACTTTGTTGTAAGAATGTGGTTTTTAAAAATAAAAGTAGCATTTTAAAATTTCGATTTTTGTATAAATTGTAGCGGGATAAAAATTTGATTTTGATATAATATTCATATAAATAAAAATTGGATCTTTCATATAGATTTTAATGATAGAAAAATACGATTTTTCATGTTAGAAAGATGAGATTTTTGATTAGCGAAAGACAAGATTTTTATTTAGGTAAAGGCGAGGGTTTTTCCTATATAAAGATAGGATTTTGTATTTGGTTGAAAAGGATAAAAATATAATTTTTATAATATAGAAAGGATAAAAATATAATTTTTATAATATAGAAAGGTTAAAGATGCGATTTTTATATTATATAGATAATAAAAATTAGATCTTTATATTTTAAAAGGCAAAATCTTTATGTAGAGAATAGCGTGATAAAAATATAATTTTTACTATATGAACATCGTTGTAAAAATAGAATTTTTATCTGTATAGTAGCGGTGTAAAAATAGAATTTTATCCATATGTAGTGAATCAAAAATATGATTTTTATATACATAGCGACAATATAAAAATGTGATTTTTATATATGTAGTGGCTACGGGCAACGAAAGTGACAAAAGGCGAGAACAGCGATGACTTCTACATAAGAAGAGTCGAGAAGTTTGGATTTAGCTATTCGGTGAGAACTCCTCACCTTTATTTTTATTTCTAGTTTGAAATATATACTAGGATGCAGACGGTGTTTAATAGCACCCGACACCCGTCGTCCACAGACCATGGACAGCTTGTATGCTTGTTTGTTTGATTTTGATGTGTAGTTGATTGTGTGATGTGAAATGAAATAAAATATTCATATAGTTAAAATATTTTATAGTCGAAAATAGAATTTTTAACGTGTATTTGAAATGAAATAAATATAAACAAATCAGACGATTTGTTTATATACACACATTTGACTGATAATTGATTGGTACGAATAATTTTACACATCGCCTAACTGCACAAATAAAATCTGTGGTTGATTGTTTGAAAACCCCACACGGGTATTGGGGTGATATATGACATACACTAATCCCAATAGTTAGTTGTATGTCGATCGATTGATTGACAGACTGTTATAAGCGTTAAATATTTATATTTGATGCTTATACAGTGTAGAACGCACTTTGGATGATGGTTGATGATTTATCGTTGCTGTCATATACGTGTGGTAGAAAATCCATATAATTAACATTATATGGTAATTGATTGGGACTCATTCCAGTTTTGAAATAGAATATTTGAATAAGAAATATTTGAAAAAGAAATATTTGAAATAGAATGTTTGAAAATAGAAATATATGAAGCCGTGTTGATTAGATTGACGCCATTTTGACGTGAACGATATTTATATCGATTTTATTCATTTTACAATGAATATCGAAAGTGATTTCAAAATCTGATATTTTGAAAGGAATTGAAATTCGAATTAAATTGAATTGAAATGAAATTCGAATTAAACTGAATAGAATTGAAATTCGAATTAGATTGAAATAGAATTGAAATCGTTTTGACTTGAATTTAAAACGTATTGAAATTGAACTGAAATTGATTTGAATTGAAACCGATTTGAATTGAAATGGATTTGAATTGAAATAGAATTGAAATGAATTTAAAACGAATTTATATTGGAAAATTAAATTTTGATTTGAATTTGAAAAGGAAGTTGAAATCGTTTTGAAAACGAATTTAAAACGATTTATAAAATACGTTTTAAAAGGAAATCGACGAAGTATATATTATATTATATTATATATATATATATATATAATATAATGGCCTGAATAGAACGCGCCGCGCTGCGGTAGTTCGTGAATTTCGACCATTGACTTCAAATGGATACTACGGGAGATCCGACCGTCGGATTCTCCTAAAACTGGAACCGTTGGGTTCGTATCGAAAAGGGCTTTCTAACGAATATTAGAAATTTGAAATCTAACGGATGGATTTGGAATTATGTCCAAATCAAATTTGAAAAAGGTCGCGGTAAGTGCTGTTCGATGGCCGTTGATGGAAATCGACTGTACGGACCTTGATAAAATTATTAAAAATATCAATAATTTGTGTAAAATCATAAGAAATGATTTGGGAAGGATTGGGATGAAAAAACTCCATGTTTGAAAAGATAAAAATAGATTTTATCGAAATGAACTAGTTTTGAACTAGAATTATAATTCCATTTATTTTTAAAAATAAATAGATTGGATTTGAAATGGTTTTGAAAGTAACCAGGAATTCCAATAATTGAATTGGAATGGATTTGAATCGAAATCATCTTAGGAAAAGTTCGTTGTTGGATTTCGTTATTATACAGATGTTGTTATGGAAATTTGAAAGATATATATATATCGTTACTTCCAATATGATATTTGTTGGTCGTAGAATTTGATATTGAATATAAGCCGATATATTTTCTACTCAGAGCCTTGTATTTAGTATCAAATGTGATTTGGGTTTGTCGTGAATGGTGTCTTCATTAACACTGTTCTTAAGCCCAGTTGAGAAAAAGATTAAATCTTTTTGTTTAGATTTAACAAAGTGGACCAATTAAATAATATTTAATTGGAATTGAATAGGTATTGATTTTTGGGTTTATCGTGAACAGTGTTTTAAATAACACTTGTTCTTTAACGCGATAATTAATGGAATGTGATTTTGGGTTGCCGTGAACGGTATCTTCAATAATATTGTTCTTAGACCCAAAGGAGTTAAGAAAATCAGAAACTAACTGGAGATTAGTTAAGTTGAATGGTTTCTGGGGTATTGATCTGATGTTGGTTTCGGCCTTCGGGGTTAATACTTAGGGAATTGCTCACTTGCTAATTCACGGTTAGGGACTGATTGAAATGTGATGTGGTTTTGGGTTTATCGTGAACCGTGTTTTAAATGGCACTGATTCTTTAACCCAGTTAAAGATTAACACTAAGTGGAGTTTTAATGAATCTTTAATTAGATTGAAAAGAACGAGAATGGAGTATCCCCAGTTTTGCTCCAGGCGATAGTTAAATCTTTAATTAGATTTGAACGTGAAATGGTAATTGAATTTACCGACAACACCGTGATATGAAGTATTACCAGTTTTGTTTCATGGGATGAGTAGGTTGGGATTGGGAAATTAAAACAAATGATTACTTCGGTAAGGTTCGTTAATCCCGACTAGTTTGAAGTGATATTCAAAGGAAGATTAAAGAATAAATTTAAAGGAATTTATCTTTGATAAAATTAATGGGAACCTTTCCCTATGAATGTGAAATTTAGAAACTTACTGTAGGTTAGCTAAGCAGAACGGTTTCCTGGGTATTGATCTGATGTTGGTTTCGGCCTTCGGGGTTAATATTTGGGGAATTATTCTCTGGCAAATTTACGGTTAGTGACTGATGATTTGGAATGAGGCGTATGTTGTGTTTGTGTAACACTTGTTTATTATATACGCGAGTTATTCGGAAAGACCGGGTTTAACCCATTCTGAATAACTGATACGACGATAAGTCGAAGATGAAGACGGGGGTTGAAGACCGGAGGTCTTCACGTCATTTGGAAAATTACTGATGATCTTGATTGGGCCATACACAAAAGAGGAGGGAATCAGTTGGTGATCATCCAGACGTACTTGGAGATCGATGGATATGCGGGGTACTAGGTGCCTCCGGTTTCGTTCAGACCCAGAACAAACTTGTAAATGGACTGTGTGTCTGACATTGGATTTTAGTCTGTGTGATTGATTTCTATTAAATATACATCTGTTTGGCGGAGGAGAATTTATTCTCTTGCTTAAAGCCCCTCTCTGAGACGTACGAGCTCAGCGGTTATATATTGATGGATATCAAACGCATGGAGTGAATTGCCTATGTGGCATGCCTAAGTGGCAAATGATCAAGGCTTCTGTTGAAAAGCAAAGTCTTGTGGTTGATGATCAAAGCACGGCCTGTGTGGCGTAGCTTTGTGTAACGTTGATTCGCGAGCCTCACACCCCGGTAGTGAACCAAAAACGGGAGAAGGACCTCAGGGAGGACATGCGTTTCTTTCTAGCTAGAAGTGGCGTTAGTGGTTTTACACGCCCTGACGAGTTTGACTTATGTGGTTGTTGTTGTTGCGAGGCGCCTCGGTTTGATTGGACGATCCAGGTCCGATGGAGTCATTTGTTGGCTTATTTACGCCCCATAGGGCGGAGAGACGTATTGTTCAGGCATAATAATCCACATCGGTGGACCGGCCCTGACGATCCAAGACTTTCCTGCGCGCTTGCCTGAGACATGGGCTAGATTGTCTCGAATCGGTTGAGGACGATCCCTTGCCTCCGTTCACAGATGGAAATCCAATTTCCAAATACGTGACTTTGCGGTTTTAATTGTAGAACCTAGTATGGCGACATATTGGGATGGGGCACTTATGCCGTCTATGATTGATACTTATGATTTGAAGTTGTTTTATACACTATGCACTTATAATAGTATCAAATGATTTGTTTTAAACGTATCAAGCATTCTTGGCTATTATAAGGTAAAAACCCTATCCTCCGGCTTGCGTTGTATTGTGTGATGGGTCCTGGGTCTTATAATAACTTCATTTTTCTTTATTTAGCATTGCGCTGTTTGTTTTATGCACTGGTATTCTTGGGGGGAAACCCGTTCCGTGTTATACGGCGTGGTCCCTTGATTTGCCTAACTTTAAAAATAAAGATTAATAACTGTTTTAGTTTTCACACCAGTCCCATGACTGACTTGGAGTTTATTGTTTTAACCTAAACTCTGGGTGCCCATATTTTGACACGGGCAGCTAGTAGTTTTGGTTTTGCAGATTTATATTCACAGGATCCTGGTTTACAGCTGGAACGATATCCGGAAAGCTTTGTGTCCGTATATCTCCTTCAGTTGTGTATTGTATTATTTTTCGCTGCTTTGTAATTTATTGTAATCTCTGATATTTGTCCGTTGTGTATTATTTATTTATACTCTGTGTATTCTTGTAATCTGATGGAATTGTTGTAATATACAATGAAATGTTCTTCTGTCTGCGTTCCTTTGTGGCTTGTCCTCGACTCAATCTGCGCTTTCCTCATCGGGGAAGTTCGGGTCGTTTCATATGGATAATCTTGATGTTATTTATTTTTTGAATCAATGAATAATAGTTTGTTAAAGTTATTTAAATAGTTTTAATATTATGTAATTGATTATAAAATATGGTACTAAATGTGAAATGTTAGAAAAGAGTTGAGAGAGACTTAAATGGTTATAGAACATTTGAAGTGTAGGCAGTTAAAGCCAAAAACATAATTTTGTCATTTTTAGTATTTAAAAAATATTAATTAATTAAATTTGTTTAATTTTTGGTTTCGTAATTCATTTAAATATGTGGACTTAAATATAAAATTTTATGAGATAAATGTTAATAAATAATTTTGTAAATTTTGAAATGTGTGTATCAAAACGTAAAATGACTAAAGAAGTAAAATAATGTAAGAGAAATAATAAATAAGTATAAAGTGATAAACTAATTTGAAAATATATATTAGAAAAGAATTAAGGAGAAGAGAGAAAACTCCTAAAATTAAGGAGAGAGCTTTAAAAAGTTCTGCTTTACTATTATTTAATAGATGCATAAAATATGGTTCAAATTTAAAATCAATTTATAAAGATTACAAAGGAAAAAAATTCTACTAAGTACCACATTTGTAAAAGCTTTTAAATAAAAATTAGAACTTATTTAGATTATAAATAAAAATATAATTTTTTCATAAATATTATAAATAAACAATTTAGAATTAAATTTTAATTTTACAAAAATTTATATGGATGAATTTGGAATTCTTTTAAATTGAAAATCATAAAGCTTATAATTAAATAGATTTAAAATAGCTTTAAGTTATAATACGATTTAAAATTGCTATAGTTTATTAAATGTTACAATAAATTTGTAGTACAAACTAATTGTTAATTAGTACATAAATTTAAGACTTATAATAAATAATAATGGTTTTAACTAAATAAGAGTAGCTTGTACAATGTATACAAAAATAAAATAAAATAAAATAAAAGGATTCTTTATATAGTCAAAAGGCCGAAGAGGAGTTTTAGGACTGGACGTAGGATGGGAAGTCCGAACTAGTATAAATCAACTGTGTGATTTATATTTTTCGCTGCTATTATAATTATATTACGGTTGTTGTGGTTACTCCACTTTAAATTCTACATATATGTATGTGTGTGTGTCTATATACATACATACATACATACATACATACATATATATACATATATATATATATATATATATATATATATATATACATTGACCATCATCGATCCAGTGCATAGCGACAATTCATTCATCGTCGCACCGACCTTTCAGAATTAACAATTGTAACCTTGAATTAATGGTTATTAAATGTGGAAATTCAATATAGAGTTCATAGAAGGTTAAAAATTAAGGATAATTAGGATTAAATATTGTAACCCAAAATTTTTATAGGCAATTAATGTTATAATAATTTGGAGGTACTTAATGAGTTACAATTAATACGAATTAGTGGAAATAAATGAGACTGATATAAATAACATTTACTGCAATATCTATTGCATAAGAAAGTGATCGTTATAGTTATTAATGGCTTGAGGATTCACCTCTGAGGTGTTAAGCGATTGAATTAATCCTTTTCCCTAAGATTTTACTTGAAGAGTATGAGTGATAGTTTGACTCCCTCGTTTCTTATGATTATTCTAAGGAATACGGGTAGTATTTAGGTCCACTCGTTTCTTTGTAGTCTTCAGGAGTATGGGTGAATCATTGTCCGCCCTCACTAGGTATTAAGTGACCGGATAACTCCCCTTTTTCCAATAAGAACTATCAAATGGCTAACTGGGTGTGAACTAGGTAATCTCTTGAAGGGTATGCTTCCTCTAAGTAGTAAGTGGCGAATTAGAGTCCACCTTGGGATATGATATTAAATGGTCATTATGGAGATACCAAAGACCTGCTTATCCGGCGAGAAGTATTAAGTAGCTCATGGATTACCTAGTAAAGTCAACTAGATAGTAACATAAGGGTCCATCTTAGGAAGATCTTAAACGACGAGAAGTTGTCTACCTATCGCATAGGTTATAAGTATATGCTTATTATATCTCACCTTATACGGGGGTTGGAAGAAGCCTTAATTAGTGGAATTATTAGCCAATGCCCTCTAATTTATAAAATTGTGTTAGTGAACCACCTGTCAAGGTATAAAGTGACCATGAGATCTGCCTTAGGCCTTAGATATTTTGTGTTTTGGGTAAGGTCATAAGTGGCTATAGAACCCGCTTCTTCTGATTTAGTGAGGTATTGATAGGGCTATCAATGAATACCCGAAAAATCCGATATTCATCCGAATCTGTATCCGAAATATCCGTTATCCGGCATTATCCGAAAAGCGGATATGGATATCCGGTATCTGAAAATCTTTTCGGATACGGATATGGTTATAGTAGTATCTGTATCCGAAAAATATCCGTCCGACTAATTGATGTAATATAAACAACACAAAACAGAAAAACAGAGTTAATAATTATTTTGTAACTGTTGGATGTTACTATGATATAAATTTTTGTTCATTTTAGTGAAAAATAGTAGTTTTTGTGTTTAATTTTAGAATATTTTTGGATATGCCTATGGATATTCATAAAAAACAATGGTTCATCATCAAATTTCAATATTTTCTGGATTTTTACAAACATTGGTATAAAAATTATTCTATGTTTATCCAAACTTTTTTATTTATAATCTTAAATTTATTAATTACAGGCGGAGCAGATAAATATCCGATATCCGTCCGTATCTGAAAATTAAGCGAATACGGATATCCGATATCCGAAAATTAAACGGATACATATCCGATATCCGAAAATAATTTCGGATATGGATATGGCACTATCTGTATCCGAAAGCATCCGTTGACAGCCCTAGGTATTAAGTGGTTAGAATGTCCCTCTCTTAGTCATTGGTTTGTGGGTGGTTTAAAAGCTTCATATATGCATAAAGGTTCAATCTTAGCATCTAATAACCTATTTTGAGAAGAGTGCTACTTTGGGATTGGTAGCTAATCATTGTGTATAGCTCTGTAAGGTTAGGTTAGAATCATTAACCTTGTTAGACGTATAATTTGAGTGAAACTAAACATGACATATTTGTATAATGTGGGTTATCCTATACGTTTTATACTCATTAAGATTTGCTCTAACCCTCCTCATAACAACTTTCGGCCTTACCTTAATGGGCGAAGATGTGTGGAAGTGTTCGCAGTTTTCCATTTTTATTCTCTCATCCTCGATATTGATGTGATGATTCACTTTTAAGGTAGTTGCCATAGTCGATACGTATTATACTATCTTGTTTCCGCTGTGGGTTTGTCTTATAGTACTCTGATTGTAACACCCCACGTCCATTAATGTCACTCACAAGGGAATGCATCAATGTCCATGAAGCGTTATTGTTGTATAGAACAGATAAATTACAAGAATAAATAAATAAAACAACACAGTGGAAGATAAAACTTATTTTATTTCATCATAACTCAAAACGAGTTTACATAAGTAGTTTCCAAAACCATTACAACAGGATCAGTAGTCTTTTCCAAAAACTTCAAAGTACATAAAGAAGCAAATACTTAAATAACATAAATGCATAAATCCCCACCGAGCATAGGCAAAGCCATAAAGATGAAAGAGCCCAAAGCGGTACATCTACTCTTCTTCAAGCAACTGAAAGAAATCAACACTAAGCTGTAGTATTCCCTCCTTGCAAACCTGAGGGGGGTGAGGAAGAAAAGAGGTGGAAAGAAAAAGGGGTCAGACATAAAGTCTGGCGAGTGCGATAACTTTAACAATATAATTATCAAAATAACTAGGATAAGGCATAAGCTGGGAAAATAAGGAAATGACTGTGAACAATTGGGTATGACAACGCAAACAAGGAAATAAGACAAACAAAGATAATGTTAAAGGCACCCCTAATCACTATAAGATAATTACTACACTGCACCACTACTAGTCACCATAAAGGTTGATCCCGCCTACAGAACTTAATATTGCTAATGGTAGTTTCGTGTACCCCTAGCTACCTCCATAGGTGTCGTCCGCCCCTATCTCCTCTAAGTGTACCAACTACCCCCATTCGATCGGCTCCCTAACTCGTAGATACCAGTGCAGGCCCCACAGTGGGGTGTATCACTCCCCAAAGTGGCAACCCGGTACAACCAAAAATGCACGGCTTATATCTACACGATGCAACAACGTCTTACCTACCAGCCCGGGCCCACACACGCGCATGACCCCGTTGGACTTGCGTTGCCACCACTATCCCATTTTGGCCTCTTACAATCAAGCCCAGTATGCGTGTCCCGTCCTCGACTTGGGTCGAGTCCACAAAGATACTTATGGGTTACTGGTTGAAACGGGCCCCCATTACATAAGCTATCCATCTAAGCTGGGTCCCCTCTAGTACATCCCACTTAACCCTCTTCTTATTCATGTCTACTTACATGTTTCAATTTTGGTTAAGTGCATCTAATCGTATTTCAAATGCCATCCAAGGCACCCACTAAATTCCTTATGCCACCCAAGGCACCCACTTAATCCCCTTATGTCCCACTACATGTTTATCTGGTTAACAGTTTCTTAATTCATTAAGACCGTAATCTTGTAAAGACCTCCCACATTAAACTAGCATTTGTGGCAGCTGGATTTGCTGGGCGGGTCCGGGCAGTCTTACACCACAAATGAGCCTAACCTCGTGTCTTTACAACTGTTAAGCATTTAATTCATGCCTTTGACCTCTCACATTAGACTGGCATTTGTGGCAGCTGGATTTGTCGGGTGGGTCCGGGCAGTCTTACAACACAAAAGAGTCTAACCTCGTGTTTTAGGCGATTAATTACACATAATTAATTACCCCCAATTTGAATTAATTTCCCTATTCAAATTGCCAATCAATTACAAATTTAACTATGTACATAATTGACTCAATTATGTCCATCTATTTATGGTATATAAAATTATACCAATTAACATCACATTTAAGGCATTTATGCCAATTCTCAATATTAAATCTTTTAATATTATCCCATTGCCCCACGTTGTACGTTCGTTCATTTAACGTAAAATATACGTTAGACTCGAATAGTCTAACTTATGTAATAAAGAGAAAACATCACAACATGCATAGAATATAAATTAGATCTAACTTGTGAACAAAAAGTCATAACACAAATTGGCATATAGATCTAAACATAAGGGGTGAACTTGCATGTGTGAACAAGGTGTTTCATCTAAACTTGAATAGACAATGGGTGTCATAGATCTAATCATAAGGTGTAAACTTGCATAGGCAATAGTTACAATCTTACATTACATGATTCACACTCCAATATATATATATATATATATATATATATATATATATATTTATACTTGCATATGTGATTTATGCAACATAAACTGTAGTGTAAACTTGCATCTAAACTCACACATGTCATAGCCTAACTTTAGATCCAATTTACACATAAAATAGATGTCATGAAACATGTAAGGTTGTATATGATTCTCACTAACTTGCATATGATTCATATCTAAATTAACATATAAACTTGCATACATACATATGATTTAACATATGAATCGGTTCTAACAACATAACCAAACTAGCATATGAAACATCATTATGAATTGATTGTACATAAGCCAACAATTAACATAGATTTACAGCATAGATGATAACATCACAGCTTTACAACATAGATAATAACATCATAGATTTACAACATAGATAATATCATAACGGTCATGCGTAGGGTAATTTCTCTCATGTACTCTTAACTGCCTTCCTCCATAGGCTATTACCCTTCCCTCTTGCGTTAAGACTGCACCTAGTCCTGTCCCACAAGCATCAGTATAAACGGTAAATGACTTACTCCCATATGGCAACACCAAGACTGGGGCTGTGGTCAATGCTCTCTTTAAACGTTGGAACGCATCATCACAATCTACGTTCCACGTAAAAACTAGGTTCTTCTTCGTCAAGCGCGTTAATGGGACTGATATTTTTGCGAAGTCCTTGATAAACTTCCTATAGTAGCCAGTCAACCCCAAGAAACTTCTCACCTCAATAGCATTTTTAGGGACCTTCCAATCTTGGATGGCCACCACCTTCGCGGGATCCACAGCTATCCCTTCTTTGGAAACCACGTACCCTAAGTATCGCACTTCCTTCCTCCAAAAGTGACATTTAGAAAATTTATTTTTAAGGTTATGCGCTCGAAGGGTCTCCAATACTTCCCTAAGATGTAGGGCATGCTCTTTCTCGCTCTTAGAAAAGACCAAGATGTCATCCACAAAGACCAACACGAATTTATTAAGGTACTCCCTAAACACCCTACTCATCAAGTCAACAATGTATGCGGGGGCGTATGTCAAACCGAAGGGCATCACAAGCCATTCATAGAAACCGTCCGGAGTCCTAAAGCCAGACTTGTCTATGCTATCCTCAGCCACTCTCAACTGATGGAAACCAGTGGCTAAGTCCAACAAAGAAAACACTGAGGCGCTAACTAACTGATCGAAGAGATCGTCAATCCTCGGCAGTGGGTGCCTATTCTTCTTAGTAAGTTTATTAAGTTCTCTATAGTCTACACAAAGTCTAAGGGACCCATCCGCCTTCGTGGCAAATACTACTGGAGCACCGCACTCTGATATACTACGTCTTATGAACCCTTTCTCAAGCAACTCCCCTACTTGCTTATTGAGTTCCCTCCTCTCACGAGGAGCCATGTGGTGTACTGGAAGAGATACTGGTTTTGCATTGTCTATAAGATAAATACGAAAGTCTATCTCACGTTTTGGGGGTAGACCCCTCACCTCATCGAAGACATCAACATATTCACGGACTATACGAACAGAATGTAAATCATCATTGGATGCGTCAAGTGACTCAAGATAACTAAGCATCACCGATCCTCTAGGGTCACAAGAAATATCAAGGGTCCTTCCACTATGAGTCAACAATTTTACTACCCTTCGTTCACAATCTAGGATGACATCATATCTGGCTAGCCAATCCATCCCTAGAATCAACCCATAACCCATGAAACCAAGCACAAAAGCATTACATTCAAAACCAGCACCTAAGATAGACAATCTCAAATACCTACAAACCATGGATAGATGAGCTGACCCACCAATAGGATTTGAAACTACAATGGGATCCACAACAAGACTAGTATCTAAGAGCAGTGTTTCAACTAATAATGTTGAGATAAACGAATATGATGCGCCAGAATCGAATAAAGTACCGACAGGATGATCAAACAGAAAAACTAAACTCTTGACGGAAATGTTTCTACCTCGTTCTTGCAGCGGTGGGACCGCGAGAGCATGGACCTGCTCCCTTGCCTGCCCTGGTGCCACAAGAGCCTGAAGCTGCCCTCCAGAAGTTCTTTGTCCTTGCCCTGTTTCCTTGGGAAGTCCTTAACTAGATGACCTGCCTCTCCACAGTGGAAACAACCAGTCTTCTTCTTTTTCCTACAATCTTTACTCAGATGGCCTGGTGTCCCACAATTAAAGCACTTCTTCTTTCCTTTGCCATTATTGCCTTTACCACCTTTCTTATTTTGTTGTTGTTGCTGCGGTTTCTTTTGATCCCCTTTCTTGTCGGGTGCCTTATTAGCATTGACGCCCTTCTCCTCTTCATGCATAAGCGCCATGTCAACTAGCCTCTCAAAGATGGCCCCCATAGGGAAGTGGGTCGTAGCTAACCCATGTAGTGGCTCATTCAAACCCTTAACAAATCTCAGGGCCTTCTTTTCGAGTGTATTCACCAAGTCTATGCCAAATCTCGCCAACTGATTGAACTTGTTGACGTATTCTTTTACTGAGGATTCCCTTGCTTTAATGCCAAAAACCTTTCCATGTATAGATTCTCTTCAGTCCGTGAGAGAAACTTTTCCTCAAACCTATGCCTGAAATCTGGCCATGTATCAACTGGACGCTCTCCATTAGTGACCTCCTACCAAAACGAAGCTTCGTCCTTCATCAACCAAGCAGCCAATTGGACCTTCTTACCATCGTCCAAATCCAAAATGAAAAACAGATCCTCCACTTCTTTCAACCAATTTCTAGCTTCAATGAACGTTTCAGATCCACTAAAAGATTTTCCACCCATCGAACGAAAGTCTTTACATATCTTGGAGAAAGTATCTCCATGCGGAGGAATGACTGGAGCTAGGGAGGAGGAGGAAGGTTGGCTGGACCCGCGGCAGCGGCCGTAGCCTCGAGATATTGACGAAACCAACCGGGTATATGAACACCCTCTGGTATCTCAGGTGCTCCAGACGTGCTGAAAAGAAAAAGAAAGAGTTTTAAAACAAGGGAAGCGAAAGAGAGATGTATGGCTTGCGGGGATTATGCTCTTTAAAGTAAACTTCCTTAAAAATAGCTTCTTTAAAACAAGTTTTTGAAAATACTTTCTAGGAAAATAATACTTTTGAAAACACTTTTCAAAACTTTTTATTTGTTCTTGTAACCGTAGCTCGGATACCACGTGTAACACCCCACGTCCATTAATGTCACTCACAAGGGAATGCATCAATGTCGATGAAGCGTTATTGTTGTATAGAACAGATAAATTACAAGAATAAATAAATAAAACAACACAGTGGAAGATAAAACTTATTTTATTTCATCCTAACTCAAAACGAGTTTAGATAAGTAGTTTTCAAAACCATTACAACAGTATCAGTAGTCTTTTCCAAAAACTTCAAAGTACATAAAGAAGCAAATACTTAAATAACGTAAATGCATAAATCCCCACTAAGCATAGGCAAAGCCATAAAGATGGAAGAGTCCAAAGCGGTACATCTACTCTTCTTCAAGCAACTGAAAGAAATCGGCACTAAGCTGTAGTATTCCCTCCTTGCAAACCTAGGGGGTGGGGGGGGGTAGGAAGAAAAGAGGTGGAAAGAAAAGGGGGTCAGACATAAAGTCGAGCGAGTGCGATAACTTTAACAATATAATTATCAAAATAACTAGGATAAGGCATAAGCTGGGAAAAATAAGGAGATGACTGTGAACAATTGGGTATGACAGAGCAAACAAGGAAACAAGACAATTAATACACTGCACCACTACTAGTCACCCTAAAGGTTGACCCGCCTACATAACTCTATACTGCTAATGGTAGTTTCGTGTACCCTTAGCTACCTCCATAGGTGCCGTCTGCCCCTATCTCCACTAGGTGTACCCACTACCCCCATTCAATCGGCTCCCTAACTTGTAGATACCCATGCTGGCTCCATAGTGGGGTGTATCACTCCCCAAAGTGGCAACCCAATACAACCAAAAATGCATGGCTTATATCTACATGATGCAACAACGTCTTACCTACCAGCCCGAGCCCACACACGCACATGACCCCGTTGAACTTGCGTTGCCACCGCTAACCCGTTTTGGCCTCTTACAGTCAAGCCCAGTATGCGTGTCCCGTCCTCGACTTGGGTCGAGCCCACAAGGATACTTATGGGTTACTGGTTGAAACAGTCCCCCATTATTTGACATAAGCTATCCACCTAAGCTTGGTCCCCTCTAGTACATCCCACTTAACCCTCTTTTTATTCATGTCCACTTACATGTTTCAATTTTGGTTAAGTGCATCTAATCGTATTTCAAATGCCACGCAAGGCACCCACTAAATTCCCCATGCCACCCAAGGCACCCACTTAACCCCCTCATGTCCCACTACATATTTATCTAGTTAAGTGTTACTCAATTCATTAAGACCGTAACCTTGAAAAGACCTCCCACATTAGACTGACATTTGTGGCAGCTAGATTTGTCGGGCGGGTCCGGGCAGTCTTACACCACAAACGAGCCTAACCTCGCGTCTTTACAACTGTTACGCATTTAATTCATGCCTTTGACCTCTCACATTAGACTGGCATTTATGGCAGCTGGATTTGCCGGACGGGTCCGGGCAGTCTTACACCACAAAAGAGTCTAACCTCGTGTCTTAGGCGATTAATTACACATAATTAATTATCCCCAATTTGAAATAATTTCCCTATTTAAATTGCCAATCAATTACAAATTTAACTATGTCCATAATTGACTCGGTTACGTCCATCTATTTATGGTATATAAAATTATACCAATTAACATCACATTTAAGGCATTTATGCCAATTCTCAATATTAAATATTTTAATATTATCCCATTGCCCCACGTTGTACGTTCAATCGTTTAACGTAAAATATACGTTACGCTCGAATAGTCTAACTTATGGAATAAAGAGAAAACATCACAACATGCATAGAATATAAATTAGATCTAACTTATGAACAAAAAGTCATAACATAAATTGGCATATAGATCTAAACATAAGGGGTGAACTTGCATGTGTGAACATGGTGTTTCATCTAAACTTGCATAGACAATGGGTGTCATAGATCTAATCATAAGGTGTAAACTTGCACAGACAATAGTTATAATCTTACACTACACGATTCACACTCCAATATATATATATATATATATATATATATATATATATATATATATATACTTGCATATGTGATTTATGCAACATAAACTGTAGTGTAAACTTGCATCTAAGCTCTCACATGTCATAGCCTAACTTTAGATCCAATTTACACATAAAATAGATGTCATGAAACATGTAAGGTTGTATATGATTCTCACTAACTTGCATATGATTCATATCTAAATTAACATCTAAACTTGCATACATACATATGATTTAACATATGAATCAGTTCTAACAACATAACCAAAGTGGCATATGAAACATCATTATGAATTGATTGTACATAAGCCGACAATTAACATAGATTTACAACATAGATTATAACATCACAGCTTTACAACATAGATAATAACATCATAGATTTACAACATAGATGATATCATAACGGTCAATGATTCACAACATAACCATATAATACAAATCATAACTCAACCCAATTAAATTGTTAATTATCTTATAAAAGAAATCGAACTCACAAAAAGAAGGTCTTGTGTTCTGAAATCTTAGTTCTGAAAATGATTTAGCTCGCCTTTTTAGTAGATTCGTTATTGTTTAGATTAGAGTTGAATACAATTGAGTTGATTAGCTTTTCTTCCTCTCTAATTGGTGGCGGCTACTGTAGGTTACAAGATGACAGCATAACGGCCATAGTTCAAATTTTTATTTTTATTTAGAGTTTGAGTCTACCCATGTTTATGTAGAATTTTAATTTAATTATAGCCGTCGAATGATCCTAGGGTAAATAATAACCATTCAATCATGATAGGGTGACATCTCAGCCCTAATGACTCAGCAAGGATTCAGAAAGGACTCAGCAATGAGTCACAATATGGATCAGATCACACCAGAAAGCTGTGCAGGCAACCTGCTCGGCCTAGGCGCACTTGGCAGGTACGCCAGTGCAATATTTGTACTGGCGCACTTCCCAAGTGCGCCAGTGCAATAATTTTTTGTTTATGTCTGATTCTCCCGCCTAACTTCGTTCGTCCATATCTCCTTCATCTGGTATCCGTTTTACGCGAACTCGGACTCTATCTCAACCAGAATTCCGAGACGAACACAATGGCACAATCCATTTCCCTTAATTCTCATGTTTGAGATTAATTATTCTTGAATTTAGTTAATTCAATTATTCAAAAATTTGGGGTGTTACATTCTCCCCTACTTAAAGGATTTCATCCTCGAAATCTCTAAGTCAAGAAGAATGTATCCTACCATCCAATCATCCATCTACTCAACCATCAACCTCTAGCAACCATGGTCCTTAAAAGATTTCTAATGATTTTCATGTACATATGCATAGTGTGTGTATATGTCCGTATACTAATGCTAAATCAAGCGGTCCACTGATTTAGTCGACCTCCTTAATGCAAATAATGATAGTGCCATGTATCCATCATGTATGCAGAGAACCCTATACATATCATTACTACATGTGTGCACAACCATCCATTTAAATGCAACATCCATATGATGCACACATTCAATGTACATTCATTTTACTAAATACATCCATTTATATGCAATATTCAATATGAAAGTGACTGAGTCGATCTAGTGCCTAAAATGTGTGTATATGCATCCACGAGCAACCACTAGCAAACACTTGCATCCACATGCATCCATCATACATAACATGTCTCAAACACATGTTTCAACCATAGGACTACCCTATCTAAAGGTCAAAGATACTAGCAAGAGGGCATACTAAAGGTAAAACGAGTACAAGCTAAGCGATAAAGGAGAAATTAAAAGGCATGCCCTCGAAAAGAAAAGGGTACAATGAACACATCTTCTCTTCCGTCTCCCAAGTAGCGTTGCTCTCATCATCTCCCCATTGCACTTTGACTAGCTTGACCTCTTGATTCCTCAACTTCTCAATCTCCGATACAAGAATGCATGTAGGAGCTTGTTGAATTGTCGCGTCACGCTCTATTTCCACCTCTCTAAGCAAGCTCGGCTCTACCACTTCCGCGGTCTCATGCAAGCACTTCCTCAAATGTGATACATGGAATACGTCGTGTACACCACTGAGTCTCTCGGGCAACTCCACTCTATACACCATCTATTCAATCCTCTCCTTAATAGGAAATGGCCCTGTGAACCTTGGTGCTAACTTCCCAATGGACCCAAAGCGAACAACATTCCGTAATGGAGACACCTTGATAAAGACCATGTCCCCAATATCAAACTCAAGATCTGTCCTCCTCTTGTCCGCATAAGATTTCTGCCTATCTTGCGCCGCCTTCATCCTCCTTTGAATCAAATAGATCTTTTCCGAAGTCTCTCTAATCATACTGGGTTTCTTTTGCTATGCTTTTACTTATTGGCATACCAAGCATCTAGCGACAAACTCGGCCACATCCCTCTTCATACCGGCCCAAAAATAAACTCGTCTCATGTCCATGTACATCTTGTCCCCGCCGAGACGAATGGTCATCTTCGACCGATGTGCATTATCAAGAATGGTCTTCCTCAAGTTTTCGTCCCGTGGTACACAAAGTCTACCGTCCCTACGTAACCAACCCTTATCATCTAGGGTATACCTATTGAGATGGCTCGATGACTTCCCCTTATGAGCTTCTCTACTAACTCAACCAACTGTGGGTCATCTCGCTGTGCCTCACCAATCTATCCCAAAAGCGTAGGTCTGACCTCTAAGGATGCTAGCAAACCGGGTACAAAGTCAATGGAAGGTCTAAAGTCAAATGTAGAGATGAACTCTAAGCTTCGCCGCTCAACAAACAACGGACTCAAGGACAACCTTTTCCTACTTAAGGCGTCTGCCACCACGTTACCCTTGCCAGGGGTATATGCCATCTCGAAATCGTAGGACGCTAAGAATTCCATCCACCTTTGCTGCCTTAAGTTTAAGTCCTTCTGAGAGAACAAGTATTTTAGCGATTTGTGGTCAGTGAACAATTCGAATTTCTCGCCAAGAAGATAACGGCGCCAAGACTTAAGCGCGAAAACAATAGCGGCCAACTCTAGGTCATGCGTAGGGTAATTTCTCTCATGTACTCTTAACTGCCTTCCTCCATAGGCTATTACCCTTCCCTCTTGCATTAAGACTGCACCTAGTTCTTTCCCACAAGCATCAGTATAAACGGTAAATGGCTTACTCCCAGCTGGCAACACTAAGACTGGGGCTATGGTCAAAGCTCTCTTTAAACGTTGGAACGCATCATCACAATTTACGTCCCACGTAAAAACTAGGTTCTTCTTCGTCAAGCACGTTAATAGGGCTGATATTTTTGTGAAGTCCTTGATAAACTTCCTATAGTAGCCAGCCAACCCCAAGAAACTTCTCACCTCGGTAGTATTTTTAGGGACCTTCCAATCTTGGATGGCCACCACCTTCGCGGGATCCACATCTATCCCTTCTTTGGAAACCACGTGCCCTAAGAAACACACTTCCTTCCCCCAAAAGTGACATTTAGAAAATTTAGCTTTAAGGTTATGCGCTCGAAGGGTCTCCAATACTTCCCTAAGATGTAGGGCATGCTCTTCCTTGCTCTTAGAAAAGACCAAGGTGTCATCCACAAAGACCACCACGAATTTATTAAGGTACTCCCTAAACACCCTACTCATCAAGTCAACAAAGTATGCGGGGGCGTTTGTCAAACCGAAGGGCATCACAAGCCATTCATAGAAACCATTCGGAGTCCTAAAGCCAGTCTTGTCTATGCTATCCTCAGCCACTCTCAACTGATGGAAACCAGTGGCTAAGTCCAACTGCGAAAACACTAAGGCGCCAACTAACTGATCGAAGGGGCCTATCCGCCTTCATGGAAAATACTACTGGAACATCCCACTCCGATATACTATGTCTTATGAACACTTTCTCAACCAACTCCTCTACTTGCTTATTGAGTTCCCTCCTATCACGAGGAGCCATGTGGCGTACTGGCAGAGATACTGGTTTTGCATTGTCTACAAGATAAATACGAAAGTCTATCTCATGTTTTGGGGGTAGACCCCTCACCTAATCGAAGACATCAACATATTCACGGACTATACGAACAGAATGTAAATCATCATTGGATGCGTCAAGTGACTCAAGATAACTAAGCATCACCGATCCTCTAGGGTCACAAGAAATATCAAGGGTCCTTCCACTACGAGTCAACAATTTTACTACCCTTCGTTCACAATCTAGGATGGCACCATATCTGGCTAGCCAATCCATCCCTAGAATCAACTCATAGCCCATGAAAACAAGCACAAAAGCATTACATTCAAAACCAACGCCTAAGATAGAAAACCTCAAATCCCTACAAACCATGGATAGATGAGACGACCCACCAATAGGATTTGAGACTAAAATGGGATCCACAACAAGACTAGTATCTTAGTGCAGTGTTTCAACTAATAATGTAAAGATAAACGAATATGATGCGCCAGAATCGAATAAAGTACGGACAGGATGATCAAACAGAAAAACTAAAATCTCAACGGGAATGTTTCTACCTCGTTCTTGCAGCGGTTGGACCACGAGAGCCTGGACCTGCTCCCTTGCCTGCCCTGGTGCCACAAGAGCCTGAAGTTGTCCTCCAGAAGTTCTTTGTCCTTGTCCCTGTTTCCTTGGGCAGTCCTTAACTAAATGACTTGCCTCTCCACAGTGAAAACAACCAGTCTTCTTCTTTTTCCTACAGTCTTTACTTAGATGGCCTGGTGTCCCACAATTAAAGCACTTCTTCTTTCCTTTGCCATTATTGCCTTTACCACCTTTCTTGTTTTGTTGTTGCTGCTGCGGTTTCTTGTGATCCCCTTTCTTCTCGGGTGCCTTATTAGCATTGGCGCCCTTCTCCTCTTCATGCATAAGCGCCATGTCAACTAGCCTTTCAAAGGTGGCCCCCATAGGGATGTGGGTCATAGCTAACCCATGTAGTGGCTCGTTCAAACCCTTAACAAATCTCCGGGCCTTCTTTTCGGGTGTATTCACCAAGTCCAAGCCAAATCTCGCCAACTGATTGAACTTGTTGACGTATTCTTTTACTGACAGATTCCCTTGCTTTAATGCCAAAAACCTTTCCGTGTATAGATTCTCTTCAGCCCATGAGAGAAACTTTGCCTCAAACCTATGCCTGAAATCTGGCCATGTATCAACTGGACGCTCTCCATTAGTGACCTCCTACCAAAACGAAGCTTTGTCCTTCATCAACCAAGCAGCCAATTGGACCTTCTTACCATCGTCCAAATCGAAAATGCCAAACAGATTCTCCACTTCTTTCAACCAATTTTTAGCTTCAATGAACGTTTCAGATCCACTAAAAGATTTTCCACCCATCGAACAAAAGTCTTTACATATCTTGGAGAAAGTATCTCCACGCGGAGGAATGACTGGAGCTGGGGGAGGAGGAACGTTGGCTGGACCCGCGGCAGCGGCCCTAGCCTTGAGATATTGACGAAACCAACCGGGTACATGAACACCCTCTGGTATCTCAGGTGCTCCAGACAAGCTGAAAAGAAAAAGAAAGAGTTTTAAAACAAGGGAAGCGAAAGAGAGATGTATGGCTTGCAGGGATTATGCTCTTTAAAGTAAACCTTCCTTAAAAATAGCTTCTTTAAAACAAGTTTTTGAAAATACTTCTAGGAAAATAATACTTTTGAAAACACTTTTCGAAACTTTTTATCTGTTCTTGTAACCATAGCTCTGATATCACGTGTAACACCTCACGTCCATTAATGTAACTCACAACGGAATGCATCAATGTCCATGAAGCGTTATTGTTGTATAGAACTGATAAATTACAAGAATAAATAAATAAAACAATACACCTGATGATAAAACTTATTTTATTTCATCATAACTCAAAATGAGTTTACATAAGTAGTTTACAAAACCATTACAACAGGATCAATAGTCTTTTCCAAAAACTTCAAAGTAGATAAAGAAGCAAATACTTAAATAACATAAATGCGTAAATCCCCACTGAGCATAGGCAAAGCCATAAAGATGAAAGAGTCCAAAGCGGTACATCTACTCTTCTTCAAGCAACTGAAAGAAATCGGCACTAAGCTGTAGTATTCCCTCCTTGCAAACCTGAGAGGGGGGGGGGAGGAAGAAAAGAGGTGGAAAGAAAAGGGGGTCAGACATAAAGTCTGGCGAGTGCGATAACTTTAACAATATAATTATCAAAATAACTAAGATAAGGCATAAGATGGGAAAATAAGGAAATGACTGTGAATAATTGGGTATGACAGAACAAACAAGGAAATAAGACAAACAAAGATAACGTTAAAGGCGCCCCTAATCACTATAAGATAATTACTACACTGCACCACTACTAGTCACCCTAAAGGTTGAACCCGCCTATAGAACTTAATACTGCTAATGGGAGTTTCGTGTACCCCTAGCTACCTCCATAGGTTCCGTCTGCCCCTATCTCCACTAGGTGTACCCACAACCCTCATTCGATCGTCTCCCTAACTCGTAGATACCCGTGCTGGCCCCACAGTGGGGTATATCACTCCCTAAAGTGGCAACCCTATACAACCAAAAATGCACGGCTTATATCTACATGATGCAACAACGTCTTACCTACCAGCCCGGGCCCACACACACATGACCCCGTTAGACTTGAGTTGCCACCGCGAACCCGTTTTGTCCTCTTATAGTCAAACCCAATATGCGTGTCCCGTCCTCGACTTGGGTCGAGCCCACAAAGATACTTATGGGTTACTGGTTGAAACGGGCCCCCATTACTTGACACAAGCTATCCACCTAAGCTTGGTCCCCTCTAGTACATCCCACTTAACCCTCTTCTTATTTATGTCCACTTACGTGTTTCAATTTTGGTTAAGTGCATCTAATCGTATTTCAAATGCCACCCAAGGCACCCACTAAATTCCCCATGCCACCCAAGACACCCACTAAATTCCCCATGCCACCCAAGGCACCCACCTAACTCCCTCATGTTCCACTACATGTTTATCAGGTTAAGTGTTTCTTAATTCATTAAGACTGTAACCTTGTAAAGGCCTCCCACATTAAACTGGCATTTGTGGCAGCTGGATTTGCCGGGCGGGTCCGGGCAGTCTTACACCACAAATGAGCCTAACCTCGAGTCTTTACAGCTGTTACGCATTTAATTCATGCCTTTGACCTCTCACATTAGACTGGCATTTGTGGCAGCTGGATTTGCCGGGCGGGTCCGGGCAGTCTTACACCACAAAAGAGTCTAACTTCGTGTCTTAGGCGATTAATTACACATAATTAGTTATCCCCAATTTGAATTAATTTCCCTATTCAAATTGCCAATCAATTATAAATTTAACTATGTCTATAATTGACTCAATTATGTCCATCTATTTAGGGTATATAAAATTATACCAATTAACATCACATTTAAGGCATTTATGCCAATTCTCAATATTAATTTTTTTAATATTATCCCATTACCCCACGTTGTACGTTCGTTCGTTTAATGTAAAATATACGTTAGACTCGAATAGTGTAACTTATGGAATAAAGAGAAAACATCATAACATGCATGGAATATAATTTAGATCTAACTTATGAACAAAAAGGCATAACATAAATTGGCATATAGATCTAAACATAAGGGGTGAACTTGCATGTGTGAACAAGGTGTTTCATCTAAACTTGCATAGACAATGGGTGTCATAGATCTAATCATAAGGTGTAAACTTGCATAGGCAATAGTTACAATTTTACATTACATGATTCACACTCCAATATATATATACTTGCATATGTGATTTATGCAACATAAACTATAGTGTAAACTTGCATCTAAACTCACACATGACATAGCCTAACTTTAGATCCAATTTACACATAAAATAGATGTCATGAAACATGTAAGGTTGTATATGATTCTCACTAACTTGCATATGATTCATATCTAAATTAACATCTAAACTTGCATACATACATATGATTTTAACATATGAATCAGTTCTAACAACATAGCCAAATTAGCGTATGAAATATCATTATGAATTGATTGTACATAAGCCAACAATTAACATATAGATTTACAACATAGATGATAACATCACATCTTTACAACATAGATAATGACATCATAGATTTACAACATAGATAATACCATAACTGTCAATGATTCACAACATAACCATATAATCCAAATCATAACACAACCCAATTAAATTGTTAATTATCTTATTAAAGAAATCGAACTCACAAAAAGAAGGTCTTGCGTTCTGAAATCTTAGTTCTGAAATTGATTTAGCTCGCCTTTGTAGTAGATTCGTTATTGTTTAGATTATAGTTGAATAGAATTGAGTTGATTAGCTTTTCTTCCTCTCTAATTGGTGGCGGCTACTGTAGGTTACAAGATGACAACATGACGGCCATAGTTCCAATTTTTATTTTGATTTAGGGTTTGAGTCTACCCATGTTTATATAGAATTTTAATTTAATTATAGCCGTCGGATGATCTTAGGGTTAATCAAAACCGTTCAGTCGGGATAGGGTTACACCTCAGCCCTAATGACTCAGCAAGGAGTCAGAAAGGACTCAGCAATGAGTCACAATATGGATCAGATCACACCAAAAAGCTGTGCAGGCTACCTGCTTGGACTGGGCGAACTTGGCAGGTGCGCCAGTGCAATATTTGTACTGGCGCACTTCCCAAGTGCGCCAGTGCAATATTTTTTTCTCTGATTCTCCCGCCTAACTTCTTTCGTCCATATCTCCTTCATCCTTTATCCGTTTTACGCCATATCGGAATCTGTCTCAACCAGAATTCCAAGACGAACACAATGGCGCAACCCATTTCCCTTAATTCTCACATCTGAGATTAATTATTCTTGAATTTAGTTAATTAGATTATTCAAAAATTCGGGGTGTTACACTGAATATTCTCATGCTCATTAATTATAAATACCAGAATTACATGATCCATGCTTGGATGGGTTTGAGTTTCGATTTTATTCTAAAATCGGTCTCAAAAAAGTGTGGATTGTCACATGCATTTTTCGTAACATCTTCTAATGGATTCTCCATAACATAGTCGTCCTCTAACACTACAGGCTTTGGTAAAGTTCTCCATGACAATCTCCAAGTAATAATTTTGGCATAAAGTCTGATTTATAAAACGTACTTTAACTACATCTAGTTTTCAATTCTTTAAATGTTGTCACTTACTATAAGGGTGAAACGACCCAAAATTTCAAAAAAGTCAAAAATGCTGAAATAACCATCTGTTATAAAATATCAATTTACTACATAATATTTGATAAATATTCGACAATGCCAAATGTATAGGATACAATTTTAATTATTAAATTACCAAAGATCATCTAATTTACATGTACTATAATACAACAAATATAGTAAAGTGAAAATTAAGGAGGCATCCCTATTATACTTTCATATTGTAAAGTGGGTCTCTGTCAAAGTTTCATTGCAAATTCGGTCCCTATTTTCTGAAAACAAAGAAAAATATTGCTGATATGTCGACAACTTTTATAAATAAATGCTGATATGTCAGCAACTTTCGCTGGTAATTTTTCATTGTAAATCTGGTCTCTGTTTTCTAGAAACAAAGGAAAAATTATTGCTGAACTTTCCGCAACTTTTACAAATGATAGCTGATATATCAGCAACTTTTATACAGTGTACAGAAAAGTGAAAAATTATTGCTGAAATGTCAGCAACTTTTGTAAATAATTGCTGATATGTCAACAATTTTTATACCGTGTATAGAAAAGCTGCTGATATGTTAACAACTTTTATGAAATGCTGTTGATATGCCTGCAACAATCGGGAATAAAAAGCAAAGACCTAATTTACACTGAAATTTAATGAAGGACTTTTTGTGTATTTTAAACTGTAATAAGGACCTATGCCAAAAGTACCCTATAGTAAATCTACTGCTGAGTAACTCGGATGAGGTAGACAACATAACTACTCCTACAAACTCAATAAACAAGTCAATGCGCTATAATGTAGTAAACGGGAAATATACGTCATCATCAGATGAAATAACAGCCAACAAATAAAAAATTGTTTTATTATTACCGTGGTTCAACAACTGCCACTTGTGACTTTCTACGTACCCCTATCTAACTGGGTATCCAATTAAATACAGGATCAAGCCAACGTAGTTCTCCTATTCACAATTAGGACACATCGAGCCTATGATGTACAAACAACAATGCAATTCCCAAACTTCCATTTAGGCTTAATCTTCATATTTAGGTTTATCAAATCAAATCTTCATTATTTTCAAAATTCAGTCTTTTTGAAAATAATCTCTTTAAACTTGATATCCCGGTTTCATTCCTACAAACTCAATAAACAAGTCAATGCGCGATAATATAGTAAGCGGGAAATATACGTCACCATTAGATGAGATAACAACCAACAAACAAAAAATTGTTTTATTATTACCGGGGTTGCACAACTACCACTTGTGACTTCTACGTACCCCTATCTAACTAGGTATCCAATTAAAAACTGGATCAAGCCGACGTAGTTCTCCTATTCACAATTAGGACACATCGATGTCCTGTATTATACAAACAACAATGCAATTACCAAACTTCCATTTAGGCTTAATCTTCATATTTAGATTTATCATATCAAATCTTCATTATTTTCAAAATTCAATCTTTTTGAAAATTGTGACGTCCCGCCCCGCACCAGCCTACATTTCCTCCGAAAGTGCGCTGTACACATGCCCGACTAGCATGGGACGGTCGTCAGAAGAAAGGAAAGAAGAGAATTAACTAACGAGGAACCTGTAGAATGTCTCACAGCGCATGGAATAAAATATAATAATAACATACTTGACATAAAACAGATGAGACAGTGCATAAGCTGATAACTAAAACCAACATTAACATCAGAGCAGTGGAAATCCAAATACAGCTTATTACGACTTTCCAAATTTACTGTCTCTAAAACAAAAGAAAACTGAAGTATAAGATGCACTACTAATGCCCAAGCGGTGATCTTCAACAACACAGGGAGAATACTATATATATATCTATATCATACGTGAAAGCCTCTTGCTCGTCTTCGGATCATCTACCCGTGTATCACCAGCTAACCTGTCTCTAGTCTGCTCTTGTGAGCACCCAGAGTAATAAGAAGAGACATAAAACTCTGGGTCAGACATAAAGCCTGGTATGAGCGATAAGCATCTAAACAGAACAATAACAGGTATACTAAACCATACTTGAACCTGGACCTGCAACCAAAGAGTTAGTACCACATACCGTACAATACCTTAAGGTGCCATAATAAATAGTGTAGAGAATACGGGGGTGGGGTGTGTATGTCATAAGGGTGGCAAACAAATCAAGCATAACAACCATCCTCACGTCTCTCACTCAGTGCGTAAAGCATACAATGTCCACCACTGTCAATCACTAGACCCATCGAAGTAGTGACGGAGTTCAACTTGTACAACTACTGCTACTACCAAGCTTACCACATGGAGTCATGACCAAATCTTTACAAATGACCCCACTTCATTGGTCTATAGCCCTTTAGTCGTACCTAGGCCACTGCGGCCCTGAATCCGTTCACGTACCTCCCATACATAGTGATCCAAAGTCATAGACATCAATAGCCCCTTGGCACACGTCCCGCAGCAAAGCCCAATCCTGAAGTGAGCTCATCGGTTCCCAACTGGATCCTGAGCTCTAACTTCCCATATTGGACTACCTTTGCATCTCGGGTTATTGGTCAATACTGGATCGGGTCGGGTTCACCTTCTAGCTATCGGTTCGGGTTGGGTCCTCTACCTTGAGTTGGTTCTGTTCGTCGTCTTCTCCTGTAGCGGTTCGGTTCGGGTCCACAGCGCTGCATCGGTTCGGGTCGGGTGTCCCACTTCGGGTCGGGTCGGGTTGCCATCTCACATTCAGTTCGTGCTCCCGCTCCGATCAGCTCCCTCGTTCTCCATTTACTCTGATCCGATCCCTTTGCCTTACTCCAGTCCGAGCCCTTCATCCTTAAGTCGATCCGATCCGGGCCCTTCGTCCTTAAGTTGATCCGATCCCCAGCTTAACCAACATGGCCTTCCTTTTTTGCCAAGCCTCTTTTGTGCCAGGCTCCAGGTCGGGTCGGGTTCTTTGCCCAGCTCTCCTATCCGATCCGAGCCCATATCTGATCCGATCCAAAACCCTGCACAACTTTCTGCAACTTTTTCCAGCAACTTGTTTACGCCATTCGACGACGTTTTCGACCAATCTAACTATTCTAATCAATCACAAATCATCCCAAACAGTCATAGCAACATAGCAAACTAACCACAAACACCAAAACAATGAATTTACATGTCAAAATGGATCAAATATACCCAAAACCCCATATTTTCTCTTAAGCATGTTTAAGCAAAACTAATCATAGGGTTAACAAAACTTAACCAAATTAAACCAAATTTCTACCAGAGGCATAAAATATTATTTTCAAATTTATAGATATTTTTCCAGAATTTATTAGTGTATAAATTCGCTAATCTTCACTAATTACCCTTAATTAACTGTAATTAGTGTCAAAACTATGCAAATCACTCTCCTTGGCCACAAATAAAATTCTCAGAACTGAAACCTCGCTGATTTGGGTGAATACTGATGTCTAACAGCAGCTCTAACCTTGCTTTCGTGTTTTCTCTCCTTAATTTGATGTAGATTAAGCCAAAACTTGATTAAAAAGTGATTTGGGGATGTTTCTAGATGTTGGCAGCCATTGTTAGGGTTCAAGAATGGAAGTGGCGGCTGAAAGAAATGTTTTCTAACCCTAATCAGCCCCTATACATCTCCAATCCCGAAATCCCCTTTGGGCCTAGCTGCTAATTACCCGGTTAAGCCCAATTAAGCTGTTTTTCACTATCTGAAACTTGTTTCAGCCATACCTCCCAAACAGTGAGTCCGTTTGGCTAATGTGACCACTCTACGGAATTGTAAACCATCATCCGGAGCCAATGGAAATGGTTTCAGGTCAAAATTCCTTTCCAGTCAAAAGTTATGGCCAAAACAGTGCCAACTAGGGGTAAAATGGTCATTTAAAAATCGACAAAAATCATGAACATGGGAAATGACCCCAATAGTTGTCTCCCAAAGTTACATGACCATACGACTTCGTATGTGAGAGAAATAAATATTCTACGATCATATGATGCGTAGAATGCGGGTCGTTACACTCTCCCCCCTTAAGAAATTTTGTCCCCGAAATTCCTTAACCTAAAACATACAAAGGATCCCGCATGCCTAACAGCCACATACAACAATCAAACATGCAAAACAAGAAAACAGGCCTACCCCAGCATGCGGAAAACTAAATCGAAGTTAAAATCTTACCAGGCAAAAAGTTCTGGAAATGTCTTCCTAATGTTCTCCTCTGTCTCCCAAGTGCAATCATTCTCATCCTCGCCCCACCGAACCTTGACTAGCCTCACCGCCTTCCTTCGAAGTTGCTTCGTATCGTGCTCGACAATACGGGTCGGCTTGCGGTTCCCAACCGCCTCGGGTTCTACTTCGAAGTCCTCTAACTGATCAGGTGAAATAGTCATATCTGGGTCGTGAACGAACTTCCTTAGTTGGGAAACATGAAATACGTTGTGAACTCCCACCATTTTCTCTGGTAAGTCAACCCTATACGCCAAATTCCCGACTAGTTCAAGAACAGGGAATGGGCAAACAAATCTTGGTGCCAACTTGCCTCTCCTGCCAAATCGTATCACGCTCTTTAACGGGGAAATCTTGACAAACACCAAGTCGCCAATGGAGAACTTTAAATCTCTTCTCCTCTTATCAGCATAACTCTTCTGCCTATCTTAGGCAGCCTTCATTCGCTGTTGGATAATCTTAAGTTTAGCTGAAGTTTCTCTTATCACATCGGGTCCAAGCACAAACTTCTCGCCAGTTTCCACCCAACATGACGGTGAGTTGCACGGCCTTCCGTACAGAGCTTCAAATGGATCCATACCGATACTGGATTGGTAGCTATTATTATATGCAAACTCTACTAGATGCAAATGGTCATCCCATGATCCACCAAATCCAGTACACAAGCTCTCAAGAGGTCTTCCAATATACGATTCACCCTCTCCGTCTGACCATCGGTTTGAGGATGATACGCGGTACTGAGATGTAATTCTGACCCCAGAGCCTCTTGTAAGCTCTTCCAAAACCCACTAGTGAACAACGGGTCTCGGTCACTCACAATGCTTTTAGGTACTCCATGAAATCTCACTACCCACTTCATATACAATTCTGCTAACTTAGCTGCCGTTCTGGTCGATTTGACTGGTATGAATCTTGCACTCTTAGTCAATCGATCCACGATTACCCAAGTGCTATCATGTCCCGATCTAGTCCTTGGTAAACCATCGATGAAATCCATCGAGACTTGCTCCCATTTCCATTCGGGAATTTCTAATGGTTGCAACAACCCACTAGGCTTCTTTTGCTCGGCTTTAACTAACTGGCAATTCATGCATTTGGATATAAACCTCCCAATGTCTCTTTTCATCCCTTCCCAGTAGTAGGTCTGCTTCATATCTCGATACATCTTGTTACCACCGGGGTGTATAGTCAGTTTTGAGTGATGACATTCTCTAAGCACTTCATCTCTCAATCCATTGACATTGGGTACAACAAGCTTTCCATTCTTTCTAAGCCATCCATCTCGATCAAGCCCATACTTGTTCATCTCCTCATCGATACCCATCTCTAACTTGGAGATGATTTCCATTAGGTTAGGATCGTCCCTCTGACTAGAGCCGATATGCTCAATCAAAGTGGGTCTGATCGTCAAACTTGCTAACATTTCTGGATCCAATTCGCACTTTGGTCTGAAATCATACCCAGCGATGTACTCCAATTGCTTCCATTCTAGAAACATAGCCCCTAAACTGGCATGTCTTCTACTCAATGCATCAGCCACCGCATTGCCCTTTCCCGGTGTATATGCGATGTCGAAATCATAGGAAGCTAAGAATTCTAACCACCTTTGCTGTCGGAGATTTAGATCCTTTTGAGAGAAAAGATACTTCAACGACTTATGATCTGTAAACAACTCAAATCTTTCTCCCAAGAGATAATGTCTCCAGATCTTTAACGCGAACACAATCGCTGCCAATTCCAAATCATGGGTAGGGTATCTTCTCTCGTGCGGTTTCAATTGCCGACTTGCATAAGCTACAACCCTACCGCCTTGCATCAATACAGCACCCAGTCTGGTACCACAGGCATCCGTGTATACCGTCATCTCTTCATTCCCCTTAGGAATGACTAACACTGGTGCGCATGTCAACTTGTCCTTTAGACTCTTGAATGCATTCTCGCACCTTTCATCCCAGACGAAAGCTTGATTCTTCTTGGTCAACTGGGTCAATGGTGCTGCTATCTTGGAGAAACCTTGGACAAACTTACGATAATATCCAGCTAACCCCAGGAAACTTCTTACATCTGTTGCATTCTTGTGCGTAGGCCAATCCTGTACCGTAGCCACCTTCGCCGGGTCCACGACAATACCATTCTCTGATACAACATAGCCCAAGAACCTCACTTCCCTCCTCCAGAAGTGACACTTAGAAAACTTTGCTTTCAACTGGTGTTTTCTCAACACCTCCATTACTATTCTTAAATGTTCCTTGTGTTCTTCCTCTGTCCCCGAGTAAACCAAAATTACATCCACGAACACAAGTACAAACTTATTCAACTGATCTTTGAATACCTTATTCATAAGATCCACAAAATATGCTAGGGCATTGGTCAGCCCGAACGGCATGACCAACCACTCATAAAATCCAGACGGCGTCCGAAATGCCGTTTTAGCCATACTCTCAGCTTCCACTCTAAGCTGATGAAAACCTGTCGCGAGATCCAACTGAGAAAATACTCTCGCACCACTCAACTGATCGAACAAATCATCTATCCGCGGTAGAGGATACTTGTTCTTCCTCGTCACTTTATTCAACTCGCGGTAGTCTACACACAAACGAAGGAAACCATCCGCCTTGGTAGCAAACACAACTGGTGCTCCCCATTCAGAAACACTCCTTCTGATAAATCCCTTTTTCAAAAGATCGCTGACTTGCACCTCGAGCTCTCGCTGCTCTTTTGGTGCCATACGACGAAGTGGCATCACTATAGGTCTGGCATCTTTCACCAAATCAATACGGAACTCAATCTCTTGATGTGATGGAAGCCCGGTCACTTCTTCGAAAACGTCCGGATACTGGCTAACCACGGGCAAACCTGACAACTCACTATGAGGAATGTCGAGGGAGTTTAGAAAACTAGCCAATACCCCCTCACTGGGTAGACCACCAAACACTATCCTCTGCCCATTATCCGCTCTAGCTGTCACCAAAAAGCCCTCACAGTCTACCACCACCCCGTATCTTTGGAGCCAATCTACTCCCAAAATAATGCCAAACCCAATAAAGCCCAAAACAAAGCAATCACAAACAAACATGCATCCATGACTCGATAAGACCACATTACAACAAATCATGCTAAGGCTAGTCGAACTCCCATTCGGGTTCGTCACTACTAAAGGTCTATCGACAATCTCGGGCTCCAATCCCAACCTATCTACCAGGTCACTAGATATGAAAGAACTGGAAGCTCCGGTATCAAACAAAATTCTAACAGGAACATCATAAACAGAAAGCATACCTTGAATGACGACATTCTTTCCCTTCTCCGCCGCAGTTGGGGCATTCGACGAAGAAGGAATAGCATTAAGGGCGTAGGCTTTCACCATTTGCTTTTCTTTAGGGGGTTGCGGACACTTGTCCTTGTGATGTCCCATTTGGCCACAGTTGAAGCACTTCCTATCCGCTGGCTTGGCCCGACAATTACTAGCATAATGGCCCTTCTTACCACAACTGAAGCACTCAACATCTTGCTTTTTCTTTTTCTTTTTGCCATCCTTAGTATGACTCTGCTTCCTCTTATTCTGGGAACCACCCTTGCCTCCACCACTTACTTGTGGTTTTGGCTCTTCTACAGATGCAACCTCAGTCTTCGGCTTAGGGTAGAGACTTTCTGACCTCAATGCTTTCCCCATAATCGATTCAAACGTCTCATCGATGTGGTAAATAAGCCTTTCCCCCAAGTACTGATCCAAACCAGTTATGAATTTCTCATTCTTCTTCTCGGCAGTATCAATAAGAGATAACCCATACTTCGACAAAGTGTCGAATTCCGCAATATACTCCGAGACAGCTCTGCCATTCTGCTTGAGCTCCAAGAATTTCTTAAACAACACTGACTTCTGAGCAGCTGGAATGAACTTCTCGCTAAAGAGAACCTTAAACTGCTCCCAAGTAATCTGATCTTCGGGAGTAGCTGCCTTTATAGCATTCCACCAATTCATCGCCCGCCCTTGCAGCTGACAGGACGCTAGCTTTCTCTTCATTGCATCCTCGATACCCAAATCCTCGAAGATACATTCGCAACTATCCAACCAATCCTGAACATCTGTGGCCAACTCCGTTCCGTGGAACGGCTTCCCACCAAGACTAGTATAATCTTTATTCAGCTTGGCGAAATTGGCCCTAGGCGCCTGCACTATTGGACCACCACCATTACCACCATTGGGAGCTGCCCTCTGCACATCTCTAAGCATCTCTCTCATGAGGTCAGTAAACATCGTCCTCATGTCAGCAGCATTCCCATTATTGGCTCCCCTACCGGTGCCTCTAGCATATCGGCTCATCGTCAATCTAAAAAGGGAAACGATTCACGACCCCATAGTGGTGCTAGTGCAGTACGACTTCATTCTTATACTACTAATAGTATATATAAGGCGTTTGAAAACCAAAGTAATCACAAATACGCGCTCTCATATACGTATACTATCTCTCCCTGATAACACCCTAGGTTAACTACGCAACCGAGCTCTAATACCAAGTGTGACGGCCCTCCCCGCACCAGCCTACATTTCCTTCGAAAGTGCGTTGTACACATGCCCGACTAGCACGGGACGGTCGTCAGAAGAAAGGAAAGAAGAGAATTAACTAACGAGGAACCTGTAGAATGTCTCACAGTGCATGGAATAAAATATAATAATAACATACTTGACATAAAACAGATGAGACAGTGCATAAGCTGATATCTAAAACCAACATTAACATCAGAGCAGCGGAAATCCAAATACAGCTTATTACGACTTTCCAAATTTATTGTCTCTAAAACAAAAGAAAACTGAAGTAGAAGATGCACTACTAATGCCCAAGCGGTGATCTTCAACAACACAGGGAGAATACTATATATATCATACGTGGAAGCCTCTTGCTCTTCTCCGGATCATCTACCCGTGTATCACCAGCTAACCTGTCTCTAGTCTGCTCGTGTGAGCACCCAGAGTAATAAGAAGAGACATAAAACTCTGGGTCAGACATAAAGCCTAGTATGAGCGATAAGCATCTAAACAGAACAATAACAGGTATACTAAACCATACTTGAACCTGGACCTGCAACCAAAGAGTTAGTACCACATACCGTACAATACCCTAAGGTGCCACAATAAATAGTGTAGAGAATACGGGGTGTGGGGTGTGTATGTCATAAGGGTGGCAAACAAATCAAGCATAACAACCATCCTCACGTCTCTCACTCAGTGCATAAAGCATACAATGTCCACCACTGTCAATCACTAGACCCATCGAAGTAGTGACGGAGTTCAACTTGTACAACTACTGCTACTACCAAGCTTACCACATGGAGTCATGACCAAATCTTTACAAATGACCCCACTTCATTGGTCTATAGCCCTTTAGTCGTACCTAGGCCACTGCGGCCCTGAATCCGTTCACGTACCTCCCATACATAGTGATCCAAAGTCATAGACATCAATAGCCCCTTGGCACACGTCCCGCAGCAAAGCCCAATCATGAAGTGAGCTCATCGGTTCCCAACTGGATCCTGTAACAACCCTGAATTTTGGGGTAAATTTAAAATTTTATTTAAAGTGATTTTAATCGGTTTTGACTATTTTAAATAATCTATTTTAAATAATAATGATCACAAATTTGGTTCAAATCGAAGTTAGAATGAATAAATTAATTTTAATTATAAAAGAGCTAGAAATAGCGCGGTAGTTTGAAAAGTCAAACTTGAACTTTGACTTACCGTACAGGACGCAAAATTTAACGGATTTTAGTGAAACCAAAAATATTAGAATCTATTTAAAAATATCTTTCCAACGAATCTGAAAAATCGAAATTTCATAGCGGAAATCAAAAGTTATGGCCAATTCAATTTTAAGAAGGTCGCTAGGTAATTTGTATAGGTCAATAATGCTACTTTTTGCATATAAAGGAATTTCGACTCGAAACCACTTCCATTGAGTCCGGAATGACGTTTCTGCATTTAAAAAGTATAAACACTTATATATTTGAAGTTTCGAAAATTATTTGTTTAAAAATGTATTTTTAATATAAAATATATAGCCATAGAAAATAGTGATTTTTCAAACAGTGTCCGTTTCTGACGAAACCACTTTTGTTGGATTCGGAATATTAAATTATTGCTAGGTTTCAAATTTTAGAGTTTTCCAAGCTAGTACGTGAGCGTGGTAAAAGAAACAGTATTTAGTCATTTTCGGTCAAAATTAATTAACTGAAAAATAACCATTTTTCAAAATATCTCAGAATTCAACTAAATAAATTTTGTTGGATTCGTATCATCAAAACAAAGCTAAAAATGATTTTTTTGGTAATGTTTAGAATTAAAATATAATTATAATTGATTTTTCAGTGTAAACGGGCAAATTTTTGACTTTAAAAATTCATTAAAAATTCATACGGGCTCAGAATTGAGCGAAATTAATTTTCTTAGGTCCACAGCATCAAAACATAGCTAAATATATTTTTCGAGAATTTTTGAAGTTAATTTGTGACCTCGGTGAATTTTCATGTACGGTATACATTAAAATATTAATAAAATAATATAATTATTCCAAAACTCATAATAAATTTCGGAATTGGGTCCTGTAACATGTTCCATTGCAATCAGAAGGCCTAAAAACCTTAAGAACGACAGTAAGCAGGCCTAAATCGGAGTTCGGACCAAAACGGGCCTTAACGGGCTAATTAAATTGTTAACTAATGATTAGGAAAACCTAATATAATATTATTTAAACCCGAATTCACTGTTCATCGCCTCCTTCCCGTCATTTTCTGCAGCCACCAAAACCCATTACCCTTCAAAACTTCAAATCTTGATTTCTCTCTCATTTCTCAACGAAATTTAGCGTGTGAGTACTCGTTTCGAAGCTCTTCCCGAGCTCTTCGATCTCCGACAAGTCCCAGCACCTCTCGTGCATCGTAGCGCCGCCACCAGGGCCGAGAAGCCGCCGCCGTTCGCTGCAAACCGGGCCCACCACGTGCGTGCGCACCTCCACCAATTCCTGGCGCCGATAACTCTCTCCAAGGCGGTCATTCTCCAACAAACGGCACCTAAAACCGTCAACCGTAGCCTGAGATATCTTGATCCAAAGTTTTGAACAAATTCTGAAAATAAAGTATGCTTCAGATTTTGCGACGCTTTTAAGCGTTGCTGCAGCAGTTGTTAAAAGTCAGAATTATTCAAACATTGATAACTAATGCGTATGAACCCCGAATCTGAAAATTTCAGATCCGACAGGACCGTGGCGAAGAGTAGGCTTTGCTGAGACTGATTAGAGTGAATTCTGAATTTATTTAGCATTTTAAATTCTTATCCAATCAAGGTGAGAATTCATTTTAAGTTAAATTTAATTAGTTTAATTGTTATGCTTGCGTTATGAGAAGTTGAAAATCAATAATGGATGTTATTATGGATTATTGATTTGGATTGTTTTGCGATGTTAGGATGCTAGATCTGAAACTTTAAGTGATTAGATATGTGAGGATTTATTAATAATTTAATTTAATTTATTTAATTATTAATTCTTAGTGATTAAAGAATATCTCTTGATAAATCCGCTATGTATTAATATTTTGAATACGGATCTAAGTTGTTTATGTCCGTATGATGTTAGATCTATGAACCTAGATATTAGATCTAAATTCATTAACTAATTAAAATGATTATTTGTTAATTCATTTACATCATCCCTCGTTGATTTGTCATATGCCATTAAAAATATCACCTTGTGTAAAATTTGGATGTAAAGTGTTAGATCTATGCTGGTTGATTTATTTGATTCTCTTTTTCTGTTGTTGATTGTGATGATTTATATTTTAGTATGCAAATCAAACATTTAGAATTTGCGATGATTTACATTTTACTATGTAAACCAAAGATTTGGCATTTACGATGATTTACAATTTAGTATGTAAATCAAAATTTTAGAATTTGCGATGATATACATTTTAGTATGTAAATTAAATGTTAGATTTGGTGTTGACATGAATTTACATTTTATTTTGTAAATTCAATATTAAGATTTGACGTTGACATGAAATTTACACTTTACTTTGTAATTTAAAAGTAGAATTTGGCGTTGACATAAAATTTACATTTTATTATGTAAATTAAAGTTAGAATTTAGCGATGACATGAAATTTTCATTTTTATTATGTAAATTATAAAGTGAAATTATACTGTATATTAAAATTACATTTTTCTTGGTAATTAAAAGGTGAATTTACATCTGATGAATTAAATTATATTTTATTATGTAATTTATGAATGAATTTACACCGCATGTTAGAAATATACATTTTTCTGTGAAATCTCAATGTGAATTTATGTTGTATGATAAAAACTACATTTTTTATGTAATTACAATAGAAGTTTGTATTGTATGATAAAAATTACATCGTTGTATGTAATCAGAGATGGGGATTTGGCGATGTAATTAAAATTTACATTTTTATGTAATGTAAATAAAAGTGGGAATATGTTATGTATAAAAATTTACTTTATTTAAGGTTAATGGTATAGAATATTCGCCATAGGAAAATTTACATTTTTTTATGTAAATACTATAGTAATTTTGATCGTAGGAAAATTTACACTTTAATGTAATTATTATAGTCATTCTTCTCCGTAATAAACTTACATTTTTTTTAGTGTAAATGTAAATATATAGGAATTCACCGTATGTTAAAATTTACATTTATTATTAATGTAATATGCATAAGAATTTCACCGTAGGGAAAAAGTCCACCTTTTATTTAATAAATAAAATAATAATGTGACATGGAATATAAATATACAATTTTATTAATGTAAATAAATAGAATATTCACCATAGTTAAAGTTTACATTTTCATTGATGTAAATAAGAATGTGACATAGAATATTAATTTACATTTTTGTTAATGTTAAAATAGGAATTTACATTGTATGAGAAATTAACATTATTTTTGGTGTTAATAATAGGTAATTTACAATGCATGAAAAATTAACATTTTTAATGTTAATTAAATAGTAAGTTCACCGTATGATGAAATTAACATTTTTTTTAATATTATAAAAATTATAACGTATGATGTAATTAACATTTTTAAAGTTAATATTAATAAATAATTTTACCGTGGGATAAAATTAACATTTTATGTTAATAATAAAGTATTTTCACCGTATGCATAAATTTACATTATTTCCAATGTAAATTAAATAGTAAATTTAACCGTAGGATGTTACTAACATTTTTAACGTTAATATAACACTATGGGTTGTCATTAACATTTTTTTGTTAATATTTAAAAGGAATTTAACATTTTTGTTAATGATAATAATAAGAGAATTTACATCGTATGAGAATTTAACATTTTTGTTAATGTTAAAAATTAGAATTTACATCGTATGAGAGTTTAACATTTTTGTTAATGTTAAAAATAAGAAATTTCATCGTATGACAAATTTAACATTTCCGTTAATGTTAAAAATAAGAAAATACACCGTGTGTTAATTAACATTATTTTTAGAGTTAATTTAAAAGAAAATTCATCGTATGTTAATTAACATTATTTCAATGTTAATATCAGAATAATTCCACCGTAGGAAAATTTCACATTTTTATTAAAGTTAATATAAGGGAAATGGCACTGTATGTACATATTACATTATTTTATAATGTAATTATAAAAAGGATTTACACCGTAGGATATAGTTACATACTTTTAATGTGTATCAAAATGAATATTTTCACCGTAGGATAAATGTACATTATTTTTACTGTACATAAAAAGAGGAATTTCACCGCATGATAAAAATTACATTTCTCTTTGTAAATAAAAAGGGAATTTCACCGCATGATTGGAATTACATTTTTCTTTGTAATTAAAGATGTGAATTTCACTGCATGAAAAAAAAAGTTTCATTTTTCTATGTAAATGAAATATGAGTTTGCATTATATGTAAAGTTACATTATTTTAAATGTAAATGAAATAGAAACCTCACCCGTATGTAAAATTTGACATTATTTTACATGTAAATATAGAGTAGAGTTTGCATGTAGATTAAAGATTACTTTTATTATAAAGAAGTAGAATGTACATGGTGAAATAAAATTTACATTTTATTTTATAAGGTAAGATATATAGAAATTTCACCATATGTAAAATTTACATTTTTCTTAATGTAAATATACATGAATTTCACCATATGTCCATTTTACATTATTTTTAATGTAAATTATATAGTAATCACAACGTAGGATAATTTTGCATTATTTTATAATGTAAATAAAAAGGGGATTTACACTGTAGGAAATTAACATTATTTATAATGTTAAGATAAAAGAATGATATCGTAGGATGAATTGACATTATTTATAATGTTAATAAAAAGAGAATTGACCGTAGTATAAGTGACATTATTTATGATATTTATAAAAAGAAAATTTACCGTAGGATAAGTGACATTATTTATAATGTTAATATAAAGGGTAATTTAACCATAGGATAAGTCAACATTATCTTTAATGTTAAAATTAAGAAAATATGCATCGTAGGATGAGTTAACATTATTCTAAATGTTAATATAAAAAGTTTATATACCAGAGGGAAAAATTTACATTATTTTAATGTTAAAATAAAGGAATTCCACCGTAGGATGAGTTTACATTTTATTCAATGTAAATAAGTAAGAATGTGACATGTAATTGCAAGTTTACATTTTATTAAATGTAAAGAAAACAAGAATGCGATATGTAATGAAAGATTACATTTTAATTAATGTAAATAAAAATATGATTTTGAGAATGTGTCGTTAAATAAGAAGTTTGGCTATTTTAAATAATTAAAATAGAATGAATTGTTAATAAAAATATTATTAACGAATAAGAAGGATTTTCAAAATATATATATATGTATATATATACGAGGATTGTTTGGGAAGTCCGAGATATTCTCATCCCAAATTAATCCAGCGGCGTTAAAGATCGAAGTAAGACGACGACGCATGAAGACCGTAAATCTTCCCTCGAATGGACAGCGATCGAGACCCTGAATTGACTTGCTACCAATTCATGGGTCAAGGTCATTGCCCAGACGTACGTGTTGGTTTCACGGATTTGACTTTCGTTCAGACCCAGAGCATAAGTTTAAATGGATGGTGTGTCTGACATCGTACTTCATTATATATCATATTGTCGATTTTCTGTTAATATATAAATATTGGTGGTGGAAAATTTATTCTCTACTTAACACCCATTTATGTATTGATGGAGAAGCAATGGTATGGTATGGAGTGACATTGTGGCATACTAAGATGCAATGATCAAGGTTTCTTGTTGAAAAGCAGGCCTTGTGGGATGATCAAAGCATAGCCTGTTTAGGCATAGCTTTGTGTATGACGTGACTTCATGAGCCTCACACACCGGCGGAGTCTAAAACGGGAGAAGGGAACGCAGGGAGTGCACGCGTTTCTTTCTAGCTAGAGTGGTGCCAGGGACCTACCAGCGCTGGCATTTATTCATTGTGGTTGTTGGATTTTTCGAGGCCTCGATTTATGCGGTCGCCACTGGCCGTATTATAGGTCCAAAAGGACCGGGAAGCGTGTGTTCAGGAATTGCCAATCCATTAAGCGTTAACGTATGGACCGGCCCTGCAGGATCCAAGGGTTGGACAGAGTACCAATCCTGGGGCATTGCTAGAGTGTCTCGAATCGGTAAGGATCTCCTCCCTAGCCTTGACTCAGATGGAAATCCAAATTCCAAATACGACCCTACGGTTTTGATTGTATTACTAGTATGGAGATATAGTAGGATGGGGTACTATGTTTCCTTGGATTGATACATTTATTTTGAAATGTTTTATTATACACTAATAATAATATTAAACTCGTATTTGCCGTATTTAGCATGTTTAATCACCATAAGGGAAAACTCTATCCTCTGGTGTGCGTTGCATTGTGTGATGGGACTTGAGTCTTATGGTGATTCCATTTTTCTAAAAAGCATTGCGATGTTGTACGTTCTGACACTTTAAATTATGCACGACAATCCATTGAGTAAAACCGTTCCGCATTAGCGGCGTGGTCTTTGGATTTGTCATATTATTATTACTAAACTAATTATGAATTCTCATACCAGTCTCACGACTGACCCGTAGTTTGTTTCACCTTTTTGCAAACTCGGGTACCCTTCTTTCTACACGGGCAGCCAAGTAAAAAGGTTCATTCTTTGCTTGGAGTCTTCTTGGAGTGGCTCATTATCTTTGCTTGGATTTGCTTTTGCGGAGAGGTGATGACTTGGAGCTTTGAGGACAGCTATCATTTACTTCTATTGCATTTTTCTATCTTTAAGTTCAGTCATTAGACTTGTTTCTTTCGTATTGCTTATTTTGAGAGTTGGAACTTATTTCCATTTCTGCAAACTTGATGTAATAATTTGGAATTCTGTGACTGTTGGGATTCTGTGGTTTATGACATTATATTTCCGCTGCTATAATGTTATTATTCTATGGTTTTTCCTCTGCTATGTTGTATCAGTGATGTGTATTGTTATATTTATGTTGTATTCCATATGATTATTCCTTACTTCCACCTAGTGGAGGTTTGGGGTCATCACAGTTGGTATCAGAGCTTTGGTTACACTTAGCTTTGGAATATAACATATTTATAGCAAATTCGTTTACATAGAATCACAATATTCTATGGCGAACATTTCATGTGATACATAATAGCCAGTCACTTTCGTCATCTTTTCATTCATCCTTCGATCCTTTCTATCTCTTAGAACCACCATTACAGTTGTTCTGACTCTTCCCTTGATCGTACAGAACTAACTAAAAATGGGTTCTCGGGCCGCTAGAACTAGTAGAGCTGGAGCAAGGAGGCAAGACGCTACTGGGACTGAGGAGCTTTATTCCCAACGACACGGTTAAGAAGTTAGAAATTAAAACATTCTACGTTCTCTAGGTTAGTTCCTACTCTTCTATTTCTCTTTTCCTTTTCGAGGACGAAAAGTTCTTAAGTGGGGGAGATTGTAACAACCCTGAATTTTGGGGTAAATTTAAAATTTTATTTAAAGTGATTTTAATGGGTTTTGACTATTTTAAATAATCTATTTTAAATAATAATGATCACAAATTTGGTTCAAATCGAAGTTAGAATGAATAAATTAATTTTAATTATAAAAGAGCTAGAAATAGCGCGGTAGTTTGAAAAGTCAAACTTGAACTTTGACTGACCGTACAGGACGCAAAATTTAACGGATTTTAGTGAAACCAAAAATATTAGAATCTATTTAAAAATATCTTTCCAACGAATCCGAAAAATCGAAATTTCATAGCGGAAATCAAAAGTTATGGCCAATTCAATTTTTAGAAGGTCGCTAGGTAATTTGCATAGGTCAATAATGCTACTTTTTGCATATAAAGGAATTTCGACTCGAAACCACTTCCATTGAGTCCGGAATGACGTTTCTGCATTTAGAAAGTATAAACACTTATATATTTGGAGTTTCGAAAATTATTTGTTTAAAAATGTATTTTTAATATAAAATATATAGCCATAGAAAATAGTGATTTTTCAAACAGTGTCCGTTTCTGACGAAACCACCTTTGTTGGATTCGGAATACTAAATTATTGCTAGGTTTCAAATTTTAGAATTTTCCAAGCTAGTACGTGAGTGTGGCAAAAGAAACAGTATTTAGTCAGTTTCGGTCAAAATTAATTGACTGAAAAATAGCCATTTTTTAAAATATCTCAGAATTGAACGAAATAAATTTTGTTGGATACGTATCATCAAAACAAAGCTAAAAATGATTTTTTGGTAATTTTTAGAATTAAAATATAATTATAATTGATTTTTCAGTGTAAACGTGCAAATTTTTGACTTTAAAAATTCATTAAAAATTTATACGGGCTCAGAATTGAGCGAAATTAATTTTCATAGGTCCACAGCATCAAAACATAGCTAAATATATTTTTCGAGAATTTATGAAGTTAATTTGTGACCTCGGTGAATTTTCATGTACGGTATACATTAAAATATTAATAAAATAATATAATTATTCCAAAACTCATAATAAATTTCGGAATTGGGACCTGTAACATGTTCCATTGCGTTCAGAAGGCCTCAAAACCTTAAGAACGACAGTAAGAAGGCCTAAATCGGAGTTCGGACCAAAACGGGCCTTAACGGGCTAATTAAATTGTTAACTAATGATTAGGAAAACCTAATATAATATTATTTAAACCCGAATTCACTGTTCATCGCCTCCTTCCCGTCATTTTCTGCAGCCACCAAAACCCATTACCCTTCAAAACTTCAAACCTTGATTTCTCTCTCATTTCTCAACGAAATTTAGCGTGTGAGTACTCGTTTCGAAGCTCTTCCCGAGCTCTTCGATCTCCGATAAGTCCCAGCACCTCTCGTGCATCGTAGCGCCGCCACCAGGGCCGAGAAGCCTCCGCCGTTCGCTGCAAACCGGGCCCACCACGTGCGTGCGCACCTCCTCCAATTCCTGGCGCCGATAGCTCTCTCCAAGGCGGTCATTCTCCAACAAACGGCACCTAAAACCGTCAACCGTAGCCTGAGATATCTTGATCCAAAGTTTTGAATAAATTCTGAAAATAAGGTATGCTTCAGTTTTGCGACGCTTTTAAGCGTTGCTGCAGCAATTGTTAAAAGTCAGAATTATTCAAACATTGATAACTAATGCGTATGAACCCCGAATCTGAAAATTTCAGATCCGACAGGACCGTGGCGAAGAGTAGGCATTGCTGAGACTGATTAGACTGAATTCTGAATTTATTTAGCATTTTAAATTCTTATCCAATCAAGGTGAGAATTCATTTTAAGTTAAATTTAATTAGTTTAATTGTTATGGTTGCGTTATGAGAAGTTGAAAATCAATAATGGATGTTATTATGGATTATAGATTTGGATTGCTTTGCGATGTTAGGATGCTAGATCTGAAACTTTAAGTGATTAGATATGTGAGGATTTATTAATAATTTAATTTAATTTATTTAATTATTAATTCTTAGTGATTAAAGAATATCTCTTGATAAATCCGCTATGTATTAATATTTTGAATACGGATCTAAGTTGTTTATGTCCGTATGATGTTAGATCTATGAACCTAGATATTAGATCTAAATTCATTAACTAATTAAAATGATTATTTGTTAATTCATTTACATCATCACTCGTTGATTTGTCATATGCCATTAAAAATATCACCTTGTGTAAAATTTGGATGTAAAGTGTTAGATCTATGCTGGTTGATTTATTTGATTCTCTTTTTCTGTTGTTGATTGTGATGATTTATATTTTAGTATGCAAATCAAACATTTAGAATTTGCGATGATTTACATTTTACTATGTAAACCAAAGATTTGGCATTTACGATGATTTACAATTTAGTATGTAAATCAAAATTTTAGAATTTGCGATGATATACATTTTAGTATGTAAATTAAATGTTAGATTTGGTGTTGACATGAATTTACATTTTATTTTGTAAATTCAATATTAAGATTTGGCGTTGACATGAAATTTACATTTTACTTTGTAATTTAAAAGTAGAATTTGGCGTTGACATAAAATTTACATTTTATTATGTAAATTAAAGTTAGAATTTAGCGATGACATGAAATTTTCATTTTTATTATGTAAATTATAAAGTGAAATTATACTGTATGTTAAAATTACATTTTTCTTGGTAATTAAAAGGTGAATTTACATCTGATGAATTAAATTATATTTTATTATGTAATTTATGAATGAATTTACACCGCATGTTAGAAATATACATTTTTCTGTGAAATCAAAATGTGAATTTATGTTGTATGATAAAAACTACATTTTTTTATGTAATTACAATAGAAGTTTGTATTGTATGATAAAAATTACATCGTTGTATGTAATCAGAGATGGGGATTTGGCGATGTAATTAAAATTTACATTTTTATGTAATGTAAATAAAAGTGGGAATATGTTATGTATAAAAATTTACTTTATTTAAGGTTAATGGTATAGAATATTCGCCATAGGAAAATTTACATTTTTTTTATGTAAATACTATAGTAATTTTGATCGTAGGAAAATTTACACTTTAATGTAATTATTATAGTCATTCTTCTCCGTAGTAAACTTACATTATTTTTAGTGTAAATTTAAATATATTGGAATTCACCGTATGTTAAAATTTACATTTATTATTAATGTAATATGTATAAGAATTTCACCGTAGGGAAAAAGTCCACCTTTTATTTAATAAATAAAATAAGAATGTGACATGGAATATAAATATACATTTTTATTAATGTAAATAAATAGAATATTCACCATAGTTAAAGTTTACATTTTCATTGATGTAAATAAGAATGTGACATAGAATATAAATTTACATTTTTGTTAATGTTAAAATAGGAATTTACATTGTATGAGAAATTAACATTATTTTTGGTGTTAATAATAGGTAATTTACAATGCATGAAAAATTAACATTTTTAATGTTAATTAAATAGTAAGTTCACCGTATGATGAAATTAACATTTTTTTTAATATTATAATAATTATAACGTAGGATGTAATTAACATTTTTAAAGTTAATATTAATAAGTAATTTTACCGTGGGATAAAATTAACATTTTATGTTAATAATAAAGTATTTTCACCGTATGCATAAATTTACATTATTTCCAATGTAAATTAAATAGTAAATTTAACCGTAGGATGTTACTAACATTTTTAACGTTAATATAACACTATGGGTTGTCATTAACATTTTTTTGTTAATATTTAAAAGGAATTTAACATTTTTGTTAATGATAATAATAAGAGAATTTACATCGTATGAGAATTTAACATTTTTGTTAATGTTAAAAATTAGAATTTACATCGTATGAGAGTTTAACATTTTTGTTAATGTTAAAAATAAGAAATTTCATCGTATGACAAATTTAACATTTTCGTTAATGTTAAAAATAAGAAAATTCACCGTGTTTTAATTAACATTATTTTTAGAGTTAAATTAAAAGAAAATTCATCGTATGTTAATTAACATTATTTCAGTGTTAATATCAGAATAATTCCACCGTAGGAAAATTTCACATTTTTTTTAAGTTAATATAAGGGAAATGGCACTGTATGTACATATTACATTATTTTATAATGTAATTATAAAAAGGATTTACACCGTAGGATATAGTTACATACTTTTAATGTGTATCAAAATGAATATTTTCACCGTAGGATAAATGTACATTATTTTTACTGTACATAAAAAGAGGAATTTCACCGCATGATAAAAATTACATTTCTCTTTGTAAATAAAAAGGGAATTTCACCGCATGATTGGAATTACATTTTTCTTTGTAATTAAAGATGTGAATTTCACTGCATGAAAAAAAAGTTTCATTTTTCTATGTAAATGAAATATGAGTTTGCATTATATGTAAAGTTACATTATTTTAAATGTAAATGAAATAGAAACCTCACCCGTATGTAAAATTTGACATTATTTTACATGTAAATATAGCGTAGAGTTTGCGTGTAGATTAAAGATTACTTTTATTATAAAGAAGTAGAATGTACATGGTGAAATAAAATTTACATTTTATTTTATAAGGTAAGATATATAGAAATTTCACCATATGTAAAATTTACATTTTTCTTAATGTAAATATACATGAATTTCACCATATGTCCATTTTACATTATTTTTAATGTAAATTATATTGTAATCACAACGTAGGATAATTTTGCATTATTTTATAATGTAAATAAAAAGGGGATTTACACTGTAGGAAATTAACATTATTTATAATGTTAAGATAAAAGAATGATATTGTAGGATGAATTGACATTATTTATAATGTTAATAAAAAGAGAATTGACCGTAGTATAAGTGACATTATTTATGATATTTATAAAAAGAAAATTTACCGTAGGATAAGTGACATTATTTATAATGTTAATATAAAGGGTAATTTAACCATAGGATAAGTCAACATTATCTTTAATGTTAAAATTAAGAAAATATGCATCGTAGGATGAGTTAACATTATTCTAAATGTTAATATAAAAAGTTTATATACCAGAGGGAAAAATTTACATTATTTTAATGTTAAAATAAAGGAATTCCACCGTAGGATGAGTTTACATTTTATTCAATGTAAATAAGTAAGAATGTGACATGTAATTGCAAGTTTACATTTTATTAAATGTAAAGAAAACAAGAATGCGATATGTAATGAAAGTTTACATTTTAATTAATGTAAATAAAAATATGATTTTGAGAATGCGTCGTTAAATAAGAAGTTTGGCTATTTTAAATAATTAAAATAGAATGAATTGTTAATAAAAATATTATTAACGAATAAGAAGGATTTTCAAAATATATATATATATGTATATATATGTATATATATATGAGGATTGTTTGGGAAGTCCGAGATATTCTCATCCCAAATTAATCCAGCGGCGTTAAAGATCGAAGTAAGAAGACGACGCATGAAGACCGTAAATCTTCCCTCGAATGGACAGCGATCGAGACCCTGAATTGACTTGCTACCAATTCATGGGTCAAGATCATTGCCCAGACGCACGTGTTGGTTTCACGGATTTGACTTTCGTTCAGACCCAAAGCATAAGTTTAAATGGATGGTGTGTCTGACATCGTACTTCGTTATATATCATATTGTTGATTTTCTATTAATATATAAATATTGGTGGTGGAGAATTTATTCTCTACTTAACACCCATTTATGTATTGATGGAGAAGCAATGGTATGGTATGGAGTGACAGTGTGGCATACTAAGATGCAATGATCAAGGTTTCTTGTTGAAAAGCAGGCCTTGTGGGATGATCAAAGCATAGCCTGTTTAGGCATAGCTTTGTGTATGACGTGACTTCATGAGCCTCACACACCGGCGGAGTCTAAAACGGGAGAAGGGAACGCAGGGAGTGCACACGTTTCTATCTAGCTAGAGTGGTGCCAGGGACCTACCAGCGCTGGCATTTATTCATTGTGGTTGTTGGATTTTTCGAGGTCTCGATTTATGCGGTCGCCACTGGCCGTATTATAGGTCCAAAAGGACCGGGAAGCGTGTGTTCAGGAATTGCCAATCCATTAAGCATTAACGTATGGACCGGCCCTGCAGGATCCAAGGGTTGGACAGAGTACCAATCCTGGGGCATTGCTAGAGTGTCTCGAATCGGTAAGGATCTCCTCCCTAGCCTTGACTCAGATGGAAATCCAAATTCCAAATACGACCCTACGGTTTTGATTGTATTACTAGTATGGAGATATAGTAGGATGGGGTACTATGTTTCCTAGGATTGATACATTTATTTTGAAATGTTTTATTATACACTAATAATAATATTAAACTCGTATTTGCCGTATTTAGCATGTTTAATCACCATAAGGGAAAACTCTATCCTCTGGTGTGCGTTGCATTGTGTGATGGGACTTGAGTCTTATGGTGATTCCATTTTTCTAAAAAGCATTGCGATGTTGTACGTTCTGACACTTTAAATTATGCACGACAATCCATTGAGTAAATCCGTTCCGCATTAGCGGCGTGGTCTTTGGATTTGTCATATTATTATTACTAAACTAGTTATGAATTCTCATACCAGTCCCACGACTGACCCGTAGTTTGTTTCACCTTTTTGCAAACTCAGGTGCCCTCTTTTCTACACGGGCAGCCAAGTAAACAGGTTCATTCTTTGCTTGGAGTCTTCTTGGAGTGGCTCATTATCTTTGCTTGGATTTGCTTTTGCGGAGAGGTGATGACTTGGAGCTTTGAGGACAGCTATCATTTACTTCTATTGCATTTTTCTATCTTTAAGTTCAGTCATTAGACTTGTTTCTTTCGTATTGCTTATTTTGAGAGTTGGAACTTATTTCCATTTCTGCAAACTTGATGTAATAGTTTGGAATTCTGTGACTGTTGGGATTTTGTGGTTTATGACATTATATTTCCGCTGCTATAATGTTATTATTCTATGGTTTTTCCTCTGCTATGTTGTATCAGTGGTGTGTATTGTTATATTTATGTTGTATTCCATATGATTATTCCTTACTTCCACCTAGTGGAGGTTTGGGGTCATCACAGTTGGTATCAAAGCTTTGGTTACACTTAGCTTTGGAATATAACATATTTATAGCAAATTCGTTTACATAGAATCACAATATTCTATGGCGAACATTTCATGTGATACATAATAGCCAGTCACTTTCGTCATCTTTTCATTCATCCTTCGATCTTTTCTATCTCTTAGAACCACCATTGCAGTTGTTCTGACTCTTCCCTTGATCGTACAGAACTAACTAAAAATGGGTTCTCGGGCCGTTAGAACTAGTAGAGCTGGAGCAAGGAGGCAAGACACTACTGGGACTGAGGAGCTTTATTCCCAACGACACGGTTAAGAAGTTAGAAATTAAAACATTCTACGTTCTCTAGGTTAGTTCCTACTCTTCTATTTCTCTTTTCCTTTTCGAGGACGAAAAGTTCTTAAGTGGGGGAGATTGTAACAACCCTGAATTTTGGGGTAAATTTAAAATTTTATTTAAAGTGATTTTAATGGGTTTTGACTATTTTAAATAATCTATTTTAAATAATAATGATCACAAATTTGGTTCAAATCGAAGTTAGAATGAATAAATTAATTTTAATTATAAAAGAGCTAGAAATAGCGCGGTAGTTTGAAAAGTCAAACTTGAACTTTGACTGACCGTATAGGACGCAAAATTTAACGGATTTTAGTGAAACCAAAAATATTAGAATCTATTTACAAATATCTTTCCAACGAATCCGAAAAATCGAAATTTCATAGCGGAAATCAAAAGTTATGGCCAATTCAATTTTTAGAAGGTCGCTAGGTAATTTGCATAGGTCAATAATGCTACTTTTTGCATATAAAGGAATTTCGACTCGAAACCACTTCCATTGAGTCAGGAATGACGTTTCTGCATTTAAAAAGTATAAACACTTATATATTTGGAGTTTCGAAAATTATTTGTTTAAAAATGTATTTTTAATATAAAATATATAGCCATAGAAAATAGTGATTTTTCAAACAGTGTCTGTTTCTGACGAAACCACTTTTGTTGGATTCGTAATACTAAATTATTGCTAGGTTTCAAATTTTAGAATTTTCCAAGCTAGTACGTGAGCGTGGCAAAAGAAACAGTATTTAGTCAGTTTCGGTCAAAATTAATTGACTGAAAAATAACCATTTTTCAAAATATCTCAGAATTCAACGAAATAAATTTTGTTGGATTCGTATCATCAAAACAAAGCTAAAAATGATTTTTTGGTAATTTTTAGAATTAAAATATAATTATAATTGATTTTTCAGTGTAAACGGGCAAATTTTTGACTTTAAAAACTCATTCGGGCTCAGAATTGAGCGAAATTAATTTTCTTAGGTCCACAGCATCAAAACATAGCTAAATAAATTTTTCGAGAATTTTTTAAGTTAATTTGTGACCTCGGTGAATTTTCATGTACGGTATACATTAAAATATTTATAAAATAATATAATTTTTCCAAAACTCATAATAAATTTCGGAAATGGGTCCTGTAATATGTTCCATTGCGTTCAGAAGGCCTCAAAACCTTAAGAACGACAGTAAGCAGGCCTAAATCGGAGTTCGGACCAAAACGGGCCTTAACGGGCTAATTAAATTGTTAACTAATGATTAGGAAAACCTAATATAATATTATTTAAACCCGAATTCACTGTTCATCGTCTCCTTCCCGTCATTTTCTGCAGCCACCAAAACCCATTACCCTTCAAAACTTCAAACCTTGATTTCTCTCTCATTTCTCAACGAAATTTAGCGTGTGAGTACTCGTTTCGAAGCTCTTCTCGAGCTCTTCGATCTCCGACAAGTCCCAGCACCTCTCGTGCATCGTAGCGCCGCTACCAGGGCCGAGAAGCCGCCGCCGTTCGCTGCAAACCGGGCCCACCACGTGCGTGCGCACCTCCTCCAATTCCTGGCGCCGATAGCTCTCTCCAAGGCGGTCATTCTCCAACAAACAGCACCTAAAACCGTCAACCGTAGCCTGAGATATCTTGATCCAAAGTTTTGAATAAATTCTGAAAATAAGGTATGCTTCAGATTTTGCGACGCTTTTAAGCGTTGCTGCAGCAGTTGTTAAAAGTCAGAATTATTCAAACATTGATAACTAATGCGTATGAACCCCGAATCTGAAAATTTCAGATCCGACAGGACCGTGGCGAAGAGTAGGCTTTGCTGAGACTGATTAGAGTGAATTCTGAATTTATTTAGCATTTTATATTCTTATCCAATCAAGGTGAGAATTCATTTTAAGTTAAATTTAATTAGTTTAATTGTTATGCTTGCGTTATGAGAAGTTGAAAATCAATAATGGATGTTATTATGGATTATAGATTTGGATTGCTTTGCGATGTTAGGATGCTAGATCTGAAACTTTAAGTGATTAGATATGTGAGGATTTATTAATAATTTAATTTAATTAATTTAATTATTAATTCTTAGTGGTTAAAGAATATCTCTTGATAAATCCGCTATGTATTAATATTTTGAATACGGATCTAAGTTGTTTATGTCCGTATGATGTTAGATCTATGAACCTAGATATTAGATCTAAATTCATTAACTAATTAAAATGATTATTTGTTAATTCATTTACATCATCCCTCGTTGATTTGTCATATGCCATTAAAAATATCACCTCGTGTAAAATTTGGATGTAAAGTGTTAGATCTATGCTGGTTGATTTATTTGATTCTCTTTTTCTGTTGTTGATTGTGATGATTTATATTTTAGTATGCAAATCAAACATTTAGAATTTGCGATGATTTACATTTTACTATGTAAACCAAAGATTTGGCATTTACGATAATTTACAATTTAGTATGTAAATCAAAATTTTAGAATTTGCGATGATATACATTTTAGTATGTAAATTAAATGTTAGATTTGGCGTTGACATGAATTTACATTTTATTTTGTAAATTCAATATTAAGATTTGGCGTTGACATGAAATTTACATTTTACTTTGTAATTTAAAAGTAGAATTTGGCGTTGACATAAAATTTACATTTTATTATGTAAATTAAAGTTAGAATTTAGCGATGACATGAAATTTTCATTTTTATTATGTAAATTATAAAGTGAAATTATACTGTATGTTAAAATTACATTTTTCTTGGTAATTAAAAGGTGAATTTACATCTGATGAATTAAATTATATTTTATTATGTAATTTAAGAATGAATTTACACCGCATGTTAGAAATATACATTTTTCTGTGAAATCAAAATGTGAATTTATGTTGTATGATAAAAACTACATTTTTAATGTAATTACAATAGAAGTTTGTATTGTATGATAAAAATTACATCGTTGTATGTAATCAGAGATGGGGATTTGGCGATGTAATTAAAATTTACATTTTTATGTAATGTAAATAAAAGTGGGAATATGTTATGTATAAAAATTTACTTTATTTAAGGTTAATGGTATAGAATATTCGCCATAGGAAAATTTATATTTTTTTTTATGTAAATACTATAGTAATTTTGATCGTAGGAAAATTTACACTTTAATGTAATTATTATAGTCATTCTTCTCCGTAGTAAACTTACATTATTTTTAGTGTAAATGTAAATATATAGGAATTCACCGTATGTTAAAATTTACATTTATTATTAATGTAATATGTATAAGAATTTCACCGTAGGGAAAAAGTCCACCTTTTATTTAATAAATAAAATAAGAATGTGACATGGAATATAATTATACATTTTTATTAATGTAAATAAATAGAATATTCACCATAGTTAAAGTTTACATTTTCATTGATGTAAATAAGAATGTGACATAGAATATAAATTTACATTTTTGTTAATGTTAAAATAGGAATTTACATTGTATGAGAAATTAACATTATTTTTGGTGTTAATAATAGGTAATTTACAATGCATGAAAAATTAACATTTTTAATGTTAATTAAATAGTAAGTTCACCGTATGATGAAATTAACATTTTTTTTAATATTATAAAAATTATAACGTATGATGTAATTAACATTTTTAAAGTTAATATTAATAAGTAATTTTACCGTGGGATAAAATTAACATTTATGGTTAATAATAAAGTATTTTCACCGTATGCATAAATTTACATTATTTCCAATGTAAATTAAATAGTAAATTTAACCGTAGGATGTTACTAACATTTTTAACGTTAATATAACACTATGGGTTGTCATTAACATTTTTTTGTTAATATTTAAAAGGAATTTAACATTTTTGTTAATGATAATAATAAGAGAATTTGCATCGTATGAGAATTTAACATTTTTGTTAATGTTAAAAATTAGAATTTACATCGTATGAGAGTTTAACATTTTTGTTAATGTTAAAAATAAGAAATTTCATCGTATGACAAATTTAACATTTTCGTTAATGTTAAAAATAAGAAAATACATCGTGTGTTAATTAACATTATTTTTAGAGTTAATTTAAAAGAAAATTCATCGTATGTTAATTAACATTATTTCAATGTTAATATCAGAATAATTCCACCGTAGGAAAATTTCACATTTTTATTAAAGTTAATATAAGGGAAATGGCACTGTATGTACAAATTACATTATTTTATAATGTAATTATAAAAAGGATTTACACCGTAGGATATAGTTACATACTTTTAATGTGTATCAAAATGAATATTTTCACCATAGGATAAATGTACATTATTTTTACTGTACATAAAAAGAGGAATTTCACCGCATGATAAAAATTACATTTCTCTTTGTAAATAAAAAGGGAATTTCACCGCATGATTGGAATTACATTTTTCTTTGTAATTAAAGATGTGAATTTCACTGCATTAAAAAAAAGTTTCATTTTTCTATGTAAATGAAATATAAGTTTGCATTATATGTAAAGTTACATTATTTTAAATGTAAATGAAATAGAAACCTCACCCGTATGTAAAATTTGACATTATTTTACATGTAAATATAGAGTAGAGTTTGCATGTAGATTAAAGATTACTTTTATTATAAAGAAGTAGAATGTACATGGTGAAATAAAATTTACATTTTATTTTATAAGGTAAGATATATAGAAATTTCACCATATGTAAAATTTACATTTTTCTTAATGTAAATATACATGAATTTCACCGTATGTCCATTTTACATTATTTTTAATGTAAATTATATAGTAATCACAACGTAGGATAATTTTGCATTATTTTATAATGTAAATAAAAAGGGGATTTACACTGTAGGAAATTAACATTATTTATAATGTTAAGATAAAAGAATGATATCGTAGGATGAATTGACATTATTTATAATGTTAATAAAAAGAGAATTGACCGTAGTATAAGCGACATTATTTATGATATTTATAAAAAGAAAATTTACCGTAGGATAAGTGACATTATTTATAATGTTAATATAAAGGGTAATTTAACCATAGGATAAGTCAACATTATCTTTAATGTTAAAATTAAGAAAATATGCATCGTAGGATGAGTTAACATTATTCTAAATGTTAATATAAAAAGTGTATATACCATAGGGAAAAATTTACATTATTTTAATGTTAAAATAAAGGAATTCCACCGTAGGATGAGTTTACATTTTATTCAATGTAAATAAGTAAGAATGTGACATGTAATTGCAAGTTTACATTTTATTAAATGTAAAGAAAACAAGAATGCGATATGTAATGAAAGTTTACATTTTAATTAATGTAAATAAAAATATGATTTTGAGAATGCGTCGTTAAATAAGAAGTTTGGCTATTTTAAATAATTAAAATAGAATGAATTGTTAATAAAAATATTATTAACGAATAAGAAGGATTTTCAAAATATATATATATATATGTATATATATATACGAGGATTGTTTGGGAAGTCCGAGATATTCTCATTCCAAATTAATCCAGCGGCGTTAAAGATCGAAGTAAGAAGACGACGCATGAAGACCGTAAATCTTCCCTCGAATGGACAGCAATCGAGACCCTGAATTGACTTGCTACCAATTCATGGGTCAAGGTCATTGCCCAGACGTACGTGTTGGTTTCACGGATTTGACTTTCGTTCAGACCCAGAGCATAAGTTTAAATGGATGGTGTGTCTGACATTGTACTTCGTTATATATCATATTGTTGATTTTCTGTTAATATATAAATATTGGTGGTGGAGAATTTATTCTCTACTTAACACCCATTTATGTATTGATGGAGAAGCAATGGTATGGTATGGAGTGACAGTGTGGCATACTAAGATGCAATGATCAAGGTTTCTTGTTGAAAAGCAGGCCTTGTGGGATGATCAAAGCATAGCCTGTTTAGGCATAGCTTTGTGTATGACGTGACTTCATGAGCCTCACACACCGGCGGAGTCTAAAACGGGAGAAGAGAACGCAGGGAGTGCACACGTTTCTTTCTAGCTAGAGTGGTGCCAGGGACCTACCAGCGCTGACATTTATTCATTGTGGTTGTTGGATTTTTCGAGGCCTCGATTTATGCGGTCGCCACTGGCCGTATTATAGGTCCAAAAGGACCGGGAAGCGTGTGTTCAGGAATTGCCAATCCATTAAGCGTTAACGTATGGACCGGCCCTGCAGGATCCAAGGGTTGGACAGAGTACCAATCCTGGGGCATTGCTAGAGTGTCTCGAATCGGTAAGGATCTCCTCCCTAGCCTTGACTCAGATGGAAATCCAAATTCCAAATACGACCTACGGTTTTGATTGTATTACTAGTATGGAGATATAGTAGGTTGGGGTACTATGTTTCCTAGGATTGATACATTTATTTTGAAATGTTTTATTATACACTAATAATAATATTAAACTCGTATTTGTCGTATTTAGCATGTTTAATCACCATAAGGGAAAACTCTATCCTCTGGTGTGCGTTGCATTGTGTGATGGGACTTGAGTCTTATGGTGATTCCATTTTTCTAAAAAGCATTGCGATGTTGTACGTTCTGACACTTTAAATTATGCACGACAATCCATTGAGTAAACCCGTTCCACATTAGCGGCGTGGTCTTTGGATTTGTCATATTATTATTACTAAACTAGTTATGAATTCTCATACCAGTCCCACGACTGACCCGTAGTTTGTTTCACCTTTTTGCAAACTCGGGTGCCCTCTTTTCTACACGGGCAGCCAAGTAAACAGGTTCATTCTTTGCTTGGAGTCTTCTTGGAGTGGCTCATTATCTTTGCTTGGATTTGCTTTTGCGGAGAGGTGATGACTTGGAGCTTTGAGGACAGCTATCATTTACTTATATTGCATTTTTCTATCTTTAAGTTCAGTCATTAGACTTGTTTCTTTCGTATTGCTTATTTTGAGAGTTGGAACTTATTTCCATTTCTGCAAACTTGATGCAATAATTTGGAATTCTGTGACTGTTGGGATTCTGTGGTTTATGACATTATATTTCCGCTGCTATAATGTTATTATTCTATGGTTTTTCCTCTGCTATGTTGTATCAGCGATGTGTATTGTTATATTTATGTTGTATTCCAGATGATTATTCCTTACTTCCACCTAGTGGAGGTTTGGGGTCATCACAGATCCTGAGCTCTAACTTCCCATATTGGACTACCTTTGCATCTCGGGTTATTGGTCAATACTGGATCGGGTCGGGTTCACCTTCTAGCCATTGGTTCGGGTTGGTTCCTCTACCTTGAGTTGGTTCTGTTCGTCGTCTTCTCCTGTAGCGGTTCGGTTCGGGTCCACAGCGCTGCATCGGTTTGGGTCGAGTGTCCCACTTCGGGTTGGGTCGGGTTGCGATCTCCCATTCAGTTCGTGCTCCCGCTTCGATCAGCTCCCTCGTTCTCCATTTACTCCGATCCGATCCCTTCGCCTTACTCCAGTCCGAGCCCTTCATCCTTAAGTCGATCCGATCCGGGCCCTTCATCCTTAAGTTGATCCGATCCCCAGCTTAACCAACATGGCCTTCCTTTTTTGCCAAGCCTCTTTTGTGCCAGGCTCCAGTTCGGGTCGGGTTCTTTGCCCAGCTCTCCTATCCGATCCGAGCCCATATCCGATCCGATCTGAAACCCTGCACAACTTTCTGCAACTTTTTCCAGCAACTTGTTTACGCCATTCGACGACGTTTTCGACCAATCTAACTATTCTAATCAATCACAAATCATCCCAAACAGTCATAGCAATATAGCAAACTAACCACAAACACCAAAACAATGAATTTACATGTCAAAATGGATCAAATATACCCAAAACCTCATATTTTCCCTTAAGCATGTTTAAGCAAAACTAATCATAGGGTTAACAAAACTTAACCAAATTAAACCAAATTTCTACCAGAGGCATAAAATATTATTTTCGAATTTATAGATATTTTTCCAGAATTTATTAGTGTATAAATTCGCTAATCTTCACTAATTACCCTTAATTAACTGTAATTAGTGTCAAAACTATGCAAATCACTCACCTTGGCCACAAATAAAATTCTCAGAACTAAAACCTCGCTGATTTGGGTGAATACTGATGTCTAACAGCAGCTCTAACCTTGCTTTCGTGTTTTCTCTCCTTAATTTGATGTAGATTAAACCAAAACTTGATTAGAAAGTGATTTGGGGATGTTTCTAGATGTTGGCAGCCATTGTTAGGGTTCAAGAATGAAAGTGGCGGCTGAAAGAAATGTTTTCTAACCCTAATCAGCCCCTATACATCTCCAATTCCGAAATCCCCTTTGGGCCTAGCTGTTAATTACCCGGTTAAGCCCAATTAAGCTGTTTTTCACTATCTAAAACTTGTTTCAGCCATCCCTCCCGAACGGTGAGTCCGTTTGGTTAATGTGACCACTCTATGGAATTATAAACCATCATCCGAAGCCAATGGAAGTGGTTTCAGGTCAAAATTCCTTTCCAATCAAAAGTTATGGCCAAAACAGTGCCAACTAGGGGTAAAATGGTCATTTAAAAATTGACAAAAATCATGAACATGGGAAATGACCCCAATAGTCATCTCCCAAAGTTACATAACCATACGACTTCGTATGTGAGAGAAATAAATATTCTACGATCATATGATGCGTAGAATGCGGGTCGTTACAAAAATAATCTCTTTAAACTTGGTATCTCGGTTTCATTTCAAATAATTGAAATAATATATATATATATATATATATATATTTCTTTGATATCAAATCATACTTCACATCGGAATGTAAAAACAAATCATTTTTGAAAATCTTCAATATTCCACGATAAAAGTTAATCAACATATATGCCACTAGATCAGGTGGTTTATCCCGATAACAAGACCACTAGGTCCTAGCCATCATACAATAAATAAACATTGTCTCTCTATCATTCTAGAGCAGATGGTCTTTAAGGGTCTCATCTAACCCATACCAAGTTTTTAGTTACTGGTTATCTGAATCTCCACTAACACCTCAAATCCTTTCACATCCCGAAGTTATAAATCATTTCGCAATAATAATCATTATTATCTTCAAATCATAGTGTTGTTGCTTTCAAAATCTTTTAGACAACGAGATTTAAGTCGTTGAAATTCTCTTCATTTATAAAACATTATAAGCCATTTATTATCTTTAAAATAATTATTTCCAAATATTTTCTATTTCTGAAAATCAATATTTCATTTAGGCTGTGTTTGTTTTGAGGAAAAAGTGTTTTTTAGGTGCTGAATCAAAATGCTGAATACATTCAGCGGTATTAAGAATGTTTGGTTCCAACCCTCAATCGGCAAAACTCGGTCAAACAAGCAAAATATCATTAAGCTCAAATCTGAGCTTTTTTTAGCTGTTGAATCGATGATAATTTTACAACGGATAGCTTCAGTTCTTTTATATGTTGGACTGCTGAAGGAAGTCACACAGGAAAACAGCTTTATCTCTGCACTGCTTCATCACACTGCTTTATCTTTCTACCATACCAGGTAACAGCACTTTTCTTCTTTGAATTCAGTATATTTTTTGTTTGAATTGGCCAAATCAATAATCATAGAGCTGTTAACAAACGAAACAAGAGACTGTCATTTTGGATGATTTGCATCATCCTCTATTGTTGCCCGTTTCAAATCTGATGAAATAATTGGGTATTTAAAGTAGTTGGTTTATGGTTTTTGACTTATCCCTACACCTATGCCTGTTTATATTTAATAGAAATGAATGTTTTAACATGATTTTTAACTTTAAATGAATTGTGGTTCTCATCACTGATTTCAACACATGACATGGCGATCTCTCTTATGGTGTTAAATATTATTCTACTGAAGTAGGAAAAATGGAAGCGTGGTCATCTTAATTATTACCACTTCATTTTAGAACAACAGTCCTTTAGCTCCTTTATGTGTTTCACGTATGGTAATGTATATAAGAAAACATTTGGAAACCATACAACAATCTGCATGAATTGTCCTTTCAGTTTGAGTTCATTGTCAGAATTGTTACTATCATGATTCACAAACAGGTTGTCTAGTAAATTTACCTTTGATTAACATAATGCATCTGTTCATATTTTAATTGTTGTAGATCGGAACTGGTGGTTGTTTCACTGACTAGAAATCCCTACTTGTTATTTGGTATCAAATTTGATCATGTTTCTATATTGAATTCCCTTGTAAGGAATGATAGATAGTATATGATTTGTCCTTGTATTTGCTGCTTTTTGAATTGGTTGGTTGATTTTGTTTTCACTGGTGTTGGTTGAGAAGTAATCAGTTTTCTGCAACTTTTACTGATGTCTGATGTTGGTTGAATTAGCAATGTATGTTGCACTAAGAACGAATTTTCTATAAGATTGAGTTTTCATTAACAATGTATGTTGCACGAAGAATATATTTTCAGATTAATATGCATTAGCTATTATTTTTATTACGTATTTGTTGAGAACAATGTGTTTAAAGATTTACTTCAACTGTCCATGTGTAACTTCTGCATAAATGACCTGTTTTAATTTTTAAATGTCCATGTGCAATTCGTAGGATGACATCACGTAGGAACTCTAAAAGTAAATATACGAGCAACGAAGCAAACAAAGCTTCAAAGAGCAGGGCCACATTTGCATTAAATCCTGAAATGGAAAATAAAATTCTACAGTTATGTGTACGAGAACTCATTAAGCAGGGATATAAAGGTGCTTTGACTTTTGACTCATGGAAAAAAATGGAGAAAGACTTCAATACAAAGTGAAATGTCAACTATGAACATAAGCAATTCAAAAATCATTATAGCTATTTAAAAGAAGATTATTTATTATGGACTAAAATAATTGGGCTGTCTGGACATAGATTCAACACTGAGATGAATACCATACATTGGCCTTCAGAAAAATGGGATGATGTCATTCAGGCAAGTTCATCATTTTTTAATACTAATTTTATTATTATTCTCACACTTTGAAAATGATTTATCTTTTTTACTGCACTTAACAGCAACATCCTAAAGCACAAAAATTTAGAAACAATCCTTTAGAAAATGTTGTCATGTTGAAGGAGATATTTGATAGTACTATTGCAAAAGGAGGAAACGCATGGTCGTCTGCATCATCTAATCCACCTCCTAATACAGACATTGCTCAACCAGAAGATGAAAATATAAATGAAGCTAATGCAGAGGTAGAAGAAGAATGTTTGCCTACTTATGTGGAAGATGAGTTTTTTGAAGTTGTCGCAGTAACTGGAGTGCAAAATAGTCCACCTAATAGACAGGCAGATGATAATAACTCACCTAACTTCAAACCTAGTTCGTCTACGAGAAAAAAACACAACAGTTCAAGTGGTGAACCAGTGGATAAACAAATTAAAGGTTTAATTGGAGTTATTAAAGGCCAATTTGAAAAGGAGGAAGCTGCAAATGGACGTTCAATCGGTGCTGCAATTGTTGCATTAAAGGAATTAAGGGACACGAGTGCTATATCTCAGCAGGAGTATATGAAAGCAAAGATATTATTTTGTGACAAACAAGAGTTGAGAGTAGCTTTTTTGCATGAGGAGAGCATAGTTAATAGACTTGAATTTTTAAATTATGTATTAGAGGTTTAAAAATGATTTGTTTATTATGGTGGAGATGATGGACTTTTTAGGTTTTATTTTGAAATGAATAATTGTTTAGAGTTGAACTAGTTATTTACGTTTGCTTAGCATGTTGTATTTAGGTATGTCTTTGACATTTTCATGAATAAAATTGAAGTTCCGTTTGGTTTTCATTTCATACATGTTTTATTTTGGATATGATGCTTATATGGTAATAAGTAGTGATGATATTTAGTTATATTATGATTGTCTTTCATCACTTTAATATATTATCTTTAAGTAATACAGATATGTTATATTTTGTTATTGCAGGATGATGTCTAAAGAAAGGCTCTTAATGATGTTGTTAGCACTTTCAGTATTACTTAAGAACAAGAAAAATAAAAATGCTAGATAAAAGGTTCTAACTTCATCCCTTTCTGGAAAAGAGCACATGAAAGAGCTCTTGAATGGTCCTTCGGTTGTGATGTATGATAAATTTAGAATGGATAAATCATCATTCTTGAAGCTGTGTTGTTACTTTCGAGAAAAGAATTGGCTTTAAGATAGTAAATATGTTGAAGTTGAAGAGAAAATGGCGATGTTTTTATCCACCATATGCCATAACATTAGAAATCGGATTATTAGATATTGTTTTCAACATTTAGGTCAAATGGTTAGTAAGTATTTTCATGAGGTATTGACGGCTATGAGAGACTTTGCTCGAGAAATGATACTTCCGCCAGATTTTGACAAACCAATTGAAAATATACAGTCTCATGTACAACTAAGAGAAGGTCCTTTCAAAGGTGCAATCGGGGCATTGGATGGTACATTAATAGATGCAAATATTCCAATACGTGAACAAATTCCATTCAGAGGCAGAGGCCGGGGTAACTGCTATCAAAATGTAATGGCCGTACGTGATTTCGATATGAAATTTGTCTATGTGATGGCAGGATGGGAAGGACTAGATTATGATTCAAGGGTGCTCAATGAAACAACTCGTAATCCTGCTAATAACTTTCCTATACCTCCATTATGTAAGTAAATTACACGAGTTTACATTTAAAATGAACTGATGTTGTATTATGCTTATTTTTTCCTCTTTTGTTACAGATAAGTATTACCTTTGTGACGTGGCTTATGCAAATACCAGACGATTTTTATCGCCTTATCGGAACACACGTTATTGGTTGAACAATTACAGAAACAACTCTATGACAAATAAAAAAGAAAAATTTAATCATGCACACACGCGATTAAGAAACGTCATCGAACGAAGTTTTGGTGTTTTAAAGAAAAGATTTCCCATTTTAAATAAAATGCCTTCATACAAATTTTCCAACCAAAGAGATATTGTTATCGCATGCACGACAATACACAACTTTCTACGTCGCGTCTTGCTTGATGATGAATTATTTTTGGGAGCTGAGTAAGAAGAAGATGACACAAATGAGGAAACAAGCAATGGAATTGATAATCAAGAACCACCACAGGCTCCACCAACTTACAATGAAGTGTTTTCATCCAAGTCACAATCTTTTATGTTAAATTTGCGTGATCAAATTGCAGATCTTCTCTAGTTTTTTTTACTCTAGTCGTACTGTTAATAAGTTGCTTTGATTTTTATTTCGTGAAGGCACTCAATGAAAAATATTTCCATTTGTAGTTTGTAATAACTCAAGACAGGTAATTTCATTGGCCATGTCGAATAATACATGAATTAACCATACATGGAAAATTTGTCAGCTAACAAGTTATTACAAAAAACCAAATTTACAATTAGCATGTAATCAAACAACATTTTCACACTCAGCATTCAGCAATCAGCATTCAGCAATCAGCATTCTGCAATCATCATTCAGCATTCAGCAATCAGCATTCAACATTCAGCAATTTTAACAAACGATACTTTAATATCCTTCTAGGAAAACCATATTTCAAAACTTATTCATTTAAATTTATGCTTACAAATTAAATGAATCAAATATTATCGCTAAACACCTTACAGTCAAATCATGAAATAAACCATAAGGCGTCAGTGTAACAATATTTTATACCCAAACCCAATGTTAAAACAGAAACAGATATCTGCTCATAAGTTATTCGAGCGCAATCAATACAATCAGCCAAACAATAATAATCAACGCTAAATGAAACTCAAATAAAACCACGGGAATTCAAATTTAAATCTATAATGGCGGCGACTGCTTCTTCCTCCAAATTTCTTCCATCTGAACCTCACCGCTCGTCTCTCCTTACTTTCTCATCCATTTTGACCTCCGTCAGCCATCCTTCTTCCCTTTCCCGCTTCTTCTTTTGATTTCCTTTTGTTGTCATTGTCTCGTTTCCCCTTTTTTCCCTCTGTTGCCTTAACCCTAGCCTTTTCTGTTCTTTTGGCTCTTGAGTTCATCAAGCTGTCAAGGATCCCGCACCAACATCGAACAGGTTCCTTCCCCACTTCCCTACGCTTTCTGGTGTCTTTATCTCATATCTGGTTGTTGTATTTTTTAATTCCGATTATCTCCAAGTTCCCCTTTCTTAATTCCAGCGTCATCCTTCCTTAATTCTCTTCTTAATGTCGTTTTCCACCTCGTTTTTATTGGCGTTGTGAGCCATCTTGTTTCTGGCGACTCCGCCACTGTGCTCAACTTAGATCTTGTGTCGAACTCCCCCGTGGAGCTGCTGGTGCTCCTGTCTTGTCATGGGGGTGATATTCAACAGCGCAGTTTAGTTTGGCTTTGTTTTATAGCCCTGTTTTAAGTGTATGATCGAGTGTTGTTGGTTGTTCTGTTGGGAATTGTGGTTGTTGGTGTCATTTGATCTTGTGAGTTGGTTGATGCTGCTTTGTGAGTGTTGGATGGTCAAGCTTTCTGCCTTTATTGTTCCCGATTTGTTTTGCCTCCTTTTTGCTTCAAGCTTCGGTCTTCACCTCCTTCCATTGTGTGGGAGCCACTTCATGTAATTTCGGATTAGTGGTACTTTTCCTTTGTCAGATTTGGTGTGCTTGGTCTGATTTTCAACTGGTGATTCCTTTTGTTGTTGGCATTGTAGGTTTGTGGTGAACGTGATGTGTGACTGGAGTACAATAATGCCTCCTTTATGACTGGTCTTGTGACTCGTCATTCCATGACCGGTTAGCTGAGTTTTTATCACTGAGTCTGGCATTCTTCGCCTTGCTCGGTGGGCTTTGTATGAGAACTCAGTTTCATCAACTATTCGGCTGTCTGCGATGGTACGTGTTGTGGTGCTTTGGTTTTCAATGTTCTTTATGCTATCGTCCGTTTCATTGCAAACTGAGGTTTGTTTCTTTATTGCTGGAGTTGGGAGTGCTATATTGTATCTTGGGTTATCTCTCTCGAAGTTTGAATCCATCTGTTTAGGGTTTGGTGGGTAGGTTTTGTTCGTGACTTGGCTTTGTTGTTCAGTGGGTTTGGTGTGCGCCTTCAGCGGCACGAGTTTCGTGCTTTCTTGTCGTGCTATGTGGTGTTTTAGTCACTCATTGGTGTAGGTGTGGTGCTTTTGATTGGTGACGGTTGCTTGTTTGTGTTGTGTTTTGCCCTGTTTGTGTTGTGTTTTACCCTGTTTGTATTGTGTCATCTAAATAATATAAATTTTAAGATCAAACTTACCTCCAAGAGCCCTGCCTCCGCCCATGCACGGGTACCCCTACACACACGTACAACTTCCTCCCTATGCACGCACAGTTTTGCTCTTGTTTCCTCATGTCCGCACGCCCAGAATGACACGACCATCCCAATGTGCATTCGCGCACGCAACACCATCCAACATACATGCATAATTATTTTTTCCATGTCCCAGCGTATATAATAACACTGGAAAGAATCTCCCCTTCCCTTTGCTTCTATCTTTTACTTTTTCCTATATGTGCTGTGTGAGTTTATCAAAGTGTGCGGTATTATTTTGTATTTTCCTTCGTTTTGTTTCATTCCATAGAATTGGCAGGGGTAAAGAAAAGTGACTGAGAAATGAAAATGACCTTCTTTTCTCTCGTTTCTAATTGATTCATGCGTCAGTCATTTTTATAAGAAAAACGGACAGTGTAATTATATTCTAACTTCTACTGCGTGCAAATGGAAATGTCCACAATTAGCTATGGTTTGGCTAGGGTGAATATGAAGTCTGTCTTGAAGTAACCTGGCTTTGCATTGCATTAAGGTGATTCGTTGAGATTTGTGATACAAAATAACATATATAGGAAATAGTTATCCAAAGAATGAAAGCTATATTTTCAAATGACCAAAAAAATATTGCATATATAATTATATCTGCGTGTGTATTAGTATTAATAATTAAAGAGAACATTTAATTTTCTAAAATTGGATGCAACAAATTAGCGCTGCTCTCGTGTACATGATGATTGATCATCATTTAATAAATAGAGGCATAAATTTTATTATGTCCAACGAACCCTTGTTTTAGGATATTTTTTTTGTTTTTCTTTTTTTTCTTTTTCTTGTCTGTTTCAAGAGAAAATTAATAAGATTGAGAGGGGAAAAAAAAAATTGTTTATGCGTTGTTTTTTCTCCGGTTCTTTTTTTTTTTTTTTTTAACAAATTTATTCTTTATGGATTTTTAGCAACCCTAACACATCAAGCATGCATCAAATCAATAAATAACAAGAAAAAATAATTGATGGATCGCATTGCAGCAGTTGAAAACTTTGACAATAAAGCCAAGGATACAACAAAGAGGGAATGCCCTTGTGCAAAATAGGCTTGGAATAAAGCAAATATACAACAGCTTGATGGATGATGATGGTTGAGAAACAAAAAACATTGAACTGTTGGTTACATCAAAGTAAGATAGCCTTGTGCATTATACATTCATATTCGATTCAATATTATAAACATTATCATTCTTTTAGATGCCAAGATGCATAGAAGTAAGACTGTTATGGTAACAGTTATAAATTTACCATTACTATATCATTAACAGACGATAGGTAACTATTTTAAGTTGGAATCAGTATATCAGATAAAATGGTATGGTAACGGTAACTTTATCATTCTTAATGGTAAATTGTCGGTCACGTTTCTTCAATACTAGAGGCAACGATAATTTTACTAGTCAATTTAATACATATTAATATTCATCTAATATGTTTTCTTACATGCATTTAGAACCCAATAAATGAATAAACTTAGTTCATTAATGAGGTGAAATAAATTCGGATATACTCTTTTTTCATTCATGTTTTTCATTAATTAACACTACATATAGTATAATAAAGATACACTATGTATTAAAAAAAAAAAAAATTAAAATACAAACTTTGATGGATAAACGGTAACTTATCGTTACTAGTGTAACAATTACCGGAATATCGGTATACCTATCGATCGGTAACGGTAATGGTTAGCAATTTTGACTTACCAGTAAAAACGGTATGATAACGATATTTGCCAAATGGTAACGATAATTGTTACTGTAACAGCCCTACATGGGAGGCTCTTGCTTTGTTCACAACTCACACCCAATAAGTCTGACTCATTAACCAATGACCTAGGTTGTTTGACAGCAAGGAGAATGAGATTGGTAGTAGTAATACTAAAATCAACGTTGTGAGTTAATAATTTATTAGCTGAACCAACGGATTTTTAGTCCAATGGAATGGATGCATTTGATGAAACCCTTTTCTAATAGTAAAGGTGGGGATCCAAATTCATGAATAAACGAATAAACCAAACAAGCCAAGCAGTAGGAATTTCAAATGCTGTTTTGTTAGACTAAAATAAGCATAAAACTAAACAAACTATGACCCTACAAAGAGAGAACATCACCTTATAAACCAAGGACTCAAGCAACTCTACCGTACTAGAAACCTTGCACAATGAAATTCCTTACTTGATCTCAGTTAGTGCCAATTGATAACACCTGTCTAGCACGGCATTGTTATAACAATCCTACAATTTTTCCCTCTCCTACGGCCTCGTCTGCCACGCCCTCCTCGTCTTATTCGGACTCCTTGTCTGCCACCTCTGCGTCTACGAACACGGCTTAGTGCTGTAACCAAAGGAGCTGTTCTAACTTGATAACCGTTTCTGGAAATGCCAATGGTAATATCAAACCCATTGTCTCGAGCAGCAGTAAAAGTTACGGGTTTTTCAATATACGTGCCAACTACTTCAGTTTTCATTGGCATTCCATCGAGTCGCACATTATTGTAAAGCTCCATGGCTGCTAATGCGTGCTCCTTCCTTGAAAAAACCACTTCGGCTGTTCCATTAGATCTTCCGCAACTGTCATAGTGGATCGAGTACCTTTTTAGATCGCCCACATCTGAGAAAAGAACCCCAATGTCCTCATCGGTAACACCGTAATCCAAATTGGAAATGTAAAGCTTAGTCCCAGTTTCAATTGAAGAAACCCTAGCCCCCGGAGCACCATAGTTTTTCTCGGGGGAGATGTAATATCCGTCCTCCGTTGAGTGGAAGATACAGCGATCGGAGCGGTTGGCTTGGCGTTTCGTGGGGCGGCGGACGGGACTACAACGGCCTTCGCGGCTTGGGGAGCGGCTGTGGTACTTGGGCTTTCTGTTTTTCTTCATGAGTTCGCCTCGTAGAGTATTCATCGTGGTTGAGATTAGAGAGAAGCTAGGGTTTTTTTGAAAGTGAGAAGCTAGGGTTTGGTATACGAAAAGAGGTAGATGTTCGCCTCAGGCCAAAATGTCATTTGAACTGAAATCTATAGTTTCCTTAATTATCGACCACGTCAAATAACTGCCATTATCTAATTAACTTCCTGATTTACCCTTGAGGAACCTGCTGCTGCTGCCAACTCGAAAATTGAAGTATTATTATCTACCGAGGGAAGTGGTGTTGAAATAGACTCAATCACAGTCGGAGCAAAAATAAGTAAATAATCATGAATCATTATGGTTTGAAATTTAACCAGGTTTTAGTCGTGCACGAGCTCAGTTAGGATCTTCATATCAACAGTTCAACCATCATAGGAATTTTTTTTTCCATCTTACTTTTCTACTACATAATTCTCTCCCATTTTCATCATTTGTACTGCTTAAAAGAGAATAAATAAATCTATATTGCAATAATAATCATCGTTTCAAAATCTTAAAATTAAAAAAAAAAAATGATATTTTCATTTTTCACCTTTGAAAGCTCCTCCAAAACTGCTGCAATTCGTCAAGCTTTTCGCTACTAAACTTCAGTCGTTGTGCACTAACAATTTGCATGCAATTATAATTATATTGTACAATTGGATAGTGCAACTTCAGATGCAAATGTTTAAAACCATGCAATCTGCAGTTCATTTATGTAACATTTTTATTTAATTATTTTCCATACACCTTGTGATTAAATGTGTGGTGTGTAATTTTTTGGAAAAAATTCCACGATTTTAATTGTTTGACCGGTTGAAGCATCAAAACCATTAACATTGACTCGTCATGATTTGACTCATGACCCGTGTTTATGTGCTTTTGGATCAAAGCAACTTTAACTGGATTAAGAGAATTCAAACGAGATTGGAAGCACTTAGAAAGCATGAAGAAGTAACTTGAGAATGTTTTAGGAAGTTTGGACTCAAACCTATGAGTCTACACTGACTCATCTACATTTGTTGGTGCCGGGTCATAGTGGCTCATGATACGAGGGTGCGACTCATTACGATGGTTACACTACACATCTCCATTGCACTTCTGAATCTTCACGTGACATGGATAAGTACCGAGCGAGATAAGAATGACTCATCCCCTAAACTTAAATGGGCCTGGATGACCCATGAATATATGCGATCAAAATAGCTTGAAATGACTCAAGATTTGACAATGACGACTCAAACTAAAGATAAAATGTGGAGCAAGAGTTAAAAGATAAGAATATCTTATTATTATGACCTAGCACCGACTCACCCATTTGAGTTAGCATCGAGTCATAAAAATAACTCAGATGCCTTGACAACTCTTGGTGTTGGCTTAGCATGATGATTGGACTTTGATGCAACTTGATTTTAACATAGTATCATGGTCTGATTATGAATACTGGATTATCTACAACTTGAAAAAGGGATCAGATTTACGAAGAAACGTCATTATTTGTTGGATTGTTGTTTCTTCTACAAATGTCATCTCCTAACACATCTAAAACACTTGTAATATGAAACTACAAAATGAATAGTTCAGATTCGAAGAGATTTAGGTAGTTTATTGTTGACCAATTTTTTTTACTAAAAGTTGTCATAGTTCAGATCGAAGCCCAACATCCAGAAATCCTCTTCAGCATCGGCCCATCGGCCGACTTAGCCGCTTGCATACTAGAAAGCCCAAACAGGGTTCGGACCAAACCGACTTCCTTTGAGTCCGACCCGAATCAGATTTCCGTCTAATGACCCTTCGGCTCCAGTTCATCAAGCCTGGGAGAATCGTCCTCAATTGACTGAATCAAAGGCTTCCATCAAAAGTGGATTGGCCGACCATCTCGGGTTCGCCTGGAAATATCTAGTCGGATCATTCATGGCTCAAACCAATTCTCAAGGCAACAAAGGCGGTCAAATGCTACCGGCCAAAGCTCTCCTTTTGATGCACTCACCTTGAACGCCACTTAAGCCACAATTTCCGAAGATACTATTTATGAATAATGGAGTCAATCTTCCAGCCGCAACCATCCCCAAGGGATGAACTCCACGTGTCTAGGCTTTCCCGAAAAGGTTGGGCCACGTCACTCCGGTCTTAGCTGACTTTCTCACCTATAAATACCCTCTTCCCAAAAGAAGAAAGGCATGCATTTTTGGGAGAACTCACGCCATTTCTGATACTCTAAGCTCTGTGAGAACAAGAATTTCGGCTTATTCCTCAAACAACCAACTCTCAATCCTCAAGAAAACTTCTCATCTCCCACTTTTCTTGAAAAGAAAAATAGCATTATACTATTACTTAAATATAAATCAATACATATGAAGTGGACGTAGGTACTGTCTTTGCCGAACCACTATAAAAAGTTGTGTGTGTCCCCTATTTTCTTTACTTTACTGCATTTCATAACTAATATTCATGTGCTTTCTACATCAATGGGGGTTGATTGTCATTAGTGACCAACTTTTAACATCAACACTTTGGTGCGCCAGGAAAGGGGGGCTTACCGATATACCCTTCGACCTTCTGCAAGTCTTAATCCATGGCGAACAAACGAAAGAAAGATGCAACATCTTCTCGTCCCGCAAATACCAATGTAGTCGATACAAACACTGCAGAAGCAAGTCAGGAAGCCTCCTCTCATGAAGATGTGTCCCGATATCTTACCTTAGATGACATGGACAAAGTCATGATCGAGTTCAGAGACCATATGACATCTCAGGGTAAACTCCTCGAATGATAGCAGCAGCTGATGGACCACCTTCTCGGTCGAGTGGAGATGAGATTAAACGCTTCAACATCAATTCCTCCACCGACCGGGACTGGGGCAACAACCGATCATCGGTCTGCACAGAATCGGGCCACTGATCAGATCGCACCTTTGCTTCCACCTGGCTCGGCTCCACCTCCCAACTAATCACAGCCAGGAGTATTGCTTCCAGCGACTAGCACAGCTGCAGTTGCAGATTCATAGGAGACCCGCGATCAAGATCTAGGTCGTTCAACCACTTTGCCTCCACTCTTGGGAACAACTCGATTCCCTAGACCAGTTGAGCAATTACAGGGCCCATTGGGATCGATGCCATTCCCATTACAACCCGGAATCTTACGCAGGCTAATCTAACCACTCTTCCCTTTCAACGAAGAGTTGATGCGGCTTTCCCTTCGAACCAGGGAGACTACCCCATCATACTGGTTCTTACCAGAGCGGATGAACACACTACTGTAGATCCTCCAAACATCACCTCGGGCAGGACATCGAAGAACCCCGAACATCACATGCCATGTTGGGTCAGTCCGGGCCTCCAACCTTGGGTACAGCTCGATCCAACTCGCATTAGGTTCAAGAGGGGCCATTCTGCCCAGAACCAACAACTGCGACGAACCCTCGCCCTCACCTTCACTCAACTCTCGGAGGTCCAGCCCAACCAGCGGCCACCCTTTCGAGCATGCTTTCGTTGGACCCCAGTGTTGGAACTCTCCCTAATGCAGAGCTGGATCCATGGCAGCGACTCCTCGAAGATGGAAGCCAGCTTGCAAATATAGTCTGACACTTCACTCGGGGCAATTCAACTCAGTAGGATATAGATAACATCCACCACTGCCCCTTCACTAGGGAGATCAGGAACTCCCGCAATCCTCCGGACTTCAAGTTTCCAGCCATTGAACCATATAATGGTCGAATTGAACCGACCATCCATCTCATACGATACATGCAACATATAGAAGTGCTCGGTGCATCGACCAACGTCATGGCCAAGTGCTTTCCACACTTACTCACAAATATAGGCGGCGTATGGTTTCTGCATGTTCCAAACATAGCTGGTCACAGCACCAATGAATGCAGGCATTTACGAGTTCTCATCGAGGATAGTGTCGGGCAAGGGGAGTTTCGCGAATATGTCAAGAAGAACACACAGGCTATACCTCCACAATCTTCTGCCCAGGCTCCTCAGGCTGGTCCCCGAGATCCTAGAAACGGAAAGGACCCCGAAACTAGCACCCACGACATTATTATTAATTAAGTTTAAATTACTTTTTCTATAAAATGGACACTTTTATGTACACATGTATGGGGTTAGGATTTAACATCTAGGCATGCTCTGGAATCAACGTTTGTCCCCCTTAGAATTTATTTTCGCTTTCCTATAATAGTTATTTAGCAACTACGATTTATCTTTTGCAAACATGGATTATGTATGAATGATTTAGGCCGAGCATGATTAATGCTCGACCCTCCTGAAATATGGTCGACGCGAGATGTAACGACCCGCATTCTACGCATCGGAGTATCGTAGGATATTTATTTCATTCACATACGAAGTAGAATGTTTGTATAACTTTGGGGAACGACTATTAGGGTCATTTCCCATGTTCACGGTTTTTACCAAATTTTAAATGACCGTTTGCCCCTGGTGAATCTTGCTTCGCCTATAATTTTTGATTAGTAAGGAGTTTTGACTTGAAACCACTTCCATTGGATTCCGATGATAGTTTCCCTTTCCGTAGAGGGTCACATTAATCAAACGGACTTACCGTTTGGGAGATATGGCTAAAACAAGATTTGGAAGGTGAGAAACTGCTTAAACGGGCTTAATAGTTAATTAATGGATGGGCCCATAACCCATTTCGGGATTAGGGTAATGGATAGGCTGAAATGAGTTAGGAAACCATCTCATTTCATTTTCTCAGCCGCCACCTTCATTTCTTCAAACCTAGTAATGACCTCCACCTTCTAAACTACCTCTAAATCACTTTCTAATCCAATATTAAGCTAATCATGTCAAATTAACATCAAATTGGAGGTAGATATGTTGTGTTGCATTGGGATTCAAACCAAATCAAAGATATTTTCAGATCTGAGATTTATTTATTGCCTAGGTGAGTGATTAACATGTTTATTCACTAATTAGGCTAATTACACTACACCATATATACTAACTAAGCTGTGTTTTTAGCCGTATCTAAAGCAATTAAACACGACAAAAAGCCATGTCAAAAAATGGCATGTTAAATTTTTAGATACGACTATAAACCGTATCTCATTACTACGACTTATAGCCATATCTAAATTTTATTCAGACATGGCCTTTGACCTTATCTAATTATTTCTGTGTGCGCACACACACACACACACACACACACACACACACACACATATATATATATATATATATATATATATATATATATACATACATACATACATATATGCATACATACATACATACATACATATATATATAAACAGAAACTGTAGTATATTTTTCATAACATAGCATATATACCACAATTTATACACAAAAATAACACAATATATATATATATATACACACACACACATATACTCAAAGCATTACAAGATTTTTTATAACACAAACACAATGTATAACATACAAACATATACAAAGGGAACTGTCTAAAGATTTTAATAACAGTATGAACTAATAAAAAAAGGTAAAAACATATGATCAGCCTAATATAACTCCAGTCAAGGCCGGGAAGATTGAGTGTACGTGCTAATCATGCCGATGAAATCCATGTGTTTGTTGTAAATCAAAGCAGTACGAGAATAAGCTCTAGCTGATGTTGATAAAGTTTTATAATAGCACATACACACACACACACAGAGTTTAACAAAAGCTTAAAAGGCCAACCAGATGATTAGCAGTAAAACTGAATCGTGATAGCCAGCCTGAGTTCTAGCACGCAGCACAAAAGTACCAAAATCTACAGGAAAAAAGAAGTAATTTTATGCCTGATTGCACACAAAATATCATATCTTTGTGTTCGTGCTGATAACAGTGAAGGGCATATCGTTTCTTTGTGTTCGTGTGTGCATATTTGTCAATTATATATATATATATATATAACATGTTTATGATGCTACTGACATGATTTCATGAACTTGTAACCTAGAAACATACTAGCATCTCACATGCTTTGTGGTTTAACGTGACCTCCAATATTGTATATATATAGCCGATACACCTCCTCACTTTTTCTGTTTTCTCCAACAGGACTGCATATAAATTCATTAAACAAGTTACAAATACTTCACTGGACAGGAGATTGACATTGTAACTCACTATAGCATACAAAAATGAGCTAAAATGGAACTTGTCTAACGACATATATATAGAAATGATATGTGGACTGAAATGTCGTTTGTTATTATATACTGACTGAGTTTAACTCAAATTACACTGAAACAAGTCAAAAATAGCACTTTAATTACTAATTGATAATATCTTTTATGTTTAACTTTGTCAGTACATTGTAACAAGTCAAAAATAGCACTTTAAGGCCCAATATCCTTGTGTTTGTGTAGTTAGTAAGCATATGTCTCAAAGATGAATGAAATGCCAGTTGTTAAAAATGCAAGGCATCATCCATGTAAGATACTACGTAGAGATAAGTTTAAAATAATATGTACCTGCTCCAACGTCTAAAGATATCGAATCATTATCTTCAAATGATACACATACTCGACTTTTTGATTAAGAATTTGCTGGGCGGTCCACCAGGTGGCTGCATTTTAGCTCACACGCAGGGTCAGTTATCCATGCTTATTAGCTTTATCCAAATGTCGATTGTCGCTTCACTTAACCTTTGGAAAAAGCTGCTTTCACTTGCAGCTTTCAATTTCTTTGAAGCAGACTGTGTAGTGCAAGTAACTTACACTACAGTCTCTGCTACAAAGTAGGGTGAAATTGCTAGTGAAAGCAGCATTTTACAAAGGTTAAGTGCAGAAGCATCAGTCATCTGGATGAAGCGAATAAGCATGGATACCCGACCCTACGCGTGAGCTAAAATGCATCCGCCTAGTGGATCGCCCATTAAAATATTAATCAGAAAGTCGAGTAATCATCCATCTTCCCAAGTTTCAGCAAACCTGTTATTATATTTTCAGTAAACTTGTTATCTCTCAAAATAGAGTAAATTTGTTATAAGATAACCCAATTTAAGTTTCAAGCATAAGACAAACAAACAGTTAAATGACAATGAAATCATGGTTAAATATTGAACCATAGAATTATCCTTTTGCTCAGTTTAAGAAATGGACAACTTTTAGTTGCTAAACAGTCAAACTATAAATCAATGACAACTTGTACATGGATGTGGTTAAGACATTTCAGGTTCAACGTGGCAAGTGATATCATACATGTTTCCAATAGCAATTCAGATGTTTTTTACATTATCGTAAAACATGATTCAAATTTGATTTCTCTGATTCCAGGGTATAACAACCAGCTAACACACTAGTACATAACAATTCAATTGAAACAGCAAACACACTAACACAAAGTAGCAATCGGCTTACACACAAAGACTTCAACTTGTTCTCTAATCCCAATTATCAGGCATGCACAACACAATTTAACTGAAACAGCTAACACACTAACATAAAGTAGCAATCAGCTACCACGCAAAGACTTCAACTTGTTCCCTAATCCCTACTATTAGGCATGCACAACACGATTCAATTGAAACAGGTAACAAACTGACACAAAGTAAGGGTCAGCTAACACACAAAGACTTCAACTTGTTCCTTAATCCCCATTTGTAATAACCCGGAAATCCAAGCCAGTTTAATTTTTTATTTTTTTTGGCAATTTTAATGAATTTTGAATATTTAAAATGAATTATTTTAAATAATAACGACGAGAAATTTATTTTGAAAAGAATTAGAACGTATATATATATTTGAATCGTCATTAGAATATAATATTTATTTTCAATTATAAATGGAATTGAAAATGGCGCGGTAGTTCGAAAATTCGATTTTAAAGTTCAAATGAATGTACATGATTCAAAATAAACCGAATTTTAGTGAAACCAAAAATATTTGAATATCTTTCCAACGAATCCGAAAAATCAAAATTTCAAAGCGGGAATCAAAAGTTTTGTCCAGTTGAAAATTCTGAAAAGTCGCTATGGAATTCTGGCCCTTAAAGATGGAAATTTTGCAAACGACCTCGGTTTTCGATGAAACCACTTTTGTTGGATCCGTGATGTCAAGTTATTGCTAGATTCCAAAATTCCTAATTTTTCGAATCAATATGTGAGCGTGGCAAAGGAAAACGCGTTTGACCAGTTTCAGTTGATTTTAAACGACTGGAAAATGACCATTTTTCAAACGGTCTCAAAATTTGACGAAATTAGTTTTGTTAGGACCGTATCGCCAATACGAAGCTAGAAAATATTTTTCGGGAATTTTTAAAGTCAGTATGTGGCCCCGGTAAATTGAAATGTGCGTTCAAATTCAATATATAGATTTATATTTTGATTTTGACGAAAACTGATCGAAACGATCGAATCAGCCTACGATACCTATCCCATTGTGTTCGGAATGGGGTATTTAGCTAGGAACAACAGTTGGTGGGTTCGATTGCGAGTTCAAAATTAAAATTTGCTTTTGATATTAAAATAATTAAATATATATATTTATATATTCTCACTCCCTCATCACTCCCTCTCCTTTCATTTTCTAATCGACAGGAAAAAAAGGGAAACCTAATCGACTACAGTGCCTCCCCATCGCCGGACCGTCCACCGCGCCACCAAAAGGTCCAGCGCCGCCCTCCCCCATCGTTGCCACGACTCCAGGCGGCTAACGCCAAGCCTCAGCCTCCTCCCCCTTCTCCCTCCTCCGCGCCCTTTCCTCTCTCCCCTTCAAATTACCCAAACCGATGCTCCAACTCGCCGGATCCCTTAGCCGCTGCCACCAGTCAGGCGTACCACCCCCCTTCAGCCCAACGACTCCACCAGCGCCCCCCTTGATGGCGAGCACCACCAGCGAATTTTCCAAGGCTAGAAATGTTGTAAGTTTGTATTCATTTTCTTTATTTATTTAAAACTGAAAACATAGGAACTTTAAAACTAAAAATATGTGAATTTTAAAATAGGAAAGCTTTAATTTTTATTTTAAAATGCTTTGATTTTTTTATTTTTGAAAAGCTTTGATTTTTAATAATACAAAGATTTGATTTTTAAAAAAAAATATAACGAAATGATTTTTACATGAATGAATAACATTTTGAAGAAGCGATTTTTACATGAACGATATCATCATAAAGATGTGGTTTTTATCAACATAAAGATGTGGTTTTTTTATCAAAATAAAGATCTAATTTTTATTTAAGTATGAGGTTAAAAATATAATTTTTATATTACAGAAAGGTTAAAAATATAATTTTTATATATGTAGAGATATAAAAATATGATTTTTATATAGGTATGGTAATAAAAATTCGATTTTTATATATATGAAGTGAAGGTAAAGATGTGATCTTTATAGAAGTAGCAACATAAAAAATATGATTTTTACATATAAATATAAATAATAAAAATATGATTTTTTTTTATGAATAGAGTGAAATATATCGCGGTGGAACTGACTGGAAGCAAAACAAAATCCAGACCATTCAGAAATAAAGAATGGAGGAGTGGAACCCTCGGTGAGAACTCCTCACTTTTAATTTATTTCTAGTTTGAAATATATACTAGGATGCAGACGGTGTTTAGCAGCACCCGACACCCGTCGTCCACAGACCATGGATTACTTGTTTGTTTGATTGCTGTGTTGTGAAATTTGATTTCTGTGTTGTGAAATTGGATTGCGTGATGTGAAATGAAAAAAAACATTTTATAGTGGAAAATATTTTATAGTTGAAAATATGATTTTTAATGTGTATATGAAATAAATATTTATAAACAAACCGGACGATTTGTTTATATACACTGATTTGACTGATATTGATTGGGACAATAAATTTTGCACATCGCCCAACTGCACAAATAAAAATCTGTGTTTGTTGATTTGAAACCCCACACGGGTGTTGGGATGATATTTGACATACACTAATCCCGATTGTTTAGTCGTGTGTCAATCGATGGGTTGACAGACTGTGTAAGCGTTAATTATTTATATTTAATGCTTATGCAGTTGTGTGGTGCACTCTGGATGATGGTTGATTATTTATCATTGCTATTATATACATGTATTGTAGAAAATCCATATAATTAACATTATATGGTAATTGATTGGGCCTCATTCCAAATTTGAAAATAAATTCATGTGTTGAGTTGAAAATAAATTCATGTGTTGAATAGAAAATAAATTCATGTGTTGAATTGAAAATGAATTCATGTGTTGAATTGAAAATAAATTCATGTGTTGAATTGAAAATATATATTCATGTGTTGAAGAAAATATTCATTTGTTGAATAAAATAACGAAGTTATTGAAATATAAAAAGACGTGTTGATTAGATTGACGCCATTTTGACGTGAATGATATTTATATCGATTTTATTCATTTTTATAATGAATATAGAAAGGAAAGTGATTTCAAAATATAACGATTTGAAAATATTATCATTTGTATATCGATGATGTGGAATATTCAATTTTGATTAGAAATTGAATATCAAGTTGAAATCGTTTTGAAAACGAATTTAAAACGATTTATAAAATATGTTTTAAAAGGAAATCGATTAAATATATATAATATATATATTATATTTATAGAATGGCCTGAATAGAACGCGCCGCGCCGTGGTAGTTCGCGAATTTCGACCATTGACTTCAAATTGACATTACGGGAGATCCGACCGTCGGATTCTCTTAAAACCGGAACCGTTGGGTTCGTATCGAAAAATGCTTTCTAATGAATATTAGAGATTTGAAATCTAATGGTTGGATTTGGAATTATGTCCAAATCAATTTGGAAAAGGTCGCTGTAAGTGCAGTTCGATGGCCGTTGATGGAAATCGACTGTGCGAGCCTTGATAAAATTATTAAAAATAGTAATAATTTGTGTAAAATCATAAGAAATGATTTATGAAGAATTATAATGCTATTTGTTTTTTTAAAAATAAATAAAGTGGATTTGAAATGGTTTTAAAAGTAACTAGAATTTCCAATAATTGAATTGGAATGGATTTGAATCAAAAATTGTCTTTGGGATATTTCGGTGTTGGATTTCGTGATGATACAGATTTTGTTATGGGAATTTGAAAGATATATTTATATCGTTATTTCCAATACGATATTTGTTGGTCGTAGAATTTGATATTGAATATAAGCCGATATATTTTCTATTTAGAGCCTTGTATTTAAAATTCCACGGTGCTTTGTTTTGGACGCGGTCAGTTTTGTTGCGAAGCTCTCGTCAAGAGGATTCCAACGCACTTTAGTTTGCTATTTTCTGAGCTCATATGAGAAAGTTATGAGACATTACACATTTGATTACATTTAAATGAGAAGTTAAATAATTAAAAATAATTAATTTAGTTGATTACATTACTAATCCCCCCTAAATCTCTTTCTTCCCGTATTTGCCTGCTCCGCTCTAACCCAATTCATCGCACTACTTTAGTCACATGCGCACGAGAATCGAGGACCCCGGGGTTCGATCCGACTTCACCACAACCACCACCATCCCCTGCGCTCCCCACACCCGCCGTCAGAGGCTGCTCGGTGGCCCCAATCCCCTCGAAAGCACCTCCAAAGTCGGCCTCTTTATGTTCGAAAATCTCTCTAATAGGTTCACGAAATATATCCAAACCTGTATAGATTGAAAGAGGAGAAGAATCTCAACATTTCCCGCTTTGGAATTTCCTGAATCGATTTGTGGATTTGAAAATTTTTGAGGACAAAGATCACAGCCTATCAGCCCTTGAAATCAAAGTGACGGCATAAAATATGAGGTTAGGGTTTTGACTAGGTTTGACCCCCCATTTATATAAATATTTTATTTTATTTAATTCCAAAAATAATCTGTTTAGTCTTCGAACTCCAAATCGAACCCAACGACTGTCATTCCTAGCTAAATACCCCCATTCCAAACACAATGGGATAGGTATCGCAGGCTGATTCTATCGTTTCGATCAGTTTTCGTCAAAATCAAAATAAAAATCTATATATTGAATTTGAACACACATTTCAATTTACCGGGGCCACATATGGACTTTAAAAATTCCCGAAAAATATTTTCTAGCTTTGTATTGACAATACGGTCCTAACAAAACTAATTTCGTCAAATTCTGAGACCGTTTGAAAAATGGTCATTTTCCAGTCGTTTAAAATCAACTAAAACTAGTCAAACGCGTTTTCCTTTTCCATGCTCACATATTGATTCGACAAATTATGAATTTTGGAATCTAGCAATAACTTGACATCACGGATCCAACAAAAGTGGTTTCGTCAAAAACCAAGGTCGTTTGCAAAATTTCCATCTTTAAGGGCCAGAATTCCATAGCGACTTTTTAGAATTTTCAACTGGACATTACTTTTGATTCCCACTATGAAATTTTGATTTTTCGGATTCGTTGGAAAGATATTCTCTATTAGATTCAAATATTTTTGGTTTCACTAAAATTCGGTTTATTTTGAATCCTGTACATTCATTTGAAATCGAATTTTCGAACTACCGCACCATTTTCAATTCCTTTTATAATTGAAAATAAATATTTATATTCTAACGACGATTCAAATAAATATAAATGTTCTAATTCTATTCATAATAAATTACTCGTCGTTATTATTTAAAATAATTCATTTTAAATATTCAAAATTCATTAAAATTTCCAAAATAAAAAAAATAAACTGGCTCGGATTTCCGGGTTATTACACCATTATCAGGCATGCAAAACACAATTCAATTTAAATACATACCTACGGTTAACGGAGGGCTAGGGACTAAGGGTTGCTGCGTCGAAGGAGAGGGTTGTTCGTCTCGGTCGGTAGGGGAGATTCTAAAGAAAGGTGGAGGCACGATTTGGTGACCGAAAACCCTAATTTGGGTTTTCGGTCACCATTAAAGTAAAACAGAGGGAAAACGGAGTAGCAAAATTTTAATTCTGAGTGCCTAATGGGGTGCACAATATGATACGCATTCGATTTGGCCAAATGCCGTATCAAATTAACTGATCTAGAGTTTCGTTGATGGACGGTCAGATTTAGGGTGTTTGGGGTGGTGTGGATCGCAAAATGTAGTTTGATACGGATCTGAGCTATACCAAATTTAATACGTCTTTAAACCGTATTTTACATCCGCATTCCTGTGTGTCAAATTGGCTGTTATGGTGTAGTGCTAGTAATAATTAACGAAATTATGACTCAGAAAAATATGGAAAAATATGTAAAAATCCTAGAATATTATTTTATGCCTCTAATATAAATTTGGGTTAATTTGGATTAAGTTTGCTAATCCTAATTAGACATTGTTAAGGAGAATACGAGGAAAATCATGGATTTTGGGTATGTTTGATCCAAAATAACTCATGTGATTGATGTTTTTAATTGAACCCATATGTTGTTATTGCTGTTTGGGGTGTTTCATGATTACATAGGAAAGTTAGAATGGTTGAAACCGTCTTCGTATGGCGAGAACGGACGAGAAATAACTTTTTGGAAAATTGCAGGGGTTCGGATCAGATCGGAGGTAGAGGACCGAACCGAACCAAGGCTTGGCGCAAGAGAAAGCATGGCAAAAAATGGAAGGCCATTTAAGTGGGGTTGGAGTCGGATCGGGTAAGCTGAGGGAGAAGGATCAGAATGGAGGGGAGTACAAACCGAACTGCTTCAGGAAGTACGAACCGAACCGGACCAGGATTGCAAGCACCAAACCGAACCGGATGGGGATGACTGAACCGAAAGGAAACGTAAGCAATGAAAGGAGGATCGAACCGAACCAATGAGCACCAAACTGAACCGTGCATGGAGGTCGAACCGAACCGGATTCGAAGCAACTACTACGCGACGACCCTTCTGAAGACCAACTCTAATCCAACTAAAACCCGAGACGCAAAGGAAGTCCAAATGGGAAGTTACTTCTCAGGATCCATATGGAAACCATGAGTTGACTTCCAGAGTTGGGCTTTGTTGTGGTATGTGTGCAAAGGGGTTATCGAGATCTATAGCTTTGGTTCACCACTGAGAGACGGATTAGTGGCAATGGATCAGCGCAATGGGGTCATTAAGACTTCCAAGGGCAAAGTGATCGTAGCACAACTATGGATCAGTACAATGGGACCATTAGGACTCCCAAGGGAAAAGTGATCATAGCAAAGGATTAGTGGCTATGAACAAGTGCAAATGGGGTCACTAAGACTCCCAAGGGCAAGTGGTCGTGGCAAAGGATTTGGTGATCAAAGTGGTGGATATCGTATGCTTTAAGCACTGGGTTAAAGATGTGAGGATGATTGTTTGATGTTTGTTATCACCATGACATGCACACTTCCATTTTACACCTTATGTTAGTGTTACCTTAGAGTACTGTACATCTTGTTGTGCTAATTCTTTGGTTGCAGGTCCAGGTTAAGGTATGATTATTTATACCTGTTATTGTTTTACTTTGCTGCTATCGCTAATACCAGTCTTTTGTATGACCCAGAGTTTTATGTCTCTTCTTATTACTTTGGGTGCTCCTAAACGAGCAGACTAGAGACAGGTTTGTGGTTATGCATGAGTACCTGTCCGGAGACAAGCAGGAGGCTTCCACGTACTACTTACATATATTCTCCCTATGTTGTTGTTGGTCACTACTTTGGGAATTAGTAGTGTGCCTTTTCTATTTTGCTTTAGAGACAGTATTTTGAAGCTGTAATAATGACGTTTGGATCATAAGATGTATTTTTGGATTCTGCTACATTTATGGTTTAGTTTTCAGCTTGCACTGTCTCGCCTATTTTAAATTAAGTTATGTTACTATTATATTTTGTTCCATGCATTGTGAGATATACTACAGGTTCTTTGGTGATTCATAGTTTAAAACCATTTTTCTTTGACAACCGTCCCGTACTAGTTGGACATTGGTACAATGCATCTCGAGGGAAATGTCGACTAGTGCGGGGCAGTTCGTCACACTTGGTATCAAAACCTAGGTTGCATAGTTAACCTTGGGGAAGACATCAGGGAGAGATAGTATACATATATGAGAGCTTGTATTTGTGATATTTTGGTTTTCAAAAACTATATATATACTATTAATATATCTAAGGATGAAGTCGCTCTGCACTGGCACCACTATGGTGATGGTTAATCGTTTCTCTTTATAGATTGAATGATGAGCTGATATACGAGGAGTATGGGTTCAGGAGCCAACAATGGGAATGTCTCTGATATGAGGACGAAGTTTACTATCTTCATGCGAGAGATGCTTGGGGATGCTCAGGGAGCAGTTCCTAATGCTGCTAACGGTGGTGGTGCAGTAGTACAGGCGTCTAGGGCCGATTTCGCCAAGCATAACAAGGATTATACTGGCCTTGGTGGGAAGCCATTCCATGAAACGAAATCGGCTACAAATGTTCAAGATTAGCTTGATAGTTGTGAGCGCATCTTCGAGGATTTAGGAATCGATGATGCAATGAAAAGAAATTTAGCATCGCGTCAACTTCAAGGACGGGCTATGAATTGGTGGAATGCTATTAAAGCAGTTACTCCTGAGGATCAAGTTACTTGGAATCATTTTAATACTTGCTTCAGTGATAAATTTATCCCAACTGCCCAGAAAGTTTTTAGAGCTTAAGCAGAATGGTAGGGCAGTCTCGGAATATATTGCTGAGTTTGATACTTTATCGATGTATGGATTATCTCTTATCGATACTGCCGAGAAGAAGAACGAGAAGTTCATAACCGGCTTAGATGAGTACTTAGGGGAAAGACTTATAAACCACATCGATGAGACCTTCGAATCTATAATGGGAAAGGCATTGAGGTTGGAGAGCCTTTATCCCAAGTCAAAGGCCGAGGTTGCTATTACATCTACAGGGGAGCCAAACCCGCAGGCAAGCAGTGGAGGCAAGAATAATTCGCAGAATAAGAGGAAACGGAACCAAGCTAAGGATGTTCGGAAGAAGAAGAAGAAAGATGTTGAGTGCTATAGCTGTGGCAAGAATGGCCACTATGCCAAAGATTGTCGAGCAAAGCCAGTAGATAGGAAGTGCTTCAATTGCGACCAACTGGGACATCACAAAGATAAATGACCACAACCTCCTAAAGAGAAGCAGATTGTGAAAGCTTATGCTGTCAACGCTATTCCTTCTTCGTCGAATGCACCAACAGCAGCAGAGAAAGGAAAGGGTGTAGTTATCCAAGGTATGCTTTCTATTTATGATGTTCCTATTCAAGTATTATTTAATACCGGGGCTTTCCATTCCTTCATATCTAGTGACCTGGTAGATAGGTTGGGATTGGAACCCGAAATTGTCGATAGACCGCTAGTTGTGACGAACCCGATCGGTGGTTCGACTAGCCTTAGTATGATTTGTCGTAATTTTGTCTTGTCGAGTCATGGATGGATGTTTGTTTGTGATTGCTTTGTTTTGGGCTTTATTGGGTTTGGCATTAATTTGGGAGTCAATTGGCTCCAAAGATATGGGTGGTGGTAGACTGTGAGGGGTCTTTGGTGGCAATTAGAGCGGATCATGGGCAGAGGGTACTGTTTGGTCGCCTACCTAGTGATGGAGTGATGGCTAGTTTTCTGAATTCCCTCAACATCCTGCATGATGAGTTGTCATATGTGCCTATTGCTGGTGAGTATCCGGGCATCTTCGGTGAAGTGACCGGACTTCCACCACACCGAGAGATCGAGTTTCGAATTGATTTAGTGAAAGATGCCAGACTTATAGTGATGTCACTTCGTCGTATAGCACCAAGGGAGCAGCGAGAGCTCAAGGTGCAAGTTGGTGATCTTTTGAAGAAGGGATCTATCTGAAGAAGTCTTTCTAAGTGGGGAGCACCAGTTGTATTTGCCACTAAGGCCGATGGTTCCCTTCGCTCATGTGTAGACTACATCGAGTTAAACAAGGTGATTAGGAAGAATAAATATCCTCTTCCACGGATAGGTGATTTCTTCGATCAACTGAATGGAGCAAGAGTGTTTCCCTAGTTGGATCTCGCAACAGGTTTTCATCAGCTTGGAGTAGCTGGTGAGCGTATATTTATAACGACATTTCGTACGGTATCTGGATTTTATGAGTGGTTGGTTGTGACAACCCGCCCTGCACCAACCGACATTTACTCCAAAAGTGCGTTGTACACATGTCCAGTTAGCACGGGAAGGTTGTCAGAAAAGGAAAGGAAGAAGATGAAGAATCAACAAGGAACCTATAGAATGTCCCACAACGCATAGAACAAAATATAATAACAACATACTTGACATGAAACAGGTGAGACAGTGCATAAGCTGAAAACAAACTATCATTGCAGCGAAAAATCCAAAGTACAGCTTATGATCCAAAGCCAACGTTATTACAACTTTTAAAACTGTCTCAAGAAGCTAAATAAGAAAGGTACACAACTAATGCCCAAAGTAGTGACCAGCAACGATACAGGGAGAATATCTATATATATCATAAGTGAAAGCCTCCTGCTCGCCTCCGAATCTGCTACTCGAGCATCACCAGATAACCTGTCTCTAGTCTGCTCGTGTGAGCACCCAGAGTAATAAGAAGAGACATAAAACTCTGGGTCAGACAAAAAGTCTGGTATGAGCGATAAGCAGCTAAACAGAACAATAACAGGTATACTAAACCATACCTGAACCTGGACCTGTAACCAAAGAGTTGGCACTACAAACTGTACAACACTCTGAGGTGCCACTAAACAAATGGAGTAAGGATAACGGGGGTGGGGGTGTGCATGTCATAGTGATGGCAAACAATCAAACATAGCAATCATCCTCATATCTCTCACTCAGTGCATAAAGCTTAGGATGTCCACCACTGTCAATCACTAGACCCATCGAAGTAGTGACGGAGTTCGACTTGTACAACTACTGCTACTACCAAGCTTACCACATGGAGTCGTGACCAAATCTTTACAAATGACCCCACTTCATTGTTCTATAGCCCTTTAGTGTACCTAGGCCACTATGGCCCTGAATCCGTTCACGTACTTCCTACACATGGTGATCCAAAGTTACGGACATCGACAACCCCTTAGCACACGTCCCGCAGCAAAGCCCGACTCATGAAGCCCACTCATTGGTTCCCAACTGGATCCTGAGTCAAAGCTCCTCATTTGGACTTCCTTTGCATCTCTGGTTTTGGTCGAATTGAAGTTGGTCATCAGAAGAGTTGTCGCATAGTAGTAATAGCATGTGTACAGTTCGGTTCGGTGTTCCCCTTCTGGCCTGGTTCGGTTCGGTGTACTCATGCTCCATCGGTTCGGTTCGGATGCTTTGTGTCTGGTTCGGTTATTGCTCCCTTCTAGATGTCCCGATCCGATCCGGTGCTTCGCTCCAACTCCAGCTCCAAGCTAGGTCCTCCAACCCGATCCCTATGGTTTTGCCCCCGATCCGATCCCTATTAGTCTCTCCGATCCGATCCCCTTTGGTTTCTCTCCGATCTGATCCCCTTTAGTTTCTCTCTGATCCGATCCCCTGCCCAACTCCAATTCTAAGCAAATGGCCTTCCTTCTCGCCAAACCTCTTATGCTAAGTTCCAATCCGAATCGAGTCCTCTTGCCCAGTTCTCCTATCCGATCTGAGCCCAATTATCCGATCCGATCCGAGCCCAATTATCCGATCCGGTTTGTAACCCTGCATATTTCCTACGACTTTCCAGCGATTCTTTTACACCATACGACGGCGTTTTCGACCAATCTAACAGTTCTAATCAATCACAAAACATACCATACAGTCATAGCAACATAGGGAATCAACCATAGACATCAAAACAACAACCATAGCATGTAATTTGGATCAAACCTACCCAAAATCCCATATTTTCCCTTAAGCATGTTTAGGCAAAACTAATGATGATTAGCAAAACTTAACGAAATTAACCCAAATTCATATCGGAGGTCTAAAACATTATTTAAGAATTTATAAATATTTTTTCAGAATTTATTAATGTATAAATTCGCTAATCTTCACTAATTACCCTTAATTAATCTTAATTAGTGAGGAACTATGCAAATCACTCACCTTGGCCACAAATAAAACCTTAAGAACTGAAATTATATTGTTTGGGCGCGAATATCAATGCAACACAGCAGCTCTACTACTGATTTGGTGGAGATATTCCTTGATTTGATGTTGATTAAGCAAAAACTTGATTAGAAAGTGATTAGAAGTTGATTTGGGTGTTTTTAGATGATGGAGGCCATTGTTAGGGTTTCAAGAATGGAAGTGGCGGCTGAAAGAAATGTTTTCTAACCCTAATTAGCCCCTATACATCTCTAATCCCGAAATAGGTCATGGGCCCTCTTGCTAATCACCCTAATTAGGTCCGGTTAAGCTGTTTTTCACCTTCTAAACCTTGTTTCAGCCATATCTTCCAAACGTTGAGTCCGTTTGGCTAATGTGACCACTCTACGGAAAGGTAAACCATCATCCGGAGCCAGTGGAAGTGGTTTTAAGTCAAAATTCCTTTTCAATCAAAAGTTATGGCCAAAACAGTACCAGCTAGGGGCAAAATGGTCATTTAAAAATCGGGAAAAATCATGAACATGGGAAATGACCCCAATAGTCGTTTCCCAAAGTTACATGACCATACGCCTTCATATAAGAAAGAAATAAATATTCTAGATCTTCCGATGCGTAGAATGCGGGTTGTTACATTCTTCCCCCCCTTAAGAAATTTCGTCCCCGAAATTCCCTAACTAAAACACACAAAGGGTCCTGCATGCCTATCTACCATAAAACAACGGTCAAACATGCAAAACAAGCCTATCCTATCATGCGGAATAACTAAATTGCAAAGTAAATCTTACCAGGCAAAGAGTTCTGGATACGTTTTCCTAATGCTCTCCTCTGTCTCCCAAGTACAGTCATTCTCGTTCTCGCCCCCATTGAACCTTGAATAGCTTCACCGCCTTCCTTCGAAGTCGCTTTGTATCATGCTCGACAATACGAATTGGCTCGCGGTTCCCAACCGCCTCGGGTTCCACTTCGAAGTCCTCTAACTGATCAGGTGAAATGTTCATATCTGGGTCGTGCACGAACTTCCTTAGCTGGGAAACATGAAATATGTTATGAACTCCCGCCATCTTTTCGGGTAAGTCAACTCCATACGCCAAATTCTCAACTTGCTCGAGAACTGGGAATGGGCCAACAAATCTTGGTGCTAGCTTGCCTCTCCTGCCAAATCGTATTACGCTCTTCAATGGAGAAACCTTGAGAAACACCAAGTCACCAATGGAGAATTTTAAGTCTTTTCTCCTCTTGTCAGCATAACTCTTCTGCCTATCCTGGGCAGCCTTCATCCGTTGTTGAATGATCTTAATCTTATCTGAAGTTTCCCTCACCGCATCTGGTCCAAGCATAAACTTCTCGCCAGTCTCTACCCAACATGATGGTGAGTTGCACGGTCTTTCGTACAAAGCGTCATATGGAGCCATACTGATACTGGATTGGTAGCTATTATTATTTGCAAACTCTACTAGATGCAAATGGTCATCCTATGATCCACCAAAATCCAATATACAAGCTCTCAAGAGATCTTCCAATATATGATTCACCCTCTCTGTCTGACCATCAGTTTGAGGATGATACGCGGTACTGAGATGTACTTCCGACCCTAGAGCCTCTTGTAAGCTCTTCCAAAACCCACTAGTAAACAACGGGTCTCGGTCACTCACAATGTTTTTAGGTACTCCATGAAATCGCACTACCCGCTTCATATACAATTCTGCTAACCTAGCTGTCGTTCTGGTCGATATAACTGGTATAAATCTTGCACTCTTAGTCATTCGATCCACAATTACCCAAATGCTATCATGTCCCGATCTAGTCCTTGGTAAACCATCAATGAAATCCATTGAGACTTGCTCCCATTTCCATTCTGGAATTTCTAATGGTTGTAACAGACCACTAGGCTTCTTTTGCTCGACTTTAACTAGCTGGCAATTCATGCACTTGGATATAAACTTCCCAACGTCTCTTTTCATCCCTTCCCAGCAGTAAGGTTGTTTCATGTCTCGATACATCTTATCACCACCGGGGTGTATAGTCAGTTTTGAGTGATGACATTCACTAAGTACTTCATCTCTCAAACCATTCACGTTGGGTACAACTAGTCTTCCATTCTTTCGAAGCCATCCTTCTCGATCAAGCCCATACAAATTTATCTCCTCACTGTCGATGTTCATCTCTAACTTGGAGATGATTTCCAATAAATTAGGATCGTCCCTCTGACTATAACCAATCCGCTCAATCAAGGTGGGTCTAATCGTCAAACTAGCTAACATCTCTGGATCCAATTCGCACTTTGGTCTGAAATCATACCTTGCGATATACTCTAGTTGCTTCCATTCAAGAAACATAGCCCCTAAACTGGAATGTCTCCTACTCAAGGTATCGGCGACCGCATTACCTTTCCCAGGTGTATATGCGATATCAAAATCATACGAAGCCAAGAACTCTAACCATCTCTGCTGATGGAGATTCAGATCCTTCTGAGAGAAGAGATACTTTAACGATTTATGATCAGTAAACAACTCAAATCTTTCTCCCAAGAGATAATGTCTCCACATCTTCAATGCGAACACGATCGCTGCCGGTTCCAAATCATGGGTAGGATACTTTTTCTCATGCAACTTTAGTTGCCGACTAGCATAAGCTACAACCCTGCCTCCTTGCATCAATACAGCACCTAGTCCGGTACCACAAGCATCCGTGTATACCGTCATTTCTTCATTCCCTTCAGGAATGACTAATGTTGGCGCACGCGTCAACTTTTTTTTTAGACTCTTGAATGCATTCTCACACACTCCGTCCCAGACGAAGGCTTGATTCTTCTTAGTCAACTGAGTCAACGGTGTTGCTATCTTGGAGAAGTCATGAATAAACTTACGATAATATCGAGCTAACCCCAAGAAGCTTCTTACGTCTGTTGCATTCTTGGGCGTAGGCCAATCCTGTACCGTAGCTACCTTCGCAGGGTCCACGGCAATACCATTCTCTGAAACAACATGGCCCAAGAATCTCACTTCCCTCCTCTAGAAGTGACACTTAGAAAACTTTGCTTTCAACTGGTGTTTTATCAACACTTCCATCACTATTATTAAATGTTCCTTGTGTTCTTCCTCTGTCCTCGAATAGACCAAAATATCATCCACGAGCACAAGGACAAACTTATTCAACTAATCTCTGAAAACCCTATTCATAATATCCACAAAATATGTTGGGCATTGGTCAGCCCGAATAGCATGACCAACCATTCATAAAACCCAGACGGCGTCCGAAATGTCGTTTTAGCTATACTCTCAGCTTCCACTCTAAGCTGATGAAAACCTGTCGTGAGATCCAACTGAGAAAATACTCTCGCGCCACTCAACTGATCAAATAGATCATCTATCTGCGGTAGAGGATACTTGTTCTTCCTCGTCACTTTATTCAACTCGTGGTAGTCTACACACAAACGAAGGGAACCATCCGCCTTGGTAGCAAACACAACTGGTGCACCCCATTCAGAAACACTCCTTCTGATAAATCCTTTCTTCAAAAGATTACTTACTTGCACCCCGAGCTCTCGTTGCTCCCTTGGTGCCATACGACGAAGTGGCATCACTATAGGTCTGGCATCTTTCACTAAATCATTACAGAACTCAATCTCTCAGTGTGGTGGAAGCCCGGTCACTTCCTCGAAAACGTCCGGATACTGGCCAACCACGGGCAAACCTGACAACTCACTAGGCGGGATGTCGAGGGAATTTAGAAAACTAGCCATTACCCCATCACCGGGTAGACCACCAAACACTACCCTCCGCCCATCATCCGCCCTAGCTGTCACCAAAAATCCCTACAGTCTACCACCACACTGTATCTTTGGAGCCAATCGAATCCCAAAATAATGCCAAACCTAGTAAAGCCCAAAACAAAGCAATCACAAACATACAAGCATCCATGACTCGATAAGACCACATTACGACAAATCATACTAAGGCTAGTCGAACCACCAGTCGGGTTCGTCACTACTAAAGGTCTATCGAAAATCTCGGGTTCCAGTCCCAACCTATCTACCAGGTCACTAGATATGAAAGAACTGGAAGCCCCGGTATCAAACAAAACTCTTACTGGAACATCATAAACATAAAGCATACCTTGAATGGCGACATTCTTTCCCTTCTCCGCCGCTGTTGGGGCATTCGACGAAGAAGGAATAGCATTAAGGGCATATGCTTTCACCATCTGCTTTTCTTTAGGGGGTCGCGGACACTTGTCCTTGTGATGTCCCACTTGGCCACAGTTGAAGCACTTCCTATCCGCTGGCTTGGCCCGACAATTACTAGCATAATGGTCCTTCTTACCACAGCTGAAGCACTTAACATCTTTCTTATTCTTCTTCTGGCCATCCTTGTTCTGGTTCTGCTTCCTCTTATTCTGAGAACCACTCTTACCTCCACCACTTGCCTGTGGTTTTGGCTCCTCTGCAAATGCAACCTCAGTCTTTGACTTAGGGTAAGGACTCTCTGATCTCAAAGCTTTCCTAACAATCGATTCAAAAGTCTCATCAATGTGGTTAATGAGCCTTTCCCCCAAGTACCGATCCAAGCCAGTTATGAACTTCTTGTTCTTCTTCTTGGCAGTATCAATAAGAGATAACCCATATTTCGACAAGGTGTCGAATTCAACAATATACTCCGAGACAGCTTTGCCATTCTGCTTGAGCTCCAAAAATTTCTTAAACAACACTGATTTTTGAGCAGCTGGAATGAACTTCTAATTAAAGTGAGCCTTAAACTGCTCCCAAGTAATCTGATCCTCTGGAGTGGCTGTCTTAATAGCATTCCACCAATTCATCGCTCGCCCTTGCAGCTGACGAGATGCTAACCTTCTCTAAATCGCATCCTCGATACCCAAGTCGTCGAAGATACGATCACATTTATCCAACCAATACTGAACATCCATGACCGACTCCGTTCAGTGGAACGGCTTCCCACCAAGGCTAGTGTAATTCTTGCATAGCTTGGCGAAATCGACCCTAGGCGCCTGCACTATTGGACCACCACAATTACCAGCATTGGGAGCTTCCCCTTGCACATCCCTAAGCATGTCTCTCATGAGGTCAGTAAACATCGCCCTCATGTCAGCAGCATTCCCATTATTGGATCCTCTACCAGCACCTCTTGCATATCGGCTCATTGTTCAATATGTAAAGAGAAACGATTAACCATCTTCATAGTGGTGCTAGTGCAGTGCGACTTCGTCCTTAGCTATACTAATGGTATATATATAGCTTTTGAAAACCAAAGTAATCACAAATACGCTCTCTCATATATGTACTATCTCTCCCTAGTGTCTTTCCCTAGGTTAACTACGCAACCTAGAGCTTTGATACCAAATGTGACAACCCGCCCCGCACCAACCGACATTTACTCCAAAAGTGCGCTGTACACATGTCCAGTTAGCGCGGGAAGGTTGTCAGAAAAGGAAAGGAAGAAGACAAAGAATCAACAAGGAACCTATAGAATGTCTCACAGCGCATAGAACAAAATATAATAACAACATACTTGACATAAAATAGGTGAGACAGTGCATAAGCTGAAAACAAACTATCATAGCAGCGGAAAATCCAAAGTACAGCTTATGATCCAAAGCTAACATTATTACAACTTTTAAAACTGTCTCAAGAAGCTAAACAAGAAAGGTACACTACTAATGCCCAAAGTAGTGACCAGCAATGACACAGGGAGAATATATATATATATATATATATAATACGTGGAAGCCTCCTGCTCGCCTCCGAATCTGCTACTCGCGCATCACTAGCTAACATGTCTCTAGTCTACTCGTGTGAGCACCCAGAGTAATAAGAAGAGACATAAAACTCTGGGTCAGACAAAAAGCCTGGTATGAGCAATAAACAGCTAAACAGAACAATAACAGGTATACTAAACCATACCTGAACCTACAACCAAAGAGTTAGCACTACATACTGTACAACACTCTGAGGTGCCATTAAAAAAATGGTGTAAGGATAACGGGGGTCGGGGTGCGCATGTCATAGTGATGGAAAACAATCAAACATAGCAACCATCCTCACATCTCTCACTCAGTGCATAAAGCCTACGATGTCCACCACTGTCAATCACTAGACCCATCGAAGTAGTGACGGAGTTCGACTTGTACAACTACTGCTACTACCAAGCTTACTACATGGAGTCATGACCAAATCTTTACAAATGACCCCACTTCATTGGTCTATAGCCCTTTAGTCGTACCTAGGCCACTATGGCCCTGAATCCGTTTACGTACTTCCTACACATAGTAATCCAAAGTTACGGACATCGACAACCCCTTAGCACACGTCCCGCAGCAAAGCCCGACTCATGAAGCCCACTCATTGGTTCCCAACTGGATCCTGCGTCAAAGATCCTCATTTGGACTTCCTTTGCATCTCGGATTTTGGTCGAATTGGAGTTGGTCTTCAGAAGAGTCGTCGCGCAGTAGTAATAGCTATGTACAGTTCGGTTCGGTGTTCCCCTTCTGGCCTGGTTTGGTTCAGTGTACTCTTGCTCCATCGGTTCGGTTCGGATGCTTTGTGTCTGGTTCAGTGGTTGCTCCCTTCTAGATGTCCCGATCCGATCCGGTGTTTTTCTCCAACTCCAGCTCCAAGCTAGGTCCTCCGACCCGATCCCTATGCTCTTGCCCCCGATCCGATCCCTATTAGTCTCTCCGTTCCGATCCCCTTTGGTTTCTCTCCGATCTGATCCCCTTTAGTTTCTCTCCGATCCGATCCCCTGCCCAACTCCAATTCTAAGCAAATGGCCTTCCTTCTCGCCAAACCTCTTATGCTAAGTTCCAATCCGAATCGAGTCCCCTTGCCCAGATCTCCTATCCGATCCGAGCCCAATTATCCGATCTGATCCAGTTTGGAATCCTGCATATTTCCTGTGACTTTCCAGAGACTGTTTTACGCCATACGACGGCGTTTTAGATCAATCTAACAGTTCTAATCAATCACAAAACATACCATACAGTCGTAGCAACATAGGGAATCAACCATAGACATCAAAACAACAACCATAGCATGTAATTTGGATCAAACCTACCCAAAATCTCATATTTTGCCTTAAGCATGTTTAGGCAAAACTAATGATATGATTAGCAAAACTTAACGAAATTAATCCAAATTCATATCAGAGGTCTAAAACATTATTTAAGAATTTATAAATATTTTTCCAGAATTTATTAATGTATAAATTCGTTAATCTTCACTAATTAACCTTAATTAGTGAGGAACTATGCAAATCACTCACCTTGGCCACAAATAAAACCTTTAGAACTGAAATTCTGCTGTTTGGGCGCGAATATCAATGCAACACAGCAGCTCTACTACTGATTTGGTGGAGATCTTCCTTGATTTGATGTTGATTAAGCCAAAACTTGATTAGAAAGTGATTAGAAGTTGATTTGGGTGGTTTTAGATGATGGAGGCCATTGTTAGGGTTTCAAGAATGGAAGTGGCAGCTGAAAGAAATGTTTTCTAACCCTAATCAGCCCCTATACATCTCTAATCCCAAAATGGGTCATGGGCCCTCTTGCTAATCACCGTAATTAGGCCCGGTTAAGCTATTTTTCACCTTCTAAACCTTGTTTCAGCCATATCTCCCAAACGGTGAGTCCGTTTGGCTAATGTGACCACTCTACGGAAAGGTAAACCATTATCCGAAGCTAGTGGAAGTGGTTTCAGGTCAAAATTCCTTTCCAATCAAAAGTTATGGCCAAAACAGTACCATCTAAGGGCAAAATGGTCATTTAAAAATCGGGAAAAATCATGAACATGGGAAATGACCCCAATAGTCGTTTCCCAAAGTTACATGACCATACGCCTTCGTATAAGAAAGAAATAAATATTCTACGATCTTCCGATGCGTAGAATGCTGGTTGTTACATTGGTCATGCCATTCGGGTTGACCAATGCACAAGCATATTTTGTGGATCTCATGAATAGGGTATTCAGGGATCAACTAAATAAGCTTGTCCTTGTGTTCGTGGATGATATCTTTGTTTACTCGAGGACAGAGGAAGAACATAAGGAACACTTGAGGACAGTGATGGAGGTGTTGAGGAAACACCGATTGAAAGCAAAAATTTCTAAGTGTCACTTCTGGAGGAGGGAATTGAGATTCTTGGGCCATGTTGTTTCAAACGATGGTATTGCCGTGGATCTTGCGAAGGTGGCTACATTGCAAGATTGGGCCATGCCCAAGAATGCAACAGACGTAAGAAGTTTCTTGGGGTTAGCTGGAAATTATCGTAAGTTTATTCAGGACTTCTCCAAGATAGTGGCACCGTTAACTCAATTGACGAAAAAGAATTAAGCTTTTGTTTGGGATGAAAGTTGTTAGAATACATTCAAGAGTCTAAAGGAGAAGTTAACGTGCGCACCAGTATTGGTTATTCCTAAAGGGAACGAAGAGATGACGGTATACACGGATGCCTGTGGTGCCTGACTAGGTGTCGTACTGATGCAAGGAGGTAGGGTTGTAGCTTATGCAAGTCAGCAACTGAAACCACATGAGAAAACATATCCTACCCATGATTTGGAACTGGCAGCAATTGTGTTCACGTTAAAGGTGTGGAGACATTATCTCTTGGGAGAAAGATTCGAGTTATTTACCGATCGTAAGTCATTAAAGTACCTTTTCTATCAAAAGGATTTAAATCTTTGTCAGCAGAGATGGTTAGAGTTCTTGGCTTCATATGATTTCAATATCGCATATACACCCGAGAAAGACAATGTGATGGCTAATGCATTGAGTAGGAGACATGCCAGTTTAGGGGCTATGTTTCTTGAATGGAAGCAACTGGAGTGTATTACGGGATATGATTTCATACCTAAGTGCGAATTGAATCCAGAGATGTTAGCAAGTTTGACGATTAGACCGACTTTGATTCAGCGGATTGGTTCCAGTCAAAAGGACGATCCTAATCTATTGGAAATCATCTCCAAGGTGGAGATGGATATCAATGGTGAAAGAATGAACAAGTATGGTCTTGATCGAGAAGGATGGCTTTGAAAGAATGGGAGACTAGTTGTACCCAATGTTAATGGATTGAGAGATGAAGTGCTTAAAGAGTGTCATCACTCGAAACTGATTATACATCCCGGTGGCAACAAAATATTGTATCAAGACATGAAGGAGACATACTACTGGGAAGGGATGAAGAGAGATGTTGGGAAGTTTATATCCAAGTGCATGAACTGCCATTTAATTAAAGCCAAGCAAAAGAAGCCTAGTGGTTTGTTACAACTGCTAGAAATTTCCAAATGGAAATGGGAATAAGTCTCAATGAATTTTATAGGTGGTTTACCAAGGACTAGATCAGGTCATGATAGCATTTGGGTGATTGTGGATCGATTGACCAAAAGTGCAAAGTTTATACCGATCAAGTCGAATAGAACGATAGCTAAGTTAGCAGAAATGTATATGAAGTGGATAATGAGATTTCATGGAGTATCTAAAGGTATTGTGAGTGAATGAGATCCATTATTTACTAGTTGGTTTTGGAAGAGCTTACAAGAGGCTTTAGGATTAGAATTACATCTCAGTACCGTATACCATCCTCAAACCGACAGTCAAACAAAGAGGTTGAATCGTGTATTAAAAGATCTCATGAGAGCTTGTATACTGGGTTTTTGGGGTTCATGGGATGACCATTTGCATCTGGTTGAGTTCGCATATAATAATAGTTATCAATCCAATATTGGTATGGCTCCATTTGAAGCTTTGTATGGAAGACCATGCAACTCATCATCATATTGGTTGGAAACCGGTGAGAAATTTGTGCTTGAGCAGATGTAATAAGAGAAACTTTAGATAAGATCAAGGTTATTCAACAGCGAATGAAGGCTGCCCAAGATAGGCAGAAGAGTTATGCTGATAAAAGGCGAAGAGATTTGAAATTCTCCGTGGGCGATTTGGTATTCGTCAAGATCTCTCCGTTGAAAAATGTGATTCGATTTGGTAGGAGAGGTAAATTGACGCCTAGGTTTGTTGGTTCATTTCCAGTTCTCGAACAAGTTGGGAATTTGGCGTATAAAGTTGGATTGCTTGACAAGATGGCAGGAGTTCAAGACGAATTTCATGTTTCCCAGTTAAGAAAGTTCGTGCACGATTCTGATATGATTATTTCATCAGATCAGTTGGATGATATCAAGGTAGAATCCGAGGCAGTTAGGAGCCGCAGGGAGATTCGTATCATCGGACATGATACGAAACAACTTCGAAGAAAGACGGTGGAACTAGTCAAGGTCCTGTGGGGCGATAATGAGAATGACTGTACTTGGGAAACCGAGGAAAGCATAAGGAAGTCATATCAAGAACTTTCTGCCTGATAAGATTTTAATTGTGATATAGTTATTCCCTTGTTAGTAAACTACATGCTAGGATAGGTTTGTTGTGTTTTTATGTATGTTTGATTATTTTTAAATGGCTGATAGGCATGCGGGGCACCACTGTATGTTTTGGTTAAGGAATTTCAGGGGCGAAATTTCTTAAGGGCGGAGAGTGTAATGACCCACATTCTTTGCATTTGAGGATCATAGGATATTTATTTCATTCAAATACGAAGTCGTATGGTCGTGTAACTTTAGGGAATGACTATTAGGGTCATTTCCCATGTTCACTGTCTTTGCCAAATATTAAATGACCGTTTTACCCCTAGCGAATCTGGTTTCGCCTATAACTTTTGAGTGGTAAAGATTTTTGTTCTGAAACCATTTCCATTGGATTCAGATGGATGTTTTACCTTTCCGTAGAGTGGTCACATTAATCAAACGGGCTTACCATTTGGGAGATATGGCTGAAACAAGGTTTAATAGGTAAGAAACTGCTTAAGCAGGATTAATAGGTAATTAGTAGATGCGCCCATAACCCATTTCGGGATTAGGGTTGTGGGGAGGCTGAAAAGAGTTAGGAAACCATCTCATTTCATTTTTTCAGCCGCCACCTTCATTTCTTCAAACCTAGTAATGGCCTCCACCTTCTAAACTACCTCCTAATCAGTTTCTGATCCAATATTGAGCTAATCAACATCAAATCAGACAAATTAACATCAAATTTGAGGTAGAGCTGCTGTGTTGCACTGGGATTCGAACCAAATTAGAGATATTTTCAAATCTGAGATTTATTGTGGCTAAGTTGAGTGATTAGCATGTTTATTCACTAATTGCAGATAATTAGTGATAATTAGCGAAATTATGACTCAGAAAAATATGGGAAAATATGTGAAAATCCTAGATTATTATTTTATGCCTCTGATATAAATTTGGGTTAATTTTGATTAAGTTTGCTAATCCTATAGCTAGACATGGTTAATGGGATTAAGGGGAAAATCATGGACTTTAGGTATGTTTGATCCAAATTAACTCATGTGATTGATGTTTTGATGTTTTTAATTGAACCCATATGTTGTTATTGCTGTTTAGGATGTTTCATGATTTCATAGGAAAGTTAGAATGGTTGACACCGCCATCGTATGGCGAGAACGGACGAGAAACAACTTTATGGAAAATTGCAGGGTAACGGATCAGATCGAAGCTAGAGGACCGAATCGAACCGAAGCTTGGTGCAACAGAAAGCATGGAGTAAAAGGAAGGCCATTTAAGTGGGGTTGGAGTCGGATCGGGTAAGCTGAGGGAGAAGGATCAGAATGGAGGGGAGTACAAACCGAATTGCTTCTGGCAGTACGAACCGAACCGGACCAGGATTGCAAGCACGGAACCAAACCGGATGGGGATGACCGAACCGAACGGAAACGTAAGCAATGAAAGGAGGACCGAACCGAACCAATGAGCATCGAACCGAACCACATATGGAGGCCGAACTGAACCGGATTTGAAGCTACTACTACGCGATGACTCTTCTGAAGACCAACTCCAATCCAACTGACACCCGAGATGCAAAGGAAGTCCAAATGGGAAATTATTGCTTAGGACCCAGATGGGAACCAATGAGTTCACTTCCAGAGTTGGGCTTCGCTGCAGGACGTATGCAAAGGGGTTATCGAGATCTCTAGCTTTGGTTCACCGCTGAGAGACGAATTAGTGGCTATGGATAAGCGCAATGGGGTCATTAAGACCTCCAAGGGTAAAGTGACCGTAGCATATCTATGGATTAGTACAACGGGACCATTAGCACTCCCAAGGACAAAGTGGTCATAGCAAAGGATTAGTGGCTATGGACCAGTGTAATGGGGTCACTAAGACTAGCAAGGGAAAGTGGTCGTAGCAAAGGATTTGGTGATCAAAGTGGTGGATATCGTATACTTTAAGAACTGGGTAAGAGATGTGAGGATGATTGCTATGTTTGATGTTTGCTATCACCATGACATGCACACTTCCATTTAACACCTTATGTTAGTGCTACCTTAGAGTACTATACACCTTGTTGTGCTAACTCTTTGGTTGCAGGTCTGGGTTTGGGTATGATTATTTATACATGTTATTATTTTACTTTGCTGTTATCGCTCATACCAGAGTTTTGTCTGACCCAAAGTTTTATGTCTCTTCTTATTACTCAGGGTGCTCCTAAATGAGCAGACTAGAGACATGTTAGATGATTATGCACGAGTAGCTGTTTGGAGACGAGCAGGAGGCTTCCACGTACTACTTACATACATTCTCCCTGTGTTGTTGCTGGTCACTACTTTGGGCATTAGTAGCGTGCCTTTTCTATTTTGCTTTAGAGACAATATTTTGAAGTTGTAATAATATTGTTTGGATCACAAGCTGTATTTTTGGATTCCGCTGCTCTGATAGTTTAGTTTTCAGCTTATGCACTATCTCGCCTATTTTATATCAAATTATGTTACTATTATATTTTATTCCATGCGTTGTGAGATATACTACAGGTTCTTTGGTGATTCATAGTTTAAAACCCTTTTTCTTTGACGATTGTCTCGTGCTAGTTGGACATTAGTACAGCGCATCTCGAGCGAAATGTGGCTAGGGCGGGCCGTCCATCACACGAGAGCCTACCACCATCTCTGGAAACCTACTCCTTAAGCTGAGTATGGCCTGATCTCTTTAAGCCGAGTATGGATTATACTCGCCCCCCTCTAAAAACTTATCAAACGATATTACACAAGTCTAGTACGGAAAACACTTGCCACAAGCCAAGTATGGTTAATACTCGCCACCTCCACAAGCCGAGTATGCTTAATACTCGTCATCTCCCTAAGCAGAGTATGGTTAGTACTCGCCACCTCCCTAAGCCGAGTATGGTTAATACTCACCACCTCTATAAGCCGAGTATGGTTAATACTTGCCATTCCTCTAAGCCAAGCTTAACTACTGCTTATCCTTATTTTCAAGTCGAGTATTGTAACGACCCGCATTCTACGCATCATAGGATCGTAGAATATTTATTTCTGTCACATACGAAGTCGTATGGTCATGTAACTTTGGGAGACGACTATTGGGGTCATTTTCCATGTTCATGATTTTTCTCGATTTTTAAATGACCATTTTACCCCTAGTTGGCACTGTTTTAGCCATAACTTTTGATTGGAAAGGAATTTTGACCTGAAACCACTTCCATTGGCTTTGGATGATGGTTTCTCTTTCCGTAGAGTGGTCACTTTAGCCAAACAGACTTACCGTTTGGGAGATATGGCTGAAACAAGTTTCAGATGGTGAAAAACAGCTTAATTGGGCTTAACCGGGTGATTAGCAGCTAGGCCCACAGGGGAATTTCGGGTTTAGAGGTATAGGAGGACTGATTAGGGTTAGGTTATCACTTTCATTTCAGTTTTGAGCCGCCACAAACCTTCTTGAGACCTTGGTAATGGCTTCCATCCTCTAAAATCACCCCAAAACACATTTTTAGCGAAGATTAAGCTTAAACTACATCAAAACAAGGCCAAATAGCAACAAAGCAAGGTTGGAGCTGCTGTTATACATAGGAATTCGACCCAAACAGAGGATACTTCAGATTTGGTGTTTCATTTGTGGCCAGGGTGAGTGATTTGCATAGTTTTTGCACTAATTACGGTAATTAAGGGTAATTAGTGAAGATTAGCGAATTTATACGTAAATAAATTCTGGAAAAATTCTTAAAATTCTAAAATAATGTTTTAGGGCTCTGTTAGAAATTTGGGTTAATTTCGATGTGTTTTGCAAATCGTATGCTTAAACATGATTAAGAGGGATTATAGGAAATGTGAGGCTTTGGCCACTTTTGATCCATTTTGATTCATTTAAATTGTTGTTTGTTGCTTGTGGTTGCTGTTATATGTTGCTATGACTCTTTGGTATGTTTTATGATTGATTAGAATAGTTAGATTGGTCGAGGACGCCGTCGTATGGCGCGAAACACTCGCTAGAAAAGCTGCAGGAAATACTACAGAGATCCGGATCGGATCGGGTAGGGGATCGGATCGGGTAGGGATCGGATCGGACATGTCCGAACCGGATCGGGGCGTGGTACTTTCTGGAGCATGACGTGAAGAGGCAACAAGGAAGGCCTGGTCGGATCAGAGGGGCGTAGTGTGGGATCGGAAGGAACAAGGAGGACTGAAGTGGAAGAAAGAGGAGCATGGATACCATATTCCGAACCGAACCGAGAGCAATACACGAACCGAACCGCATGAGGGAGAGCACCGAACCGAACCGCATGAGGGAGAAGGACCCGAACCCAGAGGATGGTGGCACTCCGAACCGAACCGGGGAACGTATCCGAACCGAACCGAGCATGGGGAACTGGACGTGTACTTTTACTACTTCGTGATGATTCTTCTAAAGACCAACTCCAATTCGACCAAACCCGAGATGCAAAGGAAGTCCAAATGAGAAGTTAGAGCTCAAGATTCAGATGGGAATCAACGAGTTCGCTTCATGGTTGGGCTTTGCTGCGGGACGCGTGCCAAGGGGTTATCGACGTCTATAGCTTTGGACCACTATGGTAGGAGGTACGAAGGCGGATTCAGGGCCATTATGGCATCGGTAGAACCAAGGGCTACGACCAATGAAGTGGGTCATTGAAATGTTTGGTCATGACTCCAAGTGTTTGGCTTGGTCACAGCAGGGTTTCTACAAGTCGGGATTCGTCGTTACCTCAGTTTGTCTAGTGTTCCAAAGTGGTAGATGTCGTATGCTTTACGCACTGAATGAGAGATGTGAGGATGGTTGCTATGGATGATTGCTTGCTATCATTGTGACATGCACACCCCACCCCCGTATTCTTACACTATTTATTATGGCACCTTAGAGCATTGTACGGTATGTGGTACTAACTCTTTGGTTGCAGGTCCAGGTTCAGGTATGGTTTAGTATACCTGTTATTATTCTGTTTAGATGCTTATCGCTCATACCAGGCTTTATGTCTGACCCAGAGTTTTATGTCTCCTCTTATTACTCTGGGTGCTCACACGAGCAGACTAGAGACAGGTTAGCTGGTGATACACGGGTAGATGATCCGGAGACGAGCAGGAGGCTTCCACGTAATATATATAGTATTCTCCCTGTGTTGTTGAAGATCACTGCTTGGGCATTGTTGGTGTATCTTCTACTTCAGCTTTCTTTTGTTTAGAGACAGTAAATTTGGAAAATTGTAATAAGCTGTATTTGGATTTCCGCTGCTTTGATGATTGATGTTGATTTTAGTTATCAGCTTATGCACTGTCTCGCCTGTTTTGTGTCAAGTATGTTATTATTATATTTTATTCCATGCGCTGTGAGACATTCTACAGGTTTCTTGATTTGTTCATTCTCTTCTTTCCTTTCTCTTGACGTCCGTCCTGTGCTAGTCGGGCATGTGTACAGCGCACTTTCGGAGGAAATGCAGGCTGGTGCGGGGCGGGCCGTTACACTTGGTATCAGAGCTCTAGGTTGCGTAGTTAACCAAGGGAAGTCATCAGGGAGAGATAATATACGTATACGAGAGAGCGTATTTGTGATTATTTTGGTTTTTAAAAGCTATATATATACTATTAGTAGTATAAGAATGAAGTCGTACTGCACTAGCACCACTGTGGAATCGTTAATCGTTTCCTTTTTCAGATTGACGATGAGCCGAGATACTAGAGGTGCTGGTAGGGGAGCCAATAATGGGAATGCTGCTGACATGAGGACAATGTTTACTGACCTCATGAGAGAGATGCTTAGAGATGTGCAGAGGGCAGCTCCCAATGGTGGAAATGGTGGTGGTCCAATAGTGCAGGCGCCGAGGGTCGACTTCGCCAAGTTGAATAAGGATTATACTAGCCTTGGTGGGAAGCCGTTCCATGGAACGGAGTCAGCCACAGATGTTCAAGATTGGTTGGATAGTTGCGAACGTATCTTCGAGGATTTGGGTATCGAGGATGCGATGAAGAGAAAGCTAGCGTCCCGTCAGCTGCAAGGGCGGGCAATGAATTGGTGGAATGCTATAAAGACAGCTACTCCCGAAGATCAGATTACTTGGGAGCAGTTTAAGGCTCGCTTTAGTGAGAAGTTCATTCCAGCTGCTCAGAAGTCAATGTTGTTTAAGAAGTTCTTGGAGCTCAAGCAGAATGGCAGAGCTGTCTCGGAGTATATTGCTGAATTTGACACTTTGTCAAAATATGGGTTATCTCTTATTGATACTGCCGAGAAGAAGAATGAGAAATTCATAACTGGTCTGGATCAGTACTTGGGGGAAAAACTTATTAACCACATCGATGAGACGTTTGAATCGATTGTGGGGAAAGCATTAAGATCAGAAAGTCTCTACCCTAAGCCGAAGACTGAGGTTGCATCAGCAGATGAGCCAAAGCCACAAGCTAGTGGTGGAGGCAAAGGTGGTTCCCAGAATAAGAGAAAGCAGAATCAGGCTAGGGATGGCCAGAAGAAAAAGAATAAGCAAGATGTGGAGTGCTTCAGCTGTGGTAAGAAGGGCCATTATGCTAGTAATTATCGGGCCAAGCCAGCAGATAGGAAGTGCTTCAACTGTGGCCAAATGGGACATCACAAGGACAAGTGTCCACAGACCCCTAAGGAAAAGCAAATGGTGAAAGCATATGCCCTTAATGCTATTCCTTCTTCGTCGAATGCCCCAACTGCGGCGGAGAAGGGAAAGAATGTCGTCATTCAAGGTATGCTTTCTGTTTATGATGTTCCTGTTAGAGTTTTGTTTGATACCGGAGCTTCCAGTTCTTTCATATCTAGTGACCTGGTAGATAGGTTGGGATTGGAGCCCGAAATTGTCGATAGACCTTTAGTAGTGACGAACCCGATTGGTGGTTCGACTAGCCTTAGCATGATTTGTCGCAATGTGGTCTTATCGAGTCATGGATGCATGTTTGTTTGTGATTGCTTTGTTTTGGGCTTTACTGGGTTTGGCATTATTTTGGGAGTAGATTGGCTCCAAAGATACGGGGTGGTGGTAGACTGTGAGGGCTTGTTGGTGACAGCTAGAGCGGATGATGGGCGGAGGATAGTGTTTGGTGGTCTACCCAGTAAGGGGGTATTGGCTAGTTTTCTAAACTCCCTCGACATTCCGCATAGTGAGTTGTCAGGTTTGCCCGTGGTTGGCCAGTATCCGGATGTTTTCGAAGAAGTGACCGGACTTCCACCACACCGAGAGATTGAGTTCCGTATTGATTTGGTAAAAGATGTCAGGCCTATAGTAATTCCACTTCGTCGTATGGCACCAAGAGAGCAGCGTGAGCTCGAGGTGCAAGTCAGCGATCTTTTGAAGAAGGGATTTATCAGAAGGAGTGTTTCTGAATGGGGAGCACCAGTTGTGTTTGCTACCAAGGCGGATGGTTCCCTTCGTTTGTGTGTAGACTACCGCGAATTGAATAAAGTGACGAGGAAGAACAAGTATCCTCTACCGCGGATAGATGATTTGTTCGATCAGTTGAGTGGCGCGAGAATATTTTCTCAGTTGGATCTCGCGACAGGTTTTCATCAGCTTAGAGTGGAAGTTGAGAGTATAGCTAAAACGGCATTTCGAACGCCGTCTGGATTTTATGAATGGTTGGTTATGCCATTTGGGTTGACTAATGCCCCGGCATATTTTGTGGATCTTATGAATAGGGTATTCAGAGATCAGTTGAATAAGTCTGTTCTTGTGTTTGTGGATGATATTTTGGTCTATTCGAGGACAGAAGAAGAACACAAGGAACATTTAAGAGTAGTGATGGAGGTGTTGAGAAAACACCAATTGAAAGCAAAGTTTTCTAAGTGTCACTTCTGGAAGAGGGAAGTGAGGTTCTTGGGCCATGTTGTATCAGAGAATGGTATTGCCGTGGACCCGGCAAAGGTGGCTACGGTACAGGATTGGCCTACGCCCAAGAATGCAACAGATGTAAGAAGTTTCTTGGGATTAGCGGGATATTATCGTAAGTTTATCCAAGGCTTCTCCAAGATAGCAGCACCATTGACCCAGTTGACCAAGAAGAATCAAGCTTTTGTCTGGGATGAAAGGTGCGAGAATGCATTTAAGAGTCTAAAGGACAAGTTGACAAGCGCACCAGTGTTAGTCATTCCTAAGGGGGATGAAGAGATGACGGTATACACAGATGCCTGTGGTACCGGACTGGGTGCTGTATTGATGCAAGGCGGTAGGGTTGTAGCTTACGCAAGTCGGCAATTGAAACCACACGAGAGAAGATACCCTACCCATGATTTTGAATTGGCAGCGATCGTGTTCGCGTTAAAGATGTGGAAACACTATCTCTTGGGAGAAAGATTTGAGCTGTTCACAGATCATAAGTCGATGAAGTATCTATTCTCCCAGAAGGATTTAAATCTCCGTCAGCAGAGATGGTTAGAGTTCTTAGCTTCCTATGATTTTGACATCGCATACACACCAGGAAAGGGCAATGCGGTGGCTGATGCATTGAGTAGAAGACATGCCAGCTTAGGGGCTATGTTCCTTGAATGGAAGCAACTGGAGTTTATCGCGGGGTTTGATTTCAGACCAAAGTGCGAATTGGATCCAGAAATGTTAGCAAGTTTGACGATCAGACCCACTTTGATTGAACGGATCGGCTCTAGTCAGAGGGACGATCCTAACCTATTGGAAATCATCTCCAAGTTAGAGATGGGTATCGATGAGGAGATGAACAAGTATGGGCTTGATCGAGAAAGATGGCTTAGAAAGAATGGAAAGCTTGTTGTACCCAATGTCAATGGATTGAGAGATGAAGTGCTTAGAGAATGTCATCACTCAAAGCTAACTATACACCCCGGTGGTAATAAGATGTATCGAGATATGAAGCAGACTTACTACTGGGAAGGGATGAAAAGAGACGTTGGGAAGTTTATATCCAAGTGCATGAATTGCCAGCTAGTTAAAGCCGAGCAAAAGAAGCCTAGTGGGTTGTTGCAACCATTAGAAACTCCCGAATGGAAATGGGAGCAAGTCTCGATGGATTTCATCGATGGTTTACCAAGGACTAGATCGGGATATGACAGCATTTGGGTAATTGTAGATCGACTGACTAAAAGTGCAAGGTTTATACCAGTCAAATCGACTAGAACGGCAGCTAAGTTAGCAGAATTATATATGAAGTGGGTAGTGAGATTTCATGGAGTACCTAAAAGCATTGTGAGCGACCGAGACCCGTTGTTCACTAGTGGGTTTTGGAAGAGCTTACAAGAGGCTCTAGGGTCGGAGTTACATCTCAGTACCGCATATCATCCTCAGACCGACGGTCAGACGGAGAGGGTGAACCGTATCTTGGAAGACCTCTTGAGAGCATGTATATTGGATTTTGGTGGATCATGGGATGACCATTTGCATCTAGTAGAGTTTGCATATAATAATAGCTACCAATCCAGTATCGGTATGGCTCCGTTTGAAGCTTTGTACGGAAGGCCGTGTAACTCACCATCATGTTGGATAGAGACTGGCGAGAAGTTTATGCTTGGACCAGATGTGGTGAGGGAAACTTCAGATAAGATCAAGATCATTCAACAACGAATGAAGGCTGCCCAAGATAGGCAGAAGAGTTATGCTGATAGGAGGAGAAGAGACTTAAAATTCTCCGTTGGCGACTTGGTGTTTGTCAAGATTTCTCCGTTGAAGAGCGTAATACGATTTGGCAGGAGAGGCAAGTTGACACCAAGGTTTGTTGGCCCATTCCCTATTCTTGAACTAGTCGGGAATTTGGCATATAGAATTGACTTACCAGAGAAGATGGCGGGAGTTCATAACGTATTTCATGTTTCCCAACTAAGGAAGTTCGTTCACGACTCAGATATGACTATTTCACCTGATCAGTTAGAGGACTTCGAAGTAGAACCCGAGGCGGTTGGGAACCGCAAGCCGGCCCGTATTGTCGAGCACGACATGAAGCAACTTCGAAGGAAGGCGGTGAAGTTAGTCAAGGTTCAGTGGGGCGAGGACGAGAATGATTGTACTTGGGAGACAGAGGAGAACATTAGGAAGGCACACCCAGAACTCTTTGCGTGGTAAGATTTTGATTTCGATTTAGTTTTCCGCATGCTAGGACAGGCTTGCTTGCTTGTTTTGCATGTTTGATTGTTGTATGTGGTTGGTAGGCATGCGGGATCCTTTGTATGTTTTGGGTTAAGGAATTTCGGGGGCGAAATTTCTTAAGGGGGGGAGAGTGTAACGACCCGCATTCTACGCATCATAGGATCGTAGAATATTTATTTCTGTCACATACGAAGTCGTATGGTCATGTAACTTTGGGAGACGACTATTGGGGTCATTTTCCATGTTCATGATTTTTCTCGATTTTTAAATGACCATTTTACCCCTAGTTGGCACTGTTTTAGCCATAACTTTTGACTGGAAAGGAATTTTGACCTGAAACCACTTCCATTGGCTTCGGATGATGGTTTCTCTTTCCGTAGAGTGGTCACATTAGCCAAAAGGACTTACCGTTTGGGAGATATGGTTGAAACAAGTTTCAGATGGTGAAAAACAGCTTAATTGGGCTTAACCGGGTGATTAGCAGCTAGGCCCACAGGGGAATTTCGGGTTTAGAGGTATAGGAGGACTGATTAGGGTTAGGTTATCACTTTCATTTCAGTTTTGAGCCGCCACAAACCTTCTTGAGACCTTGGTAATGGCTTCCATCCTCTAAAATCACCCCAAAACACATTTTTAGCGAAGATTAAGTTAAACTACATCAAAACAAGGCCAAATAGCAACAAAGCAAGGTTGGAGCTGCTGCTATACATAGGAATTCGACCCAAACAGAGGATACTTCAGATTTGGTGCTTCATTTGTGGCCAAGGTGAGTGATTTGCATAGTTTTTGCACTAATTACGGTAATTAAGGGTAATTAGTGAAGATTAGTGAATTTATACGTAAATAAATTCTGGAAAAATTCTTAAAATTCTAAAATAATGTTTTAGGGCTCTGTTAGAAATTTGGGTTAATTTCGATGTGTTTTGCTAATCGTATGCTTAAACATGATTAAGAGGGATTATAGGAAATGTGAGGCTTTGGCCACTTTTGATCCATTTTGATTCATTTAAATTGTTGTTTGTTGCTTGTGGTTGCTGTTATATGTTGCTATGACTCTTTGGTATGTTTTATGATTGATTAGAATAGTTAGATTGGTCGAGGACGCCGTCGTATGGCGCGAAACACTCGCTAGAAAAGCTGCAGGAAATACTACAGAGATCCGGATCGGATCGGGTAGGGGATCGGATCGGGTAGGGATCGGATCGGACATGTCCGAACCGGATCGGGGTGTGGTACTTTCTGGAGCATGACGTGAAGAGGCAACAAGGAAGGCCTGGTCGGATCGGAGGGGCGTAGCGTGGGATCGGAAGGAACAAGGAGGACTGAAGTGGAAGAAAGAGGAGCATGGATACCATATTCCGAACCGAACCGAGAGCAATACACGAACCGAACCGCATGAGGGAGAGCACCGAACCGAAATGCATGAGGGAGAAGGACCCGAACCCAGAGGATGGTGGCACTCCGAACCGAACCGGGGAACGTATCTGAACCGAACCGAGCATGGGGAACTGGACGTGTACTTTTACTACTTCGTGATGATTCTTCTAAAGACCAACTCCAATTCGACCAAACCCGAGATGCAAAGGAAGTCCAAATGAGAAGTTAGAGCTCAAGATTCAGATGGGAATCAACGAGTTCGCTTCATGGTTGGGCTTTGCTGCGGGACGCGTGCCAAGGGGTTATCGACGTCTATAGCTTTGGACCACTATGGTAGGAGGTACGAAGGCGGATTCAGGGCCATTATGGCATCGGTAGAACCAAGGGCTACGACCAATGAAGTGGGTCATTGAAATGTTTGGTCATGACTCCAAGTGTTTGGCTTGGTCACAGCAGGGTTTCTACAAGTCGGGATTCGTCGTTACCTCAGTTTGTCTAGTGTTCCAAAGTGGTAGATGTCGTATGCTTTACGCACTGAATGAGAGATGTGAGGATGGTTGCTATGGATGATTGCTTGCTATCATTGTGACATGCACACCCCACCCCCGTATTCTTACACTATTTATTATGGCACCTTAGAGCATTGTACGGTATGTGGTACTAACTCTTTGGTTGCAGGTCCAGGTTCAGGTATGGTTTAGTATACCTGTTATTATTCTGTTTAGATGCTTATCGCTCATACCAGGCTTTATGTCTGACCCAGAGTTTTATGTCTCCTCTTATTACTCTGGGTGCTCACACGAGCAGACTAGAGACAGGTTAGCTGGTGATGCACGGGTAGATGATCCGGAGACGAGCAGGAGGCTTCCACGTAATATATATAGTATTCTCCCTGTGTTGTTGAAGATCACTGCTTAGGCATTGTTGGTGTATCTTCTACTTCAGCTTTCTTTTGTTTAGAGACATTAAATTTGGAAAATTGTAATAAGCTGTATTTGGATTTCCGCTGCTTTGATGATTGATGTTAATTTTAGTTATCAGCTTATGCACTGTCTCGCCTGTTTTGTGTCAAGTATGTTATTATTATATTTTATTCCATGCGCTGTGAGACATTCTACAGGTTTCTTGATTTGTTCATTCTCTTCTTTCCTTTCTCTTGACGTCCGTCCTGTGCTAGTCGGGCATGTGTACAGCGCACTTTCGGAGGAAATGCAGGCTGGTGCGGGGCGGACCGTTACACTTGGTATCAGAGCTCTAGGTTGCGTAGTTAACCAAGGGAAGTCATCAGGGAGAGATAATATACGTATACGAGAGAGCGTATTTGTGATTATTTTGGTTTTTAAAAGCTATATATATATATATATATATATATATACTATTAGTAGTATAAGAATGAAGTCGTACTGCACTATTAGTAGTATACGAGTCAGCCGAACAACTATAAAAATTCTATCACTTTTTTTGTTTCTGGTTTTGACTTTGTGTTATTTTGAGATCTGTGTCTGACATTATTTGGGTTTCCTTGATGCTAGCACTTTCGTATCCATTCAGGGTTATTTCCTTTTTTGGGTTGTACGCTTCCACCGAACTTAGAAAAATAGTCTAGAAGTTGAAGATCTGAAGAGACGGCAAGACCTAGAACTTTATCTACGACTAAAGGAAATTAATATGAACATAAAGGTAGCTAGAAGGTTTTTCCACATTCCAATAGAAGTAGCTATGTCGTAAGAGAGTAGATTGATAGGATGATGAAATATTGTCTAGGTAGTAAGAGATAAAGGAAGGCTTTATTCCAAGATTTAAGTAGCAAAAAATGACTACATCTGCATAGAATCGAAATCAAACCCCATCTGAATTAACATAAGATCTTCTAGTGCTAGATTAAACAAGTTGAAGTAGTCTCCCTGTAGGTGAAACGTCTGATGCTTGGGATAACATCGGAATCAATATAGGAAGTGTTGAAATCAATGCCGGAGAAAATGATGGATCTAATGCTGGAAACACCTGGAATTGGAGGAACTGGAGTAGAAAATGTAGGTATGAATGCTTAAATGTCACAGATTAAAGAGCGCATGTTCCCGAGTTCCCTAAAAGGAACAATGGTTAGGAAGAAGTTGGAGTTGTGCATCAAATTTTGAATCAATAGAGAGGAATATACTCCTCATTTTATGTTAAGAGTGTCTGATAGGACTAGGTGCAAGATGCTGCTACAAATCAAATGCTTTTACTAAACAACACGAACCGTATAACTGAGATTATTAGAGGTAAAATACTAGGTTAGCCCTTAGATGATGTTAATATGAATCATTTTTCTGCTAACATCCATAAAACCAAAGCAACAAATTCCTAATAGAAATATTCTTGCATTACTAACACTCATATGTTATTGTAATATAATAACAAATAAAGTCCGTTGTAATTTTTTAAAAAGTCATTGTGAAAAGAAAAACACATTTTCTAACAAAAAGTATAGGTTTATAACGGCTTCAACCCGTTAGTACGTTTGATAAAAATGAAAATAATAGGAAAACTTGGATATAAAAGTAGAAAACAATAAAAAAAATCGAGTCTTCAAACGCTTATCACGCTTCCTATCTTCTCCGGCCGCTTCTTTCCCAACCTCGCAAATAAACTTTCTAGGGCAAACCATGGGAAAATCTATTTCAATTTATAGGAAAAAACTTCTCTAAACGACAAAAATCAAATTTTGTTTTCTAGGAAAAATCTTCTTAAGCAAAATCGTGGGCGAAAAAGGTATGCCTATTTTCTTTTAAAATTCAACATCTAAGAATTGATTCCTTTTTTCCCTTTAATTTATCCTAAGCTTTGAGGTTTGTATTGTTTTTTGCCTTTGTTGCATTGAATGCACGTGTTCCCTGCTCATGTTGTATTGTATCTATTCACATTTGTATCCTTTTTGGTGTTTGTCCTAAGTTGGCGAGACGTTTAGGTTGATGCTTGCGATGACCATGGTTGATAAATTATGCACAGTTATTGAGAAGTTAAGGAGTAGGTTAAAGATTGTCGGATTTTGGGTTTTGTATTGGAACAGTGTAGTTCTATAAAGGTGGAAAATCATGGTGGGTTTTATAATAGTTTATAGCAGTGAGGTGAAAGGTTGATGTTGTTGTTTGAAGCTAAAGATTGTTTGTCAAGTGAAGTGGTGAATGGAGGAGATGAAAGTGGATGTATGATGTTGATGTACATGTTTAGAAGGAGATGATGGGTGGGTTTGAAATTTGCGATCCTGTGGTTTAGTTGCAGATGCTTTGATTGCATGTGGTGGAGGATGTTATCCTTTGAATGTGCAATTTATGAGATGAGATTGAATATTTAGTTGAAGTTGTCAGTGAGTGTAAGCAATACGGGTTTAAGCAGTGGTGGTCGAATCCTTTGTATGATTCTCGTGGATGACATTTCATCTTTCCTATTGAATCCTTTATGTAATTGACTGCGGGCATTTATAAGTTTTTTGTTACATATAATCTGTTGGATCTCGTTAAATAGCGTTTTGATTATGACAACTATATATGTTCGACAAAAGATTCAAGAACTTAGATTGAAGATTATATATGTTACGAGTCTGTGAGTCTTAGTTTAAATTGTTAAAATCTTCCTTGATGATACACACACTTTATATTATTTAGTACTCATATGAAATTCACAATGACATAGATCTATTATAGGAAACAGACGTCTGAAATATTTTAGTTAGACATCAGTTTGCTAAAATGAATTTAAATTTCATACAATATTCAGACGTCTGACCTGAATATTTCAGATGTCTGAATTACCATCGAAATGGTTTATTTCTTTGCTGCTTGAATTTCAACTCAAAGTCAGACATCTAAAATTATTATTCAGACATCTGAAACGAAAGGATGCAACCTTTCAATGAAGAGTTGCAACTTCTGTTCATATCATTTGAATAAAACTCTTCACGATTAGTTGCAATCTTTCATACTTTATAAATAGAGATTCCACCAAATACTTTTATTCATCAAAACTTATTCTAGTTCTTTTTTTCTTACTCAAAGCATTCAAAATCGATAAAGCCCTATTTTTCATATTCTTCAGATTTCAAATCTTCCATATTGTTCCACAAAGTACACGTTTATCATCAAGGAAAGATTATAGGAAAGGTGTACATCAAATTGACATATCTGTGTTATCAAGAGCACATGTAGTCATCAATTATTCTGTATTGTGGAACTCCTCTTCAACAGTTAAGGCAAGAAATCCTGTTTAGTAGTTCGGGTAATTGTGAATCTGTTCCTCCGGGTGAAGTGAGGGTTATTGTGTTAGTGAAATACTAGAAGGGAGTCTAGGACTAGATGTAGGACATTGGTCCGAACCAGTATAAAATCGACCATGTGAATTTTTACTTACTGCTACTATTCTACTGTATACATCTTATCTTTCTTATACTCCATACTATATGATCCTACCACTGCATAGACTATTTCAATTGGTATTAGAGCTAGGCCATCCTATAACCGTAACACCGTTATTCGATATTTAGATAATATGGAGAATAACCTAAACACTAGCACATCTACATTTGTCGAAGGTCAATCTACTCAAAGACCACCACTATTCAATAGATTGCATTATAATTATTGGGCTACAAGAATGATAATATATATGCAAGCAGCAGGTTTTGATGCATGGAATGCAACTCAAACAGATTTCACAGCACCTACAACTGAATATTCTACATGGAAAATAGTTCAGAAAAATGAAGCTAGTGCAAATGCAAAAGCTATGAATATGTTATTCTGTTCTTTGGATAGAAATGAATTCAATCGTGTTAGAATTTGTACTACTGCACATCAAATATGGGAAACACTCAAAACAATTCATGAGGGAACAAACAAGGTCAAACAAACAAAGAACTCTATGCTCAAAAACTAGTTACAAAACTTTAAGATGAGACAAAATGAAACCATCAATGATATGTATTGAAGATTCCATGATATTGTTCATGCCTTGATAGGTTTAGAAGCAAAATATAGTGACTTTGATATTGTTTCGAAAGTGCAAAACTCCTTAATTGATGATTGGGAAAGAAAAGTATTAGTCATTGAGGAAGCCAATGATTTATCAACAATGAAACCAGAAGAACTCGTAGGCAACCTCATGTCTTATGAAGTAAATCTCCAAGCGAAAAAGGAACAAGCACAAAAGAAAACAAATGTAGCCTCTCATGCCGGAAAGGAAGAATCGGAGTCCGAGGATGAGGATTTAGCTTTATCGCCAGGAACTTTAAGAAATTTCTGAAATATAGAAAATGAAATACAAGTAATTTCAGAAAGAATACCTCAAGCACACCTTCATCCTCAAATTTAGAATGCTTTAATTATCACAAGAAAGGTCACATGGTGAAAGACTGTAACACCCCACCTCCGCCAGGGTAACTCTTGCAAGCACACTAGCTTTGGAGGGGCGTTAAACAAGGTAAACATGCATGCAGATATCACAAGACAGAACATATAAGTAAAACAGAGTAGTAAAGCAGCAGAGAAAACTAGCATTTCAAAACCATAGTCAAGTTACACAAAGTACTTGGTCATTATTTTCCAACAAACAAAGTCTAGAGAAAAGCATAAACTGAAAAACTGAAATACATAAAGTACTATCCCCAAAGTGAAGTGATAAACCATAGCTAGCTCAATGTCCAAAACCGTACATGAGCAAATCTAGTAAGCAAGCTATAAAGATCCAAGCTAAGCTCCAATGTTCCCACCCTGAGAACCTGAGGGGGGGGGGAATGGAAGAAAAGAGGCGAAAGAAAACAAGTCAGTCAAAAAGACTGGTAAGCCCTAACTACTATCAGTCCATGAACTAGTAAAGTTAACTGGCATGAGAAGCTGAGATGAACATAAGGATAACAACATACTGGCATGATGATTAACTAACAAGATAGATAAAGGTGTCATCGCATAATCAAGGTTAAGTTTTGCACCACGGGTGTACTAGCATTCTAACATGTCAAGTAAAAACAAGAATTGATCCCTTGGCCCAAGCCTGGCCCAATATCATGAGGTGACCTAAATCAAGGTCCAACTACACGGTCTAGTTGATCGGCTCCCTATAAGCCTAACTCGTCAAGTGTCGGTGTCATACGGCCCAAACATGAAATGTAGTTAAACTGCGCTAGGTCCACCCTAGGGTGTATCAAGTCCTAGGGTGTCAACCTCGGACACAAATCAAGCATGCACAGTCTAGATCTACTGGTACCCGTGCCTGATTTTCCAACTCCGGACTATGTGCACGACCATAGTCCGCCTGGACCCACACCGGCGTACCTACTCAGCCGTCGTTTTGGTCGCTTACATGTCAGCCCAGTAATCGTGCCCCACCCTAGCCTAGTCCCTAGGGTATCATGATACTATCAAGAGGGTTACCGCTGAAAAGGACCACACAACTAGGGTTTCTTAACGGGTTAAATGTGGTTAACCCGATCCAAACGTGGATTAAATTGGTTAAGTGTACCCAAGGTTCATGACTTAACCCCGATTAACCCATCAAGCCCAAATTGATTAAGTATTAAGTGGACCATGACTTAACCCTAATCAGGAGGCATTAATTAACTTAATGTGCTTTAACCTCTCACATTAGACCTTGTTGTGGTTACTAGTTAAGCCGGGCGGGTCCGGGTAGCTTTACAACACAACTTGGTCTAACCTCGGGTTCGAGCACAACATGACCAACTTCTCACATTGGGTCCTATTGTTTGTAGCCACTAGTTAAGCCGGGCGGGTCCGGGTAGTTTTATGCTACAAACTCAACCAAATCTCGAGTTGGCCACACTTATATTATCTAAGTGTCATGTCCATTATGTTTCCATAATTACAAGCTAACATATCACGTCATGTTATAAAAACCATGTTCATGTCATAATGTTACCCAACCCCAACGTAATCCCATCGTTTACATAATCACAACAATGCATAAAGGATAAAATAGCGAACTTGGCATAATCATGACAAAAAGGTGTTGAAGCCACAAGTTTAACATGGTGGCATATGAAATGTACATATGTTCATATACTTGCATATTGCATTATTAGGCTTCAAAAGTATGCATAAAACCAAACTTAGCATATAAGTGATACATGGTGATAAATGACATGTAGAAGTTGCTAGAAGTTCGCATTTAGCCTCACATGCAAGTTATCATAAGGGATATGATAACTTCCATATTGCCAAAATGCAACCTTTTATATAAAGCTTGAAGCTTTAAGCTCACAAACTCAAGTTTAACTTGCATAACATGATAACATGTGTATAATGATCAACCCAAGCTTGCATAACATAGCAACATGTGTCATACATAATGATTAAACCAACTTGCATAACATAATGATCAACCAAACTTGCATATCATAATGATCAACCCAAACTTGCATCATTCATTTAACTTTATAGTTCAAAAAGAAAGTAGAAAAGGGCTTACAATGCTATGAAGACACAAATGAATATTTATTATAAAGATTGAGACGAAGCCCTTATGCAACCACCAAAAACCCCAAATATGAAAGCTCCAAATGAAAAACCCTTGAGCCAAATCAATAAAAACCCTTGCTTTGTAATAGAAATGTTGCAACTTGACTTGAATGCAAACTAAGAACACTCATACAAGCTTGAAAACACTTGTATGAACTCAAAATCTCTCATATAAATAAACTTAGATATTTTAGCATAAGAGTGGAGGCCATGAGAGGAACAAATTTGGCATAGTTTAGTTGTAGAGTTGAATAATGATGATTTAGGCTAGGCTTAGGGGTCCTTTTATAGAAGATTAGGATAGTATTAGCCATAGGATTAACCCTAGATCCAATCCGAGCCATCAAATCACGTCACAAGCCTCCAAAACAGGTCCAAACAGCCAAAATAGATGCACCAGGACGACCTGGCCGACCAGGGAGGTCGACCCCCAGGTCGACTCTAGTGTCGACCTGGTTGGGGGGAGGTCGACCCTAGTGCCGACCCCCCTGTCGACCTGTCTGGGCGGGAGTTTTCCCGCCCAGTCTGTTTTGGCTGAATTTAAATTCTAAATTCAATTTTGAACTGTTTTTGAATTTGTAATTTTCTGAAAACTTTGACGGGCCATAACTGGGTCATACGGACTCCGATTTTCGAAAACTCGGACTCTATTTCGCGTATTTTTCCTAGACGAACGCAATGACACAGCCCGTTTCCCTTGATTCAGATTTTACAGTTTAATTCTGCCTTGATTTATGTTATAACATGTTATTCAAAAATACGGGTTGTTACATTCTCCCCTCCTTAAAGAATTTCGTCCCCGAAATCTCCAAGTTAGGAAGAACGTATCCTACCATCCATCATCCATCTACTCAAAACATCATCCACGTGCAGTCATTGTCCTTAAAGGATTCTTAATGCTGTATGATCATATGCAAAGGTGTGTGTATATGTACTTATCTAATGCGAAAATCAGGAGGTTACTGATTCAGTAAACCCCCTTAATGCAAAACATGTTACTGAAATGAGTCCATATGTATGCAAATTCCTAACATAATTTATAATCTCTACATGAGTGCACATAACATTCATCCATATGCAACATCCATGTGATATCATAACAAGTTTCATCCATGAATAAGTATAAGCACTCATGCATATGCAACATGAAAGTGTGTGAACCGATCTTAGTGCCTAATGTGTATCATGCATCCACGAGTATCCACTTGCAAACACTTGCTGCCACTTCAAACATCAAGCATAACATGTTTCAAATACATGTTTCATCCATAGGGTTTCTACCTAAGGTTCTCATGACACGATTACGAGATAACAAGGTAAACAAGGTAAACATGGATAGAAAGATATGCTAATTAAGAAAGGAGATTGAGAATGTACCCTCAAAAAGGAATGGATAAAGCCCACGCATCTTCTCCTCGGTTTCCCAAGTTGCATCTTCATCGGCTTCACTCCACTGAACTTTCACCAATTTGACTTCCCGATTCCTTAGTTTCTTGATCTCTGTTCCCAAGATACGAATCGGAGCTCTCCTCAAGGTTACCTCTTTCTCTACCTCCACGTCTTCCAGAATGCTTGGTTCAACCACCTCAGCGGACTCATGCAGGCACTTTCGGAGATGCGAGACATGAAAGACATTATGCACTCCGGCTAGCTTCTCGGGCAATTCCACCTTATAGGCCATCTTTCCAATTCTCTCTATGATAGGGAAGGGCCCTACGAACCTTGGTGCCAGCTTCCCAACTGCTCCAAAACGTACCACATTACGCAAAGGAGAAACCTTCACGAAAACCATGTCTCCCACTTCGAATTCCAAATCTGCCCTTCGCTTGTCAACATAGGATTTCTGTCTATTTTGGGCCGCTTTCATCCGTCTTCTCACTAATTCAACTTTCTCGGATGTGTCCCGTATCATATCGGGCCCAAGTATAAGCCTATCTGTTGTCTCCCACCAACAAGATGGTGACCTACACGGCCTCCCATACAAAGCTTCAAATGGTGCCATCCCTATGCTGGCTTGATAGCTATTATTATAAGCAAACTCTACAAGAGGAAGGTGGTCTTCCCAAGTACCACCGAAGTCGAGAACAGAAAGCCTCAAGAGAACTTCTAGCACTCTATTTACCCTTTCGGTTTTGCCATTCGTCTGGGGGTGATAGGCTGTACTCAGATTCAATCGTGTGCCCATCGCTTCTTGCAAACTGTTCCAGAACTGGCTAGTGAAAATCGGGTCACGACCGCTAACTATGCTAGAAGGAACTCCATGCAACCGTACTATCTCTCGAAGATAAATAGATGCTAGCCATGATGCGGTCCTCTTGCTTTTTACTGGAATGAAGTGAGCACTCTTCGTAAGTCTGTCAACTATGACCCATATGCTCGTGTTCCCTCCCCTTGACCTAGGCAATCCATCCACAAAATCCGTAGAAATACTCTCCCACTTCCATTGCGGGACTTCCAATGGATGTAATAGCCCACCTGGTCTCTTTGACTCGGCTTTCACTTGTTGGCACACCATGCACTTTGAAACATACTCTGCCACATCCTTCTTCATTCCATCCCAAAAGAAAATGCGCTTCATATCCCTATACATCTTGTCCCCTCCAGGATGTATAGTCATCTTCGAGTGATGCGCTTCTTCAAGAACTCTATGGACTAAATCTCCCACTCGAGGAACACATAATCTCCCATCACGCCTTAGCCACCCCTTGTCATCAATAGTATATCTAGCAAGGTGACTAGACGTCTCACCACGAATCAACTTGTCCATGACCTCGACTATCTGTGGATCTTCCTTCTGCGAAGCCCCAACTTGATCAAGAAGTGTGGGTCTAAGCTCAAGGGATGCTAATGAACCCGTCATCGACTCAACAGCTGTCGTGAAATCAAAGGTTGCCAAAAATTCTAAGTTCTTCATCTCAATGAACAAGGGGCTCAAAGTCAACCTCCTTCTGCTTAGTGCATCTGCCACCACATTACCCTTGCCAAGGGTATAAGCTATCTCGAAGTCATAAGATGCCAAGAATTCCATCCACCTTTGCTGCCTTAGATTCAGATCTTTTTGCGAGCAGAGGTACTTGAGTGACTTGTGATCGGTATACAACTTAAACCTTTTGCCTAGAAGATAGTGGCGCCAGGATTTGAGTGCAAAGACGATCGCCGCTAACTCCAAATCATGAGTGGGATAGTTCTTCTCATGAACTTTAAGTTGCCTACCCCCATAACATATCACTCTTCCCTCTTGCATCAGATCAGCACCTAACCCCGTGCCACATGCATCTGTGTACACGGTAAACATCTTACCACTATCGGGTAATGCCAAAACTGGAGCTGAGGTAAGGGCTCTTTTGAGCTTTTGAAAAGCAAGCTCACACTCCAAGTCCCATGCAAAGACTAAGTTCTTCTTCATCAACTTAGTAAGAGGGGCCGAAATCTTAGCGAAGTCCCTGATGAACTTCCTATAGTAGCCCGCCAGACCGAGAAAGCTTCTTACTTCGGTTGCATTCCTAGGAGTCTTCCAGTCTTGAACCATAACCACTTTCGCGGGATCCACCGCTATGCCTTGCTTGGAAACTATATGTCCAAGAAACCGAACTTCCCTCCTCCAAAAATGACATTTGGAGAACTTGGCTTTCAACTGATGCGCTCTAAGCGTATCCATCACTTCCTTGAGATATCTGCCATGCTCTTCCTCATCCTTTGAGAAGATCAGAATATCATCCACAAAGACAACCACGAACTTGTTAAGGAACTCCCTGAACACCCTACTCATCAAGTCTACGAAGTAGGCGGGTGCATTAGTCAAACCGAATGGCATGACAAGCCATTCAAAGAATCCATCTGGAGTCCTAAACGCAGTTTTATCAATACTATCCTCAGCCACTCTAAGCTGATGGAATCTGGTGGCTAGATCGAGCTGAGAGAAAACAGAAGCACCAACAAGCTGGTCAAAGAGATCATCAATCTTCGGTAACGGGTGTCTATTCTTCTTTGTCAGCTTGTTCAACTCTCGATAATCAACACATAGACGAAGCGAACCATCCGCCTTAGTAGCGAATACCACCAGAGCACCCCATTCAGAAATGCTTCGCCTAATAAAATTCTTTTCAAGCAGCTCCTTGATTTTCTTACTGAGATCCCTTCTTTCACGTGGGGCCATGTGCCTAACGGGCAATGATACTGGCTTGGCATTATCGACTAGATAAATGCGGAAATCTATCTCTCGTTTAGGAGGTAACCCCTTAACTTCTTCAAAGACATCAGGATAGTCTCGGACCACCCTTACAGATTGCAGATCATCGATGGACGAGTCAAGAGATTCAAGATAACATAACATGATGGGACCTCTAGGGTTACAAGAAATTTCTAGGGTATTACCGAGGCGAGTCATGAGCCTCACCACCCTATGCTCACAATCGAGGATGGCTCCATAACTGGACAACCAATCCATGCCCAAGATCAACCCGTATCCCGTGAATCTGAGAACATAAGCATCACATGTGAATTCTACGGTCAAGATAGAAATCTTCAAATCCACACAAATCATAGATAGATGGGCGGAACCCCCAATTGGATTTGACACACTGACGGGATCCTCAACTAGACTAGTACTTAGGTGCAAACTTTCAACAAGATCAGAAGAAATAAAACTATGCGATGCGCCAGAATCAAATAAGGTGCGAACAGGATAATCAGAAATATAAACAAGACTTTCTACAGAAATACTACCTCGGTCCTGAGCTGGAGCAGTGTTGAGAGCATGCACTTGCCCTCCAGAAGGTCCTGCACGCTGACTCTGCCCTTGCTTCTTGGGGCAATCCTTGCAAAAATGTCCGGTCTCTCCACAATGAAAGCATTCGCCCAACTTCCTCTTCTTCTTCCTACAGTCTTTAGCTATGTGCCCAACAATCCCACAGTAGTTGCATTTTCTTGGGTCCTTTGCCTTGGCCTTGTTGCCCTTGTTGTTCTGATTGCTCTGATTTCCTCCCCACTTGGAGTCTGTCTTCTTGGCTTGAGTCTCATTAGGCTTGACTTCTTTCTTGCCATTCTTATCGTCTCCTTGAAGCAATGCCATGTCCACTAGGCCTTCAAAAGTGGCCCCCATGGGTATATGAGATAGGGCTAAACCTTGTAATGGCTCGTTCAACCCTCGTGCAAAGCGTAAAGCCTTCTTCTGGGGAGTATTAACCATGTCCAAACCGAATCGGTCGAGCTTGTTAAACTCATTCACATACTCCCTCACTGTCATGTCCCCTTGCTTCAAAGATATAAACTTCTCCAATGGCAGATTTGCCTCAGCTGATGATAGAAACTTAAGCCCAAACCTCGTCCTAAAGTCGGCCCAAGTCTCTATAGGTCTAGTAGCATTGGTGACCTCCCACCAATAAGCAGCTTCTTCTTTTAATAGCCATGCTGCCAATAAAACCTTTCTATGGTCTTCCACATCAAAGATAGCGAAAAGATCTTCGGTTTCTTTCAACCAATTTCATGCCTCCACAAAAGTCTCCGTCCCTATGAAATTCTTGCCACCCATCGCCTTAAAGTCCTTGCAAACTTTTGCGAAATCCGCTTGTGGATTCTGAGGAGGGGGAGGAGGAGGAACCTCAGTTATATTGGGGGTATTTGCTGGGCCCACATCGTTGGCCCTAGCTTCCAAGTACCTCCGGAACCATCCGGGAATGGTCACTCCCTAGGGAAGGTTAAGATCGGCCATATTGAAAAAGAAAAAGATAGATTCAGAACGAAGAAACGAAGGATAGTGCTAATGGCTTTTGGGGAATAACCTTTTAAAATAACTAGACTTTTCTTGGAAAATACTTAATTGGTTTTGAAAATAGTTTTTCAAAAGGTAAGTTTTTAAAAACACTTTTGCTCAAATCTTGTAAACCTTATGCTCTGATACCAAATGTAACACCCCACCTCCGCCAGGGTAACTCTTGCAAGCACACTAGCTTTGGAGGGGCGTTAAACAAGGTAAACATGCATGCAGATATCACAAGAAAGAACATATAAGTAAAACAGAGTAGTAAAGCAGCAGATAAAACTAGCATTTCAAAACCGTAGTCAAGTTACTACAAAGTACTTGGTCATTATTTTCCAACAAACAAAGTCTAGAGAAAAGCATAAACTGAAAAACTGAAATACATAAAGTACTATCCCCAAAGTGAAGTGATAAACCATAGCTAGCTCAATGTCCAAAACCGTACATGAGCAAATCTAGTAAGCAAGCTATAAAGATCCAAGCTAAGCTCCAATGTTCCCACCCTGAGAACCTGAGGGGGAGGGAAACGGAAGAAAAGAGGCGAAAGAAAACAAGTCAGTCAAAAAGACTGGTAAGCCCTAACTACTATCAGTCCATGAAATAGTAAAGTTAACTGGCATGAGAAGCTGAGATGAACATAAGGATAACAATATACTGGCATGATGATTAACTAACAAGATAGATAAAGGTGTCATCGCATAATCAAGGTTAAGTTTTGCACCACGGGTGTACTAGCATTCTAACATGTCAAGTAAAAACAAGAATTGATCCCTTGGCCCAAGCCTGGCCCAATATCATGAGGTGACCTAAATCAAGGTCCAACTACACGGTCTAGTTGATCGGCTCCCTATAAGCCTAACTCGTCAAGTGTCGGTGTCATACGGCCCAAACATGAAATGTAGTTAAACTGCGCTAGGTCCACCCTAGGGTGTATCAAGTCCCAGGGTGTCAACCTCGAACACAAATCAAGCATGCACAGTCTAGATCTACTGGTACCCGTGCCTGATTTTCCAACTCCGGACTATGTGCACGACCATAGTCCGCCTGGACCCACACAGGCGTACCTACTCAGCCGTCGTTTTGGTCGCTTACATGTCAGCCCAGTAATCGTGCCCCACCCTAGCCTAGTCCCTAGGGTATCATGATACTATCAAGAGGGTTACCGCTGAAAAGGACCACGCAACTAGGGTTTCTTAACGGGTTAAATGTGGTTAACCCGATCCAAATGTGGATTAAATTGGTTAAGTGTACCCAAGGTTCATGACTTAACCCCGATTAACCCATCAAGCCCAAATTGATTAAGTATTAAGTGGACCATGACTTAACCCTAATCAGGAGGCATTAATTAACTTAATGTGCTTTAACCTCTCACATTAGACCTTGTTGTGGTTACTAGTTAAGCCGGGCGGGTCCGGGTAGCTTTACACCACAACTTGGTCTAACCTCGGGTTCGAGCACAACATGACCAACTTCTCACATTGGGTCCTATTGTTTGTAGCCACTAGTTAAGCCAGGCGGGTCTGGGTAGTTTTATGCTACAAACTCAACCCAACCTCGAGTTGGACACACTTATATTTTCTAAGTGTCATGTCCATTATGTTTCCATAATTACAAGCTAACATATCACGTCATGTTATAAAAACCATGTTCATGTCATAATGTTACCCAACCCCAACGTAATCCCATCATTTACGTAATCGCAACAACGCATAAAGGATAAAATAGGGAACTTGGCATAATCATGACAAAAAGGTGTTGAAGCCACAAGTTTAACATGGTGGCATATGAAATGTACATATGTTCATATACTTGCATATTGCATTATTAGGCTTCAAAAGTATGCATAAAACCAAACTTAGCATATAAGTGATACATGGTGATAAATGACATGTAGAAGTTGCTAGAAGTTCGCATTTAGCCTCACATGCAAGTTATCATAAGGGATATGATAACTTCCATGTTGCCAAAATGCAACCTTTTATATAAAGCTTGAAGCTTTAAGCTCACAAACTCAAGTTTTACTTGCATAACATGATAACATGTGTATAATGATCAACCCAAGCTTGCATAACATAGCAACATGTGTCATACATAATGATTAAACCAACTTGCATAACATAATGATCAACCAAACTTGCATATCATAATGATCAACCCAAACTTGCATCATTCATTTAACTTTATAGTTCAAAAAGAAAGTAGAAAAGGGCTTACAATGCTATGAAGACACAAATGAATATTTATTATAAAGATTGAGACGAAGCCCTTATGCAACCACCAAAAACCCCAAATATGAAAGCTCCAAATGAAAAACCCTTGAGCCAAATCAATAAAAACCCTTGCTTTGTAATAGAAATGTTGCAACTTGACTTGAATGCAAACTAAGAACACTCATACAAGCTTGAAAACACTTGTATGAACTCAAAATCTCTCATATAAATAAACTTAGAAATTTTAGCATGAGAGTGGAGGTCATGAGAGGAACAAATTTGGCATAGTTTAGTTGTAGAGTTGAATAATGATGATTTAGGCTAGGCTTAGGGGTCCTTTTATAGAAGATTAGGATAGTATTAGCCATAGGATTAACCCTAGATCCAATCCGAGCCATCAAATCACGTCACAAGCCTCCAAAACAGGTCCAAACAGCCAAAATAGATGCACCAGGCCGACCTGGCCGACCAGGGAGGTCGACCCCCAGGTCGACCCCCAGGTCGACTCTAGTGTCGACCTGGTTGGGGGGAGGTCGACCCTAATGTCGACCCCCTGTCAACCTGTCTGGGCGGGAGTTTTCCCGCCCAGTCTGTTTTGGCTGAATTTGAATTCTAAATTCAATTTTGAACTGTTTTTGAACTTGTAATTTTCTGAAAACTTTGACGGGCCATAACTGGGTCATACGGACTCCGATTTTCGAAAACTCGGACTCTATTTCGCGTATTTTTCCGAGACGAACGCAATGGCATAGCCCGTTTCCCTTGATTCAGATTTTACAGTTTAATTCTACCTTGATTTATGTTATAACATGTTATTCAAAAATACGGGTTGTTACAAAGACTGTCCGAAACTAAAAGAAAATCAGAAAAACTTCAACAACAAGAATAAGAAAGATAAATTCAAAAAGAAGGCTTTTTCTATCACATGGGACGACCCAGATTCAGATTCATCAGATAGTGATAGCGACAATGATCAAGCAAATGTATGCTTCATGGCCCAAAAATCTGAAGTAAGTGTTCTATCTTATGATGATTTAGTAGAAGTTAACACTAAGTTTTTGAATATTATAAAAATCCTTAAAAAGAAACTTAAGGAAACACATGAAAATCAAAATAAAGCTGAATTTGAAAGAGACATGCTAAAAGATGAAAAGACAATTTTACGGGAAGAACTTGAAAAAGTTCAAGAATCACTCTCAAACTCATATAGTCAGCTTTTACTTTTGATTTAAGAAATTGAAACTCAAAAGGCAAAGAATGATGAGATTAGTTCTGAAAATCAAAATAAAAGAAATAGAATTAGAAAACATGTATTCAAACTAAATTAGATGGCATTCCTATGAATGTATCTAACTTTAATAAGGGTAGAGAAAATTTATCTAGAATCATTGAAATCTATCAACCCTCGTCAAACAAAATGGATTAGGATTTAAGAAGGAGTCAAAATTTCTTCCAAAGAAAAATGTTAATCCTAAGAGGAAGATTGATTCAAAAGTGTTTAAACCAAAATATACTAAAAAGGTAAATAAAACTGAGATATGGGCTCCAAAAACAAACGGAAGTTTGATTAGGAACAAACATATCAATTTATTTGTGGAGACTGTTCATAATAATAAAAAAATATTTATAAAAGGGAAATGAAATCCACTTAGGTTTGGCTTCCTAAGATCTAACTCTTAGGACCCTATCAAAAAGTGGGTACCAATGTGTTTATTAATATTTTTTGCAGGCCCCACTCAAGAAGAGAAAATGGATTTTAGATAGTGGTTGCTCAAAACACATGATTGAAGACAAAGATATGCTTACAAATATCTCATACTTTGATGGTGGCTCTGTTACCTTCGGAGATAAAAAGCTTTATCATTGGCAAAGGAGATGTGTGCAACTACGGTATTTCAAGTTTAACTCTTATTACTAATGTTTCTTTAGTTAAAAACTTAAAACATAATTTACTAAGTTTTACTCAATTATGTAACAAAGGTTTTTAAATAACATTTTCTAAAAATAAATGTAATATTTTTGAAGAAGATCAAAATCTTATTTTTGAAGGAAGTAGTGATAGAAATATTTATGTTTTGAATATGAAAGTTAATAATAATAAAGAAATGTGTTTAATAGCCAAAGATAATAATTCTTGGTTATGGTACAAACATTTTTGTCATATAAATTTTAAAACTATTCAGAGACTTTCGAAAAATGAATTAGTAAAAGGTTTACCAAATTTAAATTAAAAAAAATCTTTGTGAAGATTGTCAGATAGGAAAATTGACCAAATCATCTTTTAAATCTAAGAAAGTCATCTCAACTTTACAACCATTAGAATTATTACATATGGATTTACTCGGACCAACTCGGGTTCAATCCATAAATCGTAATCGATATGTGTTTATGATAGTTGATGACTTTTCAAGATACACATGGATGATTTTTATGAAAAATAAAAGCGATACTTTTGAACATTTTAAAGATTTTGTCAAAAGAATTCAAAATATTAAAAACCTAAAAGTTAAAAACATTCAAAGTGATCACGGTGGTGAATTCAAAAACGAACTATTTGGAAACATTTGTAAAAAGAAAGAGATAAATCATAATTTTTCCTTTTCTAGAACTCCACCACAAAATGGGGTTGTAGAAAAAAAAATAGAACACTACAAGAATGTGCTAGAACCTGATTAAATGGAAGCACTTTATCAGAACATTTTGGGCAGAAGCTGTAGCAACTGCCTGTTATGTATTAAATCGTATTTCCATACGTCCATTAACTAAAACACTTCTTATGAACTTTTTATTGGAAAAAGCCTAACATTTCTTAATTTAAGATTTTCGGGTCAAAATGTTTTATTCATAACACTAAAGACCAACATGGAAAATTTGATCCAAAATTTGATCATGGGATTTTTATCGGATATTCAGAACGTAATAACGCATATCGTGTTTTCAATAAACGTACAAATATTATAGAGGAAACTCCACACGTATCTTTTGATGAAATTTTTGATAAAAATACTATTATCAAAGATGATGACGAAGTTATGGGAAACACTCGCTCTGAAAATAATGAAAACAATCCCATATAACAAATTAGATCACCTTGCAGAATTCTACGAGATCATCGTACACAAAATATTATTGGAGAAATTGATTCACAAGTTTAAACAAGAAGCCAACTAAATTAAATGGGTCACGTAGCTTTTCTTTCAACTATCGAACCTAAAAACCTAAAAGAAGCCTCCACAAATGATTATTGGATTATAGCTACGCAAGAGGAATTAAATCAGTTCGAACAAAATGATGTCTGGGAATTGGTACCTCGACCAAATGATTAATCAGTTATCGGTACCAAACGGGTTTATAAGAATAAAGCAGATGAACTGGCAAATATTACGAGAAACAAAGCTAGATTAGTAGAACAAGGATACAATAATGAAGAAGGTATTGATTATAAGGAAACATTTGCTCCTGTAGCAAGGCTTGAAGCAATACAAATTTGTTAGCTTACGCATGTTTTCATAACTTTAAACTCTACCAAATGGATGTTAAAAGTGCCTTCCTAAATGGTTTTATTAAAGAAAATGTATACATAAGATCTCTTGCAGGAAAAAGATAACGTTCAACTTAGAATTGTCAATTATATCCTTTATGGAAACGAAAAGTCAATTCGTTAAATTTTTCACACAAGTATTCAATTAGTTCGGGCTTGCTTAGTATTGAATTGGGACCAAGAAAAAAATGGTTTTATAGAACAACCGCCTTTATTTATATATGAAAAATATCCAGATTACGTTTATAAACTTAAAAAGGCTCTATATGGTTTAAAACAAGCACCTCATGCTTGGTATGAAGGACTTAAAAATTACTTAATAAACTCAGGATTTCAGATTGGAAAAGCTGATCAAACATTATTTATTAAAAATACCAATAAAGATAACTTAATTATACAAATTTATGTAGATGATATCATTTTTGGTTCAATTAATGAAGTATTTTGTAAAGAGTTTTCTTCTATTATGACAAACGACATATGGGAGAGTTATCATACTTTCTCGGATTATAAAATAAATTTTCAAATTGTATCTTTATTAATCAAGAAAGATATTGTAATAATTTAATTAAACAATTTGGTTTGGACAACACTTCTGAAAAACCAACTCCTATGAGTACTACAGCTCATCTTGATCGAGATGAAAAAGGAAAAAGTGTTTATAAAAAACTATACAGAAGTATGATCGGTTCACTACTCTATTTAACTGCAAGTCGTCCTGATATAATGATGAGTGTGTGTTTATACGCCAGATTCCACGCAGATACTAAGGAATCACATTTAAGAGCAGTGAAACGAACTTTGAGATATATTAGTAGTACTAAGGACTTTGGTCTTTGCTATCAGAAGGAATGTTCATTCAAATTAGTAACTTATAGTGATGCTGATTTTGGTGGATCTCGGACGGATAGGAAAAGTACAAGTGATACATGCAATTTTATTGGAAAATCACTTGTGTCTTGGTTTAGTAAGAAACTATATTGTGTATTACTCTCGACATATGAAGCAGAATATATATCTACGGATTTAGCTGGTGCTCAGGTAATTTGTATGCAACAGACACTCAGAGATTTCAGAATAAACTTAAGTAAATCAACAATATATCATGATAATACAAATGCAATCAATTTATCCAAAAACCCTATAAATCACTCGCGAACTAAACAAATTGACATTCATCGCCATTTCTTACGTGATAATATAGAAAAAGATGTTATAAATTTAGAACATATTACAACTGAAAATCAAATAGCCGATATTTTTACTAAATCGTTATCAGAAAATAAGTTTGTAAAACTTCGACGAGAATTAGGTATTATATCTATAAAAGATATATAAAGGGCCATAATAATTAATAAAAATTATTTCATTATGACAAGAATTCAACATAATATGAGGACCAAAAACGTTGATCTTAAAATTAGTTATATTTCAACTTTAGCTTCAGACCACTCATTTTTAAGTAACTTTTTAACCAAAAATAAATAAATCTCTGGCTATAATTTCTTTTAATTTTACTCCATTACTTCTTTGCAACCTTCAGTCTACAAATAAACAACTTCGATAAACCAAAAACACAGAATATATTTCAAAACAAGGAGTACAAACACAAACAACTCAAAATATCTTCAAATAACTCTAACTCCTCAATCAACATAACTTTTTCAATGGATAGCTCCGCATAAACTCCTCACCTTCCTACACCAACTCCTCGAAATGAGCCTACGTATAGATGGGGAGATTATCATACGATATTTACACCAGACTCAAAGAAAGCAAAACGTGCACTTTTCACTTCTCCAGACACCAAAATAAAAAATTGATCAAATTCATCATTATCAGAAAGAATAAATAGCACTTCAGAGGAACTATACTTTGAAAAAAAAGTGACCGCAACTCACTTGAGTTTTCTTGAGAAAATTGGTTTTAATTTTTGGAACCCAAAGATGAAAGATGTTTCCGAACCTCTACCTATTCCACCCAATCCTATTGATCCTTCTGCATCATATTGTACAATAAATGATCCTATAAATCCTACAATGAGATACTACAGATATTAAACTCAAAGACTCCCATATAGTCCATACACTTGGGATAGAAACTATATAAAGAATGAAGGTCGACAAAACTCAACACCACAAATGACGCCAACGCCTTCACCTAAAAATTATCATGTTCTTCTTTAAGATTATTTTTTGATGTTTTCACGTATTATGTATTAGCATGTTTATGTTAAACAAATTATTTGTTAAAATGTGAAACAGATGTCTAGTATAAATAAAACAGATGTCTGAATCTGAAAAAATATTTTTTTTTCCTTCCAACTCAGACTCTGGTTTAAAAAATCAGACGTCTGAAAACACTTGAAAATGAACTATTTGCTTGCTGGTTCCATGCATAACAAAAACAGACGTCTTTCATAAATAAAACAGATGTCTGTCTGCTGAAACAACTTTTTAATCTTATGAAAATTCAGACGTCTGGTACAAAAAATTCAAACGTTTGAAACGCGGCAAAAATGAACTAAAAACTTGTTGTTCTGTTTTTTAACAAAAATAGATATCTGAATAAATTATTCAAACGTCTGAATACGAATAGATCATTTTTTTTAAAAGGACATGCATCTTTTAACCAACCATCATCTTATCTCAACCATTCACTTTTTTTACTTTTCTCTTTTACCATCCATAAAACCCTAGCCCTTAAAAATACCATACCACTCAAATACTCCAATTTTTCAACAAACTATCATGAAAAATCGACCAAAAAGATTAAGACTTCAACAAGCAGAACCTCCTTCCGGCGAACTCATCCAAAAGTGACTTTGGTATGACACTGCCAAAGAAAGGTACAAAGCCATGAAGAATTCAAAGTTTTTTAAGGTGCTTTCGTAAAATTCGATGCTTTCTCTAATTACTGCCTTCTTCACTATGCTAGACGCTTTAATTTTGAGTCTTTAGTGGATTGTAACACCAACAATGTCAAAATCTATCTTTGCTTGTGAAATTGTTCTTAGCAAATTTAAACTTAGACCACACACGACCTCAAAACACTGCGGATTGTGTTTGGCCTATCGTACATGGCAAGCGTATCCTTCTTCCAATTCAAATATTAGGTCAAATTTTAAGATGTGCTTGGCAAGGAATATATGTTGATACATTATAGGTTGATATGAGTGTGAGAGATGAAATATCACACAAGTTTATTTCCGACAATTTGCTTAATATGGAAAACCTTATCTTTACCCATCTCCGACCACAAGCACGCTTATTGAATTGCATTTTGGTTCAAACAATTCAACCTCGTAAAGGGAGTTATGAGAAAGTTTGTAAGCGCGATTTTCAAGCACTATATGCCTTGTATTCGAATAAACAAATAAACTGGGCAAAGATCATTCTTGACAAATGGACGGATATCACGTACAAGCGCAAGTATAAAACACTTCATTATGGTGCCTATATCAGTCGAATTCTCCTTGATTCTCAAGTCCAATACCCGTACTCCTCTAAGTATCAAAGAAATCAGGCCAAGAATATTGAAACTTATGGATATTGACCCCAACCCATCGACTTTGGAATATATGACCTTTGAGACTTGGACCGAATATGTAGCATCACAACTGGAAACTGTTATAGCTGAGTCCTCTCATCATCGTCGTCAAAATGAAGAAGAAGAAGAAGAAGGCATTCACATTATCTCTCCGACCTTTCATCCAAACAAGCCTTAGTTGATCTCTTTTGCAATCAATCTAAAATACACAAGGATTTTAAGCATTTTGAGCGTAAAACTACAAAGAAATTCAACTCAATCAAAGGCTTCTTAATCAAAATTTAGGAGAAAGTTGCTTGTACCTGCGCTCAATTTCTCAAGCATTTGATTCGGATCCTTTTCAATGGTCTTCTAGCTCCGCCTAAGAAGTTCCTGAATCTAGTTTCAACTATGGTAATCCAAAAGGGGGAGATACTAGTGCAGGGCCAAGCTTGACGGCTTCGGAAAGTTGGTAAGATGGTATGGTTATTAGTGACATATTTTTCTTGAAACTCTTTAATTATGGTTTGTAATATTTTTTGGCACTTTGATCTATCTTACAGCACAAAACTCTACTATGTGCTTGTTATGTTATGTCTGATGTTATGCTTATCTATGGCATGTCTGTGATTATGTTTTGATTGTTGTGAATACGTGTTTTTTAACTTTCACATATGTATCTCCTTTTTGTCAGTGTTAGAGGGGGAGAAACATATACATATAGACAGGGGGAGCCACATGTATAGTTGTCATTATCAAAAAGGGGGAGAATGTTGGATCTTGCTAAATAACGCTTTGTTTATGACAACTATACATGTACACATACATAAATACATCAACTAACTCTGTTTTGCAGGAAGATGTTCGACAACATATTTAAGAACTTAGATTGAAGATTATATATGCTACGAGTCTGTGAGTCTTAGTCTAAATTGTTAAAATCTTCCTTGATGATACACACTCACACACTTTATATATATATATATATATATATATATATATATATATATATATATATATATATATAGTTTTCATATGACATTCACAAAGACATAGGTCTTTTACTGGAAACAGGCGTCTGAAATATTTTAGTCAGACATATGTTTGCTGAAATGAATGTAAATTTCATACAATATTTAGACGTCTGGCCTAAATATTTCAGACGTCTGAATTACCATCGAAATGGCTTATTTCTTTGCTATTTGAATTTCAACTTAAAATCAGGCATCTGAAATTATTACTCGGACATCTGAAACGAAAGGGTGCAACCTTTCAATAAAGAGTTGCAACTTCTGATTCATATCGTTTGAATAAAACTCTTAATGATTAGTTGCAATCTTTCAAACTTTATAAATAGAGATTTAACCAAATACTTTTATTCACCAAAACTTAATCTAATTCTTTCTATTTTACTCAAAGCATTCAAATCGCTAAAGCACTCTATTTTCAAATTCTTAAGATTTCAAATCTTCCATATTCTTTCACATACTACACGTTTATCATCAAGGAAAGATTATAGGAAGGGTGTACATCAAATTGACATATCCGTGTTATCAAGAACACAAGTAGTCATCAATTATTCGAAATTGTGGAAGTCCTCTTCATCATTTGAGGCAAGAAATCCCGTTCGGCTGTTTGGGTAATTGTGAACTTGTTTCTCCAGGAGAAATGAGGGTTATTGTGTTAGTGAAATACCAGAAGGGAGTCTGGGACTGGATGTAGGACAGTGGTCCGAACCAGTATAAAATTGACTATGTGATTTTTACTTACTACTAATATTCTACTATATACATCTTATCATGCTTATACTCCATACTGTATGATCCTACCACTGCATTAACTACTTCAGATCAAGCTCAACCGAAACCCTTGTTCACCCTGAACATTTGCTCAATTCCAGGCTACATCTTAGAAAACATTTGCTCAGTTCGGTAGTCAATCAAATATTTCAGCGTGTATGTCCTTAAGTTATAAGATACTCAGTTTAAGTCTAAAGTCTAAACTTATGTTCTTTATGAATCCAATTGCCATAATTTTGTTTTCTGTAACTTACTTTACATCCATGCATAAATTGTATCAAAATATCATTTTGTTTAACATTTATACATGCTGCGTATACAAATCTAAATGTGCATTTCTACAATTATCAAAAAATATCAACTACGATATGCATAATTTAGTTTAGATTTTGTCATAATTATCTGTTAGATTTGTGTTGCTAAACTCGTTTGCAGAAGAGTATGCTTAGTATGCTTGCCATAATTTCAAGTCAGTTTTAACAATTATCAATACAAAAAATAAAATTATCGTGAAAATATAAAATCCTGTCATTTGTTTCGTAATTCTTTTTTTTTATTTCTTTAATAAACCATCCATATGGTACTTTGATTTCTAAAGGTGATAAAAAGTTGATTCATCGGTTATCATATACAAAACGCATAACAAAAAAAATAAATGCCTCCACCTTTAATTCTTCCCGTAAAATTAACAAAATAACCGTTGTTCATTTGCAAAGTTGCCTGATATTAATTAAAGCAATTTATTTTTCTGTAATGTGCAACTTTTATTTTGCTGCTATATTTTGGAGGCACCTTCCATCCTTGTATGTTGACATTCTTTTAACGTTACTACGCATGCATATTGAATATTGTTTTTTCATTTTGTGTTTGAGCTTTTCTTAATGCAGGTAGCTGAGAATGCAGGACAAAAGATCACACGCACGATGGCATGGAAAGTGGCTCGTACAAGTAGAAAAACGGGGAAGGTGATTTCATGTGCTGCCGGAAAATTTTGTAAGTACTTTTAACATGTTTTCCCTTTTTTCTTAAAAAATTTAGTTATGTTCTTCTGCCTAACGCTTGACTTTCCTAAATTGTGTACTTCTGCCTTAGCTTTTCTTTTGCCTTTTCCTAATATATGTGTGTAGGCGTGAATGAAAGTATATATGTGATACTGGATGATGGTTAATGGTTATTAAAATGTTAACTCACCCTATAGCCTATGGGCCGAAGCATACCATAATTCAAAACCCGAATTCACCGCAAACTCACGTGCTTCCTTTGTTGCTCTTCCTCTTGCTCACCTATGATTATCTTCACAGAAAACAATACTGCACCATGCATTGCCTCCACCCAAATAGTCACCGACCACCATGTTAACACTACCTACATAGTCCCCTTCTTCCTATTCATGTTGGCACGCTTCGCCACCATAACAGCCACTTAGCAATACTTATTTTTTTTCCTAATGCAAACACCTATTTATGTTGTATATCAATCATGGCTATATCCGTTGCCGTGTTAGAAACGTGTGATCGAAAATTCAAACTTACATTTGAAATAAAGAGAACGTTGCTGGGTCAAAAAGGTAAATGGGCAATTATTATCAGTATCAATCAAAACCCTAGTTCTTTCTCAACGGTTACGGCTCAATCGTCCATGGCTTTCGAGATTTAACAAACACTCGCAAATGGATCGAAATTGTCTTTCAATTTAGATTCTATTTCTTAGAAATTGGTACTCAGTTTTAATCGATCCAAGTTGTCGTTTGATTTCATTCGATTGTATAGAAATTTCATTTCAATTACATTTGATTTCGTTCGATCGAAGGTTGCGACACCAGGTAATCGCTTGCAATATCATCAGTTTCCACTGTCATCCATTTTTACTTTAGGCCTCAAGAGATCGCGACTTCAAACTTTGGAGAATCGTGGCTTCAAGCTTCAGTGGGCGGTGACTTCAGGTTGGCTTTGGTTTTAATTTTCTTATAACTATAACATGCATTGGTACAACAGAAATTCAGAAAGACATTTAGAAATTCAGGAAGATCTTTACGAAGTTGGAATTTACTTTTAGAAATGGTGTAAAAATGATTTTACTTTCAGGTTTCCGTTGATTTTACATCTAGAGTTGAAATCTTCTAAAAAATGTAAACCATTTCGGCTTATTTAACAAAGCCGAAATTTTGGGAAGACATTGAGAAATTTTCTATATATATGTTTTAATGAGATATTGGATAAATTCGATTATTTATCTGGAAATATGATCGTAGAAATAAACTTTTTGTTTACTACACCAGGATTAATATATTTCTTATTCACTTTGATACTTTATTTTTTGTATATACTTTAAGTTGGTATAAATATTGTCATTATTCATGTTTAAATCCAACATAACAATAATATGGTAAATTCTATTTGAATTTCCAAATATGTGGAGTTGCCCCCTTTTTCTTAAAAAATTGATATCCCCCTATTTTGACTGAATAGCACCTCATATATTCCCAAACTACCCTTCTACGTTTCAAAATAATAACCCTATGAAAGAAAAAAAAAATCGTATTCTTTCTTCTTCATGCTCTTGATCTCCTTCATCGCTCTCGTTCATCAAAGCAGCTCCAAACTCGAATTCAATAGTGTTGTGTAAAAATTGCACAACTGCGGAAGCAATGCTAAAATGGATCTAGTTTGTCGATTAGTTATCAACCGCTAACTCAATAAAAATAATCACCAAACAAAAAGAACAAAAATAGAAGAGGAGGAGAAGACACAAAAGTTTTAACGTGGTTCGGATATGAATATCCTACGTCCACGGAGACCCAACAACTTCTTTATTTCTTTACAAGAGGAGGTTACAAAAATGAGAAGAATTACAACAAAACCTTAATACTAATTCTCACCCTATAATAGATACAGAAAATAGGGATCTATTGAGGAATAATATGGAGAGAGATATATTTTCTTGCGATGATACAAAAGTGAGCAAATGGCTTCATATATATAGAAAGAATAGAGAATTCTAGAAGATAAGGATGAAGATGTTTAGGAATTTCCTTGATTTTATCCACCACAAATCTTGCGCATTAATTTGGTTTCCACCTATATAAATTCTTCATTGATTCTCCAAATCAATTAATTGTTTCCCATATTTGGCTTGATTATGGGAACAATTAATGCCTCTCTCACCCTACCAATTCTTGATTGATTCTTTAAATTAGTTGCCATCTCTATATTAATTTATTTCCCATAATTGACTTGATTATGGAAACAAATAATGTCTTCTCATTAATATATTTTAATCTCCAAAATTTAACACTCCACCTCGATTAAATATATTCGTCAATCACCAAAAATCAACAAAATTGTTGGGTCTATGCCATCTAGCTCAATGTGAACTACTTTGGGCAATATTGCCTAAACAGAGCTTTCAAATCTTTCCCAAGCATAAGAAAGATAATATGCACATCAACAAGCAAAATGCATATGAACAAATATCAAAATTCTTCAGAAAATCTGATGAAGGAGACAAACTTGTGGATACAGAAATCTGAGAGACTAATGGAGATATCATAGCGCGCTTCACCTTCTCCATCCTACATTGAGTGAGGACATACTCAATATTATCTCTTCAACCTCCTTTTCAAGAATTTTACTCGACTTCACCAGGTCTACCTTATCAAACTCAACTCCAAGCTCCGCAGCATTCAAAGCATAAGATGAATAATCATCATTACAAATATGCTTACTAATAGGGCCAACTGAACTAAAAGGCCTTAACTACGACCGAGCTCCACCTAGAGTCTGAACCTTTGAAATCTTCTCATCAACCATGGTACCATCGGAAATACCACTTTCTCTCTGAATATGGAAACAATCTGATGACTCCAAATGTGTTTGGGGATTTTGTGTCCTCCTAATGTCATCACTTGATAGAGGCTCCACCTTCAATAAAGACCTCTCATCAAATATTACATGTCTGCTAGTCACAATTCTCTTGGTTGTTTTGCACCACAACCTATACTTCTTCATTCCTTCTCCATAGCCTAACAAAATGTGCTTGCTTCCTCTAGGCTTCAGCCTATCATGTCTCTCATCTTCTAAATAAGCTGAACAACCAAACACTTTAAGGAATGAATAATCAACATACTCTCTTTTCCATACTTCTTCTGGGATCTTCATATCTATGGCAATAGAAGGTGTACGGTTGATGAGAAATACTGCCATAGATATCGCTTCCGCCCAAAATCCCTCTTCTAGACCAGCAGTCAGTCTCAAGCTCATAGTTTTTTCCCATAATATCCGACACATGCTCTCCGCCACTTCAAAAGAATGTGACTTCGTAGAAAAATCTCTAAATACATGCTCGGACGCACAATAGTTAGTGAATGCTTGTGACGCAAATTCACCACTATTGCCAACTCTAAGAACTTGCAGCCGCTTTCCTGACTTCTTTTCAACTAAGGTCTTCCACTTCTGAAATTGAGCAAATATTTCGGATCTAGTCTTCATGAAATAGACCCAAACAATACGCGAGAAATCATCCACAAATATGACGAAGAAACTGGCTCCACCTAAAGATGCAATTGGAGTGGGTCCCCAAACATATGAATGAACATACTCTAGAAACTCTATAGCTCTAGGTCTTCCAACATCAAATGTGACATGCTTCTTCTTTCCAAAAGAACAATCTTCACAAGAGCTAGGCTTTAATTGAGAATCAACAACAATTAACCTACGCTTCTTCAATACTTCCAGACTCTCCTCATCAACATGACCTAATCGAAGGTGCCATAACTGAGTCGAATCTGGAACACTAGAATCAGTAGAAACTACTGAATCTCCAAATACTGTCTCTCCACGAAGCATATAAATATCATCGACTCGCACCCCTTTCATCACTACTAAGGAACCCTTCGCCACTCTTAAATTCTCCCCATCTATTATTATCTTCATACCAAGCCTACTCAAAGCTTCAACTGATAACAAACTCTTCTGCAGCATCAGAACATGTCGAACATCCGTGATAGTCCTAATAACACCATCATGCATCTTAAAACTCACACTACCAATGACCACAACATGACAAAATGTGCCATTCTCCAAATGAACTGCTTCGCTATCAATTTTCTCATAACTGACAAAACAACTCCTATATGGCGTCATATGACAAGAGGCTCCAGAATCAATCACCCAACTTGTAGTCTCTAAAGGTGAAATAGTGGCTGAAAATAATGATGTATCACTATCACATCTATCTGCATCAGATCTAAATGTTGTCTGAATTGAAGCTTTCGCTTTCTTCTTTCTCAGGGCTGAACAATTTCGTATAAAATGTCCCTTCTTCTTACAATAATAGCAAGCACCTCTTCTAGAATCCAAGAAGTGGGATCTATGCATATCTCCTCTAAGGCGCTGTTGCATCTTATCTCTTCCTCTAAGTGAATGAAGTTGTTGTGGAAGAACACCGTCATTAGTCTTCACTTTGACCTTCCATGTCCCAAAAACTTCTTTTCTAACAAATTTGGTGATGCCATAATTTTTCATACAAATGCTAGAAGAATTAGCCATTGGTAACTAATCTAGAACAAGACAGCTAGCTCCGATACCAAACTGTTGTGTAAAAATTGCACAACTGTGGAAGCAATGCTAAAATGGATCTAACTTGTCGATTAGTTATCAACCGCTAACTCAATAAAAATAATCACCAAACAAAAAGAACAAAAATAGAAGAGGAGGAGAAGACACAAAAGTTTTAACGTGGTTCGGATATGAATATCCTACGTCCACGGAAACCCAACAACTTCTTTATTTCTTTACAAGAGGAGGTTACAAAAATGAGAAGAATTACAACAAAACCTTTATACTAATTCTCACCCTATAATAAATTCAGAAAATAGGGATCTACTGAGGAATAATATGGAGAGATATATTTTCTTGCGATGATACAAAAGAGCAAATGGCTTCATATATATAGGAAGAATAGAGAATTCTAGAAGATAAGGATGAAAGATGTTTAGGAATTTCCTTGATTTTATCCACCACAAATCTTGCGCATTAATTTGGTTTCCACCTATATAAATTCTTCATTGATTCTCCAAATCAATTAATTGTTTCCCATTTGGCTTGATTATGGGAACAATTAATGCCTCTCTCACCCTACCAATTCTTGATTGATTCTATAAATCAGTTGTCTTCTCTATATTAATTTATTTCCCATAATTGACTTGATTACGGAAACAAATAATGCCTTCTCATTAATATATTTTAATCGCCAAAATTTAACAAATAGTGTTGTGATAAACTTCCATCAACTTAAAGAAGCAGTTAGTTGTTGTACGTAGTATGATTTTGGTTGAAATCGAATTGGCTGAAATCGAATTTGTTGAAATCAAATTGATATGTTGTGTGATTTTCGGTTGTTGGGTAATTGAACTGGGGAAGAATAGTGAATCTGTGTTTCACTGTTTGTCCTAATTTTTTTTCTCAATTTAATTCTCCACGGACAGAAACAACGTGGTAGAAATAGATACCACGGATTAACGATACGTGGTAGAAATACTGACCATAGAGGCGTTCAACAAAGTAAGTAATATTTCCACGTTGAGCTTCTTCGTGTATTTCTATCTTCTCACGCGGTATTCCCATTTCAATGGAAGAGAGGAGGGGTATTTTTGACCTATGAAAAAATAAAAAATAAAGGGGGGCAACTCAGCATAGCTGGAGGTTCAAATAGAATTTGCCCAATAATTTTTATAATAACTTTAGCAGTTATAGGAGATTATATTGATAAGTTACATTGTCATATTATATTGGACAAATTGACATCAATAATCCTAAATTTCACATGTCTTTCCATATTAATTGAGACTTTGAGTTATTTTTAATTAATCCCAAGTATTGGGGGTCCTTCTCATATTGGTCTCATTTACCTATTAACCTATTTAGCCGATAAATTTTCCTAATTCAATCGTGGTATCTTCAACAATTCTTTCTTCTTCCTTATTCGTTACTGACACAACACTCCAATAAGCCCAATACACTCGCCACAAACTCGAAGCCTATATACCACGCTCTAGAAGTAAAGCAACAGGCTACATCGAACCTGTTCAAATCTCGACATCAAAACAAAACATAGTGAAATTAAATCTAAGCAAAAATTCAAAAATCAAAGGAACGAAGGGAAAAAGACTAAACTGATGTCAAATTTTCGTAATCGACGAGTGATGCTGGTCTCGAGTACAGTGAGGTTGCGATGTGGTGATTAAGGAAGGTGAGGTGATTGTCGCGTTTCGACTTCGTGATTTAGAAGGTGTCGATTTGGGACCGAGGCCTTCAATTGATTATGGCTCGGTAGCAAAGTGATAGTCCAGTTGGGATGTTTTCGACATGATGCAAGTGTTGAAATGGGGTCATGCTTGTCTGAAGTTGGAGGTGAAAGGAGCTGTCGTTCGTCGATTTGTGGTTGTCACGGGTGAAGAGATGAAATTGTTTGCATGCTTATGATTTCAGCATATCAATGAAGAGATAAATGGGTTCAGGTATGGTCTATAATTATGGTGGAGGTGATAGAATTTGTGAACAAATGGAAATGAAAATGTATGAATGTATTAGTAAATAAAAACCATGAGAAGAAATTGTCAATAGTGGTTACTTGAGTTTTAACAGTGGAAATCAAAATGGAATTAAATATTTTTGCATTGTTTTAACAGCAGAAATGGGAAGAAGAACGAACGGCTGAAGATATCACGATTGATTTGGAAAGTTTACCGGTTAAACATGTTAATAGGTAAATGTGATTAATATGGGAAGGGACCCTGAATACTTGGGGTAAACTAAAAATAATTCAAACTCTGAATTAATATGGGAAGACACGTGAAACTTCGGATTATTGGTGTCAATTTGTCATATTATATTTTGAGCAGAAATGAAAATAATATGACGTTTAATTTATTAGAAAATATTTCACACATTTAATGTCAACAGTAACATATGAAACGTTAAAAGAGCAAATATTCACCATAAACTAATTCTCCGATTGATAAATATTTATAACACGAGATACAATTTGCTAAAAATGCTTACTTTTTTAACCTGTAATTTGCTTTGAATTGTATTCATATTTGAACCATACATTCTTGTGATGGCACTGTTTGGATATAAGGTCAAAATTGGAATATCAAAAAAAAAAAAAAAAAAAGTAAAAGCTGTCAACTCTTGAGAAGTTAGCTATTCGATCGACTTCTTGAATGTTTTGTAAAATGGGTGTCTTTTAATTTATGCCAGTTTATCCTTAATTGAATTCATTTGTGGTATACTTATTACTCTAAATATTTAATACCTTATACCATTATGGATCAATTACAGTACCGGACATCCTTTTTTGTTAGCTCTTTATGTCCCTATAGATAGTTTTCAACTGAAATAAATGCAGCATATTCATTTCTTTGCTTTTTTTCATTTATAAAGAATAAAATTAAATGAAATGAAATGAAAAGCTATTATTTTTGTAATTTAGGAATTTACATTACGAGTTTTTTTATTTTAGTTTAGTGAAAAAAATTAACTATGTTGCTGGAATTGAATTTTTATAATCTACAGTTATGGACAACGCTACTTGTCTTTGTGATTTTAAATAAACTGGGTGTATTTTGTTTGGTTAAATAATGGAACATTACTATCATATATAATTCACAAATCCTAAATATCAGTTTTTTGTATAGGATCACTCTAAGTACTAGTGCCAAAGAAGTTGTGATATATTCTTTAGGAATAAAATGAAATGAGCTTAATTATAGCGCTAATTAATTGTAACAAAGGAGATTATAGGTTTAACATAGACATCATATAAGAAAAATGTAACGTGCAACACTAAATCAGGCAGAGGATTTTTTGTGATGAAGACTACATAAATATTATTATTGTACGCATAAACCTATGCGTTGATATGTAATAATATTATTAATTTTTTTGAAGATTCAACTTTATACACTTATACGAGGATGGAGATCATAAGGTTATGTTACTAGATTTGCGTAAATATGAAAGATTTGGGCAAGATACAAAAGATTTGATATTCTATACAAAATTAAGAAAACTATGAGTAATGCTTAAATAAAAAAGGTTTGAAAAATTTATGTTAAGGGCCTCATACTGGAAGTGCTTGGCGGCCATAATAGATTGTCTAAATTTACTGGTACTCATCTGTTGTGGCTTTTAAATTTTCCTTACACTATATATATTATATACCTTGAATGGTAAAATTATATAATAGTGGCGTATGTTTAAATTTGATTCACAAAATGCCCATGTAGGAAGTGTACTTATTAATATCACTAAAGAATTTGAGGTGTTAAATACTCCACGCTCGTTTCATGCCTTTGTAATCTAAAGGTACATATAAAAACTCCCTTTAATTGCCATTCCATACAAATTTACAGTAAGGTTTGAAATTTTAACTGAACGTGTTAATATTTTTCTTATGCTAGATTCCTTGATATATCAATACTTTTCAAGTATTTCATATTATATTGTTTACTTTGTGTAGAAGCACATATTTTTGTGGAAATCCAGTACATACTAATTAGCTGCCACATATGTGTAGGTTGATGCAAAAGTTAGGAAACCTAGAGTTAATTTCAGAGAAAGAGTAACACAACGTGTAGAGTTTGATTATCTACATAAAAAGCAATCAGGAGTTCTCATTTGTTTGAGGCACATGCAGAATGTTCTACTTAAGGAATTATTCGCCCGTGCTAGCAGACACGTTCATTCATTCGAAAATATGACTGTCCGGAACAGTCGAACCTACTCCGTATAGTCACGCAAGCGACCCTGTATCCCAAGTGCCCAAGTACCCATCTTTGAGTCATAACAATATTTGTAGTCCCAAAATATGACTGTCCGGAACAGTCGAACCTACTCCGTATAGTCACATAAGCGACCCTGTATCCCAAGTGCCCAAGTACCCATCTTTGAGCCATAACAATATTTGTAGTCCCCAAACCCTTTCAGTCTAAGCCATTGTGCCCATCTCCAAGTCCATGTTATTTTGTTTCACAATATCCTATTCCAACTATTGATACATAGGATGAGATAGTTCATAATATTTGCCAATGTGGGACAAATATTTATTGCAATCTTCCTAATATTTTATGCCTATGTAATTTAATTTTTGTTCATTTTGGTACTTACTTAAAGCCTCTTCCTATAGAATCAACGGCTAAATTTGAATTTGAGAATATGATTACTGGGCAAGTCATTCCTTGAAATTTCATCCCTGCAATTGAAAAAGGGATCAAAGAGGCAGCCAACTCGTGAGTCATTATCATAAATTCTACGTTCTTGATTTTGTGAGAGGATTTTTACTTTAAAAAATAAAAAATTATCAACTTATTTTCAGGGATTCATTAAAAGAACACCCAGTTGAAAATATTTGTGCAGTGTTAACCAATGGTGCAGCTCATGTTGTGGATTCTAGTGAGCTTGCTTTCAAGTTAGCTTTAACCTATGCCTTTAGATAGGTTATTTGTTATTTTATTTAGTATAAACTTCCATCAACTAAATTCCTATAACATAAATTTTTGCCCTTGTTGTGGGTTTAAACCTTGTGTTCTTCTTTCTTGCATTCAAATCAACCATGTTATTATTACATATCAGCTGAAATGATTTCCATCAAAATTTTCAAACTGAACATCAATATAATCTAAAAGAGTTACCATAACAAAGATTAAAACAAAGTTGCGTTGAGAGCTTGCAGCCATGGTTGCCAACTCTAAATCCTTCTTGAATTCTATTTTCAAAGATAATCCTAATTCTAGGGTGGGATCTTCTTTCGCCCCTCCCATCTCCTCACCTCCTTCAAATCTTCCTCAATCCACTCTTGATTTCTTAGTGGATGAAGAGGGATTCACAAGAGTTGTTAACCGCAAGAAAGGTTTCAAATCTTTTCAGAATCCAAATGTTTCTGTTCATGCGAAGAAGGGGACAGGGTCAATTAATGAGTACCCATTTAAAGCAAGGCAGAAGTCACATCCTTCCTCTAATGGAGCACGAGAACAATCAAGAAGTCAAATTAGAATGGCACAGGATCCAATAAAAAATCCGATTGGATCGTATCAAGAACCAACTCAGGCTCACAACACTAAATGTCTCAATTTGTAACACTTTTTTCGCTTAGGTTGCTAACGGTTATTAGTGATAAAGAAATCACGGTTATTAATGTTGGATTAGGTTATCACGGTTATATCCGTGATATTACCTGAAATTGCCGTATACGACTCACATGGGTGGATAGAATTGTCATTTCATTTTTCTCTCTTACTTCTCACGGTTCATTCTTGCTTCGTAAATCAAGTTAGGTCTTTCCACTTATCACCGTCTCTACGTTTTTGCCTCAGATGTGAGCCGCTTCCATCGACCTCTGTGCTTCTGCCTCAAATTGCAGCCGCCTTCATCAACATCTCCGCGGCTGTCTCGTTTCAGACAAGGTATATTTTACCTACTCTTGTTTCTTAAATTCGATTTTAAGTTATTGTTTGTTGTTAATAATATTAATTCATTTTCATTTTTCTTAGATGTAAAATATAATTTAACTATTATGTGCGTGATTTCGGTATAGTTTGAGTGGCTTATGATTAAATGACAAGCCCGTATGCAATAGATTTGGATAGATCAGCACCGTTTTATGGATCTTTTCCCTGACTTAGACGTTTCACGTTTAGTTTTCTAATAAATTTTTGGTTTGCATTTACAGTGTTTGATTTGGTTCAGATTTGTTTGATTTGCTCAATTTGTTTCAGATTTATTTGATTTAGTTTTCTAATATGGATAGATACGTTTGTTAATTCCTTTGTCTTTCTTTTCTTGTTTCAATTATAGACATTATATTTAGATGTTGACTTTTAAGATTATAAAACTTGGTACTTAGGGGTTGCGAGGAGACATCAATAGGTGAATTTACATAATCATCCTTTGTACTCCATTTATTGACAGTTTTATATACATAGCGAGTAACACAAACTATATATATACACACACACACACACACACATATACACACACATATATATAGCGAGTAGCGTAAAATGTTATTTTGATGCTTGTTAAGCCGTTATGAAAATAATTGTTGTTACATTCAAATAATTTAACAACTACCAATTTGTAGTTGCTTATTGAATAAACCCAGCAGTTTTAGCATCATTGATGCAGAATTGAGGTATAAATGTATCTTTCATAATGTATCAGTTTTTTTAATATTAAATATTATTGTTTAATATTGTAGGAAGCAATAATATATGATGTAAAGTATTATAATATATAAATATACTTGTAAAAGTTGTCTCAAAGACTTTTTTTCCAACCTGTATAAGGACACACATCATCTTTGTAATTGGTTTTCATTAAGTAGAAGAAAAATGAGATACTGCTACTGTGCAAATATATAAAGAATTGATGACTTTGATATTAATGTTGTCAACTGTCATTGACAAGCTGATAAATTGTTTTATTTCACTGTATTACAATTGTTACAAAAGATGCCTTTATATACAAGCAGTTCTCGTTGATAATAAACGTTTGCGCCAAGCCTAGTATCAATTGGATTAAGAGACAACTTCATACTTGAAGTGTAATAAAAACAGAAACTATTCTCTCATATACACAACTCATTTCTAACACCCTGGAATCTACATTAGGGCTTAGACTTAAAAAAAAAAAAAAACTCAAATCAAGCTGTTTATCTCCATCTCAAAAATATACTTTGATTTATTCTTTTTTACTTCAAGTACGACAAATCTAGAACTTATGAGTGTATGGCTATGTATTTATACATGTTGCCTTGTGTGTTGTGTATGTTTATGGGTGTAAGTGTGTTGTACTTTGGATGTATATGTGGTGCTTGTGTGTTTTAGGGTTTGTGCGTGTGTTTTAATGTATTTGTGGTGCCTGTGTGTTTAAATGGGTCTGTTCGAGTGCAGCTGATGTTACTTAGCATAAATATAAACAGATAAATGAGCATGGTACTGTCCATTGTGCAAATGTCTGGAAGAACTCATATTAGATATTTATCTTTAAACTAATGTCATTTTTTCCCATATATAGGCACAAGTATTAAACAAGAATAAAGAGTAGATTCAACATTTTACTAATCAATGATGCTAATCAACGATGTATTTCATGATTTTTCAGTGATATATGTATTTATTAATTTGGCACTTTTTTAACTCTGAATATCAGTGTTGTTTCTAAGTTATCTAATGTAATTCACATGATGTTAGTTTAATTTAGCATTCTATTTTGTGTGATGTTAGTTTAATATTACATATTTTCTTATTAATTTTATTTTGGATTTTAAGGAGGAACAAATAAAGGAGAAAATAAAAGTTTTTCCTAATGTCAAAGTCTACATCGAGAGGGTGGATTAGAATTCGACATAGGAACACCAATGAGTATATATAAGGAGTTCGAGATTTTATGGAATTCGCAAAGAGTAATGCTCCACCTGACTTTGAGTTATGCAGCTATCCTTGTGTAAAGTGTAGAAATTCTAAAAAGTTGTCTTTTAAAATAAAAAACATTTGATCATTTATGGTATGGATCCAACATACGATGAATGGTTTTTTCACGGTGAAAGAATTGATAATGACATGATGGCTAATCCAACACGACATGTTTCTTACGAGGCTTACAATTCTAATCAAGTTTGAGAGCAATGCCATGTAGCAGAAGCTCTTGAAGACCTTGTTAATGATGCATATGGGGCTTATGATGGCGTAGAAGGTGTGGATGATGGTAATTACTGGAAAAAGTATTAGGAGTACAAAAGAATAGCAAATGAAAAATTGTACCCTTCTTGTGAAGATGGACTTACAACATTAAGCGTCATTATAGAGCTTCATAATTTAAAAAAAGATTTTAACTGGTCAGGAAATAGTATGACCGAATTGTTGATGCGATTGAAACAGTGGCTTCCAAAAGATAATACAATACCAGAGAAGTATTCGACAATGAAACAAATGCTAAAAGATTTGGGAATGAAAGTCGAATGTATACATGCTTATGAAAACGATTGCATATTGTTTTGGAAGGAATACAATGATGCATCGGAATGTCCTCATTGTCATACTTCAAGATTTAAAGTTAAAAACCATGGAGAAGAAGTAAAAATCACAAAACAACCTCGAAAGGTTTTGAAATATTTTCCACTAGCTCCCAGATTAACAAGGTTGTACACTATACCATAGATAGCTCGAAAAATGTCATGGCATAATGAAGCAAAACCTTGTTGGAATTCCATGCGTCATCCTATTGACTCAGCTGAATGGAGATCATTCAAGAACAAGTGGCCAGAGTTTGGTAGAAATGGGTGGAATGTTTTGCTTGGTATTGCCACCGATGGGTTTAACCCTAATACAATGCAATCAAGCGGTTATAGCTGTTGGCCTGTGTATATGGTTCTTTATAATTTACCCCTTTTATTATGCATGAAATCGGAGTTTCAAATGTTGTGCTAGTTGATTCCTTGACCGAGAGCACCAAGTCAAGATATTGATGTGTATTTAGAACCTCTTGTGGATGAGTTGAAGCAGCTATGGATTGATGGAGTGCCAGCATTTGACATGTATAAGAAAGAGCGTTTCACTTTGAGAGCAATGTTGTTATGGGGGATTCATGATTTACCTGCACTGGGGAATTTATCTGGATGTGTAACACATGGTTACAAAGCATGTCTTGTTTGTGCAATGGAGACTGAATCAGAACGTGTTGGAAATAAGATTGTGTACAAAAAGTATAGAAGATTTTTGAAGAATGGTCATCCATATAGGGCATTGAAACATGGATGGTACAAAAATATAGAAGATAAGGAACCTCCAAGCCGATTAGCAGGCCCCATGCTTTTAGAAAAGTTTGCTCATATCAAATATGTACCAGGTAAAATACCAAAAAACTAAAGGCCTGTAGTAAATGATGTTGATTGTGATGATGAACATTTACAAATGAAAATGGCGATGATGAAAGGCTAGCATGGTATAAGAAATCGATTCTGTTTGCTTTAGAGTATTGAAGCAGTCATAAAGTGCGACATACTGTTGATGTGATGCACACTGAGAAGAATGTATCGGAGCATTTTATTAATTTGTTGTTTGAAAAAACCAAGCAATCTTCCAAATTTGCATTTGAAAAAACATACAAGCCGCAATGTTGTCAACTTCTAAAAGATGCAAAACTTCCATCATGCTTTGGGACTAAGTTAAGCAACTTAGTCAACATTCAGCCACCTTGTTTGAATAATAGAAAGTCATACGACTATCATCTTATTATTCAATATTTTCTGCCCATCATGATTCAACATGCCTATCCAAAGCATTGTGACTTAAGGCATGCCATATTACAAGTGTGCTTGTATTTCAACATTATTTGTTCGAAGGTTTTAATTCGAGAGCATGTACAAACTGCAAAAGATATGATTGCCGAGGCATTATGCGTGTTGGTGCACTATTTTCCTTCTCGATTCTTTGACATAAGCATACATCTAATGGTGTATTTAGCTGATCAGCCATTGCTATATGGACCGATTAGTTATACATGGATGTATCCATTTGAAAGGTACTGCATGTTTTTTATATGATAATTACATGGTCCTTTTTCAATGATAATGCAAAATAATGTTTTCTTTAATTAGAGCTATGAAGGAATGCAAAGACATACCAAGCAATAAGCGTTATATAGAGGGATCAATTTCTAAAGCATATCTTGTTTCAGAATCTGTTACATACGCCATGGAATATATGCCAAATCCACGTAGTGGTAATCATAGCTCTAAACAAGCTCCATTTTTAGATGAGTACGGGGATGACACTTATGAACATTCCATCATCGAGGGCAAAACTATTAAATTATCTAGCACATAACGTATTCAAATTCGAAGATGGATACTTTTTAGATTGGACATTCCAGACTGAGATGATTATTATAGGTTTTTTTTTTTTTACTTACCATAAGATGTAACTTCAAAATTTACTTAAGCTACCATAATTTTAATATGTAGTGAATATCGATCTACATTGGAAAACGCTCCGCGAAGTAGAAAAAAGCTTCAGACAATGACAGAAGTGGTAGTACAAACTGAGTTCATTGATTGGTTGCACAAGAAGGTTTGTTAAATTCCACAAGATATTAATAGTCAAATTTATATTATTTAACTTATTAAAATGATTTTTAACAGATAATGGGCGAAAAACGTATGGATCCACTATTATGGTATTATGTTAGTTGACCAACATGGGAAGCCAAAACTCATCTTAAGTATAGAATCAATGGTTACGTATTTTCTCCTCAGCATTATGATGACACTCTTTCAACGCAAGATAGCGGTGTTTGTATGGATGCGATTACAACTTTTGTAGCAAGTGCAAAAGATTTGAATCCTACGGATGATGATATTACTTGGTATGGTATTATCAAGGAGATCATAGAAGTTGATTATTATGAATTTTCACACATAGTGTTCTATTGCGAGTGGGTCAATATCGCTGACAAAATGCATGGCTACAAGGTTTGTCCAGACTCTAATTTGTTGATGGTTAATCTACAAAAATTTAAAAGCAGTGATGGAGAGTACGATGAGCCTGCCATTCTTGCATCCGAAGCAAGTCAAGTATTTTACATAAAAGACATACAAAATCCTGATTGGTCCATTGTACGACGCTCACCTAAACGCTTAACGGATAGGGTGGATGATTACGAGATGCCGACAAACTTCTCATCAGTTTTAAAGGAGCACTCCAACTTAAAACCCTTATTAAAATGCATTGAATTAAAATAATTGAGTTTGATCGGAGTAGTAGTTGCTTTTTTGTAAGCTTGTCATTATAAGCTCATAAAGGAAAAAGTTGAAATTTTACTGTTTTGGAATTCTGTATGGTGAAAACTAGTACTGTAAGATATTAGTAATTGGTATTAATATAAAGATGTTAGTTGTTTTCTTAATCACCTTTTGTGCATTATCTGTTGTATGTCTGGTAGTTTAAGGTCAATACATGGCTTAAGGTGTATCGTTGTACATATTTGTGCCCCATCCAGATTTTTTATGCCAAACCATGTCACCGGTGTGCCTAACCAAAAACAGTGGATGTTTGGAATTATAGCTTTCCTAAGTTTCGACTTCTTTATAAAATGGTTATTTTCTATTTATTACTATGCCATAATATGAGAAATTACAATTTGTTACTTCCATTATATTACTATCTTGTACCTCACTTTATTTATGCTAAGTACCTATCATTTATAGGATGCACATATCCAAGATTGAAAAAAGAATTAGAATCAACTTAAAGGAGACAAAATAAAACTACTGTTGCTTTAGCTACTTGCTTCCACTTCTTCTAGCCTTATGGGATACCAGTTTACAAAATATTAGCTAAAAAACCTCAGTTTTATGGCACTTTTAAGAAGGAAATATACTATAAGCAAGCTGAGGTCCTGTTGTGTACTAGTCAACTCTATAGTTTATGTGAATGCTATAACAAAAGTAAAATGTAATGTGTATTTGCCTTCTAACATGATAGCTGATTCAAGTAACAAACTAATAAGATTTTTAATTTAATAGAATATTAAATCAAAGAGGCAACACAGGGTGATAAACATAACCTGTAAAGGTATTAAATGGTTTTGCGAAGTAAAGTTCTTGTGGAGCAGCGAAGTGAAGCATGCAACAGCAATCTTGCTTCCTTCGATTGGAAACTGGAAAAGCTGAAGCTCATTAGATTGAACATTCGCATTCACTTCAAGGAGCTTCTGCTGCCACCATGATGTTTGAAACGCAGCTTCATTTGACACTTCAGGTTTTTCCTAAGCTTCTAACTTGAAGGCTGCAGTTTGGTTATGCCTTGCGCAGAAAACAGCAGTGGAAAGAGAGACGCAGGCGGTGGCTCAAGTTTCCATTCGGAGGTCAGGCTAATACGTGAAGGAAATTTCTGTGTGCTTACACGGTTTCCTTACATATTTTTCACAGTGCACCATACATGAAGGAAATTTCTGTGTGCTTACACGGTTTGCTTCCTTCTTTATAAAAGTTTGTTTTCACAGTGCCAAAAATATAGTTTATTACTGGTTTGCACAGTGTAAGCCACATTTGCAGTAATTTCAGTTGTGGCTGAGAAAACCATATCCATGGTAATCTCTACTACAAAGGCACTGCATGACACATCAACAAAAACACTACGTCTAGCGATTTCTTGGAGCTAGAACGTACGTTTCATGTACATGTAAATGACTCATTTACCTTTGACACCATCTGTCAGTACACCACTGCTTAAAACATGGACATCTCAGTGCCCTACCATCATGAATTAATTTCTTTTCAAGGTCCCCTATAGTATAAAGCAGGAAATGCTCTGTCCAAGTGTCTTCTATCTCTTGCCATTTTCTACTTTTGATTCTGGCACATATACTCTAAACGTATCATCCCTGGGCATCATATATAATCAGTCATTTTGTACATATTTGATATTGTTTCTTCATCATTGTTGATTCCACAGTTTTCATGTGTTTGTTACAATTTTTGTTATGCTACACATTTAGTCAAGTTAATTAACTGTTTGTTTGTTAAGCTGTCTCCATTCATGTCGTACGTGCACAACTGATATTTTTGTCTCACTAAATTATTTTGTCACTTTTATTTTTAACTCGGGTATGCAAATCAAATGAAGGGATAAACTGTAGAATACAAAGATTTTTAAAAGGCTGATTTCTGGATATCTTGACTAATATATGTACCTAAGCTGGCTGATGCTTAATTTGTCAAATTTAATCCAATCTGCAGCTGAATTCTGGTGCTTAAAATTTCAGCTTAACATACAGAAAGGATAAGATGCAAAATATATACAAATTCAGTTGTTTACATATAAGTATTGAGCAGTAAAATCTAGCACAAACTGAAGTAATGTCTGCTAAATTGAGTTGATGCATGTTTTAAGATTGTCCCTAGTTTAGGCTTGGGAGATAAATTCCAAAAATGCAAAGTTGATGTCAACGCCTTCATACAAAATGCTTACTATACATTGAAAAGTCGAGTCTGTAATTTTTCTTGACAAAATTTTCTCTTAACAAAATGCTGGAAGGATCATTTATTACTATTGACTATAATACAATGGAGTAGATCATCATTTGACCATGATAATAAATCGTAGTAGACTGCTGAAAAGCATAGACAGGTTATGTATGTTTGTCTCTTTGCCTGTTAAGAGTATTGTGGTCTGCAGGGAAACGGAAGATATTAATAGAGAAAAATTCCTGCATGCTATGCATAATTCATAATGTAATATGTCTAGCAGCAAGTTCTTATGTATTATGTCCAGCAGCAAGTTCCTATTCATTTATATGCTAATGCTTTCATATAAATTTTGTAGACATTGATAGAAGCAGCTGAAGAACAACAAAATTCGAAAGCTAGTGTCAATGGAGGTGATGGCATTAGAGGCTTAGAAGAATTTGAAAAAGATCATATTTCCGAAGTTTTTGGGGACGATAAAAAGAGAAGGGTGCGTTTGGTTTCAATTTTGAGGTTTCAATTTTGAGTTTTCATAGTTGTTTTCAATTTTCCATTTTGAATATTTTCACTATTTCTCAAAATGCGTTTGGTTATCCTTTTTTCGAAAACAAGTTTTCAAAACTAAAAACTGAAAATGCGTTTGGTTTGAAATATAGTTTTCAAATTTTGAAAATTTGAGTATTCATTTTGGCAATTCAAACATATATTATTCAAATAGTCGCCCCCAATGATATATACTGTTTATTTTTCATGTTTGCATGAACATACTACATGTTGTAAATCGAACAAAAAACAAAATGAAGAATTCAAACATAAAGAAGTTGAATAAAACCAACTGTAAATATATCAAGCTGCTAATTAAAAACTATTATATATGAAAGATAATAAGCTGAATTCTAAACTAATGATTAAACATTAAAGAGAATACAATATTTTAAATTACATAAGGCCGAATAGTGCATGAATAAAATTACAATAAAAAAGTTCATAACACGGTTTTAAATTTAACATAAGAGATAGGCTAGATAAAGAGAAAGTTGAAAGAGAACAACTCAAACATCTATCATAACAATATAATATTTATATTAGCCACAAACTTTGTAAGCAACGTGCTTCTGATGTCTTCCAAGTTACAACTGCAAATGATAGTACAAAAGTAAGACATCTACTGAATCACAGCATAAAAGTAAATAAAAATAAGAGTACCTGAACAACTCAGATATGTTACTGAAATAAAGATGGATTGATTTATTAAATTGGAATTGAAATAAAATTGTACCTGAACTATAAATGACGAGTTGTTACATACTCGTTCCACATCCTTGTGGCTATTTGATCTCTAACATATCCCATTTGAGCCGATTGACTAACATTAAACTGCACAACCTCTTGTTCATCACTTGACTCCAATATGGGTTGAAATACCATGTTTTCAGATGAATATTCAGTAAATAGAGTATCCATTCCCGAATAAAGTTGTGTATTGTGCAACATGCAATTGGAATTTGCCTTTGTCCAGAAAGCGGGAAATTTGTCATCAACTTTAAAATAGGAAATCTTGCTTTTAGAACTCCAATACAACGCTCAATAATGTTCCGACATGATGAATGACTATAGTTAAATAAGTCTTCCTTTCCACGTAGTCTTCCTTGTCCGTTATAGTCACGTAAATGATATCTTTGTCCACGATAAGGAGAAAGAAATCCAGGTATGTTTGGATATCCAGAATCAACAAGATAGAATTGTTCTACAAATAAATTATAAAAACCATCATATGAAAGAATTGTGATTTTGAATAAGTTAATTATAAATATTTGTAAATTTTTGTTATCTATCACAAATAAAACTAGTTAAAAGTACCTCCTCGTGGCAATGGAAATTTGTTGCTTGGTTTTGAAACTGCATCTATAAATACTCGAAAATCATTAGCGGTACCTTCCCATCTAGCATATACAAATATGAATCTCATATCGAAGTCACATGCAACCATCACATTTTGTGTCACGGCATTTTTCCTGCCACGGAAGGATGTTTGCCTTGAAGAAGGAGCCCACGCTGAAACATGTGTTCCATCTATTGCTCCAATACAATTCTGTTGTATGATATTAAATGACAATATTACTATTATTCTATTTCTAACTAAATAAATATCATAAGTATTTGATTGTATCACCTTGAAATGAGGATACTTTTGCAAAAGACGCTGATGGACAGTATCCTGATTTTTTGGTTGAATAACCTCCATGCCTAACGAGCAAACAGCTCGCAAAACTTTACGAAACCATTTTGAGATTGTATGATTGGAATGCTGAAAACGATCACCAACCACTCTGTAGCGTGTTGTGTGTCCTATAATCATCAAAAACATAGCAGCACCCTCCTCAACATCCACTTTTTTACCATTTTTTAGTAGTCCCTTCTCTTTCAAAGCATTACAAAAGTTCAGAAACACATGTTTTTGCATGCGAAACATTTCATGACAGACATATGGATGCCCATTTAAAATCTCAAGCATAAATCCTTTTCCGGTAAGAGATGATGTCCTACAAGGCCTTCCACTAACGACATTTCTTCGGTTAGCAAATAAAAAATTAATCATCATTATATCTTCACTGTCATCTGATGTAATGTCATCCATTGTTATGGAATCATCATCGCTTGAACCATTGTCGCTTGAACCATCATTATATGTGTTTGAAATTTCACCAAACTCAACAGGCATCTCACTGGAAAAATGCTTAACATGAATTCATCATTTAATGAACTTTTGCATTTATAGTAAATTTTCAAAAGGTTGACTGAAAAATTAGACAAGTTTTAAATTATAAACTTACTTGGTAGAATTCACTATGCTCTCTTCATCCATGTTATAGTAACTTTAGTACCTAATATAAAGTTAACGGAGCAAATGTCAAACAAATACGTGTTATATGTAATATAAAATTTGTAACCATGGGTAGAATTTTATCATTAAACAAAAATATCAAAGGCTTACTGCAACCAAAAAACACAGCTTCACATATCATGGAAAAATCATCACAAGACATCCAAAAACAAAGACCACAATGGAAAAATAAATTGACATTCACAACAGGCCATTCACATCAACAATACATGGAACAATGCAGCTCTACAGGGAAAGAAGAATAGACACCATCAGACCCAAACACTACATGATGGTAGAGAGACAAAATGAGAAGCAACATGTGTCCAGAAAATCCAAAGTGAAATTAGACATAACATTGGCAACAACTTCAAACCAGAAAAAGGCATAGACACCACCAGACCCAAACATAACAATGTACAAACAATCATAACAACATAACAATGTATCATAGTTTAGAATTAGCTAAGCTCCAAGCACAAAAGAACAGTAGAGCAAAATACAACAATAACATGATTTAATTCAGATAAACATTATGTGAATCAAAGAAGCTCTAAAACAGGTAAGCGCCTATGCTCCGCCATCTTCACAAATGTCACTCGAAAAGCTGGATCCTTAAAAGCTTTTACTGCTTTGACATAAACTTCGTTGGTCACCTCGGTCATACTATTCAATATATATAAACAAGCCATATGTGAGTAAGGGCCCAAAACAGTGGCACCGCTCTCCGAAGTAGACGAATTTCTCTGAAGGCGTGCAAGCTTTTCTTTCAAGCATGCATTTTTCAACTCAGCTTCTTCACTACGTATGCTAATCCACTTTTCCATAAAAGCTTCAAGTTTGTATGTCTTGTTACTTTTCAATTTCTTATGACGACGATCGTTCGTACTCGTATCATCACTCATACGGAAGTTTGCTCCATCATCCTCTTCGGTCTCCACGTGCACGTGCACTCCTTTGGATAAGAAATTTTCTTCTAATTGTCGTTCTTCATCTGAAGTAGGAGGTTGCTAAGTAGAAGCATTTCCCAATCCACCTGTGGTTGTTCTCCCACCAAATATCTCTCCAAGAATTGCATAATGCTCACATCCTTCCTTCCTGAATTTCTTGTACTCCGTCTTGTTTTTCTATAATTGCAAAAGTAATATATTATATATTATTTAATTACAATATTTACAAGGATTATAAATTTTAGTTTAATTATACATTTTTTCAAAACGTATATTACCGTATAGAAGTGTTGCCAAACTTCTTCTGGGGTATTGACTTGATTTGTATTAGAATCCCATGTAACTCCCGTATGTGCTAAAAGATCAGAAAATAGACGATGCTCACAACGAAGATGATTCCATTTTCCTTTTAGCTTATCTATCCCGTAGTCTAATTGCGTTGCCTGAATCATCTGTTGATTAATCTGACCCCATACGTCTTTTGTGAAAGTAGAACATTGTAATTTTCCCGCTTTCACATTCTCATAAAGTATATCAATGAAAATCTTCTCATTCTTTGCGGACCATGGCATCGGTTCTTTTGTTTTTCCACCTCCCATATTCTATTTTTTAAGAAAAAACAACCTTATAAGTGGTTCCTCAAAATGATAGGGATTTCAAAGAACTAGAGAACCTCTCAAAGGACTAGAGAAGAGCATCATATATAATTAGAAAAAACTATGAACAAGATCATAACAAGTATAATCCACTCACGAAAAACCATACCTAACTGTCCAACACTATTAATCTGCACCAACTTTATAAGTCAAACACAGGTAAGACTGCTACATGTGTGTGCATTTGAGGAAGGTTTGTCTCAAGTATCATTCTTTTCTAGTAATACTTGGACGATTGCAGGACTGTTTCATATCCAACATGGTATTGCACTTAGAATTTGGTTTCAATACATGAAAATAATTTTATAGTTTATATATATATATATATATATCATAAAAATGTGATTTTTATTGTAAAACAATTTATTTCAAAACATGATTATTTTATATAGTTCATATATAAGGTAAAAAGGTTATTTTTGGTGTTAAAACAATTTATTTAAAATACTAATATTTTATATAGTCTATATATATAATAAAAATGTTATTTTTATCTTTCAAAGAATTTATTCAACACATGAATTCCTATTCAACACATGAATATAGTTTCAACACATGAAAATAACTCTAAAACATGAATATTATTGTAAATTTCGGCAGCATAACGGCAGGGTAGTTAAAACCGGCACCATCCCTAATACGGCTCCTCGCTCTACCTTAAAGCCTCACAGCTTTTGACAATGGGGATTTTCAATATCTAGTTCGTACGCAGACGAATTTTCCCATATACTAATCCTATTGGGATTTCAATCACAATCAATCATTTCAAATCAACCATTCATGATATTCACCAAATTTCACATCAACCAATAATCCAAACAATATCACAACCAATACATATCGTCCATGGTCTGTGGACGAGGGGAGTATATATATATATATATATATATATATATATATATATATATAGATATACGTATATAACTATGATATACGTATATAACTATGACATAGTTCACGTATATGCTAGTAAAGAAAGAATTCTGGCTATGAAATTGAGCTTGTATCATCAATGGTAAATGTATTCATACCTGGTTATCAATAGTTAAATTGACTGCTTCAGTTTTTGTTATGTAACCCTGAATGTCTGCTTCTATCTGCATTGTGTATGATAATAAAAATTATTCGAGGGCATAAAGAAATATTATGATGCAATGAGTAAGAAAGATTCAGAACAACTTATAACGTTTGACTCTTTATTCGATATTGTAGGCAATTTCTGGACCGTTCCAGTGTACATATAGTTCACTTGAATTAAGAAACCAAATAGCACAAAAAATATTTTGTATGATTGCTTCTAGTTCTTGCAAAGATAAAGCTCTGTTAACAGTTGCAAGCTTGCACGAGCAAGCTTGCGCTTGCAGTTTAAAGTATCTCCAAATATATTTGTTAAAGTTGGACCATGTTCTCACCACTCAGAGATTGCCTACTTCTAATGAAACCAAACACAATGTACATGAATTGATATCTATGCATGGTGCACAACAAAGCTAATTTAGTGCATTGACAGTAAATATACCAGCAGACATTGCCTACTTCTAGTGGAATAATTAAAAAATAAACTCAACTTGTTAAGCACAATACGGAAGCTAGCTATTTTACACACACACTCACACTCTCATCTGAAAACAAACAACCACAAAGAGCGTTCTTTCAAAAAATAAGCAGACAATCTGAAATCACAGGGACCTTATGAACACTAATTATTGCCTAAAAGATTCCGCAAAATCCACTCAAAAATCAATATATCTACATGAATGCGCAACTTCCAAATTCAATTGAAGAAAGATAAGTTCCATAATGAAAAAGGGAACATACAAAAATTTATTAACAAATGCTCAAATCAAGGGTAATTAATAAGACAGTAAAAAAGTACTGCCTTCATTTGCACAAAGTATCCCTATAAACTTTCGTAGTTTGAACACCGATGGGAAGAAGGATTCTACTTGAAAATGATAGCTTTGCATTGGAACAAATTTCATCTTTATTTTTTCTTTCTAAATTTATAAACAGATTCGAGAATGCAGTTCGGACGGTGTCAATTTGTCAAACACAACCAAAGATTTATAAACTTTTGACTTGCTTACATACAAAATGCAGTCCGGACGGTGTCAATGACGTTTCACATGCGCATTTGTGCTATCGTAAGCACAAAAAACGAAGATGATGTGTCTCGAATTCAATTATGGCTATTTATTCTAGTTTAATCACAACTTGTGTATATATGAATATTTATAGTTATTTCGACGATGTTGATTAAGTCATATGAAAATGGTCACTTGTGAGTATATATGTAACACCTTTAATAAAAATCTAAAGTGCTATTATTTACATGTATATAAAAGTCAGGGGTGTCTACATACACAGACCCATCCATTCATCCTTCATTCAAAAAAAGAGTCTTGTTAATTCTATACCAAAGAAAACTGTAGAGTTGAACGCTCTAATGACAACAGCAAAAGCAACCAAAAGTGCAGTGAAGTTGATAAACATATTGAAGTCCTCTGTTAATCTAGCTATTCGTAATTCAGAACAAAAGGAAATGGCATGAATAGTTTATTCACATTTACTTATATGTGTTGCAATAGGCCATTATAAAATACGATTAAACCACAAATATAAGGACCAAGTTTTCTTAGTTTTGACATTTGATAAAATAGACATTTGATAAAATAGTTTAGTAACTTTTGAACTCACTTGCAGTCAGTTATAGCTGTCTAAAGACTCTAAAACAGTTGCAGTGTATTTGATCTTAATGTTCATGCTGTTGGCATTTGAATTGACAAATATTTTCACTATCACGTTTGATAAAATTACTATACACAAATAAACAGCTCTTTACCACCTATTATCATATGTAAACCAGATTTGAGTAGCTGACGCTATTTCAATATTCATCTTTACGACAAGTCAAATATTTTTGCCTCCAAGTTATTTGACAAGGAGGTCCTATTTACAGATTTGTAGCGGCATGTTGTTTATAGCTTGTTAAAGTGGGATTTGATATGAATTTTAACTTTGGAGTATTGTATAGTAGAGCATACTGTTGTAGTTTAGTATACGTAAGTTGCGATTTTTAAGCATCTGCGTATCTGTACATGTTATGAATTCTGTTAGAGGCATCTTTTGCTTATGCAATATATATATATGCTTATAAATTTTGCTATTAACTGTACTTAGATTCTATTCTGTTAAAGGCTTGATCTTGATTATCACTAATTGAACGGAGTTTACATCACTGACCTTAGGTTGATTAGTTTTATAACTTCATGGTTCTCTTTGGAGTCACAGCTGTTGAAACAGTTGCACAGTATTTCATGTTTATGCTCTTGGTATTTGAACTGACAAAAAAAATAGATCTTCACAGCAAAGTCAAATACTCTTGCCTCCTAATTATTTGACGAGCAGAACCAGATTACAAATCAATAAGAACATGTTATCTTTGGTTGTTTATTGCATTCACATTAGTAGAATAAACCATGATTTACATGACTGTCAAATTATCAATGGCTAGAACAAGATAATAAGGATCAAAGTAGTACACATTTACTTTATTGTAACTAAACTAATGATTGATCGGAATAGGCCATTATAAAATACGATTAAACCACAAATATAAGGACCAAGTTTTCTTAGTTTTGACATTTGATAAAATAGAAAGTTGGAGCAATGTGCATTCAGGCATGTATAATTTATTACAAGGGTGTGCTGAGGGACATAATAAACATAAAAAAATTACAAGGAAATGTATGTAAATTGCATTAATCCATTTTCACCATAAACTACGGAAGTGCATAATCTTTTGAAATAAAACCTGCATTTTGTATGTAAGCAAGTTTCACCTTAGCTGCAGACACACTATCAAAGGCAACCACATTCAGTTCAGCTAAGTATGGGAAAGCAAATTCAGCCTCAGACTTCTGATAAATCAGATCAACTATTTCAATTTTTGAATCACATAATCAAAAAAATAAAAGCATTCGACCAAACTACAATACAATGAATCAAAGAATTTACCTTAGAACAGCACCAAATTAAAAGTGATTCACAAACCCTAACTCGCACTAGAAGGAAGAAAATGCTGTAACAAATTCCAAAAATCTTGATGATGTAGTGAAATTGAAACAAAGGAAGTATAAACGAAATAAGAAAATCGCGATTTTACCTGATGTTGAACGATCGGAGAATTTGGGAGAAACCGATTTTAGCGGCCAGAAAACAAAGTTAGGTCATACGAACGTGTTTTGTTGTGTTTTGGGGTTGGGTTTTCAATTTTTGAATGGGCCTCAAAAGGATGAAAATAAAATAAACTTGTTTTGAGTTTTCTTTGTTAGGCCCATTTTCAAAAATAACAATTTCTCAAAATGAGTTTTTCAAAATGGCAAAAGGAACGAGTTTTCATCGTTTTTCAAAATTAAAAACTGAAAATGATTTGAAAATAGTAAACCAAACGCACCGAAGCTATTGTCGCGCTTTTAGCTCTACGTCTAATGCAAGACAAGTAAAAATCACTCAAGCTTCAAAAGCGATAAACAATTACAAAGAGAATGCAAATCAACAATGGAAAATGGAAATGCAAAGCGACCAAAAATGGATGCGTGAAGAGATGAAAACAATGAGTTCAGCTATGAATGAAATGAGGCAATTCATGAAATGCTTGTTAATCAACTTGGAGATAATGTGCCGACGACACCAAAAGCGGAAGAGGCTTCTACTGCAGCACCAAATCTGAACAGCCCTGTAGACTTAGGTGCTCCAGTGAATGGAGTAGGGGGATCTTCTACTGCAGCACCAAATCTGAACAGCCCTGTAGGCTTAGGTGCTCAAGCGAATGGAGTAGGGGGATCTTCTTTTAGAGGAAAACCACCCATAAAGCTCTTGTCTGCAGATTTGATAGAAGTAGCGAAGGGACACATTGGGATGCAAAAGATATGTCATGGTAGAAAGGTAGTTGAAGGTGAACAAGTCGTATGGGTGGAGGATGTTTTCGATCCGGAAGCTTCAATTTATAACGCACCACAATATGGTCACTACTTGCTATCAGAACTAGTTGAAGGAGGTTTTGTGATTTGGCCCGAGAATCGTTTGTGTTGTTAGTAGGCTATTAAATATTATCTAGTTTTAATTGACGTCGTGTTCTAAAATTGTTGCTTATGTTACGTTTGTATGTTAGATACTTTGTGAAATTTGGTATGGAACAATATATGTTTAATGTTATTCTAAATGCAATATTTTGTATCGGTTGTAATGAAATATTGATACTGTAATGAAATCTGTAAGATTGTGTATGTGATGGGTTGTGTAGCTGGTTTGAATAGCAGTATTGTATATCACAGTTATAACCGTGACAAAATAAGTTGTAAATGCCGGTTTATAACACTTTTAACCGTTAGAAATTACATAATTATCACGGTTATAACTGTTAGTATGATATAATATTCTAATGGTTTTAACCGTTAGCAAATAAATAATTTATAATGGTTTTAAATGTCAGGACTTTAGATTCTAATGCTTATAACCGTTGTAAAACAATGAGATTATCACGGTTATAACCGTTATTACATGCATAATCTGAAAATTGCCCACGCGCTTTGTTTACACGGCAGTAACCGTGAGAAAAGAAATTACTCACGCTTATAAGTGTGAGTATTTTTCTTTTCTGGTGTTGTGGCTGTTAAAAATAATATAGCTCAAGATCTAAAGGCTTCATCCTAGGTAGATTTGATAAAGAAAGGCTATCAAGATTCAGAATTTGATTTAAGCTTCACTCCCCCGACTAAACGATTGGAGAAGAAAAGATAGTTGTGGCTTCTGAGGCGGCTTGTATCGTTACAGAAAGTAAATAGGGACTCTCTATTATGGCATACGTCTTTGGAAAAAGACCTGCTTATCTCTATTTCAGGAATTATGTTGTCCGAACATGGAACCCTAGTGGTTCCTTTGAGATGTTTACAAGGGAAAATGGGTTTTTTATTCTTAGGTTCACAAATGCAGAAGATAGAGAGAAGCTCCTAAAGGCGGACCTTATTTCATCAACGGGAAATTGATTATATTAAAGAAATGGTCCAAGAAATCAGTTCTTGATCGGGACATTTTGAGCACTATACCCGTTTGGATCCTACTTCCAGAACTGAACCTACGACTAGACAAAGAAATCTTCAGTGCCATAGGGAGTCTTGTTGGAATTCCATTAAAAATGGATGAACAAAAAGTGAAGGAAACTCGACTGAGTTACGCTCGCTTACTTGTTGAAATTAATGCAGACGCCGATTTGCCTAATGAAGCCTCTATCTACATGCATGACATGGAGCATATCACTCAGCAGATTACATACGAGCAAATACTAGATAGATGTAAAATTTGTAAGATCTTTGGCCATTCCACTGATGTTTGTTTGAACAACAAAGATCAGAGTAAACAGCCAAAAAAAGATGCAAATCTTGATAACAGTACCGATGTTAATGAAGAATCTCTTTCAGACATCAGAAACATTGATACAACAACATCTGGTATAAGCTCAGTAATTACCGTGAGCAACAATATTAACTTCTCGCAATCTTACATGGATAATTTTGAAGACGACATGAACATAGATGCCTACAACCTACAATTGGATGCAGGCGAAAATGCTCACTGTCGATCTGCACATCATATTCAGATAACTGCAGTTTCTGCAGAGAAATCGCAGATTACAGAATCTCCTAATAAGACAGTGGGAATCAGTTTTGAAATTCCCAAAAGGGCAGAGGAGAAAAACGCATCAAACAATAACAGTCGCAAAGCAGAAGAGGGAACCTATTCTAAACAGGTCATTGAGCCCATCCCCCCCCCCCCCCCCCACGATGGACTCAAGCAATATTACAAATTCATCAAATAATTCTGCTAAATCTATAGGGAATTTCTGCGTCGATCTTCTCGCTGCTGATCCCATCTACACCAATGTGGCTCTGTTAGCTAACAGCCTTGCCCCTTCCAAATCAGCCATTACTCTAGAAAATATACAGGAGGCATAAAATACTTGTTAACGCTATCTGTTGTGTGCATTTAATGCCTTAGCTTACTCGTTTGTCCAAAAATTAAAAAGTTATTAAGAGATCATGTCAGAAATTGCTTTGGTTTTCATCCATGATCTAAGAATAATGATAAGTTATTTTATTTTTCTATTGCAGTCTTTAAATGCTCGGTCCATGGCTATGTTAACGCAAAAGTTGGATCGTACTGAAATTGCCTCAAGGTTAGTTTCTCCATTATATAATGTTTCTGCTGACTTTAAGGATATTTTCTCATGAGCCATCAATCACCTTTCGTTACATTATACTATCCTCCTAGTATCTATGGTTGCAGTGATTTAAATGGATATAAGAGAAAACTGCATTCATTTGTCTACAACTAATTGTATATTATTTAATGTTGATTCTCCTTTTTTATGGCTATATAGTATTTCTGACTCGCTTGGAGTACCCATGGTTAATGGCGTTGCACAACAGATTCAACATGCATTACCTGCACCAATACCTGGGCATGCTTTGCTACATGTTATGCCTCCCGTTGTTCCTTCACCTATTTTTCCCTCAACTGTTCCCATTGGAGAACCTAGTGAATGCTTGGTATTAACAAACATGTTTGACCCAAGTACCGACGGCAGTTAATTTTCTTTTATAAAAATTCTTATTTACTCGTGTTACATTTAATTTTTAATTGCTTATGCTTACGAATTTGCAAACGGATCCTGATTTTGATGTAGAAATCTGAGATGACGTGCAGTATGTGTGCTCCAAGTTTGGCCATGTGAAGCATATATACATGTATGCATATGTAATCTCTGATGTTCGTGTACAAATGTGGTTGGATGTTTTATAAGATTTTGTGGTTGTAGTAAATGTACCGTCGTGATATATAAATATTGTTGAAACCTGAAATACAATAAGTGAAAACTGTTGACATAATTTTTATGTATAATGTTTGTCATTAGTTGTATAATGTTGATGCACAGCGTTTTCCATTCGAATTAAATGTAATTTCAACTATGTCAAAGCAATGTTGTGGAAAATTTATTTACAATGCTCAGCGTTCGTGGTTGTAATGCAAAATGTAACGATTAAAAATAGTTGTTTAAATTTTGCTCTGCAATGTTAAATAATTGATGCAAATGATGGTTGGTTAACATTTAAACAACATTGTCTATCTTTATTTACAACACTGATCAAATGTGATTAAAATATAAAATATTACACTCAGAAATACTTGTATAAAAGTAATACACAATCTTTACTAAAAGATGTGAATGATGCTTTTACGATGAAAGAATAAAGCTGTTGAAGTTAAGATACAACATAATGAGATCATTTAAAAAAAGTAGATATATAACATATAAATAATATTATAAAAAAACATATCAAAATATTTGAAATATGGTGTTATTGACTATATCATAACATTAAAAAACCTTGGTAAATAGTTTTTTTTTGTGGGTGTGTTTACTATATTTTTGGGTATTTTCACTATATACATATATGAGGCAGGTTCAGTGGCACCCCAAATATAAAGCACCCCAATAGCCTTCCTATTTTCCACCTCTCATTTACACACACTCTCTCTCCACTCATTCTCTCTACATCCAGTATATTAATTTATTAAAAATAAGAGATGGAAAATAGGAGGCTTTTAGGGTGCTCCATTTTTGGGGTGCCATTGAACGAACGCATATATATATATATATATATATATATATATATATATATATATATATAGGCGAGCGTTCAATGACACCCCAAACAGTGCAGCACCCCTAGATGCCCCCAGATTTCCACCAGATATCATGTTTCTCTCTCCCTCCACTCATTCTCTCACCCCCTATTCACTTATTCTAATATAAATGCTTAGTTTATATAGGAAGGCAAATGGGGTGCTCGCTATTTGGGATTCCATTGAACGCTCCTTATATATATATATGTATATGTATATATATATATATATGTATATGTATATATATGTATATGTATATATATATATATATGTGTGTGTATATATATATATGTATATATATATATGAGACAGGTTCGAGAGCACCCTAAACAGTGCAGCACCCCAAATGTCCCTCAATCTCCACCAAGTATTTGTCCTTCTCTCTCCTTACACTCACTCTCTCACTTTCCACTCACATTCTTTAATATAAATGAGTGGTGGAAATCAGAGGGCATTTGGGGTGCTCCATTTTTGGGGTGCAACCGAACGCTTGCCATATATATATATATATATATATATATATATATATATATATATATATAATAAAGTACCAATTTTCTAAAAGAAAGTCAGACTAGTTAGAAAGCAAGTTTGAAGTTGCTAGATTACAACAACTATCTGCTGTGAAACCTTTACCTATTTCATGTAGTTATATTTATAAATTAAATACAAGTTCCCCAGGATTCAAACCTTAGAGTCAAAGTGATTCAAAGTCCATAAATAGTATAGTAATTCAATAGTAGAACAAAACTAATTTTTTACAGAAACTGGTATTGAAATCAATATATTATAACATAAATCTTTAACTAAAGACACATCACAAATGATAAAGTCTAAAAAAATAAATAACATAGCTATATAAGCACGAAAATATCATATTTTATGTTGGTAATGAAAAATACGTCTTTAAAAGCTTGCAGATTACAAAATTCAGTAAAGAAGCTAAAAATTGAGATTAAAGTAAGCCGCATAGTCCCACTTAATAGAAAGCCATCTACGACTAAATTGCCCTTTCATTTCTCTTTCTTCTTCCATAACTTCATTTAGCATTAATATTTTCATTTTTTCATGCCTAATTATGAAGTATGAAATTTCCGGGATAGTCACTTGTAGACCTCTGTACCCCAGGATACACAAGCATGACGCAACATCATGTGTGATCCTTCTCCATTTGTCATCAATAATGAACACCAGACCTCAAATAATTGTGATATTTTTCACTCGATTCCTTGCTATGGGATTGATTTAGAGATCTAAAGCATTGAGTAGAAGGGGATATACGGGTTGGTAAAATGGGTACAGTTTGTGTTTCTTGGTTATGAGTTGGGCCTCAATTTATTCATTTTAGATGCATTTTTTCCCTTTTCACTTCTATTTAAATACGCTTTTTCAAAATTTATATTTCAATTAAACTAAAGCTAATTTATAATTTATTTTATAAAATATATTTATATCACCATACGACTCCATTTAATATCATCTTATTTCACACTATTTAATTAATCATGGTATTTAACATAAACTAAATTTATTCCTCGACTGTTTGAAAATTATATCTAGTTTTCGAGAAAATTTTATACTTACAGGAAAATACTCGTAAGGACGAAAATTAGTGTTTTTTTAGTCATAAGGATAGCCCATTAAAATTTTAATCAAAAGGACAATATACTAAAATATTTTATGAAATCGTATTTGACGGCGCGCGCTGCGTATTTCTTCCTCAATTTGATTTCCGAATATCGATCTCCAATTAATCTCCTTTGTGATTTTTTTTCCGGCGTATTTCGGTCTATTACAATCATCTTCAAACATTCGTATTGATAGCGTATCAAATTCAATCTCATGCATATTTGTATTGATTGCATATCAGAATTCGATCTCTCTTAGGATTTAAAAATAGGTATTTTTCTGTTTGCATCGATTGAATTTTCCTCTCATAATCGATTTAATTTAATGTTAATTATTTCGATTTTTTTGTTTGTATCGGTGATTAATGGCTTCTATTGGATCTACAAGTAGGCTCGTGATTTCGTTTCCTTATTCAGATGTTGGGTATTAGATTTTTTTTTATAGATATCAGTTTCGTTTAATTAGCTCTGCTTTATATTTGTCCTTTGTGTTTTTGATGTTATATTTATTGTGTAGTTGTATTCTTGCATTAACTATATATTTCAATCGAAATTGCATTACTTTAATCAATCATAATTTAATGTAAATCATTTTCGTATTATTTTTGTTTTTGTAAATTACAGTAGTTTGTAGGTATCAGTTTATTAATTTTTTAGGTATCGGTTTTTGGTATTAACTATGTTATGCTTTTGTTCTTACAACTTTCGTGTTGTATTAATTTTGTACTTGTAATGTTGCATTAACTTTTTAAGTTAGTATCGAACTTATTTTATTTTAAACAATCAAACAGTGATGTAAATATTTTCCCAACTAGATTTTTTTTTAAAAAAATATAGTAGTTTATAGGTATCATTTTTAAATATGTAGGTCTCAGTTTTATGTTTGTGGGTAACAAAACTGTGTCAACTACGTATCAGTTCTCAATTAGTTTGTTTGCTGATTGAATTTTATGATTTATACTTAACTTGTTGTGGTGAAAACAGCCTTCTTATTGTAGTTATCTTCAATGATTCCTCCTTTAGCACTCATTTGTCGGTTGATTGCTCTATTTATGATTTTCGAAATGAAATATGTCGGAATTGATCTCAGCTCACTCCTATGTCGATTGAGATCAGTTATGTGCTTGAAAAAAAAAACTATAATTGTTGACATTGATTTTGATCTGCAAAGTACTATTTGTTTTCAACTACACAAGAAGAGTGCTTTTTTGTTTTAATGTTAAGTTGAAGGATTTCCAGCTGGAAAACATCATAAATGGTTCTTCTTCGCTTCCAACCAATGTTTCAGCCTTCTTCTTCTGCTAGATGTTTGGCTGCAAACATTGTCATTCATAGGAAAAGTTACTTGAAGGACTTGATGAAAAGAGGTTCTACATTAACAATTTTTGATTTTATTGGTTTTTGTTTTTGAGGTGACAACGACTTTGGAAAATTCTTATTGGGATACCAAATTAAAATGAAAGTAAAAAGTGGTTCAAACACCTAATTGAGCGATAATTCTAAAGAAAATGAAATAAAAAGCCACAAGAAAACAATATTTTTTGTGGTTCGACGTTAACAAGCCTACGTCCACTTTACACTTCTCTAATTGATGAACTGAATATAAGTACAATGATAATATCCACTCAATCTCACTAGTACAATCAACAAGTTCTCTCAATTTCGTAGAACAATACTCAAAGATTCTAAGTACAATCTGAAATAATAGAGGAAATTAGTTGGTGATAGAGGTGGAGTAGATAATTTGGCCAAAAAGATCATTCAAAATGAATGTTGGGAGTGTATTTATAGGCTAGGAACATAGTTGGGTCGGATGCTATGTGGGTCCCATCCCGTAAATCTAGGGTTGAGGTACTCCAAGATGATGACAACACATCATTGACATGGGAAGATGGGTGGTAACCGCTTCGGAATCGTGGCATCATGGTGTGTAACTGCTTCTGGGTGTGATCTTTGGTTCGGTTCGATGGAAGGGGCTCCGATCCAACCCGGTTTCTGGAGAAGAGAGGATGATAGCTGATCCGACCGGATCCATCTGTACACTTTGATCCGGTCCCTCTTCTAGTGTTATCCTTTTGATTTGTATGCAACGGAACGGTTCGATAGAAGAGGTCCGAACCAACCCGGTGGCTTGTTTGCTACTTCCCTTGTTTATGAGCATGTCATTTGACTGATCCTTTAGCTTTTTATAGCCTGATTACAAACTAGGCTAACATTTCCCCCCCTCAAAGTACGTTTTCATTGGATATGAAGCGTGCTTCAAAATTGTCAACTTGTTTGGTCCTAAATCAGTGCTAGTCAACAGTTGTGTCGTTCGGTAGTGTTGGAATGCTTTATAAAATCGAGTCTTTTGGTATTTGTAGGGCCTATAAATACGTCATGATATTAGGAATTATTTCTATTACTTCCAATAACCTCGAGATTTTATTGAAGATCTAAGCAATTTCTCAGGTACTCTTTTCATTGTGTATCTAGTGCAGGTCTTAATATTTTCTTTTGAATTTCCTTGTCTTTCATGTGTTGAGCCATGCTATAGAATTAGCAATTGTATTATGGATCTAGACAGCCTCAACTCGAATACAAACCATTAAAATCGAATTGAGGGTGTTCGAGTTGGCGTCATGCACGAATCAAAAGGAACTGCTTTAATCCAAACGTGCAGCCTCCTGCTTGTTCGACTTATACGTGTGTGAATTATCATGTGCTAATGCCCATTGTCTTCAAGATACATCAACTATTGGGCCTCGGGTCATGTTAGTCCATCGCGTCAGAGAAGGAATACCAAGAGTCCAATAACAGGGTCATATATAATGATCTTTTACCCTTTATTAAATCATTCTTCACTGCTGTTGTTGTGCCTCCATTCGTTTGAAACCCTAAACCTGAAATTCAATTAAGTTGCTCAATCTCTCATTCAATTAATTAGGTATTAATAACTGTACTGCTTCTCGATTTCAATCTTTTTTCGATTTAAGATATAAGTTGGGATAATATGCCGATTTTGTTTCAATTTCCATTGCTTTTTACCGGCGGTCCGTCATCACCGTCACTGCCATCATTGCCGGCGTTGGTGACGCTAATCACCTTCAAACGATGGTCAGGAAGAGCTTGTAGGAAGAGATGGTAATGAGGTTTTTAGTCGAGTGCAGAAGGAGAAAAGGAGATAGATTAGGGTAAGGAGGCATCGGTGAAAAAAGAGGAAGAAGGCGACGAGGGGGTTAGAAAGGATAGAGATGGTTTAGATCGGTCTAAATGTTATTAAAGAAGATTTGATAATGCTTATGCAAGAGAGTGGAGTTTTAAAGGGTTGGATCGATTTGGTCCGGTGTTCACCGAATTGCACAGGTAAGGCTTCACACGGTGTCAATCCGAGCCGATCTGAGGAACTTGTTCAAAGCTTTCTGATCCGTTCCGACAACCTAGTACACAAAGACCTACAGACCGATCTGATGCTTTCCTACATATGTATCTGAACCGATTCGACTCCTCTAACATGGAACATATGCATAATCCTAATCTCATCATTTAGATTCGGTTAAAACTAAATCCTTGACAATGTGAATATGTGGCATACCACATTGCACATAACCTAACCGAAAGCAAGCGTGTCTTATAAACTCACGAATAGTTAGGATAGAGCCTTTTAAATAGGACGTTCTCGAACTGAATCGACAGATGATTGCTTAATCATTCTTTACATTGCTTTCTTTTCTACTTTGTACTTTCAAGTTTCAACACTACAGGCACTAGCACAGATTAGCACATACACACACACAGAGGACACGCGCATCTACACTCTAACTCCTGTCATCTCTTGGATAGTATAGCGATCATGTCTGGAAGACGTTCAACTAGATTGGCAAATAGAAAAGAAACTGTAAGGCCATCCAAAATCCCAATCCTGAAGATGTCTCCTCTACTTCAGATCCAGAGGGGGATAGTGCAGGTTCAGATTATGAAATAGCAATCCTTGAGAGTGGGGAATCGTCTGGAAGTAAAGTTTTTATCGATGATGAAGAGTATGGACGAGTGGGAGACAATCGTGCTCTTGATGAATTCAAAAGTTTGACTATCTTAGATGCCCCTACAGATTCGATCGAGTCGACGATTGATGATCGTAGGCTTAGACGCTTGTGTCTAAAACATGGAATTCTCTGGAAAGATACCTAAGTAGCTGCCAAAACGGGTCGACCTCATAATCCACCCGAAGGGTACATGGCGATTAACCGGTTGATGTGTGTCATAGGAGCCATTCCTCCATTCCCACCATTCGTCGTCGATTTTCTAAGACGAATGCAGATTTCCCCCATGCAACTTCATCCTAATGCTTACTCTTATCTATATACATTGTATATCACTTACAGGGAAATTTTGGAGACAGAGCTCACTTTTGAAGATGTAAGATTCTTCTACAATTTCAAACACCGAAAAAAAGAAACTCCATCCTTCATGTATTTCGATTCTAGACCAAAAAAAAAGATTATCGATGAACCGTTCAGCAGTAAAGTAGGTGATGTAAAGCCCGAATGGTTATATATCAACAACAACCAAGGTTCGCTAGGCGATGGCTCAAATCAAGTAAGCTTTAGATTCTGATACTCTAACTTTAATTGCTGCCATAAATGCACTAACTTATCTCATTCTTTTGTAGTTGCTAATCCGAAAAAGGAAGTAAACCAAGTGTACATGGATTGCCTGAACCGGTTGCTTAATGGTGACAAAAAACTATTGACCGTCAGAGAATGTCTAGTAGGTGAATATCTCTATCGCCGTCATTTACTCGCCATGACCCGGAGCATAGGCCACGGGGAGGGTCCTTATGTATACATACCCCCAACGGATGGACCACCTACAGCTTTAGCTGAGAGAGGAGAGAGTTCGAAAGGTCAGGAACTTGTAGGCTCTAGTCATGAATTGCAACTAAAAGATATAGAAATAACAGAGAAGACGGCTCCAACTATGCCCCGACAAAGCCTTTTACCTATGACTATTCAGGACGATGTACTAGTGAACATACCTGCTAGAGATAGGAATCGGTATGTTACCCCTGAGGACGCTGTTACTCCTGAAAAAGGAACTTCTCCAAGGACGCCACCGTTAACTAAGTCTCAAATCAATGATTCTCTTATGGATGAGTTTATATGTTAGTGTTTCGGGAGGCTTCCCCTACCCGATGAAATTTACACTTTGCAAGATATTGGAATATATTCTTTCTTTCCTACTTTAGAGGAAGATGTCACTCCCGTGAAAGCCAGGGAGACTGCACAAACATGCCTATCTCTAGGCTCCGGTCCGTTGGGGGGGATCACTTTAACATACACACTATACTTGCACTACACGTCACATCACTCGTTTTCCATATTAATTCTGATCTCTAATGTTTACTTGTGTCATTTTGCAGGAAAAATGACGTGCCAACGCTACTCCCTCAGAGATATTCGTTCAAGCATGCCCAGGTTCGACTCCGATACGGAGCATGATCAGAACGATGGTTGCGGGAAAGATTGCAGGAGACATCATAGTTCCAACCGTCCTTGTTCTTCATGTTCCTATTATCCTCGTTGGTCGGATACTGATAAGTATAAAATCCATCAGGACCGTCGTGAAGGAGACAAATCACTATCTAAGGTTCCAACTCCTATGAAAGAAAAACGCCATTAGGAAAGGCTACCACCAAAGCATACTGACCCACAGGATAAGACTAAAGCTTCTGAAAAAGGGCAAGAAAAAGGTAAGACAGCCCTTGTACCTACCGAATGACGAAAGGGCGAACTATCAATAGTGAAGCCTATGACACTTGACTCTGAGAATAAAGAAAAATTGAAAATTCTGAAGAAGCAATTTCTAGTTCACCACTTCGCGAATATGCTTTCTGTTCCTGCTCTCGAGCCAGTGCCTTCAAAATGGGTGGATGAGGTCAAGGCTAAGATAGACTTAGTGGATAAGCAGTATAAAGAAATGCATAAGCACTCACGAAATCTTTCCAAAATCATTCGATACTTAATACTTGATGTGAATAACAAAAAGGAAATGGTCGAGCATGATGATACTATCTTGAAGGACACAGAGTAAGAGGTAGAGGACACACAGGCTCAACTTTGCTCTTGCACAACGTGATATTGGAAAATACAAGAAACAATATGAAGAGCTACTAAAGCATTATCACACCGAACTTAAAGCTCATAGCCAGAAACGCTTAGACTTGAAGAAGAAATTTGGGGATATTAAGTCTGAAAGCACTGTGGCAAAGTCAGCTTGTACTCTCCTTGAGCAAGAGAAAGCAGAGTTAGTGAAAAAGAATGCTGATTTAGAGGCCAAACTGGTGGAAATTGAATCGAGGGAAGTTCTAGCTGAAGGGAATGCAAGTATTGCCATTAAGTCTGCAGAGGATGCTAATTTACAACTCGTCAAAGCCCAAAAGGAAATAGATAACCATAGTGAGCTCATGATTGAATTCTTTGCCCAAGTGATCCGTTATCGGGACGTTTCCTGGATCAAAGACTATCCAACAACTTTGGTTTACGTGTGGGATCAAGTTGTTGATTGGGAAAAAAAGCATTTCAAGGCGGAGACCATTGATGAGGAAAAGCTAATGGAGAAATACATGAAAGGTGAGGAGTCGGATTGCTTAGATGAAGGGCGTAGACTTATTGCTGTTGCTATGGAGGAGAAGGCATGCTGGTTTAAGGGGATGCAAACCGTGGAAGTTGGTCCTTCATCTGATGTCCCTGAGGATACTGGAGCAAAGGGGTACAATCCCGAAAATCCAGGTCTCCTTAAGGCATCCTTTCTGTCTCCAATTGCTAAAACAACTCCAGAAACTCCTAATGCTCTCGTTGAAGGGTCATCCGAAGGTATACCCATCTTTTCACCTCAATTGGTTAAAGCCATCTCAACTTTCCGTCATATTGTTGTTGCAAACGATCAATGAACCCAAGCTTTCTCCTGAATTAATAGTTGTTGCTTCTCGTCCTGTAGGTCCAAAGCCCGCTGAAAAGACCAAGGAGAAACAAGAAGAGGTCACTGACACAAAGTCCGCTGAGAAGATTGGGGATATGCAGGAAGAGGTCACTGACTCAAAGTCTACCGAGAAGATCAGGGAGAAATAGGAAGAAGTCGCTAATAAAGCTATCATATCGTCTAGTACCTAGACTCCAAAGGAAGGAGATATGATAGACGCTCTAAAAGATGACAGTGGACAATGATGTTGTCGTAACCAGAGGCTCAGGAGAAGCCGATGACATGACTTTGGCGGAGATAAAGGCAAAGAAAGACGCTTTTGGCATGTAAGGTCGAAGAAGAAGAGCCTCCTAACGTCAATCCCCTTTAGGCAATTACTCCTCAGTCAGGATTAGTTGTCAAGCTTTCTATTCGATCAATAACTAGAAATTTAACTCCGAAGTCCCCAACTGATTCAAATGCACCTCTAGTCGATTAAGGGAGGAAGAAAATTATCCTAACTGACGTTGAGCGAGAGGAGAAAGCTAGTCTCAAAACTGCCAAAAAGTCCAAAATCTCCCCAAAGTCCAAGTGAAACGTAGTTCAGTCCTTTTCATTTTGTTTTCCACTGGCTTGTTGTTGTAGCGAGTGCGACTCTCGCATCTTTTGATTAGTCTCCTTGTATAACCCTGCACTTATGTAAATAAAGTAGCTTATTTTCTTGCGATGTCAATATTTGCAAAATTATCATTCATTTCACTTAAATGTACTAGTAGTCAAAACATTATTAATCCAAGTAATACATGATAAATCACATCCCAGATTAAACAAAAAGTCCCATACGAGCTTCCATGCAAACAAAGATACATGTAAAACAAAAATCATTACTAAACTAAGTAGCAAACAACAGGGACATGTGATGTGTATGCCCCCAATCAGTCTTGAATAAAATGCCTGACTAGGGCTTGTTCGGGATTCATTAGGATTGTTGTTAAATTGCCCACAATCCTTCAGTGAAGTAAGGATCCTTTTTTCTTGGCACTTGTTCTTAGCACCTTTATACTCTCCTGTCGTATGCCCAGTTTAGAGTGCGGTCAAGGCGGTCTTAATCATGGTGCACCATCATGCCTTGGGGACGTCGTCTTCCCGTCCTACACACTCTTTCTCGAATCATGAGAGTTATAGTTTAGGACGTCATCTTCTCGTCTTTAATACTCTCTCTCAAATCATGAGAGTTAAAGTTTGCAACGCAAACGGTTGCCCCAATCACTCTGGCTTTTTATCTGCACCTTATTTCTTAAGGTGGAGTCTTACCGGATCGAGTGTTGTACTCGCTTTTAATTTGATTTCAAGTTTAATGTTTCATACCCAAAACAAAACAATCATAGAATATAAAGAGATAAATGCATGAAAAATAAAGGACACACAATATTTTTATCGTGGTTCGGGCAAATCATAGCCTACGTCCACTTTATAATCTATTGTTTATATTAACTAGACTTTTCTAGGCGATTCGTGCCTTTTTACATAGTTTATAAAACAAACGAAACAATACAATCTTAAGTCAAGTATTGCCGCAAGTGTTGGGCATTCCATGCTCTGGGTACCTTTTCACCATCTACGGTCGTTAACTTGAAAGCTCCTTTGTCAAGTTTCCATTGAATGGTATACGGTCCTTCCCATTTCGGACCCAGGTGGACAGGGGTCGGGAAGACACGTTTCAAGACTAACTCTCTAGGTTCAAAGGTCCGAGATCGAACCTTCCTGTTGTAATATCATGCAACTTGGTGTTTGTGCCTCGAGGCGCGTAAGTCTGCTTCACTCTCTTTTCCTCAACCATGTCCAAGGACTCAAGAAGAGACGCATTGTTCATCACCTGATCAAAGTACGTCGTTCTGTGGGAAGGAACTTTCAACTTCACTGGGATAACTACTTCTGGTCCGAACGATAGTGAGAAGGGAATATGACCAGTCATCGATTTGTAAGTCATCCAGTAATCCCACAATGCTAAAGGCAACTCTTCAACCCATATGGCTTTTGCCTGCTTCAGCAGCTTCTTAAGAATGGATTTAATGATCTTGTTTACTACCTCAACTTGTCCATTCGATTGTGGGTGAGTTACCGTGGTGTATCTCTTGTCAATTTTGTATTTCTGGCAAAAAAATTTGAACTCAGTGCTATCGAATTGGGTTCCATTATCAGTTATTATGGCTTTGGCAATTCCAAATCGGCAAATTATGTTTCTGACTACAAAATTGATTACCCGCTTTGTTGTGATCGTTAATGGCTCGGCGTCCGCCCATTAAGTAAAGTAATCTACGACCACAATTGCATATTTTGCTCCACCTTTGGTGATTGGTAGGCTTCTAATTATGTCTATTCCCTAAACAGCAAACGACCATGGACTCACCATTGAACTTAAAGTTGAGTTGGAGGTGCTCTAGAAACTTTTGTAAATTTCTACCATCGATTACAACATCATGAATAATCAGCCGCATCTCTGTTTATGGTAGGCCAGAAGTAGCCATACCATAATATTTTCTTTGCCAATGTTTGACCTCTGATGTGATCTCAACATTCACCACTATGTACTTCTTTTATTACACGTTTGATGTCGTCGTGTGCTACATATCGGAGCAAGGGAATAAAAAATCCTTGACAATAAAGGATTCTATACTATACGACATATCTTGATGCTTTGCGGACCACAACCCATCTTTCACCCTTTTTTCTCGGGAGTGTTCCATTTTGCAGGAAGTCCTTTATTAGCGTTATGCATGATTCTTTTTCTGGTTCGGTCTCTAGCACTGGATCAACTTCTGTCTAGTCAATGCTTGGAGACCCTAGTACCTTGATTGGGACCATCTCGATTTCCTCTAGATTATCAGAACTTGCCAATTCAGCTATCTTATCCTCTTTATGATTTTCTATCATGGAATGTGTGTTATGCTATAATGCTCTAAGTAGTCCAATAACACTTCTACCTTTTCGGGGTAAGCAACAATTCGAGGTCCTTTAGCCTGTAACTCTTTCCGGACCTGGGAAACAATAACGTTCGAATCACAGAAAATGTTCAACGTTGTTACACCAAATTCCTTAACGAGTTTCAACCTGGCAAGGCCTCGTATTCAGAATCATTGTTAGTTGTGGAAAATTCTAACCACAAAGCATATTAAATTGATCATCCTTCAGGAGTTGTTAAAACTACTCCGGCGCCGGATCATCTGTCATTCTTAGCACCATCTGTATATGGATTCCAAGGGCTTAGTTCTAAGTTTTTCTCTAAGGAGACACCTTATTCACCTAAGACATCCTCTTCAGGGATTGTGAATTCAGCGATGAAGTCAGCTAGTGCTTGCCCCCTTATTGATCTTATAGGTTGAAAGTTTAGGTTGAATTAGATTAGTTCAATATTCCATTTAGGCCGTTGCAAAACCTGTCAGAGCGGTTGATCAGTATATACAACAATTGAGTGAGCTTGGAAATAATGGCAAAGTTTTATAGAAGCAATCGATAGGCTATAAGCGAGTTTCTCCATCTTTGGATAGTTACGCTCCACTGCCGCCAATTTCTTGTTACAAAATATATTGGTCTCTGAACTTTGTCTTCCTCGCAAACCAGGGCTGAACTAATGGCATGGGACGACACTGCTAAATATACGAATAAATCTTCATGGTCCACTGGTTTAGACAGTAGCAGTGGTTTTTCTAGGAGGTTCAACAGATTATGAAAAGCTTTTACACAATCTAGGGTCCATTCAAAATTGCGCTTTCCATGTTTTATCAAATCAAAGAAAGGAGCACATTCGTTTGTGGCCTTAGAAATAAACCTGCTTAGTGCTGCTCGTTTTCCTGCCAAACATTGGACATCTTTGATCTTTCGCGGTTCTTTAATATTCCCGATTGCCGCAATCTGATCGGGATTAATCTCGATTTCACGGGAACTAACTATAAAGCCCAGAAATTTCCAATCTGTGACCCCAAATGAGCATTTCAGAGGATTCAGCTTCATTCAATATCGTCGGAGAATACTGAACATTTCTGCTAGGTTCGCTGTATGATCAGATGACTACTTCGACTTCACGAGCATGTCATCTACATAAACTTTCATTATTTTCTCAATCTGATTGTAAAACATCCGATTCACTAAGCCTTGATAGGTGGCTCCAGCATTCTTCAATCTGAACGGCATCACCACATAACTAAACAACCCCAAGCCCATAATGAAACTGGTATGCTCCTGATCTGATACATGCATGGGAATTTGGTTGTACCCTGAATCATAGTTATCAAGGCACGCGCTTAGGCGCGCCTAAGTGCAAAAGGCCCAAAGCATAAGGCTTATGCCTTTTTGCAGTTTGAGTGCGCCTTTTTGTTGTTTGAGGCGCTTTTTTTACTAAATTCAAAATTTTGTTTACAAATAATTAAATAAAAATTTTAATTGTTTAATAAATTATAAAATATGGTTTAAAATTTAAATCTTATTAATAAAATATGTATATAATTGAATGAATTATAAAATATGGTTTAAAAATTAATTTGTAGTTAGTAAAATAACAGATCAAACTTATATAAAAGGCACATAAAAAGCCCAAGGCTCAAAATAGCCCCAGGCTCAATGCTTGCGCCTTAGCGCCTTGACTACTATGCCTTGAGTATGCATACATGAAAGAGAGAAGTTCATGCGCTGTCATTGAATATACCAATTGGTTAATTCTGGGGATTGGAAAGTTGTCCTTTGGGCAGGCTTTATTTTGATCAGAGAGTTAACACACGTTTGCCACTTCCCACTGGATTTCTTGACCAGGACTGGGTTTGATATCCAGTCGGGAAATTTCGAATCTCTGATGAACCCGTTATCTCGTAACTTCTCCACTTCCTCTTTCAAGGCGGCTGACCTCTCTGGGCCTAACATACGCTTTTTGTTTCACCAGAGAATGCTTTGGATTTATGCTCAATGAGTGGCTCATAATTGAGGAAGAAATCCCACACATGTCAGCGTGGGTCCAGGCAAACACATCTAAGTTCGCTTTCAAAAAGTCTGTTAATTCTTTTGCCCAGAAAGAATCCAAGTGAGATCAAGACCTTTGTCGAGTCGTCGTAATCAATTGGAATGTCTGTGGTTGCTTCATTAGGCATCACCTTCATGCTTCCTGTTCTTCGTCCTCTCTAGGATCGATATCTTTAGGTAAATCATCAGGCGACCCACTCGGCGATATTTCCTTTTGTCACTATGCTGAGCCCTCCTTAGTAGGAGGGGAAGCACTCTTGGATTCTGCGTCTTTTCCATTGCATAGCATCTTTAATTCCACCATATAACAATATCTCCCAGTAATCTGGTCACCCCGAACCGTTCCCACACTGGTATTGGTTGGGAACTTCATCGACAGGCACCAGGGTACGATGTAGGCCCTAAATTATGCAAGAATGGTCGGCCTAAGAAGGCATTGTAAGGCGAATCAATATCCATGATCACAAACAAGAGGATACTTACTATTCGTAATCTCCCTCTCCTATTTCCACAGATAACTCCACATACCAATCGGATCCGTTGATGATCCGTTAAAGCTGCGTATCCAGCCTCCACACGGCTTCAAATCCTTCACCTCTGGCTTCATTTGATCAAACGCTTTTTTAAATAAGACGTTGACAGAACTCCCGCTATCCACAAGGACTTTCTTAACTAATGCAGGTCCGATAATGGTAGTTATCACCAATGGATCGGTACTGGGTGCTTCGATTCTGACACTTTCTCTATCTCAGAAGATAACATCATCTATTGTTATCTTTTGCTATTTTACCGGTGCAGCCTTTTCAAGATTGCTACATTCTCCAGTTTCTGGGTGTTTGGCCGCGTTAACATACTACTCCATTGTTCTGCTGCTAGATTCGGCTGGATGTTGTCCCCCAATCATGGCATTAATGACTATACTTTTTCCCTTTTGCTGAGCAGTGGGTTTGGAAGCAGGTCGATTTTGGTTTGGAACTTGCCCTCCTTGCCCTTTTCCTTTGGGGCTAACTTGTATTCATCCAGCTTTCCTGCGCTAAGTAACTTCTCCACAACATCTTTTAGGTGGCGACACTCGTTTGTGGAGTGGCCATAAGTTTCGTGAAACAAGCAAAACTTCCCAGTTTCACACTCTTTTTCGGTCGAATCCCTGGGTGGAGATTTCTTGTGTTGCACAACATTATAAGTATCCAAATAGATGTTCTCTAAAGTGTCTCTCAGCGGCATGTAATTCTCAAAAGTCTGAAATCGAGGTCTCTTTCTGGAGTCGTTCCTCCGATTCCTATTTCTTTTGCCATAATTCCCGCCTTGGCGATCATTTCCTCCATTTTTATTGCCAACGTACACTTCGACCTTTCCTGCGCTGTCTCCAGATTGCTTGATGGCAACATTGCTCTGAATGTCCTCTCCAGGGGTTCCGTCAGACCTTCTCTTTCGATTGGCATATATTTCTTCTTGTCACAGATGAATATTTGCCTTGTCATAGATAGCTCTCTAGTTAATGGCGCCTTTCAAGCCAAGTATCCCCCGAACTCAGTGTCCATATCAACTCCATCTATTAATGCCATCAGAATAGTCTACTCATGTGGATCACTCACCTCTGTGATTGCCAGATTAAAGCAGTCCAAGTACGACTTTAGGGTTTTTGGGAGCTTGTTTGATTGCAGACAACTCAATGACACTTTTAGACATTCTAGCATGGAGTCGGAAATCATTCATAAAATTTTCACTTAGTTCTTTAAAGTTGGAGAGGGAGTCGGGTGAACCACATCAATGCAACGTCTTCAAGGTATATCGGGAAAGCCTTACATTTTATGGTGTCAGAAGCTAATGGGGCATTCATGTACCATGAATACCTCATCAAATGATGCCTTGTATTGGTTCTCCCTCCATACTGATCCATTGTAGGCAGGTTGAAACATCTAGGGAATTGGAAATTAGGAATATCAATGGGTGTGGCTATGATCGATACACCAATTCTCATTGGTGTAATGTCGACTATGAGCCATAACCTGGCGTACCATTGCTTTTACTTCGGCATTAGTTAATGTTGGTTCATGGTCTGCACTTCTAGTTCTCCTAATATATCCAGTCCCTACATCAGGTGACGTTCTTTGGTTCCTGGCGGCAGTTGAATTTCCTTGCTCTCTATGATCCCGGTCATTCACAGGACGAGTGGGATGGGGGAGTTGTCCTTGAGTAGGGTTAGTGATGTTGGAATCTCTGGGAAGGACATGAGATCCCTGTATTGGCAACAACATCGGTTCTCTCAAGCTAGGGTCATCAGGTCCTAAGACATGGGCCATGTTTTCTTAAGATCACAATGATCCAAATGCCAATTGCTCAAGGTTCTTGGGTCTCTAATATGGCCTTCACTGACGTGGATGCCTTTCTTCCTAAGAAGATGAATGGTCTGCAGTGAGATGATGAGTTGGAGAGGACGTTCTTTGTCTACGAAGCTCGTCTATCTCTTTACTCATAGCTTTCATGCTTTCTCGCATAAGAACGCTGTCACATCTCTGGGCCTCTAAGGCATCATTAGTTCTATCCAACATGTCGAGAAGGTGTGAGAAATCCATGTGTGAGATGGGTATAGAGGAAGAGTGCTGATCATTAGCTATCGTGTTTGGCATTGGAGCATTTGCGATGGCTCGAGTAGAAGTACCAGCCTCAACCATAGCCGGTTCCAATCGGGTCATAGTTGCACCATCGGTTCAGGTCGGAGGGGTACTACCAGTGACATTCAGGTTCTCAGTTCGGTTCGGACTAGCATTACTGGTGTTGTTCGGTGCACCGAGTTCGAGTTGGGTCGGCGTGCTTCCTTCGGATCGGTTCGGTCCTGAACCATGCCCCCGTGACCTGGTGACAACCATTGCCTGTTGATCTTCACTAGCCTCATTTTCTCGAGAAACTTGTGGTTCCTTTTCTTCGAGACATGAAGTTTGATTCTTTTGAGATTAACAAAAACTTCATAAATAGTGGAAAAAGTGGACTAACTTCTTAGGACTTGAGAATCCAAACTATAGAATGATAATACGGAATGGTGAGAAATCAAATTTCTCAGTGAAAGCACCAAAATGTTAGACCAAAAAATGGTTCTAACACCCAATTGGATGATAATTCTAAAGAAAATGAAATAAAAAGCAGCAAGAACACAATACTTATAGTGGTTCAGCGTTAACAAGCCTACGTCCACTTTATACTTCTCTGATTGATGAATTGAATACAAGTACAATGATAATATCCACTCAATCTCACTAGTACAATCAACAATTTCTCTCAATTTCATAGAACTATACTCAAAGATTCTAAGTACAATCTGAAATAATAGAGGAAATTCGTTGGTAATAGAGGTGGAGTAGATAAATGGCCAAAAAGATCCTTCAAAATGGAGTGTTGAGGTGTATTTGTAAGCTGGGAACATGGTCGGGTCAGATGCAATGTGGGTCTCATCCCATAAATCTAGGGTCCGGGTACTCCAAGATGATGACAACACATTAGTGACGTAGGAAGATGGGTGGTAACCGCTTTGGAATCGTGGCATCATGGTGCATAACCACTTCTGGATGTGATCTTCAGTTCGGTTCGATGGAAGGGGATTCCAATCTGACCTGCTTTCTAGAGAAAAGAGGATAATAACTGATCTGACCTGATCCATCTATACACTTCGATCTTGTCCCTCTTCTAGAGTTATCCTTCTGGTTTGTGTGCAACAGAACGGTTTGATTAAAGAGGTTTGAACTGACCCAGTGGCTTGTCTGCTTCTTCCCTTGTTCATGATCATGTCATCTAACTGATCCTTTAGCTTTGTATAGCCTGATTACAAAGCAGGCTAACACTTAATGGCATACCAAATTAAAATAGGTCATGAGTTACATTTCCTTAAGAATAACTCTAGTAGAATTACGAGAGTTTGCTCATTGTCTTTCACTGATTGTCCATTTAAAGTGCGTGCTTCTTGTGATTTCGGTTAGCTTAGTAGGTTTTTTATTCCGACTTTGGTTGTTGAGAATTCATGTGGTAATGGTCTAACAAATTTGAACAAACCTCATCTTTCTAGCTCATTTGTTAAATCTTAGATAATAGATGAAACTAGAGATCATCCGAGTAAGAAACCAAAAGATATCATGGCTGATTTTCGTAGAGAGTTTAATCTTCAATTGTCTTACTCTTTTGCTTATTATTGGAAGCAACTTGCTTTAACGAAATTGTATGGTAACGATGCGATGTCTTATAATGATTTGATTTGGTAATTAGAGGCATTAAAGACTCATAATTCGGGTTCTTATGTTGAGATGGAGGTTGACTCTTCTACAAATCAGTTTGAGTGAGTGTTTGTTGGCGTAGGTGCTTGTATTCTTGGGTTCAAGCATTGTTGACCTATGATATTATTAGATGGGACTCATTTGAAGGGGAGGCCAGCTATATTTATATATGCTACTGCAAAGAATGGCAACCAGGGTATGATATTGTGGTAGTTTGTTTTGTTGTAGTATCATGTTGTTAGTTATTATTTGTTAGGTATCAGTTGTTTATGTAGAAGCTATCAGTTTTTGGTTTTACAGATTTTAGATATCAGTTTTATATTATTTTTGGTACCAGTTTTTAATGTTGCAATTGGTAGGTAGCTGTTTTGTATGTATGCAAGTATCAGTTTGTTCTCTATAGCTAGTAGGTAGCAATTTTGTATGTCTGAAGTTAATCAGTTTTTAGTATACAACTTGTAGTAGGTAGTAGTTTTGTATGTCTTAAGGAATTAGTTTAAATATTACATCCACACAGTAGCAGTTTCATTTGTCTGAAGGTATCAGTTTTAGTGTTACAGCTGGTTCTGTATTTTGTTTCGCATGTTTCTTCCCTCTAGCAATGGCCGCAGTTTCAATAGAAAATGTAGACAATTGGAGTTGGTTTTTCAGTCATTTAAAGGAAATGCTTCAAGAAGATAGGACCTTAGTTTCTTTGTCGGATCATCATCAAAGTTTACTTTTAGGTGTTCATGAGATATTTCCAACGTCATTTCATAGTTATTGCTACCTTCACATGGAACAAAATTTGCTCTCGGTAGTTAAACATAAAAATGCAAATATTTCAGTTGTTGAATTGTTTAAGACATGTTCTATAGCATCTTTTGCATTTGAGTTTTATCATGAACATTCTAAATTTTTCGAAATTGGTGGTAATGCAGTTGTGAATTTTTTGAGAGATAAACTGTTTGACAACTAGCATGGAACCCGTGCTTCGGACACGGGTAATTACATGGTACTGTTTGTAGTGCAGTTGAAGATAAATATGGTTAATAATCATGTGATGGACATAAGTTTTTATATATTTGTGTTTGTCATAGGCTAATATAGAAACATGAAGTTGCTTGGCATATTGCTTGAGAAGATAGACAATGTGAATGATAGAGATGAACTACAGTAGTACACGATGACATAAATATGCTTGCTTAGACTCCATGCTTGAAGCTGCAGTAATGCATATCATTCAAACAACAGATGATAACTGAAAAGAAAAAAAACCAGTACATCAATTACGAAAATAATTATGAAAACATCGACATGACAACATGCAAAATAAAATGTATATTGATCTAATTTATTCAAAGTTGGTCTTCTATGCACAAAGTGATTCCAACAACAGTTCTAAATAACATATAGTTGATAATATGGAATGAACTAAACATTAATTTGCATTAAATTTTTATGACTACTAACGTCATGCTTCACACATGAAACATTAGCAACATCAACAGTGGCATATAAAGAAAAGTGAAAGCAAATATAGTGAAACGTAGTAAAATGAAAGTAATAGGTAACAACTCAAACAGCTTTATTTTCTATACGTAGAGGATAGTAAAATTAAAAAGCAAATTCAAGTATAAATGGGAATAGGGTAAAGTACGGTGCAAGAAAAAGGAGGTTCAGACACATTAAAAAAAAAACTGCATACGTAAAAGTAAAAAAAAAACCAAAAACAACAGCTGCACAAAAATTATTAACGCTGGAAACAAAGAGAGACATGTAGGAAAGGAAATGTTTAAAGTGAAAGGGTGGATGGTGAGCTGAGAAGACCGTCAAAATTTCTTCTTATCTTTCTTTTGTTTCTTTGCTTGGTTTATATCATTGTAGTTGACTTGTTCCACTTCATCTGGGTATTCCTGGGATAGTTTACACATGTTGGTAGGTTAATTTATGTTATGTGTAGTAGCAATAAGACAAGTTAGAATAATTATTTATTATGATACAGTAAAACATTTCTTGGATATTAAAGTATGTAGAATTAAATACTTATAGTGATTGTTATTCCATGCCGCGAACCCCTCCTACTTGCATTTTGCAGTGTTGATGAAGTTGATGAGCTTCCATTTTCGTACTTTGTAACTTCGTTCTGCATTAGCAAGCATAAAGAGTAATTAGGTAGGCACAATTGATATGTAATTTTAATGTAGTGTGGCTCGTTATTTTTTCCCCTTAAGTGATGCATCAATGATGGTGGTTGGAGTTGTTATATCAGGATGGAGCGTCATGCATTCCTTGGTTTGTGTCGCGGACTGTGAAAAAAAATGAAAATAAGAATGGATACTAATAATTTTGTTGTTGAATAAGGATGGTAAAATATGGGGCACAAAAGCAACACATACCTCGGCTGCTATTGTGTCACAGCCTTTTTAATCTTTTTGACAATTGTTCTAGTAATTACATACATATCTATGTTCTTCACGTCGTGGTTAGTGGGACTGAATTCAAATAGCCAACATTTTTTTTAGAAATATTTTTACCTTTTATACTCTGTTTTCCTGTTTAATTTAGTAAACATAATAAGGATGCTTCAATAAGGATATTATAATTTGGAAAACAATAAGTGTGCAGTATAATTGTGTTAGAAATCCTTAGCAACTCATCTACAGTTAAACCAATAAGTGCTTCTACTTCTGGATCAAAGGCAGTGATGGTCGACAACCTTGATACATCTAAGATACCCACAAGTAAAAGATACCTATGAAAAATGTTTTGTTAGAAGTCGATCATGTGTTATAGTAATAATGTTAAATAACATGGAAAAATACCTATGGATTACGCTGGTCATTGAGAAATCACATTTGTTGCAAATATATCGTTCGCCTTCCTTTCGGCAGTTGAGTTGCAAAGAATGCAACATAAGTAGCTCCAATTGCTCTCAATTTCAAAATATTGCACTTATGATATATTTTTTCCCTAAAATATCAATAGTAATCGTTATTACAATGGCATATATTCATCTAAGGTAAATAAATTGTGCATTGTCTAGAATATGTAGACAATGAAATTTAGCAATACTAAGAATGTGATGTACCATATAGTTAGTAGTTTGTATATCATCCATCATTTGCGAAATGGTTAAGTGAACATCTTTTAACCATCATTCAGCAATACTAATAACGTGAAAGAATATTGAAACGGTCCTTGAAGAGTCAAAACAGAAACATGAATCACCAAGGGAAACGGCCTAGAACAGCTTCAGACCAAAAATGCCAAGAGTAATCCTGAATGAGAAAACAACAGTAGTTTAAACACGTACATATGATTACTCAATTGTGACAATATAATTAACTCCGAAAACAATTATCTTATACAGTTTAGATTTATTAATCAATCTTATGAAAACATGATTATATGATATATGATAATTAGTTGTTAGTGTAAAGTATGCTCTTTATCCCTTTTTTAATATTAAGGAGAAAAATCCATTAAGTTACCCTGTTCTTAAATTGCGAGTAGATCGAAGACCACTAATTAACGAAAACCATAATGTGAAGGACCGGGCACAGTACAGAGCATAGCAATGTAATTATAGAAAAATCATTATATAAATCAAGAGAGAGACATTTATCTGTCAAAATTATATTCTAATGGTTTTTTCTTAAAAGGGTATGAAATAACAGTAACATAAAAGTTATGCCAACCATGAGTTTAATATAACTTGAGTGGTCTTTTAAATGTTTATGTCTAGTATAATAAAGAGCCGAGGAACATTTTGGGCTTACTTTTACAAACTCAAATTTAAACTAAAGCCAATAGAGTCTTATGAATTTTATACCATAGGTAGAAAACAATTTTAAACTAAACACCACTGTGACTTGGTTAAACTTTATTGACATAAAACTTTATTTCTCATTTCCACAATATCGATAGCGATACATTTATTGTACTGGCATGCAATAATTGAGATGGTCGATTGAGCCAATTTTGGGTTATGCAATTATAATAAAGTAACAAAAGAAGTTATGTAGACGATATAGATAAATGAGACTTGAGAATTTACATACAAACATTAAAAAATGCAAAGAAATATAAAGTAAGAAAATGTCTCATTTTTCGTTTGTTGTAGTGGCATATTTCTTTTGACACTTCTCATCCTGTAAACAGCAACACCTTTTAGACAACGTAATACATTGTATAAACAAAGAGTGCGTCAAATTACCAACTAAATCCAATATTAAAAATAACATTATATATCTATGTTTTAGGAAGTGGGAAAATAAACTGAAGATGACACAACTTATCCTTCTTTTTTATTTACAAATGAACCGAGTTGTTATAAGAATAAACATTCATAGCATTTATTCAACGGTCAGTAACCTACATCTTTTTAAGATCAAACAGATGAAATTGTTAAAAATTATCATACGCCGACGACACCATATAAAAGATGGATGTTCATCTATCCAATAACTAGCACTACTAAAAGTTGGTGTTGCAGACTTCAAAATCTTCTTTACAGCAGTTGACCATGTTATTCCCTTACTCATTGCCCGCCCTTTCCGAAGTCAAGACGGGTCATACCCGATTTAGCACAGGCTTTCATAGTCCCGCTTCCACCAACATTAACCATTGTCGTGTTAACTTTCTTAACCTCGGTCAAAACACATCAAACCCAAATGGATCATTTTCCTCCTTATGAGGTTTGAATCTCTCGGTCTTAGTAATATTCTCCAAGTGCTCATCTGCTAGTCCGTACATATCAGAATCTGCATCCTTTTTGGGCTATATAAGGTAGATAATGTAGGTTGATCAGTAAAAAATTCTTTATCATATATATTGTACTGATCATCAGCAGCAAATCTCGATCCTATTCCCTTATCTTGATTAAACAGCCTTCGACCATACATAGCCTCACCGCCGCCTTTGCCAGCTCTTCCACTGTTTTCCATTCCAATAGCGACCTTCTCACTAATATCACAATCCCTATCCCTAGTGAAATTACTTTATTCCCATTGCAGCATCTCTTACTTCCATCCATCTTTCACTCTCCCTCTCTCTCCTCTTCTCTCTTACCATATATCTTCCAACTTCAGCATTCTTTTCTCTTAGTCTCTCTCCTTGTAGTAGGGCCATGGCATTCAACATTCATGTCATCATCATTGTCGTTGTCATTAACTGAATCTTTACGAACAGGTACAAAAGAATGAGCAAGTCCAGTTCTTTCTAACCATACCTTTAGATCTAAGTCATGAAGTTTTTGTTCCTTTTTATCTTTCTCTTGCAGCATCAGCTCCTTTCAAAGTTTCGACCTCCTAGACCTTTGCTCTTGCTACATGTTTATCTACATACAAAGCTTCAGACACAGTTGCAAAATTATCATTAATCTATACTTCTTGGGGGCCACATCCATCCGTAACATGCCTTGTGTCTAAAGAAATGGTGTAACCCTCGGGGTTTTTTCAGTTAGAAATGCAAGGTAGGATCTTGCACTCCTGCTGATCTTCCACACTAACAGGTCTGGGAGATGAATGCATAATGGGTATGGGTGGAGACCCGAATGCTTTTGGAACCCTCTTGTTCTGAGCTTAGGCAGCTCTAACGGGTCTATGGGAAGTTCCACTATGTCGATGATCCTTTCCCTTGCTCTTATATACATATCAAAGAAATATATTTGTAAATGTGACCTACAAAGCCTCAAATTGATTTGCAATTTATACATGTTAGAGGATAGGTTTTAGATAATTTTAATGTATACGTTCATATGCTACATATACACAAGCACTCACAATGCAATTTCCTCCATTAATCCTTTCTAAGTATATTAATTGATAAGCTCTTATAAACAACTCAACTTGATTCTCCAAAACATGAAGGAATAAAGAAAAAGTAGCAATTATGGGTAACTGGTCTGTTATTAACACAATGAGGGCCTATTTACAGACTCTTCAATTGGTATGTTTACTATTTTAAGTTATTCTTAACATTATATTTTAAGAAGTGCAATGAACATAGAAGAATTGTAGGTGAAAGACGATATTCTACGTGCTAATTTTTCTTTCATATATTCAATGTCAGTGCAAAAATTTCACCGACCAGCAGTTTTCTGGAAACAGCAGTAGTAAACGTGTGGAACCAGAATGCATAGAGTACATATCTGCATTAACAACAAGCAATCAAACAAAGCTAATGGTGAACGTCACATCAAAAGAAGTCTTATCTCTTTCAACATTGGCATTAACATTTGCCGCACAAATACTGGTGGACGTCTGATTTGCATGTGTAATGACCAAAATGCCACTGAACAAATGAGGTCACAACGGGAAGGATTTGGGTCAGAGACATGGCAAGCTTCATAGCTATGGAAGAGCTTTGTGAAATGATAAAAAAAGTATTATATGTGTTTAATTTGTTGATAAAGTATTGAATATAATTTAATGGCTGTAATCTTTCATTGTTCCATGTAGTATAAGCCAGTGACTGATCAAAAAGGTATAATAGTGTAATACGTGCATGAGAACAGATATATACACATTGATGAAATATTTGTTTGTTATATATATTTTAAAAAATTTACAGAGTTAATTTTTCGTAAGGTTTCTTCTCTTTTCTACATGCTAATTTTCCTTCAGTAATTCATGTCCTGTTTCAAAACATTTTTGACATATTTCCAGTATAAGTCAATTTATAGTATATCATATCATTTTATCAATAATTGCAAATACCAAAAACTTACGATCCAAATATCAGAATATTATGTCTTGTCGGTTTGATTCCCCTTCATTAATATAATCTCTTTTCACAACAGTTTAAGAATGCAAAGAAGTCCTATTGCTATAACAGGCCGGGAAGGAATAAGAGACAGTCTGTAAGATATTTTTGACTTATACATGGTTAGTTTATTCAAGCTCCGGTGATTTGGTTAGGTTATTGACTAACCAAAATCTCATATTTACTTTTTAGTCCCTAGGTTGATATTTAATTCAATTAGTGCCATATACTATTTATTATTTAATCATATAATATATGTTTTCATTTCTAAATCTCTTAATTATCCAAATCATGTGCCTTACATTACAAACATAAACTATAAACTGATGTATTTAAGGACTTTACGACCTTAATAAATAAAATACTCATCAAAATGAACGTGTTAGCATTCATTAAAATTTGCATTTATTCATGTATTGTCTTATCTATTTACCCAAGACAATAGGAACTCATACATGCTCATGTGTACTTTCTGTATTCCTTCGTTTCAAAACTCTGCTCTCTCGTGGATACCGTTATTTGTGCATGCTTCCCAAATTCACTTTTTACTTTAAAATTTCCCACTTTATCCCTCAGTCGTTTCATTTCAAGTTCTTCCGCTCAAAATACGTTCCTTCCTCAGTCTCACATAGTTTCCTTTTCCTTTCCCACAGTGATCCCCATAAAATCATTACCTAAATTATCAAATTTTGATGTATATCTCCTTCCCCATTTTCTAGCGTTCACATATGTTTTCTATCAAATTAATTTATTGTACATCAAAACCTACATCTAATCTATGTGTTTATGTTTAACCACCAGTGTTACAGGGTAGCTCTCATTTTTATTACTTCTTCCTTTATATATAGTTTGGTACTCAAATTTCCTGTGGTCTATTGTTGATGTGCTTGATAAGAATTTATTTTGTGATTCATGGTTATGCGTAAATTAAGTTGGAATACTCTACCAACTATTATTCAAATGGACAACCGTGACTGTTGTTTGGTCATCAAAAAGGGGACCAAACACTTCATTTCCAAAATAAAGTTGTATTGCTCTAATATTATACGAACTTCTGGAGTAAAAGGTGAATTTGGTTTAAAAAGACACGTATGTTATTTTATGTCTATAGTAGTAATATATATGTTATTTTTCTCAAGCAACAAATCAACCTACATAAACTGCTTGTGCATGAATAACCGCATAAGCTTGATAGATTACATAACAAATGGCCAAACAAAAAATACTGGCAATAAAATATTATGAAAGCCAAAATTTGCATGCAAAGTCTTGAAAGGGGAAGGAAGGAATACAATGCACAATTCAGATGGAGTATAAAGAGTACATAGAATATTTTTACCTTGATTAGAGAAAAGTTGACAACAGTTGGAAAAGAAACACAAAATGTCGCAACTTTATCACACCTAGCAGCGCAAACAATAGGTGGTATATGCTCAGCACAACTTATTAGTAATAGATGTTTCTGGACAAAAATTCCAGGTTATAAACTAATTAGTAACCAATAATGTATACTTGTATAATAGAACTTAGAATTCTACTCAAATGAACCAATTAGCAAGTCAATGAAACAAAGTGAAATAATAGTAACGAAAACAATTCCTAATCGACAAAGCCAAACCAAATAAAGAGGAAGTAAAATTACGTATTGCCATGAATTGAACATTTTACCAATTCGACTGACCAACGAATTGAGGAATGGTTATCAGATTAAATGCAAGCTGAACGGATGGAGGTGAGATGTGTGCGAATTACCTTTTGAAGTTAGCTCACAGGTTGGAAACTACGGCGGTTCAACAAATTCAGTGCAGGCCGACACCATATACCGAACCGATGGTTGTAGATTTTGCTCGGAATTCACCAATGATTATCATTGATTTTGGAGAAGATTGGTGTGGCGAAGGCACATGTAACTAAGGTTTGCAGTTAGTGGAAATGTAAGAACAACAGTTAATGGCATAAAATTAGGAAATTAGATAGGGAAACGTAGGAACAATGTGGGTTATTTGTTTGATATTTATTGAGATATTTGTTTTTTAATTAATTTTGTAAAAATCGGACAACACAAGTGAACGGGAGAGTAGAAATAGAGAATAACTACATTTTGTGTGCCTACCTATGCATTGTTCAAATTGTGCTTTTATGTTTAAGTAATAGAATATGCTGACTTTTTTTTAGGGTAAACGGTATGGGGAGTATAACTCTAACGTGGCTGAAAGTTTTAATAGTTGGATTTTAGATGAGAGGGTTTTACCTATTACATCATGCTTGGATAGAATACATATTAAAATTATGGAGCAAATTGTAAAAAGAGAGAGGAATGTCGTTTATAGACTATGATTTTATGCCCGAAGATTGAAAATCGCTTGAAAGAGTTGGTTGAAGAAGGTTTTAGATGGGATGTCTACAAATCTTCTGAATTTCTGTTTGAAGTGAAATCTCCAATCTCTTTTTGATTCGATCTCAAAGATTGGACTTGTAGTAATCATTGGAAAGTGATGGGATTTTCTTGTTCTCATGCAATAAAATGCATTAACAAAGTGAGATTGAATGTGTATGATTTCATTGAGTGCTATTTCACTGTGGAAGCTTATCGATCATTGTATTGTAATAATGTTAATCATATACCTAAGTATGATAAACCCAATGTTGATTCAATGAGTGATGAAGTGATTAGGCCACCAAGAATAAACGTGGAGCAGGGATACCATCAACAAAACGAGGAGGATTTGCATTTTTCCAGATCAAGCAAAATGGATGTGGCATGTGCAATCAATATGGCTCAATAAGCATTGTGAGGACCGCCCACAACCCCTGCACTATACAAGAGGAATAATGCATTGAAAGGTGTGCCAAGCAACTATGGGTGATCATCAAGGTATGATACATAAGGGAAACCTTTCGTAAACTCACAGCGCGAGGATAACATATAATAGAACATATACAACAGGTAGTGACAGTGACGCAGAAAACACTAAACTTTCATGACAACTAGAAATTATTTCCCATACATATGGATATCAACAACAGTGTTTGTACAATTTGCCTCACTACAACACTCAAAGAAATAGCAAACAGCGGAAAAAAATACTATATAGTAGTAAAACTGAAAAGTGAGCCTCTTGCTCGCCATCGATCAGCATCGTCGTTCTCACTAAAGCATCATCTTTCACCTGCTTCTCAGTCTGCTCATCCACAACCGGATGAACAACCCAAGGTATTAAGAGGAAACATAAAACCTTGAGTCAGACCACAGTCTTAGTGAGTGATGAAATAGCTAACAAACTTTATCAATAAAGTATATGGGAATGGGTAAATAAAAAACTAATCTACCCAGCTCCGGAGAAGACTTACACCTGCCTTCCCCACACCTGACAGTGATAACCTTTGTGATCCATACATCCAAAGGAATAATAATCTAGTCATGGAAACCAGAACAGCCATCCATACATGGAAAAAGCAGCTCAACCATCATCACAACAAAGCATTCAAACATCCATGAATGACTCTGGCTATCACCGCCAACTTGCTTTGAAACCACCGTTATCGTATGACTGGGCAACAACTTTCCATCAACTGTCAAGGACCATACTCGACGTCCCAGTTCTAGAAAAACTGCACATGCTATACTCAACACGTGTCTAGGCCATACACAATGCCCAAGGCACTCATATTACAATTGGTCTTCAATTGTACCCCTGCTTTGAGTCCGCTAGAACATACGACAATGGAAATTCCTCAGCCTTCTCATCTTTAATCGTTATCAATTACGACTATTGCTTAGCTCAGAACACTTTAGAGCAATCACTTCACACGAACTCAATATATCCTTGAGTCGTTTCCACATTCGTCACATCCGACGAACATTTCACCTCACTTCGTCATTCCTCCATGGAATTCACTTCGGAGTCACATCATCGCCGAGCCAATTACATCACTACGCTGTGGCTAGGGTTCGGTGGGGTTGGCCCTAAATTAAAAAAAAAACACATTTTCTTCAAATCTGGGTCGTACCCAAAAATATAAATTATCAGAAAATGACCCTATGATCGACCCTTGGCCATGTTCGACCGACCCCTCACCTGGGTGTATGACCGACCCTCCTTGCTCGACCAAAGATAATGCTCGACTGACCCACCTTCAACGTGTAGACCAACTGACCCAAACTTCCAGACTACGGCCTACCCTCAATGTTCGACTGACCCAAAATTTCCTCCAAACCCAGAACCTTCAGACCTGTTGGACCGACCCTCCCCAAACCGACCCGACCCAGCTGAGACCGACCGACCAAGCATAACTTCTGGCTTGTTCTCCAAGACACACCTTGGACCAACACCATGTTCGACCGACCCACTACGTTCGACCAACCACCATGTTCGACCCAAAACCTGCATCCTCCAATGCAACTCCAATTTCGACCAAAACTTCGCCAAAACGATTCGTTTGACGAAACCGGGTCATCCAGTATGATCACAAGCATGATATGAAATCAACAATAACACCAATATGACAATTCCATCAACAGACATGGAAAATTCACCAAAATCACCATAAATGTATATATGAACAAAACCCATGGATCTAACTTGCACGTTCACATGAAATGTCATAAAAATTACCTATCTAAACTTTCAAGATTAGATCATAGAGTGATCTATATGAAAATGAACTTACCAATGCACAGATCTAAGGAAAAACACTTGAAATTGCTGAAAAACATGATCAACTACTCTTACACTTCATTGAATCCATGTGAGAGATGTAATCCACTCATTGATTCTCCCAAACAAGAAAAAAACAATGAAATAGAATTCCGGATAGCAAGAACTTTGCACCAAACACCTTGATTCAATGAATCCTTGTCTCAGTTGATGTAGATCAACCCTCCAATGGTGTAGATATATAATTTCCCTCCTTGGATTTGGATTTTTAATGGTGGAAAGGTGTTTGAGGAAGGAGAAGCATAAGGCCTCCAAATGAGATAATGGAAAACTAAAACCATTTCCAATATCCCTTGCCCCCTATTTATAATTTCCCCTAACCCCCTAATGGGCTTCTCCCAAATCAGCCCATTAAGCTCCTAAAACACGAAAATCCAACTGAAAACCTTAAAATAGCAATTTCTCCCAAACCGCTGAGCCAAATCCTTAATATATCCACTCTACGGAAAGGCAACCATCAATTCCTTTCCAATGGCACAAGTCTCACCCTCTAATTCGACCCGAGTCAAAAGTTATACCTTGTACAAGACTAATAAGGGCAAAATGTCCACAAACAAAATGGTAAAAAATTATGGACATGTCTCACATCCCCGTAAGCAACATATTGAAAGATGAGAATGATCCAACCCTCGGAGAATGAAATAAAAATATTTTACGATCCTCCAATACGTAAAATGTGGGTTGTCACATTCTCCCCCGAAATTCCAAGCAAACACAAGCAACCACAACAATTCTACATGCCTATCATCCATGAGAAGCCAATTCTATCATCCAAACTAGAAGCCATCTAGCCATGCATCCATAGCCTTATCATAGCACGCGGAATTCTATCAAACAACAACAAGATACAATGATACAACGAGGATACAATATCACAAGATCCTACCGATGAAGAGTTCTGGATGAGTCGCCTTCATGCTCTCTTCCGTCTCCCACATACAATCGTTACTGTCTTCACTTCATTGTACCTTGGCTTGCTTCATTGTTTCCTCCTAATTTGTTTCGGTTCATTCCCCATAACACGAAGTGACTTATGAGGTCTCGTAACCGCGGTTTCTACTTCTAAGTCTTCATATTGCTCTGGAGATACCACAATATTCGAATCGTGCACAAATTTCCGTAGAAATGACACATGGGACATATTATGCACACTCGACATCTTCTCCGGTAAGTCCAAGCTATATGCGAGCTTTTCAATTCGCTCGAATATCGAAAATGGTCCAACAAACCTTAAAGCTAACTTTCGTTTGCTTCCAAAACGACCCACATGCTTTAATGGCGAAATCTTCACGAAAATCATATTGCCTATGTTGAATTCCAAGTCCTTATGACACTTATCGACGTAACTCTTCTGACGGTCTTGGGGTGCCTTCATTCGTTGTCGAACGGTCTCGACACAATCTGAGGTTTCTCTAATCATTTCAGGCTCAAGTACCAACTTATCTCCAGTTTCTAACCAATATGCTGGAGAATTATATGGCCTCCCATGCAATGCCTCGTATGGTGTCATCCCAATGCTAAACTGGTAGCTATTATTATATGCAAACTCAACTAGATGTATATGGTCCTCCCATGATCCTCTGAATTCTAACACACAAGCCCTTAGGAGATCTTCCAAACTCGATTGACTCTCTCGGTCTGACTATTAGTTTGGGGATTATATGCCGTACTCAAGCACAACTTGATTCCCAAAGTTTCTTGCAAACTTTTCCAAATCCACTCGTTAATAATGGATCTCGATAACTCACTATACTTTTTGGGACACCATGGAATCGAACTATCCATTTCACATAACATTCAGACAATTTCGATGCCGTCCTGGTTGATTTGACAGGAATGAATCTCGTACTTTTGGTCAAGCGATCCATGATAACCCAGATTCCTTCATTTCATGCCCTGGTTCTGGGTAGTCCATCAATAAATTCCATCTGCTCCCACTTCCATGTAGGAACTTCCAATGGCAGAAGCAACTCACTCTGCTTATTATGTTTAGCTTTCACCAATTGACAGTTCATACACCTGGAAATGAACTTTCCAAATCTCGCTTCATCCCTTCCCAGTAGTAAAATCGCTTATGTCCTGATATATCTTATTTCCACTGGGATGAATCGTCAACCTCAAGTGATGACATTCTCTCAGATCCTCATCTCTCAATCCGTCGATATCAGAAACAACCAATGGTCCTTGTTTTCGAAGCCAACCTTCTCGATTGACTTCGAACTCTTTATCCTCTGGTTCTAATCCCTAGATAAACTCGATAGGCTTTGCATTTTTCTTTTAGCTCTCACCAATCCTTTCAATAAGAGTAGGTCTTATCGACAAGCTTGCCAACATTTCAGGTTCTAACTCACTCCTTGGCCTGAAATCAAACCTTGCCAAATAATCAAGGCTCTTCCTTTCTGAAATCATTGCTCCTAAACTTGCGTGTCTTCGATTCAATGCATCTGCAACTGCTTTACCTTTGCCAGGAGTATAGGCTATACCAAATTATATGATGCCAGAAACTGTAGCCACCGTTAGTGCCGAAGAATCAAATACTTTTGGGAGAAAAGATACTTCAATGACTTGTAATCCGTAAATAACTCGAATCGAACTCCCAGTAGATAACGTCTCCACATATTCAGAGAAAACACAATCGCCGCCAACTCTAAATTAAGAGTTGGGTAATTCCTCTCATGCGGCTTTAGCTGTCGATTCGCGTAAGCCACCACCTTAACCTTTTGCATTAGTACTTCTCCAAGTCCAGTACCACATGCATTGGTATACAACACCATCTCTTCATTCCCGCTTGGAATGGTCAACACAGGTGCGCTCGTTAGTCCCTCTTTCAGGATTCCAAACGCTTTCAGACTTCGCATCCCATATGAACACTTGGTTCTTCTTCGTTAATTCCGTTAATGGTGTAGCTATCTTAGAGAAGTCCTTGATAAACCGTCGATAATAACCAGCCAACCCAAGGAAACTCAGTACATCCGTCGCATTCTTAGGTCTATCCATGTCCTGGATTGCTGCCACTTTAGCAGGGTAAACCGCTATCCCTTTTCCAAAAACTACATAGCCTAAGAATCTCACTTCATCCTTCCAGAAGTGACACTTCGAGAACTTAGCTTTCATCTGATGCTTTCGAAATGTAACAGCCCGCATTTTACGTATCGGAAGATCGTAAAATATTTTTATTTTATTCCCTGAGGGTTGGATCATTCTCATCTTTTGATATGTTGCTTATGGGGATGTGTGACATGTCCATAATTTTTACTGATTTTGTTTGTGACCATTTTGCCCTTGTCAGTCTTGTACTGGGCATAACTTTTGACTCAGGTCGAATCAGAGGGTGAGACCTGTGCCATTGGAAAGGAATTGATGATTCCCTTTCCGTAGAGTGGTTACATTAAGGATTTGGTTCAGCGGTTTGGGAGAAATCGCTGTTTTAAGGTTTTTCAGTTAGGTGTTCAGGTTTTGGAAGGCTAATGGGCTGATTTGGAGAAGGCCCATTAGAGGGTAGGTGGAGACTATAAATAGGGGGTAAGGGATATGGAGAAAGGTTGGCATTTTCCATTCTCTTATGGGGAGGCTTTGATCCCCTTCTTCCTCTAACACCTTTCCACCATTAAAAATTCCAAATCCAAGGGGGAAATTGAAGATCTATACCATTCGAGGCTAGATCAACATCGTTTCAAGGGCGAATTCATCGGATTAAAGGGTTTGATTCGAAGTGTTCGCTGTCCGGATTGCTTTCTTCACCGCTTTTGCTTTGTTTTGGAGAATTGGTGAGTGATTTACATCTCTCATTCGGATTCATGCAAGTATATGGGTTTTAGGATGTTAATTTCATCATTTCCATGTTATTTTCCTTAGATCCATACCATGCTAAGTCCATTTTATATATGAATCACCTTAGGATCTGATCTAGATAATTTAAATGGTTAATTTTATGATTTTTCTCAAGATTATGCAAGTTAGATCCGTTTTTATGTTCATATGATTCACTTATCATGTTTTGGGAAATTTATGTGTTTTGATGGAAATTGTTAGATTGATGATATTGTTGGTTGCATAACATGTTTGTGATTGCGTTTGGATGAATCAGATAAGCTGGTTTCGTCGGATTAGTCGTTTGGCGAAGTTTTGGTCGAAATCGGAGTCGAATTGGAGATGTGCAGGTTTCTGGTCGTCCTGGAGTTGGTCGGGTCGGTCTGGAATGAGGTGGTCGGTCATAGTATGGCTTGGGAAGCAAGTCAGGGGGCTGGTCGGTTTAAGCTGGTCGGTCCAGAAGGAGCAGAAGTGTTTCTGGTCGGTCCAGAAGGAGCAGAAGTGTTTCTGGTCGGTTTCAGATGGTGGCATTCTGGTCGGTTTCAGATGGTGGCATTCTGGTTGGTTTTTACTGGAAGCAAATCCTGGTCGCTCTGAAGGAGCTGGTCGGTCAGGTGGAGCAAAATCTGGTCGGTCTTGACGGGGTCGATCCAAAGCTGGTCGGTCCCAAGGAGGTCGAGTCGATCCAAAGCTGCAAGGAGGTCGAGTCGATCCAAAGCTGCATGGAGGCGGGTCGTTCTCGGGCAAGGCTGGTCGGTTTTTGGCGGGTCATTCTGGAGCAAGGCTGGTCGGTTTTTGGCTGGTCATTCTGGAGCAAGGTTCTGGTCGGTTTTGGCAGGGTCGTTTTCTGAAAAAGTACGTTTTCGGGTACGACTCGGGTACGAACCAAAAAAGGTATGAAAAAAATATTTTTCCGGGGCAACCCTCCGAACCCTAGCCGCAGCGCAGTGATGTGTTTTGGTTCGGTGATGGCGTGACTTCGAGGTGATTCAAGTAGGAAGACTCGAAGTGATGAATGTGTTCGTTGATCAAGGTGGAACAACGAATGCGGAGACAATTCAAAGGTCGTGAGTTGGTGGATAATGGCTGCTCGAGAAGGTTGCTTGAGCTATGAAACGTCGTCAAGGTTGGACGATTAGAGATGCGAAGGCCGAGAAGTCATCGCTGTCGTAAGTTCTAGCAGGTTCAAAGCAGGGGTACGATGGGTATCGTTGAAAGGCCCAAAAGACCGGTTGTTGGTCGAGTACCCTGGGTCTTTCTGGTTGGGGAAAGGCCTAGTGTCAAGGTTAGACATTGCCAAGGTTGGGCATATGGAGTTCATGGTAGAACTGGGGTTATCATTAGCCCTTGACATATGGCAAGGTTGGCCGTCATACGATAATGATGGTTTCGAAGCAGGATTGGCAGTGATAGCCAGAGTCAGTCATGGATGATTGTTTGTTCTGTTTGTACTATCTCACATAGATTATCCAAAGTCGAAGGAGATGTTCTTTGAGTGCTTAAGTGATATTGGTTTAGGCCTCTGGCGAGGGTACTTGAGGAATGTTAAACTCGATTAGGGTTGTCTGTGTGAGACTTATATAATCTGGATGTTATGTGTGTTCTCTATTATTGAATGGGTGTTCTGGTTTCTATGGATGAATGGTTGAAATGCTTGGTGTAAAGGCTATCACTGTCCGATGTGGGGAAGATAAGGTTGAGTTCTTCTCTGGTGATGTGGGTAGATAAGTTGTTCATTTACCCATTCTCATATGCTTTCTTGTTGAAGTTTGTTAGCTGTATTATCGCTCACTAAGACTATTGTCTGACTCAAGGTTTTATGTCTCCTCTTATTACCTTGGGCTGTTCATCCGGTTGTGGATGGGCAGATTAAGTAGCAGGTTACAGGTAATGGAGCTTAGCGATACGAGGAAGCTGAGCGATGACGAGCAGGAGGCTAGCGTACCAGTTTTATTCTATCTAGTATTTCTGTTTCCGCTGTTTGATTTGCTTGAGAGTTGTAGTGAGGCCTTATGTACAAACTTGGATATCAGTTGGATAATCTTTCTGGATGTTGAAAGAGTGTCAAAAGTTTGCTATATGATACCTCATTACTATCACCTATTGTATACGTTCTATTATATTTTATCCTTGCGCTGTGAGTTCTACGACAGGTTTCGATGTGTTCACTTACTATGATGATCGTCCATAGCAGCCTGGCACGCCTTTCAGCGCATTATTCCTCTTGTTTAGTGCGGGGGTTATGGGCGGTCGTCACACGAAAGATCTCTAACACAACTCTCAAGTGCATGCTGTGTTCTTCCTCATTCCTGGAGTAAACCAGAATATCGTCTACAAACACAAGAACAAACTTATTCAACTGATCTCTGAACACTTTTTTCATAAGATCCACGAAATACGCTGTTGCATTAGTCAACCTGAATGGCATCACCAACCACTCGAAGAAACTGGATGGTGTCCTAAAAGCAATTTTTGGCACACTATCCTTAGCCAGCCTCAATTGGTGAAATCCCGTTGCCAAATCCATCTGAGTAAACACTTTGGCTTCGCGGAGCTGATCGAACAAGTCATCAATCCTTGGCAACGTGTACTTATTCTTTTTAGTCACCTTATTCAGCTCACGATAGTCCACATACAATCTTAGTGAGACATCTGCCTTGGTTGCAAACATGACTGCTGCACCCCATTCAGAAACACTTCTCCGAATGAATCCCTTTATAAGAAGGTCTCGAACGTGCACCTCCAACTCCCGTTGTTCCTTAGGCGCCATCTGCCTAAGAGGCATAATGATTGGTCTAGTACCTTTGACCAAATCGATCCTAAACTCGATCTCACGATGTGGCGACAACCTTTGACCTCTTCAAAGACATCCTCAAACTCCTTAGCGATCGGTACAGATGACAAGTCTTCTTGTGGAATCACAAACCAATATAGATAGCTAACGAAAACACCCTCTTAGCGCTTACACTTTATCAGCACCTTTCGTCGTTCCATATCCCCGACTCTCACCTCTAGCTTCTCGCAATTCACCCTTGCCGCATACCTCTTGAGCCATCCATGCCCAAGATGATCCCAAAGCCAGCGAAGTTAAGAACAAAGCAATCACACACAAAGGAGCAACCATGACTTGACAACACTAGACCACGACACAACATGCAAAAACTGGACGAACCCCCAACTAGATTAGTCACAATCAATGGTCTATCACATATCTCGGGTTCCAAACCCAAGCGACACACAAGCTCATTGCAAATGAAAGAATGCGATGCTCCAGTATCAAACAAAACTCGAACCAAAATACCATGAACAGAAAGAGTAACTTGCACCATGATACCCTTCCCCTTCTCCTCTGCTGTAAGAGCTTTCGAAGAAGATGGCACTGCCCCTAAAGCATAAGCCTTAACCACTTACTTCCCATGAGCTGATTCTGGACAAACTTTCTTCTCATGTCCCAACTTTCCACACTTGAAGCACTTCTTTTCAGCTTTAGGATTCTTGCATTCACTAGTAAAATGGCCCTTTTGCCAACAATTGAAGCAAGTCACTTCTCCCTTCTGCTTCCTTTAATCATCATTTCCTTTCTGTTGTTGTTGCTTCCTCTTCTTGTTATTACCACTTTGCTGTGGTTTCTGCTCCTCTTTAGCTGCAGCAACAAACATCTTCTTAGGAAACAGGCTTTCATGCCTCAAAGCCTTCTTGGCGATCTTCTCAAAGCTGTCATCGAGGTGATCCACAAGCTGATTCTCAAGACATTTAACCATTCCCAAGACAAACTTCTCATTCTTTTGATAAGGAGTATCCACATATGAACGAGCATACTTCGACAAAGCCTCAAAGTCAGAAATATAGTCAAGAACTGGGCGACCATTCTATTTAAGCTCCACGAATCTCTTAAACAGAACAGACTTCTGCATGGTGGAGAAAATTTTTGCTTCAAACTTAGCTTGGAACAATTCCCATGAAATATCCTCTTCAGGAGTCTCAAGTGCGACAGAGTTTCACCAGTCCATTGCTCTGCCCACTAACTACTTTGATGCAAGTTTCCTCTTTGCTGCATCATTAATGCCCAAGTCCTTGAAGATTCAAATGCAAGTATCCAACCACCTTTGAACCTCTTCAACTGGTTCTGTGCCCTTGAACTGTTTCCCTCCCAATGATGTAAAGTCTTTGCATAGCTTGGCAAATCCTATAGCTTTAGGCACTATAACTCCAACCACAACCGTAGCTGCCACTAGATCAGGGTTCCTTCGAAGGCATGCTTCCATCATAGCTTCAAACACGGCCGGGTACTCAGGTGCCCCGCCATTACCCCTCCAGGCACAGCTTCTTCCCTAGCAGAATGTCTCATATAGCATCGACACATTCTAAATCTGCAAATTAGAATGTTTTGCCACTTTCAAGAAAACTGCTAAAGGAATACAACCTCTACTACTATATATGCTAATATATATAGTAAGCATCCAACTGAAATCTACAAGTACTTCTCTCATACGTAATTACTTCTTTGAACTTTGGCTAAAATCGTTAACCTGGCTTTGATACCAAATGTGACAACCGCCCATAACCCCCGCACTATACAAGAGGAATAATGCATTGAAAGGTGTGCCAGGCTGCTGTGGGTGATCATCAAGGTATGATACGTAAGCAGAACCTGTCGTAAACTTACAGCGCAAGGATAACATATAATAGAACATATACAACAGTTAGTGATAGTGAAGCAGAAAACACTAAACATTCATGACAACTAGAAAGTATTTTCCATACATGTGGATATCAACAATAATGTTTGTACAATTTGCCTCACTACAACACTAAAATAAATTGCAAACAGTGGAAACAAATAATAGATAGTAGTAAAACCGATACGTGAGCCTCCTGCTTGCCATCGATCAGCATCGTCATTCTCACTAAAGCATCACCTGTAACCTGCTTCTCAGTCTGCTCATCCACAACTGGATGAACAGCCTAAGGTAATAAGAGGACACATAAAACCTTGAGTCAGATAACAGTCTTAGTGAGCGATAAAATAGCTAACAAACTTCACTAATAAAGTATATGGGAATGGTTAAATAAACAACTATTCCACCTTGTTCCAGAGAAGACTTACACCTGCCTTCCCCACACCCGACAGTGATAGCCTTTACGGTAGGTACATCCATAAAAATAACAATCCAATAATGGAAATCAGAACAACCATTCATACATGGCAAAAGCTGCTCAACCATCATCACAATAAAGCATTCAAACATCCATGACTGACACTAGCTAACAATTCGCCTTCAACTATCAAGGACCATACTCGACGCCCTGGTTCTAGCAAAACTGCACACGCTATACTCAACACATGTTGCATGCTATACTCAACACGTGTTACACGCTATACTCAACACGTGTCTAGGCCATACACGATGCTTAGGGCACTCGTCCTAAAATTGGTCTTTAATTGTACCCCTGCTTTGAGTCTGCTAGAACCTACGACAACGGAAATTCCTCGGCCTTCTCATCTCTAGTCGTTATCAATAATGAATATTAATTAGCTCAGAACAGTTAAGAGCAATCACTTCACATGAACTCAATACATCCTTGAGTCGTTTCCACATTCGTCGCATCCAATGAACAATTCACCTCACTTCATCATTCCTCCGTGGAATTCACTTCGAAGTCACACCATCGCCAAGCCAATTACATCACTGCACTGAGGCTAGGGTTCGGGGACACTTTTTCTTCTAATTTGGGTCATACCCGAAAATATAAATTTTCAAAAAACGACCCTATGACCGACCCCTGGCCATGTTCGACCGACTCATCACCTGGGTGTACGACCAACCCTAATTGCTCGACCTAAGATACTGCTCGAACGATCCACCTTTAACGTGTAGACTGACTGACCCAAACTTCCTAAGTACGACCGACCCTCAATGTTCAACCGACCAAAAATTTCCTCCAAACCTAGAACTTTCAGACCTACTCGACCGACCCTCCCCTGACCGACCTGACCCAGCTGAGACTGACCGACGAGGCATAGCTTCTGGCTTGGTCTCCAAGACACATCTTGGACCAACCCAACATGTTCGACCGACCCACTACGTTCGACCAACCACTGTGTTCGACCCAAAACCTGCATCTTCCAATGCAACTCTAATTTTGACCAAAACTTTGCCAAAACGATTCGTTCGATGAAAACAGGTCATCCAATACATATAATATGATCACAAGCATGATATGAAATCAATAATAACACCAATATGACAATTCCATCAACAAACATGTAAAATTCACCAAAATCACCATAAATGTATATATGAACAAAAACCATGGATCTAACTTGCACATTCACATGAAATGTCATAAAAATTACCTATCTAAACTTTCTAGGTGAGATTACAGGGTGATCTATATGAAAATGAACTTAACAATGCATAGATCTAAGGAAAAACACTTGAATTTGATGAAAAACATGAACAACTACTTATACAATTCATTGAATCCATGTGAGAGATGTAATCCACTCATCGATTCTCCCAAACATGACAAAATCATTGAAATAGGAATCCCGACAGCAAGAACTTCGCATCAAACACCTTGATCCGATGAATCCTTGCCTCAATTGTTGTAGATCTAGCCTCCAATGGTGTAGATCTATGATTTCCCTCCTTGGATTTGGGTTTTTAATGGTGGAAAGGTGTTAGAGGAAGGAGGAGCATAAGGCCTCCAAATGAGATAATGGAAATCTAAAACCATTTCCCATATCCATTGCTTCCTATTTATAGTTTTCACCAATTCCCTGATGGGCTTCTCCCAAATCAGCCCATTAGGCTCCTAAAACCTGAAAAGCCAACTGAAAAACTTTAAAACAGTGATTTCTCCCAAACCGCTGAGCCGAATCATTAATGTAACCACTATACGGAAAGACAACCATCAATTCCTTTCCAATGGACAGGTCTCACCCTCTTATTTGACCTGAGTCAAAATTTATTCCCTGTACAAGACTGACAAGGGAAAAATGGTCACAAACAAAATCGATAAAAATTATAGACATGTCTCACATCCCCATAAGCAAAATATTAAAAGATGAGAGAGATCCAACCTCAGAGAATGAAATAAAAATATTTTAAGATCCTCCGATACGTAAAATGCGGGCTGTCACAAGCGTAGTCATTAAGCTTCTAATAATATGTGATTTTTATTACATTTGATTTTGGGCATACATATATTTTCAGATTTTTTTTCCTAATAAACTTGTATACGTTAGCAAAGTGGTGTTTGATACATTGGAAATGTCTCAATATTCTATGGTTTTTAGACAAATTGGTGGGATATTATATCATGTTTTTATGATCACTTACATCAGATTTGTATGATGTGTATCAGTTTTACTTTGTTGTAGTCATAAACTTTATGTGATTTTATGATCACTTATATCAGATTTGTATGATGTGTATCAGTTTTACTCTGTTGTAGTAAGAAACTTTATGTGATTTTAGTTTTAACTGTTGTGTATCAGTTTTACCTTCCCGTGGGTATCATTTTTCTATTAATTTGTTGATTACGGTTTTTAGGTATCAATTTAAAGGCTCGGTTGGTATCAGTTTTTGTTTTACTTTTGTTTTCATTTCATGGGTATCAGTTTTGCACTACCATAGGCATCAGTTTTGTTTTTAATTTTATTGTACCAGGGGACTGGGTATCAGTTTTTAATCGTTCTAGGGTATCAGTTTTATATTGCATTAGTTATTAGTTTTAATTATTTTCTTTTTCATAGTGTTTAGGTATAAGTTTTATGCCCTGGTAAGTATCAGTATTTTCGTTTTTTTTGTAGCTTATAGGTATCAGTTATACAACAGTTTAGGTATTAGTTTTTGAAAAATTCATTGATGCATGACTGTCACAGTATCACTACTGCATTAGAATTGGTATCACTTCAATAACTTGTCATGCAAAACAGTAGTATTATGAACATTTCATCTACCATCATATATATGAGCAACACTGATATGAAAAATGTATAGAACTGTTTACACGTAAAACTAACATAAAAACATTGTTTTCCTACACGATCTAATTACATACAACACTACTCCTGAATATAACATTCACATTTTCTCAACCCAAGCATGAATTAATTCACTTACTCAATTCAGTCATGAATTTAATTAAATCCCAGCAGCATGCATGATCTGCAAGTACTTTATACACAATTTTTGCACGGGCTTGTAGCATATTTTTCTTTGTCACTTTCAATGGTACTTCAGATCTATTGTGTGTGACCATAAAAATCATGAAAAATATTCCACAATCAACTTTGCATGATTAAAATATTTTGATGGTTAGAAATAATTGTTGTAGTATATGATACAAGTGATTAGACTATGGAAACAACCAATACAAATGATGGTTTTAACTAAATGCTTGGATAACTATAATTTCTATATGAACTGAATTTAATCAATGTATGTTGGTTGTGATTTCACTATTGGTAGTGCGCATGGTGATAATTGGTATTGTTTTTTTAATCAATGAGTATTAGTTTGAATAAATGTTGGTATCAGTTTGGATTTGTATTGGTGTCAGTTTGTAAATTTTCAATATACAATTGAATGTTTTTAAGAAAGAAAAGTCATAAAAAAAGATTACAAATTGGAATGCTATTGTGCAATTCTGGTTGAAGTATTTCTGCCGGTCTAACCTGCATATCTTGAATGTTATTCTCTGTCCACAGTTGCTGCAATATTTTTTCGACTTCTAGTCTCTACAATAAGTATACATTAGTATCACTTTTTTTTTAAAATAAGCTAGAAAATTTTCCATACCAGAGTTACTACATCTCTCAAATTTGGATTATTTCTTTCGTTTGAATGTCTCGGCCTTATCGAATCGAAGTGTGGCCATATCGTTGATGGATATGTTAATGTAAGTAGTGTCCAATGGCTATCACAGTGCATTGGGAAGTATATTGATTTTGTATACTTGTTCAGAGAAGCTTCTTTTATGAATGGAATAACCAAATGTTTTATAATTCCTTCCCTTTTTTCAACAATGCCTTTCTGCTCAAATCAGGCTGTATGTTAGTATTTAATCTATAAATCAATCATGTAAAAAAAAATTGTATTTTGGAATTGTACTTACCGTCATCGTTGTAGACATTACATAATTTGATTTACCAAGTCAAATTTAAGGTTGAACCAGTCAATGATCTGATTTATGAGTGACAACAAAATGTTACACAAATTAAATTAAAATGTTAGCTTTTGATATATGACAGTTTGATATGTTGTTCCATTAGTTTTGTATTTATTATTTTTTAGATATCAGTTTTTTATGTTTGAACGTATCAATTTTTTGTTTTGAACAGTTAGTAGGTATCATTTTTATTTATTTTACAGTACCAGTTTTTATTGTAATAGCTACTAGGTAGCATTTTTGTACCAATGAAAGTATTAGTTTTAGTACTGAATAGCTTGGACAAAAAAGTTCCAGTTACTGGGTATCAATTTGATAGGTATATAGGTATCAGTTTCATGTTAACAGTACTTATTCTATTTCAGATACAGATGTTGGGTATCAATTTTTTATGAAATTGGGTATCTGTATTAAAATTTGATAAAAGCATTTACCTGCCCTTCTGTGAGAGTTCCTTCCAGTACATGTCTCAGCATATCATTGGTAATAACACATCCTCCCGTAAGCAAATCATCGTTTTCCCAAGCAACTAGACTGTTATTCGGAAAAATAACAATAAATATAAATTTATGTATAATCTAACAGGACAAATAAAATAGAAAACTTACTTCATACCATCTTTTGCAAACAATTTTTTTCTCTTTATAATCCTCTCCCCTTCCTCACTTAGATGACTTGTCATTTTTTTGCAGTGTGACAAGTGTAGGTCTCTCCATGTAGGCTCTACCACTTGAATTGGCTCTATTGTTTCTATGTTTGCTTCTTCTCCTTTTTCATCTTGTTCGGTTTGTTGGTTTTCTGCTTTTGCTTTATCTTTTTTTACAATTGAAAGTTGTAGTTCTTCCTTTTCTTCTTCAACTGCTTCATTTTCTTTCTTATTTTTTGTTTTCTTTCATTTTTTGCTTGCTTTTTGTGAATATTCATATGAATCATTCCTTTTTTTAATTCTTCTTTTTGCCTTTAGTCTTTGAATGTAGGAGGGTGGTTTGCAACTGCTTGGCTTGACGACTGATTTTTCTATCCTTTTTAGTGATGGTTTTTCAATACTACCTTCATCAATTTTTATTTATGAACATGCTTGAGTGACAACCAAATCAAAGGTGGGAGGAGTGATGTCTTCAAATGTTTGCTTTTTCTTTTCAACTATGTCACTGTCTTTGATGATTTCAGTATCATTTCTAGGAGTGGTTTCATCTTGATCTTCAACAGATTTGTCTTTCTTTTTAGCTGCGATTTCTTCCTCAAATAAAATACTATCTGTTTATTTTTCTCCTTCTTCTACTTTAGCATTCAAATCAATTTTCGTTGTCTCATGAAGTTGTACTCTGCCTACCAATTGTATATCACCCACTATTGCTTCAGAATCTTCTTTTTCCTCTATTCTTTCTTGTTTAGAGTCTAGCTTATGTTGTTTCAGTCGTTATCTCAATTTGAAATTTTCATCTTACGCTTGTTTTCTCAATTTTCTTTCTTTCCTTGGCTCCTCTTTTAACTCCTTGTTTTTGGCTTCAATAATTTTATTGTGGAGGTTTAAACTTCTGATTGAGGCGTCTTGTACAAAATAATCCTCTTGTTCTTGCTCTTCACCACGTTTTTTTTTTGTTGGTTTCCGATGACCAGCTTTTTGGCAAAGCCGTCACAACTCAAGATAGAAACTCATTTTCGGATACCGACCTTCATAATGGATCGATCAACTATGGTTCGACCTAAACCGATCTTCATTGCAACTAAAGATATCCTCTTCTAGAATTGGCGAACACTTCCGAAGTCAAAACCAATCGATCGATTGAATCATCCTTGAAAGATCAGGTCGAGCCTGGAATGTCAGATCAAAGATATTAGGCCAAATTATGCGCTACGAGACGAAGATACTCCTAAGGCTACAGAACCGGTCATCTTTGACCTACACTACTTTTCATGCACCAAAGTTTAAGCTCCACATATGCCATAATTCTCGAGGAGAACTATTCATCAGTAGAAGCCCGGGTCCTTTCGCCTACAACTACTTTATAGGATCGGGTTACACATGGCTGACCCCGAAGAAGATGTACGCCACGTTGCATTCAGCTCGGCCCATCTTCTCGCCAATAAATACATCCTTACCAGATATAGGAAGGGAGGGGGAGAATTCCAAAATAGCATGTCGTATACTCTAAATGCAATACAAGGATTTTGTGTATAAACCACTTTTTTCTCTACTTTCTTTCAATCAAAGACAACTATAACCTATAATCGACAATATAAACAAAGATTAAAAAGTGAACGTAAGCTTGGTTGAAGCCAAACTACTATAAAAATATTGTGTCTTCCGTGTTCATTTTCTTTTTCTAGTACTCTGTGATTATAATTTTGTGTGTATAACACACTTTGGGGGCTGACTGTCATTAAACCAACTTTTGACATCAACACTTTCCACAGCTTTTCCTCTTATACTTCTACTTGTTAAAGCTTTTGTTGTCTCCAATAGCTTAGCCTCGTGTGGCTCAATATTTGTTACTTCCTTAACCTATATATTTTGTATGACGACCGCCCACAGTTTTTGCACTATACAAGAGGAATAATGCGCTGAAAGGTGTACCAGGCGGCTATGGACGATCATCAGGGTATGATACATAAGCGGAACCTGTCGTAAACTCACAACGCAAGAATAAAATATAATAGAACATATACAATAGGTAGTGATAGTGAAGCAGAAAAACACTAAACTTTTATAACAACTAGAAAGTATTTCCCATACATGTGGATAACAACATTAGAGTTGGTACAATTTGCCTCACTACGACACTTAGAGAAATAGCAAACAGCGAAAATCCAATTATTAGATAGTAGTAAAACTGATACGTGAGCCTCCTGCTCGCCAACGATCAACATCATCATCCTCGCTAAAGCATCCCTTATCACTTGCTACTCAGTCTACCCATCCACAACCGGATGAACATCCCAAGGTAATAAGAGGAAACATAAAACCTTGAGTTAGATAACAGTCTTAGTGATTGATAAAAAAGCTAACAAACTTCATCAATAAAGTATATAGGAATGGGTAAATAAACGAACTAATCTACCCAGCTCTAGAGAAGAACTTACACCTTCCTTCCCTACACCTAACAGTGATAGCCTTTACGATCAATACATCCTAAGGAATAACAATTCAGCCATGGTAACAAGAACAACCACTTATACATAGCTACAATAATTCATTCATTATCACAACAAGTGTTCGGGCGTCCATGACTGAATCTGGCTATAACCGCCAACCTTGATTTAGAACCCTCGTTATCGTATGATTGGCAAACAACTTGCCATCAATTGTCAAGGACCATACACTATGCACCAATTCTAGCAAAACCCCACACGCTATACTCAACACATGTCTAGGCCATACACGACGCCCAGGGCACTCGACCTACAATTGGTCTTCAATTGTACCCATGCTTTGATTCCGCTAGAACCTACAAAAATGACAATTCCTCGGCCTTCGTATCTTTAGTTGTTATCAACTACTACTATTAATCAGCTCAGAACAATTTAGAGTGATTACTTCACAAGAACACAATACATCCTTGAGTCATTCCACATTCGTAATATCCGACGAACAAACCACCTAACTTCGCAGTTCCCCATGGAATTCACTTCAAAGTTTTCACCATTTTCGAACCAAAGGGAACATCAATCATAAGGTTTGAAACAATCCATAGCATCACATTAATTTGCAAAAGAAATCAAGCTACAACGCTTATACCATTCACCTCGGCATTTAAAAGCGCTTCTAAATAATCCTTCAATTTGCTGGCTGACCAACCCAATTCGACAATCCGACCGACCCAGCCTTGCTCTTGGCTTGCTTGACCCAAGATATTGCCCGACCCGACCCACATCCAGACCGGATCAACCAATCTGCTCGACCGACCCACCTTCAACGTGGAGACCAACCGACCCCTAACTCCCTGGGTACGACCGACCCAAACTTCCCCCAAAACCAAAACTCCCAGACCTGCTCGACCAACTGACACCAAGTCCGACCTGACCCAGATGACCGACTCGACCCAGATGACCGACTCGACCCAGATGCGACCGACCAGGGCATGGTTTCTGACTTATTCTTCAAGACACACTTTGGGGACCATCCGATCCACCATGGCTCGCTCGACGGAACCAAAACCAGCTCATCTCCATTTCAGCTCCGATTAAGATTAAAACTTCGCCAAATGATACATTCGACGAAACCAACTCATCCAATTCATCAAATATGTCCACAACCATGATATGAAATCAATAAATTCACCAATATGACAATTCCATCAATAATAATGTAAAATTCACCAGAAATCACCACAAATGTACATATGAACAAAACCATAAGTCTAACTTGCACATTCACATGAAATATCATAGAAATTACCTATTTAAACTTGCTAGATCAGATCATAGGGTGATTTATATGAAAATGGATTTACCAATGCATAGATCTATGGAAAAACAGTTGAAATTTGATGAAAAACATGAACAAACCCTCATACACTTCATTGAATCCATGTGAAAGATGCAAATCACTCATCGATTCTCCTAAACAAGCAAAAATCAATGGAATATGAATCCGGACAGCAAGCACTTTGCACCAAAAACCTTGATCCGATGAATCCTTTCTTCATTTGATATAGATATAGCTTCTAATGGTGTAGATCTATGATTTCCCCCTTGGATTATGAATTTTAATGGTTGAAAGGTGTTAGAGGAAGGAGGAGCTCGAGGCACCAAATGGAAAAAATGAGAAACTAAACCATTTCCCATATCCCTCACCCCTTGTTTATACCCTTTCATCAGCCCACTAATGGGCCTTCCCCAAATCAGCCCATTTGGCTCCCAAAACCTGGACAACCAATTGAAAAACCTTAAAACAACGATTTCTCCCAAATCGCTTAGCCAAATCTTTAGTGTAACCACTCTACGGAAAGGCAACCATCAATTCCTTTCCAATGGCACAGGTCCCACCCTCCGATTCGACCGGAATCAAAAGTTATGCCTGTACAAGAATAACAGGAGCAAAATAGTCACAAATAAAATCGGTAAAAAGTATGGATATGTATCACATCCCCATAACCTCAGTGAGTAAAATAAAATATTTTACGATACTCCCATATGTAAAATGTGGGTTGTTACATTCTCCCCCTTAAGAATTTTGCCCCCAAAATTCCAATCAAACACAAGCAATCACAACAATTCCACATGCGTATCATCCATGAGAAGCCAATTTTATCATCTGGACTAGCAACCATCAAGCCATGCATTCATAGCCTTATCCTAGCACACGAATTTCTATCAAACAACAACAAGATACAACTATATGACGATGATACAATATCAAAGGGTCCTGCCAATGAAAAGTTCTGGATGAGTCGCCTTCATGCTCTCTTCCGTCTCCTATGTATAATCGTCTCTATCTTCACTCCATTGTATCTTGACTAGCTCGACAGTTTTCTTCCTAATTTGTTGCATGTCATTCCCCACAACACGAAGCGTCTTTCGAGATTTTGCAACTACAGTTTCCACTTCTATGTCACCACCACCACCTTCGAGTCAAGCACAAATTTCCGTAGGGACGACACATGGAAAACATTATGCACACTCGACATCTTCTTGGGCAACTCCAATCTATATGCGAGCTTTCCGATTCGCTCGACTATCAAAATGGTCCAACAAACCTTGGAGCTAACTTTCCTTTACTTCTGAATCGAACCACATGCTTTAATGGCGAAATCTTCACGAAAACCATATCGCCAACGTCGAATTCCAAATCTTTACGACGTTTATCTGCGTAACTCTTCTGACGATCTTGGGCTGCCTTCATTCGTTGCCGAACGATCTCAATACAATCCGAGGTTTCTCTAATCATCTCAGGTCCAAGTACCAACTTATCTCTGGTTTCTAACTAACAAGCTGGAGAGTTGCACCACCTCCCATACAATGCCTCATATGGTGCCATCCTAATACTTGACTGGTAGCTATTATTATAAGAAAGCTCAACTAGATGTAGATGATCCTCTTATGATCCACCGAAGTCTAACACATAAGCCCTCCGGAGATCTTCCAAAACTCGATTGACTCTCTCGGTCTGACCATCATTTTGAGGATGATATGCCGTACTCAAGCACAACTCGGTTCCCAAAGGTTTTGGCAAAATTCTCCAAAATCCGCTAGTGAACAAAGGATCTCGATCACTTACTACACTCTTTGGGACACCATGGAATCGAACCATCCATTTCACATAAAGTTCAACCAGTTTTGACACCGTACTAGTCATCTTGATAGGAATGAACCTTGCACTTTTGGCCAAGCGATCCACAATGATCCAAATCCCTTTATTTCCTACCCTGGTCTAGGTAACCCATCGATACTTGCTCCCATTTCCATGTAGGAACCTCCAAAGGCTGATGCAAACCACTCGGCTTCTTCTGTTCGGCTTTCACTAGCTGATAGTTCATACACTTGGAAATGAATTTCCCAATGTCTCGCTTTATCCCTTCCCTGTAGGAAATTCGCCTCATGTCCTGATACATTTTTATTACCACCAGGATGATACGTTAACTTCGAGTGATGACATTCTCTCAGAACCTCATCCCTCGATCCGTTAACATCAGGAACCACTAATCGCCCTTGCTTCTGAAGCCACCCTTCTCGATCGACCTCGAACTCTTTATCTTTTGGTTCTAGCTTCTGGATAAACTCAACAAGCTTTGCATCTCGCTTTTGGATCTCGCTAATCCTCTCGATAAGAGTAGATCTTATCGACAAGCTTGCCAACATTTCAGGTTCAGTTCACACCTTGGCCTGAAATCAAACCTTGCCAAATACTCGAGACTCTTCCATTCCAAAAACATTGCTCCTAAACTTGTGTGTCTTCGACTTAACGCATTTTCCATTGCGTTACCTTTACCCGGAATATAGGCTATATTAAAATCATATGACGCCAGAAAATCTAACCATCTTTGCTGCTGAGGATTCAAATCCATTTGGAAGAAAAGATACTTCAATGACTTGTGATCCGTGAATAACTCGAATCGAACTCCCAATAGGTAATGCCTCTACATCTTCGGAGCAATGACAATCGCTGCCAACCCGAAATCATGAGTTAGGTGATTCTTCTCATGCGGATTTAGTTGTTGACTCACGTAGGCTACAACCTTATTCTTCTGCATTAGTACCATTCCGTGTCCAGTACTACATGCATTGATATACACAACCATCTCTTCATTCCCACTTGAAATGGTCAATACAGGAGCACTCATTAGTCTCTCTTTCAGGATCCTGAACGCTTGTTCACACTTTGCATCCCATGTGAACACTTGATTCTTCTTCGTTAATCCTGTCAACGGTGCAGCTACCTTAGAAAATCACTAATAAACCGTCGGTAATAACCAGCCAACCCAAGGAAACTCCGAACATCCGTCGCATTCTTAGGCTTATCCCAGTCCTGGATTGCTGCCACTTTAGTGGGGTCAATCGCTATCCCATTTCTAGAAACAACATGACCTAAGAATCTCACTTCGTTCTTTAAGAAGTGACACTTCGAGAACTTAGTCTTCAGCTGATTCTTTCGCAAGATCTCTAATACAACTCTCAAGTGCATCTTGTGTTCTTCCTCATTCCTAGAGTAAACCAGAATATAATCCATGAACAAAAGCACAAACTTGTTCAACTGATCTCTGAACACTCTATTCGTAAGATCCACAAAATACGCTGGTGTGTTAATTAACCCGAGTGGCATCACCAACCACTAGAAGAAACCGGATGATGTCCTAAAAGCAGTCTTTGGTACACTGTCCTTCGCCACCCTCAACTGGTGAAATCTCGTTGCCAAATCCATCTAGATAATGCTTTGGCTTCGTGAAGCTGATCGAACAAGTCATCTATCCTTGGCAACAGATACTTGTTCTTTTTAGTCACCTTGTTCCGCTCACGACAGTCTACACACAATCTTAACGAGCCACTGCCTTGGTTGCAAACACGACTGTGCACCCCATTCGGAAACACTTCTCCGAATGAATCCTTTCCTAAAAAGATCACGATCTTTAACCTCCAACTCTCGCTGTTACTTAGGCGCCGTCCGCCTAAGTGACATAACGAATCGTATAACTCTCTCGACCAAATTGATCCTAAACTCGATCTCACAATGCGGCGACAACCCTTTGACCTCGTCAAAGACATCCTCATAGTCATTAGCGATCAGCACAGATGACAAGTTTACTTATGTAATCTCAAGCAAATACATATAGCCAACAAAGACACCCTCTTCGCGCTTACACCTTATCAACACCTTTTGCCCTTCCACATCCCCGACTCTCACCTCTAACTTCTCGTAATTCACTCTTGCCGCATACCTCTTGAGCCAATCCATGTCCAAGATGATCCCAAACCCAGCGAAGTTAAAAACAAAGCAATCACACAGAAAAGAGAAACCATGACTCGACAACACTAGACCATGACACAGCATGCACAAATTGAACGAACCCCAACTAAATTATTCACGATCAATGGTCTATCACAAATCTCGGGTTCCAAACCCAAGCGACACACAAGCTCATTGCAAATGAATGAATGAATGAATGCGATGCTCTAGTATCAAACAAAACTTGAACTGAAACACCATGAACAAAAAGAGTACCTTGCACCACGACACCCTTTCCTTTCTCCTTAGCAGTAGGAGCTTTTGTAGAAGACGACATTGCCTCCAAAGCATAAGCCTTAACCACTTGCTTCTCTTGAGCTGATTCAGGACAATCTTTCTTCTCATGTCCCGGCTTCCCACACTTGAAGCACCTCTTTTCAACTTTAGGATTCTTACATTCACTAGCAAAATGGCCCTTCTGCCAACAATTGAAGCAAGTCACTTCTCCCTTTTACTTCTTTTGGCCATCCTTTCCTTTCTGTTGTTGTTGCTTTCTCTTCTTATTATTACCACCATGTTGTGGTTTTTGCTCCTCCTTAGTTGCAACAACAATCATCTTCTGAGGAAAAAGACTTTCATGCCTCAAAACCTTCTCGACGATCTTCTCAAAACTATCATCGAGGTGACCCACAAGTTGATTCCTAAGATATTCATCCAACCCCAGGATAAACTTCTCGTTCTTTTGATATGGACTATCCACATATGAACGAGCATACTTCGACAAAGCCTCGAAGTCAGAAATATAGTCAAGAACTAGTAGACCGTTCTAGTTAAGCTCTACAAATATCTCAAACAGAACAGACTTCTGCACGTTGGAAACAAATTTTGCTTCAAACTTAGCTTGGAACAACTCCCATGAAATATCCTCTTCAGGAGTCTCAAGTGTGATAGAGTTCCACCAGTCCATCGCCCTTCCCACTAACTTCCTTGATGCAAGTTTCCTCTTTGTAGCATCATCAATGCCCAAGTCCTTGAAGATTCGAATACAAGTATCCGACCACCTTTGAACCTCTTCAACTGGTTCAATGCCCTTAAACTGTTTTCCTCCCAATGATGTAAAGTATTTGCATAGCTTTGCAAATTCTACAGCCCTCGGCACTTGGACTCCAACATCAACTGTAGCTGCCATTGGAGCGGGGTTCTTTCGAAGGCATGCTTCTATCATAGCTTCAAACATGGTCGAGTAATTAGGTTCACCGCCATTTCCCACTCCAGCACTAGCTTCCCTAGCAGCGTGTCTTGATGGCCGTCTACTCATTCTAAATCAGCAATTTAGAATAATTAGCCACTTCCAAGAAAAACTGCTAAAGAATACAATCGCTACTACTATATACGCTAATATATATAGTAAGCATCCAACTGAAATCTACAAGTACGTCTCTCATACGTAATTATGTCCTTGAACTTTGGCTAAAAATCATTAACTAGAGCTCTGATACCAAATGTGATGACCACCCACAGTTCTTGCACTATACAAGAGAAACAATGCGCTGAAAGGTGTGCCAGGCGGCTATGGACGATCATCAGGGTATGATACATAAGCGGAACCTGTCGTAAACTCATAGTGCAAGAGTAAAATATAAGAGAACGTATATAACAGGTAGCGATAGTGAAGCAGAAAAACACTAAACTTTCATAACAACTAGAAAGTATTTCCCATACATGTGGATAACAACAATAGCGCTTGTACAATTTGCCTCAGTACAACACTTAGAGAAATAGCAAACAGCGGAAATCCAATTATTAGATAGTAGTAAAACTAATACGTGAGCCTCCTGCTCGCCATCGATCAACATCATCGTCCTCACTAAAGCATCACATGCCACCTGCTACTCAGTCTTCCCATCCACAACCGGATGAACAACCCAAGGTAATAAGAGGAAGCATAAAACCTTGAGTTAGACAATAGTCTTAGTAAGCGATAAAACAACAAACAAATTTCATCAATAAAGTATATGGGAATGGGTAAATAAACGAACTAATCTATCCAGCTCCAGAGAAGAACTTACACCTACCTTTCCCACACCTGACAGTGATAGCCTTTACGATCCATACATCCCAAGGAATAACAATTCAGCCATGGTAACCAGAACAACCATTTATACATGGAAATAGTAATTCATTCATTATCACAACAAGCATTTGGACGTCCATGACTGACTTTGGCTATCACCGCCAACCTTGCTTTAGAACCCTCGTTGTCGTATGACTGGCTTATAACTTGTAATCAATTGTCAAGGACCATACACGACGCCCCAGTTCTAGCAAAACCCACATGCTATACTCAACACTTGTGTAGGCCGTACACAACGTGCAGGGCACTCGACCTACGATTGGTCTTCAATTGTACCCATGCTTTGAGTCCGTTAAAACCTAAGACACTGACAATTCCTCGGCCTTCGTATCTTTAGTCGTTATCAACAACGACTATTAATCAGCTCAGAAAAATTTAGAGCGATTACTTCATATGAACTCAATACATCTTTGAGTCTTTCCACATTCGTCACATCCGACGAACAAACCACCTCACTTCGTCGTTCCCTATGGAATTCACTTCGAAGTCATCACCATTTTTGAACCAAAGAAAATATCAATCATAAGGTACGAAACAATCCATAACATCGCATCAATTTGCTAAAGAAATCAAGCTACAGCGTTTATACCATTCACCTCGGCATTTAAAGGCGCTGCTAACAACACCTTCAGTTTGTTGGTCGACAATTGGACAATCTGACCGACCCAACCTTGCTCTTGGCTTGCTCGACCAAAGATACTACCAGACCCACATCCAGACCGGATAAACCAATCTTCTCTACCGACCCACCTTCAATGTGGTGACCGACCGACCCAAACTCCCTGGGTACGACCGACCCAAACTTCCCCCAAAACCAGAACACTCAAACTTGCTCGACCGACCCACACCAAGACCGACCCGACCCATATGACTGACTCGACCCAGATGAGACCGACCGACCAGGGCATGGTTTCTGACTTGTTCCCCAAGACAAACTTTGGGGACCAACCGACCCACCCTGGCCCACTCGATCGATCCAAAACCTGTTTATCTCCATTTTATCTCTAATTTTGATCAAAACTTCGCCAAACGATACATTCAATGAAACCAACTTATCCAATTCATCCAATATGTCCACAAGCATGATATGAAATCAACAATTTCACCAATATGACAATTCCATCAACAATAATGTAAAATTCACCAAAAATCACCATAAATGTACATATGATCAAATCCATAAGTCTAACTTGCGCATTCACATGAAATAACATAGAAATGACCTATTTGAACTTGCTAAATCAGATAATAGGGTGATTTATATGAAAATGGACTTACCAATGCATAGATCTATAGAAATACACTTGAAATTTGATGAAAAACATGTGTGAGAGATGCAAATCTCTCACTGATTCTCCCAAACAAGCAAAAATCAATGGAATATGAATCCGGACAGTAAGCACTTCGCACCAAACACCTTGATCCGATGAATCCTTGCTTCAGTTGATGTAGATCTAACCTCCAATGCTGTACATCTATGATTCCCCCCCTTTGGATTATGATTTTTAATGGTGGAAAGGTGTTAGAGGAAAGATGAGCTTAAGGAACCAAATGAAAAAATGAGAAACTAAACCATTTACCATATCACTCACCCCCTATTTATACCCTTTCATCAGCCCACTAATGGGTCTTCCTCAAATCAGCCCATTAGGCTCCCAAAACCTGGACTACCAACTGAAAAACCTTAAAACAGCGATTTCTCCCAAACCGCTGAGCCAAATCTTTAATGTACCACTCTAAGGAAAGGCAACCATCAATTCTTTTCCAGTGGCACATGTCTCACCCTCTGATTCGACCTAAGTCAAAAATTATGCCTTGTACAAGACTGATAGGGGCAAAATGGTAACGAATAAAATCAGTAAAAAGTATGGATATGTCTCACATCCCCATAAGCAACATATTAAAAGATGAGAATGATCCAACCATCAGGGAATAAAATAAAAATATTTTACGATCCTTCGATATGTAAAATGCGGACTGTTACATTTTGAAACATTAAAAAGATATTAAGTAGGTGTCATATTTATTAATATTTAGGTATAAATTATAAAATAGCATTTTTATTATAATTTAGGTACCAGATTTAACGTGTCAGTTTTTATGTAGAAGTGTTTTACGATTTTTTAGGTATCGGTTTTATAATGTCACTTATAACGTATCAGTTTTAGCATTTTTTTATGTGTCAGTTTTAGAGGTATTCAGTTATCACTTTTAATGAATCGTTTTTTTGGTATCATTTTTAGGATTTTTTAGGTATCAGTATTTAAAAATATCAATAGTTAGGGGACTGAGGTATCAGTCCCGACTTGTATGAGGTATCAGTTCTGAAAAACATTGTTTTATATATTAACAAGAGATGAAATAGTAAGTTAAATCAAAATTTTATACCTCACCACATTTTAATTCGTTCAAGAATTTTCTATTGACTACGTTTTTCAGCCACTTACAATCCCACCTTGCAAAACGTGGGAGTTTATTGTTGAAGTTTCTTCTTTGCTTCATGAGATTGATCTTCTCACACATGACATAATGAATATAACAAAAAAAAAACTAAACATGAAATCATATTGATATGTTTGGATTACAAATAAAAATATTGTAAAAAACTTTTCTTACCAAAGGAAGCATTGAGCATCCAGACATGTTCCTAGGCTTATGGATGAATTATTTTAAAAATTTAGAAAAAATAACTTGGATTGTTTTTTGCCATGAAACATAATTCATTTTGTTATGTCTAACAAGAATGGTATAAATCCCCATCGTAGCTTCTGTTTGTTGTTGGGGAAGAAAATGTAAGTAGTATCGCCATGATTAGAAGCAATGGTAGGTCTTCTTCATTTTGTTTTTTTCTTCTTTCCCACTTCTTGCTTTATTCGTCTCTCTATCAAATTTCTAGTGATAAAGGCTGCTGGTCTGAAGTTCCTCAAAATAAAATCTTTGTAGTCCGATGGTATTATTCGATATGTCAATTTTGGTGTTTGTTCTACATTGCTTCCTTCCAGTGGCATGTAGAACAGTGAGCTGATATCATTTTCCGTTATTTTGAATTTATCTTTACCGAACACAAAAGCTTCTTCCGTTGGCGAGTAGCAAGCACAAACTGCATCTAAATTCTCTTGATGTTTATGCACTCTTTCAAAGCAATTTTCTCATCATAGAAAACACAGAAAAACTCGAAGAAAGGAGTGTGTTTCAAGATTTCAATTTGTTTTTCGGTCAGAGATTCTTTTATCCTTTACCACTTTGATCGTTTTGTATGCTGCTTGCAAACCACATCTATACGCGGTATCACTTTTACTCCCCTCATCTGCAGCTATGTCCTTGTTTCTGTTTGTTGTTTCAATCACTTCATTGTCTTTGGGTCGTGGGTTCATGAAGTCATCATCCTGATCTTTATAAAAAATCAGTATACAAATTGTACGCTATGGTTAATTAGTATCAGTTTTGCATGTACTGCTACATAAAAAATAAGTCAATAAATTCAGAGTTATTCTTCCACATGTAATGGTGTTATGTATAGTTTATGGTATTAGTTTTACTATCCTGCAAGTATAAGTTTTGTATGGTTTTTTTTATAGTAGGTGAGTATCAGTTTTATGTCATTGTAGGTATCAGTTTCTACTATTTTTACTGTCTATAGTTATAGGTATCGGTTTTCTATGCATGTAGGTATCAATTTTTATTCTTTTCTTTCTTAGAGTGTATAGGTATCAGTTTAGTGCCTCGGTAGATATCAGTTTTTGGTATCTTCTTACTTGCATCTTATAGGTATTTGTTTTACTAACACAAAAATATATGTTTTTGGGTATCATTTGTTGGTGAGTATTATTGTTAGACAATTATCAAAAACAATATTAGTTTTGAATTTTTAAGATATCATTAACCGTAAAAATGTCAATAGTATCAGTTTGCTAACACAAAAAAAAAAAAAATCTTTCCAAATTATCATAATTATCTTCATGCTGTTGGCCTTATATTTTTTTTCCTTTCATTTGCGCACTTTCCTGTTGAATATGAATATTATCACTACACAATTAACAAAAACAGTATTAGTTTTGAATTTTTCAGGTAATCATTTACCTTCATTTTTTCATCTTTTGTCTTAGTCTTGCTAACTTTTGCACTGCGATTTGGATCGTTAAATTTTTTGACCTTCTCTCCCTATTTACCATCTTTTTTTCTTCGATCACAGGCATTTCAGTGCTTTTTTTAACATCAACAGTATCAGTTTTTTTTTTCGGTTGTAGTTTCTTCCATATTTTGATCGTCTGTTTAATGTTGACGGCCATTTGTGTGTTTTTCGTCTCTGTCTAGGGTTTCAACATTGAATTGCAAATTTTCGACAATATCAGTTAGGGTTTGGGTACGTTTGTGCGATTCGACTTGAAGTCTAATTAGGGTTTCGGCAGTATCAACTGGATTTTCGGCTACTTTAGTTGAATCGTTAGTAGGAGAAGATTCTGATCGTAAGGTCACCATTGTTAATTAATTTCATGATTTTTGCTATATGAATTGAAAAGTTATCATTATCGCGCTGAAGAGCCATAATATGCATGAAAAAATGAATAATTTTGGGCTAGTCTAAAATTTTGTCCTTCTCAATAAATTTTTAGTGCCTTATCCTTGTGGTTAAAAAATTTAAATGATTTGTCCTTATAATTTTTTTCCCTTATATTTATTTGAACGTTCATACGAATTTAATATATTTTCTTAAAAATAATTTGTTATTAGTCTAGCTTGTTAAAATAAACCTTTTAATAAATACACTTTAATTAAATTAAAGTTCATTTTCAAGAATAATAATTATCAAAATTGAATTCAGATATTTTTATTTTGATTAAGCTTATTTCATTCTACACCATTGAAATCTTTTTTATTATGGTAGAGGCAAAGATTTTTAGGATTTTGCTAGAACTTCGGCATAGCTCGAATAGGATGGGAGAGAGAAACATATTGTCTTTCTATATGAAGATGGCATGCTTGGCAAACTTTGAAAAGATGTCAGCTTATGATCCCAAACATTATGTTGATAAGCATCAAAAGTGACCTAAATTGATAAAATTTCAAAAAGAAAATGAATAGACATAAAATTCTGACAGTAAATATAAAAAATGTATAACATATTGTCATCATATGGTAAGTCAACCCTAGGTAATCGCTAGTAAATGATGTACATTGTATTATATTTCTACTTTATTTTTCTTTTACATTGCGCCACTATAGTATACAGTTAGGTACCTTTCATTGCACTGTAGTTTTTTCTTAGAATCTCCATTATTTAACATTGAGATGAGTCATAATTTAAATTATCATCTAAAATCTCGTTAATCAACTAAAAGGTAACAAAATTACATACAATTATTCTCCAAATTACGTATCAAGCAACCAACTAATGTTTTGTTTAACTGCCGAATAAATTTTAAAAAAGAGTGAAAATATATAGCATAATATATATATTTATTTTTTCTAAAAAAATGGATCAAGCATAACTATATTTATTTCTACAATTGATGAAGAAAATTCATTGAATATGATTCACATCGTGTCGTTTTAAAATTCTAAAAATACCACAATCCACTGACGAAATCTCGCTATTTGTTTGCAATCTCCATCACCATTCTTTGTGATTTCCATCAACGTAATATTAGGCATTAATGGTATCAACAAAACAACATAAAATAAAAGTGATGTGTTTGCCAAAACTTTTGCACTTACAACACATACATGTCCATTTAATTTTTTATTACATAAAAAGTAAATATCTCTGGACATCAAATGAAAATATGCGTGACTAATAATAGACATGAAAATTATAATGGAATTACATATATGAATATGTAATAGAATTTCTAAAATTCGACTAACAAAAAATAATAGAATTTTGTAGTGTTACGGATCATTATAAAAACCGGTTGGTCTTTAAAAAAAATATTTAAAATTTTAGTATATTTTTTCGGTTGTGATATCACCTATAAAGCATGCATGGGTTGCATGCTACTTAATATATTTAATTATCTCGTATCTTTGAAAGCTGCAAAGCTGGGCTTACCACGACGCACTTAGTAAACTAATAAATCGTTAGTATTATTTTATTTTGTTTCCATTTTCTTCATTTGGCAGCCATGATAAATGGAAAGCTCGAAAGCTTACATCAAAATGAGAATGCATTACTTTGAGATGTTGAACTAAACCGTTGAAATGAACAAAACTGTTGCATTCGTGTCTGGCGCGACATAACGAGAACGAACAAAAAAAACCAAGCGAAGGGTACCATAGTCAAGAGTATTATTTTGTTTTGTTTTTGGTTTCTTCACTTAGCAGCCATGAAAAAAAGGACAGCTTAGAAACTTACATCAAAATGCATATATGGAGCGTTTAGTGTGGGCTATGAAGAAAACACGCTGGGTGGAAGTTTCAGCCATGTTGCAATAGGTTATTTATGATAGGTAGGAAGATTTTCGATGAAGGCACGTTAGCGTTTGTAGTCCAACGGTTAGGATAATTGCCTTCCAAGCAATAGATCCGGGTTCGACTCCCGGCAGACGCAGTACGCAGATCAGTTTTTGGTTTTAAACCTTTTGTTAACTGAAAGGCGGTTTGCTGCCCTTGCTTGTGCCCTCCTGCTTTTTGTGCAAGATCAAGATCACTGCCATCAATTGGAGATTTTCCATTCTCTTAGTTTTTTCAGCTAGTTCAAGAAATGATTTGGAATGTGCCAATAAACTTTGTTTTAATAATAATTCTAATACTTTCTTACCACGTTTATTTTGTCTTAATAATTATTTGGTTGGTCAAAAGAGAAAACATATATCTTTATAAGCAACTAGTAGTAATGTCCAAAAAACAACAATCAAGATAATTTTTTGCAAACTTCTAAGCTTTTCATTATCTTTTGATTCAAAGCTTCATCGAAGCAAATGAATTTTTAAGTAATTTGATTCTCTTTGCAAACTTACAACAAATTTTAAATGAAATAATTCATTATTTGAAATGTATGTATAATTGTGTGCATATGCTAAGTAAAATGGATTTCCGGCAAATATTCAACAATACAATTTTTATCATTTTTAGCAAAATAAAAATAATTGATTTTTATTTATGAATTGTAATTTTTCTTTATGTCGACTTTTTTTTTTCGTGAATGTAGTAGTTTGTGTTGGAAATATTGGGTGAATTATTAAAATATTGAGATAGGTGTGTGAATAGCTGCTTTATGTGAATAGTCACATATCATGGGATTATATGGAAGAGGCAAGTATTTATACTTGTTTCTAAGAAATCATGTTGGGTCTTGGGCTCCCAATACATGCCTTGTTGTGAGGAGGGAGGCCATGCATCATAACCACCAAACACGCGCGACCGATCGACTCGGCTCGGCTCGGGCTTGGGCTTGGGCTTGGCTTTGTGGTGTAAACACTTGTATTTTTGGGCCAGAAAACACTGCATTTTTCGAACTATGTTTTTAAATACGAAAATATTTCTGAGTCGACTTTTATTTTTTGAAACAGCAAACTATTGACCCGGTATTTTAGCAAATTTTATTACTGCACAGTATTTTCATTCAGCCTTAATCCCCATCTATATAATTTTATTCCGAAAGTGCATATCTACACTGATTTATAGTGCAAAGCAAATCAGTTATTAATTTCAGAGGCTGTTTTATCCTAGAGGCGGCGACGGAAGTACGAACTGGTTTTGCATCATCGAGCAGATCGCCGAATCGTCTTCAAGAAAGCAACCAAATACGTGACTCAGCCATTGTTTCCCAACAATTTGAAGACGTTCTGAAACAATGGCTTCGACATCAACCATGGATGATGCTTCTCCTCCCTCTGCTTTCCAGATCCCATTGGTGACTGCTGCCCCCTTTCGTTTCGAAGGTTTGCACTTCAAACGATGGCGTCAAAAGATGGAGTTTTACCTAACGATGAGAAAGGTGGCTGTTGCTCTGACCACCGACAAACAGCAGTTGCCAGACAAACCTGACGGAATTGATGAAGCGCAGATGACTTCCTGGACTGAACAATCAAAACAATAACAGAACTGGATTGAGAAGGACTATCTGTGCAGAAATTTTATTCTCAATGGCCTCAGCGATGATCTGTATGATTACTACAACTCGGACAACAAGAGAGCGAAGGAGATCTGGGAAGCACTAAAGAAGAAATATGATACAGAGGAGGCAGGGGCAAAGAAGTATGCTGTGAGCCGCTATCTCAAGTATCAGATGACAGACGACAAGTCAATAGAGATGCAGTCTCATGAGCTTCAGAAAATAGCTCATTAGATCATCTCCGAATGTATGGTTTTGGACGAACAATTTCAAGTTGCTGTTATTACTGACAAACTACCCCCAGGTTGGAAAGATTTTAAGAATTTCCTATGACATAAGACTAAGGAATTTTCTTTAGAGAGCCTGATCACTCGCCTCCGTATTGAGGAGAGGCACGCAAATAGGACCAGAAAGAGGAAGTGTTGGTTGTCTCAAACAACAACACTAAGAAGACCACATCCGCTGTTCTAGAACCGAATCAGAAATCATTTAAGAATCAGAACAGGCGCAACACACAGAATGGGAATCCGCAAGGAAACCCAAAAGGACAGCAGAAACCAGCCCAAAAGAATGACTCTGGATAGTTGGTTCTATGTTACAACTGTGGAAAACCATGTCATATGGCACGAAAGTGTCGTAACAGGCCAAGCTCTGCACCGCAGGCGAACCTGACTGAAGAGCCTCTTACGGCTATGATTATTGAGATTCACCTTGTTGGTGGATCAAAGGGTTGGTGGGTAGACACTGGTGCTTCTCGCCATGTCTGCTCTGATCGTGATATGTTCACCACATACATGGCTGCTGATGATCAGAAAGTGCTGTTGGGAGATTCTCATACCACTAAAGTTGCAGGAGTTGGAAATGTGGAGATCAAGTTTACCTCTGGAAGGACTGTGATTCTTAAAGATGTTTTGCATACTCCAGAGATGAGAAAGAATCTGATTTCTGGCTTTCTTCTTAATAAGGCAGGATTTACTCAATTTATTGGGGCTAATGTGTATACCATAGGGTATAAGGGATCTTTTGTAGGAAAGGGTAATGCTTGTGCGGGAATGTTTAAATTAAATGTTGAATCTAATAAAGTGTATTAATTCTGCTTATATGTTGTGTGTTTTTAATATTTGGCACTCTAGATTATGTCATGTTAATAAACGAATAATTCATAACATGAGCACTATAGATATGATACCTAAAATGTCATAATCTGAATCTAATAAATGTGAATTCTGTACACAAGCAAAAATCACTAAGAAATCTCATAAATCTGTTGAAGGAGAATCTGAACCCTTAGATTTGATTCACTCTGACATATGTGAACTTGATGGTACTTTGACTAGACATGGACATCAGTATTTTATCACTTTTATTGATGATTGTTCTGATTTCACATATGTATACCTTATGAAAAATAAAAGTGATGCTTTTGACATGTTTAAAACATTTAAAACTGATATTGAGAATCAAACAAATAGGAAAATTAAGAGACTTCGTAGTGACAGAGGAACATAATATGAATCTAACTCAATTCTGGATTTCTATAAACTACATGGTATAGTACATGAGAGAACTGCACCCTATTCTCCTGAAATGAACGGTAAATTAGAAAGAAAAAATAGGACTTTTACCGAATTAGTAGTTGCCATCCTACTAAATTCTGGTGCAGCAAAAGATTGGTGGGGGGATATTTTATTGACTATATGTTATGTTCTAAATAGAATCCCCAAATCTAAGAATAAAATTTCACCTTATAAAATTTTAAAGATTCATAAACCCAATGTGTCATACTTTAGAACTTGGGGTTGTCTAGCATATGTTCGCATTCCAGACCCTAAGAGAATAAAATTGGCAAGTGGAGCACATGAATGTGTATTTATAGGCTATGCTATTAATAGCAAAGCATATCGATTTTATGATATAAATGCATATAACATAATTGAATCAAATGATGCCGATTTTTATGAAACAAAATTTCCTTTTAACTTAAGGAATAGTGGGGGCACTTCAGAATGCCTATTAGAACAGAACTTAACAAAAGTTCTGAAGCTGAACCTAGAAGAAGTTAAAGAGCAAGAACCGAGAAAATTTTGGTTCGGAATTCTGTGCTTTTACTTTAGAGGAGGATCCCTTAAACCTTCAGGAGGCCTTATCTTCTTTAGATGCCGATTTTTGGCAAGAGGCTATAAATGATGAGATGGATTCTCTGGAATCCAATAAGAGACTCGGCATTTGGCAAATTTACCCCCTGGTTGTAAATCTATAGGTTGTAAATGGGTGCTTAAAAAGAAATTAAAACCTGGTGGTACTATAGTTAAATACAAAGCATGACTAGTAGCTAAAGGTTTTAAACAAAAAGAAAATATAGATTTCTTTGACACTTTTTCACCTGTAACTAGAATAACATCCATTCGGGTATTAATCTCACTCACTTCCATTCATAATTTACTAATACACCAAATGGATTTTAAAACCGCATTTTTAAACGGTGAATTAGAAGAAGAAATCTATATGGACCAGCCTGAAGGATTTGTAGTAAATGGTTAAAAACATAAAGTATGCAAACTAGATAAATCATTATATGGTTTAAAACAAGCTCCTAAGCAATGGCATGAAAAATTTGTTAACTTAATCATTTCACATGGTTTTAAAGTTAATGAAAGTGACAAATGCATTTATTACAAATCTGAGATTGACATTTGCATTATTATATGCCTTTATGTAGATGACCTACTCATCTTTAGGTCAAACATTCATGCCATAAATTCAGTCAAATCCTTATTAAGTGCCATTTTTGATATGAAAGATCTAGGTGAGGCGAGTGTAATCCTTGGTATTAAGATTACTAGGTCAGAAAAAGGGAATTTCTTTGGATCAATCTCATTACATTGAGAAGATACTGAAGAAATACAATTACTTTGACTGTAAACCTGCATGTACACCATATGATCCAAGTGTAAAGTTATTTAAGAACATTGGTGAAGGTGTAAGACAGTCTGATTATGCGAGCATCATTGGTAGCCTTCGGTATGCCACTGATTGTACTAGACCCGACATTGCCTATGTCGTGGGATTATTGTGCAGGTTTACCAGTAAACCTAGTATATTTCACTGGCATGCTATTGAAAGGGTCATGAGATACCTTAAACGAACTATGAACCTTGGATTACATTATGAGAAGTTTCCAGTTGTACTTGAAGGATATTCAGATGCAGATTGGAATACTTTATCTGACGATTCTAAAGCGACCAGTGGCTATATATTTAGCATCGCTGGAGGAGCTGTTTCTTGGAAATCCAAGAAACAAACTATTTTGGCTCAGTCTACTATGGAGTCTGAGATGATAGCACTAGCCACAGCTAGTGAAGAAGCAGAGTACTTGAGAAATCTGCTAGCTGAGATTCCCTTATGGGAAAAACCGATACCAGCTGTGTTGATACATTGCGATAGTACCGCGGCTATTGCAAAAGTTCAGAACCGTTATTATAACGGTAAGAGATGACAAATACATCGTAAGCACAACACGGTTAGAGAACTATTTTCCTCAGGTACCGTTAGAGTGGATTATGTACGTAGTGATGAAAATTTGGCAGATCCTTTGACGAAAGGACTGTCCAGAGAGAAAGTCCTTAATTCTTCTAAAAGAATGGGACTATTGCCCTTAGATTGTTGAGTCATGCACAATGGTAACCCGACCTAAATGACTGGAGATCCCAAGAAATAGGTTCAATGGGTAAAAACAAGTTGTGTAGTGATAGGAGCTGAAAATGCTATTTAATAAACCAAGAAGCATCTATTCCTGAAGTGATTAGAGGATGAGTTGATAATAACTCTTAATGAGATCTATACTTTGTTTGGAGTGGAGTACCTACCTTCAAGAGTACTCTTGATAGACTCACCTATATGAATGTGGAAATGTGGCCGTTTCTTATGGAGTTTTGGGCAAAACTTCTAGAGCGTTCACTAAACTGGGATAGACATGCATGGCCATAAATGCACGGGCTTATTTGATTGCACTATAGAAAAGATTGTGTGTGGTTTGATGTCAGGAATAGAGTTCAAGACTACGTGTCACTCTAGTAAAAACTGAATCTTATTCACTATGCAAAGGTTCAAGTCGGATGACACCTTTGTTAATGCAAAGTCTTATGTTTCTAGAAAACTGCTCAATAATATTTTAAAAATTCAAGTAGGGGACTGTTGGAAATATTGGGTGAATTATTAAAATATTGAGATAAGTGTGTGAATGGCTCCTTTATGTGAATAGTCTCATATCATGGGATTATATAGAAGAGGCAAGTATTTATACTTGTTTCTAAGAAATCATGTTGGGGCCTTGGGCTCCCAATACATGCTTTGTTGTGAGGAGGGAGGCCATGCATCATGACCACCACACACGTGCGCTTGACCGACCGACTCGACCCGACCCGGCTCGGCTCGGGCTTGGGCTTGGCTTTGTGGTGTAAACACTTATATTTTTGGGCCAGAAAACACTGCATTTTTCGAGCTACGTTTTTAAAAACAAAAATATTTCTGAGCCGACTTTTATTTTTTGAAGCGGTAAACTATTGACCCGGTATTTTATTAGATTTTATTACTGCAAGTATTTTCGTTCAGCCCCAATCCCCATCTATATATTATCTTCAGTTGCAGACGGAAATATATAATTTTACCTCCGCCATTAAAATTATAATCCAGAAATTTTCGAGTAGTAATTTTATTTCGAAAGTGCAAATCTGCGCTGATTTGTAGTGCAAAGCAAATCATTTATTAATTTCAGAGGCTGTTTTATTCTAGAGGAGGTGGCAGAAGTACGAACTGGTTTTGCACCACCGACCAGATTGCCGAATTGTCTTCAAGAAAGCGACCAAGTACGTGACTCAGCCATTGTTTCCCAACAGTTTGCTTATAAGTATTTTTAGGTAATCGTCAAAGGACATGACGTACAATATTTTGTCTTTTCATAGTGCAATAATTTAATTCAACAAATACTGAAATCAACCATCTATATTACTAATTTTATAAATATTACATTACTTATTTTGTATGAGGAGGAGAACGACTTTGGTTGCGGCCTCTCTGACTACTAGAGGCGGTTCGAATAGTTGGCGAAAGAAACCAGTCTAGCATCTAGGCTAACCGATGAAGATATATGAAACTTAAATTTATTCCCTAACAAATTATATATCACATTCTAGTCTTCGTGTCCTTAAAAGCGTGTATGTACTTTGACATACAGATTTTGTTTTACTTTCAATCTACATCATTGAGTACGTGTTTTAATAAATACATCATAAGTCAAACTAATATAATGAAATGTAACTAAAGTTAAATTCATCCTACAAAATGTTAAATATGATTACGGTTAATAAAGGGTTTACCCTTTATTAATGTACTGATATCAATAGCACCACAACGATAAACATCTAAAACAAACTCCGTCTTCGTCGGTGCAATGAAAAAAACTACCACATCACACAACTACTCTGCAGCCAAACGTACATGTCAATCTCCGATAGCTGCAAATTAGAAATTTTAAGCGTAGTTACTTCTACAGCCTCATAAACTTCTACAACTCCATCAAGAACCATCATCTGCAAACAAAATAGACCAACTTCAATACTACAAACTTCTCTTGCTAACCATCACCTGCAAACACGCCACTTCCATTCAGAGTTAACTTGACACAGCCTACATCCTACTTAGTCTCACTGTCCTCAGCATCAAAAACTTCTAGCACTCGTACATCTCGACAATCAATCAACATCAATTCCAAACACCAATCTCCGTCACCATAGAAATCTCCATCTTTATTGATTACGGTTCAGACGAACTAATGTGTCTTCAGTTCTTAACGCCATCATTTCCGCATAAGAAGATCCGTGCCTTTAGATTTCATGGCTAGCGATCTCAACCATCCTTCCAATGGCACCACAATGGAACAATTGCATTCCAGGTCTAGTGAAAATACAGCTTCATCAGCAAGCTCTTCCATTAAACGCACTTCCGCCAACTCCTTGCAAACTACTCGATGTCCTTAACATCAAACTTTATTCATGATCTAATAAACACGATATTGACGACACTAACCCAGCTGATGATAACCTTAAACGGTGGCTACCGCCACCGGAGTGGAACGCTCGGAATCAAGAAACTCGTATGAGAATTTGGCTCTGATACCAAATGTTAGAGGAATAGTACAAGCATTTAAAAAAGCTTAAGAAAACTTTAACTAAGCCTACGGTCCATACATAGACTACTTCAATATAAGATATTTAATAAACCTGACAACTAAATAAACAAAGTATAGTAGATAGAATAACTCTCTTGTTGACTGCTTCTACTGAAAACCTGCATCATCTTGGTTTGAGTTACATTTCAACATAAAAGAATCTAATGCATAATGTGAATTAAAAAGGAATAACCTTTTAAATTCATCGTTTTGTCCCACTGAGCAATGTGCCAATCTATTAGTTGTGTTGGAACATGCTTGAAGGTCACGGATGATGTAGAGATGAACGCTTAAAGGTATGAATATAGGAACATGTGGAATTAGATGAACAAGAGAGGAGAATATAGTTATGAATGCTTTAAGGTCACGGATCGAAGAGTGTATGTGTATGAATTTCCTAAGAGGAATAATGATTAGGAAGAAGATGGAATTATGAATCAAATTTTGAGTGAATAGAGACAGGAGGAGTATACTCCTTAGTTTAAGCTAGGAGTGTCCGAAAGGACTGGGTGCATGATGTTGATATGGATCAGATGCTTTTACCAAACAACATGGATGAGATTATTAGAGATAGACCACACTAGATTAAACCTTAGAAAATGTTAATAAGAACCATTTTCCTACTAGCATATGAAATGCTAGGAGTCCCCTTCGTTTTAAGCTTTCTACACTGGATGCTTATGATGAAAAGTCGGATCTAACCGTTAATTTAATGAGATATATCTGACACATTAAAGTACTTGGAGCTTCGGAAGAACTTACGGTATGATGTTCCCGGCTTGACTTATTTAGCGAATATGTGATTTAGATAGTTGGAGAATGGATATATCCGTTCATGGAATGAGCTTGTAGGTAAGTTTTTGAGGTTATTCGGAGTTCATCTTTCAAGACCAAAGGATGTGATGTCATTGTATAATGTGAAGCTCTAAAGAGAGATCCACCGATGGATTTAACAAAGTTCTATCATGAAGCTGAGAGGCACCTACGGCAGGAGGACACAAGGGCTGAAGAAATTGATCTTCTCGATGCGATCAATGTCATGGAAGGTGATAATCGACGACGTGGGTCACTGCATAGGGTTCGAGATGGTGGTGGCTACGATCGGAGAAAAGGAGCGTCGAGGCTTGCGTTGGGGTCAGGGAGGGGAGGAGCACCTATGGCTAGAATTTGGTGGAGGTCCAAACCCACATAGCGTTTTGCATTCTCAGCTGTGTTGTGACCTAGGCGCAACCAAGATTAATGTCAAATTTCAGGTTGTGGGGCCGGAAGGCGTGGTGCGGGCATGGACAGGTCGGGTTCTCAACAAGGTGTTCAATAGTGCAGGTGAATTTATGTTTAGCTGATCGGAGCACTCACACTGATGGAGATGCATAACGTGTTGGGTATGGTGATTTTAAGAGCTAGATTAAAGCTTGAAGAATTGATGTTAGAAGAGTGTTGATTTTAAGAGCTAGATTAAATCTTCAAGAAATGGTGTTGTTCAACCACCTTCTGCCACATATTTTAAACATTCAATGCCTTTTCATAAAGATCGCTTGTCTCAAATGTTATGGAGTTCTTATTCATGCTCAAAACAATTGAAGTTGATGTTATTTGATGCCCGCAAGCTATGACATTTGCATGTCCATTCACACGCGTTAACACTTAGCTATTTGGTTTATTTATTAATTGAAAAAATGCTTTTGTCCCACATGGTGTAATTGGCCACTTAGTCTTGGCCATAGCAGCTATAAATACATTGTATCTCCTTTATTTGCAATTATATTAGGTTTTATTCTGTAGTTCTTCTTTTGAATAAAATTCTTCTCATTCTCTTCTTAGCTGTTAGTTTATTTTATTTATGTTTATGTTATTTATTTTCTTTTCCCCTATTTCTCGTTTAGCTATGTCTAGCTAATCCCCTTTAATTAGGGGGTGATGACGCTTAGATTAGATTCAATATGAATCACATAGCCAAAAAGATTATGACTTCATTTATATTGATCTAGATCTAAACCAAGGGTTACATCTAAACCTTCATATTCTGTGTCGTTTAAGAGCTATGCTCCTTCACATTATATATTCGTGTTCAATCTAATGCTTATCAGATTTAGATCTAATTTTTAGGGTTTTAGAAATAAAATAGTGAATTTGTCCTGATAGCTATGGTTTTTAAAAAGCCTAGCTCCTGCATAGGCTATACCTGTCGTTATTCACATATCTGTTTTTAGAAACCTAACTATCGTTGATTCATGTTTATGATAGAAACATGAATTAGATTTGTATTAATCTGTTTGGTTATCGGTTCATGCTAATCTAGTTTATGACATTGCTCCCTAATTGTTTTCATTTATTATTAAAAACCCTCTTTTTGTTTATTTTCTATTATTTTCAAATAATCAAAATTTCGGAATAACTTGATTGGTTTTATTAGTAAAATAATTTTTGGTCCCCGAGTTCGACATCCTTTACAACAACCCTTGTTGTTTAGGAAAGTCGAACGAATTAAACAATTGTTTAAAGTTGATAATTTGTTTGTAAAAAATTTTTGGCACCGTTGTCAAGGATCAAAATAATTTTTATTAGTAAATCCTTCGGGTTATCTTTTTATTTTCTTGTTTTTCCATTAAAAAACACCAAATAATATTTTCTTGTATATATAGAAGAAAATTCTTGATTGATTTGATTTGGTATTATTCAATGATACCGTAATCTTCTAAATCATGAAAAATAAAAAAAAGGAACTTGTCATTTTTTATTTCTTTCCTTTGTATAATTTCTTTCCATCCTTTCATTTATTTCTTTTCCTTCTACAACATATTTCTTCTTTTCCAAGTTTTACAAATTTCAAAAGAAAAAGAAAAAAAATCATCTCTTTACAATTTTCTATAACTCTTTCCTTTTTATAAGTTTATATATATGTATATATATATATATATATATATATATATATGGAAAGTCTAAATGGACCCAAAACGTTGACACAAAATTAAACACACAAAATCTAAGTCATTAGATTTCTCCCTGAGTTACACCTCACATATAAAGACAAATAAATCTAATGGTCCAGATTTTGTGTACATAATTCCATATGCCTATAGTCGCTCCTATATATATATATATATATATATATATATATATATATATATATATATATCATTTGTCGTTTCTTTCCCTGTTCTGCTTTGAATCCTTTGCTTTTTATTTCTCTCTGCCGCAAGTTCACAGATATCCACCAACGTGATTCATGTCCCTGTCACCTCTTCTACCATACAATACACAGACAACCACTTCTACAACTCCACAAACTGTTGAAACAACTCGATTTCTCACGTTCACTGCTCATCGCAAACTACCCATACAAAGCCTTCGACCCCATCGACCCAACTCCTTCACCATTCTGTCACACTTCATCCCAAATCGCTCAGAGCCTCACGAACCCGAAACAACACAAATAAAACTGCTGACCCCTCTCCTTCACCTAAACTACAAGCCCGTTCCTTGTTCGCATCCTACCTAATTCATAAATTCAAAAACCAATCCGAATACCAAGCAACTGAAGTTGATGTTCACATAACCACCATCTGCAACAATTTTCAACCCCACTGCAAACCACCCTTCTCCCATCATCTACAACCAGCTTGCGAAAATTCACACGCACAGCCCAATAATCTCATACCACAAACATCCTCACCACCGAACCAGAACCTCAACAAAATCTTGCACAGTCTCTGCCTCCCAAACTTTCTTCAATTCAGTTCACGATTTCTCTCCTCGCAAAAACCATCAACCAAATACTCCATCCCACCAAAGCATCCACTACCCCAAAACCACAAATGCTACAATCGCCAGTCCACATCCTACAACCACATCACCATCACGTTCTCCAAACCACAAAATAGCAAACACATGTGATCATAACACCAAATCGAACACCTAAATCATTTTAATTCCTTTTCGAAATCGATTTTGCCTCCGCAAACCCTGAGCGAACGATAATCTCTCCATCCTAAATCGCAACCCTTCAGCAGTTCACCGAACTATCACAATGACCATCATCACAACGTCCTGCTACCAATAGGAGCCATCCAAACCACAACATTCCATATACTCCAACATCCGATTCAAAAACCCCATACTCCATGCAACTCCTCCCATCATCACAAAGCTCCACCACAAGAGAACACCATCACCAAAAAAATCATCAGCTCCCAAACTGCAATTGACCCATCAACGATTCACCAGATCCCATATACCGAAGTCTAGATCCCATCAGCGAGCACCAGAGCACCACGCAATTCACCCAGATCTCATATGCCGAAGTCCCTCCCAATCGCAACTTCTCTAATGGATCGAATTGAATTTATAATTTTTAGTTTACTGTTCGCACGTTTCTCCTCTCTTATTATTTCTTTGATTTAATTTTGAATCAGCGTCTTTTGAGAAGAGGCGGATCTATCTATTAAGGCAAATTCTATTCAGACCCAAAAAAATACTGAGTAGCCCCCCTTTTTATTTTAAAATTTCGCTGGACAAAAATACCCTTCGTTGAATATATTTTTTTTTTACACATTTTCATCAACCACGCAGCGCGGGTGTGGGGATTGTGATTCATCCTAGTAGGGGCCCTACGAGGTTGACATCAATACCTCGTAGGGGTCCTACGAGGTTAACACCATTATCTCGTAGAGTCCCTACGAGGTAAGCAACATAACCTAGTAGTGCCTCTACGAGGTAAATGGTATTTTGGTCATGCGACAGTTTTTAAAAAATTGGGGGGACTACTCAGCAAATTGATGGGTCTGAATAGAATTTGCCATCTATTAAATTGGGAAGGTTTTTGAACCAACTTAGTGGGCCGGGCTCGAGTCAGTGCGTGCTTTCATTATTCAGTAGTTTTGATTCTTCTTAAAAAAAAATTAGTTGAGTTCCTTGTGATTTCCTTGAAGAAAAAAAGAGGAACAAGGAATAATAAATTTTCGTTGACTGGTGTATGCTTTGTTTCTGGAAAGCCGGTTGTTTTTATAGAAGGGTATATGAAAAAAAAAATCTTGGGGGGATTGAATAAATAAGGAGAAGGTGAAGGGCGGTTCGATTGGGTCAACCCTCAGGTGCAAGCCCGATTAATTGAGCCCAGTTTTTATTTTTTATTTTGTTTGCTTAGCCTTTTTTTGCCCAAGCTTAGTTTTTTTTTCTTTGAGTTAGTTTAGTTTATTTATTTTATTTAGTTGTTTTTTGTTTAGTTCCTGGTTAGTTTTTATTTTCTTTTCTTACCAAAAAAAATAAAAAACAATTTCATTTCCTTTTATTTTTATTTTTATTTTTGATTTCTTTTGATTTTCACTCATCTTGTTTTACTTTTAGTTTCATTTTGTTTTTAGTTTCATTTTCCATCTAAATAAATCAAGAGAAGTCAAAGTCAGTCAAGGTCAGAAGAAAAATAATTCAATCAATAAACAGGAATTTCAGAGGTCAAACAAATTGCAATTGGCAAAATTTGAATTGTTGGAGCGGTTGCACACCAAATGGGGTGTGAACACGCTAGCGCTACTCAGTTGCACTAGACAGACTGCTGATTTAGGTGAGAATTTTCTAAACTCTACAGGTTCTGCTGTTGTCTGCTGCTGCTTGTAATGTATAGAAATAGCTTGTAAAAATTTTCTGCAAGTGCCGCGGCTTGCTTGTATAAAAATTATTTCTGCAATTTATTATTATGTGTTTGTTCTATGATTGATTATTTTGCCTATTGATGTGTGGTTGCAAACTTTAAAATGAATGTGGGATAAATAGGATAGTTTGTTTTTGAAATAAATTATTTTTGAAATCAATCGAGGATTCCCCAAAGCTTATAGGACAAAATAATTGTTAAATTGATAGTTAAGGTTGAATGTAACAACCCGGAAATTCTGAGCTAATTTAATTTTTTTATTTTGACAATTTTAATGAATTTTGATTATTTAAAATGAATAATTTTAAATAATATCGACGAGAAATTTATTTTGAATAGAATTAGAATGTATATATTCATATAGATCGTCGTTAGAATATAAATAATTATTTATAATTATAAAAGGAATGGAAAATGACGCGGTGGTTCGATAACTCGATTTCAAAATTCAAATGAATGTACATGATTCAAAATAAACCGGATTTTGGCGAAACAAAAAATATTAGAATCTAATTAGAATATCTTTCCAACGAATCCGAAAAATCAAAATTTCATAGCGGGAATCAATATTTATGCCCAGTTGAAAATTTAGAATAGACGCTATGGAAATTATACATGGCCCAAAAAGTCATATTTTGCATATGGATGAATTTGGACTCGAAACCACTTCCATTGAGTTCAAAATGCCGTTTAGAACTCCGAAAAGTATAACCTTCGATATATTCTGATATCAGGAATAGTGGCTATTGGCTGGAGTTGTTCGGTTAGTAAAACATAGCCCTTAAAAAGTGAAATTTTGCATACGAGCTCAGAATTCAACGAGATAATTTTTTATGGATTCACAATGACAAATTATTGTTGAGTTCCAAAGTGCGCGTCGAACGAAGTCAGTATGTGGCCGTGCGAAGCAAAACCATTTGTTCAAAAGCGGACAGTCATTTTACAAAGGAACATTATTGATACGACCTCGGAATTCGATTCTACTTTTTTTCTGGATTCGTATCATCTAATAATGGTTAAATCCAAGAGGACATGATTTTTGGAGTTAACGTGTGAGCGTGCAAGAAGACATGGTGCACCAAAATCACATTTTTAGAGCTTATCTGAGCATTTTTGTGATTTTTAACGGACGACCAAACGAACTCGGAATTCGACGAAACTTGTTTCGTTGGACTCGTCTTCACGTCTACTATGTCGTATCCAAAATCCGTGGCGATTGTAGATCGTTAGCGTTCAGGCGATAGGCGAGAAACTAGCATATAATCACTTCTACTCCTTTCCTTCGTTCAATTTTTCTCTTTCTCTTTTCTTCCTCTTTCCTTAAAAATGGAGAGCTCCTCCACCACCACCGCTGCCACCGCCCCCTACCCCGCTGCCGCATCACCTCAGGCCGTCGGCCGCCACCCCCACTTCCCCCTCCTCCTCCTCTTCCTCCTCCTCTCTCTCCTCCTCTTTCCCTCTTCTAATTTGCAAACCCTACCCCCAAACCATCACCACCTCCACTCCGCCGGCCCCACCACCGCCACAACCAGTCCCCCACACCCAATTAGGTCCGGCGATCCCTATGGCCACCCAATTCCGGTCGTGGGCCCCTCCTCCTCAAAAATCACATTTTTCACTAATTTCCCGTTTTGCACAAAACACCATGTCACTATTTCGCGTATAACTCCCAAACCGTGCGTTTCTAGCCAAAGTTCCTCAAGACCAAAGTCGAAGAGCAAGATTTTCTCTTCGATTTGGTACATGATAGTCCTATTTTGCATTGCGGAGTTGTAATGACCCGCATTTTCCAGGGATAGAATTAATTTATTTAATTATATAAATAGTGATATAGTGAATTAAATAGAGGTTTAATTAAATAATAGTGGATAATTAATTTAATTAAATAATTAAATAATATATTTAATTATGAAATAACCAGAAATAGTGAAATCACAATATAATGTGAACTGGGTCGTCCCCGGAATTTAATTCAGCTTAGAGTTGAATTATATTGACGAATATATTCAATCGACGTCACTTTGAAACGTAGAATTATAATATAATTATAATAGAGCTTGAAATGGCGCGGCAGTTCGCTATTTGGCGATTTGAACTTCAACTGAATATACATGGTTCATTTTATATCGGATTTCTGTGAAACAAGAAACGCGTGGAGCTGGTGGAGTATATCTTTTTAGTGGAAGAGAAAAATCGAGATTTCGTCGTGTAGATTTTGAGTTACGTCCAAATCAAATTTTGAAATAGTCGCTATAGAATCGTTTATCGACCGTATCGGTTCATTCAATATAAATAGAGATCGGGTTTGAATTTAGACAAGGTCCTTTTGGGAGATAGCGATAATTTAATTTTTAGAATTTTACTGTAATTTTTAATTAATTTAATAAGCAACTTTTTATTTGGAGTATTTGGCACCCTGTATCGACATTTCGGGGTTTCACAATATGAGTTGAACTACCGATATTATTATATTTTTGGGATCGGGAGACAGTGTTGATCACAACGGTATATATATATCAATCAGTAGCGAGATATACATGTATGTATGATCATTATACAAAACTCAGTAATGTACAAAGCAACTGTGTGGACTAACGAAGGGCCACCACACCTCTTTTCAACAAACCCAATCCTTACGAATACCCCCTCGTACAAGCCTTATGACCTAAAACCAAAGCTTGAAACCGGCCGTGGTTTCTAATTTTAAAAAACGTGAAAACCCACTACAGAAATTTCAAACGAAACTCAAACAAAATCAATAAATCCTAAATCATATGTATTTGAACTCAGCAAGAGTTTCTCTCCACCTTCATGACTGTTTTATGGCACTTGAAGTCTGTGTGTCGAAGTCAGGTGATAACCGTCGGTTAGGTTTAGGAATTTGGGGTGATTGAGGCATTGATTGTTGGGTTAAAAGGTGTATTTGGACTCATGGGTCGGCGGCAAGCTTGCGCGCACTCCCTGGTGAGGTGCGGCTGCTAAGTGACGAAGTCACTGAAGAGGTCATGACGAGCAGGTTCACGTCGAGTTCGGGGTTCTGGGTACTAAGGGATAAAGCATTCGAAGGGGATCTCAACGGTGGTTGCGGTTTTGAAATCAGTAGAGAAACAAAGAGTATGGGGTTTGTGAAAAGATCAATAATGGCCATTTTAAATTTTCTGGTGTTCGTGATTTTTGGGGAAGAAGCTTGTGGGAGCAGACGGGTTCTAATGCATGGAAATAGGCTTTTAGAAAGAGGGTGAGCCCAACAAAATAAATAGAAGTTTTAGTTTTAATTTAATCTGAATATCTGTACAAACTTGTATAAGCCGTATCTTTATCATACGATGTCAGAATCTGACGAAACAAGATCCGACAGAATCGTAAGGACGGACACTACCCAATGAAGCTGACTGGGAGTGAATCCAAGCTCGTTACAATTTATAGCAAAATAAATTGTCTGAATCAAGCGATGGTTATCGTCATTGACGATGATTGTCCAAATGTGAGTAAACCTCACCAACTCTGAACAGTTTATATTTTCATGTTGTATTTTTTTGAACTGTTAAAATTGTCTGATTGCTGTGTGTTGGTTGATTGATTGAACTGCTATTCAGTTAGTAGAAATATTATATATATATATATATATGTATATATATATATAAACTGTTAAATATCTATATGTCGATTCTGTTTATCATAATATTTAACAGTGAAGTGAAATCGATATTATTCTATTGTCTAACATCTGTGGTGCAGGGAAACAGGTTGGAGGAATCCAACTGGATTCCTCAACAGTTATTTTATTGTTTTTCATATATTGTTATATGATGTGATATAAAATCTGTGGGCAATTATATGTGCTTGGACGATATTGAACATCGTGATTTGATATGATTGAATACCATAACATACCGAATGTTGATAAGGGGATTTTCAAAGTGATATTGGAAATATAATATTTATAAAATGGAATATTTATAAATAGGAGATATTTATAAATAAGAAATGTTTATAAATTGGAATATTTATAAATAGGAGATATTTAAAAAGGAAATAAATTCAAAACATTTCTTTTTGAATGGAAAGGCCTGTGTGGTGGGTTTGGGGATTTTCCTGATGCTCCCGTTACAAAGGAGGTTATGGCGAATTTTCCCGGGAATTTAAGGAGTTAGAATATTTCAAGAATAAATTTGAAAAGGAAATATTTGTAAACCATTTACAAATAGAATTGGAAAGGGAACGTTATAAAAAGGAAATCATTTTTAAAGTGTAGAACCGTTATTTAAAAGTAAATCTTTTCAAATGAATAAAACGTTGTTAAAAAGGAAATCTTTATAAAGTGAATAAAGTAAATCGAATATGGTATTCGAAGGGAGTAAATCGAATATGGTATTCGAAGTTAGTTAATCGAATATGGTGTTCGAAAGGAGAAATCGAATATGGTATCCGAAGTTAGTTAATCGAATATGGTATTCGAAGTTAGTTAATCGAATATGTTATTCGAAAGGGGTTAGTCAAGTCGAGTTAGTCAAATAGAGTTAACCAGTTAGAGTTAACCAGTTAGAGTTAGTCAAATAGAGTTAACCAGTTAGAGTTAACCAGTTGGAGTTAATTAGTTAGAGTTAATCGATTAGAGTTAAAACGAACTAGAATTAATCAAATATAGTTATTTGAGACAGAGTTAGTCAAACATAGTATTCAGGGTAAGTTGCCATCTTGTACGACTGCTAGCGTAATTTGCAGGGCTGTAAATAGCCTACGACGGTCGGATGTTTCCTGAGGGAGTCAAGCGTAACCATTGTGATCGCTGCGATCTAGAGTCAAGCGAATGGAGTTTAATCGAATATTAGTTATTCGATAGGAGTTAATCGAGTTGATCGAGTTGAGAAATAAGTTAAGTTAAATAAGTTGAGTTGATCGGGTAGTTCGACCAAGTTAGTCGAGCCTAGTTAATCGAATCGAATTGGTCGAACCAAGTAAGTCGAGTTAGTCGAGTCAAGTTAAGTTCGTCGAGTTAAATAAATCGATGTTAGTTTCATCGAAAGGAGTTATCGATGTTAGTTTCATCGAAAGGAGTTATTGATGTTAGTTTCATCGGAAGGAGTTATCGATGTTAGTTTCATCGGAAGGAGTTATCGATGTTAGTTTCATCGAAAGGAGTTATCGATGTTAGTTTCATCGAAAGGAGTTATCGATGTTAGTTTCATCGAAGGGAGTTATCGATTATAGTTTAATCGAAGTGAGATTTTCAAATATGAGATATTTGAAAAGGAAGAGTTATCGAATACTAGTTATTCGAAGAGAGATTATCGAATATCGTTTATTCGAGAAGGAGTTAATCGAATGTAGGTTATTCGAAGAAGAGTTAATCAAATAGAGATTTCTCGAAGAGAGTTAATCGGCAAATTCGATTATATCGAATTCGGGAAAGTACTTATACTTTCCAGTGTTTAAATAGAGATTTATTTATTTATAAATAAATAAGTGTTAGGTTAATTATTCACTAATAAGAATAGAAGTTATAATTAAAGTTAGATAATTCGAAAGGAGGGATTATAACGTTATCGTTATAACCAATGTTTTAAATATAGAAGTGGATTAGTAAAATTGAATCCGAGAAAGGCGTAAAGAAGTTGTTAAAGATTAAAAGATAAACTTTGACCATTTCGAAGTTATAACGTTGTTCAGTTAAGGTCTGAGAGGTAATTATACCCCAACTTGAGTGACTTCCTTCTTAACTAAGAAATGGTAAGGTTTGATCGTAAAGGAGTTTTGGAAATGTTTTCCAAATGAGAATCAGAAATGTTTTCTGATAAAAGAAAAATAAGAATTTAGAATATAGGGAAACAGGAGATAAGTAAATAAATGAACTAAAGAGATTTATGTTAAATGATGTTTGTTCGATATAATTTCCATTTGGAAATAATATCGTTGGTTGCACACTTGTTTTTCTTTGATAGTTAACTCACCAACTATCGAAGTTTTGACCATTTTAACGTTGTTAATATGGAGAGACCGGTTGGATTATTATCCATAGAACCACTCTGTATTGGCATAAGCGTTGCGAATCATATATGCCAAAGATAATTGAAGACGGAGTAAAATGCAAGGGCTGTTGTATAAGTCTTAGATAACAATGACTAAGATGGATATACTGAATAGTGCCTTCGGTTTGTCCAGTCCCAGGACAACTTGTATGGATGAAGGTCTGACAAAGTATATTCAATGGATCGCGTAAGTTGATCTGTTCAAACGTATTCACGTTTGGTGGCGGAGGAATTCGTTTCTCTTAGATGTATACCCGTGTTATTTTTGGATAAGTCAATTTGTGATTTGGCGGGTATGACGATGTGACATTCTAAGTGAATGAGGATGACTTGTATGAATGAATGTCTGACAGAGTATTTCCAGAAAGGTCACGTACATTGATTTCTTCAACTTTACCAAGAGTGGAAGCGGAGAAGGAAACTTCTTTAGCTAACACGTAACGTACTGTTGTAGACGTCAATTAGTGATTCTGATGGATCTGACAATGTGGCATTCGAAGTGAATCTGATGTGATGATAAAGCGTAGCTTCTAGCCTCATCATCTGGTAATGACAAAAATCGGGCAGGCAGCATGGCTAAGTCGGTCGCATCGAAGTAGGGTGTATAATCACCTATCTAGTGAATATTCATTTGTTTCTTAAATCTATCAATGTTGTCCCATATATATACGGGAACGGTTGTTGATCCCAACCGTTGGTGATATACATTCGATACACTCAAGCGAAATGAGTGGTCGGTCATGTGTGGCTGAGTTGCAAGATGTTCTTGTTGAACTCCAGTGTATCGTTCCTAGAGTACACTGATCGGAAGGTGGTTCCATACCTTGTCGTAGTTGGAAATCCATTATCCAATACGTTCTTGCGATTTTGATTGTATACTATATATGTAGAACGTGAGATGAAAGCGTTTCTGCTAGTTAATATCTATTTGTACATAGACATTATTATAATATCAAAAGGTTTTTGATATAAAGATATTTTGGATTCTCATAAGGGAAAAACCCGTTCCGTTCTGCGGCGTGGTCTTATGAGATATCGTTTACTTGTTCATCTACCTGTTTAAACTGTTTTACTCACACCAGTCCCATGACTGTCCCGGAGTTTATTTGTTTTTTTTTCCCTAAACTCTTGGGTGCCTAATTTTGTACGGGCAGTCAAGTAGTCAGGAATTTACAGATATACTAGAAGAGCGTGGAGCAGGAGGCTTCAAGGTCATATAGCTATAGTTATTTCCGCTGTGTTGTAAGTGTTGTACTCTGATAAGTGCTATTGTATACATAACTGTTATATTTCAAAGTTATGTTATCTATTATATGTTATTCGTTCCGCTGTGAGGTTCGTGTTACTCTGATGTTGTGTTCTTCTTCTTCTTCTATTCTAAGTTTCTATCTTATCTATTTTCACCTTCTAATTTCTTTCATTAACTATTCGGTTATTTTTGACTCTTGATGTTCGATATGTGTTGTATATCAGATAACCAAGATCGCATTTTTCCGGGTCGTTACAGGAGTTGTCGGGAAAACGCGTCCAAAGTCTGCTGTCCGAACACTGTCAAAATGCTGTCTTTTCGCGATTTCCGGCGAAATGGCACATTTTCGGAAGGAAGACTAGGCGAAAGTTGTCCGGAATGGCGCGTTTAAGCTCGTAAAAAAGATGGTGTGAAGATTGAAGCTTGTTTGCAAATTCTGGATCAAGAACAGCGGATCCGAGTGTTAAAAAAAAGTGAGTTTTCTTCATTTTAAAGCTTCTATGGTTTTTGACAAATGAAGTATGTAAAAATATGATTTTTATATAACGAGATGAATAAAAATATGATTTTTATAATATATAGATAGAATAAAAATTGTTCTTCATATATATGGCGAAATAAAAATCTGATTTTTATTATATATATATATTGAAATAAAAATGTGATTTTTATAGCGATGATATAAAAATTCGATCTTTATTATGTAGGAGGTATAAAAATATGATTTTTATTATGTAGAAGAAGCAAAGATGTGATTTTTATATGAGTGGCAATATAAAAATATAATCTTTATTATATGAACAGCGGTATAAAAATAGAATTTTTATCTATATAGTAGCGGTGTAAAAATAGATTTTTTATCTATATAATATCAGTATAAAAATGTGATTTTTATCCATGTAGTGGCTACGGACAATGAAATTGACAAAAGGCGAGCGCGACGAAGATTTCTGCAAATGGATAGTCGTGGCGCTGGTTTAGCTAAACGGTGAGAACTTCTCACATTGAATTTTCTTTTCTAGTTAAAATATATACTAGGATGCAGACGGTGCTTAGTAGCACCCGACACCCGTCGTCCACAGACCATGGACGACTTGTTTGTTTGGTTGTGTAATTGATTGGATGATTGGTTTGAATTGGTTGTTTGGTGAAATGAGATTGATTAGATTGGTATGTGTATGGTGAAGCCCATTATTAGACCGGGGATAAGGCTATGCCTTATCCCGTTTCTAGTATCGTGCTGTTATGCCGCAGAAATTTTCTAAAATATGTTAGAAAAATAAAAATATTCATTTACAAATCGAACGATTTGTTTATGTACACTGATTTGACTGATATTGATTGGGACGATAAATTTTACACATCGCCCAACTGCACAAATAAAATTTGTGTTTGATTGTTTGAAACCCCTCACGGGTATTGGGATGATATATGACATACACTAATCCCAATAATTAGTTGTATGTCGATCGATTGATTGACAGACAGTTATAAGCGTTGGATATTTATATTTAATGCTTACGCAGTTGTGTGGTGCACTTTGGATGATGGTTGATTATATATCGTTGCTATTATATACATGTGTTGGGTGGAATCCATATAATTAACATTATATGGTAATTGATTGGGCCTCATTCCAATTGGGAAATAAAGAATATTATAAAAGAAAATTCATGTGTTGAATGAAAAATAGTCATGTGTTGATGATGCTCATGTGTTGAAACTATTCATGTGTTGAGTAAAATATTTTAACAATAAAATTTACATCTTTATCATATTTAAGATTAGACACTACTTTATGGTTGGAGTCTGATTAAAAATCAAACGATAGATACCATAATTTTATAAAATATATTACATAACAAAAATAGTCGTGTGTTGACAGTACTCATGTGTTGAAAAAATATAGATTCATGTGTTGAATAGAATAAATATTCATTGGTTGAATAGAATAACGAATTTATTGAAATATATAAAGCCGTGTTGATTAGAGTTGCGCTATTTTAACGTGAACGATATTTATATCGATTATATTCGTTTTTATAATGAATATAGAAAAGGTAGTGATTTAAAAATATAACGTTTTGAAAATATTATCATTTATATAGTAATGATATGAAATATTCAATTTTGATTTGAAATTGAATATAGTGTTGAAATGGTTTTGAAAACGAATTTAAAACGATTTATAAAATACATTTTAAAAGGAAATCGACGAAATATATATATATATATATATATATATATATATATTATATATATATATATATATAATGGCCTGAATAGAACGCGCCGCGCCGTGGTAGTTCGTGGATTTCGACCATTGACTTCGAATCGACATTACGGGAGATCCGACCGACGGATTCTCCTAAAACCGGAACCGTTGGGTTCGTATCGAAAAGATCTTTCCAATGAATATTTGAAATTTGAAATCTAACGGTTGGATTTGGAATTATGTCCAAATCAAATTTGGAAAAGGTCGCTGTAAGTGCAGTTCGATGGCCATTGATGGAAATCGACTGTACGGGCTTTGATAAAATTATTAAAAATATCAATATTTTGTGCTAAATCATAATATATGAATTGGAAAGAGCTGGGATGAAAAATCCCACATTTGAAAAGATAAAAATAGATTTTTATCGAAATGAACTAGTTTTGAACTAGAATTAAAATCAATTTATTTTTGAAATAAATAAATTGAATTTGAATTGGTTTTGAAAATAACCATAATTTCCAATATATATAAAGTGGAAGTGGATTTGAATCGAAATTGTCTTTGGAATATTTCGATGTTGGATTCCGTGATTATACAGATATGGTTATGGGAATTTGAAAGATATATTTATATCGTTATTTCCAATACGATATTTGTTGGTTTCAGAATTTGATATTGAATATAAGCCGGTATATTTTCTATTCAGAGCCTTGTATTTAATATCAAATGTGATTTGGGTTTGTCGTGAATCGTGCTTTAAGTGACATTAGTTCTTTAACCCAGTTAAAGACAGGATATTGATTTTTGAAAAGATTAAAACTAAGTGGAGTTTTAAGGAATCTTTAATTAGATTGAAATGTGAATTGATAATTTAAATTATCAAATCTGAAAGGTGATCAAGAATGAAGTACCACCAGTTTTGCTCCAAAACGATAGTTAAATCTTTAATTAGATTTGAACATGAAATGGTAATTGATTTTACCGATAACACCGTGGTGTTAGATATGGAGTATTACTAGTTTTGCTCCAGGGAATGAATAGGTTGGGATTGGGAAATAAAATAAATAATTACTTTGATGTGGTTCGCTAATCCCGACTAGTTTGGAAAACCATAAAATGGTTTGAAATAATATCCAAAGGAAGATTAAAGAATAAATTTAGAAGAATTTATCTTTGATAAAAATTAATGGGAACATTTTCCTAAGAATATGATTTTGTGAATAAAAGAATATTCTGAATTGGAATGAGGCGTATGTTGTGTTTGTGTAACACGTGTTTATTATAAACGCGGGTTATTCGGATAGGTCGGGTTTATACTCATTCTGAATAACCGATTCGACGATAAGTCGAAGATGAAGTCGGTGGTTGAAGACCGGAAGTCTTTACATCATTTGGGTGATTACTGATGATCTTGATTGGGCTGTACACCCAAGATGAGGGAATCAGTTGGTGATCGTCCAGACGTACTTGGAGATGGATGGATATGCGAGGAAAGTGCATCTGGTTTCGTTCAGATCCAGAACGAACTTGTAAATGGACTATGTGTCTGACATTGGATTTTATTCTGTGTTGATTGATCTCTATTAAATATACATCTGTTTGGCGGCGGAGAATTTATTCTCTTGCTTAACGCCCTTCTCTGAGACGTACGAGCTTAGAGGTTGTATATCGATGGACATCAGTCGCATGGAGTGAATTGCCTGTGTGGCACACCTAAGTGGCAATTGATCAAGGCTTCTGTTGAAAAGCAAAGTCTTATGGTTGATGATCAAAGCACGGCCTGTGTGGCGCAGCTTTGTGTATAACGTGAATTCGCGAGCCTCACACCTCGGTATGAGTCAAAAACGGGATGGTGACTGCAGGGAGAGCACGACGTTTCTTTCTAGCTAGTGGTGGTGTCAGTGACCTACCAGCCCTGACATTTATATACTTTTCACCCATGTGGTTGTTGGATACGAGGCGCCTCGAATATAGGTCTGTTAGTACCGGGAAACGTGTGCTCAGGAATTGCCAATCCTCAAAAGTAAGAGAGGACCGGCCCTGAAGATCCAAGGATTGCTGTGTGCGGTCCTGAGACATTTGCTAGAATGTCTCGAACGGAGAGGAGCTTGCCCCTTGCCTCGACTCATGACGGAAATCCAATTTCCAAAACGTGATATTTCGGTTTTATTTGTAGAACCTAGTATGACGACATAGTGGTATGGGTCATTAATGCCGCCTATGATTGATATTTATGATTGAAATTGTTTTGACACTATACACTTATAGTAATATCAAAATAATGTGTTTTAAACGTATCAAGCATGCTTTGGCTATTATAAGGTAAAAACCCTATCCTCTGGCTTGCGTTGCATTGTGTGATGGGACCTGGGTCTTATAATAGCTTCATTTTCCTTTATTTAGCATTGCGCCGTTTGTTTATGCACTGGTATTCTTGGGAGAGGAAACCCGTTCCGTGTTATACGGCGTGGTCCCTTGATTTACCGAACTTTAAAATAAAGATTAATAACTGTTTTAGTTCTTACACCAGTCCCATGACTGACCTGGAGTTTATTGTTTTAACCTAAACTCTGGGTGCCCTTATTTTGACATGGGCAGCTAGTAGTTTTGGTTTTGCAGATTAATATTCATAGGATCCTGATTTACAGCTGGAACGATGCTCGGAAAGCTCTGTATCCGTGCATTACTTCTAGTTGTGTTTTTGTATTATTTTCCTCTGCGATGTATTTAAATGTAATTTAAATCTCTGATATTCTTTGTTGTATAATATTTATTCATACTCTGTATATTCTTGTAATCTGATGGAATTGTTGTAATAACAATGAAATGTTCTTCTTTTTGCGTTCTATTTTGTCGTATTCTCAAGGTAATCCGGGCTTTCCTTACCGGGGAAGTTACGGGATATCACAGTTGGTATCAGAGCTTTGGTTTACAGAGCTCGAGAACAAGACACATTAGAACCGAACGAAAGAATTCATCAGATACTGGATTAGTAATATCCAATTAGAATGACTCGTTAGAGATAGGATCAGTAGTATCCTAGAACGAGTGTGAAGAGTATATTTTTCAAATGGAAACAATTTTGTTTTGAAAGTTAAATTCAATTATACGTATTTGAATATTTTATTTGTATTGAATTTGGACAATCGAGTATATAAAAGTTTTGCATATACGCGTCATGAACGTATATTCGAAGTTTTAATATACTGGATAAATATAGAATCACACTCCAGTCGCTTGGGGATAATTTTGGTGATGTCTGGACATCATCAGTATTTATGTTCGTGTTTCGAAGGTGTGATATCTATATATTTCCATTAGACTGGTGTGAGAACCAAAATATAGCTAGAATACATTGTTGTGAATTGGCATCAAAAATGTGATTTTTGTATATATATCAAAATTATGAATTTGAAACAATAATCAACTAATTGATTGATGGTTGTGTTGTTTGATTATTGTTTGATTATTTAAAAGTTGAACCTATAACCAAATTGTATCAAATAGTGAATTGTATTGAAAATTTATCGCATTTGCATGTATGTACATGTACTTACATTGAACAGGTATATGGATTAGATGTTGAGTAAAGAATTTAATTGCGTGCCCCACCAATAGGTAAACCTTAATGAGTTGGATGCGCAATTTTATTATTATATCAACTCCTGTGAATGCCATTGGATGCGGAGTGCTGGTTATTCTGTGTGTAATAATAAACGTCGCCATAGGATAGTAACAATTAATTTTGCACTACACTACATGGCATACTTCTTGAAGATAGGCATACTTCATCATATACCACATAAGCATTTGGAGCTTGTGTGACGAGGTTGAAGATTTACCGTACGAGCGAGAGGCTTGTATGGCGATGACTATATATTACAGGTTGAACTGATGACTGATATGGACCATATAAAATGTAACGGTAAATTGCCAGAATAATAAAAACCCCACACGGGTCTGGAGTTGACAATAATCACGTCTCTCTAGTTATTAGATACGGCACATGGATTATTTATTTCCCACACGAGACGAGGTGACGAGAATTTATTCTCTGGAGCAATTAAAAATACACACTCCCTCAGGCTTGGACAGGGTGACGAGAATTTATTCTCTGGAGTTATTATCTATACACGCTCCCCTGTAAACACTAGAATATATCACTATAAATATGTGTATGCTTTATAGGATTTATTGGGTACCTAATACGGCCCAATAAATTTCCAAACCCCTCCCCGTACAAAGGAGGTTATGGCGAAATTTTTAAAAAATTTAGGATGTTAGCCAAATTTTTGAAAAATTTGAAAAGTTATTAGAAACTGAAAAGTTGAAGAACTTAAGCCGTAAAGAAAACAATGGAAGTTGAGTTGATTTGTAAAACAACTTTCGGCTTCGTTCCTTTTCAGGGATGAAAAGTTTTAAGTGGGGGAGATTGTAACAATCCGGAAATTCTGAGCTAATTTAAAAATTTTATTTTGACAATTTTAATGAATTTTGATTATTTAAAATGAATAATTTTAAATAATATCGACGAGAAATTTATTTTGAATAGAATTAGAACGTATATATTCATATAGATCATCGTTAGAATATAAATAATTATTTATAATTATAAAAGGAATGGAAAATGGCGCGGTAGTTCGATAACTCGATTTCAAAATTCAAATGAACGTACAAGATTCAAAATAAACCGGATTTTGGCGAAACCAAAAATCTTAGAATCTAATTGAGAATATCTTTCCAACGAATCCGAAAAATCAAAATTTCATAGCGGGAATCAAAATTTATGCCCAGTTGAAAATTTAGAATAGACGCTATGGAAATTATACATGGCCCAAAAAGTCATATTTTGCATATGGATGAATTTGGACTCGAAACAAATTCCATTGAGTTCAAAATGCCATTTAGAACTCCGAAAAGTATAAGCTTCGATATATTCCGATATCCGGAATAGTGGCTATTGGCTGGAGTTGTTCGGTTAGCAAAACATAGCCCTTAAAAAGTGAAATTTTGCATACAAGCTCAGAATTCGACGAGATAAATTTTTATGGATTCACAATGAAAATTATTGTTGAGTTCCAAAGTGCGCGTCGAACGGAGTCAGTATGTGGCCGCGCGGAGCAAAACCATTTGTTCAAAAGCGGACAGTCATTTTACAAAGGAACATTATTGATACGACCTCGGAATTCGATTCTCCTTTTTTTTTGGATTCGTATCATCTAATAATGGTTAAATCCAAGAGGGCATGATTTTTGTAGTTAACGTGTGAGCGTGTAAGAAGAAAAGGTGCGCCAAAATCGCATTTTCATAGCTTATCTGAGCATTTTTGTGATTTTTAACGGACGGTCAAACGAACTCGGAATTCGACGAAACTTGTTTTGTTGGACTCGTCTTCACGTCTACTATGTCGTGTCCAAAATCCGCGGCGATTGGAGATCGTTAGCGTTCAGGCGATAGGCGAGAAACTAGCATATAATCACTTTTACTCCTTTCCTTCGTTCACTTTTTCTCTTTCTCTTTTCTTCCTCTTTCCTTAAAAATGGAGAGCTCCTCCACCACCACCACTGCCACCGCCCCCTACCCCGCTGTCGCATCAACTCAGGCCGCCGGCCGCCACCCCCACTTCCCCCTTCTCCTCCTCTTCCTCCTCCTCTCTCTCTCCTCCTCTTTCCCTCTTCTAATTTGCAAACCCTACCCCCAACCACCACCACCTCCACTCCGCCGGCCCCACCACCGCCACAACCAGTCCCCCACGCCCAATCAGGTCCGGCGCCCCCTATGGCCACCCAATTCCGGCCGTGGTCCCCTCCTCCTCAAAAATCACATTTTTCACTAATTTCCCGTTTTGCACAAAACACCCTGTCACTATTTCGCGAATAACTCCCAAACCATGCGTTTCTAGCCAAAGTTCCTCGAGATCAAAGTCGAAGAGCAAAATTTTCTCTTCGATTTGGTACACGATAGTCCTATTTTGCATTGCGGAGTTGTCGGGAAAACGCGTCCAAAGTCTGATGTCCAAACATTGTCAAAATGCTATCTTTTCACGATTTCCGGCGAAATGGCACATTTTCGGAAGGAAGACCACTAGGCGAAAGTTGTCCGGAATGGCGCGTTTAAGCTAGAAAAAAAGATGGTGTGAAGATTAAAGCTTGTTTGCAAATTCTGGAACCAGAACAGCAGATCCGGGCGTTCGAAAAAAAAGCGAGTTTTCTCCGCTTTAAAGCTTTTATGGTTTTTGACAAATGAAGTATGTAAAAATATTATTTTTATATAACGAGAAGAATAAAAATATGATTTTTATAATATATAGATAGAAAAAAAAATTGATCTTCATATATGTGACGAAATAAAAATCTGATTTTTATTATATATATATATATATATATTGAAATAAAAATGTGCTTTTTATAGCGATGATATAAAAATTCGATCTTTATTATGTAGGAGGTATAAAAATATGATTTTTATTATGTAGAAGAAGCAAAGATGTGATTTTTATATGAGTGACAATATAAAAATATAATCTTTATTATATGAACAGCGGTATAAAAATAGAATTTTTATCTATATAATAGCGGTGTAAAAATAGAATTTTTATCTATATAATATCAGTATTTAAATGTGATTTTTATCCATGTAGTGGCTACGGACAGTGAAATTGACAAAAGACGAGCGTGACGAAGATTTCTGCAAATGGAGAGTCGTGGCGCTGGTTTAGCTAAACGGTGAGAACTTCTCACTTTGAATTTTCTTTTCTAGTTAAAATATATACTAGGATGCAGACAATGCTTAGTAGCACCCGACACCCGTCGTCCACAGACCATGGACGACTTGTTTGTTTGGTTGTGTAATTGATTGGATGATTGGTTAGAATTTGGTTGTTTGGTGAAATGAGATTGATTAGATTGGTATGTGTATGGCATAGGCCATTATTAGACTGGGGATAAGGCTAGGCCTTATCCCGTTTCTAGTATCGTGCTGTTATGCCGCCGAAATTATCTAAAATATGTTAGAAAAATAAAAATATTCATTTACAAATCGAACGATTTGTTTATGTACACTGATTTGACTGATATTTATTGGGACGATAAATTTTACACATCGTCCAACTGCACAAATAAAATCTGTGTTTGATTGTTTGAAACCCCTCACGGGTATTGGGATGATATATGTCATACACTAATCCCAATAATTAGTTGTATGTCGATCGATTGATTGACAGACTGTTATAAGCGTTGGATATTTATATTTAATGCTTATACAGTTGTGTGGTGCACTTTGGATGATGGTTGATTATATATCGTTGTTATTATATACATGTATTGGGTGGAATCCATATAATTAACATTATATGGTAATTGATTGGGCCTCATTCCAATTGGGAAATAAAGAATATTATAAAAGAAATTTCATGTGCTGAATGAAAAAATAGTCATGTGTTGACGATGCTCATGTTTTGAGAATATTCATGTGTTGAAACTATTCATGTGTTGAGTAAAATATTTTAACAATAAAATTTACATCTTTATCATATTTAAGATTAGACACTACTTTACGGTTGGAGTTTGATTAAAAATCAAACGATAGATACCATAATTTTATAAAATATATTACATAACAAAAATAGTCGTGTGTTGACAGTACTCATGTGTTGAAAAAATATAGATTCATGTGTTGAATAGAATAAATATTCATTGGTTGAATAGAATAACGAATTTATTGAAATATATAAAGCCGTGTTGATTAGAGTTGCACTATTTTGATGTGAACGATATTTATATCGATTATATTCGTTTTTAAAATGAATATAGAAAAGGTAGTGATTTCAAAATATAACGTTTTGAAAATATTATCATTTATATAGTAATGATATGAAATATTCAATTTTGATTTGAAATTGAATATAGTGTTGAAATGGTTTTGAAAACGAATTTAAAACGATTTATAAAATACGTTTTAAAAGGAAATCGACAAAATATATATAATATATACATATATACTATATATAATGGCCTGAATAGAACGCTCCGCGCCGCGGCAGTTCGTGGATTTCGACCATTGACTTCGAATCGACATTACGGGAGATCCGACCGTCGGATTCTCCTAAAACCAGAACCGTTGGGTTCGTATCGAAAAGAGCTTTCCAATGAATATTTGAAATTTGAAATCTAACGGTTGGATTTGGAATTAAGTCCAAATCAAATTTGGAAAAGGTCTGTGTAAGTGTAGTTCGATGGCCATTGATGGAAATCGACTGTACGGGCCTTGATAAAATTATTTAAAATATCAATATTTTGTGTAAAATCATAATATATGAATTGGAAAGAGCTGGGTTGAAAAATCCCACATTTGAAAAGATAAAAATAGTTTTTTATCGAAATAAACTAGTTTTGAACTAGAATTAAAATCAATTTATTTTTGAAATAAATAAATTGAATTTGAATTGGTTTTGAAAATAACCAGAATTTCCAATATATATAAAGCGGAAGTGGATTTGAATCGAAATTATCTTTGGAATATTTCGATGTTGAATTCCGTGATTATACAGATATGGTTATGGGAATTTGAAAGATATATTTATATGGTTATTTCCAATACGATATTTGTTGGTTTCAGAATTTGATATTGAATATAAGCCGGTATATTTTCTATTCAGAGCCTTGTATTTAATATCAAATGTGATTTGGGTTTGTCGTGAATCATGCTTTAAGTGACATTGGTTCTTTAACCCAGTTAAAGACAGGATATTGATTTTTGAAAAAATTAAAACTAAGTGGAGTTTTAATGAATCTTTAATTAGATTGAAATGTGAATTGATAATTTAAATTATCAAATCTGATAGGTGATCGAGAATGGAGTACCACCAGTTTTGCTCCAAAACGATAGTTAAATCTTTAATTAGATTTGAACGTGAAATGGTAATTAATTTTACCGATAACACCGTGGTGTAGATATAGAGTATTACCAGTTTTTCTCCAGGGAATGAATAGGTTGGGATTGGGAAATAAAATAAATAATTACTTCGGTGTGGTTCGCTAATCCCGACTAGTTTGGAAAACCATAATATGGTTTGAAATGATATCCAAAGGAAGATTAAAGAATAAATTTAGAAGAATTTATCTTTGATAAAAATTAATGGGAATATTTTCCTAAGAATGTGATTTTGTGAATAAAAGAGTATTCTGAATTGGAATGAGGCGTATGTTGTGTTTGTGTAACACGTGTTTATTATATACGTGGGTTATTCGGAAAGGCCAGGTTTATACCTATTCTGAATAACCGATTCGATGATAAGTCAAAGATGAAGACAGTGGTTGAAGACCGGAAGTTTTCACATCGTTTGGGTGATTACTGATGATCTTAATTGGGCTGTACACCCAAGATGAGGGAATCAGTTGGTCATTGTCCAGACGTACTTGGAGATGGATGGATATGCGAGGAAAGTGCCTCTGGTTTCGTTCAGACCCAGAACGGACTTGTAAATGGACTGTGTGTCTGACATTGGATTTTATTCTGTGTTGATTGATCTCTATTAAATATACATATGTTTGGCGGCGGAGAATTTGTTCTCTTGCTTAACGCCCTTCTCTGAGACGTACGAGCTTAGAGGTTGTATATCGATGGACATCAGTCGCATGGAGTGAATTGCCTGTGTGGCACGCCTAAGTGGCAGTTGATCAAGGCTTCTATTGAAAAGCAAAGTCTTGTGGTTGATGATCAAAGCACGGCCTGTGTGGCGCAGCTTTGTGTATAACGTGAATTCGCGAGCCTCACACCTCGGTATGAGTCAAAAACGGGATAGTGACTGCAGGGAGAGCACGACGTTTCTTTCTAGCTAGCGGTGGTGTCAGTGACCTACCAGCCCTGACATTTATATACTTTTCACCCATGTGGTTGTTGGATACGAGGCGCCTCGGATATAGGTCTGTTAGGACCGAGAAACGTGTGCTTAGGAATTGCCAATCCTCAAAAGTAAGAGAGGACCGGCCCTGAAGATCCAAGGATTGCTATTTGCGGTCCTGAGAAATTTGCTAGAGTGTCTCGAACGGAGAGGAGCTTGCCCCTTGCCTCGAGTCATGACAGAAATCCTATTTCCAATACGTGATATTTCGGTTTTATTTGTAGAACCTAGTATGGCGACATAGTGGTATGAGTCATTAATGCCGCCTATGATTGATATTTATGATTGAAATTGTTTTGACACTATACACTTATAGTAATATCAAAATAATGTGTTTTAAACATATCAAGCATGCTTTGGCTATTATAAGGTAAAAACCCTATCCTCCGGCTTGCGTTGCATTGTGTGATGGGACCTGGATCTTATAATAGCTTCATTTTCCTTTATTTAGCATTGCGCTGTTTGTTTATGCACTGGTATTCTTGGAAGGAAACCCGTTCTGTGTTATACGGCGTGGTCCCTTGATTTACCGAACTTTAAAATAAAGATTAATAATTGTTTTAGTTCTCACACCAGTCCCATGACTGACCTGAAGTTTATTGTTTTAACCTAAACTCTGGGTGCCCTTATTTTGACACGGGCAGCTAGTAGTTTTGGTTTTGCAGATTAATATTCACAGGATCCTGATTTACAGCTGGAACGATGCTCGGAAAGCTCTGTATCCGTGCATTACTTCTAGTTGTGTTTTTGTATTATTTTCCGCTGCAATGTATTTAAATGTAATTTAAATCTCTGATATTCTTTGTTGCATAATATTTATTCATACTCTATATATTCTTGTAATCTGATGGAATTGTTGTAATAACAATGAAATGTTCTTCTGTTTGCGTTCTATTTTGTCGTGTTCTCAAGGTAATCCGGGCTTTCCTTACTGGGGAAGTTACGGGCTATCACATTGATACTCTTTGAGGTGTCTAAGGAACGGTAGAGTTTGGAACTCAAACGGGTTCTTAAACCTTCAATCATGTTTCTATGTTGATTCGTGGCACACTGATAATCCCTGTCTGAACCTGGCCCAGACTTGTATTTATATAATCCAAAGTTGTCAATTTTAACATATTTTTTAAAAGCTTCTTTAGAGCCATAAGTTTTGCAACTGATTTTTCGACGAAAAACTCTCTTCTTCTAGTACATGCGCGCTTGCCCATGTACAACCAAAATTGAAATTCTTTTCAAAATTTAAATGATTTTGGTCACAATTCAAGTCAGAATGAATTTCAAGCTGAATTTTTTTTCGATTGAGGAGAATTTATCTAAGTGATTCGACTGGTACCCTAAATGACTAAGCAATGTGCTGAAAATCAAAACAATTTCAATACATTTTCAATGATTAAAACCAAAATGATTTTTGTAATTCGAGTGGAGATATAAGTTTGGTTATCGAATATGAAAAATGTGTTGCGAACAAGCTAAATTTCTGGTGATGTTGGTTATGGAAATAAAGAATGGACAACTTTTTAGAGAAGAGGTGGATGAATTTTTAAGGTCAACTAGTGAGGAGCACATAGAAACGACGAATTTAAAAAACAACATCTTGAAGTCTGATGTGTCTACCAATTTTCTTGAAGAAAGCCCAAGTGAAATTGATCAATTAATGCATGAAATTTGGATTTGTTGCGAGGAAATCAAGTAATGGGCACGAACTTTATATGAAAAACAAAATCAAGAAAATAAAGACATCGAAAACATGCATTTCATTCAAGAACATGCTCGATACACTATTGAACTTTTGCAAAATCTAAAAAATCAATTACTGGAGGGTACATAACGTTGATGAATTTGAGGATTTCGTGAAACCTGGTTTAACTTGCTTCGAAGAACTAGTTCTAAAAAGAAAAGATTGCAAATTAAGTTGCATTGAAAGTCCTAGGATAGTTATTCAAATTGCTCTACTTATAGCTAAGGTTACGGACTTGTACAACAACTTTAAATCCCAATCTAGTGACAAACAAGTTTCCGCCAAAGCTTCTTTTGAAAAAAATAACCAGTCAGTAATTTCGTCATAACATTACAAAACAATTATTGATGATCTTGATGATATGACTGTTAATGAAAATGAAAATTTTGAAAAATCTCTGGTGGGAAACACTGATTTCTATGAAATTGAAATTCAAAATCAAACCGATGCTTCTACTGAAAATTCAGCTCTTACTGAAATCGAAAATTTTCAATTAACAACTTTTGAAATTGATAAAAATCTTAATAAAGTTGTAAAAATCTCTGCAATCGATTTGAATTCAAATTCTCTTAAAAACGAAGACGTCAATCTTCAATTTTATCTTCCTCTCTCAAATTTTGAAAATTTTGAAAATTTAGCAACTTTATATTGTCAACTTGAAAGAAATGACGAAGTTGGTAATAACTGTATAGGTGAGGACGACTTTGATGAGAGAAAACTTCTTAAACCGATGGACGATAATGTTGTTGGGTCAGGAATTGAAAATGATACATTTGAAAACTTTGAAATTCTTGAGGTTGATAACAACAAAATTACCGAAGGTGTTCTTAAACAAAGTGATGATTTTTCTGAAACTGTTGAAACCCCTTGCGACTTGAACGTTTCAACTGAACCTCACTTTGATCACTTGTTTTTCAATAATAAATTTCTGCAATATGTGGACTATTTTTGGAATAACACTGTTTCTGAAAAACAATATTTTGAAATTTACTGAAAATTCATTTGTTTGGTTTTAATTTTAGGTTTACGAATGAACCTTTAGTCAACAACATTTCAAATATCAAAGAAAAACCGAACAAAATTTCTCAAAACAAGTGTGGGGGTGAGAATGATGCACATGTCTCTCAATTTATACATCATCTAAACAAGTCAAACTTTGTTTTTGAAACTTTTGTTCAACCCCGGCTCGATGACCTCTCTTTAGTTGCTACAGAAATTCGATTCGATTTTGTGATTAATTATAAGCTCAAAATTTTAAAATTAGCAATTCAAACTTTTGAAAAACCCAAATTTGTTTTTTCCAAATCTGAAATGTGATATAAAATTCTTTATGATTTGGTTTTATGTGTTTCAGTTGTGTCTCATAATCTTAATGAGGCTAATCCATTGGTCCATTGTGGACCGGTTCATCTATTCGATGACTGCGTATTTTCTGCACATATATCCGGTAAGCCACGCTGTAACACCCCGCCTCCGCTAGGGTCACTCGCAAAGGAATGCACTAGCTTTAGAGGGGCATTATTGGTAAACATGCACAGAAATATCACAAGACAGAACATATAAAATAGCGGAAGTAAAATCGAACTTTCATAAACATGAATACATAAGGTCTAAAGCCTTTTACATCAGAGTACATCAAAACCTGTCTTGCAATAGTAAAGAAGCATAAAGACTTTTTCATAAATTATTCCCCAAATAAAAACAGTAAAGTAGCCATAGCCAGGAAAAGTCCAAGCCATCCATGATGACCTTCAAGCAGAAGAAGTCCGAACTAAACAGCAGTGTTTCCTCCCTGTAACCTGGGGGGGAAACGGAAGAAAAGAGGCGAAACAAAACGGGTCAGTCAAAAAGACTGAGTAAGCCCTATCTACTATTAGTATAAAAACTAGTAAAGTTAACTGACATGAGAAACTGAGATGAACATAAGCATGATAACAAGATAGATAAGCTAAATCAAAATAACAGGATGAACTACTGAACTCAGATAAACTAAGATGTCATGATAAATTACGATGTCAAGACAAAACAAGGTATCACATCGTCAGGTTCCTATCAAGTATAATATCCCAAGATATCTATCACGTATAACGTCCCATGGTATCTATCCTGTATATCTGCTCTGCACCTACCGTACTAGTATCCCAACTGTATTACGTGTTATCCGTGAATGACCCTTACTCAAAAGTCGTGTAATGGTCCCTGTCAACCTAATATGCCGCATATATAGGTTACTCAACTCATATGTTTCTTTCCATGTATAAGTTCAATTCTTTGCCATAGGCTGTACGGGCTTTCCCATGTAAACGGTTTATCCTTGAAGTTGTTTTGGACTGCAACCCTTGATCTAGTTGTGTTTCCTTACGATGAACTATCGCGCGTCCACTTAGGATTTATGCCACCTAGGACCGCTAGGGATTATGCTACCTAATGAACGTTTCCGTGTCTCGGTTTGGGTTTTGGCCACCTAGGACCACTATGGATTACGCCACCCGTCAACCGCGCCCTTGATCCCACGTATGTATCGTGAATCGTTTTCCATGTCTAGATGCACATGTTCCCCAATGTGCCATCCGAGTTCCGTGCCAGGGCAAATCAAGAAATATGGAACTCGGTCGGGAGCTTTAAATCGTCTGCCGATGCAGATATCAAGGTCTGTTTTTGTACCCGTGGCTATGGTCCCACGTGACCCCTCCCTCAACTACTGAAAGGCAATCCAAGAAAAATCATGTGTAAGAACCACTCCACGGCCCCACTATAGCCCACTTTCCTACGGGCCAACCTCACCCATGACTCGATAGCAAGCACATGGTCTGTTGGGGATTCCCTGCCTTTCCGCACGTACACGATTGACTAAAGATGGTAGGTAGTCGGCGATGCGCTATCCAGGGCAAAAACAAGAATCGTCGACTCCACGCTAATCCATCCCAGTCTTTAGGTTGCTCGCATAGCAACCAAGGCATACTCTTGGTCCTTCTAACGCAGACCTTAACCTCTCATGGGCCTAGTATAATTACCTGGCAGCCCACAGAGGGATCCCAAGAATATCCTCACGTCCCCCGAAGCTTCCACTTCGGCACCCAGTGCGCTGGAGCTTTTATCCAAGTCAGATAACTTGCTCCCCCTCGTATACTAAGCGATGACTTACCGTATCAGGTTACTCATCGTTTTGAGAATTAGTCCTATGTCCTTAGCTAAGAATTATTACTTAGTTACCCTTAACTAAGGTTTACCACTTAGCTTCCTTTCCCGTTATCCTTGATTAACCACGGTTTTCTACCTAGTTCTTCTAGCTAGGGTTTGTCTATTGGGTTAAGTGTTATCATTCAAGTCCATGACTTAACCCGCCCACGAATCACGTCAAAGATTGGCTAAGTATTTAAGTTCAAGACTTAGTCCCACAAGTTGGTTAAGTGTACCCAGAGGCTCATGACTTAACCCTATCAAGTCAAATTGGTCAAGTACTAGCTTACCTTAATCCTATCGGATTATCTTGCTAGATCGATTAAGCATAGATTATCTTAATCCCATCAAATTATCGAGTCGGATTGGTTAAGTATAGGTTGGCTTAACCCCATCCTCTAATCGTACTACAATGGTTAAGTATATTCTAAAAAGGTCTTGTGACTTAACCTTATCAGGTCCGCGTATTAGATTGGTTAAGTGTAAGTTACTTAACCCCATCAAATCATCATGTATAATTGGTTAAGTATAAGTTGCTTAACCCCATTAAATTATCACGTTAAGTTGGTTAAGTATTGGTTACTTAACCTCATTGAATTACCGAGTTTAAATTGGTTAAGTGTTTAACTTAACCCCATCGAATTACCGTGTTTAGATTAGTTAAGTGTGGATTACTTAACCTCATCTAATTACCGTGTCGGATTAGTTAAGCGTAAATTACTTGACCCCATCCCCTAATCATCTTGTATGGTTAAGTGTCATTAAGAAAACTTACTTAACCTTGCCAAATTATCATGTTGGATTGATTAAGTGTTGGTTAACTTAATCCCCGTCCACTCGTCGTATAAAAATGGTTAAGCGTCATTAGGCAAATCAAATCACTTAACCTACCCAACCTTGTCATGTTTTGTTACGTATCATTAGCCTAACCAATTTACTTAACCCATTTACCCATATCATATTTGGTTAAGAATCATTAATCAAATTAACTTAACCCTATCATGTGGCATTAATTACTTAATGCACCCCAACCTCTCACATTAGACTTTGTTGTGGTTACTAGTTAAGCCGGTCGGTTCCGGGTAGCTTTACACCACAACTTGGTCTAACCTCAGGTTCAAGCACAACATGACCAACTTCTCACATTGGGTCTTATTGTTTGCAACTACTAGTTAGGCCGGTCGGTTCCGGGTAGTTTTACGTTGCAAACTCAACCCAACCTCGAGTTGGCCACTTTCAAGTTTAGTCTAGTGTCATGTTCATAGTCAAGTTTTCAAGCAATTGGGTAGACCTAACTTAATAGGTAAATTCCCAATGGGTAGGCCTAACTTAATAGGTAAATTTCCAAGCTTATGTTTTTATGCATACTTACATGTCAACTTCCATGTTATATTTCAAGTCATGTTTTCAAGTATAAACACATGTCATATTTAACGTTACATGTTGTCATGTTTATACCCATTTACCCAAGTCATATTCATGTCATTATGTTTCCCCATAATGTGACCCCAACGCTTTTTAAACTAGCATATACGTTCGCAACAACGTAATGGACTAAAAGAAGAGACTTGACAAAGGCATGACAAAAATGGATATTAAGCCACAAGTTAATCATGGTGGCAAATGAGGCACAAATGTGTTCATTAGCTTGCATGTTACTTTCTTAAGCCTCACAAAGACATGCATAAACCCAAACTTGCAACATAAGCGAATCATGGTGACAAATGACATGGAATGATGACTAGAAACTCGCATATATCATCATATAAGGGTTATGACTTCATATGCAAGTTGACATAAAAGGTATGAAGGTTCTCATGTTGCATAATGCAACATTTCAACATAAAGGTTGAAGCTTTTAGCTCATAAGATCAAGATGATGACTTCATAAACTTGCATGACATGATAGCACAAATCATACCCAATGATCAAACCCAAATTTGCAACATGAACATTTAACTTCATAGTTAATATCTAAGAGTAGGGAAGGGCTTACATTGCTATGAAGGCCTAAATCGATTAAGCTAAAACTTGTGATGAAGCCTTTGCATGCCATTACCCAAAACCCCAAAGATGATCCCTCCAAATCAATGAAAACCCCCTCTTTATGAACAAAGATCAAAGCTTTAGCCTTGAAATCAACTTGAGAGGCTCTCATACTAACATAGAAACTCTCTAACACTCTCATGATCATGAAACCTCTCATAGAAATGAAGTGGATGCTAGGATTTTGAGTGGAGGCCATGAGAGGAGCAATTTTGCCATAGTTTAGTTGCATGAATGAATAATGAGGATTTAGGATAGGTTAGGGTCTTATTTATAGATTAGGCAAGTGTTTTAGGTCATAGGATTAAACCTAGATTCAATCCAAGCCATCAAAGCATGTCTTGGGGAAGAAGTCAAGTGTAGGAACCATCTAGGGCCTTTAGATTAAAGATGAACCATGAGAACCATCCAAATGCAAAATCTGCATTTGAGCGAATCGGCCCGCGGGTTGACAGCCAAACACCCTGGATTAACCCCTAGTCGACCCAGCGGGCTCGGGTCGACCTCAAAAATCGGCCGGTTCGGTTATTCCCCTCTCCCAATTCGCTGTTTTGAACATTTTTGCATATTTATTTATTTAATTTTCAATTATATATATATATATATATATATATATATATATCAATATATATATATATTTCTCTGCGCAACCCATTTCACTTAATTAAGTATCCTTTAATTTGGGAATTTTTCGTGAAACTTCGCGAGGCCATATCTTGGTCATACGGACTCCGATTTTCGAAAACTCGGACTCTATTTCGCGTATTTTTCCGAGACGAACGCAATGGCATAGCCCGTTTCACCTGATTCAGAATTTAAAATTAAATTCTGCCTTGATTCTCGTCTTAATCATGTTATCGAAATACGGGTTGTTACATTCTCCCCACCTTTTAGGATTTCGTCCCCGAAATCTCCAAGTTAGGAAGAACATATCCTACCGTCCATCATCCATCTACTCAAAACATCATCCACAAGCAACCATTGTCCTTAGATGATTTCTAATGCTGTATGAATATATGCAAGACGTGTGTGTACATGTTCCTTAGCTAATGCTAATGATCAGGCCTGAATAATATTTCTAATGCAAAAATATGTATAGTGTCATGTATCCAACGTGTATGCAAATAGTCCTAGTCATATAGATACTATATGCGTGCACAATCATTCATTCATATGCAACAACCGCATGATAATACACTCGATTTCATCCATAAACAAGTATAAATACTCGTGCATATGCAATATGAAATGTGACCGAGTCGAGCTAGTATCTAATGTGTATTCGCGCATCCACGAGCAACCACTTGCAACCACTTGCAACCATATCAATCATAACATGTTTCAAATACATGTTTACATCCATAGGGTTCTACCTAGGATTCCCTGAAACAGGGTCGAGAAGATAAACAAGACAAACTCCTTACGGGGTTTGTAACAGAAAATAGGACCGAGAGGATGTCCACAAAAGATAGCCTACAAGTAAGCTCTACCGAAAACAGGGATCAAGAATATACTCCCAAAAAGAGATATCATGCGCGTATCTAGTCTTTAACCATCAAAGTCGTCTTTCCTGAGCTTAATTCCATCGTGCCTTGACCGTCTTTTAACTTCACGATTTCGCAGCTTCTTATTTCCTGTTTCCATAACATGAGCTAGAACTCATTTCTTTGTCGCCTCTCGTTCCACTTGCACTTATCCTTTTCCTAGAATACTTGACGCAAACATGACTGCGTACTCATGATCTCATGCAAGCTTTCCAAAATTCACTAGTGAATCTCGGACCTCGTACCACAAGGTATTCCACGTAGAAAAACTTTCTCTTGAAAGTAAACAGATGCCAACCAGGTTATCAAGCGCACTTACTTGGTTGATTTCCATAACCCGTGCATAAGTGAAATAAACCATCCGTCTTATCGGCGAACACCACTCGATCGGGCTTCAAATTTCCAATAAAGGCATCAAGGGATTCTAAGTAATTAATCATGATCGAACCCAAAATGGTTACACGAGACTTTGAGGGTATTACCAAGGCTAGTCAAAGAGTCTAACTACCCTCCTATCAAAACCGAGAGTGGCACCCCTTACTGGATAACCACTTCATCCATAACCGAGGCATGTTATTCTCAAATCCAAAACAAGTCATGAATAAATGGACCGGTTCTCCACAGGACTTGAGACAAAAATGGGATTCTCTATTACGCTAGTACTTAAGGTGCAGAGACTCAACTATCAAAGCAAACTTAAATGATGTGGGGATCAAAACAAAGTCTTGGCGGGATGATAGAAAAGAAGAGCTAAACTTTTAACAAGATCGTTACCCTCCTTCCGAGGTACCCTAGAAATAAGAGCATACTATTACCCTCCCGATGATCTTGTCCTTGTCCCATAATACTTAACTATCCACCCCGTTTTACCATGCCAAAGGTACTCTCTCGTCATGGGTTTCATTGTTCATCTTTCTCCCTCCTTTGAGGACTAAGCCATACCAACCAGTTGCTCATCCTTAAGCTCGTATCCTTTATCCTCTTTCTCACTATCCTTATAACGCGGCCACTGGTCTCTCGAGAACCACCTCCATCGCATGGAAAGCACTTTCGTAGATAGAAAAGACTAGTCGCAGTTAAAACCACTGTGACTACAGATGGAGGAAAGAAAGGAAAAGAGATTCAATTAAGCAAACAAGGATAGTGCTAATGGCCTTTGGGGAATAGCCTTTTTCTTTTAAAAGAAAATTTTCTTGAAAAATGCTTCTTTATAAACGATTTTCAAATAGTTTTCAGAAGGTCTTTAAAAACTTTTTCCCAGTCTGGTAACCTTCTGCTCTGATACCAAATGTAACACCCCGCCTCCACTAGGGTCACTCGCAAAGGAATGCACTAGCTTTAGAGGGGCATTATTGGTAAACATGCACAGAAATATCACAAGACAGAACATATAAAATAGCGGAAGTAAAATCGAACTTTCATAAACATGAATACATAAGGTCTAAAGCCTTTTACATCAGAGTACATCAAAACCTGTCTTGCAATAGTAAAGAAGCATAAAGACTTTTTCATAAATTATTCCCCAAATAAAAACAGTAAAGTAGCCATAGCCAGGAAAAGTCCAAGCCATCCATGATGACCTTCAAGCAGAAGAAGTCCGAACTAAACAGCAGTGTTTCCTCCCTGTAACCTGGGGGGGAAATGGAAGAAAAGAGGCGAAACAAAACGGGTCAGTCAAAATGACTGAGTAAGCCCTATCTACTATTAGTATAAAAACTAGTAAAGTTAACTGACATGAGAAACTGAGATGAACATAAGCATGATAACAAGATAGATAAGCTAAATCAAAATAACAGGATGAACTACTGAACTCAGATAAACTAAGATGTCATGATAAATTACGATGTCAAGACAAAACAAGGTATCACATCATCAGGTTCCTATCAAGTATAATATCCCAAGATATCTATCACGTATAACGTCCCATGGTATCTATCCTGTATATCTGCTCTGCACCTACCGTACTAGTATCCCAACTGTATTACGTGTTATCCGTGAATGACCCTTACTCAAAAGTCGTGTAATGGTCCCTGTCAACCTAATATGCCGCATATATAGGTTACTCAACTCATATGTTTCTTTCCATGTATAAGTTCAGTTCTTTGCCATAGGCTGTACGGGCTTTCCCATGTAAACGGTTTATCCTTGAAGTTGTTTTGGACTGCAACCCTTGATCTAGTTGTGTTTCCTTACGATGAACTATCGCGCGTCCACTTAGGATTTATGCCACCTAGGACCGCTAGGGATTATGCTACCTAATGAACGTTTCCGTGTCTTGGTTTGGGTTTTGGCCACCTAGGACCACTAGGGATTACGCCACCCGTCAACCGCGCCCTTGATCCCACGTATGTATCGTGAATCGTTTTCCATGTCTAGATGCACATGTTCCCCAATGTGCCATCCGAGTTCCGTGCCAGGGCAAATCAAGAAATACGGAACTCGGTCGGGAGCTTTAAATCATCTGCCGATGCAGATATCAAGGTCTGTTTTTGTACCCGTGGCTATGGTCCCACGTGACCCCTCCCTCAACTACTGAAAGGCAATCCAAGAAAAATCATGTGTAAGAACCACTCCACGGCCCCACTATAGCCCACTTTCCTACGGGCCAACCTCACCCATGACTCGATAGCAAGCACATGGTCTGTTGGGGGTTCCCTGCCTTTCCGCACGTACACGATTGACTAAAGATGGTAGGTAGTCGGCGATGCGCTATCCAGGGCAAAAACAAGAATCGTCGACTCCACGCTAATCCATCCCAGTCTTTAGGTTGCTCGCATAGCAACCAAGGCATACTCTTGGTCCTTCTAACGCAGATCTTAACCTCTCATGGGCCTAGTATAATTACCTGGCAGCCCACAGAGGGATCCCAAGAATATCCTCACGTTCCCCGAAGCTTCCACTTCGGCACCCAGTGCGCTGGAGCTTTTATCCAAGTCAGATAACTTGCTCCCCCTCGTATACTAAGCGATGACCTACCGTATCAGGTTACTCATCGTTTTGAGAATTAGTCCTATGTCCTTAGCTAAGAATTATTACTTAGTTACCCTTAACTAAGGTTTACCACTTAGCTTCCTTTCCCGTTATCCTTGATTAACCACGGTTTTCTACCTAGTTCTTCTAGCTAGGGTTTGTCTATTGGGTTAAGTGTTATCATTCAAGTCCATGACTTAACCCGCCCACGAATCACGTCAAAGATTGGCTAAGTATTTAAGTTCAAGACTTAGTCCCACAAGTTGGTTAAGTGTACCCAGAGGCTCATGACTTAACCCTATCAAGTCAAATTGGTCAAGTACTAGCTTACCTTAATCCTATCGGATTATCTTGCTAGATCGATTAAGCATAGATTATCTTAATCCCATCAAATTATCGAGTCGGATTGGTTAAGTATAGGTTGGCTTAACCCCATCCTCTAATCATACTACAATGGTTAAGTATATTCTAAAAAGGTCTTGTGACTTAACCTTATCAGGTCCGCGTAATAGATTGGTTAAGTGTAAGTTACTTAACCCCATCAAATCATCATGTATAATTGGTTAAGTATAAGTTGCTTAATCCCATTAAATTATCACGTTAAGTTGGTTAAGTATTGGTTACTTAACCTCATTGAATTACCGAGTTTAAATTGGTTAAGAGTTTAACTTAACCCCATCGAATTACCGTGTTTAGATTAGTTAAGTGTGGATTACTTAACCTCATCTAATTACCGTGTCGGATTAGTTAAGCGTAAATTACTTGACCCCATCCCCTAATCATCTTGTATGGTTAAGTGTCATTAAGAAAACTTACTTAACCTTGCCAAATTATCATGTTGGATTGATTAAGTGTTGGTTAACTTAATCCCCGTCCACTAGTCGTATAAAAATGGTTAAGCGTCATTAGGCAAATCAAATCACTTAACCTACCCAACCTTGTCATGTTTTGTTAAGTATCATTAGCCTAACCAATTTACTTAACCCATTTACCCATATCATATTTGGTTAAGAGTCATTAATCAAATTAACTTAACCCTATCATGTGGCATTAATTACTTAATGCACCCCAACCTCTCACATTAGACTTTGTTGTGGTTACTAGTTAACCCGGTCGGTTCCGGGTAGCTTTACACCACAACTTGGTCTAACCTCGGGTTCAAGCACAACATGACCAACTTCTCACATTGGGTCCTATTGTTTGCAACTACTAGTTAGGCCGGTCGGTTCCGGGTAGTTTTACGTTGCAAACTCAACCCAACTTCGAGTTGGCCACTTTCATGTTTAGTCTAGTTTCATGTTCATAGTCCAGTTTTCAAGCAATTGGGTAGACCTAACTTAATAGGTAAATTCCCAATGGGTAGACCTAACTTAATAGGTAAATTCCCAAGCTTATGTTTTTATGCATACTTACATGTCAACTTCCATGTTATATTTCAAGTCATGTTTTCAAGTATAAACACATGTCATATTTAACGTTACATGTTGTCATGTTTATACCCATTTACCCAAGTCATATTCATGTCATTATGTTTCCCCATAATGTGACCCCAACGCTTTTTAAACTAGCATATACGTTCGCAACAACGTAATGGACTAAAAGAAAAGACTTGACAAAGGCATGAAAAAATGGATATTAAGCCACAAGTTAATCATGGTGGCAAATGAGGCACAAATGTGTTCATTAGCTTGCATGTTACATTCTTAAGCCTCACAAAGACATGCATAAACCCAAACTTGCAACATAAGCGAATCGTGGTGACAAATGACATGGAATGATGACTAGAAACTCGCATATATTATCATATAAGGGTTATGACTTCATATGCAAGTTGACATAAAAGGTATGAAGGTTCTCATGTTGCATAATGCAACATTTCAACATAAAGGTTGTAGATTTTAGCTCATAAGATCAAGGTGACGACTTCATAAACTTGCATGACATGATAGCACAAATCATACCCAATGATCAAACCCAAATTTGCAACATGAACATTTAACTTCATAGTTAATATCTAAGAGTAGGGAAGGGCTTACATTGCTATGAAGGCCTAAATCGATTAAGCTAAAACTTGTGATGAAGCCTATGCATGCCATTACCCAAAACCCCAAAGATGAACCCTCCAAATCAATGAAAACCCCCTCTTTATGAACAAAGATCAAAGCTTTAGCCTTGAAATCAACTTGAGAGGCTCTCATACTAACATAGAAACTCTCTAACACTCTCATGATCATGAAACCTCTCATAGAAATGAAGTGGAGGCTAGGATTTTGAGTGGAGGCCATGAGAGGAGCAATTTTGCCATAGTTTAGTTGCATGAATGAATAATGAGGATTTAGGATAGGTTAGGGTCTTATTTATAGATTAGGCAAGTGTTTTAGGCCATAGGATTAAACCTAGATTCAATCCAAGCCATCAAAGCATGTCTTGGGGAAGAAGTCAAGTGTAGGAACCATCTAGGGCCTTTAGATTAAAGATGAACCATGAGAACCATCCAAATGCAAAATCTGCATTTGAGCGAATCGGCCCACGGGTTGACAGCCAAACACCCTGGATTAACCCCTAGTCGACCCAGCGGGCTCGGGTCGACCTCAAAAATCGGTCGGTTCGGTTATTCCCCTCTCCCAATTCGCTGTTTTGAACATTTTTGCATATTTATTTATTTAATTTTCAATTATATATATATATATATATATATCAATATATATATATATTTCTCTGCGCAACCCATTTCACTTAATTAAGTATCCTTTAATTTGGGAATTTTTCGTGAAACTTCGCGAGGCCATATCTTGGTCATACGGACTCCGATTTTCGAAAACTCGGACTCTATTTCGCGTATTTTTCCGAGACGAACGCAATGGCATAGCCCGTTTCACCTGATTCAGAATTTAAAATTAAATTCTGCCTTGATTCTCGTCTTAATCATGTTATCGAAATACGGGTTGTTACACACGCTTACCCTCTTATTCTCTTTCCCTTTCACTAAGATATGTTTGATTAACGACTGTGGGGGCATAGACTATTTTTAAGTGTAGGGTGGTGGGGGAATTTACATTACATCAGCAATCAAATTTTATGAACTAGGTCATTCGTTGAACAAGGATTAACTTAAAATTCATAGATAACACCTTGGTTCTTTATTGATAAGTTGAATTGTTGGGTTATGGGAATGAACATTAATTATTTCTGGGTTGTAATGTGTCTTTTTAAGATGCTAGCTTGAGACTGTGTAGACGCTAGTCGTGTTCTGGAGCAAGCATGTCAACCCTTGTTGTAACAACCCACCTCCGTTAAGGTCACTCACAAAGAGAATGCATTAACTTCAGTGGAGCGTCGTAGGTGTATAGAACATATAAATTACAAAACAGAAAAAATTTTAAATAGCGGAAAATATATAAAACTTTACTTTATTGATAAACAACAGCTTGTACAAAGATTGCTTTCCAATACCCATTACAAAAAAGCATCTGTCTTCTTTAACAAAATAAAGAAGCATGAAATGATATTCCCCAATAAAGCATGAGCCAGCTATAGCAGTGGAAAAGAGAGTCCAAAGCAATACATCGTCAATCTTCGAGCTTGGAAAGAAAACTGAGCTAAGTGGTTATATTCCCTCTCTGTGAACCGGGGGGGGGAGGACGGAAGAAAAGAAGGCAAAAGAAAACGGGTCAGTCATAAGTCTGGTAAGTCCAGTGATTAATTAGCATGTAATCAGGTAAAAGGATCATGACATGAATAAACTGAATACCAGACATAACCATGGTGATAAGCATAGCAAGACAACAAATGATGATCGTTAGATATGACAAGGTAAGATACACTGAATGCGCTTTGGTTCTTTCTCAAGTTTCCTATTTTCTCTGCACCACCCAACTAGCATCCCAACTACTGTCTTTTAAAGAATGATTCGTATTCCCTACTAGTATCCCAACCAGTATCTAGTGAAAAAAGGATCCATATCCCCTACTACTGTCCCAACTAGTATTCTGTGTTATACGGTGATCCCAACCCCGCAAATGTGGTAGCCTTCAGGTGTGCATCTAGTATGAGGATCTCACCTCAATCAGCCTAATTGCCATGAAGATGTTAGATGTACCCTTACTACCCTATCAATCGACTCCCTACTTGTATTAATTTTCCTTGTGTCTATGTCAGTCGGCCCTCTCTTGTGTGTAGATACCCTGTGTTGGTCCCACCATAAGGTGTATCAATCCTTATGATAACAACCCGACACGATTCAAGATGCACAGAGTGTAACTACTGGTACCCAGTGCCTGCTTTTTCCCACTCCGGAGTACTGCACGCCCGTAAACCGTCAGAACCTACACTGACGTACCCTCTGGCGCTATTTTGACCGCTTATAATCAGCCCAGTAATCGTGCCCTACCCTGCCTAGTTCAGGGTACCATGATACATCTATGTGGGTTACTGTTGAAATGGGTCCCCGTTACTAGGGTTTCCTAATGGTTAAGTTTAAGGGCCTATATATACAAATATTACCCACCTACACGAGATGTACTTAACCCTCACACCGATTCAAGCATGTTTATTTAACGGTTAAGTTTGTGGGCCTATATATACTAATATTACCCACCTACACGAGATAGACTTAACCCTCCCACCGATTCAAGCATGTTTATTTTACAGTTAAGTTTGTGGGCCTATATATATTAATATTACCCCCCCCCCCCACATGAGATGTACTTAACCCTCCTATGTATCATGACAATATGTATTATTGGTTAAGCTTGCCTTAACCCTATCCACTTCATTCATGTAATATTAGTTAGGTGTTGTCCATTCATGTTAACTTAACCCACCCGCACATCATGTTGTATTGGTTAAGTGTTTTCTATTAACTTAACCCCACTCGTTCATCATGTTATATTGGTTAAGTGTTGCCCTCTTGTGTTACTTAACCCTATCATACATCATGTTATATATATTGGTTAAGTGTTGCCTTCTTGTGTTACTTAACCCTACCATACATCATGTTATATCGGTTAAGTGTTGCCTTAGTTAACTTAACCCTTCCATTTTTTTAATTAACATATTGTACTGGTTAAGTGTTGCCTTAGTTAACTTAACCCTACCATTTGTTTAATTAACATGTTGTACTGGTGTTGCCTTAGTTAACTTAACACTACCATTTGTTTAATTAGCATGTTGTACTGGTTAAGTGTTGACTTAGTTAACTTAACCCCTACAATTCTTCACATGTCTTGTTCATTAGCATTAATTGATTTATTAATGCACCAACCTCTCACATTAGATCTGCGTTGTTGCGGTTACTAGATGTGTCGGGCGGTTCCGAGTAGTTTTACACCACAACTCAATCTAACCTCAGGTTTTTCTTGGGCATGATGCACTAACCTCTCACATTAGATAGGTGTTGTTGCGGTTACTGGATGTGTCAGGCGGTTCCGGGCAGTTTTACACCACAACTCAATCTAACCTCGAGTTAGGCATGTTCATCCTTTATTTAATTTACATATTCGTCATTTATGTCAAGTTTATATGTAAATTATCCACAATTGTTGTCATGCCACATTAACTATGTTCATAATTAATGGTATATAAATTTTACCATTTCATGCTATTAATCATTTACATGATTATGAGTCAATCTATGCCATTAGCATGTAATTTAATGTTTTACCCCAACGTTTCCCCCTGTTATTCGTTCGCATAATTTACATAGAATGTTAGGCTCGCAAATTAGCCTAACTTATAAACAAAAGGGAAAAGAAAGGGACATGTAGCATTCCAACAGGCATAAACAATATAGATCAACATGTGTAGTATAAATTTGGGATAGAACGACATAAACTTAATTAAGCACATGAATGTGATCTTACATTTAAATTAGATCCAATTAACATGCAAACTAGCATAGCTAATTGTGTAAGCATGAAGTTATATAGATCTTAAACATGGGTACTAGCTTGGATCTAAACATGTAAGCATGTATGAACATAACTTAGCATGTAACTTACATACATAAAAGAACCACAAATTTAATACAACATGATAGGTTCAATGGCATCGGTCCCAATAGTCTCATAGGCAAGATAGGTTTTACTATGTCAGTCACAACAGTCCAATAAGCATGATAGGTTTTACCATGTCAGTCACAACAGTCCAATAGGCATGATAGGCTTTACTATGTCAGTCACAACAGTCCAATAGGCATGAGCAATTCAGAATTGACAAAAGGATAGGCACGAATAGAGTCAGGCATAGTTCTTGATCCAGTTATTACAGTCATGATTTCTTATTAGGTGTTCACACCTAAACAATAACTGTACTTACAGAAAAAGAACGGATCTTGATTTCTGGGATCTGATTTCTGAATTTGAAAAGCTATCCTTTGATGTAGACTATTGATTCTCTAGTTTGGACTTGATTTGGGGCTTTCTAACTTGATTTCCAGTTTAGCGAAAAATGGAGGCTACGCTAGTTTGGCCATGGACAACATGACGGCTTCAGAGAGCAAGGTTATGAGGTTTTAGGGTTGAGGATTGGGGTTGTTTATATAGAAGTCTAGGTTTAATTCTGGCCTTTAGATTAGTCTAGGAGAAATCAGAGCCATCAAACCAAAGAGATGTGTCATCCAGCCAATCGTAGCATGACACATATGCCCTAATACCTCAAAAATCAGTCATTGTCCAATCAGAGAAGGCCCCATCAGCGCAGGGTTGTAAAAATTCGTCACTGCCCAGATCTGGCTGATGGGGTCGAACCCTACAGGGGAGGGGGGTCGACAGCTATGTTGACCCCGGTGTCGACACTAAAGAGCCTGAGTCGACATAGGTGTCGACCCAGCACACCCCAATCGTGGTCGGTTCCGCGTTTCCTCCTCCCGCCTTCGCTGTTTTGAATATTTTATTTTAATTCTGGTTTAAATTGAAATCTTCTAACCTCCATAACTTCTTCAAATTGTATCCGTTTTACATAAACTCAGACTCTATCTCAAGTAAAATTCCGAGACGAACGCAATGGCCCAACCCGTTTCCCTTAATTCTTCTTTTAAACATCAATTATTCTTTAATTATCTCTTATGTCCCGTTTTAAAATTACGGGGTGTTACATTCTCCCCTCCTTAAAGGATTTCGTCCCCGAAATCTCCAAGTCAAGAAGAATGTAACGTCCATCTACTCAACCATTCAATCACAGGCATCCATTGTCCTTAAAAGGTCTCTAATGCTTTTTATGAACATATGCATAGTGTGTTTATATGTCGTTACCCAAATGGAAAACCAGGCGGTCTGCTGATTCAGTTGACCTCCTTAATGCTAATTATGTCAGTGCCATGAGTCCATCATGTATGCAATTATTCCTAATCGTACCTTATAACTTCTACATGAGTGCACAATCATTCATACAAATGCAACATCCATATGATAACACATCAAGTTTCAATGCATATATATATATATATATATATATATATATATATATAAATTCACTCATGCATATGCAATATGGAAGTGACGGAGCCGATCTAGTGCCTAATGTGTGTATATGCATCCACTAGCAAACACTTACATCCACTTGCATCCACTTGCATCCACTTGCATCCACCAAACATAACATGTCTCAAACACATGTTTACATCCATTGATTTCTTCCTAAGGATCGAGGATTGCAGCGAGAGGGTATACTTAAAAGATAAAGACTAGAAAATAAACTTTATAGAAAAAGAGAGATCAAGGATATACCCCCAAATAGGTTATGATGCGCATATCTAATCTTCAGTCTTCTAAGTCGCATCTTCTTGAGCTTCACTCCATATTGCTCTGACTGTCTTAACTTCACGATTGCGTAGCTTCTTAATTTCTGTTTCCAGAATATGCGTTGGAACTCATTTCACTGTCGCCTCTCATTCCACTTTTTCTTCTTATAGTATACTTGGCACTACAACTTCTGCCGTGTTATGCTAACATTTCCTCAAAAAGGTCTTCCAAAATCCTATTCACCCTTTATGTCAGAGGATGATAAGCGGTGCTCAAACATAACTGCGTACTCATTGCTTCTTGCAAGCTTATTTATTAAGGTGACTAGAGGTCTCTTCTCTACTTAATTTATCCATTGCGTCAGCTATCTGAGAGTCTTTTCTTTGTGAAGTCCCTATATAATTCAAAAGCGTAGGTCTTACTCCTAGCGATGCCGACTACTAACTTAACCGAAGGTTTTAAAATCAAGGTTTGATATGTATTCTGAACTTTTCCTTTTCACATAAAGAGGACTTGAAGTCAACCTTTTTCTTCTTAAGGCATCCGCTATGACCTTACCCTTACATCAAAATGGCGCCTAGTCCTGTGTCGCATGCATCTTTGTATACCCTAATCCTTTTAATACCGTAAGGTAGAAGTCAAAACTGGGGTTGTTGTAAGAGCCTTCTTTGGTCGTTGGAAAGCGATATCACAATCAATATCTCGAGCAAATGTTAGATTCTCCTTCGTTAATCCAGTAAGTGGGCTAATACCTACGCAAAGTTCTTAATGAACTTCCTATATTAGCCCGCTAGTCCAAAAAAGCTTCTTACTTCTGTTGCATTCCTTGGGACCTTCCAGTCTTGCACCACAACTACTTTTGCGGGATCTACTGCTATCCCTTCGTTGATGCCACATATCCTAGAAAACTTACTTCTTCTCTCCAAAAATGACATTTTCGGAGAACTCCACCTTAAGATGATGCTCTTGGAGGGTATCCTAGACTTCCCTTAGATGCAAAGCATGTTCTTCCTCATTCCGAAATGTCATATATGCACAAGCGAAGTGAACCATCTGCCTTTGTAACGAAAACGACTGGAGCACCCCATTTAGAAATACTTCACCTTATGAACCCTTTTTCAAGTAACTCTTTTACTTGTTTACTGAGCCCTTCCTTTCCCTTGGATTCATGTGTCGTACAGGTAATGCAACTGACTTTGCATTATCAACTAGATATATGCGAAAGTCTATCTCGCGTTTTAGGGGACAAACTCCTAACCTAATCAAAAACATCTGCGTACTCATGGACTATTCCAACGGATCGCAAATCGTCGATATCTGCATCAAGTGATTCTAGGTAGCTAAGACAAACTGATCCCTTAGGATTGCACGAAATCTCGAGGGTATTCCCGAGGTAAGTCAAAAGTATAACTACCCTCCTATCACAATTACTAGCTAACCAATCCATGCCTAGAATCAACCCATAGCCCATGAAACCAAAAACATAAGCATTACACTTAGACTCAATACTTAATATAGCTATTCTCAAATCCTTATAAACCAAAGATAAATGAGCCAAACCACCAATCGGACTTGAGACAATAATGGGATCTTATACTATACAAGCACTAAGGTGCAGAGACTCAACTATAGGAGAAGATATAAACGAATGTGAAGCGCTAAAATCAAAAAGAGTACTAACAGGATGATCAAAAAGAAAAGTAGACTTTTTTCAATAGAAACTCTACTACCTCTCTCTTAGGTACGCTGGCAGTGAGGGCATGCACTTGCCCTCCTGAAAATCTCGTCCTTTGTTGTTGCCCATGTCCTTAATTATATGACCCGTTATACCATAATAAAGACACTTCCTCTTGTCTTAGGATTTACTATTATTTCTTCCCTTCTTGTCCTGTGATTCTTCAACTTACACCTCTTTCTTTTTACCTCCTTTGTGAACCAAGTCCATATCCATGAGTTTCTCATCCTTGGGTTGTGCTCCTTAGCCAAACTCCCTCATTCTCATCTTTTCCATCCTTGTGTGACATGTTGACAAGTCTCTCGAAAGCTGCCTCCATCGCACAGAAAACCCTACAAAGCTTGAAAGAAAATTAGCCGCAGGTGAAACTACTGCGGCTATATGGAAGTTGGGCACTTCTTCGCCCTTTGACAGGTGTCGTAGTCTCATCAAGCCTATGGAACCATGCCGCGATGAGGTTACCTCCCGGAAACCCAGGAGCCCCGGAGAATCAGTAAAGAAGGAAAATAAGGATTCAAATAGAGGATTAAAAGATAGTGCATATGGCTTTGGGGAATTTGCCTTTTAAAAACAATACTTTTCTCTTGAAAAACGCTTCTTTAAAACATGTTTTAGAAAACATCCCTTTTAAAATATGCATTTGAAAAGTCTTTTATCTGTTCTGGTAACCTTTCGCTCTGATACCACGTATAACACCCCACCTCCGTTAAGGTCACTCATAAAGGGAGTGCATTAACTTCAGTGAAGTGTCGTAAGTGCATAGAACAGATAAATTACAAAACAGACAAAATTTTAAATAGCGGAAAATATATAGAAATTTACTTTATTGATAAACAACAGCTTGATAAAACAGCTTGTACAAAGATTGTTTTCCAATACCCATTACAACAAAGCTTCTGTCTTGTTTAACAAAATAAAGAAGCATGAAATGATATTTCCCAATAAAGCATGAGCTAGCCATAGCAGTGGAAAAGAGAGTCCAAAGCAATACATCGTCTATCTTCGAGCTTGGAAAGAAAACTGAGCTAAGTGGTAATATTCCCTACCTGTGAACCTGGCGGGGGGGGGGGGGGGACACCCCACGTACATTAATGTCACTAACAAAGGGAATGCATTAACTTCCATGGAGCGTTTTAATTGTGTATAGAACAGAAACTTAACAACAAGACATATATAAAACAGCACTCAAAAATTTAAAACTTCATTTTTAACACAGCGGTAAACAAATAAGTTTGATTACATCATCAAAAACCAAAGACTAGAGTCAAGTACATAATATCCATCTTGTCTAAATCAGAGTACATAGAATGAAAAACATAACCCCACATAAAATAGCCATAAGTAAGATAGGCTGAACTTTTACTTCAGCGATCCAAGCAAACTTCCAGAGAAAGAGATAAAGCTGTCCAAATCAAGCACCACTAGTACGAGTCCCACCCTGAGCACCTGGGGGAGGGGGGAAGGAAGAAAAGAGGTGGAAACAAAGTGGTCAGACATAAAGTCTGGCGAGTGCAATAACTTTAAGAATATAATTATTAAGTAACTAGGACAAGGCATAAGCTGGAAAATAAGGAAATGACTGTGAACCAATGGGTATGACAGAGCAGACCACGGGAATAACATGAACAAAGATAACGTTAAAGGCGTGCCTAATCACTATAGGATAATTACTACACTACACCACACCAAACATCCTAAAAGTTGATCCCGCCTACCAAACTTAATAACGATAATGGTAGTTTCGTGTACCCCTAGCTTCCTTCATAGGTGCCGCCTACCCCTATCTACACTAGGTGTACCCACTACCCTCATTCGATCGACTCCCTAACTAGTAGATACTTGTACTGGCCCCACAGTGGGGTGTATCACTCCCTAAAGTGGCAACCCGATATCACCAAAATGCACGGCTTATATCTACACGATGCAACACCGTCTTATCTACGAGCCCGGGCCCATACACGCATATGACCCCATTGGACTTGCGTTGCCATCGCTAACCCGTTTTGACCTCTTACAATCAAATCCAGTACGCATGTCCCGTCCTCGACTTGGGTCGAGCCCACAAAGATACTTAATGGTTTACTAGTTTGAAAAGGGCCCCCATGCATGACACAAGCTTTCCACCTATGCTTAGTCCCCTCTAAGGTTTTTCCTCACTTAACCCCATTCTTATCCATGTCTTCTTACATGTTTCAATCTTGGTTAAGTATATCTAATCGTATTTCACATGCCACCCAAGGCACCCACTTGATTTTCACATGCCACCCAAGGCACCCACCTAACCCCTCACGTCCCACCACATGTTTATCTGGTTAAGTGTTTATTAATTCATGAACACCGTAACCTTGTAAAGACCTTCCACATTAGACTGGCATTTGTGGCAGCTGGATTTGCCGGGCGGGTCCAAGCAGTCTTACACCACAAACGAGCCTAACCTCGTGTCTTTACAACTGTTACGCATTTAATTCATGCCTTCGACCTCTCACATTGGACTGGCATTTGCGGCTGTTGGATTTGCCGGGCGGGTCCGGGCACCTTACACCACAAACGAGTCTAACCTCGTGTCTTAAGCGCTTTATTATTACACATCTTTATTTATCCCAAAGTGGATTAATATCCCTATTCAAAATTTGTAAATAAATTCCAAATATACTTATGTCCATAATTGTCTCAATTATGTCCATAAAAGCCATTTTTTCTCATTAATGTCTTAATTTAATTATATGCCATTTTCAAGGTCATTATGCCAATTCTTAGTATGTGTATATTCAATATTACCCCCATCGTCCCCACGTTGTTCGTTCGTTTATCATGACATACATGTATATTAGACTAACAATTAGTCTAACTCATAAAAGGGAAGAAACATCGCAAATTTGCATAATACATAAAATGGATCTAATCTTGCAAATAAGGATTACAACATAACTTGCATAACTTGTTATTGTCATGAATCTATACATAGGCCTAAAGGTGTGAACTTGCATATATGTAATATAGTTTTCATCCAAAACTTGCATAGTCTATAATCATAAAATTGCATAAAACTATGTACATCATAGTTCTAAATCCAAAGGTGTAAACTTGCATATATATATATATATATATATATATATATATATATATATATATATATATAGTTTTAGGCCATAGTCATAAACATGCATAAAACTATGTACATCATTGATCTAAATCTAAAGGTGTAAACTTGCATATATGTGAATCCAATTTCTACCTAAACTTGCATATAGTCACTTTATTTGATTCACATGTAAACTTGTGTATAATTCATATAGAAACTAGTATATAATCTACACCCAAACTTGCATATAAAATGATATCAAACGTGAATCAAGTTGAACATAGGTGATTTGGCATATGAAAAGTGATCCACAGCAAAACTATCATTATAAACAACTAGCATATGTTCACAAAATATCACATTTTTCCAATATCTCACAAACATAGCCATATAACCCAATTTATAACTTAACCCAATTAATTTATTAATTATCTTATTAAAGATATTGAACTCACAACTCAAAGAAGGTCTTGAGTTCTAGAATCTGAATTCTGAAATTGATTTAGCTCGCCTTTGAAGTAGACAAATTCGTTGTTGTTGTTATAAATTTTGAGTTGATTAGGTTCTCTTTCCCTCTAGTTGGTGGCAGCTACTCTAGGTTGCAAGGTGATAGCATGACGACCATGGTTCTAATTTTTATTTGGTTTTAGGGTTTGAGTCTACGTGTGTTTATATAGAATTTAGGATTAATTTAGGCCATCCGATCAACCTAGAATCAATCAAGACCATCCAGCTAAGATAGGGTGAAACCTCATCCCTAATGACTCAGCACCGAGTCACAAAATTGTCATCTCTCAGATTTTCCCGGGAGGGGGGGGGGGTCGACCCCCAGGTCGACCTGGCCTTGGGCGGCAAATTTCCTGCCCTGCCCAGTTCTGAGTCTGAAGTCGTTTTTGAATTTAAATTCGAATTTCTGGAAACTTCCGACAGCTATTCTTCATACGAAGTCCAATTTACGCAAACTCAGACTCTGTCTCAACCAAAATTCCAAGATGAACACAATGGCGTAACCCGTTTCCCTTGATTCTCACATTTGAAATTAAGTATTCTTTAATTTTTTAACTTTAATATTTAAATTTACAGGGTGTTACATTCTCCCCTCCTTAAAAATTTCGCCCCTGAAATCTCCAAGTTAAGGAGAATGCATATCCTAACATCCAATCATCCATCTACTCAACCATCAAACACAGGCATCCATTGTCCTTACAAAATTTCTATTGCTGTATGAACATATGCAAGAAGTGTTTGCATATGTTCCTTACCTAATGCAAAATCAGGCGGCCTACTGATTCAGTTGACCTCCTTAATGAAAATCATGATAGTGCCATGCATCCATTATGTATGCGAAAGAATCCTATCAATACATACTATTTCTACATTTGTGCACAACCATTCATCAAAATACAGCATCCATATGATGACACAACCATTAATCAAATATGCACACACATTTATATGCAACATGAAGGTGATTGAGCCGAACTAGTGCCTAAGGTGTGTGTATATGCATCCACGAGCAACCACTAGCAACCACTTGCATCCATTTGCATCCGTCAGACATAACATGTCTCAAACACATGTTTCAACCATAGGGTTCTTCCTAACTAAAGATCGAAGATGTCATCACAGAGATAATACTAAAAGATAGGACAAGTATCAACAAAGTGGTAGAAAAAGGAGAAATTAAAACATACCCTCAAAAAGGAAAGGGTACAACGTACGCATCTCATTTTCCGTCTCCCAAGTCGCGTCTCTATGATCATCTCCCCATTGCACTTTGACTAACTTGACCTCTTTGTTGGGAAGCTTTTTGACCTCCGATCCGAGAATGCATGTAGGAGCTGGTCTGATCATGGCATTGCACTCTACTTCCACTTCTTCGAGCGTGCCCGGCTCTACCACTTCCGCCGTTTCGTGCAAACACTTACGCAAATGTGAAACGTGAAACATGTCATGAACTCCGCTGAGCTTCTCTAGTAACTTTACTCTGTACGCCATCTGCCCAATCCTCTCTGTAATTGGAAAGGGTCCTACGAACCTTGGTGCCAACTTCCCTACTGATCCAAAGCGGACTATGTTTCTTAACGGTGACACCTTAATAAAAACCATGTCCCCAACATTGAACTCAGGATCGGTTCGTCTCTTATCCGCATATGACTTCTGTCGGTCCTGCGCCGTCTTCATTCTCCGTCGAATCAGGTCTATCTTTTCTGAAGTCTCCCTAATCATGTTGGGTCCAAGCAAAACCTTATCCTTGGATTCCCACCAACATGTAGGTAATCGGCACGGTCGTCCATAAAGAGCCTCAAAAGGTGTCATGCCAATGCTAGCCTGAAAACTATTATTATAGGCAAACTCTACTAGTGGAAGGTGTTCTTCCCATGTTCCTCCAAAGTCTAGAATGCATAGCCTCAGAAGGTCTTCTAGAATCTGATTCACCCTCTCGGTCTAGCCGTCCGTCTGAGGATGATAAGCGGTACTTAAGCATAATTGCGTTCCAACCGCCTCTTGTAAGCTCTTCCAAAATTCGCTTGTGAAAATAGGATCTCTATCGCTCACAATGCTAGAGGGTATGCCATGCAAACAGACTATCTCTCGAAGGTAAATAGATGCTAACCACGTGGCGGTCCTTTTACTTTTGACGGGAATAAAATGGGCACTTATAGTAAGTCGGTCTACAATTACCCAAATCCCCGTATTACCCTTCCTCGATCTTGGTAACCCACCTACAAAATCCATGGAAACGCTTTCCCATTTCCAAAGCGGAATCTCTAAGGGATGGAACAAACCTCCAGGCTTCTTTTGCTCCGCCTTGACTTGCTGGCACACTAAGCATCTAGCAACGAACTCGACCACGTCCTTCTTCATTCCGGCCCAAAAGAACACTCGCTTCATATCCTTATACATCTTATAACCACCGGGATGTATGGTCATCTTAGAGCGATGTGAGTCTTCAAGAATTGCCTTCTTCAAACTCTCGTCTTGTGGTACGCAAAGTCTTCCATCTCTACGTAGCCAACCTCTCTCATCTATTGCAAATCTATTCAGATGACTTGAGGACTCCCCTCCTATAAGCTTGCCTACTATCTCAACCAACTGTGGGTCGTTCCGATGTGCCTCTCCAACTCGACCCAAAAGTGTAGGTTGCACCTCTAATGATGCCAACAATCCGGGTACATATTCGATAGAGGGTCTGAAGTCAAAGGAAGATATATATACTCCAAACTCCGTTGCTCTACAAACAAAGGACTTAAAATTAACTTCTTCCTACTTAAAGAGTCAGCTACAATGTTACCCTTGCCAGGGGTATATGCGATCTCAAAATCGTAGGATGCCAAAAACTCCATCCATCTTTGTTGCCTCAAGTTTAGGTCCTTCTGAGAAAATAAATACTTTAGCGACTTATCGTTTGTATACAACTCAAACCTTCTACCAAGCAAATAATGACGCCACGACTTAAGTGCAAAAACTATGGCCGTCAACTCCAAGTCCTGGGTAGGGTAATTTTTCTCGTGGGTTTTCAACTGTCTTCCACCATAGCATATCACCCTTCCTTCTTGCATTAAACTACGTCAAGCCCTGTCCCGTAAGCATCGGTATATACAGTGAATGTCTTACTCTCGTTTGGCAAAACTAAAACTGGAGCGGTCGTAAAAGATCTCTTCAGACGTTGGAAAGCATCATCACAGTCAATGTCCCAAGTAAAAGTCAAATTTTTCTTAGTTAATCGAGTGAGAGAGGCAGATATCTTCGCGAAATCCTTAATGAACTTCCTATAATAGCCAGCAAGCCCTAAAAATCTTCTTACTTCGGTTGCGTTCTTAGGTGTTTTCCAATATTGGATTGCCAATATCTTAGCGGGATCCACATCTATCCCTTCCTTAGAGACCACGTGTCCTAAGAACCTCACTTCTTTTCTACCAAAATGGCACTTGGAGAACTTAGCTTTTAGCTGATGCGCTCGTAGGGTCTCTAAGACTTCCATAAGATGTAGGGCATGCTCTTCTTCATTTTTAGAGAAAACCAGAATATCATCTACAAAGACTACCACAAACTTGTTCAGAAACTCCCTAAATACCCTACTCATTAATTCAACAAGGTATGCGGGTGCATTCGTCAAACCAAAAGAAATGATGAGCCACTCGAAGAAACCATCGGGAGTTCTAAATGCAGTCTTATCAGTGCTATCTTCAGTCACCCTTAGCTGATGAAACCCTGTAGCCAAATCCAGTTGCGAGAAAACCAAAGCTCCCACCAACTGATCGAATAAATCATCTATCCTCGGTAACGGGTGTCTGTTCTTCTTTGTTAGCTTATTCGGTTCTCTATAGTCCATGCACAATCTAAGTGAACTATCAGCTTTTGTAGCAAAAACGACTGGAGCACCCCACTCTGAAATGCTTCTTCTTATGAACCCATTCTACAGCAATTCTTTCACTTGCTTACTGAGTTCTCTTCTCTCTCTCGGAGCCATGTGGCGCACTGGGTATGCAACTGGCTTTGCATTATCTACTAAGTATATTCGAAAGTCTATCTCAAGCCTCGGGGGTAAACCTCGAACTTCATCGAAGACATCTGAGTATTCACGGACCACTCTAACAGACTGCAAATTCTCAACAGACGCGTCAAGCGATTCTAGATAAATTAGCATAACAGAATTCATGGGATTACAAGAGATTTCGAGAGTGTTGCCCAAGCGAGTCATAAGCCTAACCTCTCTCTTTTCACAATCTAGGATGGCTCCATTTCTGGATAGCCAATCCATGCCCAAAATTAACCCATAGCCCATGAAGCCCAAAACATAAGCATCACATCTAAACCCAACGCTAAGTATAGAAATTTCCAAATCCAATCAAATCATCGATAAATAGGCTGAGCCCCCAATTGGATTTGAAACAACTAAGGGATCCTCTACTATACTGGTGTTTAGGTGTAGTGTCTCAACTAAAGTAGTGGATATAAAAGAGCGCGATGCGCCAGAATCAAAGAGTGTGCGAACAGGATGATCGAAATGATAAACTAAACTTTCGACGGAAATCGCTCTACCTCGTTCTTGCAGCGGTGGAACCACGAGAGCCTGGACCTGCCCCCATGACTTCCCTGGTGTCATGAGAGCCCGAATCTTCCCTCCAGAGGTAGGCCCTGCCCTCTGCCCTTTCTTTGGGAAGTCCTTAATCAGATGTCCTGCCTCGCCACAGTGGAAACACCTAGTCTTCTTCTTCTTCTTACAGTCTTTGCTTAGATGTCCTGGTGTCCCACAGTTAAAGCATCTTTTCTTTCCCTTACCATTGTTGTCTTTACCACCCTTCTTGTTCTGTTGTTGCTGTTGTGGTTTCTTTTGATCCCCTTTCTTCTCAGGTTCCTTATTAGCATTGGCTCCTTTCTCATCTTCATGCATAAGCGCCATGTCAACTAGTCTCTCAAAGGTGGCCCCCATAGGGATGTGGGTCATAGCTAACCCATGCAGCGGCTCGTTCAAACCCTTAACAAATCTCAGGGCCTTCTTTTCGGGTGTATTCACCAAGTCCAAGCCAAATCTTGCCAACTGATTGAACTTATTGGCGTACTCTTTCACTAATAGATTCCCCTGCCTCAATGCCAAAAACCTTTCCATGTATAGATTCTCTTCAGCCCGTGAGAGAAACTTTGCCTTAAACTTACGCCTTAAATTCTGCCATGTATCAACTGGACGCTCTCCATTACTGACCTCCCACCAAAATGAGGCCTCATCCTTCATTAACCAGGCAGCTAACTAGACCTTTCTTCCATCTTCCAACTCAAGGATTCCAAACAGTTCTTCCACCTCCTTTAGCGAATTTCGAGCTTCAACAAACGTCTCCGACCCGTGAAAATGTTTCCCGCCCATTGCCCGAAAGTCCTTGCATATCTTTGAGAAAGTGTCAACATGGGGAGGAGGAGGAGGATGAGGATGGGGAGGAGGAGCATTTGCTGGGCCTACGACATGGGCCCTAGCTTCCAGATACCTTCTAAACCATCCTGGTATCGATATCCCCTCGGGTACCTTGGGAATTCCAGACATGATGAAACAAAGAATTCGAAAGAAAGATATATGGATCTAGGGGTTATGTTTTTAAGATAAACTTTTCTCTTAAAAATACTCTCCTTAAAACATAATTTTGAAAGTATTTCTTTATAAAATGCTTTTGAAAAATAGTTTTTCCAAAACATCTTATCTGTTCCGGTAACCTTCAGGTCTGATACCACGTGTGACACCCCACGTCCATTAATGTCACTCACAAAGGGAATGCATTAACTTCCATGGAGCGTTTTAAGTGTGTATAGAACAGAAACTTAACAACAAGACAGATACAAAACAATACTCAAAAATTTAAAACTTCATTTTTATTGCAGCGGTAAACAAATAAGTTTGATTACAACATTAAAAACCAAAGACTAGAGTCAAGTACACAATATCCATCTTGTCTAAATCAGAGTACATAGAATGAAAGACATAACCCCACATAAAATAGCCATAAGTAAGATAGGCTGAACTTTTACTGCAGCGATCCAAGCAAACTTCCAAAGAAAGAGATAAAGCTGTCCAAATCGAGCTCCACTAGTACTAGTCCCACCCTGAGCACCAGGGGGAGGGGAGGGAAGGAAGAAAAGAGGTGGAAACAAAGAGGTCAGACATAAAGTCTAGCGAGTGCAATAACTTTAACAATATAATCATTAAGTAACTAGGACAAGGAATAAGCTGGAAAATAAGGAAATGACTGTGACCCAATGCGTATGACAGAGAAGTCTAAGGGAATAAGATGAAAAAAGATAACGTTAAAGGCGTACCCAATCACTATAGGATAATTACTACACTGCACCATACCAAACACCCTAAAAGTTGATCCCGCCTACCAAACTTAATAATGATAATGGTAGTTTTGTGTACCCCTAGCTGCCTGCATAGGTGCAGCCTGCCCCTATCTCCACTAGGTGTACCCACTACCCCCATTCGATCGGCTCCCTAACTCGTAGATACCCGTGCTGGCCCCACAGTGGGGTGTATCACTCCCCAAATTAGCAACCCGATACCACCAAAATGCACGGGTTATGTCTACACGATGCAATATCTACCAGCCCGGGCCCACACACGCATATGACCCCGTTGGACTTGCATTGCCATCGCTAACCCGTTTTGACCTCTTACAATCTAATCCAGTATGCGTGTCCCATCATCGATTTGGGTCGAGCCCATAAAGAAACTTAATGGGTTACTGATTTGAAAAGGTCCTCCATGCATGACACAAGCTTTCCACCTATGCTTGGTCCCCTCTAAGGTTTTCCCCCACTTAACCCCATTCTTATCCATGTCCTCTTACATGTTTCAATCTTGGTTAAATATATCTAACCGTATTTCACATGCCACCCAAGGCACCCACTTGATTTTCACATGCCACCCAAGGCACCCACCTAACCCCTCATATCCCACCACATGTTTATCTGGTTAAGTGTTTCTTAATTCGTTAACACCGTAACCTTGTAAAGACCTCCCACATTAGACTGGCATTTGTGGCAGCTGGATTTGCCGGGCGGGTCCGAGCAGTCTTACACCACAAATGAGCCTAGCCTCGTGTCTTTACAACTATTACGCATTTAATTCATTCCTTCGACCTCTCATATTAGACTGGCATTTGTGGCGGGTCTAACCTCGTGTCTTAGGCGGTTTATTATTACACATCTTTATTTACCCCAAAGTGGATTAATATTCCTATTCAAAATTTGTAAATAAATTCCAAATATACTTATGTCCATAATTGTCCCAGTTATGTCCATAAATGCCATTTTTTCTCATTAATGTCTTAATTTAATTATATGCCTTTTTCGAGGACATTATGCCAATTCTCAATATGTGTATATTCAATATTACCCCTATCGTCCCCACGTTGTTCGTTCATTTATCATGACATATATGTATATTAGACTAGCAATTAGTCTAACTCATAAAAGGGAAGAAACATCGCAAATTTGCATAATACATAAAATGGATCTAATTTTGCAAATAAGGATTACAACATAACTTGCATAACTTGTTATTGTCATGAATCTATACATAGGCCTAAAGGTGTGAACTTGCATATATGTAATATAGTTTTCATCCAAAACTTGCATAGGCTATAATCACAAACTTGCATAAAACTATGTACATCATAGATCCAAATCCAAAGGCGTAAACTTGCATATATATATATATATATATATATATATATATATATATATATATATATATATATAGTTTAAGGCCATAGTCATAAACTTGAATAAACTATGTACATCATATATCTAATTCTAAAGGTGTAAACTTGCATATATGTGAATCCAATTTCTACCTAAACTTGCATAGTCACTTTATTTGATTCAGATGTAAACTTGTGTATAATTCATATAGAAACTAGCATATAATCTACACCCAAACTTGCATATAAAATGATATCAAACGTGAATCAAGTTGAACATAGGTGATTTGGCATATGAAAAAGGATCCACAACAAAACTATCATTATAAACAACTAGCATATGTTCACAAAATATCACATTTTTTCAATGTCTCACAAACATAGCCATATAACCCAATTTATAACTTAACCCAATTAACTTATTAATTATCTTATTAAAGATATTGAACTCACAACTCAAAGAACGTCTTGAGTTCTGGAATATGGGTTCTGAAATTGATTTAGCTTGCCTTTGAAGTAGACAAATTCATTGTTATTGTTATAAATTTTGAGTTGAACTGAGTTGATTAGGTTCTCTTTCCCCTCTAGTTGGTGGCGGCTACACTTTGTTGCTAGGTGATAGCATGACAGCCATGGTTCTAATTTTTATTTGGTTTTAGGGTTTGAGTCTACAAGTGTTTATATAGAATTTAGTATTAATTTAGGCCATTCGATCAACATAGAATCAATCAAGACCATCCAGCCAAGATAAGGTGACACCTCAGCCCTAATGACTCAACACTGAGTCACAAAATCGTCATCTCTTAGATCTGGGGAGGGGGGGTCAGGTCGACCCTGGGTCGGAACTAAGGTCGACCTATATAGGGGGAGGTCGACACTAAGGTCGACCCCCAGGTCGACCTGGCCTTGGGCGGGAAATTTCCCGCCCCGCCCGGTTCTGAGTCTGAATTTGTTTTTGAATTTAAATTCGAATTTCTGGAAACTTCTGACAATCATAACTTCTTCATACGAAGTCCAATTTACGCAAACTCGGACTCTATCTCAACCAGAATTCCGAGACGAACACAATGGCGTAACCCGTTTCCCTTTATTCTCACATTTGAAATTAAGTATTCTTTTATTTGTTAACTTTAATATTTAAATTTAAGTGATGTTACAGAACAGAAGAAAAGAAGGCGAATGAAAACGGGTCAGACATAAGTCTGGTAAGTCCAGCGATTATTTAGCATGTAAACATGTAAAAGGATCATGACATGAATAAACTGAATACCAGACATAACCATGATGGTAAGCATAGCAAGACAACAAATGATGATCGTTAGATATGACAAGGTAAGATACACGGAATGCGCTTCAGTTCTTTCTCTGGTTTCCTATTTTCTATGCACCACCCAACTAGCATACCAACTAGTGTCTTATATAGAACGATTCGTATTCCCTATTAGTGTCCCAACTAGTATCCTGTGGAAAAAAGGGATTTGTATCCCCTACTTGTGTCCCAACTAGTATTCTGTGTTATAAGGTATCCCAACCCCGCAAATGTGGTAGCCTTCAGGTGTGCATCTAGTATGAGGATCTCTCCTCAATCATCCTAGTTGCCATGAAGATGTTAGATGTATCCTTACTACCCTATCGATCGGCTCCCTACTTGTATTAATTTTAATTGTGTCTATGTCAATCGGCCCTCTCTTGCGTGTAGATACCTTGTGCTGGTCCCACCATAAGGTGTATCAATCCTTATGATAGCAACCCGACACGATTCAAGATGCACAGTGTGTAACTACTGGTACCCAGTGCCTGCTTTTTCCCACTCCAGAGTACGTGCACGCCCGTAAACCGTCGGAACCTACACTGAGGTACCCCCTGCCGCTATTTTGACTGCTTATAATCAGCCCAGTAATCGTGCCCCACCCATTCTAGTTCAGGGTACCATGATACATCTATGTGGCTTAATGCTGAAATGGGTCCCCGTTACAAGGGTTTCCGACTGGTTAAGTTTGTGGGCCTATATATACAAATATTACCCACCTACACGAGATGTACTTAACCCTCCCACCGATCAAGCATGTTTATTTAACTGTTAAGTTTGTGGGCCTATATATACTAATTTTACCCACCTATACGAGATGTACTTAACTCTCTCACCGATTCAAGCATGTTTATTTAATGGTTAAGTTTGTGGGCCTATATATATTAATATTACCCACCTTCGCGAGATGTACTAAAACCTGTCGCCGATCAAGTCAATACGTATTGTATTATTGGTTAAGCTTGCCTTAACCCTATCCGCTTCATTCATGTAATATTGGTTAAGTGTTGTCCAATCATGTTAACTTAACCCACCCACACATCATGTTGTATTGGTTAAGTGTTTTCTATTAACTTAACCCCACTCGTTCATCATGTTATATTGGTTAAGTGTTGCCCTCCTGTGTTACTTAACCCTACCATACATCATGTTATATATATTGGTTAAGTGTTGCCTTCTTGTGTTACTTAACCCTACCATACATTATGTTATATCGGTTAAGTGTTGCCTTAGTTAACTTAACCCTACCATTTGTTTAATTAACATGTTGTACTGGTTAAGTGTTGCCTTAGTTAACTTAACCCTACCATTTGTTTAATTAACATGTTGTACTGGTTAAGTGTTGCCTTAGTTAACTTAACCCTACCATTTGTTTAATTAACATGTTTTACTAGATTAGTGCTGCCTTAGTTAACTTAACCCTACCATTTGTTTAATTAACATGTTGTACTGGTTGAGTGTTGCCTTAGTTAACTTAACCCTACCATTCTTAACACGTCTTGTTCATCAGCATTAATTGATTTATTAATGCACCAACCTCTCACATTAGATCTGTGTTGTTGCGGTTACTAGATGTGCCGGGCAGTTCCGGGCAGTTTTACACCATAACTCAATCTAACCTCAGGTTTTTCTTGGGCATGATGCACTAACCTATCACATTAGACAGGTGTTGTTGGGGTTACTGGATGTACCGGGCAGTTCCGGACAGTTTTACACCACAATTCAATCTAACCTCGGGTTAGTCATATTCATCCTTTATTTAATTTACATATTCCTCATTTCTGTAAAGTTTATATGTAAATTATCCACAATTGTCATGTCACATTAACTATGTTCATAATTAATGGTATACAAATTATACCATTTCATGCTATTAATCATTTACATGATTACGAGCCATCCAATCTATGCCATTAGCATGTAATCGAATGTTTTACCCCAACGTTTCCCCCTGTTATTCGTTCGCATAATTTACATAGGATGTTAGGCTCACAAATTAGCCTAATTTATAAACAAAATGTAAAAGAAAGGAACATGTAACATTCCAACAGGCATAAACAATATAGATCAACATGCGTAGTATAAATTTGGGATAGAACGACATAACCTTAATTAAGCACAAGAACGTGATTTACATTTAAATTAGATCCAATTAACCTGCGAACTGGCATAGATCTAATTGTATAAGCATGAACTTATATAGATCTTAAACATGGGTACTAGCTTGGATCTAAACATGTAAGCATGTATGAACATAACTTAGCATGTAACTTACATACATAAAAGAACCACAAATTTAATACAACATGGTAGGTTCAATGGCATCAGTCCCAATAGTCTCATAGGCAAGATAGGTTTTACTATGTCAGTCACAACAGTCCAATAAGCATGATAGGTTTTACTATGTCAGTCGCAATAGTCCAATAGGCATGACAGGCTTTACTATGTCAGTCACAACAGTCCAATATGCATGAGCAATTCAGAATTGAAAAAAGGATAGGCACGAATAGAATTAGGCATAGTTCTAGATCCAGTTATTACAGTCATGATTTCTTATTAGGTGTTCACATCTAAACAATAACTATACTTACAGAAAAAGGACGGATCTTGATTTCTAGGATCTGATTTCTGAATTTTAAAAGCTATCCTTTGATTTAGACTATTGATTCCCTAGTTTGGACTTGATTTGGGGCTTTCTAATTTGATTTCCAGTTTAGAGAAAAATGGAGGCTACGCTAGTTTGGCCATAGACAGTATGACGACTTCAAAGAGCAAGGTTATGAGGTTTTAGGGTTGAGGGTTGGGGTTGTTTATATAAAAGTCTAGGTTTAATTCTAGCCTCTAGATTAGTCTAGGAGAAATCAGAGCCATCAAACCAAAGAGATGTGTCATCCAGCCAATAGTAGCATGACCCATATGCCATAATACCTCAGAAATCAGTCATTGGCCAACCAAAGAAGGCCACATCAGTGCAGGGTTGTAAAAATTCGTCACTGCCTAGATCTGGTTGATGGGGTCAACCCGTATAGGGTGTCGACACCTATGTCGAGCTTGGTGTCGACCCCAAAGAGCCTGAGTCGACATAGGTGTCGACCTAATGGGACTCGGGTCGACACCCCAACCGTGGTTGGTTATGCGTTTTCTCCTCCCGCCTTCACTGTTTTGAATATTTTATTTTAATTCTGGTTTAAAATGAAATCTTCTAACCTCTATAACTTCTTCATATTGTATCCGTTTTAAGCAAACTCCGACTCTATCTCAAATAGAATTCCGAGATGAACGCAATGGCGCAACCCGTTTCCCTTAATTCTTCTTTTAAAGATTAATTATTCTTTAATTATCTCTTATGTCCCGTTTTAAAATTACGGGCTGTTACACTTGTTATACATGTTAGAATGCGCAAGTAAAAAAGCCAAATAAAAAGTCAAATAAAAATGATTTTGCACCTGCATTTGTTGGAATTTTTGAAATCATTTTCATGCATAACATTTTTTTCACTCGAATTTTTAAATTTGTAAGTTCTAAATTCCATTTGGCCAACTTAAGGAGAAATGACTGATTGCAGCGTTTTTCATCGATACCCTACATTATTCAAACCCAAGTTTTAGTCGATGTACATCCATGTTTCGACAAGCTTTTCTTATATTGGTGTACTTGAGAACCTTTTTACATATTATTCTCAAAGATTAAAAAAACATCACTTTTTGTACCAATATTACACTACCTACTCCGTGCTTGTTTTAAGGTAGATAATCATATACCACATCTTATTTTATATGGGTTATCTATCTTACGAAACTTTGTTTATCTTTCCATTCAGCTTTTTATATAACATCAATCTAGACTTGTGTGTTGAATTAGGGTAATAGAAGTAGAGTAACTAGGGTACGAAATTTTCCTTCCATGAAGTGTTGGTTATGATTCGCTTAGTAGAGGAGGAATCAAATGAAATAATTTACGGTATCATTCCATTCCATCTCCACTCAACATTCATCATGCAAAAAGAAAAAAGGAAGAAAAAAAGAAATGAAAAAAGAAAAGAATAAAAAAAGTCATTCATCATTCTTGACTATAAAGCATTCATTTCCATTGCATCCACATCCATCATACCATACTTAGAAGCGAGAACTGTAGTAGAGGAGATGAAAGGAAACAAAACGTCCATATGTGCCTTAGTATTACTTTATTTTTTTTAGGTTGAAGTTCAACTAATATGCTTGCCTTTTTATCTATAATATTTTTAGGACCTACAAAATTTTCCTTCATCTTTCCATAACTCACATCCAATACATTACAGTTACACTGGTGTAGAATTATTCAAAAAAAGAAAGAAAGAATAAATAAATGATTGGTGCACATTGTCAATGTGTAGAACTTTGGTTGACACCACGCTCTTAATCTTCAAGGAAATCACAGTGTTATCAAGGAATTATGATTTAGCTTGAAATTTTTTATTCATTTTTTCACCAGAAATGGGATGATAATTTAGGACTAAACCGTTGTTAGTGAAGTTAGGTAAAGTCGTTGGAATGTGAAAGACCTTAAATATATTATTTGATTAATCTGCGTACATAAGACGCTTTGGATTTTATGGGTATTAACCGCTGAAAACCTCACGAGACAACACTCATACTACTAAGGACATCTAGGGGTTTAACAGCTTGTTGCATACGCTAAATGCTATCATGTTTCCTACAAAAGTGTGACATATTTTAGTTTAGTTTATTCGAGGATGAATAAAAAGATAAGTGTGGGCGTATTTGATATATATGTAAATGCTTATATTTTATCCGCTTATTTATCTTGTTTTATATTTAAAATAATTGTTACTGTGTATTTATAGTTGTGTTTTCAGATTATTTATGATGAATGGATTAATGCACTTAATTGTTGAAAAGATTGAAGAATTGATGTTAGAAGAGTGTTGATTTTAAGAGCTAGATTAAAGCTTGAAGAAATGTTGCTGTTCAACCACCTTCTGCCGCATATTTTAAAGATTCAATGCCTTTTCATAAAGATCGCTTGTCTCAGATGTTATGGAGTTCTTATTCATGCACAAAACAATTGAAGTTGATGCCCACAAGCTATGATATTTGCTTGTCCATTCACACACGTTAACACTTAGCTATTTGGTTTATTTGTTAATTGGGAACATGGCTTTTGTCCCATATGGTGTAATTGACCACTTAACCTTGGCCATAGCAACTATAAATACATTGTATCTCCTTCATTTGTAATTACATTGGGTTTTATTCTGTAACTCTTCTTTTGGAATAAAATTCTTCTCCTTCTCTTCTTAGCTGCTAGTTTATTTTATTTATATTTATGTTATTTATTTTCTTTTTTCCTATTTTTCATTTAGCTATGTCTAGCTGATCCCTTTTAATTAGGGGGTGATGATGCTTAGATTAGATTCAATATGAATCACATAGCCAAAAAGATTAGGACTTCATTTATATAGATCTAGATCTGAACCAAGGGTTAGATCTGAACCTTCATATTCTGTGTCGTTTAAGAGCTATGCTCCTTCACACGGTACATTCATGTTCGATCTAACGTTTATCAGATTTAGATCTAATTTTTAGGGTTTTAGAAATAAAATAGTGAATCTGTCCTGATAGCCTATGGTTGTTAAAGAGCTTAGCTCTTGCATAGGCTATACTTGTCATTATTCACATATCTGTTTCAAGAAACCTAATTATCGTTGATTCATGTTTGTGACAGAAACACGAATTAGATCTGTATTAATCTGTTTGGTTATTAATTCATGTTAATCTAGTTTATGTCATTTCTCCCTTGTTTTTCATTTATTATTAGAAAACTCTCTTTTTGTTTACTATTATTTTCAAAAAATCAAAATTTCGGAATAACTCGATTGGATTTATTAGTAAAATAATTTTTGGTCCTAGAGTTCGACACCCTTTATAACAACCCTTGTTGTTTAGGAAAGCCAAACGAATTAAACATTTGTTTACAGTTGATAATTTGTTCGCAAACAAATGTTACAACAAATTTATAGTATTAACTTATTGTTAATTTGTACATAAATATAAGAATTAATATTAAATAATAACTATTTTAACTAAATAAGAGAATTTTATACATTGTTTTTAAAATAAAATAAAATGTGAATTTAAAAGTTAAAATTGAAGTAAAAGGAAATATAATTACATGAAATTAGTACATATGTATGTAATTGTTTGTGTTATTTTTTTCAATATATATATATATATATATATATATATATATATATATATATATATATATGACGACAAAGGATGTTATTAAGTATTGTAAATTTTCATTATTCTTTATAAATGATATGCTCATTATTATTATTATTATTTTAGCACTACGAATTTGAAATGGTGTGCTCTTTATCATTTATAAACGATCATACTCACTGTTAAGCATCCTCAATCTATAAAATATTTATAGTGACTCGTATATTGTCCCAAAATAAATATGAATGCTTTGTAATTACATTGAGAATACTTGATGGTTGAATAGGAAATCACAAATGATATGTCATGCATATTAGTGCACTTTATGATCCGTTGAGCATCCTTGATGTTAAAGATGATCCAGAGAAAAGAATATATGATTAGGCGATATATACGAGATATAATTAACAATGTATTATCTAATGTTTCCGCATACTACATTTCTTAGGCACCTTCAAAGTTGCAATATCACGATAGATGGATCCTAATGCTCGGAGTCTATGAAATTTCTATATATCATTTCGAGATTTAAGACATGTGAACCTAATGGGTGCCTTATTAGAAAAAATAGATTATTATAATAATTAATATTTTTCCCAAATTCAAAACATGTGAAATACAATTATTGACCCACCTTTTCTTCAGGTAGTCACATTTCGGATTTCTGGCTATAGCAGTGCACAAGACTTGAGTATGGACTTCGAAAAACCCGAAAATGATTGATAAAAGCTTTATATATCATAGAAACTAGGACTTAGGAAGCATGAAGATTCGGTTCGGCCATTCTGGATCTTCCATCCTTGGTTCGGCATAGGACCCACTAGCTTAAGAGAAGAAGACAAGGGGGAAGGTGCTCTCTCCGTGTGACGACCGCCCATAACTCTTGCACTTAAAGAAGAGGAATTATAAGCAGAAAGGTGTGCCAAGCAGCTATGGACGATCACCAGAGTAAGATAAACACAATCGGAACCTGTTGTATATCTCACAGCGCAGAGATAAAGTATAATAGAACATATATAACATGCATTAATAGCGAAGCATAATTGAGCAGAAACTTTAAACTTTCATATCTACTAGAAAGATCCATACATCAAACTGGATACAACATCCATTTCTGCACAAATTGCCGCACTACAGGTCACTCAGAGAATCCTACAACATCATAACAGCGGAAACAACAACTAGTATGTATAGCAGAAAGTAATACGTAAGCCTCTAGCTCATCATCGATCTACAACACCGTCCTTACTAAGATCTGTTACCTGCTACTCATTATACCCATCCACAACACAATGGATAAACAACCCAAGGTAATAAGAGGAAACATAAAGTCTTGAGTCAGAAAACACTCTTAATGAGCGATAAAAGATCTACCTAACATCATCAATAAAGTATATAAGAAATAGGTAGATCAATCATCTAATCTACCAACATCTACAAACAAGAAACTCAAACCCGTCTTTCCAACATCTGACAGAGATAGCCTTCAAAACAACCAAAAGATAACATAACAGACATAATAACCAGTTATCTAGCATAGACCATCCTAATCGAGACCAACACCCCCCCTAAGCACAATCCCCAAAGGCCTAAACCAACATCATACAAGCACCTAAGAGATGTCTCCTTCGATGTCAAACAATCTACGTAAGACAATACAAGCAAAGCAATCATCATCCATGACTCTGGCTATCACCTCCTATCCTGCTTTGAAACTATCGTTAATCGTATGATTGGCTCAACATGATGTCATCTGTCAAGGGCTAATGGGAACCTTGGTTCTAGTCAGACTACTGCACGTCCCACGTACATTTACCTCCCCGAGACTACTAGGTTTTTATACAAAACTTAGGCTACTCGACTATCCCATAGACTTTTAAGCGTCCCAATTATACCCCTACTTTGAGTCCGCTTGAACCTACTACAACGGTAATTTCTTGGCCTTCAGTATATCTTGTCGTCGTCATCGGCGACCATTCATAAGCTCAAATCATCTTGAATAGCCATTATCCACGAGCTCAAACATCCTTGAGTCATTTCTACATTCGTTGCATTTCATCGATCAACAAACACTTCGAATATTACTTCTTGAATTCATGTCGAAGCCACGACCATTATCGAACCAAAAACATACATCGTTTCGTCGATACTCAATTCATAACGTTTCAGCCTTTCTGCTATGTAAAACATACCACAACGTTTATGAAACACTGTCATATCTTCTATCATTCCACCATGGATCGCCTGTCCAGTCCATCAGATCTACCTCCAGAACTCGACTGATCCATCCAATTTTATTGCCCGATTCATGCTCCAGAACTTGCCCGATCTACCCCTTTTTACACTGTTCTAGAAACGCTATAAAATAACTTGCCCGATCCATTAGAAATCCCTAACCGATCCACCTGCACGCGCTTGGCCCGATCCACGATTTTCACATGTGCAAAAACCACAGTAACGAAGTCAAACCAAATTATACGATCAAGTAGAAACCTTGCCCGATCCACTTTTTCACCGCGCCCACACTTGGTCAATCAACCTTTTTCTCGTTCCCGATTCATTCCTTGAAACATTGCTCGATCCATCACTTTCTACAGCGTTTTCCAGATGCTGTTGAACGTAGAAACTCCGATCCATTCCAGTTTTGCCTGATCCATAGAAAAACGACCGATCCATCACAGTTTTCATGTCTGATCCACTCCATTTCTTGGGGTACAAGCTAACCGATCCATGCTCAAAATCCCCGATCCGATCCATGCTCAAAACTCGCCCGATCCAACTCCAATTCGATCCAAAACTCGTGTAAAACATTCAATTTCACCAATCAATCAAACCAGACCATCAACAAGCGTTAACACAATGATTATTCACCGTTTAAACACAATAAATTCACAAAATTCAAGATAAATAATAAAACGGATTAAACAAATGGATCTGACTTGTAATAACACATGAATTAACATAGAAATTCACTGATTTAAGTTGTTAGATTATACTTTATGGTGATGTAAATAAAAATATACTTACATGGTTAGATATAGGTGGAAACAACTTGAAATGATGAAAGCAAGATCAAACAACCCATATAGTCGATTGAATCCGCATGAGAGATGCTCATCACTCCCTAAATCCACAAACTAACTTTAAAACGATGATCTACAAATCCAGACAGTGAAGAACTATCTTCAAATCACCCAATTTAATGTGATCTACTCTCTCTTGATGTTGATCTAGCCTTCCTTGATGTAGATCTAAGATTTTAATGGAGTGGAGATGTATTTGGTTGGAGTAAGGAGAATCTCAAACTCCAAACAAATAAGAAATGAAGAAAGTAAACTATTCTCCTAACCTCTACCCCTCTATTTATAGCCATCTAACCAGCCCACTAATGGGCCTTACCAAATCAGCCCACTAATTGCTAGTTAACCTGTCTAGCACCTGTGTAGCACTAAAACAGCAATTTCTCCCAAATTGCTAAACCAAATCTTTAATGTGACCACTCCACGGAATTAGCGACGCCATTTCCTTTCCAATGAAAATTGATCTAAGCACCTGATTCGATCCCAGTTAAAAGTTTTGCCCTATACCAAACTGATAGGGGCAAAATGGTCATAATTAAAATTGATAAAAATTATGGACATGTCTCACATCACCATAACCACCATATCAAAATATGAGAATGATCCGGCCTTAAGGGTATTAAATAAAAATATTCTACGATCTTCCGATATGTAAAATGCGGGTTGTTACATTCTCCCTACCCCCCCCCCCCCTTAGGAAATTCGCCCACGAAATCCCAAACAAACGCAAGCAACCAAAACCAAATGATTATGCATGCCTATCATCCATGAAAAGCCATTCTATCAACCAAACTAACATCCATCAAGTCATGCATCCATAGCATTAACCTAGCACGCAGAACTCTAACAAATAGTTTAAGGTACAATGATGTAAGAGTGACACGACATCAATGGGTCATACCAACGAAGAGTTCTAGATGGGCCGAATTCATTCTTTCTTCCATTTCCCATGTACAATCGTCATCATCCTCACTCCATTGTACCTTGACTAGCTTAACCACCTTCCTCCTAAGTTGATTCATGTCATTCCCCACAACACGAAGCAGAATACGTGGTTTCGAAACTACGGACTCGATTTCTAGGTCTTCATACTGTTTTGGAGATACCACCACATTCGAATCGTGCACAAATTTCCATAGAAAAGACACATGAAACAGATTGTGTGCACTCGACATCTTCTTTGGTAAATCCAATCTATACGTGAGCTTTCCAATTCGCTCGACTATCGGAAACGGTCTGACGAACCTTGGAGCTAACTTTTCTTTAACTCTGAAACGAACAACATTCTTCAAAAGAGAAATCTTTATGAAAATCATATCGCCAACATCGAATTCCAAATCCTTATGGCTGTATCAGTGTAACTCTTCTGACGATCTTGGGCACCTTCATTCGTCGCTGAACAATCTCAATACAATCCGATGTTTCTCTTATCATCTCAGGCCCAAATATCAACTTATCTCTAGTTTCCAACCAACATACCGGAGAAATATACGGTCTACCGTACAATGGCTCATATTGTGCCATCCCAATGCTCAACTGGTAACTGTTGTTCTAGGAAAAATCAACCAAATGTAGATGGTCTTCCCACGATCCCCCAAAGTCCAATACACAAGCTCTTAGGAGATCTTCCAAAAGTCGGTTAACCCTCTCAATTTGACCATCGGTCTGGGGATGATAAGCCGTACTCAAACACAACTCGGTTCCCAAAGTCTCTTGCAAACTCTTTCAAAATTCACTTATTAACAATGGATCTCGATCACACACTATTCTCTTTGGGATACTATGGAATCGAACTATCCATTTAATATAAAGCTCAGCCAACTTTGATGTTGTCCTAGTCAATCTGGTGGGAATAAACCTGGCACTTTTGGTCTAACGATCTACGATGACCTAAATCCCTTCATTTCCTGCTCTAGTTCAAGGTAGACCACCGAAAAAATCCATCAATATTTGTTCCTACTTCCACGTTGGAACTTCCAATGGCTGAAGTAATCCTCTCGGCTTCTTCTGTTTAGCTTTCACCAGCTGACAGTTCATGCGCTTAGAAATAAATTTTCCAACATCCTTCTTCATCCCTTTCCAATAGTACGCTCGCTTCATGTCCTAATACATCTTGCTACCACCACGATGAATCGTCAACTTTAAGTGATAACTTCCCTCAAAACATCATCTCTCAATTCATCAATATCGATAACAGCCAGTTGTCCTTTCTTACGAAGCCAACCATTTCAATCAATCTCAAATTCCTTATCTTCTGGTTCCAACTTCTGGATAATCTCGACAAGCTTTGCGTCACAATTCTAGCTTTCGTCAATCCTTTCGATGAGAGTAGGTCTTATCAATAAGCTTGCTAACATTTCAGGCTCTAACTTACACCGAGGCCTTAAATCAAACCTTGCCAAGTAATCAAGGTTCTTCAATTCCGAAAACATCGCTCCTAAACTTACGTGTCTTCGGCTCAATGCATCCACCACCACGTTACCTTTACCAGAAGTATAAGCTATACCAAAATCATACAATGCTAGAAACTCTAACCACCATTGCTACCGAAGATTCAAATCATTTTGGGAGGAAAGGTACTTCAACGACTTGTGATCTGTAAACAACTCGAATCGAACTCCCAACAGGTAACGTCTCCTCATCTTCAAAGCAAACACGATTGCTACTAATTCCAAATCATGAGTCGGATTTTTCCTTTCATGCGACTTCAGCTGTAGAGTTGCATATGCCACAACTCTATCTTTCTGCATCAGCACTGCTCCAAATCCAGTACAACATTCATCGGTATAAACCACCATATCTTCATTCTCGCTTGGAATCGTCAAAACAGGAGTACTCATTAGTCTCTCTTTCAAGATTCCAAAAGGTTGCTCATACTTCGCATCCCATGTGAACACTTGATTCTTCTTCGTCAATCCTATTAATGGTGTAGCTATCTTGGAGAAATACTTGATAAATCGACGATAATAACCCGCCAATCCAAGGAAACTCCTAACATCTGTTGCATTCTTAGGTCTATCCCAGCCAGTTGTCCTAACATCTTGGACGGCTGCCACCTTAGCAGGATCCACCGCTATTCTGTTTCCAGAAACAACATAGCCTAAGAACCACACTTCACTCTTCCAGAAGTGACACTTCGATAACCCAAGCGACAAATAAGCTCATTACAAATGAAAAAATGCGATGCACTAGTATCAAACAACACTCGAACTGAAACACCTTTAACAGAAAGCATACCTTGAACAACAACACTCCTCCCTTTTTCCTCTACCGTAGGAGCCCTAGAAGAAGACGGAATAGCTTCTAAAACATACGCCTTCAAATCTGCTTTCCCTTAGCTAGTTCTGGACAATCCTTCTTGTCATGCTCAGGCTTACCACACTTGAAACGCTTCCTTTCATCTCTTGGATTCTTGCAATCCTTGGAGAAATGACCCTTATGCTGGCAATTAAAGCAAACCACCTCGCTTGTTGGTTTCTTCTCGCCATTCTTTCCTTTCTGCTGTTGTTGCTTCCTCCTCTTATTACTCCCACCCTGCTGTGGTTTCGGTTCCTTTTTGGTTGTAACAACAACAACTTCTTCCTTGGGAAATAAACCCCCGTGCCTCAAAGCTTTTTCCAAGATCTTCTCATAAGTATAATCCAGATGATCAACCAACTGATTCCTAAGATACTTATCTATGCCCATAACGGACTTCTCATTCTTCTGATAAGTAGAGTCAATATATGAACGAGCATACTTGGACAAGGCTTCAAAGTCAGAAACATAATCCAACACTGGTCGACCATTTTGTTTTAGCTCCACAAACTTCTTAAACAGAACCGACTTCTGTGCGGTAGGGATAAACTTCGTCTCAAACTTGTCCTGGAACTGATCCCAAGTGATCTCCTCTTCTGGAATCTTTAAAGTGACAGAGTTCCACTAAACCAAAGCTTTGCCCTGTAGCTTCCTTAACGCTAGGTTCCTCTTAGTAGCATCGTCAATACCCAGATCTCCAAAAATTAGAATGCAAGTATATAACCACCTTTGAATCTCAACAGTCGGCCCTATCTCCTTAAACGACTTCCCACCAAGAGCAGTGAAGTCTTTACATAGCTTCATGAAGTCCACAACCCTCTGTACCTACACCTAAACCCCAATATCTACCGCGGCTGCTCTTGGAGCGGGTACCCTCCTCATGATTGCTGCCATCATAGCCTCGAACATAGCTGGGTAATTTGGTATACAACCATCACCACCTCAGGGAACAATCTCCTCCCTAGTAGTGTGTCTTGACAATCAACGACTCATTCTAAATTTGAAAAATAGAATGATTAGTCCACATCTGAGAAAAACTGCAACGGAGTTCAAGTTCTATTATAATATACACTAATATATAGAATGCATTCATTAGAAATCTACAAATACGTCTCTCATACGTTAATACGACCTCGAAATTTGGTTAAAACCGATTAACCAGAGCTCTGATACCAAATGTGATGACCGCCCATAGCTTCCGCACTTAAAAAGAGGAATTATTCCCATAAAGTTGTGCCAGACAGCAATGAACGATCATTAGAGTAAGATAAACACAATTTAAAACTGTCGTATATCTCACAGTGCAGAGATAAGTATAATAAGGCACATAAAACAGGCATTAATAGTGAAGCATAATTAAGCATAAACTTTAAACTTTCATATCAACTAGAAAGATCCATACATCAAACTAGATAAAACATCAATTTCTGGACAAATTGCCTCACTACAGGTCACTCAGAGAATCCTACAACATAATAACAGCGGAAACAACAACTATTATGTATAGCAGAAAGTAATACATAAGCCTCCAGCTCATCATCGATCTACGACGTTGTCCTCACTAATATCTGCTACCTGCTACTCGGTATTCCCATCCACAACACAATGGATAAACAGCCCAAGGTAATAAGAGGAAACATAAAACCTTAAGTCAAACAACTGTAACAACCCGCACCTCCCTTTCACGCAAGATATTGTCCCCAACTTAGCCACCGTATAGGTGTGGGTTTGTTTTTCCTCAAAAGGCCTTAACATTAGTAAGAGATGGGCTCTACTATATAAGTACCCACTTCACACAGCCTTCCACGATGTGGGACTTAGGGGTGTTACATTCTCCCCTCCTACAGAGCCCAATGTCCCCGCTAGCTCACAAACACCTCACCCAGATGCTTTGGTCAACACAAGAGCCACAACTCCGGCTGGATATTGGCTCTGATACCACTGTAACAACCCTAAGTCCCACATCGTGGAAGCTTGTGTGAAGTGGGTACTTATATAGTTGTAAAGACCCGCAACTTCCCCGTAAAGGAAAGCGTCGGATAGTTCGAGAACAAACCACAACAGAACGCATACAGAAGAACATTTCAATTGTATATTACAACAATGCATCAGATTACAAGAATATACAGAGTATAAATGAATATACACAGAAATATCAGAGATTTAAATTACATTTAAATACATAGCAGCGGAAAATAATACAATACACAACTAGAAGAGATATACGGATACAAAGCTTTCCGGATATCGTTCCAGCTGTAAACCAGGATCCTGTGAATATAAATCTGCAAAACCGAAACTACTAGCTGCCCGTGTCGAAAATAGGGGCACCCAGAGTTTAGGTTAAAACAATAAACTCCAGGTCAGTCATGTGACTGGTGTGAGAACTAAAACAGTTAATCTTTATTTTAAATCATTAGGTAAATCAAGGGACCACGCCGTATAACACGGAACGGGTTTCCTCCCAAGAATACCAGTGCATAAAACAACAGCGCAATGCTAAATAAAGAAGAATGAAGCTGTTATAAGACCCAGGTCCTATCACACAATGCAACGCAAGCCGGGGGATAGGGTTTTCCCTTATAACAGCCAAAGAATGCTTGATACGTTTAAAACAAATCATTTGATACTATTATAAGTGCATAGTGTATAAAACAACTTCAAATCATAAGTATCAATCATAGGCGGCATGAATGGCCCATAACACTATGTCGCCATATATAAGTTTACAATCAAAACCGCAAATGTCGTATTGGAAGTTGGGTTATCATTTATGGTATGAACCGAGGCTAGGGGCAAGATCCTCAATGATTCGAGACAATCTAGCCCATGTCTCCGGAACAGCCGCAACTGCCCCTTGGATCGTCAGGGCCGGTCCACCGATGTGGATTATTATGCCTGAACACTACGTTTCTCCGCCCTTTGGGGCGTAAATCTGGCCCGTCAGCCGACCAGAAGCATCGGCCGAAACCGATATCACGAGGCGCCTCGCTTTTCAGCAAGTAATAATAAGTAACATCCACATGAGTCAAACTCGTCAGCCAGTTCAAGCACTGACGCCACTCCTAACTAGAAAGAAACGCATGTCCTCCCTGATGTCCGTCTCCCGTTTTTGATTCATACCGGGTGTGATACTCGCGAATCAACGTTACACAAAGCTACGCCACAAAGGCCGTGCTTCGATCATCAACCACAAGACTTTGCTTTTCAACAGAAGCCTTGATCAATTGCCACTTAGGCATGCCACACAGGCAATTCACTCCATGCGATTGATATCCATCAATATATAACCCCTGAGCTCGTACGTCTCAGAGAAGGGCGTTAAGCAAGAGAATGAATTCTCCGCCGCCAAACAGATATATATTTAATAGAGATCAATCACACGGACTAAAATCCAATGTCAGACACACAGTCCATTTACAAGTTCGTTCTGGGTCTGAACGCAACCGGAGGCACCTAGTACCCCGCATATCCATCGATCTCCAAGTACGTCTGGACGATCACTAACTGTTTCCATCTTCTTGGGTGTACAGCCCAATCAAGATCATCAGTTATCACCCAAACGACGTGAAGACCTCCGGTCTTCGACCATCGTCTTCATCTTCGACTTATCGTCGTATCAGTTATTCAGAATGGGATAAACCCGGTCTTTCTGAATAACTCGCGTATATTTTATAAAAGTGTTACACAAACACAACATACGCCTCATTCCAACTCATCAGTCACTAACCGTAAATTAATCAAGAGAATAATTTCCCAAATATAAACCCCGAAGGCCGAAACCAACATCAGATCAATATCCAGAAAACCATTCTGCTTGGCTAACCGACAGTTAGTTTCTAAATTTCACATTCATAGGGAAAGGTTCCCATTAATTTTATCAAAGATAAATTCTTGAATTTATTCTTTAATCTATTTTTGAATATCAATTCAAACTAGTCGGGATTAGCGAACCTTACCGAAGTAATCATTTGTTTTAATTTCTCAATCCCAACCTATTCATCCCATGAAGTAAAACTGGTAATACTTCATATCTAACACCACAGTGTTATCGGTAAATTCAATTACCCTTTCACGTTCAAATCTAATTAAAGATTTAACTATCGCCTGGAGTAAAACTGGTGATACTCCATTCTCGATTATTTCAATCTAATTAAAGATCCATTAAAACTCCACTTAGTTTTAATCGTTAACTGGGTTAAAGAATCAGTGTCATTTAAAACACGGTTCACGGTAAACCCAAAGTCACATTCATTAATTATCGGGTTAAAGAACGAGTGTTATTTAAAACACTGTTCACGATAAACCCAAAAATCAATATCCATTCAATTCCAATTAAATATTATTTAATTGGTACACTTCATTAAATCTAAATAAAAAGATTTAATCTTTTCTCAACTGGGTTCAAGAACAGTGTTAGTGAAGACACCATTCACGACAAACCCAAAATCACATTTGATATTCAATATAAGGCTCTGAATAGAAAATATATCGGCTTATATTCAATATCAAATTCTACGATTAACAAATGTCGTATTGAAATAACGATATATATGTATATCTTTCAAATTCCCATAACAACATCTGTATAATCACGAATTCCAACATCGAAATATTCCGAAGACAATTTCGATTCAAATCCACTCCAATGCAATCATTGGATATTCTGGTTATTTTCAAAACCCTTTTCAAATTCAATTTATTTATTTAAAAATAAATAGAATTATATTTCTAGTTCAAAACTAGTTCAATTCGATAAAAGCCTATTTTTATCTTTTCAAATATGGAGTTTTTCATCCCAAATCTTCACAAATCATTTCTTATGATTTTACACAAATTATTGCTATTTTTAATAATTTTATCAAGGCCCGTACAGTCGATTTCCATCAATGGCCATCGAACTGCACTTACAACGACCTTTTTCGAATTTGATTTGGACGTATCTCCAAATCCAACCGTTAGATTTCAAATTTCTAATATTCGTTAGAAAGCTCTTTTCGATACGAACCCAACGGTTCCGGTTTTAGGAGAATCCGACGGTCGGATCTCCCGCAATGTCCATTTGAAATAAATGGTCGAAATTCACGAACTGCCGCGGCGCGGCGCGTTCTATTCAGGCCATTATATTATATATATAATATATATATAATATATTTCGTCGATTTCTATTTAAAACGAATTATATAAATAGTTTTAAATTCGTTTCAAAAGCAATTTCAACTTCCGTTTCAATTCAAATCAAAATTGAATTCTTCTCTATAAATTCGTTTTAAAATTCATTTCTATTCAATTCAAATTTCAATTCAATTTGAATTCATTTAAATTCGCTTTCAATTCAATTTGAACTCGTTTTCAATTCATTTCATTTCGAAATCGTTTTCAATTCATTTCATTTCGAAATCGTTTTCAATTCATTTCATTTCGAAATCGTTTTCAATTCAATTCATTTCGAAATCGTTTTCAATTCAATTCATTTCGAAATCGTTTTCAATTCAATTCATTTCGAAATCGTTTTTCAATTCAATTCATTTCGAAATCGTTTTCAATTCATTTCATTTCGAAATCGTTTTCAATTCAATTCATTTCGAAATCGTTTTCAATTCAATTCATTTCGAAATCGTCGATTTCGAAATCACTTTTCAATATTCATTTTAAAATGAATAAAATCGATATAAATATCGTTCACGTCAAAATGGCGTCAATCTAATCAACACGGCTTCATAATTTTCTATTTTCAAATTTTCTTTATTTTTCAAATTGGAATGAGGCCCAATCAATTACCATATAAAATTAATTATATGGATTTCCATACAACACATGTATATAATAGCATTGAAAAATAATCAACCATCAACCAAAGTGCACTACACTGTATAAGCATCAAATATAGATATTCAACGCTTATAACAGCCTGTCAATCAATCGATCGACATATTTAATCAATCAGGATGAGTGAAATTCATATTTCATCCCAACACCCGTGTGGGGTTTCAAACAAACAAACACAGATTTTATTCGTGCAGTTGGACGATGTGTAAAATTTATCGACCCAATCAATGTCCTTCAAATAGGTGTACATAAACAAACCGTCTGGTTTGTAAATGAATATTTATTTTATTCACTTTCACTATATTCATATTCACGTTAAAAATTATATTTTTAACGATAAAACATTTTATTCTATCATATGAATTTCTATTATTCATTTACACAATAAAATGATATTTTTATTTTCTAACATATTTTAGAAAATTTCGGCGGCATAACGGCACGATACTAGAAACGGGACGAGGCCTAGCCTTATCCCCGGTCTAGTGAAGGCCCACGCCATTCACTCATCAATCAAATCTATTTCAATTCACCAAACATTTCAATTCAAACCAAATAATCTATCCAACTACACAACCAAACAATTTTACAAACAAGCCATCCATGGTCTGTGGATGACGGGTGTCGGGTGCTACTACACACCGTCTGCATCCTAGTATATATATATAACTAGAAAATAAATTGAAGAGTGAGAAATTCTCACCGAAAGCTATCCAATACCACGACACTCCTATTGTAGAGATCTTCGTCGTTCTCGCCTTTTCTTCTTTGTTGCCCGTAGCCACTATATATATAAAAATCACACATTTTTAGATTTCGATGTCTTTAAAATAAAAATCACATTTTTATTTGCTTACTTTCAATTTAAAAAAACATATTTTTATAATCACTTCATATATTTAAAAATCGAATTTTTACTATGCTATTCAATATATAAAAATCATATTTTTACTTCGAAGTTCAATATATAAAAATCACATTTTTACTTTCACGCTATATGGATAAAAATGCTATTTTTACACCGCTATTATATAGATAAAAATTCTATTTTTACATCGTTATTCTATATATAAAGATCTCGCCTTTTCAACCATAAAGATTTCATCTTTATAAAAATCAGCATTTTATTTCGACGTATAGAAAATAAAAATCAGATTTTTATTTTGCTACATACACAAAGATGATATTTTTATATTCTCTATCCTATAAAGATTATATTTTTAATACTTTAAAAATATAAAAATCATATTTTTAATATTTCTATATAGTAAAGACTATATTTTTAATACTTTAAAAATATAAAAATCATATTTTTTTCTTCTGCAATATAAAAGATTATATTTTTAATGCTTTACAAATATAAAAATCATATTTTGATTATCTTCCTTTTATAAAAATTATATTTTTACTTCACTACTCAATTAAAAATCCTGTCTTTTCTATTTTAAAAATACCTAATCTCTTTCAGTTTTTAAACACAATAAAAATCAGTTTTTATTTAGATATCGTATATAGGACTGAAAATAAACTCAACATTAAAATAATTTAAAACAAAACAAAAATGAATAAATAACTTACATTGATTTTTAGAAAAGGGGAGGCTTGCGTGTAAATCGAAGAGGAGGGGAGGGTTCTGACGGGGGTTGTGTTGTGGCGCCGCGTCGGAGTCGAGGGGGGGTCGGAGCGGTGAGGGGAGGTGCGGCAGTGGCTGCAGGCGGTGGATGGTAGGCGCCGGGCCTGGTGATGGCGGCTGGGTTTGCTTCAGGATCGATTTGAGGAGGGGATGGAGCAGGAGGTGCGGGGGTGGCTGGGATGAGGGAGGCGATGGGCGGCGGCTGCTGTAGGGGGGGGGGGGCGGCGTCGCTGGATCGCCTCGCGATTTCTTTTTTTTTTTTTCTCTCGAAAATACTGATTCGAAATGAACGGGGGGGGGGGGGGGGGAGGCAGAACCAATAAAGGGGGGAGAAATTTTTTTTTAATTATTTAATTATTTTATTTTAATTCAAAAAGTCAACTTTTTCAATCGACCTCTAAAAGAGGTCCACCGCCTGTCGCCCATAGCGTTTCACCCCCATTCCGAACACAATGGGATATGTATCGTAAGCTGATTCGACTGTTTGAACCAGTTCCTGTTAAATTTACACTTAAATCGCTATATTGAATTTTAAACGTACATTTCAAATTACCGGGGTCACATACTAACTCTATAAATTGCAGAAAAATATTTTCTAGCTTCGTATTGACGATACGGTCCTAACAAAACTAGTTTCGTCGAATTCTGAGACCGTTAGAAAAATGGCCAATTTCCAGTCGATTAAAATCAACTGAAATGGTCAAAACACGTTTTCCTTTGCCACGCTCACATATTGATTCGAAAAATTATGAAATTTGAAACCTAGCAATAACTTGACGTCACGGACCCAACAAAAGTGGTTTCGTCGAAATCCGAGGTCATTTGCAAAATGTCCATTTTTAAGGGCCTGAATTCCATAGCGACTATTCAGAATTTTCAACTGGACATATCTTTTGATTCTCGCTACGAAATTTTGATTATTCGGATTCGTTGGAAAGATCTCATCAATTAGATCCTAATGTTTTTGGTTTCACTAAAATCCGGATTGTTTTGCACCCGGTATGTTCGATTGAAGTTTGAAATCGAATTATCGAACTACCGCGCCATTTTCAATTCCTTTTATAATTATATATAATTATTTATATTCTATCGACGGCGTATATAATATATACGTTCGAATTATATTCAAAATAAATTTCTCGTCGATATTATTTAAAATAATCTATTTTAAATGTTCAAAATTCGCTAAAATCGCCAAAATAAAAATTTTAAACTGGCCCAGATTTTCGGGTTATTACAATCTCCCCCACTTAAAACTTTTCGTCCCCGAAAAGGAACAAAGTCGAAAGTGGTTTGATTATTCAGCTCTACGTTCGATCTGGCTTCCATTCTCCAACTCTTTAGTTTCTGAGAATTTTCAAAATTTCAAAAATTTGGCTAACACCCTAAATTTTTGAAAAATTTCGCCATAACCTCCCCTGCACCGGGAGCATCGGGGAATTTCAAATAGCTTCCCCGGTCCTTCAGATCTCAAAAAGAAAAAGAAAAAGCCAAGCGGCTAGCCAATAGGCTCACAAAATCATCATCACCCAAACAAAACAGGAAATTATGTAATAAACATGTACCTATTTGTCGGGCAAACAAATTTTATTCTCTGGCTCTAGCCTCCTTGCTATGACCTGCTCAATGATATATATGTATATGCAAGCAAACGCAACCAAATTTCAATACAATTCAATATTTGGTGCTATTAGGCAAAAATGGTTAAAAATTAGCAAACAAATAAACAACACAATCATCAATCAATTAGTGATTATCATTTGAAATTCATAACTTTGATATATAGTCAAAAATCACATTTTTGATGTCAAATCACAACAATAAGCCCTATCTAATTTTGGTTCTCACACCAGTCGATAGGAAATATATAGAAATCTCACTTTCGTCGCACGAACATAAATTCTAATAATGGAGCTCCATCATCAAAATCATCTCCGGGCGATTAGAGTGTAATTCTATATCTATCCAGTATATTAAAACTTCAAATACACGTTTGCAAGGCGTATATGCAAAATCTTTATATACTGGACTGTCCTAATCAATATAAATAAATAATCAAATACGAATAGTTGATTTAAATTTTCAAAACAAATTTTGCTTTCATTTAAAAAAATATACTCTTCACACTCGTTCTAGGATACTACTGATCCTATCTCTAACGAGTCATTCTCATTGGATATTGCTAATCCAATATCTGATGAATTCTTTCGTATGTTTCTAATGTGTCTTGTTCTCTAGCTTTGTAAACCAAAGCTCTGATACCACGTGTAAAGACCCGCAACTTCCCCGTAAAGGAAAGCGTCGGATAGTTCGAGAACAAACCACAACAGAACGCATACAGAAGAACATTTCAATTGTATATTACAACAATGCATCAGATTACAAGAATATACAGAGTATAAATGAATATACACAGAAATATCAGAGATTTAAATTACATTTAAATACATAGCAGCGGAAAATAATACAATACACAACTAGAAGAGATATACGGATACAAAGCTTTCCGGATATCGTTCCAGCTGTAAACCAGGATCCTGTGAATATAAATCTGCAAAACCGAAACTACTAGCTGCCCGTGTCGAAAATAGGGGCACCCAGAGTTTAGGTTAAAACAATAAACTCCAGGTCAGTCATGTGACTGGTGTGAGAACTAAAACAGTTAATCTTTATTTTAAATCATTAGGTAAATCAAGGGACCACGCCGTATAACACGGAACGGGTTTCCTCCCAAGAATACCAGTGCATAAAACAACAGCGCAATGCTAAATAAAGAAGAATGAAGCTGTTATAAGACCCAGGTCCTATCACACAATGCAACGCAAGCCGGGGGATAGGGTTTTCCCTTATAACAGCCAAAGAATGCTTGATACGTTTAAAACAAATCATTTGATACTATTATAAGTGCATAGTGTATAAAACAACTTCAAATCATAAGTATCAATCATAGGCGGCATGAATGGCCCATAACACTATGTCGCCATATATAAGTTTACAATCAAAACCGCAAATGTCGTATTGGAAGTTGGGTTATCATTTATGGTATGAACCGAGGCTAGGGGCAAGATCCTCAATGATTCGAGACAATCTAGCCCATGTCTCCGGAACAGCCGCAACTGCCCCTTGGATCGTCAGGGCCGGTCCACCGATGTGGATTATTATGCCTGAACACTACGTTTCTCCGCCCTTTAGGGCGTAAATCTGGCCCGTCAGCCGACCAGAAGCATCGGCCGAAACCGATATCACGAGGCGCCTCGCTTTTCAGCAAGTAATAATAAGTAACATCCACATGAGTCAAACTCGTCAGCCAGTTCAAGCACTGACGCCACTCCTAACTAGAAAGAAACGCATGTCCTCCCTGATGTCCGTCTCCCGTTTTTGATTCATACCGGGTGTGATACTCGCGAATCAACGTTACACAAAGCTACGCCACAAAGGCCGTGCTTCGATCATCAACCACAAGACTTTGCTTTTCAACAGAAGCCTTGATCAATTGCCACTTAGGCATGCCACACAGGCAATTCACTCCATGCGATTGATATCCATCAATATATAACCCCTGAGCTCGTACGTCTCAGAGAAGGGCGTTAAGCAAGAGAATGAATTCTCCGCCGCCAAACAGATATATATTTAATAGAGATCAATCACACGGACTAAAATCCAATGTCAGACACACAGTCCATTTACAAGTTCGTTCTGGGTCTGAACGCAACCGGAGGCACCTAGTACCCCGCATATCCATCGATCTCCAAGTACGTCTGGACGATCACTAACTGTTTCCATCTTCTTGGGTGTACAGCCCAATCAAGATCATCAGTTATCACCCAAACGACGTGAAGACCTCCGGTCTTCGACCATCGTCTTCATCTTCGACTTATCGTCGTATCAGTTATTCAGAATGGGATAAACCCGGTCTTTCTGAATAACTCGCGTATATTTTATAAAAGTGTTACACAAACACAACATACGCCTCATTCCAACTCATCAGTCACTAACCGTAAATTAATCAAGAGAATAATTTCCCAAATATAAACCCCGAAGGCCGAAACCAACATCAGATCAATATCCAGAAAACCATTCTGCTTGGCTAACCGACAGTTAGTTTCTAAATTTCACATTCATAGGGAAAGGTTCCCATTAATTTTATCAAAGATAAATTCTTGAATTTATTCTTTAATCTATTTTTGAATATCAATTCAAACTAGTCGGGATTAGCGAACCTTACCGAAGTAATCATTTGTTTTAATTTCTCAATCCCAACCTATTCATCCCATGAAGTAAAACTGGTAATACTTCATATCTAACACCACAGTGTTATCGGTAAATTCAATTACCCTTTCACGTTCAAATCTAATTAAAGATTTAACTATCGCCTGGAGTAAAACTGGTGATACTCCATTCTCGATTATTTCAATCTAATTAAAGATCCATTAAAACTCCACTTAGTTTTAATCGTTAACTGGGTTAAAGAATCAGTGTCATTTAAAACACGGTTCACGGTAAACCCAAAGTCACATTCATTAATTATCGGGTTAAAGAACGAGTGTTATTTAAAACACTGTTCACGATAAACCCAAAAATCAATATCCATTCAATTCCAATTAAATATTATTTAATTGGTACACTTCATTAAATCTAAATAAAAAGATTTAATCTTTTCTCAACTGGGTTCAAGAACAGTGTTAGTGAAGACACCATTCACGACAAACCCAAAATCACATTTGATATTCAATATAAGGCTCTGAATAGAAAATATATCGGCTTATATTCAATATCAAATTCTACGATTAACAAATGTCGTATTGAAATAACGATATATATGTATATCTTTCAAATTCCCATAACAACATCTGTATAATCACGAATTCCAACATCGAAATATTCCGAAGACAATTTCGATTCAAATCCACTCCAATGCAATCATTGGATATTCTGGTTATTTTCAAAACCCTTTTCAAATTCAATTTATTTATTTAAAAATAAATAGAATTATATTTCTAGTTCAAAACTAGTTCAATTCGATAAAAGCCTATTTTTATCTTTTCAAATATGGAGTTTTTCATCCCAAATCTTCACAAATCATTTCTTATGATTTTACACAAATTATTGCTATTTTTAATAATTTTATCAAGGCCCGTACAGTCGATTTCCATCAATGGCCATCGAACTGCACTTACAGCGACCTTTTTCGAATTTGATTTGGACGTATCTCCAAATCCAACCGTTAGATTTCAAATTTCTAATATTCGTTAGAAAGCTCTTTTCGATACGAACCCAACGGTTCCGGTTTTAGGAGAATCCGACGGTCGGATCTCCCGCAATGTCCCTTTGAAATAAATGGTCGAAATTCACGAACTGCCGCGGCGCGGCGCGTTCTATTCAGGCCATTATATTATATATATAATATATATATAATATATTTCGTCGATTTCTATTTAAAACGAATTATATAAATAGTTTTAAATTCGTTTCAAAAGCAATTTCAACTTCCGTTTCAATTCAAATCAAAATTGAATTCTTCTCTATAAATTCGTTTTAAAATTCATTTCTATTCAATTCAAATTTCAATTCAATTTGAATTCATTTAAATTCGCTTTCAATTCAATTTGAACTCGTTTTCAATTCATTTCATTTCGAAATCGTTTTCAATTCATTTCATTTCGAAATCGTTTTCAATTCATTTCATTTCGAAATCGTTTTCAATTCAATTCATTTCGAAATCGTTTTCAATTCAATTCATTTCGAAATCGTTTTCAATTCAATTCATTTCGAAATCGTTTTTCAATTCAATTCATTTCGAAATCGTTTTCAATTCATTTCATTTCGAAATCGTTTTCAATTCAATTCATTTCGAAATCGTTTTCAATTCAATTCATTTCGAAATCGTCGATTTCGAAATCACTTTTCAATATTCATTTTAAAATGAATAAAATCGATATAAATATCGTTCACGTCAAAATGGCGTCAATCTAATCAACACGGCTTCATAATTTTCTATTTTCAAATTTTCTTTATTTTTCAAATTGGAATGAGGCCCAATCAATTACCATATAAAATTAATTATATGGATTTCCATACAACACATGTATATAATAGCATTGAAAAATAATCAACCATCAACCAAAGTGCACTACACTGTATAAGCATCAAATATAGATATTCAACGCTTATAACAGCCTGTCAATCAATCGATCGACATATTTAATCAATCAGGATGAGTGAAATTCATATTTCATCCCAACACCCGTGTGGGGTTTCAAACAAACAAACACAGATTTTATTCGTGCAGTTGGACGATGTGTAAAATTTATCGACCCAATCAATGTCCTTCAAATAGGTGTACATAAACAAACCGTCTGGTTTGTAAATGAATATTTATTTTATTCACTTTCACTATATTCATATTCACGTTAAAAATTATATTTTTAACGATAAAACATTTTATTCTATCATATGAATTTCTATTATTCATTTACACAATAAAATGATATTTTTATTTTCTAACATATTTTAGAAAATTTCGGCGGCATAACGGCACGATACTAGAAACGGGACGAGGCCTAGCCTTATCCCCGGTCTAGTGAAGGCCCACGCCATTCACTCATCAATCAAATCTATTTCAATTCACCAAACATTTCAATTCAAACCAAATAATCTATCCAACTACACAACCAAACAATTTTACAAACAAGCCATCCATGGTCTGTGGATGACGGGTGTCGGGTGCTACTAAACACCGTCTGCATCCTAGTATATATATAACTAGAAAATAAATTGAAGAGTGAGAAATTCTCACCGAAAGCTATCCAATACCACGACACTCCTATTGTAGAGATCTTCGTCGTTCTCGCCTTTTCTTCTTTGTTGCCCGTAGCCACTATATATATAAAAATCACACATTTTTAGATTTCGATGTCTTTAAAATAAAAATCACATTTTTATTTGCTTACTTTCAATTTAAAAAAACATATTTTTATAATCACTTCATATATTTAAAAATCGAATTTTTACTATGCTATTCAATATATAAAAATCATATTTTTACTTCGAAGTTCAATATATAAAAATCACATTTTTACTTTCACGCTATATGGATAAAAATGCTATTTTTACACCGCTACTATATAGATAAAAATTCTATTTTTACATCGTTATTCTATATATAAAGATCTCGCCTTTTCAACCATAAAGATTTCATCTTTATAAAAATCAGCATTTTATTTCGACGTATAGAAAATAAAAATCAGATTTTTATTTTGCTACATACACAAAGATGATATTTTTATATTCTCTATCCTATAAAGATTATATTTTTAATACTTTAAAAATATAAAAATCATATTTTTAATATTTCTATATAGTAAAGACTATATTTTTAATACTTTAAAAATATAAAAATCATATTTTTTTCTTCTGCAATATAAAAGATTATATTTTTAATGCTTTACAAATATAAAAATCATATTTTGATTATCTTCCTTTTATAAAAATTATATTTTTACTTCACTACTCAATTAAAAATCCTGTCTTTTCTATTTTAAAAATACCTAATCTCTTTCAGTTTTTAAACACAATAAAAATCAGTTTTTATTTAGATATCGTATATAGGACTGAAAATAAACTCAACATTAAAATAATTTAAAACAAAACAAAAATGAATAAATAACTTACATTGATTTTTAGAAAAGGGGAGGCTTGCGTGTAAATCGAAGAGGAGGGGAGGGTTCTGACGGGGGTTGTGTTGTGGCGCCGCGTCGGAGTCGAGGGGGGGGGGGGTCGGAGCGGTGAGGGGAGGTGCGGCAGTGGCTGCAGGCGGTGGATGGTAGGCGCCGGGCCTGGTGATGGCGGCTGGGTTTGCTTCAGGATCGATTTGAGGAGGGGATGGAGCAGGAGGTGCGGGGGTGGCTGGGATGAGGGAGGCGATGGGCGGCGGCTGCTGTGGGGGGGGGGGGGGGGGGCGGCGTCGCTGGATCGCCTCGCGATTTCTTTTTTTTTTTTTTTTCTCTCGAAAATACTGATTCGAAATGAACGGTGGGGGGGGGGGGCAGAACCAATAAAGGGGGGAGAAATTTTTTTTTTTTTAATTTAATTATTTAATTATTTTATTTTAATTCAAAAAGTCAACTTTTTCAATCGACCTATAAAAGAGGTCCACCGCCTGTCGCCCATAGCGTTTCACCCCCATTCCGAACACAATGGGATATGTATCGTAAGCTGATTCCACTGTTTGAACCAGTTCCTGTTAAATTTACACTTAAATCGCTATATTGAATTTTAAACGTACATTTCAAATTACCGGGGTCACATACTAACTCTATAAATTGCAGAAAAATATTTTCTAGCTTCGTATTGACGATACGGTCCTAACAAAACTAGTTTCGTCGAATTCTGAGACCGTTAGAAAAATGGCCAATTTCCAGTCGATTAAAATCAACTGAAATGGTCAAAACACGTTTTCCTTTGCCATGCTCACATATTGATTCGAAAAATTATGAAATTTGAAACCTAGCAATAACTTGACGTCACGGACCCAACAAAAGTGGTTTCGTCGAAATCCGAGGTCATTTGCAAAATGTCCATTTTTAAGGGCCTGAATTCCATAGCGACTATTCAGAATTTTCAACTGGACATATCTTTTGATTCTCGCTACGAAATTTTGATTATTCGGATTCGTTGGAAAGATCTCATCAATTAGATCCTAATGTTTTTGGTTTCACTAAAATCCGGATTGTTTTGCACCCGGTATGTTCGATTGAAGTTTGAAATCGAATTATCGAACTACCGCGCCATTTTCAATTCCTTTTATAATTATATATAATTATTTATATTCTATCGACGGCGTATATAATATATACGTTCGAATTATATTCAAAATAAATTTCTCGTCGATATTATTTAAAATAATCTATTTTAAATGTTCAAAATTCGCTAAAATCGCCAAAATAAAAATTTTAAACTGGCCCAGATTTTCGGGTTATTACAATAGTAGAGCCCATCTTTGACTAACGCCGAGGCCTTTTGAGAAACAAAACCCCACACCTATACGGTGGCTAAGTTGGGGACAATATCTTGCGTGAACAGAGGTGCGGTTACCCACATCATCAATAAAGTATATGAGAAATAGGTAGAGCAAACATCTAATCTACCAACATCTACAAAGAAGAGACTCAAACCCGTCTTTCTCACATCTGAAAGTGATATCCTTTACAACAATCAAAAGAAAACATTGTAGACATAACAACCAGTTATCTTGCGCAGACCATCTTAATCGAGATTAACATCCCCTAAGCACAAGCCCCGAAGGTCTAAACCAACATCAGACAAGCACCCAAGAGATGTCTCCTTCGATGTCGAACAATCTACACAAGACGTTACAAGCAAAGCAATCATCATCCATGACCTTGGCTATCACCGGCTATCTTGCTTTGAAACCATCGTTAATCGTACGACTGGCTCAACATCATGCTGCCCATCAAGGGCTAATGATAACCTCGGTTCTAGTCAGACTATTGCACATCCCACGTACATTTTCCTCCCCGAGACAACTAGTTTTTCTACAAAACCCAAGGTACTCGACTATCCCATAGTCTTTTAGGCATCCCTATTATACCCCTATTTGAGCCCGATAGAACCTATGACAACGGTAATTTATCGGCATTCTGTATATCTAGCCATCGTCTTCGGCGACCATTCATAAGCTCAAATCATCTTGAGCAGCCATTATCCACGAGCTCAAACATCCTTGAGTAATTTCTACATTCTTTGCATTTCATAAATCAACGAGCACTTCAAAACACTTCGAAAATTTCTCCTTGAATTCGCGTAGAAGCCACGACCATTATCGAACCAAAAACGTACAATGTTTGGTCGATATTTAATTCATAGCGTTTTAACCTTTCTGCTATGAAAAACATACCACATCGTTTAAATTCCCATTCACATCATTTATGAAACGTCGTATCTTCTGCGTGATCCATCATGTATTGGCCTGCCTGATCCACCATATCTGCCTCCAGAACTCGACCAATCGATCAAATTTTCTTTCCTGATTCATGCTCAAGAACTTGCCCGATCCACACCTTTTTACAAAATTTCAGAAACTCTATAAAATAAATTGCCCGATCCATCAGAAATCCCTGACCGACCCATCTGCACACGCTTGGCCTGGTCCACGATTTTCGTATGTGCAATACTGCCCTATTCAAGCACCAAATTGTTGCCCGATCCATACAAACCACAACATTTGTAAAACATTGTCAAACCAAATTATCTGATCAAGCAAAAACCTTGCCCGATCCACTTTTTCACCATGCGCACACTTGATCGACCAACCTTTTCCTCGAGTCTGATCCATTCCTTGAAATGTTGCTCGATCCATCACTTTCTACAGTGTTTTCCAAACGCTGTTGAGCCCAAATTTTTTGAAAATTCCAATTTTTCCCGATCCATAGAAAAACGACCAATCCGTCACCATTTTCACGTCCAATGCACTCCATTTCTTGGGGTACAAGCCAATCGATACATGTTCAAAACTCACCCGATCCAATTCCAATTCGATCCAAAACTCATGTAAAACATTCAATTTCACCAATCAATCAAACCAATGAATCAACAAGCATTAAACAATGATTATTCATCACTTAAACATAAGAAATTCACCAAATTCATGATAAATAATAAAAGAATTAAACAAATGGATGTAAATTGTAATAACACATGAATTAACATAGAAATTCACCAATTTAAGTTGCTAGATTAGATCCTATGGCAATTCGAATAAAAATATACTTTCATGGATTAGATGTAGGTGAAAACAACTTGAAATGATGAAAACAAGATAAAATAACCCATATATTCGATTGAATCCATGTGAGAGATGCTTATCACTCACCAAATCCATAAATTAACTTTAAAACAATGATCTACAAATCCAGATAGTGAAGAATGATCTTCAAATCATCCAATTTGATGTGATCTACTCTCTCTTGATGTTGATCTAGCCTTCCTTGATGTAGATCTTCAATTTTCTTATGTAAATCTAAAATTTTAATGGAGTGGAGATGTATTTGATTGGAGTATGGAGAATATCAAACCCCAACCAAATAAAAATGAAGAAAGTAAACTATTTTCCTAGCATCTACCCTTCTATTTATAGCCATCTAACCAACACACTAATGGGCCTCACCAAATCAGCCCACTAATGACTAGTTAACCTCTTCAGGAATTATATAGCACTAAAACAACAATTCCTCCCAAACCACTAAACCAAATCTTTGATTTGACCACACTGTGGAATTGGCAACACCATTTCCTTCCCAATGAAATTGATCTCAACAACTGATTCGATCCCAATCAAAAGTTATGCCATGTACAAAACTGACATGGACAAAATGGTCACAATTAAAATTGATAAAAATTATGGACATGTCTTACATCCCCATAACCAACATATCAATATACGAGAATGATCTAACCCTCAAGTTATTAAATAAAAATATTTTATGATACTCGGATATGTAAAATGCGGGTCGTTACACTCCGGTTCGACTAAGTGCCTGGTTTGCCATAACGCCCGATTCAGCCATCTTCACCTCCCCACTTCAGATCAGCATGTCTGGTTCGGCCATGCCGAGCCAGAGGGGGCATGTTTCAGCAATGTGTCCCACGTTCTCCACTAATCAACCTGGACAACCCACAACTCCACTACTTCCGGATCAGTCTCCACGTGTCCACGTCAAACCAGATATGGCTGTCCCTATAAATACATGAATGATGGACATTCTAAAGTATGAAATTTTGATTTCTCAAATTCAACGCCAGTTTTTCTAAAACAAAAATGGCTTATGTGTGGCCTTATTACGTGCTCGACTGCGTCTCCGACTTCGTCTCACTTGAATTCGTCTCGGAAGCCTCAACTTCGTCTCTGAGGGCTCGACTTCGTCTCGTCTAATAACTATTCCAAGTATTCGTCGGGGGAATCGTGGGAGGCGGATCTAGATCCTCTCCATCAACTCATATTTCTCTACTTTCTCACTAAGAAATCATCTGTATTTGTAATCTATATTATAATAAACAATATCTCACACTAAGTGGGCGTAGGACTGATTGACGAACCACTATAAAATTACGTGTCTCATTCCTTAACTTGTTTTTTTGGATATTGATTTGATTATGTGATTGTGATTATATTTTGGGTGTTGTAAGAGGAAGGTCCAATTTTCATGTCAATATTTTAGTGAACCGGGAAGGGGGAACACTACTTGATCTCTAGCTTAAAAGAAACAGATTGCTTGAGGATTTGAGGATTATGAAATGAAAGAAATCTAATGCTGGGACTCAAGAAGAAGGCATTGGAAACGAAGGGAGTCGGGAAGCTTCCTCTGCTGCCATTACCTCCATTCCCTTAACAGAGAGGAGATGGATAAAGTGATGAAGGACTTGGAGTCGTGTATAGAGCGACATGACGAACTCCTCTGCAGTTAAGAGGAGATGATGAACAACTTCCTCGCAAGAATCGATTAATTTGGAAGGCCAAGGCTTAGCTTCTGGAGTGGGGCCATGCAGCACAACAACTCAATGGCAGTACCTCGACCACCATCCGACTCGGTAGCTAATTCAGTTTGATCAGCATCCATGCCGAACTGGCCCAAGCTGAGGCAATTGGCTCGGAATCTTTGACGTAACTCGTGTCAACCTACCATCACAAGCTCTGGGTGATGGCGCCAGGAATACTTCTCAGACTAAATTGCATATAGCTTTTTAAAGAGGCAACGCTACTGCCCAAGAAGCCCAGTTGACCATGTTGAACCAAAACCTGCGGGCATAGACGAACCGGATGTGCATGACATAAACAGGCTTGAGCGTGAAGCTTCAACAGGTTGGGCTGCTGAGATGCAACCGGAACAATACGTTCCAAAGTACCACCCAGACTCGAGTAGCATATGTTTTATTTTTATACTGGTGGAGACAGATTAGCTGAGATAAAACAATGTGTAACCAGAGATGGAATATCTAGCCAAGGATATGAAGATGTGCCTCAGAGCCCTTTCACTTCTAGCATCTGAGATGCAAGGACCCACCAGTTTTGAAACTGCTAGATTTGAAACTGCCAGTTTTGATGGCATAAGATGGAAGATAAGATCCAACAGTGCATCTGACACGCTACATCAGGCATATGGATATGCGTGGGGAACCTCCATAACTAATGGAAAAAATGCTTCTTGTTGTTTCTGATTGACTTGGCTGTGCTTTGGTCCAGCCAACTCAACAATGAATTTCATTGACTCTTGGAATGAACTTCTAGATAAATCCATAGGGAAATTCAGAGTACACATTGCTCACCCAAAGAATGTTATGACTTCGACAATAATAAGCCAAGACCATGAGAGACGCTAAGGAGCTTCCTAGATGGATCCATTGTTGCGGTGGCCTCGACAGATAAACCAAAAATGCAACGGCCTAGGGAAAGACGTGGATCCTGATTATTGATCAACCACGATGTCGACTTACTAAGCATCTGAAATTTACCGGAGCGTTAATGAAAGAAGTTAGAGGGTGAGAATAGATAAGATATAAAATTTGAATAGAAGGAGACGAAGAACACACAACACATCAGAGTAACACGAATCTCACAGCGGAACGAATAAAATATAGCATAACTTTGAAATAAAATAGTATATATATACAATAACATTATCAGAGTACAACACTTACAACACAACGGAAATAACAATATTAGATAACATTGAAGCCTCCTACTCCAAGCTCCTCCAATGATATCTGAAAATACCTGAACTACTTGACTGCCCGTACAAATTTGGGCACCCAAGAGTTTAGGGAAAAACAAAACAAAAATAAACTCTGGGTCAGTCATGGGACTGGTGTGAGGAAACTCCAACCACTTGGTTTAACTTTTAAAAGAAAGGATTATCGTAAGACCGATCCACACATAAATACAGATGGTTTTTACCTTACGATAACCCAAAGCATTCTTTGAAATCAATATTCATCTGATATTATAATAATGTCTAAATACAAATAATATAAATCTACTAGAATGCTTGCATCTCACGCTCTACATATATAGTATACAATCAAAACCGTGGGCTCTTATTGGATAATGGATTCCAACTGGAAAGGTATGGGACCACCTTCCAACAGTGTACCTGTAGAAAGAAATGCACCGGGTTCAACAAGAACATCTTGCAACCCAGGCTAAACATGACCGGTCCCTCACTTAGCTTGAGAGTTCCGAACGTATTATCACCAACGGTTGGGATCAACAACTGTTTCCCGAAAGGGACAGCATCGATATATTTAAGAAGCTAAAAGAATTTCTCTAGATCAGGTGACAATACACCCTACTTGGCAGCCAACCACTTAGCCATGCGGCCTACCCGATTTTATACCATTTCCCGGTTGTGAGGCTAGAGTTTATAACGTATCTTTTGGTCTTCATTCACTTTGAATGTCACATTTTCATAACCGCCAAATCACAAATTGATTTCTCCAAACATACTATGTGTATACAGCTAAGAGAAAAGAATTCCTCCGCCACCAAACGTAACTACGTTTGAAGAAATCAACTTACGCGATCCTTTAAATATACTCTGTCAGGCATTCTTCCATATAAAATTTGTCCTGGGACTGAACAAACTGAAGGCACTATTCTGTAAACAGAACAGCCCTTGCATAACACCGTCTTCAATTATCTTCATCATATTTGATTCACAACATTAATGTCTATACAGAGTGGTTTTCAGATAATGAATCCGATTCCGATCTTCCTATATTAACGACGTAAAAATGGTCAAAAACTTCGATAGTCGGTGATTTAACTACCAAAGAAAAACATGTGTACAACCACGATCTTATTTCCAGATAGAAATTCGATCGATCAATCATCAATCAACATTTATCTCTTTATATTAAATTATCATTAATTTATCCACTTACCCATTTCCTATTTCCATATACATACATTCTATCTTTCTAAATTTAGAAAATATACCTTATTAATATTGGAAAATGTTTCCATTTCTTATTTACGTGTCACTGTCATTCCAGTATTTCTTATCAACAAAACATTTCATTTTCTGTGCTTGGAAAACATCTCTGATTATATTTGGAAAACGTTTCCAAAACTCATTTATATGGATTTCAAATGAACGTTGTATAAAACATCGTTACACCCGATCAATCCATTTATCGCTTATTCCTTAATGTATCTTTAATCAATCTTCGCCATCGAACCTCAACTATTCCTTAGTTAATTTCGAAGTCAATCAAGTTGGGGTATAATTACCTCTCAGACCTTAACTGAACAACATTCTTAACCTAGCAACGGATAACGCTAAACACTCTAGTTTTAACAATCATTTCTTATGCAAGCCCTTGGATTTCATTTATGACTTTCCTTCTTTGATAAAACATTGGTTATAACGATAACGTTATAAACCTTGCTTCTGAAATATCTAACTTTAAAACTATAAATTTTATTTTAAATTTAAAAAATAATAATAATTTATTTATTTAGTAAATAAATATTGATTTAAAAACTGAAAAGTAAATAGTACTTTCCCAAATTCGATATAATCAGATTCGACATATGACTCTCTTTCGAGTAATCTCTATTCGATTAACTCTTCTCGAATAACTTATATTCGATTAACTATTTTTTGAATAACTATATTCGATAAATTCTCTTTCGAATGACTTACATTCGATTAACTCACTTCGAATAACTTAGATTTGATTAATTCACTTGGAATAACTTATATCCGATTAATTCACTTTCAAATAAATTATATTCGATTAACTCACTTCGAATAACTTAGATTCGATTAATTCACTTTGAATAACTTATATCCAATTAATTCACTTTCGAATAAATTATAGTCGATTAACTCACTTCGAATAACTTAGATTCGATTAATTCACTTTGAATAAATTATATCTGATTAATTCACTTTCGAATAAATTATATTCGATTAACTCACTTCGAATAACCAATATTCAATTAACTCAAATTCGATTAACTCTATTTGATTAACACTATTTCCTATCTTATTCAAATTCCCATTTGAATTCTTATTTCAAACTCAATTTTCCTTATAAATGTTTTAATTTATAAATATTCATTTTAATCCATCATTCACATCGAATGTGAAAAATATTCCTTTTATATGATCCATTAAGTTTGATTTCAAATTTTAAAATAATATCCCATTTTCAAATTCTATTTATACTTCTACTTATAGATTTATTCGTATGAAATCTCCTTTTTATTTCAAACATTTAAATCTCATTTATAAATTCTTTTATAAATGCTGAGTTCACGTTCTATTTAAATTATCGGTGTTAAAAACGATTTCTACTTCTCTATATATGTTTGTACTTATATATTCCATTTTTCGATTGATAATTATTTTATTTAATTTATAAAATATTATTTATAAATTAATCGTCTCCATTTATCTGTTATAATGGATTTCTATTTAAAATCTACTTTGAATTCATCTTCTCATTATTCTTTTATATCCTGTAAATTTCCTTTTATAATTCTATTCAATTCTGGAGTATTTCCTTATATAATTGCTGTTTATTTTTCCCAATAATTCTTTTTATAATTATCTATTTATTTCTGAAATGGTTCTTTTTAATAATTTTATTTGTTTCCCAACTAATTTCTTTTATTAAATCCATCAAATTTATAAATGTTCCTTTTATAAAATTTTATTCAATTTATAAATGTTCTTTAAATCAAATCTATTTATTTCTAAAATATTCCTTTTTAAATTGTCTATTTATTTTATACAAATATTTTATTTTCAATATACTCTTTAAAAATTCTCTTTTACATTCCAGTATTTCTTATGGTATTTAACATACCATATATTACTGGTCAATATCATCCAAACACATGCAATCAACAACAAATTGTATATCACATCATATATCACAATATATATGAAAAACTGTAAAATAAATGTTGAGGAATCTAGTTGGATCCCTCCGACCTGTTTTCCTGCATCCACAGATGTTATACAATATAATTCACAACATTTTCAGTTCAACATGTACTATTCTGATAAACATAATAAATGTTGTTTAACGATATGTGTATTTATCGTTATTTGTAATTTCAACCAAAAATCAATAATTCAACCAAATAACCATCACATAGGGATCAATCATCATTTATCATTATTTGATTATATATAAAAAAACAGAGTTAGTGAGTTTTACTCACATTGGGGGGTTATCGTTAACTAACGATAATCGATCATCGATTCGGTTCGGGCGTTTTACTTTACCATAAATTTAGAGGAGCTCCAAATAACTCCAAACCAGATTCATTGTGAATCCTACGTCCATACGATCCCAATGTGACCAGTTCCGCTGAATTTCATTTTCATATGACAAAGTTATGATGTTTAGAAGTTGGTGTACATTTAAATTGAATTAAACATGGCTTTAAATATAATTGGGCCTAACTTCTCACATTTCATCCCATACCCATGTACACCCAAGCCCACATTGCTCCTCTTCTTCCCCAATGAACCAATGAACCATGATCCTCTCATTCCAAGCCATTACCGCACCATTCATCAACCCCATTCTCCATCGTTTCTCAACCGAATCCAAAACAGAAAACTCTAACCAACTCAGCATCTAAATCTCTACAAACCCATCACCTTCAATCCAAGCTCGCAACCCCCATGTAGAAACCATCCTGACCTCTCCATTCACTGCATCAGTGAACCCGCTACACCAAAATGCTCCAAACCGCCTCAAAAATTCACACAACATGCTAAAACACCTGCTGAGATCAAAATGATCACCAAAACAAACGTCGATCCTTGTATTTGTGCATAAATCCAACCCTAGTCAAAAACGAGCACACTGTACAAAATTGGACCGCACTTCATTGAATCCAACAATAAGCATATTAGATCGAGGAGCATCGAATGAGGATCACAAATATATAAAGTTTGGAATTTTCTGATTTTATTTCGGTTTGTTTTGATTTTTCAAAGAGGAGGTTTACTGTTGGAATTTTTCCTAGAGAGTTGCGGCGCTGTTTTGACTAGAGGAAAAATACGTTTGGGTTAGATGTGTTAGCGGTATATATAGGATAGTTTTTTTTTATATTTTATATTTTATTTATGCCAATTTCTCATTGTATCTGCCTTCTAAAAATCCCTATGATCACATAAAATATCCTAAAATCATGGAAATTGACATGCAACTAGAGTTTGACATTATGGACCCAACGAAACTGGTTTCGTCGAATTCTGACTCCGCTTGCTCACACAGCTTATTTTTAACCGTCAAAATATCGACTGTTTCCCACATTAAAATTCGGCACAACCACATACTGACTCCAAAAATCACGGAAATTGAAATCTAACAATAATTTAATATTCCAGATCCAACAAAATTAGTTTCGTCGAAAATGGAGCTCGTTTGCAAAAGTGGCTATTTTTAAAGCTCTAAATAGACCCATTTAAATATTAATATATTTAAAAATAATTAAATTTTTGAAAGGCAATTATTATTATTCACTTTAGTATCAATACATTTCCAACTATACTGAAATTTACAGACCACAAAACTCACTTATTCGTGGTATTGAGAAAAAATTATATACAAAATTACAATGATATATAGAAAAAACTCAATACCGCAAGTACAAGCAAAAAACACGTTTACTTACTACCAACTCAATGGCAAATGATGGTACTTCCTTCAAGTTCTCCACACATCATCCACTGGCCGTTCAATTAATTTCCAGTACACATGCATTATCACTAGTCTCTTACAGCTTCAACAAACCGTCCAATCTAGTGTCAAACTCAAAACCATACAAGAAATAAACGCAAGAACAAATCAGAATCAATTCAGTATTGCGGATTATTCCTTGTATGTCTCCTATTTGATTTCGAATTTACTACCAGAAGGTAATATATCCTCCAGATCATATTCTAACCCCTTATCTAAATCATCAAAATAAATAACAACTTTCTTCCTTTTTCCATGTCCCTTAATATGAAGATTAGCTTCAGGAGATGCATGATCATATCCATTAGCCCAAAACTTCCCAGAAGAAGATCGACTTGCAGCTGGAGGCGGAGGTAAAATAATATGACCAGGAAGATGTAAATGAGAATAAGGTGAAGCTGAATGCACAAAAGGAAATGTTAAACCAGCTCCAGAGACTGGCTTTAGATGAACTGATTGAGCATAACATGTAGAACCACTAGCATAAACTCCCTTAGCTAGAGGAGCAATCAATGGGGCCTTAGAGCTGAACGACGACGAGCAAGACATAGTAGAACCAGAAGATGGATTCAAGCTGGCAGCAAGACCAGAAGAAGACTAAGAAACCGATGAAGATCCCAAACCAGAAGAACTAGAAGACTTCATTCCAGCAATGTCATCTTCAAACGAATTTCCAAAAACAGAGACATTATCACTATCCACAAAAACATTCATATCCACTTTATTAGATGAGATATTCTGATTTGCTCCAACACTATCACCAGAGCCTTGCTTAGGCTCCTTACTTGCTTTATCCACATTAGACTACTTCTTAGAGTTAAAATTAACATTTGAATCAGTATGGTTATTGATTAACTCTTCATGTATATGGTCAATTGAATCACCTTCTTCAGAGGCTAAGTTAGAAAAAAGTTTTGCACTTGTATTGTCAACCTTATCACCAGAAGCTTTAATACTCTTATCATTATCTCCATACTTCTTCCTCTGATATTGTTTTTTCTTATAGTCCAAATAAGTCCAATTATTCTTACCAACATTAAAATCTGAGCTCTTATGTGAATTATGGAACTGCATATTCTCCACTGCATGAAAATCCCTCATATCAACATTTACCTGATGCAAATTATCACTACTACACTTTACATTTAACTCACATGATAGGAATCATGACCAAAACCTTACAGTTAACACCTATTTTAGGCCTCCAATCGTAATTGATTTTCACTGTAGGACAAACATCTCCCAGACCATCTACCTCAATAGAATCTGGTAATTCATAATCAGGTGTTATCTCCACCAAAGCTTTCGCATATCTAAACCTATCCAACCTTTCAATACTAGTATCATAGCATATAAGCCTTCCTACATGATTTACTAACCAGTTAATGCCTATTAAAGTCCACAAAATCATGGGAATTCGAAATAGCCGGATCCATACAGGAACTTTTTTAATTTGTGATTGTGCACATCCAATTGATGGATCCCAAACTGAAATGGCAAACATCCTACCACGAATGAAAATAGGATCTGATCTGAGAATCTTTTCTCTATCAGATTCATTTGAAAATTTGAAATAAAAGTGGAATCCGTCCGATTTTATATCGACCTCCCCAATTAATTTCCATTACCTAAGTAAGAAGTTAGAAACTGCTTGAAAAGATAACGTACCATCAAGAAAGAAACCGATCAAGAAGTTATTCTAGTAATTGATTCCTTCTTGCTTGACCAGATCCGGAATTGTCTTCTTCTTACCATCTCTCACAATATCAAAATTAATTGGCTTATATAGACCAACATTACACAGAGGAGATTTGAATAGTGAAGCATAATCCGATTTCACAAGCGAAGGATACGAAGCCTTAGATGGATTTTCCAAATCAGAAGGAGCACCTGTCGAAGAAGGAATGGCCGAAGAAGGTCGGGGATCAGGTGGTTTAGGAAGAGAGGACTGAAAAGGAGGGAAGGAAGAATCGAAGGCTGAGGAAGAGGAAAAAATAATTAAATTTAATTTTAATAAATTAATATTATTGTATACACATATAATATCATGCGGCTCCAAAATATACCTATCTGGATTTAATAACTCAATATTTCAAAATATCAGTTTATATTGCTATTCGATTTATATTAAAATTCCTTTATAATATAAATAAATCATTATAAAATATAAAAGAATTCCATAGCGACTATTTTAAATTTTAATTTGGACATAACTTACAATCTACACGACGAAATCTAGATTTTTCTGTTCCATTAGAAAAATATCGTTCAACTGATCCGAGCGTTTCTAGTTTCACAGAAATCCGACTTAAAATGGATTCTGTATATTCAACTAAAGTTCAAATCGCCAAATAACGAACTACCGCAACGTTTCGGGCTCGATTATGATTAAATTATAATTTATACATTCTAACGTCGATTAAATAATATATTCGCTATTCTAATCCAATTCTAAACTGAATTATACCTTATATATGATCCATTCACACCGTATTGTGAATTCAATTATTCCTGACTATTTTGGAATTATAATATATTTTTATATTATAAATACTAATTAAATATTCATTATTATTTAATTTAAACCATTTAAATCACTATTCACATAATTATATTAATTAATTATTACACCGTAAAAATATGGGACATTACATTCTTCCCCACTTAAAATAATTTCGTCCTCGAAATTGCTAAGGTAGAAAACAACACTATTCACTAGGTAAAAATTATTTGTTTACTTCTTGAATTTTAGTTTCACTATACTAGTGAATTTCAATTAAATATTGTTTCATTTTTATTAACAAAAAATTTCTAAAATCCTGAAAATTTCTAACACTTTAAATTCTCCAAAAATTTCGCCAGCACCTCCTTTGTACGGCTCAATCGATACAACTACAACTCGCCTCTCTAGGCCATTCCCAATCCAATAGAAAATAAAACTGCCAATCGGCTCATAAATCTCATACCCAATATAAATATAAACTTGTACCTTTTTGTCGGCCATATCAACTTTATCACTTTCACCTGTTATCATTTCAACATATACCAATGTCATCTCAACCAATTTCCAATCAATATATGTTCAACACTGCTATTCGCTTATATCCAAACCAAATTTCATTTCAAACTTGAGTTCCATACTCAATTCCAATTCTTAATTTATCACTTCAACGTAATTCCAGATTCCTGTCTCATAATCCAATCTTATTCGATGTTACCTATTTCAATTCAATTTTCCATTTAACTGGCTTTTATTAAATTTTCAATTTCTATTGACTTTTACAAATTCTACTTTAATTTGTTTCAATTCAAATAATCTGTTTTTGGGAGTTTTTAAATAGCTTAGCCTTTTCCAAAAATCAAAATATTCATTTTGGAATATTAAAACAACTTGTTTTCTTCGAACAATTCAAAAACAAAAATTTTGGCAGCAATCCGTCACTTCCAACTCGAAAATGAACACCGATAATGTCATGATCATCATCGGAATCTATTTTCCAGCGATCGAAGTGAGTTCAGTACTATATCACTTTTCAAAACCATTTCTAAACATTTCCACTTTGAAACATATTTCAAAATACAATTCACAATGTTTGTAAACAATTTAAAATCTCCCAGGATTTTAAGATTCACAAATATTTAATCCAGATTCATTTACAAACACTTTTATAACCTTCCGGTGTTTTAATTCCAATTCTGATTTAAATTCAGATTTAATTCATCTGATTTCACGTATTTCACTTATATGAATTCTGATTGGCTATTTACATAACCATTTCACATTTTATAATCCTATTCGATTATAATCACAACCAACACATCTAATATACTATAATACTTCAAATAGCTATACTTTGTTTATATAAAAATATAATTTGGCTAAAATTATTTCATTTACCCTCTTTTCAAAACATACTGTGTCGGTTCATCGTTTTCGAGTGTTTATAAGCTCCTATCGATACAGTGGATCAAACTGATCGACCAGAACTTATAAACAACTCAACCAATAAATATCCACAATATAAAACAATTTTTTTTATAAAATCTACAAATATGCTCTCTCGTATATATACACTCAAACTCAATCCAGGGTATTACTAACCTCATCTCTACTGAGTCATGCCACAAAGCCAAGGTAATTACTTAACCTTCAGCTCTGATACCCCTGTAACGGCCTGGGGAAAGACGTGGATCCTGATTATCAATCAACCACGATGTCGACTAACCAAACATCCGAAATTTACCAGAGCGTTAATGAAAGAAGTTAGAGGGTGAGAATAGATAAGATAGAAAATTTGAATAGAAGAAGAACGCACAACACATTAGAGTAACACGAATCTCACAGCGGAACGAATAAAATATAGCATAACTTTGAAATAAAACTGTATATGTATACAATAACATTATCAGGGTACAACACTTACAATAAAGCGAAAATAATAATAATACTAGATAATGCTGAAGCCTCCTGCTCCAAGCTCCTCCAGTGATATCTGAAAATACCTGAATTACTTGACTGCCCGTACAAATTTGGGCACCCAGGAGTTTAGGGAAAAACAAAACAAAAATAAACTCTGGGTCAGTCATGGGACTGATGTGAGCAAAATCCAACCACTTGGTTTAACTTTTAAAAATCCTTTTAAAGAAAGGATAATCGTAAGACCGATCCACACATAAATATGGATGGTTTTTACCTTACGATAACTGAAAGCATTCTTTGAAATGAGTATTCGTCTGATATTATAATAATGTCTAAATACAAGTAATATCAATCTAGCAGAATGCTTGCATCTCACGCTCTATATATAGTATACAATCAAAACCATGGGCTCTTATTCGATAATGGATTCTAACTGGCAAGGTATGGGACCACCATCCGACGGTGTACCTCTAGAGAGAAACACACCGGGTTCAACAAGAACATCTTGCAACCCAGGGTAAACATGACTGGTCCCTCACTTAGCTTGAGAGTACCGAATGTATTATCACCAAAGGTTGGGATCAGCAACCGTTTCTCGAAAGGGACAACATCGATAGATTTAAGAAGCAACAGGAATTTCTCTAGATTAGGTGACAATACACCCTACTTGGCAGCCAACCACTTAGCCATGCGACCTACATGATTTTATATCATTTCCTGGTTGTGAGGCTAGAGGTTATAACGTATCTTTTGGTCTTTATTCACTTTGAATGTCACATTGTCATATCCGCCAAATCAAAAATTGATTTCGCCAAACATACTACAGGTATACAGCTAAGAGAAATGAATTCCTTTGCCACCAAATGCAACTACATTTGAAGAGATAAAGTTACGCGATCCTTTAGATATACTCAGTCAGACATTCTACTATATAAAAATTTGTCCTGGGACTGGACAAACCGAAGACACTATTCTGTAAACAGGACAGCCCTTGCATATCACCGTCTTTAATTATCTTCATCATATTTGATTCGCAACGTTAACATCTATACAGAGTGGCTTTCAGATAATGAATCTGATCCCGGTCTCCCCGTATTGATGACATACAAATGGTCAAAAACTTCGATAGTCGGTGATTTAACTATCAAAGAAAAATATGTGTACAACCACGATCTTATTTCCAAATAGAAAATTGATCGATCAATCATCAATCAACATTTATCACTTTATAATAAATTATCATTAATTTATCCATTTCTTGTTTCCATATACATACATTCTATCCTTCTAAATTTAGAAAATATACCTTATTAATATTGGAAAACGTTTCTATTTCTTATTTTCGTGTCACTGTCATTCCAGTATTTCTTATCCTGTGCTTAGAAAACATCTCTGATTATATTTGGAAAATGTTTCCAAAACTCATTTATATGGATTTTAAATGAACGTTGTATAAAACATCGTTACGCCCGCTCAATCCATTTATCGCTTATTCCTTAATGTATCTTTAACAATCTTTGCCATCGAACCACAACTATTTCTTAGTTAATTACGAAGTCAATCAAGTTGGGGTATAATTACCTCTCGGACCTTAATTGAACAACGTTCTTAACCTTGCAATAGATAAAGTTCAACACTCTAGTTTTAACAATCATTTCTTATGCAAAGTCTTGGATTTCATTTACGACTTTCCTTCTTTAAAAAAACATTGGTTATAACGATAACGTTATAAACCTTACTTCCAAAATATCTAACTTTAAAACTATAACTTTTATTTCTAAATTAAAAAAATAATAATAATTTATTTATTTAGTAAATAAATCTTGATTTAAAAACCGAAAAGTAAATAGTACTTTCCCGAATTTGATATAATTGGATTCGACGTATAACTCTCTTTCGAGTAATCTCTATTCGATTAACTCTTCTCGAATAACTTATATTCGATTAACAATTTTTCGAATAACTGTATTCGTTAAATTCTCTTTCGAATGACTTACATTCAATTTACTCACTTCGAATAACTTAGATTCGATTAATTCACTTTGAATAACTTATATCCGATTAGTTCACTTTCGAACAAATTATATTCGATTAACTCACTTCGAATAACTTAGATTCGATTAATTCAATTTGAATAACTTATATCTGATTAATTTGCTTTCGAATAAGTTGTATTCGATTAACTCACTTTGAATAACTTAGATTCGATTAATTCACTTTGAATAACCTATATCTGATTAATTCACTTTCGAATAAATTATATTTGATTAACTCACTTTGAATAACTTAGATTCGATTAATTCACTTTGAATAACTTATATCCGATTAATTCACTTTTGAATAAATTATATTCGATTAACTCACTTCGAATAACTTTATTCGATTAACTCTTACTCGAATAACTAATATTCGATTAACTCAAATTTGATTAACTCTACTTGATTAACTCTATTTCCTATCTTATTCAAATTCCCATTTGAATTCCTATTTCAAACTCTATTTTCCTTATAAATATTTTAATTTATAAATATTCATTTTAATCCATCATTGACATCGAATGAGAAAAAATTTCCTTTTATATAATCCATTAAGTTTGATTTCATATTTTAAAATAATATCCCATTTCCAAATTCTATTTATACTTCTACTTATAGATTTATTCGTACAAAATCTCCTTTTTATTTCTGACACATAAATCTTATTTATAAATTCTTTTATAAATGCTGAGTTCACGTTCTATTTAAATTATCGGTGTTAAAACCGATTTCTACTTCTCTTTATAAGTTCGCACTTATATATTCCATTTATAGAATGATAATTATTTTATTTAATTTATAAAATATTATTTATAAATTAGTCGTCTCCATTTTCTGTTAAAATGTATTTCTATTTAAAATCTACTTGGAATTCATCTTCTCATTGTTCTTTTATATCTTGTAAATATCCTTTTATAATTCTATTCAATTCTGGAATATTTCCTTTTATAATTGCTGTTTATTTTTCCCAATAATTCTTTTTATAATTATCTATTTATTTCTAAAATAGTTCTTTTTAATAATTTTATTTGTTTCCTAAATAATTGCTTTTATAAATTCCATCGATTTTATAAATGTTCCTTTTATAAAATTCTATTCGTTTTATTAATGTTCGTTAAATCAAATCTATTTATTTCTAAAAATATTCCTTTTTAAATTGTCTATTTATTTTATACAAATATTTTATTTTCAATATACTCTTTAAAAATTCTCTTTTACGTTCCAGTATTACTTGTGGTATTTAACATACCATATATTACTGTTCAATATCATCCAAACACACACAATCAACTACAAATTGTATATCACATCATATATCACAATATATATATGAAAAACAGTAAAATAAATGTTAAGGAATCCAGATGGATTCCACCGACCTGTTTTCCTACATCCACAGATGTTGCATAATATAATTCACAACAATTTCAGTTCAATATGTACTATTCTGATAAACAGAATAAATGTTGTTTCACGATATGTGTATTTATCGTTATTTGTAATTTCAACCAACAATCAATAATTCAACCAAACAACCATCACACAGAGATCAATCATCATTTATCAGTATTTGATTATATAAAAAAAAATAAACAGAGTTAGCGAGTTTTTACTCACATTGGGTAGTTATCGTTAAATAACGATAATCGATCGTCGATTCGGTTCAGGTGTTTTATTTTGCCATAAATTTAGACGAGCTCCAAATCACTCCAAACTAGTTTCATTGTGAAGCCTACATCCATACGATCCCAACATGACCAGCTTCACTGAATTACGTTTTTGTATGACAAAGTCATGATGTTTAGAAGTTAGTGTACAATTAAATTGAATTAAACATGGTTTTAAATATAAATGGGCCTAACTTCTTACATTTCGGCCCATACACGTGTACACCTAAGCCCACACCACTCTTCTTCTTCCCCAATGAAATACTGAATCGTGCTCCTCCTATTCCAAGCCATTACCGCACCTTCATCAACCCCATTCTCCATCGTTTCTCAACCGAATCCAAAACAGAAAACACCAACCAACTCAGCATCTAAATCTCTACAAACCCATCACCTTCAATCCAAGCTCGCAACCGCCATGTCGAAACCAATCCCGACCTCTCCATTCGCTGCAACAGTGAACCAGCGACACAAAAATCCTCCAAACCGCCTCAAAAATTCACACAACATGCTAAAACACCTGCTGAGATAAAAAAACGATCACCAAAACAAACACCGATCCTTGTATTTGCGAATAAATCCAACCCTAGTCTAAAATTAACACGTTGTACAAAACTGGACCGCACTTCACCGAATCCAACAACAAGCATATCAAATCGAAGAGCATCGAATGAGGATCACAAATATATAAAGTCTGGAATTTTCTGATTTCATTTGGATTTGTTTTGATTTTTTAAAGAGGAGGTTTACTGTTGAAATTTTTCCTAGAGGGTTGCGGTGCTGTTTTGACCAAAGGAAAATTGTGTTAGGGTTAGATGTGTTAGGGGTACATATAGGATAGGTTTTATTATTTTTTTATTAATATTTTATATTTTATTTATGCCAATTTCTCATTGTATCTGCCTTCTAAAAATCCCTATGATCACAAAAAAAATCCAAAAATCATGGAAATTGACATGCAACTAGAGTTTAACATTACGAACCCAGCGAAACTGGTTTCATCGAATTCCGACTCAGTTTGCTCACACAGCTTATTTTTAACCGCCAAAATATCGACTGTTTTCCACATTAAAATTCGGTACGGCCACATACTGACTCCAATAATCACGGAAATTGAAATATAATAATAATTCAATATACCGGATCCAAAAAAATTAGTTTTGTCGAAAACGGAGCTTGTTTGCAAAAGTGGCTATTTTTAAAGATCTAAATAAACCCAATTAAATATTAATATATTTAAAAATAATTAAATTTAATATTAATAAATTAATATTATCAGATATATTCACATATAATATCATACAGCTCCAAAATTAATATTATCAGATTTTTCTGATCCATTAGAAAAATATCGTTCTACTGATCTAAGCATTTGTTGTTTCATAGAAATCCGACTTAAAATGGATTCTGTATATTCAATTAAAGTTCAAATCGCCAAATAACGAACTGTCGCATCATTACGGGCTCGATTGCAATTAAATTATAATTTATACATTCTAACGTCAATTAAATAATATATTCGCTATTCTAATCGAATTCTAAACTGAATTATAACTTATATATGATCCAATTCACACTGTATTGTGAATTCAGCTATTCCTGACTATTTCGGAATTATAATATATTTTTATATTATAAATATTAATTAAATATTCATTATTGTTTAATTTAAACCATTTACATCAATAATTACCATTTACATAATTAAATTAATTAATTATTACACCGTAAAAATACGGGACATTACAAAAAATGTCTATGGTGCTGATGTCGGTTGTATCTGGAGTGGCCAATAAATCCAAATTTAAAGTAAGTCTGCAAAGTAATCCCCCGAAGGATCTCGCTGAATTCTATTTTAAAGATGAGAAATACATGCGCTAAGAGGATGCACAGACATAATAGAATTCAGGAAAATGTCTTGAATGACCAAGAGAAGATTAAGATTGGATTTAAGCATGATAAAGGAAAAAAGAATGTTGAGAACGAGCATGATGGCTCGAAAATGAGTAGGACATGTCATAGATATCCTTCTATGACAACTGCGGGACTCGAAACCCCGACCTCCCAGAAAGCAACACCATGCACTAACCGCTGTGCTAAAAGATCTTTGTGTTAGCTTTTCGAAAGCGGTGTTACAAACTACCCCCTTAAAGAGCTCAATGCCCTCGTTGACTCATATCACTCACCACCCAAGCGTTGTGCATGTAACCCGCATAAGTACCACACTGACTGACATACCCAGCACTACACGCACAATTCCGATTGGGTATTGGCTTTGATACCAACTGTGACCACTCTGGGACTCGAACCGCCAACCTCCCGGAAAGCAACACCACGCACTAACCACTGTGCTAAAAGATTTTTGGGTCATCTTTTCGAGAAGGGTGTTACACCTTCCTACATAAAGTTGAATGAGTCCCTAGAAAGAATCTACTGGATATTTGGAGGCACATCCCATAGCAGAAACCACCTCCCAAATATACGACAGAAAAGGAAAGGAGGACAGGAAAGTTCTTCCTATTCCATGTGCTTGATCAACACACTACATCGGAATGTAGGCACCTCAAGGATGAGATAGAAGAGCATGTCAATAGTGGACGAATCCAAAAATACGCTGAGACAAGAAGGGCGACGTTCGGGCGAGGGGAGACGTCTGCGACCCAAAATAAAGATGGATCTCACTCCACTGCACCTTGACTAGCTTAACCGTCTTCCTCCTAAGTTATTTCATGTCATTCCCCACAACGCGAAGCGGCTAACGAGTTTTCATAACTACGGACTTGACTTCTAGGTTTTCGTACTGTTCTGGAGATACCACAACATTCGAATCATGCACACTTCCGTAAAAAACGACGCATGGAAAATATTGTGCACACTCGACATCTTCTCGGGTAAATCCAATTTATACGCGATCTTTCCAATCGCTAGACTATCGGAAACGGTTCAACAAATCTTAGAGCTAAATTTCCTTTACTTTCAAAGCGAGTAACATGCTTCAACGGCGAAATCTTCACGATGTGCATGTCACCAATGTCAAACTCCAAATCATTTCGACATTTATCGGCATAACTCTTCTAATGGTCTTGGGTTGCCTTCATTCGTTGCCGAACTATCTCGATACAACCTGAGGTCTCTCTGATCATCTCTGACCCAAGAATTAACTTATCTTCAGTCTCTAAACAACATACCGGATAATTACACAGTCTACCATACAACGCTTCATATGGTGCCATCCAAATGCTCGACTGGTAATGGCTACACAGTCTACCATACAACGCTTCATATGGTGCCATCCCAATGCTCGACTGGTAGTGGTTGTTATTCGCAAACTCAACTAGATGTAGATGGTCTTCCCACGATCCTCTGAAATCTAGTAAACATGCTCTTAGGAGATCTTCCAAAACTTGGTTAACCCTTTCGGTTTGACCACCAGTCTGGGGATGATAAGTCGTACTCAAACATAACTCGACTCCCAAAGTCTCTTGCAAACTCTTCCAAAATCCACTGATGAACAATGGATCTCGATCACTCACTATGCTCTTCGGGATACCACGGAATCAAACTATCTATTTAATATAAAGCTCAACAAACTTTGACATTGTCCTATTCGATTTGACAGGAATAAACCTCGTGCTTTTTGTCAAACGATGGACCCAAATCCCTTCATTTTCTGCCCTGGTTCTAGGTAATCCGTCGATATCTACTCCCACTTCCACGTAGGAACTTCCAATGGCTGAAGCAACCCAGTCGACTTCTTCTTTTTAGTTTTCACCAACTAACAGTTCGTACTTTTTGAAATAAATTTTCCAACATCCCTCTTCATCCCTTCCTAGTAGTAAGCTCGCTTCATGCCCTCATACATCTTGTTACCACTAGGGTAAATCGTCAACTTCGAGTGATGACATTCCCTCAGAACCTCATCTCTCAATCCATCAATATCAGGAACAACCAGTCGTCCTTTCTTACGAAGCCAACCCTCTCGATCAATGTAATAACATAGAATTTTGACAATAATTAGTTATTTAATAGAATCTCAAAAACAGAAATTTTGCAAATGATGGAATTTGACCGTGAAATTTTAACCGATGCATTCATTTTGGAATTCTGTTCAACTTTCATGTTTGAAGTTTCGCGAACAGAGTCCGAATGAAAAAGTTACTGGCAAAATACGAAAAAGAGCAAAAATAAATAAATCAAAATTTAAATATATATTATACCTTATATAACTAGCCGACCTGGGCATCTGATGGCCTAAACGGTCGTCTATGTTACGGGAAAAATACGAAAAAAATCTAAATACATATTTTACCTTATATAACTAGCCTATCTGGGCATCTGATGGACCAGGCGGTCGACCTACTGGGCGTCAGTTTGCCTTGTGACGATTAGGTATCATAGGGTTTGGTTTATAATATATATGAAACGGATGGATGAATATAAATTAAAACTAATCCAGCAGTTCAAGTCTAGTTCCACCCTATAAATAAAGAGGTAAGACTTCATTCTTTTCCACACTAATCTGTAACAGCAGCGGAGCTCTGTCATTTTCCTCCTTCTCAGAACCTAATTTCTTAATCCAAACTATATTCTTATATAACAAATCAAATCCAATTCATATGAAATTGAGAGTATTAACAGATCTAATGGAAAAGAATGCAAATTGACGCTCCTAATCAGATTCTCCCCTCTCTTCCTATTTTCTTATATCTCTACAGAACTAGAATTTTCCCCCTTTCAGATAAATTATAAATTGATAAGAATATGGGAATTGTAGGCCTAAAGGGTTCAAACTTTAAATTTGGATGCTTATAGGTGAGTGGGAAATTTATATATACAATTATAATAACGTATTTATCTCATTTGTAATCGATCTCAATTTTTATGCCTATGCCTATCATATCTGATCAATAAATTATTGTAATTAGATCGATACCCATCAAATCTGGTTATGAAAAGTGTTAAAACTTGTGAATTGTATATTGTGGTTATGCATAATATGAATTGTAGGATTTCTTAAACTTGTTTACTCATATTCCTACAGTTTTGTTGTAAAATGTATTGCAATTGGTGTAAAGCACTATAGATCTAGAAATCAGTCCCATTAAACACCATTTAGATGTAGTTACCTTCTAGATCTTTAGTTCAGTGTTAAAAAATAAATTATGTGAATTTAGGTAAAAAGGTATGATTAGTAAATTATGTGATTGCAATGTTAAAAGAAATATGCCTGTTTATATTCAATAATTGTTGGGTTTTTGCTCAATTATTGTAAATATGTCGTTTTCCTCCTTTTGCATAAAAAGCATTGTTTTGAAATCATAAGACGTGTGATAAAAAGATCTAAAGAGGAAAGTGGTGCAAATGTATGTATAAATATAAATATATATATATATATATGTGTGTGTGTGTGTGTGTGTGTGTGTGCATAATTTGCATCAACTATTCCAAACTGCATATCTACATATATTTATTGTGATTTTAAAATGTGTCAATTCCACTAATTAGGCATAATTTACAATGATTACGACTAAAAGTATTTTTAGTAAGACTAGAACTTTTTGGCAAGATTGAATGCAAAAAGGAATTTTTGGTTATTTACTTAACCATATCATTTGATTTATAATAATAAATAATAATAATAAAATAACTACGTTGACCGCACGAAAACATACACAAAAATATATACATATTATCCATCCAAATCAGCATAAAACAGTAAAATATACATTGTGGTTAATGTTGAATGTTTGGATAAGGTTCAATTATGAAATGATATGTAAATGTAATCCATATTGAATTAATATATTTGTGATGACCATTTGTAGCAATCAATATGATTAATTGCTATAAATAGGACCACAAATCAAATAAAAGACAATTGTGACCAATGTTGATTGGGTAAAATGAATATAATAGGAAATTGGTTATAATTATTAAATCAATTAGGCTAAATGTTGTAAACCCCAATTAGGAAATTTGAATTTATAATGGCATCTAGACACGAGGTTAAGCTTAACTTGTGGAATAAGTCTACCCGGAACTGACCGACATCTCCAGCATCCACATGTGGTCAGCTTAGTGTGAGGAGTTAAACGCATAAAGATAAATGTACTAAGGCACTAGGTTAAGTTCAACTTGTGGTAGAAGTCTACCCGGAACCGACCGGCAAATCCAGTATCCACAGGTAATCAACTTAATGTGAGAGGCAGTGCATATATATATATATATATATATATATATATATATATATATATATATATATAATAGTCAACGAATAAATAAATAAATAAATAAATAGATAAATAAATGAATAAGAATAGTAATCACATGTTAGGGTACAACAAGTAGATGCCTTAGGACTGATAAATAGTTTCCTTATGAGAATATGACCGTTATGGTCATAAAGGGCATTAAAAATAGAAACAAAAGAAAATGGTTGTCAAAAAGGGGATTAATGGATATTGATTGTCATTTAAATAGTAAGTTCAAATTAGGGAAGAAATTAAATAAATACCCTAGTAAAAAAGGGGATGAAACCTTCCTTAATTATGTTAATGAATATAGAGCTTAAAATATAAAAGATAGTTGGACTTAGTAGGTTAATAATGTAAAATATTATTAACTATATGAACCCATGATGATAATGAATTGTATACATATAGTATTTTCGTGTAGAGGGACTAAACAGGAATAACCTAATAATGTAGCCTACTTTATCCCAATAGGAAAAGGTGCTAAAGGCAAATGGGGTATGAATCCAATAACCTTCGCGTATAGTCCGCTTCCTTGGGTCTTATGTGGCTAGGCTTGAGGAGTCCACCTAGGAATAGGTCTTTCAGTTTAGGGGTCTTAAATGCCAGGTGTGTGGGGGTCTACCCAAACCTGGAAACTAAAGATGTCAGATATGGCTACCGATCCTACAGGAAGTAATAAGTGACTAAGGGGATTATCTAATAAGTTCGGCTAGAAGGTATAGCAAATGATAAATACCATCTCTCATCTTATGCAGGGCAAGGGTATATGCGTGAATGACGGAATCCTTAACTAGTAGGGTCCGTAGCCAGTGCCCTCTAGTTCATGTTAACGTTAAGTAAATTATCTAGAAATAATAAGTGACCAATTGGTCCACCTAGGGTCTTAAGCGATCAAGAAGAATCCACCTTATTTATCATTGATAATGAGGCAATAAATGTTGAAGGATATGCAAATAAAAGTATATGGATATAGAAATTCCGTAATTAGGGGTTTAATCTTGATATACTTACCAGCCAAGCTTTGGTATTAAGGCTTCACAAATATATATGTAAACGTCATATCTCGGTATTATACTTTGGGAATACTACTTTGGGAAGAGTTGTAAAGTCGTGCGTAAACATCTACAAGGGTAGGCTAGAATTGCTAACATTGGTAGGCATACATCTTGGGATGAACCAAACGGGACACATCTATGTATTATTGTATGTGTCGCACATTTCCAATTCACCATAATCTTGTTGTTTTGACCCCCTCCTCATTACAACACCCAGGTTTTCTAGAGAAGATCGGGTTCTCACAAGTGTTTTAGTGTGGCTTTCGGTTCTCGTTCTCTCTCATGCTCAGTATTGACAAAGTGACTTACTTTGGAGAAGGTAATTACTTGAGTTAATACTAGATTATCCTATTATGTTTCCATTGCGAGTTATCTTATCGTACTCTGATTATGCTTATGCTCATTTATTTATAAGTACCATATTTACATGCCCCATGCTTGGATGTGTTTGAGTTTCGATTTTTGTTCAGATTATGGTGTAGAAAATTGTGGGGTGTTATAATCAACTTCGAATTCATTATCCTCTAGTTTCAACTTTTGAATGACCTCGACAAGCTATCCATCAAGTTTTTGGCTCTCGCTAATCCAAGGAAACTCCTAATGTCCATTGCATTCTTAGATTTCCCAATCATGGATTGCTAACACCTTAGCGGGATCCACCACTATTTCGTTTCCAGAAACAACATGGCCTAAGATCCTCACTTCGCTCTTCCAGAAGTGACAGTTTGAAAACTTAGCTCTTGGCTGATTCTTTTGCAAAATTTCCAAAACAACTCGCAAGTGCGTCTTATGCTCTTCTTTATTTCAGGAGTAAACCAGGATATCCTCCACAAACACAAGCAAAAACTTGTTCACTGATCTCTGAATACCCTATTAATAAGATATACGAAATATGCTGGTGTGTTAGTCAACCCAAATGGCATTACCAACCATTTGAAGAAACCGGATGGTGTCCTAAAAGCAGTCTTTGGCACACTATCCTTTGCCACCCTTAACTAGTGGAATCCCATTGCCAAATCCATCTGAGAAAACACTTTGGCCTCGTAAAGCTGATCGAACAAGTCATCTATCCTTGGCAACGGGTACTTGTTATTCTTGGTCACCTTGTTCAGTTCACAATAATCTACACACAATCTCAAAGATCCATTAGCTTTGATAGCAAACACAACTGGTGCAACCCATTCGGATACACTTCTCCGAATGAATCCTTTTCCCAAAAGATCACGTATTTGCACCTCTAACTCTTGTTGTTCCTTAGGCGCCATTAGCCTAAGGGACATAATGATAGGTTTAACACCTTGGACCAAATCGATTTTGAATTTAATCTCACGATGCGGCGACAAACCACTGACCTCTTCAAAGACATCATTCAACTCACTAGCGATCGGCACAAAAGACAAGTTTTCCAATGGAATAACAAGCGAATACAAAAAGATTACGAAGACCCCGTCTTAGGGTTTACATCGAATCATAACCACTCGCACTTCCACATCCGTGACTGTCACCTCGAGCTTCTCGCAATCCACTTTTGCCGCATACCACTTGAGCCAATCCATACCCAAAATGATCCCAAATCCAGCGAAGTTCAAAACAAAGAAATCACACACAAAAAAGCAACCATGACTCGATAACACAAGATCACGACAAAGCATACAAAGGCTAGACAAACCCCCAATCGGATTAGTCACAACCAATAGTCTATCACATATCTCAGGTTCCAAACCCAAGCGATTCACAAGATCATTGCAAATGAAAGAATGTGATGCTCCAATAACAAACAACACTCGAACTGAAACATCTCTGACGAAAGAATACCTTGAACAACGACACTCTTCCCTCTCCCCTCCGCCGTAGGAGCCCTCGAGGAAGATGGCACAACTTCCAAAGCATACGCCTTCACATTCTGCTTCCCTTTAGCTGAATCTGGACAATCCTTCTTGTCATGCCCAGGCTTAACACACATGAAACACTTCCTTTCAGCTTTCAGATTCTTGCAATCCTTGGAGAAATGACCCTTCTGCTGGCAGTTAAAGCAAATCACCTTGCTTTTTGGTTTCTTCTCGCCATCTTTTCCTTTCTGCTGTTTTTGCTTCCTCTTCTTATTATTACCACCCTGCTGTGATTTTGGGTCCTCTTTGGTTGCGACAACAGTCCCTTCCTTGAGAAACAAACTCTCGTGCCTCAAAGCTTTTTCCACGATCTTCTCATAAGTATCATCCAGATAATCAACCAATTGATTTAAAAGATACTTATCCAAGCCCATTACGAACTTCTCGTTCTTCTGATAAGGAGAGTCAACATATGGATGAGCATACTTGGACAAGGCTTCAAAGTCAGAAACAAAATCCAATACTGATCGACCATTCTGCTTCCACTCCACAAACCTCTTGAACAGAACTAACTTTTGAGCAGGTCAAATGAATTTAGTCTTGAACTTGACTCGGAACCGAGCCCACGTGATCTGATCTTCAGGAGTTTCGAGAGTGATAGAGTTCCACCAATCCATAGCTCTGCCTTGTAGCTGCCTTGATGCAAGCTTTCTCTTAGTCGCATCCTCAATACCTAAATCTCCAAAAATCTGAATGCAAGTATCTAGCCACCCCTGAGTTTCTATAGTCGGTTATGTCTCTTTCTAACGGCTTTCCACTAAGAGCAGTGAAGTCCTTGCACAACTTCGCGAAGTCCACAACCCTCAGTACATGCACCTGAACCCCAACATCTACCATGGTTGCTCCTGGAGCGGGTACCCTCCTCATTATCACTGCCATCACAGCCTCGAACAAAGCTGGGTAATATGGTATACCACCATCACTCCCTCCAGGAACAGTCTTCTCCCTAGCAGTGTGTCTCGACGATCGACGACTCATTCAAAATTTGAAATATAGTATGATTAGTCTACATTCGAGAAAAACAGTAACGATGTTTAAGCGTTCTTATACTATACACTAATATATAGTGTACATCCATCAAAAACCTACAAATACGTCCCTTATACGTTATTACGTCCTTGAACTTTGGCTAAAATCAATTAACCAGAGCTCTGATACCAATTGTGATGGTCGCCCATACCTTCCACACTTAACAAGAGGAATAATGCGCTAAAATTCCATGCAGCTATGGACAATCATTAAGGTAATACGAGCACAAGCGGAACCTGTCGTATAACTCACAACGTAGAGATAAAGTATAATAAAACATAAACAACAAGCATATAATTGTGAAGCATATTTGAGCAGAAACTTAAACTTTCATATCAACTAGAAAGATCCATACATCACTGGAGTACATCATAAGAGTCTGTACAAAATGCCTCACTACAATCACTCAGAGAACACTCAACAAGCATTACAGAGGAAACATCAACTAGTATGTATAGTAGAAAGTAATACATAAGCGTCTTGCTCGTCATCGCTCTAAAACATCGTCTCATTGAGATCTATCACCTATCACCTACTACCTAGTCTTCCCATCCAAACTCAATGGTTGGACAACCCAAGATAATAAGAGGAAAGTCATACAATAGTCTTAATAAGCGATAAAACAAAAATCTAACTTCATTAATAAAGTATAAGAAAAATAGGTAGATCAACCATCTAATCTACTAATATCAACAGAGAAGAACTCAAATCCGTCTCCCCAACATCTAACAGTGATAGCCTTTACAAATAACCAAAGAGAAAACATAGAAGACATAGCAACCATTTATCCAGCGTAGACCATCCTAATTTGAGATCAGCATCTGCCAAGCACAATCCCCGAAGGCCTAAACCAACATCAGACAAGCAACCAAGAGATGTCTCCTTCGATGTCGCACAATCTACATGAGACAATATAAGCAAAGCAACAAACATTCATGACTAAGGCTATCACCGCCAATCCCGCCTTGAAACCATCGTTAATCGTACGACTGGCTATGACATGCCATTTTTCAAGGGATAGTGGTAACCCCGGTTCTAGCAAAACTCCATACATTATCTACTTGTATGTTTGCCTTACTCAACGAAGACAACTAGGCCTTTCCACGATACCTGAGGTACTCGACTACCTAACATCTTTTCTTTTAGGCGTCCCTATTATACCCCTGCTTTGAGTCCATTAGAACCTCGTACTAACGATAATTCATCGGCCTTCGATATTTCTAGCCATCCAACTTGATGATTGTTCATAACCTCAAGCAACTTCTTGAGCAGCCTTTATCCATGAACTCACAATCTAAAGTAGTCTTCACATAGATTGCATTTTGAAGATCAATGAACTCTTTATGACACTTCAAACATCCCTCCTTTAATTCATGTCGAAGCCACGATCATCGTCGAGCTAGCATTTCAGTATTTTTGCTTTGAAAAACATACCACAGCATTTCATTTAGCTTTTTGCAGCGTTTCAGAAACGATGTCATATGTCTAGTGCTCAACCATGCCCAATCCACTCCCGGAACCTTCCCTGATCCACTTTTTCCCTAGTGCGCACTTTGTCCGATCACTAGAAATTTCTTACCGGATCCAGCACTATCCACAGCGTTTCCCTAAACGTTGTAAAATGTCCAGACGTATTCATAGCCAAAAAAACTTTCCCAATCTACGTTCTGGAGTCCGATCCTCGGCCTGCATACATGCCCGATTCACTGGCAAAAGTTTATCCGATCCATCACTTTCTACATCTTTTGGCAAACGCTGTTAAAACCAAAAAATGCCCAATCCATGCCAAAACACCCACGATCCTTGCCAGACCTTGCCCGATCCATTCCAAATCTTTACCTGATCCAGAACTTGCCTGATCCATCACTTCCTACAATGTTTGTAAACGTTGTCATACCCAGAAAATACCCAATTCGTGCCAGAACTCGCCCGATCAATGCCAAATCTTTGCCCGATACAGAACTTGCTCGATCCATCACTTTCTACATCGTTTGTAAACACTGTTAAACCCAGAAATTCCGATCCACTCCGGTTTTCCCGATCCATCGAAAAACGACCGATCCATCACCATTTTTTACTCCCGATCTACTCCATTTCTTGGGGAACAAGCCAGTCGATCCATGCTAAGAATCCTCGATCCGATCTATTATAAAAACTCACCCGATTACGATCCAAAACTCGTGCAAAACATTCAATTTCACAAATCAATCAAACCAAACCATCAACAAGTATTAACACAATGATTTTCCATCATACAAACATAAGAAATTCACCAAATTCATGATAATAATAAGTGAATTAAAAAAATGGATCTAACTTGTAACAACACATGAATTAACATAGAAATTCACCGATTTAAATTGCTAGATTGGATCTATGGTGATTCAAATGAAAATATACTTACCATGTTGTAGATCTAGGTGAAAACAACTTGAAATGATGAAAATAAGATCAAGCAACCTATATACTCGATTGAATCCATGTGAGAGATGTTTATCACTTACCAAATCTTCAAATTATCTTGAAAATGATGATTTACAAATCTGGACATCGAAGAACGATATTCAAATCACCCAATTTGATGCGATCTACTTTCTCTTAATGTTGATCTAGCCTTCCTTGATGTAGATCTTCAATCTTCTAATGTAGATCTAAGATTTTAATGGAGGAGAGATGTATTTGATTGGAGTAGGGAGAATCTCAAACCGCAACCAAATAAGAAATGAAGAAAGTAAACCATTTTCCTTGCCTTTCACCTATTTATAGCCATCTAACCACCCCAATAATGGGCCTCACCAAATCAGCCAACTAATGACTAGTTAACCTATCCAGAAATTGTGTAACACAAAAATAGCGATTCCTCCCAGACCGCTAAACCAAATCTTTAATGTGACCACTTTGCGGAATTGGCAACATCATTTCCTTTCCAATGAAATCGATCTCAGAACTTGATTCGATCCCAATCAGAAGTTATGCCCTGTACAAAACTGATAATAGCAAAATTGTCACAAATAAAATTGATAAAAGTTATGGACATGTCTTACGTACCCATAACCAACATATCAAAATGTGAGAACGATCTAACCTTAAGGGAATTAAATAAAAATATTTTACGCTCCTCCGATACGTAAAATGTGGGCCGTTACACCCACTGAGTGATCAAGTAGAATAATCTGATAGACGTGCTCCTCTCATGCCTTCGGACACAACGATGATCCGTAAGGGGTTTTCACCTTCGCAGATACAGACTGGTCCAAGCGCATCACACAAATGTGTTATTAGACCTTATGGAATCAAGCGCTTTTCTTATTTCACCGTGTTGCTAATTAACTTGATTGTTCCCTTTTTCATTGTTATCTCAAGTTACTAGATTCATGAGTATACAATTGACTGTTTACATACTTTATTTAGTCCTATGCTGCCGGAGCGAACTTCCGCTTATTATTGACAACCTTTATTAGACTTGATAATTCCCATTTATAAGTATATTAATAAAAAGCCTACTTCATCCTTCTTATTTGATCATGACTTCATTATTACAACCTCTTGCTGTTATTTATTTATTAACTTAGTTCCCTTAACTAAGGTTTATTAATAAGTTCCCTTTTCATTTATTATAACTTATGCAATAATTTCCACTTATCCCTAGGACAAGTCTACATATTATATTACATTCTAACTCTTATAATTAATTGTAATAGGTTATATTTCTCGTTCATCACATTTTCCTTGGTTCTTTTAACATTAACCAAACTTTACCGTTGTAGTGTTCATTTCTTTGTCGTCTTGTATATTTTCATTATTTTAGGAAAATGTATCACACACCTCACTAGATTGATTATTGGGATGGTATGAAGATCCATTTCCATAACACACATAAATCAAGTTTTGTAGTTGCAAGCTATTTCATTTACTTTCATTTAGGTCATACATGTATCTTTTCTTGCAACTACTTTCTTACTAACTTTTATCGTTATGGAAATGTATTAATGTCTTTCCATCCATCTAACTCGGTCCATTTTAAATCTTACTTTTTTATTTTTTTTGAGTTAGATGTGCTTTACAATTTCCAAATCACTACAAATTAGGCATATCTGTTCTTCCATTATTCCCAATGTCACTATAATCTGATTTACAATGTATCCAATTTGTCAATTTCAGTAATATATTTATGTTTATTGTAAACTCCACAATTTTAGCATTACAGTAATTTTTAATCCAAATGGAAGATTAACCTAATGGATTTACACAACATAATATTCTTAACATTACATAAGATCAATCTTATTGCTATTATCACAATTCACAGTTATGTAACATGTTAAGAATAATAAAAAACATATGCAGTAAATATACCATTATTCAAAAGGTATAATTCTAAATCCACTCACCTGACAGGTTTTCAATCCTTGAATCTAATCCAGATCTATTATTCCGTGTCCTTCCTAACTGAATCTATTATTGAAACAACCAAGGATTCACAAAACTGATGCTAAAAGAAAAGGAAAAGAAAGGGAGAAACCTAAATAAACTAGATTCTAGAACTTACCTCACGTTGATCAGAAATATGAACACTTATGTTGTTACATTCTTTATCTTCAAATCTTGAATTAGAATTTCCTAACACTAGTTTTCTAAATTTTGAAAGATTTCGAGAGAAAAGAAAGTGGTAGAGCATCGACATCATCTCATAAAATATGAGTTTAAAGCTAGGCCCTGTTAGTCCATTTATAGGTGTATAAGAAGTCCTGGTCTATTGGATTCGGTAACATAAGATCTGATCCATTCAAATCAGAAAAACACGTCACTAGTCATCCAATCTGGCCCTGAGTGGGTCAATCCCTGTGTCGACCTACCTTTAAGGCAACACATGGGTCGACCCACCTCCGGGTCTGCACATGCATTTTTCCGCATTTTAAATCCTGATTAACGTTATAATTTATTTCTTTATATAACCTATCTGATATACTTTCTAGTTATAACTTACGTTTGAGTTTGAATTTCGAATATGTGCATATATATATATATATATATATATATATATATATATATATATATATACACGCATACAATATTTCAATTCTTAGTTTGTTATTAAATTTCCCATACGGGCTCTATTTTGGACATGTCATATACCAAAACAAATCAGAAAATTACCATGAACACAATGGTATATGTTTAGGGCCAAATTCTGAAATTATAAATTATTGCTACTTTCATTTGTTATTTATATAAAATATGGGGTGTTAGTGTGCTATGCCTCCACCTCGAAAATGGCTAAAAAAAAATGTAGTGAGAATATGGTGTTTCATCTCCTTCCAGATAAAAAGTGTACCATGGTACGGAGCCTAAGTATTACTTAAGTGGCAACTTCTACTTATGTGGATGTTGATGTTGCGAGCGTCTGGTTAAAGGTTGGTGTTAACAATATTTTTCCTCAACACCGGAATCAGGTCAACGGGAATGGACCCAAGAGGGAAACGGTCTACTTATCCTTCGTGAGTTTGGATCGAATTACAATTCCTAGGTGTCAGGACCAAATTCACCGGGAAATCTAAGCTCATTAATAATGGCTAAGATTACAGAAAGGGTTTAAGTTGATAGGGAAGACTCTTTCCTCCGACTATAGGTATAGATTTAGGGTTCAAATCCAAGAATGTATAGAGAGCAAATAGTAAATCGAAACAGTAATAATTAAGAACCAGTATGATAAACTCACTGTAAACACCATAAGAGTAGATTTTCTCTTTATTAACCTTTAAATTTTCTTACATGAACAGAATGGAAGATATCCTTAACTCGATCTCCATTTTGGGGTTTTCTTTTTAAGAGGAAGAGTACAAGATTTTTTTTTCCGATCCTCCATAATGTGACCTCTGGGGTTGTATTTATAGGGAACTCGGGGCCCCCTCCGCTGTTGGGTCGTAGGCCTTCGGAGTCAATGTCGGTCGCCTTTTTCCTTGGCCTTGAATGTTTTCGCTTCTAGCCGTTTTGCAGTGTTAATTATAACTTCCGCGATGGAGGTTTCGTCTAGCCAGGAACCTCTATGAGATTGATATGTGCTTGCTATCATTTTAGCTCTTTGGAAGGTGTTTTGAGTTCTCGGTTGCATGCACCCGGTTATAGTCTTTCGAATATAGGCTTCCAGTTTTCCCGTGAATAGTTAGAGGAGCCTTCCCTCATTAAATATGTAGATAGTTACCAGTTCGGAATCACTATCAGTGTTTGTGCTAAACAAACTAGTGTAGATAGCTTGTATCCCTTCCGAGGTTTCGCTTTGCTTTTCAGTGCGATTTCTAAATATAGCCTGATGCTCCATAAGGTTGCTCTAGGTGATTTTTCTATTGTTTATCAAAAAGACCTTTCAATGCTTATACAGTAAGTGTCATGAAAACTGGTTCCAGAAAATCTTTATGTGTTTCTGGCTTGACGCTCCAGGTGTTTTAATTCTCGACGTATCAGTATTAGGTATGTTAATACAGAAGGTCCTTTCGGACCTCAACTGACATATTTCTTGCCTCTGTCCTTCTTGGTTTCTAATCAGGATGCCTTTTTCCTATAGAATCTCCTATTTGGTTGATGCCATTGGAAAGGCCCTATCAGATTGACTTTGTCGGATAGATCCCACCTGTTAGATCCTATAGCTCTTATGATCCCTTCCTTTAAGGAAGGTGTCTATTGATGCAGGTTTCAGACCATTTCACACTGTTCTTGACTCCTAGTATTTGAACCTACTTTCTGAAGGATTCCTATGAGTTCTTGGTCATCCAGAACCCCTTCACCGTCAGCCTATTTCATTTTTAATTTTGGTTATAACATTTTCCCCCTAGTGAAGGGGTATTTTCGACTTTCAAGTCAAGCCTTTTTTGTCTTTTCCGATATGTCACATCAGAGTCTCTTGATCTTCCTTGATATGGAGCGTTGATTGGTTTTTTCCTGTACAGCTCGGATTGATCTCGAAATTTGAACATAAATTCTTCTTCTCTCTCATTTACGCCTTCAACAAGTCAATTTCTCGAACAAGATAACTGTTTTTCTAAGAAGCTATTCAAAATTTTCCTTTTGGAAACCCAAGTTCGATTCTATGTGAGTATTTTAACTCTTTATATAAATAGTAATTTTAACTATGTGTTAAAATTATTGGGGGAATTGATCAGGGCTTAGGAAAATTATAAAAATATGTTTAGGCGATGACAACTTCTCTTTTCACATGACCTATGCCCGACATTAGTAGTCACTCATTTCATAGGTTACTTCATTTAGGAAACATGATGTACAACAAATATACAAAAAAAGGGAAATAACTTTATATGCCATCGAAACACAATGAAATGATTCCAAAATAATTAGGGTTGATTTCCTCCATCGCTTGTATTTTTCTTAAGTATTCGTTGACAACATTTAAAATATCCAAACATGACATAATCCCACTGTGGTGTTAATGGTGATAGGATGTATGTCTTCCCTACTATAAAAAGCCTACATGATATTTAATGAAAGTACACTTTGCATAATCCCGATTGCTTTTAACACCTGAGTTCGGCTTATCTTATGATAAGTCGAGCTCCTTTGTGAGCAATATATAATGATACCCTACCCATTCATAAATGTTACTTACACAATTGTGTAAGGAGTATATGTACTAATGGTACTGTGGTGGAATGATATCACCTGATAGAATCATGTCTAGCAAAAGTCCTGCAAAGGCAAAGGCAAAAGATTCCAAGGTCCCTCGTCCTAAGAAAGCATTCGCTCTAAAGCCTTCCTTAGTTACTTCCCAGCATTCCGTGAATCCCATATTAGGTAGTTTCGGCATATCAAATTTTGATGCTATGATAACCGCTTCTCCAAATTTTCTAAAGAACCCTCCAGAAGCGTATTTTGCGTATTCTGCAATCCATGTCTAGCATGGAGGCTTTCTTCCTTTCCCACCTTTCTTATGTAGGCTTTTAGTTGATTTGAAAGTAGCTTCCATTTAACTTTCACCCAATACATATACAACCCTTTTATGCTTGGAGACCCTAGCGCTTGCTTCAGCTCAGGGTTCTTTAAGCCCTAAACTCATCCGTCATATGATCCGAGTTTCTAAAAGCTCAGAGTCGCCAATATGGAGGGCTAACCCTGCAAAGAGACTGGTTAGTGATACTATTAGCAAGACTAGGCCATGGGAAGATCAGTTTTTCCTTGTCGAGTGTCCTCCCGGTATATCAGGAAAATTTATTGATGATGATAAGCTCCTCGTTCTTGAAGGTAAATATTTTGTTTCTGAGGCTCTTCCTTATCGGTATCCTTCTTTTATCATAGAACCCCCCTCTAAGGATGTGAATTTAACCACAGAGGAAGCTCAAGTCATCGAGGCCATTTTCAAAGCACTGGTAGAGCACATGTGCCGGTCATTTCTTTTAACCACTAACAGGCTTCGTCAGTACTATTTGATTCCCCCAAGAACGAAGATATTGGGACAACCTCCCATTTAATTTCCTGGTCCTAAAGGGCTGGTGCTGAATTCTAACTCATTCAATGCAGGTTCTCCTATTCATCAAGGTGATTTAGATGAGATTATACCCCCATTTTTTAGATAAATTCTTATCACTTTTTCTACGATTTCCTTGTTATTTTCGTTTTACTGATTCAACTCCTCTTTGTTTAGGGTATTCAATTTCTCAGGATGCGTCTGCCCTCGTAGCTTTTAGCCAATCCAGTTCCCAAACCGAAAAGAGGTATGACAAACTGAACTTCAGTCACCGCCAAAGAAACCCAGACATGACAGGTTGGTTATCTTTTTAGAGGACATTGTTGTCGTCCCACGAGCAAGGCAGACCTTTGATCCTTCTACCATTGATGACAACTAGATGGTCAATTTGGACGCTTTACCTGATGCTTCTCCGAAAGGTAAATCCATAAGCAACTCTGTACTTCCCAATACTCTTAGCGGATTAGGCGGAGAAGGGCATAGCCTTCCGACGTCTTCTTCTTCTCAGCTTGTTATCTATCCTCCACCCCTTTTGCCATCTTCTGATTTCGATAGGCTTGTGAGTCTTTCCCTCTCATCTCCCGAAACTGCTAATATCACATCGAGTTCTTCATTCTTAGCTTCGGAATATTTTCATCGGCAACAAATCAGAGACCAACTTTCGGTACTGATTTATTCTTTCCAATCTCTTTGTATTCATATTGTTTTTGCGAGGAGCTTAGTTTATTTCCCATTCTTAGATAATGAAGGCTTAGAAACTATCCAGAGAAACGGCTACTGCCTCAGCGGCGGAGGTCAATGCTCTTAGGGGGAAAATAGGGCACTGACGTATAGGACCAATACTTTGCTGCAGGAGAAGGCGGAGAGTGACGGCAAGCGTAAGGAGTTAGAGACTCTTCTAGAAGGGGAAAGGAAGGATAAAGAGGTGCTGGCGAAGCAAGTCGAAGACCTTAAGTAGGAAAAATCCAGGATGGAGGTGGACCATGCCGCTGAGGTGGATCGATTGAACACTCAACTCTCTACTGCCAAAGGAATAATTTATGAGGCTAGTGATAGAATTTCCAACTTTTTGAATGTCAATCTTAATACCAAGCCATGGAGTATTATGAAGATGCCCTCATCCTTACTTTCTTCGATAATTATAAGAGGCTTCCGAAATTTGACTTCTCTTCAACTGATTCCTCTGTTCGAGATAGAGTTTTGGAAAAGACAGAGTTATGAACGTTTTTGCTTCCAGCCATTTTGTAGTGTTAATTATAGCCTCCGCAATGGAGGTTTCAGCTAGTCAGGAACCTCTTTGAGATTGGTATGTGCTCGATGTCGTTGTAGCTCTTCAGAAGCTGTTTTGAGTTCTCGGTTGCATGCACTTGGTCATAGAATTTCAGATATAGGCTTCCAGTTTTCCCGTGAATACTTAGAGGAACCTGCCCTCATTATGCATGTGGATAACTGCCGGTTTGGAATCACCATCGGTGTTTGTGCTAAACAAACCAGTGTGGATAGCTTGTATCCTTTCTGGGGTTTTGCTTTGCTTTTCGGTGGGATTTCCAGGTATAGCTTGATGCTCCGGAAGGTTGCTCTAGGTGATTTGTCTATTGTTTATCAAAACGACCTTTCAGTGCTTATTTAGTAAGTGTCTTGAAAACTAGTTCCAGATAATCTTTATGTGTTTCTGGCTTGACGCTCCCTGTTTTTTAATCTTTCAATGTATCGGTACTGGGTAGTTTAACACCGAAGGTCCTTTCGGACCACAACTGACGGATTTCTCGCCTGCCTTTCTTGTTTTCTGATCTGGATGCCTTTTTGCTGCAGAATCTTCTATCGGGTTGATTCCGTTGGAAAGGCCCTGTCGGATTGACTCTATCAGATAGATCCTGCCGATTAGATCCTGTAGCTCTTATGATTATTTCCTTTAGGAAGGTCTCGATTGATGTAGCTTTCGAACCATTTCTCCATGTTCTTGACTCCTAGTATTTGAACCTACATTCTAAAGGATTACTATGAGCTCTTGGTCATCCTGAACCCCTTCATCGTCGACCTATTCTTTGTTAATTTGGTAGTAACAGTTGGTAATAACCTGGATATTGCATACTCAGGCGTGCTCTAATTTATCCAGTTAAGGGACAGACCGACCTCGTAGTAGTAGAGAGCCCGTTTGGTTCTCGGTGCATCCCTCTAGAGGTGTACCCATCGAATAACGAAGTTCCTTTGTATGATCATTTGTTGGAAATCCATTCCCCACTACGAGCGCTGTTCGATTTCAGTTGTATATAATTATGTCAACATAATAGGATGAGGCATAATGTTGGCTAGGATTGATACATTTAATTCTGAAATGATTTTTCTACACTATGCACTACTAATAATATCAGAGGATTTTCTGCGTGTCAAGCATATTTTGTTACCGTAAAGAGAAACCTTGCCCATGTCTGCGTTTGCATTGTATGTGTGCCACGAGACCTTATGGTAGCTTCATTTCCAAAAAATGCATTGCTAATTTTTATGCAACTAGTATTCATAAGGGGAAACCCGTTTCGTGTTATATGGCATGGTCTTATTATTTACCTTACTTTAAAATAAACCTAAATATAACTGTTTTAGTTTCTCACACCAGTCCTAACCTGGAGTTTATTGTTCCTTCACCTAAACTTTGGGTGCCTATAAATTTCCACATGGACAGCTAGAAGTTTGGTTTGCAGATTTAGCCGTGGAATCGGTTAGAGAAGGATTTGAGCTGGAGCTATATCTTGGATCATTATTTTTCTGCTGGAGGTTTTCATATTTATTCGTGTTGTGTATTCTGTTGTACTCTGATGATCATTGTAACTTTGATGTAAAATTATTGTTATTATAATGAAATATTCTTTTATTTCTTTTCCATTGTGTAAGTACGCCTAACAATCCGTCTTTATAAATGGTTTGAGTCGATTTAATTATAGCTTAAAACCGAGCAGAAGGCAGGTCATTACATCTAACCTTAGATTTGGAATTAGCAATGGTAGAAGGTGTAACAACCCACATTTTACGTATAGGAGGATCGTAAAACATTTTTATTTTATTCCATGAGGGTTGGAACATTCTGATATTTTAATATGCTATTTATGGGGATGTGAGACATGTCCACAATTTTTACTAATTTTGTTTGTGACCATTATTCCCCTGTATTTTTGTACATGGTATAATTTTTGACTCGGATCGAATCAGGTGCTGAGATCGGTCTCATTGGAAAGGAAATGATGATTCCCATTCCATAGAGTGGTCACATTACAAATTTGGCTCACCAGTTTGGGAGGAATCGTCATTTTAAGGTTTCATGGTTTGTTGTTCAAGTTTTGTAAGCCATAAAGGGCTGATTTGGAGAGGCCCATTAATGGGCTGGTGGAAGGCTATAAATAGAGGGTTAGAGGCATGAAGAATAGTTTACTTTCTCCATTCTATCATTTGGGTGAGCTTTGATCTTCCTTGTTCAACCAACTTCACCTTTCCACCATTAGGATCGAGATATAAGGAAGAGAATCGAAGATCTACATCGTTTGAAGCTAGATCTACATCAACCAAAGAGTGAGTTCATCGAATCGAAGAGTTTAGAGAAAATTCTTCGCTGTCCTGAATCGAGTTTTGTCATTTTTGTGTTGTTTTGTAGAATTGGTGAGTGGTATGCATCTCTCACATGGATTCAATCAAGTATATGAGTTGTATGAACATGTTTTCATTATTTTAAGTCAACTTCTCGTAGATCTACATCATGGTAAGTCTATTTTCATATGAATCGCCATAGGATCTAATTTAGCAACTTAAAACTGATAATTTCATATGTTTATGCAAGTTAAATCCATTATTTTACTTTATGTATTGGTTTATCATGATGTTTGGTGAATTTCATGTATAATGGATGATTGTGCGGTTTTGTTGTTCTAAATCATATGAGTTTGGATCGAATTGGTTCTCGAGTATAGGACCGAGTCGAATTCTAGGGTGAATTGATTAAAGTGTGCGCTAGCATGGGTGGATTAGATCAGCCGTTGTATGGCTTAGAAGGCAAGTCAGAACATGGATCGGTCGAAGCCTTTAGGAGATGGGTCAGTTGGAGCTAAGTGATATGGATTGGGGTTGGTCGAGTATAGGCTAGAGTATGGGTCGATCAAGGCTACTGAAGATGGGTCGGTCATGGACACAGAGGAGGATCAGTCGAACATCTAGGGGCATGGCTCGGCCTTGGCTTAAGTGGGTGGGTCGACGCATTATGGATCAGTCACCTTTGATGTGTCAGACAGAACAGAGTCTGATGGATCGACCTTGGTTCAAAAAGATGGATCAACACGATTTTAAAATGATGGGTCGGTCACTGTATGGATCAGACAGAAGCATGGGTCGAGCTCAAGGTTATATGGGTCGATATGCTTCTCTCCATGATGGTTCAACATGTCCGATCCATAGTGGATCGACATGTACTGAAGTTTGTAGAGGCGCTATGAAACACTATGGTTGATGGCTTAAACGCAGTGATTTGTTTGTGTAGCGAATAGATGAAACACTACGGAATTTTTTGGACCTTACATTGGTGTTGTTTTGTTCAGTAATGTTGTGACTTTGACGTATATCCAAATGAATGTGATGTGTTCGTTTACTGGTGTAAAGCAACAAATGTGAAGACAACTCAAGGGTGTTGAGATATGGATAATGGTTGCGCAAGGACGACTTGAGTTTGTGAATTGTCATCGGGGTTGATGACTAGAGATGCGAAGGCCGAGGGATTATCGTTTTCGTAAGTTCTAGCAGACTCAAAGCAGGGGTACTTTGGCAGTCGTGAAGGGCCTCGTACCTTGGGTAGTCGTGAAGGTTCTAGTTGTCTTGAGAAGGAAAACATATGAGTCACGAAGGCGTATGGAGTTTTGTTAGAACTGGGGTTTACATTAGCCCTTGACATATGGCAGGTGGTCGTCATACGACGAACGATGGTTTCGAAGTAGGATTGGCAGTGATAGCCAAAGTCAGTCATGCATGGTGGATATTTGGTTGTTTTGTTTGTACCATCTCACGTAGATCATCTGACAATCGAAGGAGATGTTTCTTGGGTGCTTGTCTGATATTGGTTTAGGTCTCTAAGGCTTGTGCTTGTGGGATGTTAAGTTCGATTAGGATGGTTTACGTGAGACATATAATTTGGTTGTCATGATTGTTATTGCTTGGTTACTTATAATTTCCATGAGTGGATGATTGTTCTGGTTCCCATGGATGTATGTTTGAAATGATTACATATAAAAGCTATTGTTGTCAGGTGTAGGAAAGGCAGGTTTGGGTTCTTCCCTGGTGTCTGATAGATTGGTTTGTTAATCTACCTATTCTTATATACTTTGTTGATGGTTTTAGATAGTTGTTTTATCACTCACTAAGACTATTGTCTGACTCAAGATTTTATTTTTCCCTCTTATTACCTTGGGTTGTTCATCCTGGTGTGGATGGGAAGACTGAGTAGAAGGTGGCAAGTGATACTTTATTAAGGACGATGATACTGATCGATGGCGAGCTGGAGCTTACGTACCAGCTGTACTACTATCTAGTATTTCTATTTCTGTTGTTTGTGTTGCTCTATGAGTGATTGTAGTGAGGCTTCATGTACAAACTTTGATGTTTCCTATGATGTATGGATAACCTTTAAGGATGTTATGAAAGTTCCAAAAGTTTATTATATGATGCTCCACTATTTCTGCCAGTTGTATATATTCTATTATACTTTATCCTTGCGCTGTGAGTTATATGACAGGTTCCGCATGTGTTTGCCTACTTTGATGATTGTCCATAGCTGCCTGGCACATCTTTCAGTACATTACTTCCCTTGTTAAGCGCAGAAGTTATGGGTGGTCGTCACAGAAGGATAGTGGAGGCATAAGAAAGAAAATGAAGAATATGGTTAAGGAGAGGCTAAGAGGGTGGTATATATAGTTGCAAGTGTTAATAAAGACCGCAAGATCTATTAGATTAATCTAGACAGTCCGTGTATGCAATTTATATCAAAACCCTCGTAAAAACAAGCTCTCACCTCCCTGAAATGACTAAAGCGGTTGATCCCTATGCTAGAGGGTGGTCGATCCCTAGGGGTCGAACCCTTGGGTCGTGATTCATTCAGGAGATTAATTCTCCTGGTTAGTGGCCTAATTTATTAAAAGTTTATTTATTACATTGATTTCTTTCCTTTGTTTACTTATCTTTGTCCCCCATTGTATATAAATATATACACACAAATTCGAATTCACTTGGAATATTCTTTTCATGCAAATCCTCAATTAATATATTCCATATATATATATATATATATTTGAAATTCAAACCTTGTGTTTTAATATTCATGCACAACTTGTTTTATTAATATCTTTTACATACAGACTTCGTTTTTTAGTAAATAAAATATTAAAATGGATCAGAATCTTGCCACGAGCACAACTACAATACTTTCATGTCCCAACTCCCAATTATTCAAAATTCCATTTTCAAACCAATAAATTATTATTGATTATTATTATTTATTTTAAATTAAATTACCCAATGTTTATTTTAGGTTTATTTTACGGGGTGCTACAATTATGTGTGAAACCGATGTCTATGCATAAACAATGAAATTATAACAAACGAGAATTTATTCTGCTAATAGAAGTCCAAGTTAATATAATAGCAGAATTAGCTTTTATTCTACAAAGAGAAGTCCAACATAATTATTAACCAAGTTATAGTAGAATGGAGATGCATTTTACTAATAACTGTCCGTGCATATAACATAATTAAGTTAGAGTAATAGCAAAATGGTGTCTGGTTCTGCTAAATAATGTCATTTAGTTCTTAATCCATGAAATCACTTAATGTGATTAATAAGGAAATCCTTCAGATTAAACATCTTTGGAAACTAAGTAATCTGATATTAAAAGCCTTATTAATAATTACATAATATTCTCCTCTTTATTAAATAATTATTAAATCCTTAAACAATAAAATATTAATTAACTGCTAAATAAATAATTTAATGTCGAATTAACTTTTAAGTAAATAAATAACGAATTTATGACCTTTAGATAAATAATTAGACATTTATTTAACTTATGAATAATTAATTAAACAATGACTAATCTTTAAACAAATAATTAAAAGCAAAATTATCTTCATTTAATAATTAAATATAAATTTAAACCCTTGTTATTAATTAGATAAACCTTAGTTAAGTTTTTAATTTGAATCTTAACTGAAATTAGATATCAAAACCCTTTTTAAATAATTAATTCAAATTTAACTTAATAAAATATTTAATCATGAATATTACTTAAATAAAGTCATTAAATAATGCTCAACTTTGATCAATTATACAAATAATAATTATTCTACTTAATTTAAATTTACATAGGGTTTACTTAATCAGATGCGTGAATCGTGAACCATTGGATTTGTTTATCTTTATATGGAAGGTGGAATTCAGGGGAAGATCTAATGGTTAAGTTTACTTATGTCTAATTTTGTGTCTAAATAGACTTTCCCTTCCTTAATATATTAATAATTAAGTACTAATTACCTTAATAAATTAATTAAATATTCATTAAATAAATAAATAAATAATATTTAAACTTAAAATAAGTTTTCAAATCATATATAAAATACAAATAAATTTAAACTAAAAAATAGTTCATTTTCAGGAACTGTACGTATAACGACTATTGCTACAAAACCCATAAGTTCCAAATCTAATTTTTTTTACACTTAATAACTTTAAAATAAATTCTTAAACATTTAAATTTTTTATAAACTTATCGATATGCTTTTATAACACAAATAATTTTTTTGAAAAACTAGAACAAGTTAAAATTTTAAAAATTTGTTCTCTCGAAAAAATAAACAAGGAAAGTATTGGAAAATTTCCAAGGCTTTCTAATTAATATTAAATCAAAACCAAAGTTTTCATTCATTTTTAACAATTTTAGACCAACTATATGATATTGTAATCATAACTTAGTAAAAAAATTAACTTCCAAATCAACTAACTAACTTGAAATTTCACTGATACATTACCAACTTTGCTTTAACTTTTAAGTTCCGACTTTATACACATCAAAACTAAACACATATTATACATACAAGCCAACATGCATTAACACATCCACAAGCCAATATGCATTAACACATCCACAATCATCAAATGAGCAACATAACATGAAATTAAAAAACATAAATTACTACTAACTTAAATATTGAAAACAAGCTGAAAAATTGAGACTTTCTCATCTTAGATGAACTAAAACACTTCAAGCTCACAAATACACATAGATTTTTGCAAATCATACAAAGATAACTTTTTTATCATCATGGGTGAATAAAGGCTCAACACAGATTCTGTAATGTCCCAGATTTTTGAATGTTAATTACGAATATTTAAATCCGTTTAAAATATTGATTTGATAGTATTAATGGATTTCTATATCGAATTTATTTATTAAAATGAAGTTTGAACCTATAAATTTATAATGAAATTAAAATTAGCTTGTAACGTCGTGGTTGTTCATAATATTGAGTTTTGAACTTTAATTGGATATACATGATTCGATATAAGTCGGATTTCTGTGAAATAAGAAATGTTTGAATCTATTTGATAATAATTTTCTAATGAAAGAGAAAAATCGAGATTTCATCGTATAAATAGTAAGATATGTTCAAATCAAATTTTCAAATAGTCGCTTTGGAATCGTATTTAAATTATAATGATTTATTTATAAATATAAAAGGGTTTTTATATAAACAGAATATCGTTTAGTCCGAATGTCTAAACGTTGATGTTTTAAATCTATAATTGGTTTAATTTGAAGCTATATGTTATTCCATTTGAATATATTTGGTAATAATAATTTATTATTGTTAAACTGAATTATTTTGAATTTAATATATATTTTATCGATATTATATAAGCTTTAGAAATAATCGTTTTTCAAACGACTTCCATTTTCAACGAAACGAATTTTATTGGAAAACGTATAGCTAGTTATTATAGAATTTCCAATTTGGAGCCAAATGGAGTTGTTTTGTCGGTGGACGAAATTTAAATATGAACTGGTCAATAAATTGGAATTAAAATACGTCGTTTTTACAAATGGAGTCCATTTTCAACAAAATTAGCTTCATTGGGATCGGAACGTTAAGACGTAGCGGTATCTTTATTTTTGTTGCTTATGGAATTCGTGTGTCTCGATGCAATTTTAACGATTAGCGGTAAATACCAGGTGTAAACTATCCGTATTAAAAATAAAATAAAGAGAGGCTAAATGTCATGAAGTACCCTACCTACTGAAATCTCTTTTAGTCTGCCTATGTAACTTCCTCGTCAAATTAAAATCACGCAGCATACCCAATATTTCGTACAAAATGCTAACCCAAAACCAAACAAAAAACACACTGTTCCCCCTATGTTTCACGCAGCCACCATTTCACCTCGTGTTTCAAAACACATAGACAAGATTTCATTTTCAGCCGACCTATTAGTTGAAAAACGCAGTCACCTACTTACATGTATGTACTGAATGGACATTGAACTTATCCATTCGTCTCACATATGTAAATATATATATATATATATATATATATATATGTGTGTGTGTGTGTGTGTGTGTGTGTATGTGTGTGTGTGTGTGCATTGATCGATTCATTCCTCCGTTTCTTTCTGCAACAATAAAACATTTCTTCCACTTCGTTGCTCAACTTCTTTACAGCATTTAAAATAAAACCTTCCCATTCACGAACACAACTGAACTCCCCATTCGTTCTCTCACTAGTAACAATTATTTACCCTCCATCTTTTCTGAAACCGAGCTCCATGATTTCGAATAGAATGTAACTCATAAGCCGACCAAGATCTTTTCATCTCAGGGTGAAGTGGCATGGCAGTAGGGTCTGGTCGGAAGTTGATCATGGAGGAGATGGGTGGTGTACGATGCGGAGGGGTGGAATCATTTACTGAAGGTTGAGGTGAATTTATCTGTTGTCAATGATGGTCTTCAAGCGTATGGCGGAAGTTGAGACAGTGGCCCAAGAAGGTGTGCTTGGGTTGTATGGAAGGAAGGTATTCATGCAGGAAGTGTTGAGTACCAGGTTGGGAAATATTTTCAGACGAGGTGGAAAAAAGAGGTTCAGGAGGGAAATAGTTTAATGAGGGAGAGGAGACATTGTTGTGTGGGTTGTTTTGAAAACAGGCATGAAGAGAGAGAAAAGATGGAAAGGAGAATGGGGTGGCAGCAGAGTGTTGAGGGATGCCCGTATCTCCTAACTATTTCTTCCTATTCGAAAGTATCTCCGTCTTCTTGCCATACTTCATCACCCCTACGTTTGGATCTCTTACAATCAGCCCAGAAGCATGCCCCGACTCCGACCTAGTTCGGAGCACTCGTTTGATACCTATATATGGATTACTGATTGAAAAGGGTCCTACACACAAAATGATACAAGCTTCCCCTACGCTTGCATCCCCACTAGGTTTTCCACAGGTTATGCCATACAAAGTAAACGATTGCATAACCCGACAGGTTAAGTTTATGGGCCTATATATAAATATTACCCACCACCCCTAAGATTTACTTAACCCACCCACTATTTCAAGCATGTTTACTTAACCCCTACTCAAGTTAACATGTTCAGGTAATCCCTATGGATTCAAATGGGTTAAGTATTACAGGTTAACAGGTTATCCACATTTGCATTGACTTCATTTCAAGTTGCCAAGTTCCACTTGCTTATTAACTTCATATATATATATATATATATATATATCCATTTAAGTTATATTAATATTCCCCATCACATGTTATTCTTTAGATTGTAATTAATGGAAGTGATCTACGCACCCTTGGATTGTAATTAACGGAAGTAATCTTACAATCCTTTTTTATTATTCATTGTATGATTCCATAGTTACAATAACATGTTTTACATAATATGTAATTAAGTATACTTCACATGTTTTCTGTTTAACATATCACTACAACTTGTTGGTTTTTACTTATTAACATAGTTCTCTTAACTAAGGTTTACTAATAAGCTTCCTTTCCTTTTATTATAACTTATGTTATAATTTCCACTTGTCCCTAGGACAAGCCACCTATTATATAATATTCTCATTAAAGTAACTAATTATAATAGGTTACCATCCTTCCCCATTTACTCCTAATTTATACCATTTATCCATTTATGGTTATAATGCGCTAGACCTCCCACATTAAGCCTATAACTTGTGGAAGCTGGATATGTCAGGCGGGTCCGGGCAGACTTCTTCCACAAGTTGGACTTAACCTCGTGTCTTAGCACGTCACGTGTTTATGCACTTTGGTCCCTCACATTAGATTCGCCATTTGTGGTTGCTGGATATGTCGGGCGGATCCTGGCAGATTTCTACCACATGTGTAATCTAACCTCATGTCTAAGCGCGATTACAGTTTCTAATTACTGTAAATCTAGGCATTTCCATTATTAACCAATTATTCCTATGTCATTATAGGTTTTCATGCCCCTTTCCCAAGTCATATTTATCATATATAATATGCCCCAAATTTAAGATCTAAATCACAATTTGATTGATGATCCAAATCCATATTCATGTATTTCATTCAAGTTATGCCCAAATTTCCCGATATAAGTTATACCCCAATTTTAACATATTCCCCTCGTTCCTAATTTCACACATTCGCATATTTCAGCGGTATGCCTAGGCTCGAAGGTAGTCGGGCTATAAAATAAAAAGGAAAAAGAAGAAGGGAAGAGAATGGAAATGATCATAATAACAAGATTGACATATAACGACAAAAATAGGCATAGCAACTAATAAGCATACAGTGACAAAATTGGGCGTAGTGACAAGATAGGCATATAGGAATAGATTTGATGAACATGTGATAGTAGAACCGATTCTAACATAATAGGGACATCATAAACAAGCATGATGAGATCTAAACAATGATTTAGATAACCAACTAATAACAGATCTGTTGTGACAATAACACAGATTTGACCATTAACATAATACGGACATGCACGATGAGATCTAAACAATAAATTAGATCTACAAATAATGATAGATATGAGATGATAAATAGGTATAGGCTTAGATCTAGTTCATAGTCATGTCAGAATGACTTAGACAAACAGGTTATAGCAGATCAGATATGATTCAAATAGTCACAAGCTTAGATCCAAGTATAGTCATGTCAAGATTAACTTTTAAGTATTTAAATCTAAAAATAATGTAGACCCATTGTGATTGGATCTAAGAAATAGAAGAAGAATTGCAGATGTTGAATCACAGATCTCTGAATTAGTCTAACCCCCCGTTGTAGAAGAGGAACTAGCTATTTTAGTATAGGCAGATGAAGCATCTAGTCCTCCATTGTTTTCTGTGAAGAAAACAATGAGTATAGGGTCCTATTTATAGCCTAGAACCAACGAATCTAGACCAGAAAGGAGTCCACGTTAAGAAAAATGAATTCTTCCTCGGATCTGCAGGGGTGTAGACACCCCTGTGTGGGTGTCGGCACGGGTGTCGACACCCTTGTGTGGGTGTCTACCCATGGGTCTACACCCCCTTGATGGGTTCGACACCCATGAGCGGGAATTTTCCCGCTCCCCTTTTTCGTGTAGTTTGAACTATTTTGAATTTATGGACTTATTTTATTCACATATATTCTTCTTATGTATATACAAACTTCAAACCTTAATTACTTCTTCATACGGTGTCCTTTTTACGCAAACCAGGTGTCTATTTTGACCAGAATTCCAAGACGAATGTAATGGCGCGGTCCATTTCACTTAATTATGAATACTTATTTGATATATTCTTTAATTTATCATCTTTAATGTTGTTAAAATTACGGGGTGTTACATTCTCCCCTACTCAAAGGATTTTGTTCCCGAAATATCCAAGTTAAGAAGAATGTATATCCTACCATCCATCAACTATATACTCATCCACCAATCACAGGCATTCATTGTCCTTAAAAGATTTCTAATGCTTATATGAACAGATGCAAAGGTGTGTGTATATGTCCTTACCCTAATGTGAAAGATCAGACGGTCTACTGATTCAGTCGACCTCCTTAATGCAATGTATGTTAGTGCCAAGAATCCAACATGTATGCAAATAGTCCTATTATAACATGTAAGTTCTATACGTGTGCACTATCATTCATCCAAATGCAACATCCATATGTTGATACACTCACTTTCATCCATTAAAAGAAGAAAAATGAACACACATCCATATGCAGTATGAGAGTGATTGAGTCGATCTAGTGCCTAATGTGTGTGTGTATGCATCCACGAGCAACCACTAACAAACACTTGCATCCACTTCCATCCATCAAACATAACATGTCTCAAAACACATGTTTACATCCATGGGGATTCCTACCTAAAGGTTGAAGATTCGATCGATAGGATATCCTTTAAATGATGGAAACAAGCATGAATAAAAGCTTTAGAAAGGAATTTAAGAATATACCCTTAAAAAGAAAAGGATACGAAGCACGAATTTTGTCTACAGTTTCCCAAGTTGCCTCCTCTTTGTTATCTCCCCGCTGAACTTTCATCAACTTGACTTCTATATTGCATAGCTTCTTAACTTCTGATCTAAGAATACGGGTAGGAACTTGTCAAACTGTTGCCTCCCGTTCCACCCATACTTCCTCAAGCATACTCGGCTTAAATACTCCTGCTGTATCATGCAAACATTTCCACCGAAGAACATCCGCTAATCTCTTTGGTAGCTTTACCCTATAAGACATTTGAATTCTATCCATTGTGGGAAATTGTCCTACAAACCTTGGTAAAACCATGTCTCCTACCTCGACTCAATATCGGTTCTTCCTTTATTTGTGTATGACTTCCGCTTGTCCTAAGCTATCTTCATGCGCTTGTAGATAAGATCAATCTTTTCTGAAGTTTCTCTAATCGTCTAAGGTCCAAGTACAACCTTATCTCTACTGCCTCAATTTGAGATCCTTCTACAAGAACATATACCTGTGTGACTTATGGTCCATGTATAACTCAAACCTCTCTCCAGGAAAATATTGCCGCCAAGTCTTAAGCGCGGATACTTTAGAGGCTAATTCCAAAATATAGGTAGGGTAGTTATTCTCGTGAACTCTTAACCGTCTACCTCCATAACATACTAACCTTCCCTTTTGTATCAAGATGACACTGAGCTCTATTCCCCTTGCATAAATATATACTTTGTTTCCATCAGGAAAAGTCAAAACTGGGGCTATTGTCGGAGCCCTATTTGGCTGCTGAAAAGCATCCTCAAAATCAATGTTCCAAAGGTCAAATTCTTCTTCGTCAGTTTGGTGAGTGAGGCTGATATCTTTGCAAAGTCCGTAATGAACTTCCTATAATATCCCGCTAAACCAAGAAAGCTTCTCACTTCCATTTCATTCTTTAGGATCTGCCAATCTTGAACTACAACTACCTTTGCGGGATCTACTGCTATCCCGTCCTTAGAGACCACATGCCCTAAACATCTCACTTCTTTTCTCCAAAAATGGCATTTGGAGAACTTCGCTTTAAGCTGGTGCACACGGAGAGTTTCTATAACCTCCCTCAAATGTCGGGATGCTCTTCCTCGCTCTTCAAGAAAATCAAGATGTCATCAAAAAAGGCCACAACGAACTTGTTTAGGAACTCCCAAAACACCCTTCTCATTAGATCATCATAGGAAGGTGCATTCGTCAACCCAAAAGGCATAACGAACCGCTCGAAGAAACCATTTGGAGTTCTAAAGGCAGTCTTGTTTATACTGTCCTCGGCCACCCTCAACTGATGAAATCCCATGGCCAAGTCTAACTAAGAGAAAGAAGATGCACCAACAAGCTGGTCAAATAGATTATCTATCCTCGGGAGTGGGTTCCTGTTCTTCTTGGAGAGTTTATTCAACTCTCTATAATTTACACTTAAGCAATGCGAACCATCCGCTTTAGTTGTGAATACCTCCAGAGCACTTGATTCAGATATGCTTCGCCCAATAAACCCTTTCTCAAGTAGCTCCCCTACTTGCTTGCCAAGCTCCGTCCTTTCTTCTAGAGACATATGGCGTACATGCAATGCAATTGGCTTTGCATTTTCCACCAAGTATATACGAAAATCGATCTCACACTTTGGAGGTAATCCCCGAAGCTCATCAAAAACAACATGATACTCACGGACTACTGGTACAGATCGCATATCATCAATAGATGCTTCAAGTGACTCTAGGAAACTAACCATGATAGGCCCCTTTGCGTCACAAGAAATCTCGAGGGTCCTCCTACGGCAAGTCAAAAGTCTAACGACCCTCCTCTCACAATCCAGAATTTCACCATACACGGCTAGCCAATCCATCCCAAGAATCAAACCATATCCCATGAAACAAGATATGTGTCGCACTCAAACTCGACACCTAACACAAATATTTTCAAACCCCGACAAATCATAGACAGACGAGCCATTCCCCCAATGGGGTTTGAGACAACTACGGGATCTACAACCATACTTGTACTAAGGTGCAGAAACTCTACCACAAAAATCAGATATAAAAGAATGCGAAGCGCCCGATTCAAAAATAGTTATAACTGGATAAATGGAAAGAGAAATCAAACATTCAACGGAAACCTTACTACCTCTATCCGATACATTGACCACGAGAACATACACCTGCCCTTCAGAAGAACCTTCCCTTTGGTCCTGTCCTTGTTTCTTCGGGCATTCCCTCTTATAATGTCTGCCCTCACCACAATTGAAGCAAGCATTCTTCCTTTTTCGGCAATCTTTGACCAAACGACCCAAGCGCTTACAGCCACGACATTTCTTAGAGGATTTACCTACTCGTGATGGTGGAGGGACAATGGATGCAGCTGGGGGAGGGACGTCTCCTTGGCTCCCGGTTGGTGTCGTAGCCTTAAGATGCCTACGGAACCAATTCGGTACTTGAACGCCCTCGGGAATATTCGGTTCTCCAGACATGCCGAAATGAAAAGGAAGAAGGGATTCAAATAGAGAATCGAAATATATTTTCTATGGCTTTAGGGAATATGTTTTTAAAAACAGACTTTTTCTTTTGAAAATGCTTCCTTTTAAAACCTTTTTGAAAATAATTTTCAAAATCTTTTATCTGTTCTGGTAACCTTCAGCTCTGATACCAAGTGTGACACCCCACGTCCGTTAATGTCTTGCATTAAGAGAATGCATTAAGTTTCCTAAAGCGTTATAGGTAACCAGAAACAGAAACATTAAAAGACAGATATAAAATAGCAGTGGAATTTAAATTTTTATTAAGTAGAAAACATCGTAGTTCAAAACATATTTACATCATATGTCTGAAATGCATAAAACCCAGTACATCATTAAAACTTCTGTCTTGTACTTAAAACATCAGAGTACAATAATAAAAGAAGCATAATCCCCAAAACATAGCCATAGTAGAGAGATATGAAATCAAGTCGTACATCTAAAACAGCTCCAAGCAACATGAAAGCAGAGTACTAATCAAGCTTGAGTATTCCCACACTAAGAACCTGGGGGGGGGGGGGACGGAAGAGAAAGAAGAGGAAACAAAATAGGTCAGACATAAAGTCTAGCGAGTCCAGTTACTATTAGCATATAAATAAGTAAAAGTGTCATGACAAGCATATAAAGTGGATAAGACAGATAACGTCACAAAAGGGAGGTATGAAAAGGTAAACAGGGTAAACATGATAGAGTTTATTACGCTTCTCAAGTACTTTCCCTTTTTATCTCTCTCTCTCTCTTTGCACCAGTACTAGTATAACTACAATGAGATGATCCCAACAACTATAAGATGGTAGACTTAGGCGTACTTCTAGTGAGAGGTTTAACCCCATACAATCAACAGGCAGCCCAACATACCGAAGTTGCCCTTAAGGATAATAATGGGCTCCTAAACATACCAGAGTCTAGATGTACCCTAATTACTACCCCAATCGATTGGCTTCCTACTCCATAGATACCCAGTGCTGGCCCCACAGTAGGATGTATCACTTCCTAAAGTGGCAACCCTTCGTTTTCAAGCTGTGCATAACCATATCTACTGATGTCACGGCGTCTTAGCTACTTCTTGTCCGCACCCATGTACACACATGACTCCGTCGGAACACGCCGCCCCTACGTTTGGATCTCTTACAATCAGCTTAGTAAGCATGCCCCAATTTCGAACTAGTTCGGAGTACTCGTTTGATACTTATATATGGGTTACTGACTGAAACGGGTCCCACACACAAGATGATACAAGCTTCCCCTACGCTTGCATCCCCACTAGGTTTTCCACAGGTTATGCCATATCAGAGTAGAAGATTGCATAACCCCACTGGTTAAGTTTGTGGGGCTATATATAAATATTACCCACCACCCTAAGATTTACTTAACCTACCCACTATTTTGAGAAAGTTTACTTAACCCCTACTCAAGTTAACAGGTTCAGGTAATCCATATGGATTCAAATGGGTTAAGTATTACAGGTTAACAACTTATCCCTGTTTGTAATGACTTATTTTCAAGTTGCCAAGTTCCACTTGCTTATTAACTTCATATATATATATATATATATATATCCATTTAAGTTTATTAATAAGCCCCATCACATGTTATTCTTTAGATTGTAATTAAAGAAAGTGATCTACAATCTTTCACCCTTGGATTGTAATTAACGGAAGTAATCTTACAATCCCATTTTATTATTCATTGTCTAATTCCATAGTTACAATAACATGTTTTACCTAATATGTAATTAAGTATACTTTGCCTGTTTTCTATTTAACATATCACTACAACTTGTCGTTGTTTACTTATTAACTTAGTTCTCTTAACTAAGGTTTACTAATAAGCTTCATTTCCTTTTATTATAATTTATGTTATAATTTCCACTTGTCCGTAGGACAATTCTACCTATTATACAATATTCTCATTAAAGTAACTAATTATAATAGGTTATTATCCTTCCCCATTTACTCCTAATTTATACCATTTATCCATTTATGGTTATAATTCACTAGACCTCTCACATTAAGCCTACAAATTATGGATGTTGGATATGTCGGGCGGGTCCGGGTAGAATTCTTCCACAAGTTGGACTTAACCTCGTGTCTTAGCACGTCACGTGTTTATGCACTTAGACCGCTCACATTAGATTCACCACTTGTGGTTACTGGATATGCCGTGTGGATCCGAGCAGACTTCTACCACAAGTGTAATCTAACCTCATGTCTAAGCGCGGTTACAGTTTTTAATTACTTTAAATCTAGGCATTTCCATTATTAACCATTTATTCCTATGTCATTATAGGTTTTCATGCCCCTTTCCCAAGTCATATTTATCACATATCATATGCCCCAAATTTAAGATCTAAATCACAGTTTGATTTATGCCCCAAATCCATATTCATGTATTTCATTCAAATTATGCCCGAACTTCCCGATACAAGATATGCCCCAATTTTAACATTTCCCCTCATTCCCAATTTCATGCGTTTGCATATTTCAACGGTATGCCTAGGCTCGAAGGTAGCCTTGCTATAAAATAAAAAGGGAAAAGAAGAAGGAAAGAAGACATAAATGATCATAATAACAAGATTGACATATGACGGCAAAAATAGGCGTAACAACTAATAAGCATACAGTGACAAAATTGGGCGTAGTGACAAGATAGGCATATAGGAATAGATTTGATGAACATGTGATAGTAGAAACGATTCTAACATAATAGGGACATCATAAACAGGTATGATGAGATCTAAACAATGAATTAGATACCCAACTAATAACAGATTTGTTGTGACAATAACACAGATTTGACCATTAACATAATACAGACATGCACGATGAGATCTAAACAATAAATTAGATCTACAAATTATGATAGATCTGACATGATAAATAGGTATAGGCTTAGATCTGGTTGATAGTCATGTCATAATAACTTAGATACACAGGTTAAAGCAAATCTGATATGATTTAAATAGTCATAGGCTTAGATCCAAGTTATAGTCATGTCAAGATTAACTTTTAAGTATTTAGATCTAAAAATAACGTTGACTCACTATGATTGGATCTAAGAAATAGAAGAAGAATTGTAGATGTTGAATCAAAAATCTATTAATTAGTCTAACCCCCCGTTGTAGAAGAAGAAATAGCTATTTTAGTCTAGGCAGAGGCAATATCTAGTCCTCCATTATTTTTGTGTAAAGAAAACAATGGGTATAGGGTCCTATTTATAGCCTAGAACCAACGAATCTAGACCAAAAAGGAGTCCACGTTTAGAAAAATGAATTCTGCCTCGGATCTGCAGGGGTGTAGACACCCTTGTGTGGGTGTCGACCCATGGGTCGACACCCCCTGATAGGGTCGACACCCATAGGGGAGAATTTTCCCGCTTCCTTTTTCCACGTGAATTTGAATTTTTTTGAATTATTGGACTTATTCTATTCATATATATTCTTCTTATGCATATACAAACTTCAAAAAGTAATAACTTCTCCACATGGTGTCTGTTTTATGCAAACTTGGTGTCTATTTTAACCAGAATTCTGAGATGAATGCAATGGCGCAGTTCGTTTCACTTAATTCTGAATATTTATTTAATTATTCTTTAATTTATCATCTTTAATGTTGTCAAAATTACGGGGTGTTACTTGTTATTTCCGTTATTGTGACATATATTGTTTTATTTAAATTAAGTAACCAATTGTGATGTAGGGAAGGACAGGTTGGAGGAATCCAACCGGATTCCTCACTATTATCGATAATATTTATCAATATGATTATATATTGTTATTGAATGTGGAATTTCCTGATATTTCACAGTTTAAGACTTTAGTAGACATTTGCCTCTTTAGTACTGTAACAAACCGCACCTCCGTTCACACAAGATATTGTCCCCAACTTAGCCACCGTATAGGCGTTGGGTTTTGTTCCTCAAAAGGCCTCGGCGTTAGTAAGGGATGGGCTCTACTATATAAGTACCCACTTCACACAAGCTTCCAGGATGTGGGATTTAGGGGTATTACATTATCCCCTCTTACAGAGCCCAACGTCCCCATTGGCTCACAAAACACCTCACCCAGGCGCTGTGGTCCACACAGCAGCCACAATTCCAGCTGGGTATTGGCTCTGATACCACTATAAAAACCTGCACCTCCATTTGCGTAAGATATTGTCCCCAGCTTAGCCACCGTATAGGTAGGGGTTTTGTTCCTCAAAAGGCATCGGCGTTAGTAAGAGATGGGCTCTATTATATAAGTACCAACTTCACACAGGCTTCCACGATGTGGGACTTAGGGGTGTTATATTAAAGTTAGTGAACCGACGATTTCCCGCAAGGGGATTTTTGGGTCATTACACATGGTATCAGAGCTTTGGTTAACTCAAATCTTTGGGATACAACTCGTTAAAACTTAACAAAAGACTCATCAGAGGTAGGATTAGAAATATCCTATAAAAGAATACTCATTAGAGATAGGATCAGTAGTATCCTAGAATGAGAAAAACTCGTTAGAGATAGGGTTAGAAATGCCCTAGATTAAGTCGAGAGTGACAAGTTTATAATTAACGTGCTTATGTTTATAAATATAATCTGATCTTAGAAAATATGATTTTTGAATATATAACTTATATATATTTGAAAAGTTAATCAACTAATAAAATTAAATTGAAACTAATAAAAGAATGAAAATTTAGTTGGTTAGTTAAACAACTTTCAGTTCTGTTCCTTTTCGAGGACGAAAAGATTTTAAGTGGGGGAGATTGTAACAACTCGGAATTTTGGAACCAATTTAAAATTTTATTTTAGGAATTTTAATGGAAATTAAATATTTAAAATAATTTATTTTAAATAATAATGACTAAAAATTTATTTTAATCGAAGTTAGAATGAATATATTTATTTTAATTTAAAAAGGAGTTTAAAATAGCGTGGCAGTTTGAAAATTGGAATTTGAACTTTGACTGAATGTACATGATTCAAAATAAATCAGATTTAAGTAAAACTAAAAATATTCAAATCAATTTAAAAATATCTTTCCAATGGATCTAAAAAATTGAAATTTCATAGTGGGAATAAAAAGTTATGGCTAGTTAAATATTCAGAATTGTCGCCGTGGAATTTAATATAATATATAGCACGTATAAATAGCCATTTTGCAAGCGACCTCCGTTTTTGACAAAACCACTTTGGTTGGATCCGAAATGTTAAATTGTTGCTAGATTCCAATTTTCATAATTTTTGGAATCAATATGTGAGCATGGCAAATTAAACCGTGTTTTGTCAATTCCAGTCAATTTGGATCGACCAAAAAATGGCCATTTTTCAAACGGTCTCCAAATTCGATGAAATTAATTTTGTTAGGACCGTATAGTCAAAACATAGCTAGATTTATTTTTCGGGAATTTTTGGAATCAGTTTGTGGCCCCGGTGAATTAAAATGTACGATCAAATTAAATAATTAAATGATTTATATTTTAATTTAAAGAAAATTGGGCTGAAACGATCAAATGGGCTGATGAGACCTATTCCATTGTGTCCAGAATGGGGGTATTTGGCTAGGGGCATCATTCGTTGGGCTGAATTTGGAGCTAATGGGAATTAATGGTTTTTTTTCAGATTGGAGAATTAATAATATTATATTATAAATAACCCTGGGATAATTCAAAACCCTAATTTATACAGCCGTCATTCTCCTATACTCAATGGCTAAAAACATTCGATTTTAGTTCCCCCCAATCCCATTATCCACTAGTCAAATTAAAATCGTTTCTACTACAAAGATAAAGAGCACTTCGAAATCATCAAGTTCAACGGCCACGATCGCTTCTGGTGGCTCCATTCAACGTTGGCTGGGTCGTGAAGGCGCGTAGATCGAGGCCAATTTCTGGGCTTGCGGTTGCGTCGAGTTGCTCCGGTTTTTGTGCGCAGGGAGGTCTGGTGTAGGCGGTCGGAGGAGGAGGTTCAGATCAAGTTCTGGCGGCTTCAAGCGTGGTGCGTTAAGGAGAGATGATGGTGAAGTTTTGGGTTTAGTGGTTTCTGGAAATACGATGGGAGAAGGAAGAAAAAAAAATGGCCCGGTTCTTTTTGATGTGGTTAATCCAAAGTAATTAGTGTAAATTATTAATTTAAGAATTAAGAATTATAATTAATGTGTGCTAACTTAAAACATCAATATCTTGTACATATTTGATCAGAATTCAGTAAATCCAATTGCGTTAGAATCGTGGTGAAGCAAACTACAATATGGAATAGACTAAAACAAATTTGGAGCTATCTATAATTTCTGAGGAATTACAAAGCATGGTGAGAATTCTATTTGTTTTATATAATTAAAATTAATTAATTATGATTGTGATTTTTCTTCCAATCCACTGTTAAATTCTATTTGATGTTATACGTGATTTGATCTTGGATTGAAGATTGATGTTGTTATGTAGATCTGTTAATTTGATGATTATTTTGTTGTAATAAAATAGTTGAAAACAAATATATCATTTTTGTTGTAATAAAATTGTTGAAAACAAATAAATCATTTTTGTTATAATAAAATAGTTGAAAACAAATATATCATTTTTTTTATAATAAAATAGTTGAAAACAAATATATCATTTTTGTTATAATAAAATTGTTGAAAACAAATATATCATTTTTATTATAATAAATATCATTTTTGTTCTAATAAAATAGTTGAAAACAAATATATCATTTTTGTTGTAATAAAATTGCTGAAAACAAATATATCATTTTTGTTATAATAAAATAGTTGAAAACAAATAAAAAGGGCATTTTTGTTGTAAGAAAATAGTGTAACAAAAATATCATTTTTTGTTGAAACAAAATAGTTGAAACAAAATATATCATTTTTCTGTTGAAACCAAATAGTTGAAATAAAAAGGACATTTTTGTTGAATAAAATAGTTGAAACAAAAATATCAATCTTTGTTGAAATAAAATAGTTGCAACAAAATTTACATTTTTGTCAAAATAAAACAGTTGAAACAAAAAATTTACATTTTTGTTGAAATAAAATAGTTGAAACCAAAATACCATTTTTTGTTGAAATGAAATTGTAAAAACAAAAAATAACATTTTTGTTAAATAGATTTTTGTTAAAACCAGAATAATTTTTTTGTTAAATAGATTTATGTTAAAACAAAAACAACATTTTTGTTAAATAGATTTGTGTTAAAACAAAAATAACATTTTTGTTAAACAGATTTGTGCTAAAACAAAATTAACATTTTTGATAAATAAATTTGTGTTAAAACAAAAATAACATATTTGTTAAATAGATTTGTGTTAAAACAAAATTAACATTTTTTGTTAAATATATTTGTTTTAACATTTTTGTTAAATAGATTTGTGTTAAAACAAAAATATCAATTTTGTTGAATTAGAGAATTGTTAACAAAATGAAGTTATCACTTTTATTCATTTTGTTAAAATGGAATTGTAGATAAAATTAAGTTATCATTTTTAATCATTTTGTTGAAATGGAATTATCAACAAAAATGAATGAATCACTTTTAATAATTTTGTTGAAATAGAATTGTCAACAAAAATGAATGAATCATTCTGTTGAAATAGAATTGTCAACATAAATGAATGAATCAATTTTAATCATTTTGTTGAAATAGAATTGTCAACAAAAATGAATGAATCACTTTTAATCATTTTGTTGAAATAGAATTGTCAACAAAAATGAATGAATCACTTTTAATCATTTTGTTGAAATAGAATTGACAACAAAAATGAAAGAATCGTTTTTATTCACTTTGTTGAAATGGTATTGTAAACAAAATGAATTTATCATTTTTATTCATTTTGTTAAAATAGAATTGTAAATGAAATGAAGTTATCACTTTTATTCATTTTGTTAAAATAGAATTGTTAACCAATTGAAGTTATCATTTTGTTAAAATAGAATTGTTAACAAAATGAAGTTATCATTTTTATTCACTTTGTTAAAGTGGGATTGCAAATTAAAGTGACATTTTGATTGTCAAATTACATATTAGAATTTGTGTATAGATTAAAGTGGCATTTTTATTGTCAAATTACATATTAGAAATTGTGTACAGATAAAAATGACATTTTTATTGTCAAACTACATATTAGAATTTGTGTACGGATTAAAGTGACATTTTTATTGTTAAATTACATATTAGAATTTGTGTACAAATTAAAATAACATTTTTATTGTCAAATTACACATTAGAATTTGTGTACAAATTAAAGAAACATTTTTACTGTCAAATTATACATTAGAATATGTATACAAATAAAAATAAACATTGTTTATGTATCATGTTATACATTAAAACTATATACAAATAAAAATATTTCTTTTTAGTTTTTAAAGTTAAAAATAGAAATACAAATAATGATAATAAAAATTATCTTTTTATTTGCCATTAGCAAAAATTTCATGTAAATAAATTACATTTTATTTGACATTAGAAATATAGAAAATGTCATGTAAATAAATTACATTTTATTTGCCATTAGAAACATGTAGAAAATGTCATGTAAATAAATTACATTTTATTTGACATTAAAAACATGTAGTGAATTAATATAAATTACATTTTATTTGCCATTAGAAACATGTAGTGAATGTAACGTAAATAAATTACATTTTTATTTGATATTAAAAACATGTAATGAATGTAATGTAAATAAATTACATATTTATTTGATATTAAAAACATGTAGAGGATGTATGCAAATAAATTACATTTTTATTTGATATTAGAAACATGCAGTGAATTAATATAAATTACATTTTATTTGCCATTAGAAACATGTAGAAAATGTCACGTAAATAAATTACATTTTATTTGACATTAAAAACATGTAGTGAATTAATATAAATTACATTTTATTTGCCATTAGAAACATGTAGTGAATGTAATATAAATAAATTACATTTTTATTTGATATTAAAAACATGTAGTGAATATAATATAAATAAATTACATTTTTATTTGATATTAAAAACATGTAGAGGATGTATGCATATAAATTACATTTTTATTTGACATTAGAAACATGTAGTGAATGTAATGTAAATAAATTACATTTTTATTTGATATTAAAAACATGTAATGAATGTAATGTCAGTAAATTACATTTTTATTTGATATTAAAAACATGTAGAGGATGTATGCAAATAAAATACTTATTTATTTGACATTAGAAACATGTAGAAATGTAATGCAAATAAAATACATTTTTATTCAACATTAGATAACATGTAGAAAAGTTATGCAAATAAAAAACATATTTAATTGACATTAGAAAACATGTAGAAAGGTTAGGCAAATAAAATCTCTTTTTATTTGACATTAGAATACATTGGAAATGTATGCAAATAAAAATCTCTTTTTATTTGTTATTATAAAATATAGGAATTTTTTTGCAAATACAATATCCAATTTTATGTATTATTAGAAACATTGAAATGGCTATGCAAAATAAAACATTCTTTTATTTTGCATGTTAAACATGTTAGTGGAATCGTCGAATGATTTATATTTATATATGATTATATATATATATATATATTAAAATTTAATGAATCGCGCATGGTAGTTCGTGTTCCGGAATCGTAATTTTAAATGATTATACCAAAAGATCCGACCGTCGGATTTTTCCAAAATTGAAACTGTTAGGTCCATTTTAGAAAGATCGTTCCAATGATATAAAATTTGTTAAAATCCAACGGTTAGATTTCGATAAATGTATAAATCAAATTTGGGTAAAAATAGCGCTAGGGCCGCATAGTGGCCTGAAGCGTCGTTAAATTAAATTGGACTATTTTTATATAAATAAAAATAACGATAGATCGTTATAAAATAATATTAATGATATGAAGTTATTTTAAATTATATATATTCGAGAACTATTTGAAAAGTCTGAGTTCAATCTCATTTCAAATAATTATACGACAATTTAAAGTCGAAGACATTGAAGATGGTGGTTGAAGACCGGTGATCTTCACATCGAATGGATGACTACTGATGTCCTGGACTGATTTGCTCCCAAGAAAGGGTTGCAGTGGTAGTTGTCTAGAAGTACATGTTGATTGTGCAGATATGCAAGAACCTCTCTTCCGTATTGGACATACGGGACGAGGAATAAGGTGTCTCCAGTTTCGTTCAGACCCAGAATGGACTTGTAAATGGATGTGTGTCTGACATTGGATTTCATTTTATGTGAATTGATTTCTGTTTAATATATATCTGTTTAGTGGCGGAAAATTTATTCTCTTGCTTAACACCCTTCTCTGAGAAGCACGAGCTCAGAGGTTATGTATTGATAGTTATCGATCATATGGCGTGGATTGTCAATGTGGCATGCCAAGATGCAAATGATTAAGGATTTTGTTGAAAAACAGAGCCTTATGGTTGATGATCAAAGCATAGCTTTATTTAGCATAGCTTTGTGTATAGCGTTACTTCGTGAGCCTCACACCCCGGTATGAGTCAAAAATGGGATCGTAACTGCAGGGAGTGCACACATTTCATTCTAGCTTGAAGTGGTGTTATGGTATGGAGCGCAGACATTTTTACTTATGTGGATGATAAATTACGTGGCCTCAGATATTTTGGTCAATAGTGGCCAATTGATAGGTTCAATAGGACCGGCAAACGTGTGTTCAGGCATAATTAATCCACTAAAGTATTTGTGGACTGACCCTGAAGATCCAAGGGTTGCCCGTAGGTTTGATCCTAAGACATTTGCTAGAGTGTCTCGAATTGGTGAGGAGTCATCCCTAGCCTCGACTCATCATGGAAACCCAATTTCCAATATGACATTATGAATTTGACTGTAAATCTATATATGGCGACATAGTAGGATGGCGTACAATGCCATCTAGGATTGATACATTTACTTTGAAAGTATTTTAAAATTGATTAGACACTAATAATAATATTATTTTATACGTATCAAGCATGTTTGATCATTATAAGGTAAAACTCTATCATCCGGTTTGCATTGCATTGTGTGATGGGACTTGAGTCTTATAATGATTTCATTTTCTAAAAAGCATTGCGTTGTTTTAAGATTTATTTAATTTATGCACTGGCAATCCAATGGAGTAAACCCGTTCCGCGTTAGCGGCGTGGTCCTGTGATTAGCCTTATTATTAGATAAGTAAGACTTCTCATACCAATCTCATGACTGACTCGTAGTTTGATTCACTTATTCTCCACATGGGCAGTCGAGTGGTTTGTTTTACAGATATTTATTTATTGAGCAAGATTCTTGATCGAAGCTTAAAGCGATGTCCAGAGCATTGATAGTCTTCCGCTATGTTAGTTTATTTGTTTCCGCTGCGTTGTATTAAATTTGTTGTAAATTATCTTCTGCTGTATTATATTCGATGTATTTTGATATATTATTCTGTACACTGATGTAACATTATTATAATGTTTATAAAAGTCTTCTATTATTTGTTATGATGTGTTGTATGCCCAAAGTTAGCGTATACGGGATTCGAACGGTCTTGGTCGATTTAGCAATCGATTAGGTCCAGGCAAAATCCGTTGTTGTTACAGTGGTATCAGAGCCAATACCCAGCGGAATTGTGGCTCCTGTGTGGACCACAGTGCCTGGGTGAGGTATTTGTGAGCCAATGGGGACGTTGGGCTCTGTAGGAGGGGAGAATGTAACACCCCTAAGTCCCACATCATGGAAGCCTGTGTGAAGTGGGTTCTTATATAGTAGAGCCCATCTTTTACTAATGCCGAGGCCTTTTAAGAAACAAAACCCCACACCTATACGGTGGCTAAGTTGGGGACAATATCTTGTGTGAACGGAGGTGCGGGTTGTTATAGATCTATTTAACAAAAATGTAATTTGGGTTTTGACTCAAATCTATTTAACAAAAGTGTAATTTGGGTTTTGACTCAAATCTATTTAACAAAAGCGTCATTTTTGTTTTGACTATTTAATTTCAACAAAAATGATATTTTTGTTTGACAAGTTTTATTTTGACAAAAATGTAAATTTAGTTTTAAACTATTTTATATTTTGACAAAATTGTAAATTTTGTTTTAAACTATTTTATATTTTGACAAAAATGTAAATTTTGTTTCAACAAATTTTATTTTGACAGCTACTATATATGGAATTAGTTATTTTGAAATATGCTACCTCATGCTTAGTCAGCTAAATTAATTTTTTTCGTAACCTTCTATATATGAAAGGACACATTAGAAAAATAAATATAATTCCTTTCTAAATTTCCTTCAACATTCTTTTTTTTTCTTCTCTGCAATTGTCTTCTACAAATGTTAGAACTTCTTCCTCCTCTCCCCATAAAAAAGAAAAGTAAATCTAAATTCCTTTCTATCTTCATCAACCTCATCTTCCCTATAAAAAAAATCATGATGTCCTCTTCTTAAAATTTTGTCCATCTTCCTTCTCAAAAGAAAAAAGGATCTTCAATTTGCAAATTTGCTGCTCGGGATTGGTTGTTGTCCGTGTTTATTTCTTGTCTTCATCATATCCACGCAAGGTGAGAATTTTAAACTAACTTTAAAAATATGAGTTTTAACTTATACATTCGATGAGTAAAGTTATGTATGCTATGAATAAAATTATCATGTAATGAAATAATTATTGGTTAGTTAAAAATATGATTTTTAACTTATGTATGCTATGAATAATTATATTCATGCGATGTAGAAAATTGTCATGTTATGGAATAATTCCTAGTTCGATAAAAATATGATTTTTAGCATATTCATGCGATGTAGAAAATTGTTGTGAGAATCCTAAACTCACATGAAAATAGAAAATAAAATTAGTCATGCTATGTAGAAAATCATGTGTATGATAAAAATTGTTTGTGAGAATTCTAAACTCACTTTAAAAATATGAGTTTTAACTTATACACTCGATGAGTAAGGTTATATATGCTATGAATAAAATTATTATGCGATGAAATAATTATTAGTTAGTTAAAAATATGATTTTTAACTTATGTATGCTATGAATAAATTTATATTCATGCGATGTAGAAAATTGTCATGTTATGAAATAATTCCTAGTTCGATAAAAATATGATTTTTAGCATATTCATGCGATGTAGAAAATTGTTGTGAGAATCCTAAACTCACATGAAAATAGAAAATAAAATTAGTTATGCTATGTAGAAAATCATGTGTATGCATGATAAAAATTGTTTGTGAGAATTCTAACTCATATAAAAAGGGTTTATAAAATTATATTTATTCGATGTAGTGAAATTGGTTACGCGATAAATTTGTTCATGTGATAAAATTGTGCGTGCGATAAAAGTTGTTATGTGATGTGAGATTTCTCAATCTAAAATTAAAATAAAATATATATATAAATAGAAATACATATATATATATATTTAAATTGATTGTGATTGTGTTATTAATATACGCTATATAAAACACATATTTGTGTCGTATAAAATTGAGATTGATTGATTTATTGTGGTTGTTATGATTTGTTGAATTATATTTTTATAAGATAAAAATATAATCTTTAACATGTGAAATAAAAGTGTCATTTTGTTACATAATGTCATGTGAAATAAAAGTGTCATCTTGTTACATAATGTCATTTGGTTAGAATAATGTTTGCTAAATAAAAATGTCATTCAGTTAGAGTAATGTTATGTTAAAATAAAAATGTCATTCAGGTAGAATAATGTTTGTTAAATAAAAATGTCATTCACTTAGAATAATGTTATGTTAAAATAAAAATATCATTCATTTAGAGTAATGTTTGTTAAATAAAAATGTTATTCAGTTAGAATAATGTTCGTTACATAAAAATGTTATTTTGGTTAGATAATGTTATGTTAAAATAAAAATGTCATTTTGTTAGAAAATGTTATGTTTGAATAAAAACGTCATTTTGATCAGAAAATGTTATATTGAAACAAATATGTCATTTATGTTGAAAACATATTTTGTAAATAAATATGTCATTTAGTTAGAAAACATATTTTATAAATAAATATGTTATTTAATTAGAATATGTTTTTGTCAAATAGAAATGTCATCTTATTAGAATACATTTTGTTAAATATAGTTGTGTTAAAACAAAAATAACATTTGTTAAATAGATTTGTGTTAAAACAAAAATGTCAATTATGTTGAATTAGATTATTGTAAATAAAATGAAGTTGTCACTTTTATTCATTTTGTTAAATTGGAATTACTAACAATATGAAGTTGTCATTTTTATTCATTTTATTAAAATTGAATTATTAACAATATGAAGTTGTCATTTTTATACGTTTTGTTAAAATGGATTATTAACAATATGAAGTTGTCATTTTTATTCATTTTGTTCAAATAGAATTGTTAACCAAATGAAGTTATCATTTTTATTCATTTTGTTGAAATAGAATTGTCAACAAAAATGAAAGAATCATTTTTATTCATTTTGTTGAAATAGAATTGTCAACAAAAATGAGAGAATCATTTTTAATCATTTTGTTAAAATGAAATTGACAACAAAATAGAAATATCATTTTATATGTTTTGTTGAAATAGAATTGTCAACAAAAATAGAAATATCATTTGTATATGTTTTGTTGAAATAGAATTGTCAACAAAATAGGTGTCAACAAAATAAAAGAATCATTTTTATTTGTTATGTTAAAATAGATTGGTTATATTAAAAATATCATTTTTATTTATTATATTAAAAATATCATGTTTATTTGACATGTTAGGAGTATGAGTTGCATACACGAATAAAAATATCACTTTTATTTGTTATGTTCAAATAGTTTTGTGAACAAATAAAAGTAATCATTTTATTTGTCATATTAATGTAAGAATTCGTATACACACAAAAATATCATTTTATGTTACACGTTAATGTAGGGATTTGTATCCAACATTAAAATATCAATTTTATTGTTATATTAAAAATAGACTTGCATACAATATAAAAGAGACATTTTTATCGTCATATTATACATTAGAATTGTATACAATATAAAAGAGACATTTTTATTGTCATATTAAAAGTAGAATTGTAAACAATATAAAAGAGACATTTTTATCGTCATAATAAAATTGTATACAATATAAAATAGACATTTTTATCATCATGTTATACATTAGAATTGTATACGATAAAAATGGACATTTTTATGTGTCATGTTATACATTGAATTTTCATACAAATAAAAATATTTCTTTTTATTTGTTAGGTTAAAAATAGAAATCGCATACAAATAATGAAAATAAAAATAATTTTTTATTTGTCATTAGTGACATTTTATGTAAATAAGATACAGATTTATCTGCCATTAGAAACATGTAGAAATGTATGCAAATAAAATACATTTTTATTTGACATTATAAACATATAGAGAGGTTATGCAAATAAAACATTCTTTTATTTAGCATGTTAAACACGTTAGTGGAATCGTCAAATGATTTATATTTATATATAATTTCATTTATACAAATTAAAATTAAAATTAAACGAATCGCGCGCAGTAGTTCGCATTTTGGAATCGTAACTTTAAACGATTATACCGAAAGATCCGACCATTGGATTTTCCCAAAACTGGAACCATTAGGTCCGCTTTGGGAAGAGCTTTCCCATGATATATAATTTGTTAAAATCCAACGGTTATATTTCGAGAAATGTGTAAATAAAATTTGGGTAAAAACAGCGCCAGGGCCGCCTATTGACCCGAAGCGTCGTTAAATTAAATTGAACTATTTTTATACAAATAAAAATAGCGATAAATCGTTATAAAATAATATTAACGATATGAAATGATTTAAATTATATATATTTGAGAATTATTTTAAAATACCGAGTTTAATCTCATTTCAAATAATTGTACGATGATTTAAATCGAAGGTATTGAAGACGGTGTTTGAAGACCGGCGATCTTCACATCGAATGGACAACTACTGATGCCTTTGATTGTAGTTGCTGCCTTAAAAGGGTTATAGTGATAGTTGTCCTTACGTACTTGTTGATTGTCCGGATAAGCGAGCACCTCTCTTCCGTATTGGACATACGGGACGAAGAATTAGGTGCCTCCAGTTTCGTTCAGACCCAGAACGGACTTGTAAATGGATGTGTGTCTGACATTGGATTTCATTCTATGTGAATTGATTTCTGTTTAATATATATCCGTTTGGTGGCGGAGAATTTATTCTCTTGCTTAACACCCTTCTCTGAGACGCACGAGCTCAGAGGTTATATATTGATAGTTATCGATCACATGGCGTGGATTGTCAATGTGGCATGCCAAGATGCAAATGATCAAGGCTTTTGTTGAAAAACAAAGCCTTGTGGTTGATGATCAAAGCATAACTTTATTTAGCATAGCTTTGTGTATAGCGTTACTTCGCGAGCCTCACACCCCGGTATGAGTCAAAACGGGATTGTGACTGCAGGGAGTGCACACGTTTCTTTCTAGCTAGAAGTGGTGTCATGGTATGGAGCCCAGACATTTTTACTTATGTGGATGATGGATTACAAGGCCTCGTATATTTTGGACGATAGTGGCCAATTGATAGGTTCAATAGGACCGAAAAATGTGTTTTCAGGCATAATTAATCCACTAAAGTATTCGTAGACCAGCCCTGAAGATCCAAGGGTTGCCCGTAGGTGTGATCCTGAGACATTTGCTAGAGTGTCTCGAATTGGTAAGGAGCCATCCCTAGCCTCGACTCATGATGGAAACCCAATTTCCAATACGACAATACGGATTTGATTGTAAACTTATATATGGCGACATAGTAGGATGGGGTACTATGTCGTCTACGATTGATACATTTATTTTGAAAGTGTTTTAAAATTGACTAGACACTAATAATAATATTAAATATTATTTTATACGTACCAAGCATGTTTGATCATTATAAGGTAAAACTCTATCCTCCGGTTTGCATTGCATTATGTGACGGGACTTGAGTCTTATAATGATTTCATTTTTTCTAAAAAGCATTGCGTTGTTTTGAATAAAAGATTTACTTATTTTATGCACTGGCAATCCAATGGAGTAAACCCGTTCCGCGTTAGCGTCGTGGTCATGTGATTAGCCTTATTATTAGATAGGTTAAGTAAGATTTCTCATACCAGTCCCATGACCGACTCGTAGTTTGTTCCACTTGCAAACTCGGGTGCCCTTATTTTCCATATGAGCAGTCGAGTGGCTTGTTTTGGAGATATTTACCTTTTGAGAAGGATTCTGGAACAAAACTTAAAGTTGTGTCCAGAGAATTGATAGTCTTCCGCTATGTTCGTTTATTAGTTCCGCTGCACGGTAATAAATTTGTTGTAAATTAATCTTCCGCTATTGTATTATTTATCGATGTACTTTGATATATTCTGTACTCTGATGTTACGTTATTATGATGGAATAAAAGTCTTCTGTTATTTGTTCTGATCTGTTGTGCGCCCAAAGTTAGTGAACCGACGATATCCCGCAAAGGGAATTTCGGGTCATTACAGTGGTATCGGAGCCAATGCCCATCCGGAATTGCGGCTCCTGTGTGGACCACAGCGCTTGGGTGAGGAGTTTGTGAGCCAACGAGGACATTGGGCTCTATAGGAGGGGAGAATGTAACACCCCTAAGTCCTACATCGTGGAAGCCTATGTGAAGTGGGTACTTATATAGTAGAGCCCATCTCTTACTAATGCCGAGGCCTTTTGAGAACGAAACCCCATACCTATACGGTGGTTAAGTTGAGGACAATATCTTGCGTGAACGGAGGTGCAGGTTGTTACGAGTACCGTTGATAAATTAAAGATTTTGATATTGAATCGATTCTAAATATTTTTGTAGTTATATTCGTATACGTTTTTGAAATACGATTTTTGATTTAAAAATCAATACCAAGGTTTATTTATATTTTAAATCGTTTAATTTTAACTAAAGTCAATTTTGAGATATTATTGGTTATGGTAATGGGTTTAAGTATAATGGAAATATTAAGTGTTGTAATAGAATTTATAAAATATCAAAGAATTGAAATGGGTTAAAGAAATTGTAAGATATGGAAAGTGGTTTAAAGAATCAAAGGTGTTTTTCTGTAATGAACATTTTTAGCAAAAAACATATTTGCAAATATATGATATGTGACTAAATGGGTTTCGTTGATAAGATTAACGATAGCGAGGATTGGTTTAATAAAATATGTTAATGAGCATAAATGATTTTAAGGACCGTGTTTTAAATTTAGTAAAAAGGTTTTGAGAATATTCTTATGTTATAATATGAAGTAAAAGCTATTTCCAAACATTGTAAGATTAGAAGCTTTAATTAACCGATGTTTAATTAAAGAGGCCAAATGATGTTGGGTATTGAATCAGTGAATTCATTTTCTTTTATGGATGAATGGTTTTTTATTTGATTGTTAAATAACCGACTATTAAAATTTGTCCTAAGTCATTGTTGGTACGAAAAGACTGAGATCGAATTTATATTCGAAAACCATTCCGACCAACAAATACGTACATTGAAGATAGAAAATGGAACAATTGAAGACTGTGGATCTTCATAAGCGGAAGGATCGCTGGTTGAATTTCTCTGGCTAGCTACCGGAGGTTTTTAATTTGTAATTCGATCGTAGTTGAGAATTTATGGATTGCAAGGACTTCTCGCTACTTATCCATAAGGATGCGGTAAGAGAGTGCCTTCGGTTTGTCCAGTCCCAGGACAACTCATATGGACGAATGTCTTACAGAGTATGCCTAACAAATCATATGATTGATCTCTTCAAACCGTGTTTGGTGGCAAAGGAATTCATTTCTCTTAGCTTTATACCCATGGTATTGGGGAAAATCAATTTGTGATTTGACGAATTTGGCAATGTAGCATTCAAAGTAAATGGTAGCATGTTGTTCCAAAAGACAATATAGCCTCAAGCCGCACAACTGGGAAGTGACAAAAAAATTGGTGATTAACATAGAAATGTGTTTATTTTATGCTCTTATATCTTATCTTTTGTATATAAATAAATATTACTTGGGTATTGTTTTGTTACTTTTACAGATATTCCAACCCAGCCTGCATGCAACCAGAAAAGTAGAGAAATGGAGATTAGATTGCTATATATTTACATTTTGATGAATTGTAGATGAAGATCCCACATCTAGTTGTTGTTGGACAAGAAAATGATTGATAAAAAGGCCATGCACATCTCAAATCAAGGGAGGCTTGTCAAAGAACCAAGAGAAAAAGAAGAAAGGCCAAAAATTTAATAGATTTAACTAAGGCCCATTTGAGATTCTCATTGCAAACTAATTAGTGATGTAATGGCTAGGCCCATTTGTAATTAGGGTTAGGGTTTGGCTATCTATCCAATAAATACCCTTGTAATATCATTGTAGCCACCATTCTGTATCCTATCCTATTCTCTCTTCTTCTCCATTAATAAAGTTTCTAGTTCTCCTTTACTTTTCCTTATTTTAATTTTCATAGCAACTAGTGCCATCTACACAATTAGGTTTGGTAGAGTACTAGTTGTATTTTGCACACCTTTTCATTAGTGATTGACCGTCTGATTAGATTCAGCGGTAATCCTAATTTTAATTCCTGTTTGTTATTTTTAATTTCTGCAATTTCAATTTCTGTTCTTTTTACTGTTTCCTTAGGTCAATTGGATTGAATATAGAATTGATTAGATTCAGATCTGATTCAATTCAATAATAGTTTAATTGCAGTTTCAATTTCGTTTGCCTTCAAAACCAACCTCGACGATTTGTCTAACTCGACCACGAAATTCTATAAATAATAATTTTTAATTTTTCCTCCTTGTGTTCGACCTGTATTCTACACACCTGTACGCTTGCAGTAATTATTTGAAATATTGCACTTTTCTAGCGTCGATCAAGTTTTTGGCGCCGTTGCCGCGGAGGTAACGATTAAATTTTATTATTTATTTGATTTCTGATTCGTGTTAGTTTTATTTATTTATTTATTTTTTCTGTATATATAGAAAAAAAATAAAAAATTCTCACTTAGTGATGTGGCATATCAATTACATTGGTACTGTCATGAACTAAGCAAGAGAAAAAAATAATAACTTGCCATTTTCATTAATTTTCTGCCTTTGCCATTTTTTCCCCTCCTCTTTATTTCTTTCCTCTTTCCCGGTAATATCTCTCCTTGTACAAATTTCTCTTTTCTTTTACAAAGTCTTGCAAAAAAAAAAATCAGTCTCAAGACAGTTTCTGAACCCACGTTCAACCACTATTGTACCATTACCGAGCCCCTCCATCCTCTACACCGTTAGCCACCTCCATTAACACCAAGCTGACCTCACAGAAACCACACAAAAATCACATTCATCCACCAAACACCCCCTTCACCATATTCATTCTCAAACAAATCATACAGCACTGAATCCCCTGACACCTTTCAACTATCATAAATCCACCAGACTTCTGACCCCACTTCAACATCACCCCTTTGCCAAATTCTTTTTCTGCCGCGTCTTTCCTGCTACAACCAATCTCCTTCATACCAAAACCCAATCACCTTCATACCAAAAACAGGCCACGCCCTTGTTATCCCTACGTCCCCTACCATACAGCAACAATTCACTGTCTCCTTTCCAACATCACAACCACTTCCCGTACCCCTCTTCTGTTCCGAAACCACTGTCCCACCAGGTACCGCAAATCCCCTTTTCAACCCGTTCGAAAACCACTCGATCAAACTCCTACATCACACCATACTCACAGATCTCCACCTGCACAAATCCACGCACAAAATCAGTACCGCTGAACCACCCTAAGTCGCCTCTATCCTCTCAGTTTACAAACCCTTGCCAAAACCACGCTGCTACCACTGCAGCGGAACTCCCAATACAACCAGCATCACCTTCCCTATTTTCTAGCATAACACCTGACGACAAACAGCTCTACCACATCACAACACCAAATCATTTCGAAAACCCTTCACGTTCCATACATCAGCCTCACCAAACAGCAAACCAGACCACAAATCACCTCCGTACTCAACCGAGTTCCCTCTCCTCAAACCGCAATTCAAACAACCGTAACCCTACCACAAATTGCACCCAATTCAAAGGCTTTAATACAGTTGCGATTTTATTTTGTGCTTGATTTGAAGCAATAACATATCAAAGTAGTGGTTTATCTGCATAAGAAAAGGGGCGATTTCTTCCCTTTTAAGTTTGATTTGGGGGTGATTCCTTTCCTTTTTGGCATCCTGGGAAACAGTGTTGTGTTTGTTGGGTTTTAATTCTCTGTTCCTAAATTGTTTTGCTATCCAAATAAGAAAAAAAGGGGTTTCATTGTGGTTTGCTAAGCTTAAGCCTTTCGATTTATTATAACTTTTATTGTGGTTGGTTGCGCATCTGTCGGTGCTTTCTAGAAAAAAAGGGGAGAAGGTGAATTCTTATTTTCGTTGTGACTGTTGCTTGTGGGGTTTAGACGTTGCACCCTCTTTGGTTCAGTGATTTAAGTTTGTTAGCTTAGTTGACTTAGTTTTTCCTTATAAGTCCAGTTGGCTTTGTTTCCCTTAGTTCTAGGTTTTCTTGTCCTAATCTGCTTTTTTTTTTCAATTGTTTTATTCGTTCTCTTTTCTCAAAAAGAAAAAAAAATTGAATATAAAAACAAATCGAAAGGCCAAAGTGACAGAATATAGCAAGCAAAGGAACAAGAAATTCAGGGATCAACCGATCACAAATTTGCATACAGTGGAATTTGAAACGTCAGCAATACTCAATTTTTCTGGATGGACTGCCGTACCCAACTGTAAAAAATTTCTAAACTCTACAGGTGCTCTGCTACAAAGAAGAAATTATATCGAAATTACTTGTAAAAATCTTCTGCAGGGGCAGCGGCTTGCTTGTTCAGTTTTTTTTTTAATTTCTGCAATTAATTGTGTTTGATTGTTGTTTTGGCTGCATTCTGAAATAAATCTAGTTGCGAGCAAAGCCCTAACAAACATAAGGTGAGGAAGTCATTACCTTTCCTTGGCTCCAAAACATTTAAACTCTGTCATTTGCATCCTCCCCGGACCTAATTAAAAATTGATTAGACGTTGGCCTTAGAAGCAAAATTCAAGCTCAATAGGACAAACAAATTGGGTTAAAATTCTTAGATTTAAAAATTTATTTTGCTGTGTGGAATTCGTTCTATTCCTTTTGTAAAGGACGGTGATACGTATTACATAAGGAATTTTTTGACATTCTGGCAAGTTAACTTTTTCAATCTATTTATTTAATTTGATTTGTAAAATATTTAACTGCAAGAGTGTGTTTTGTGAAATTGATTTTCTCAAGGATTTGATCGCGGATATATATTAGTTCAATTTATTGAACTTCTAGCAAAAGAGGTTGCATACTACCCGTAAAACATTGGTCGTATCCCTTCGTATGTATACTATACGTGAGCGACCATAAGACCCTCTTCCCCCCTTCAAATCGAGATTATCAACTAATAAGATACACCTGTGTTCGTTGTTTATTTTGATTAGGAGCTTCCTGTGTCAACCTTAAGTCTATGATTTTTTTCCATGTGTGCATTTAACAACAATGAGTGAAAAAAGTGTTAGCCAACAAAATTCTCCTAGGGGTTCTCGAATAAACCAAAATCTTCCAACCGAGTTGGATCAAAATCGAGTAAATCAAAACTCTCCAAACTTTGGGGATCACAATCGAGCACATCAAAATTTTCAAAATCTCAATATCGAAATGGATAGACCCTTATCTCTTCGTGATCGATGTTATCCAACTAGGACCGTTCAACCCACTGTCATCGTGTTCCCCCAGCTGAAGGAAACAATTTTGAGCTTAAACATTCTTTTATTCAAGGGGTACCAAAATTTACTGGGTCTGAAAATGCTTATGAATTTCTAAGTGAATTTGAATTGTATGCATCCACAACAAAAATGCAACAATTGTCTAATGAATCGATCAAGCTGAGGCTAATTCCATTTGCACTACTAGAAAGCACTAAAAGATGGCTAAATTCTCTTCCAAAACATTTCATAAGAAGTTGGGATGAATTTGTCACTACATTCTTGAAAAAGTTTTTCCCTTTCCATAAAACTCTCAAATTCGAACCGAGATAAATCAATTTTGTCAAAATGAGGGGGAAACTTTTTCAAAATACTTTAAAAGATTCAACCAACTATTATATAATTGTCCTCATCATGGAATTCTAAAAGATCACTTATGTCAAATTGCATATGAAGGGCTAAACTATCAGACTAGAACTCTGTTAGAATCAATGTGTGGAGGAGACTTTATGTCTAAGACGGCCGATGAAGCTTGGCAATTCTTAGAAGATTATTCAGAAAAGGACTTGCAATGGGAATCAATTCGTGTTCCCATTCGTACTTCTACTAGAGAAGTGCATGTCGTGGACCCAAGTCAAATTCCCTTAGAAAATCAAACTCCTCAAGCCGGAGAAGGGATACCCCACTATTACTCTCAGGACCAAGCCAATGCTATAGCTCAAAATAATCCTTACTCATCCACATACAATCCTGGTTGGAGGAACCACCCAATTTTTTCTTTGTCAAACCCCAATAATTCGGCTAACCCATCTCACGTGCAACCCTTTATTCCAAATTATCAAGCTCCACCTCCAATTTCTCAAACCTCTCAAACTGCATCTCAATCCAAACAACCTTATAGGCACCCCAACTTTCAATCAACAAACAAATCCTCTCAACCTTCTCAACTGCCACAAGATATTGTGCGTTTAGAGAAACAGTTGAACTCTCACGAAGCTAAAATGAACTCACACGACGCTAAACTCGACCAAATGATGAATATGATGAAAGAACTAATGAAAAATAATGAGAAAGGAAAGTTTCCTAGTCAATCTGAGGTGAATCCAAAATATAACTCTCGTACTGTAAATTCTTGTGAGGACGAAAACCATAATCCAGTCAATGCTATTACAACCCTTCGATCTGGAAAGAGGATTGATAATAACGTGGGTAACCTTGACGAACCTTCTAACTCAACCCCAATGCCATATCTTGACGATCACCCATTGGCTTCGAATGCCAATTCTTCTAAACCTCCATTTTCCTCAAATGTTGGCAATCCCAACAGTTCCTCTCCTAGTGTCGGCAAATCCGACACACCTTCGAAAATTAATGTTGGCAATCCCAACATTCCATTTTCTGCAACCTTACCACCTTCTTCTTCCTTGGATAAACCTTATTCTTCAAATGATAAAACTGATCACAGAGTCGAAAAACCAGTAGCTCCATTTCCCCATAGGCTCAACAATAAGAAGAAAGCGGCAAATTTCGATAAAATTTTGGAAATTTTCAAACAAGTCCGTGTGAACATTCCTCTTTTAGAAACCATTAAACAAATTCATCAATATGCTAAATGTCTTAAGGAATTGTGCACACAAAAACGTGCGACTAATGTCCCAAAAACCGCCTTTCTAACTGCGAATACAAGCTCTATTCTTTCGAATCTTACCCCAGTCAAGTACAAAGACCCTGGCTGCCCTACGATTGATTGCAAAATAGGAAGCACTCACATCTCTCATGCCCAACTCGATCTTGGTGCCAGTGTCAATCTTCTTCCTTATACTGTTTAACGTCAACTTGGATTAGGAGAGATTAAACCAATAAACATCACTCTTCAGCTAGCTGATCGATCTGTCAAAAATCCATTGGGAATAATCGAAGACGTCTTGATACAAATCAAACAATTTTACTTCCCTGTCGATTTCATAGTTTTAGAAACAGAGCCTGTCTCAAATCCCAAAGTTCAAATACCATTGATTTTAGGACGGCACTTCTTGGCAACCTCAAATGCTGCTATAAATTGTAGGAATGGTCAACTTCGACTTTCCTTCGGGCACCTAACCATTGAGCTAAACATCTTCAATCTCAACAAACAACCTAGGGATTTTGAGATCGATGAAATCGACATGATTCAAACCATAGTTGACGAAACCTCTAATGACACTTCTGAAGCCTTGAAAATGTGTCTTGACCATTTCAACTCCAATTTCAATGAACTCGAATACATTTCTGAACTGAATGAAATTCTTGACTTAAATCCTTCGTCTTCTGAATCTAACCAAGGAATGTTGACCAATGTTAACACTCAAGTACATCCTAAGTTAGATCTCAAACCCTTGCCACAAGACCTTAAGTACGCATACTTAAACTCCTCAGAAACTCTTCCCGTAATCTTGGCCTCTGATCTTACCAAGGACCAAGAAGAAAAACTCTTAGAAATTTTGCGGGAAAATAAAGATGCTTTGGGGTGGGAACTGAGCGATATAAAAGGAATTAGCCCATCAATTGTGGAACATCGCATACATTTAGTTGATGAGGCTAAACCCACCCGTGAGGCTCAAAGGCGATTAAACCCAAACATGAGAGAAGTGGTTAAGGAGGAGATAATCAAATGCTTAGACAATAACATCATCTACCCCATCTCTGATAGTACTTGGGTGAGTCTGGTACAAGTTGTACCAAAGAAGTCAGGAGTCACAGTGATCAAAAATGAAAGTAATGAGCTCATCCTAACAAAAATCAAAACAAAATGGCGTGTGTGTATCGACTATCGAAAGCTCAACTCAGCCACACGAAAGGACCATTTTCCCTTGCCTTTTATTGACCAAATGCTCGAACGCTTAGCGGGTCATGAGTACTATTGTTTTCTCGATGGATAATCTGGCTATAACCAAATACTTGTTGCTTTAGAGGATCAACATAAGACCACCTTTACTTGTCCCTTTGGAACCTTTTCTTATCGTCGCATGCCTTTTGGTCTTTGTAATGCCCCCGCAACTTTCCAAAGGTGTATGATGAGTATTTTCTCTGATATGGTGGAAGAATTCTTGGAAATATTTATGGATGATTTTTCAATCATCGGATCATCTTTTACCCAATGTCTCGCTCATCTAGAACTCGTCCTAAAACATTGTAAGGAGAAATCACTCATGCTTAATTGGGAAAAATGTCATTTCATGGTAAAAAGGGGGATAGTTCTAGGTCATGTCGTTTCAAAAGATGGCCTTGAAGTCGATAAATCCATAATTGATTTGATTGCTAATCTACTCCTCCTAAGTCTGTTAAGGATGTTCGTTCATTTCTTGGCCATGCGGGATTTTATAGAAGATTCATTAAAGATTTCTCGAAAATTTCAAAACCTCTCTCGAACTTACTTGCCAAAGACGTCAAGTTTGAATTTTCCAATGATTGCAAAACATCTTTCGAAACTCTTAATTCAATCTTGACCACAACTCCCATTATTCAACCCCCTGATTGGACTCAACCCTTCGAACTTATGTGTGATGCTTCTGATTTTGCGATTGGAGCCATCTTGGGCCAACGAATCGATAAACTCCCTCGAGTCATTTAATATGCTAGCAAAACCTTAAATGAGGTCCAATTGAATTACTCAACTACTGAAAAGGAATTTTTGGCAGTTGTCTTCGCTCTTGAGAAATTCAGACCATATCTTATAGGATCCAAAGTCATAGTTTACACTGACCATGCTGCCTTACGATATTTGCTTTCTAAAAAGGATGCCAAGGCCCGCTTGATTCGTTGGATTCTTCTTCTTCAAGAATTTGACATAGAAATAAGAGATAAAAAGGGTTCTGAAAATGTTGTAGCTGATCACCTCTCTTGAATTGTGCACGAAAATGCTGACGACATCTAAATCGATGACTATTTTCCGGACGAACAAATTCTTTCCATCTCTAACACCCCTTGGTACGCTGACATTGTGAATTATCTTGTCACATAGCAAACACCCGCTGAATGGTCGAAAAAAGATAAACAAAAATTTCTCTCTAAAGTTCGAAACTTCTATTGGGACGACCCATATCTTTTCAAATACTGTCCAGACCAAATCATACGAAGGTGTGTACCCGATCATGAACACCAAAGTATTCTCTCTTTCTCAGATGACCATGCTTGTGGCGGTCATTTTGAAGCAAGAAAAACTGCTGCAAAAGTATTGCAAAGCGGTTTTTATTGGCCCACGTTGTTTCGTGATGCTTTCGAATTTTGCTCTAAATGCGATCGATGTCAAAGAACGGGTCGAATCACTAAGCGAAACATGATGCCTCTCAACCCCATTTTAGTGATTGAGTTATTCGATGTTTGGGGCATCGATTTCATGGGACCATTCCCTAACTCATTTGGGAATCTTTACATCTTGATTGCGGTAGACTATGTCTCAAAATGGGTTGAAGCCATCCCGACCAAAACCAACGACAACAAGGTTGTTATCAAATTCCTCTAAGAAAACATATTTTCGCACTTTGGCACACCTCGAGCTATCATTAGTGATAATGACACTCACTTCTGTAATCGTGCTTTTGAGTCCTTGCTCAAGAAATACTCAATCACACACAAGCTGTCGACCACTTACCATCCACAAACTAGTGGGCTTGTAGAAGTTTCCAATAGACAAATCAAACAAATTCTTGAGAAAACCGTGAATTCTAATAGAAAAGATTGGTCCGTAAAACTGATTGATGCACTTTGGGCATTTTGCACTGCTTACAAACCAATCTAGGAATGTCACCATATCGGTTAGTCTTTGGGAAAGCCTGTCACTTACCTCTTGAATTAGAGCATCGTGCTCTTTAGGCAATTAAAATTTTGAATTTTGACTTAGAGAAGGCCGGATCACATAGGAAGTTACAGATCTCAGAACTAGAGGAATTAAGAAATGAAGCATATGAAAATGCGAAAATCTTTAAAGAAAGAACCAAAGCCCAACACGACAAGAACATACTTCGTAAGGAATACAATGCAGGACAAAAAGTTCTTTTACATGACTCTAGACTTCACTTGTTTCTAGGAAAACTCAGATCTCGATGGACTGGACCTTATGTTGTGAAAACAGTATATCCTCATGGAGCAGTTGAAATTGAAAATACTAAGGATGGAAAAGTATTCAAATTAAACGGTCAACGACTAAAACCATTTTTGGAATTCGACCAATATGAAGACGATGACCTTATCGATCTTCATGAGCCTGATCATCCACCATGAAATCAGGTGGTACACGTTCTTTTCTTTTAATTTTCATTTTTTTTCCTTTCATTTTGGTCTGCATACCTTAGACAGTTGGGACACTGTCTCAATCTAGTGTGGGGGAGTCAAGTCTGCATCTCATCTTCTTTATTTTTGTTTAAACAAAAAAAAAAAACACACACACACAATCACATAATCACGACTCATTTTAGAGTGATACTACAAAATAAGTTTACAACTTTTAGTCAGTTGATAGTATTTTTTTCTCTCAACTTAGATCGAATAAGAAATATAATGAAAAGTTTAATTTTGAGGGATAATAGTGTAACCGGTACATAGGGAGATTCTTAGGTGACGGCCATGAAATCTATTCTATATTGTAGTCTTTGTTTAAATAAGTGGAGGACTTAAAATTCTTATATTGGCTTTTCAAATCTTTAAAACTAAGTTGTGTTAAGTTGGATTCGCGTAACTCTCTTTTTTTCTTATATTTTCAATAATAATAATAGTAATCCAAGGGTATCCAACATTGCTTGTATATCAAGCGTTGGTGTGCAAACCTGCCAAGCTCTATCCGACATGTTGTTGACAAAGTCAGCCTTGGAATATCTTGGTCTCATTTTATGAGATTGGACACCTAAGGATTACCGACACGTTGTTGACAAAGTCAAAGTCGGCATGCACAATCCGCCAAGCTCTTTACCCACTCTCCGTTTGTCTGCGAGGCAGTGTATGGGTGGTATACCTTGGTCTTCTAAGTTAGGTGTATGTAATTAATCATAAATTTCAACTTTTATAGAGATAGAGAATAAGCGATGATGCTCAAACATTTCTTGACCTTACTGATTTGAATAGCCATACACAAGGAAATAATAATACCACTTTGCAAACTGTGCCAAGCAAACTAAGAATCTATTTCATGGCTGCACTATGTTATCCACCGAACTAACTGGCCAAACTGGAATTTAACATTTGAAAACTTGATTTATATTGAGAATTTGTGACAAGTTGAGGTATCTAAAATAAAATCAACTGACTATAAATTATTAACTTAATTTGTTGTATCACTTTCCTGAAACAAGTCGTGTTGTCATTTTTGTTTTTGTTTTCTTGTATATAACCATTGCATTCATGTAGTTACATTAGATCCACACATACTGCATTTGGAATTTTGCGGGTAGTATCCGCTGAAAACCTCACGAGACACCACTCGTCCTACTAGGGACACCTAGAGGTTTAACGGCTTGTTGCATACGCTCAATGCAATCGTGTTTCCTACGAAAGTGTGACATATCTAGTTAGTTTTTAATTTTTGTTTTACTCGAGGACGAGTAAAAGATAAGTGAGGGGTATCTGATTAACATAGAAATGTGTTTATTTTATGCTCTTATATTTTATCTTTTGTATATAAATAAATATTACTTGGGTATTGTTTTGTTACTTTTACAGATATTCCAACCCAGCCCGCATGCAACCAGAAAAGTAGAGAAATGGAGATCAGATTGCTATATATTTACATTTTGAAGAATTGTAGATGAAGATCCCACATCTAGTTGCTGTTGGACAAGAAAATGATTGATAAAAAGGCCATGCACATCTCAAATCAAGGGAGGCTTGTCAAAGAACCAAGAGGAAAAGAAGAAAGGCCAAAAATTTAATAGATTTAACTAAGGCCCATTTGAGATTCTCATTGTAAACTAATTAGTGATGTAATGGCTAGGCCCATTTGTAATTAGGGTTAGGGTTTGGCTATCTATCCTATAAATACCCTTGTAATATCATTGTAGCCACCATTCTGTATCCTATCCTATTCTCTCTTCTTCTCCATTAATAAAGTTTCTAGTTCTCCTTTACTTTTCTGTATTTTAATTATCATAGCAACTAGTGCCATCTACAAAATTAGGTTTGGTAGAGTACCAGTTGTATTTTGCACACCTTTTCATTAGTGATTGACCGTCTGATTAGATTCAGTGGTAATCCTAATTTTAATTCCTGTTTGTTATTTTTAATTTTTGCAATTTCAATTTCTGTTCTTTTTACTGTTTCCTTAGGTCAATTGGATTGAATATAGATTTGATTAGATTCAGATCTGATTCAATTCAATAATAGTTTAATTGCAGTTTCAATTTCGTTTGCTTTCAAAACAAACCTCGACGATTTGTCTAACTCGCCCACGAAATTCTATAAATAATAATTTTTAATTTTTCCTCCCTGTGTTCGACCTGTATGCTACACACCTGTACGCTTGTAGTAATTATTTGAAATATTGCGCTTTTCTAGCTTCGATCAATTGGGTAGGCAACATGGCTAGGTGGGTCATTCCCAAGCAGAGTGTGTTATCACCAATCTAGAGAAATTCCTTATTTGTTCTTCTTTCATTTCTGTATCTCCGCGGATGGACGGTGGGCCCTTAAACCGTCAAGTGATAATACATTTGCTACACTCAAGCTAAATGAGTGGGCGGTCATGTGTGGCCGGGTTGCAAGATGTTTTTGTTGAACCCTAGCGTATCCCCTCTAGAGTACACTGATCGTAAGATGGTCCCATACCTTATCATAGTTGGAATCCATTCTCCAATAAGGGCCCTGCCGTTTTTGATTATATACTATGTATGTGGAGCATGAGATGCAAGCGTTCTGCTACTTTGTTATTTACTTGATTTACGTCACTATTATAATATCAGAATATTATTGATTTCAAAAATGTTTTGGGTTATAATAAGGTAAAAATTGTCCATGTTTATGTGTGGGTTGGTCTTACTATTATCCTTTTCTTCCATAAGGATTTTCCAAAGTTAAGCAATTTGGATGATACTTAAAACTTAGTGAGCTTTCTCAAGCTGGTTCACCAGACTGATCCGTGGCGTTTGTAATGCTCGGGACAAACCAAGTTTTACAAGTCTAGGTTAGGAAGCTGTGAACTGCTGATGACGTGATAAAGGAGTCTAAACGTATTAATATTTATTCTGTTGTGTGTTGTGTATGAGGACAGGTTATTATAACTGTCTAGATGTGTTGTTGTACTCTGATGAATGTAAGTATTATTTTCAAGCTCTCAATGAAGATTATTTTTGTATTATATTTTATTCCAGTGCGATATGAGACTCTGTGTAGTGTTTGTTCTTCTTCTTTTCTTCTATTCTAATATTTTTTTCTTATCTCATCCTCTAATTTCTTTCTATTAAAGGTTCGTATTTTCATGCACTTTGGGTTGGACGTGTGTAATATTAGTCAACTCAAAAAGGTATAGGTTTGCGGGCCTTTACAGATTCGGATGGGCTTGGACAAAGCACGAAATTGGTTCAAACACTTGAGTTTGAAGAAGAAGGTGAAGAGATGGAAAAAGAAAGATTTAACAATTATTACTAAAGCATTTTAAAGAATAGAAAACTGATTTTCGAACAAATAATTTAAAAGAAAGAAACGGAAGTCTTTTCTTTTTGAAATTTTAAAGAAAGTAAAGGAAGGAAGGGAAAAAATGAAAAGGAAGAAGTGTTTTATATAAGTTGAAATAAGGCTTGAAATTACCAAAATAACCTCCACCAAAGCTATGCCATCTCATCAGTCCCTTCCATCTCCTGCTTCCCTCTATACCACATCACACAAGGTTCCCTCCTCTTCTTTCCTTCCAAGTAATAATAATAATAATAATAATAATAATAACAACAAAAGGTACTTCAAAAAAAAAAAATTAGTACATTTAAGATTCGTTCCTTTTGTTTAATTAATCTTATGCTAAATGTTACATCGTTACTTTGATTAACATAACACACTTAATTAAACCCTTAACATTCTTATATTAAATGTAATATGTGTATATAATTGGCTAAGCTATTAAACAATAATTCAAACAACTTTTAAATAATCAAAAATAAAGATATTTAAAAAAAATCTCACATTTTTTTCTTTGAACCATATACTTTTATAACCAAAATTAAAAAATAATTTTCTTATTGTTTATTATAAATTCGAAGAAGATATTTTAATTATAAATCCATTATTTCTAATATTTAAAATTAATAAAATATTTCTTACCAAAGCAATAAAATTCCGAATCACTATAGCGAAGTTTATTCTCGTTGATTGGCGACGGCATGGACGAAAAATAGCCATCTCATTATAGTGTTTATATAATTTAAAATACAGATAACTCCGTTATAATGAATTGCTATAGAAATCTCTACTTATTATGAGACCTACAAAATTGAATGAATATATCAGTAGGTGCATCATGTGTTTTTTGTAAACTCAGGCAACGAACTCGAAGACGAACTATGTTTATGTAATGCTTATGACATCAATAATAGTTTTAGCCCTGAATATTGTGTTGATGCATAGAGCTGAATTCAAAGAAAAAGAAAAATGATTAGACATACATTTAATAGGCGATAGACGTTAAATATTTAATAGATAATATGTTATTGTTAGTAAATATGTTTAAATAATGTGCCTTTGGAGATTCACCTAATGGGCGTTTTTGCTCTGGCGCTCATTAAATGACATCTAAGACTGTATACATATTAAATGGGCATCCAGACATCATTCAGTATCCTAAATCCTAATATGAACGTTCAGCTAAATGTTTAGACATAACTGGACTTTTTGGGGGCAAACCTAAATTATGCGAGGTTGAAATGAGACACTTTAAAAACCAAGTTAAAAAGTTTACGGAATCATGAAATGTGCTTTCTATAACCAACAGTATAAAGCATCATACTATTTAGTACCGCCTACATCTTATTAGGGCATTCCCAGCAGTACGAATTTGTGCAAAAGTGGAGAGGATTCACGCTTTTTTTTCTCCATCACGCAGTGGTAGAGTAAAGTCAGCGTAAGGAAGAGAAGAAAGTGGGGAAGATTCACACTTTTTGCTTTGAGCGGCCATCATTAAACAGGGTTCAGAAAACCATTTAACGCATAAATGGGTTTTTGAACCCCGTGTAGTGGAAATATTAAAAAATAAAATCACTAAACGAGTTTCTGTTTACTGTTTAGTGAATTTTTATTAATTAGTGTTCTCTCCCCCACTCACTGCTGGAAGAGTGGGGGTAAACTCACGATTAAAAATCATCTTCTACCTTCAAAAATCCACATCGTGCAAGGAACGTTCTTAGTAGTAACATATTTCAAAGGCTATCCATAAACTATAAGTTCTAAATTAAAAGCACATCAAATCTTCTTTGATCGACGACCTTGGTGCCTTATCAATGAAGAAAGCCGTCCATTATAATTCGCGTTAGCGACACGTCGTTTCATCTTCACAGTGATCGTCATAGAGTAAGTATCATCGTCCGTTTTATCTAAGTGACAATAATCATATGCTAACTAAATACCAATGAAATTTGATGGTTGCAGCAATCATCAGCCGTTGATGTTATGAATTTTGTAAAGCACATAAATATATTGAATTGTGGTTACATATCGAAATATATCTAAAATTATAGTATACTACAACTGTTTGAACCTGTGCAGTTAAAGCGCTTAGAGGATCCAATGCGGCGAAGACATAAAAAGTTGTAGCGGGGATAAAGCAAGGAAATAAAAGGATATAGCGGATAGGTCTAGAATAACATATAAAACTCATATTTAATGCTTTTACAAAAATATAAATGATAAATAAATGGAAAATTATAAACAACAACAACAATTAACCCGTGAATCCCAAGAAAGTTGAGGTTGGCTAGACATGGAACCAAAAAAAAACCTCCAAGTTTGTCCATGCATTCCTATCTAAAACCAGCTCTTTAGATATATTCCAATCCCTTAAGTCTCGTTTTACTATCTCCTCCCATGTCCTTTTAGGGCTGCCCCTACTTCTTCTTGGGTTTTCGGCACGACCTATGACTCCAACGCGCACTGGTGCATCGTCTGGTCTTCGTTGGAGATGTCCGAACCGTCTCAAGCGGTGTTGGACTAACTTCTCTTAAACGGGTGCAACTCCAAGCTTGTCCCGAATATCATCATTCCTAATCCGATCGCGTCTGGTATGCCCACAGCTCCAACGCAGCATACGCATCTCTGCTACACTTATCTTTTGGACGTGTTGTCTTTTAGTAGGCCAACATTTTGCACTATATAGCATCGGCGGCCTGATTGTTGTTCTATAGAACTTTCCTTTATGCTTCTGAGGGATCTTCCTATCATAGAGAATGTCAGATGCTAGTCGTCATTTCACCCATCCTGCTTGAATTTTAAAACTAACATCCATATCAATCTCCCCATAAAACTGCAACATAGATCCTAAATATCGAAAGGATTCTTTTTTGGGTACTACTTGACCGACCAGGGTAATAACTCCATCATCTGACCTGACACCGCTGAACTCACACTTCATATACTCTGTATTAATTCTGCTAATCCTGAAACCCTTCGATTCCATGGTCTCCCTCCACAATTTCAATTATCTATTAACCCATGTTCTACTTTCATCAATCAACACCACATCATCAGCAAAGAGCATACACCACGGAATCTCCCCTTGTATACCTTTTGTGATTTCATCCATCACTAAAGCAAAAATACAGGTGCTCAAAGCCAAACCTTGATGTAACCCTATGTTAATGGGAAAGTCACTGGTCTCACCATCGCATATCCTAACACTAGTCATAGCCCCTCGTATATATCCTTGATAAGGGTAATGTACTTTGATGACACTATCTTCCTTTCTAGTGCCCACCACATAACCTTGCTCGGTACTATGTCATAAGCTTTCTCCAAATCAAGAAAAACCATGTGAAGATCTTTCTTCTGCTCCCTGTATCTCTCCATAAGTTGCCTTATCAAGAAAATCGCCTTAGTAGTTGATCTTTCAGGCATGAAACCAAATTGATTCTTAGAGACACAAATGGAAAATTATTATTCAACTTAATTATTATTGGTACTTTCTTAATTTAAAAAAAAAACATAAGCAGATATATGTAAATAAGTGTAAACTTTTATTTAGCTTGACTAAATTTAATAGAATATTATAGTATTTTTATATTATGATAATTATATGTTAAAATTTGTATTTAAAAAATAATTTTATAATGCATAAATGTCATTTTTAATTTATTTCTCTTTCAGTAGATATAGCGGAATATAGCTGAAATAATGTGATATATCCGGAATATCGAAATATAACGGGCTTAAATCGGAAAGGCTATTTCAGAGGCTATTTGGAAATAGTGTAGTGTTTGAAACCCGCTACACGATATAGCGGGGTAATAGCGGGATATAAACTGCACAGGTTTGAACCACTATTGCAGGGTGGTTTTTTACCGTTTGAAAACATCAATTTTCTTATGACTAATGGATTGATAAAATGAATGGTTGAACAACAATATGAAACTATCTATTTATATTTTTATACCGCGGTTAAAAAACCATTTAACAATTAAAAGTGAGATATCTTCGAATACATGTGGCGATTGGCTACCAAATGAACCATGAAATAAGTTTGACAATGAAATGATTCGTCTATGAGAACCTAGTGCACCTCGTGCTTGCACCAAAGGAAGAAATGGACCGGAAGAGATATTTTGTGATTGAACATCATTGAAGAGTTAGGTTATGGTATTAGGAAGATCCGAAGATGGGCAATATAATTGAAGCTAGTATTTTCGGTTGCGGTATTTGAAGCTAGTATTTTCGGTTGCGGTATTAGAAAGCGCATTTATGGCGTATGAGAATCGTACCGTCGCATCTCACAAAAATAATATACGTTGCCTTTTGCGTGCCTACTGTGCACCTAAACTGAATCGGTAATTCAAAACTTCGGGCTAATTAATTAGAAGATTATAAGGAGATTATTACATTTATCCCTGAGCACTCTCAGCGAACCATAACTATACAGTAAACTTCAGTTCCCTTGCTACCAGCTCCAGCAATGTATTTTGTAAACCAAATTCAATTAATTACCTAGATTTCCTAGAAAAACTTAGTAATCTCTTTATCAAATCAAATCCCCTGTATCGAAAATCCCCTGTCCTCCTATACCCACCCAAGCAACACCTCATTATTTTCATCGTTTTGCAGTTAAATCCTCTTTTTTCGATTTAGTTGCAAAAAAATGGAAATCAAGGATCTTAATTGGTTGAATATAGAGTAAACAGGTGATTTTTGGTACAAAGGATCTGCTCCTCTTTTATGTTTCACACAAATGCCAAGCCAAATGCCTTCATTTTCATCACCTCTTCCTAGCTGCAACAATGGGATTTCTTGCTAGTCCCATCATATCCTTGCTTCTCGTTTATTCTACCACCACCTTCTTTGTTTCTCTCTATCAAATCAATGGCAAGGTCGATGGACGTAAGTTGCAAACATACATTATACAAGTAAGACAACCTCAAAACTCTCGCTTTTCAAATAACAGACATCTCGAAAGCTACTACAAGTCTTTCTTAACACAAAATGGTGACACCTCTGCTGCAACCTCGCGAATATCATTACCAATATAGCCACTCCATTACAGGTTTTGCTGCTAAGCTCATAGAAGCCGAAGTTAAGGCCATGAAGAAGAAATCTGGATTCATAAAGGCTTTCCCTGACCGACCAATTCAACTCCACACTACCCACACCCCTACATTTTTAGCAGTGCGGGGGGTGAATGGACTATGGAAAAGAAACAAAACTTGGGGAGTGGGGTTATCATCGGAATGCTCGATAACGGCGTGTCCCCAGATCATCCTTCGTTCAGCGACCATGGAATGGACGAGGTCCCTTCAAGATGGAAGGGTCCTCGTATGTTCAAAGAACCGTACAGATGTAACAAGAAACTCACCAGAGGTAGAGGCTTTGATTTCGAAGGCAAACCACGATCTCCAATCGACATTTTGGGACATGGGACCCACACTGCAAGCACGGCTGCAGGTAACTTTGTGACGAATGCTTCCATGCTGGGCAACGATAACGGAACAGCAGCAGGCATGGCGCCTCATGCTCATATAGCTGCTTATAAAGTGTGCAGCATGTACTCATGTAATATTTCCGTAGTGGTTGCTGGCATGGATGCAGCCATCAAAGATGGTGTGGACATCATGTCCATTTCCCTTGGAGGAGAAGTACATGACTACACTGAAGATGCGGTTGCAATCGCTGCATTTTCAGAAGAAGGGTATTTTTGTAAGTTGTGCAGCAGGTAACAGAGGCCCTAAAGGGACATTGGACAATGAAGCACCCTGGGCGCTAACAGTAGGTGCCAGCATGGTGGACAGAAGATTTAGGGTTAGTGTTAAGCTCGGGGATGGTCAAGAACTTTATGGTGAGTCTCTGTGTTAGAAATGTTTTACAAACATTAAGTGAATTATTAAAAATGTTGAATAAGTGCATGAATGGCTCCTATGTGTGAATAGTCCCACATCATGAGATTATATGGAAGAGGCAAGGATTTATACTTGTTTCTAAGAAATCATGTTGGGGCCTTGGGCTCCCAGTATATGCTTTGTTGTGAGGAGGGAGACCATGCATCATGAACACCACACACGAGCGACCAACCGACCGACTCGACTCAGCCCGGCCTGGCCCGGTCCGATTCGGGCTTGGGCTTGCGCTTGGTGGTGTAGACACTTATATTTTCGAACCATAAAAATTTGCAGTTTTCGAACCGTTTTTTTTATGGAAAATTATTTTTTGCACCGAATTTTTTTTCTACAATGGTAAAAACTTTGTCCCCCAAAATTTTAGCAGATCCGATTTTTTCTCCCAAACCCTAATTCTCGTTCTATATATACTTTATATCTAAGGACACAAAAGAATATCGAATTCTACTTTCTTCTAGCCTCCGCCATTAAATCTTTCTTTCAGAAAAATCGAGCAATATTATTTTCGAAAGTGCAAATCTGCACTGATTTGTTGTGCAAGCAAATCGGTTATCCTTTTTAGAGGCTGTTTTATCGTAGAGGCGGCGGTGAAGGAACGAATTGGTTTGCACCTCTGACCAGATCGCCAAATCGTCTTTAAGAAAGCGACCTATTCCGCGACTCAGCCATTGTTTTCCAACAAATTGAAGACGCATTTGAAACAATGGCTTCGAACTCAACCGTTGACGATGCTGCTCCACCCTCTACTTTCCAGAACCCTTTCATGACTGCTGCTCCATTCAAATTCGAAGGCTTGCATTTCAAGCGATGGCGTTAGAAGATGGAGTTCTTCCTCACGATCAGAAAGGTTGTGGCTACACTGACTGCTGAAAAACCGCAGCTACCAGATAAACCTGACGAGGCTGACACAGCGAAGATGACATCATGGACAGAACAGTCAAAGCAACTGCAGAACTGGACTGAAAAAGATTATCTATGCAAGAACTTTATTCTGAATGGACAGAGCGATGATCTGTATGATTACTATAACTCAGATGAGAAGACAACAAAGTAGATCTGGGAAGCACTGAAAAAGAAGTATGATACAGAGGAGGCAGGGGCAAAGAAATATGCTGTAAGTCGCTACCTAAAGTATCAGATGACTGACGACCGATCAGTTGAGATGCAGTCCCATGAGCTGCAGAAAATAGCTCATGAGATCGTCTCCGAAGGTATGGCACTGGACGAACAATTTCAAATTGCTATTATCATTGACAAATTACCCCCTGGCTGGAAAGATTTTAAAAATGTTTTACGTCATAAGACTAAGGAATTTTCCTTAGAAAGCTTGATCACGCGCCTCCGTATTGAGGAGGAGGCACGCAAACAGGACCAGAAAGAAGAGGTGTTGATTGTCAATAACAACAACACTAAAAATACCACACCCGCTGTTCTGAAACTGAATCGGAAATCTTTTAAGAATCAGAACAGGAGCAACAAACAGAATGGGAATCCGCAAGGAAACCCAAAAGGACAGCAGAAACCAGCCCAAAAGAATGATTCTGGACAGTTGTTTCTACGCTACAACTGTAGAAAACCAGGTCATATGGCACGAAAGTGTCGGAACAGGCCAAGCTCTGCACCGCAGGCTGACCTGACTGAAGAGCCTCTTACGGCTATGATTATTGAGATTCACCTTGTTGGTGGATCAGAGGGTTGATGGGTAGACACTGGTGCCTCTCTCTATGTCTGTTATGATCGTGGCTTGTTCTCTACATACACGGCTGCTGAAAATCAGAAAGTGTTGTTGGGAGATTCTCACACCACTAAAGTTGCAGGGATTGGAAATGTGGAAATTAAGTTTACCTTTGGAAAGACTGTAATTCTGAAAGATGTTATGCATATTCCAGAGATTAGAAAGAATATGGTGTCTGGCTTCTCCTTAATAAGGCTGGGTTTACTCAAGTTATTGGGGCTGATTTATATACCCTAACTTATAAGGGAACTTTCGTGGGAATGGGTTATGCTTGTAAGGGTATGTTTAAACTGAATGTTGAAACTAATAAAGTGACTACTTCTGCTTATATGTTGATTTGGCACTCTAGATTATGTCATGTTAATAAACGAATAATTCACAACATGAGCACCTAGATATGATTCCTAAATTAACAGAATCTGAACTTGAGAAATGTGAATTCTGTACACAAGCAAAAATCACAAAGAAACCTCATATATCTATTGATAGAGTTTCTGAACCCTTAGACTTGATTCATTCTGACATATGTGAACTTGATGGTACTTTGACTAGACAAGAACATCGTTATTTTATCACTTTTATTGATGACTGTTCTGATTTCACATATGTATATCTTATGAAAATAAAAGTGATGCTTTTGACATGTTTAAAACATTCAAAACTGAGATTGAGGATCAAGCAAATAAGAAAATTAAGAGACTTCGTAGTGATAGAGATCAGAATATGAATCCACTTCAATTCTAGAATTCTATAAACAACATGGTATAGTACATGAAAGAACTGCACCCTATTCTCCTGAGATGAACGGTAAAGCTGAAAGGAAAAATATGACATTTACCGAATTTGTAGTTGCCATATTACTAAATTCTGGTGCAGCAAAACATTGGTGGGGGGATATTTTGTTGACTGTATGCTATGTTCTGAATAGGATCCCCAAATCTAAGAATAAAATTTCGCCTTATGAAATTTTAAAGAATCATAAACCCAATATCTCATATTTTAGAACTTGGGTTGCTTAACATATGTTCGCATTCCAGACCCTAAGAGAATAAAATTAGGTAGTAGAGCATATGAATGTGTATTTATAGGCTATGTTATTAATAGCAAAGCATACAGATTTTATGACCTTAGTGCACATAATATAATTGAATCAAACGATGCCGATTTTTATGAAACTAAATTTCCTTTTCAATTAAGGAATAGTGGGGGCACTTCAAGTATGCCTATTAGAATAGAACTTAATGAAAATTCTGAAGTTGAACCTAGAAGAAGTAAAAGAGCAAGAACCATAAAAGATTTTGGTTCAGATTTTTGTGCTTCTACTATTGAGGAGGATCCCATAAACCTCCAAGAGGCCATATCTTCCTTAGATGCTGACTTCTGGCATGAGGCTATAAATGGTGAGATGGTCTCTTTAGAATCCAATAAGACTTGGCATTTGGTAGATTTACCTCCTGGTTGTAAGTCTATAGGCTGTAAATGGGTACTTAAAAAGAAATTAAAACCTGATGGCACTATTGATAAATATAAAGCACGACCAGTAGCCAAAGGTTTTAAACAAAAAGAAAACATAGATTTCTTTGACACTTTTTCACCTGTTACTAGAATCACATCCATTCAGGTATTAGTCTCACTTGCCTCTATTCATAATTTGTTAATACACCAAATGGATGTGAAAACCACATTTTTGAATGGTGAATTAGACGAAGAAATATATATGGACCAGCCTGAAGGATTTGTGGTACATGGTCAAGAAAATAAAGTATGCAAATTAGATAAATCATTATATGGTTTAAAACAAGCACCTAAACAATGGCATGAAAAATTTGATAACTTAATCATTTCATATGGTTTTAAAGTTAATGAAAGTGGCAAATGCATTTATTACAAATCTGAAAATGACATTTGCACTATTATATTCCTTTATGTAGATGACCTACTCATTTTTGAGTCAAACATTCATGCCATAAACTCCGTCAAATCCTTATTAAGTGCCAATTTTGATATGAAAGATCTAGGTGAGGCGAGTGTAATCCTTGGTATTAAAATTACTAGGTCAGAAAAAGGAATTTCTTTGGATCAATCTCATTACATTGAGAAGATCCTAAAGAAATATAATTACTTTGACTGTAAACCTGCAAGTACACCATATGATCACAGTGTAAAGTTATTTAAGAACACTGGTGAAGGTGTAAGACAGTCTGATTATGTGAGCATCATTGGCAGCCTTCGGTATGCCACTGATTGTACTAGACCCGACATTGCCTATATCGTGGGATTATTGTGCAGGTTTACCAGTAGACCTAGTATAGAGAACTGACATGCTATTGAAAGGGTGATGAGATACCTTAAACGAACCATGAACCTTGGAATACATTATGAAAGATTTCCAGCTGTACTTGAAGGATATTCTGATGCAGACTGGAATACCTTATCTGATGATTCTAAAGCGACCAGTGGCTATATATTTAGCATCGCTGGAGGAGCTGTTTCTTGGAAATCCAAGAAACAGACTATTTTGGCTCAGACTACTATGGAGTCTGAGATGATAGCACTAGCTACAGCTAGTGAAGAGGCAGAGTATTTGAGAAACCTGCTAGTTGAGATTCCCTTATGGGAAAAACCGATACCGGCTGTGTTGATACATTGCGATAGTACTGCGGCTATTGCAGAAGTTCAGAACCATTATTATAACGGTAAGAGACGACAAATACGTCATAATCACAACACGGTTAGAGAACTGCTTTCCACAGGTACCGTTAGAGTGGATTACGTACGTAGTGAAGAAAATTTGGCAGATCCTTTGACGAAAGGACTGTCAAGAGAGAAAGTCCACAATTCTTCTAAAAGAATGGGACTATTGCTCTTAGATTGTTGAGTCACGCACAATGGTAACCCGACCTCAATGACTGGAGATCCCAAGAACTAGGTTCAATGGGTAAAAACAAGTTGTGTAGTGATAGGAGTTGAGCATGCTATTTAATAAACCAAGAAGCATGTATTCCTGAAGTGATTAGAGGATGAGTTAATAGAAACTCTTAATGAGATCTATACTCTATTTGGAGTGGAGTACCTACCTTCAGGAGTACTCTTGATAGACTCACCTTTATGAATGTGGAAATGTGGTCGTTTTCTATGGAGTTTTGGGCAAAACTTCTAGAGCATTCACTAAACTAGGATAGACGTGCATGGCCATAAATGCACGGGCTTAATTGATTGCACTATAGAAAAGACTGTGTGTGGTTTGATGTCAGGAATAGAGTTCAAGACTACATGTCACTCTAGTAAAAACTGAATCTTACTCACTATGCAAAAGTTCAAGTCGGATGACACTTTTGTTTATGCACAATCTTATGGTTTTAGAAATTGCTTGAAAATATTTTTAAAAATTCAAGTGGGGGATTGTTGGAAATGTTTTACAAACATTAAGTAAATTATTAAAAATGTTGAATAAATGTATGAATGGTTCTTATGTGTGAATAGTCCCACATCATGGGATTATATGAAAGAGGCAAGGATTTATACTTGTTTCTAAGAAATTATGTTGGGGTCTTGGGCTCCTAATACATGCTTTGTTGTGAGGAGGGAGACCGTGCATCATGAACACCACACACGCACACGATCGACCGACCGATTCGGCCCGGTTCGGGCTCGGGCTTGGCCTTGGTGGTATAGACACTTATATTTTTAGACCATAAAAATTTGCAGTTTTCGGACCGTTTTTTTTTACGGAAAATTATTTCCTGCACCGATAATTTTTCTGCAACGGTAAAAACTTTGTACCCCGAAATTTTAGCAGATCCATTTTTTTCTCCCAAACCCTAATTCTCGTTCTATATATACTTTTTATCTAAGGACACAAAAGAATATCGAATTCTACTTTCTTCTAGCCTCCGCCATTAAATCTTTCTTTCAGAAAAATCGAGCAATATTATTTTCGAAAGTGCAAATCTGCACTGATTTGTTGTGCAAGCAAATCGGTTATCCTTTTTAGAGGCTGTTCTATCCTAGAGGCGGCGGCGAAGAAACGAACTGGTTTACACCTCTGATCAGATCGCCGAATCGTCTTCAAGAAAGCGACCTAGTCCGCGACTCAGCCATTGTTTTCCAACACTCTGTACCAACCCAGTAATTTCACTGCTGAAATGGCTCCACTGGTGGTGCCACCAAAGTGGAGCACATACAGTAATGTATCCAACTGTGAGGACCCTTTGGTGAATGAGAACTCAGTAAAAGGAAAAATTGTGGTGTGTTATAGGCCAGATGATGATGATGGTGCCAGTATTGGACTTAGTATGTACCTGAAAGATAAAGGTGCAGCTGGAATGGTATATGTAAATGATAAGTCAGAGGGGTATACCACGTTAGCTGAAGCTCATGTCCTCCCTGCTTCCCACATCAGCTACGATGATGGGAGGAAGCTTTTGGACTATCTCTGTAAAGAACTTAATCCAACTGCTGCATTCATTTTTGAAGGAACGGTACTTATCAACGATTCAGCTCCATCAGTTGCTTCGTTCTCTTCTCGTGGTCCGAGTTTGGCAAGTCCAAACATTTTAAAGCTGGATGTTACAGGCCCAGGAGTCAGCATTCTTGCTGGATGGCCGATTGGGTCGTATGAAACCGATGGTTTAAATTTCAATATAATGTTTGGAACTTCGATGTCGAGCCACATCTGAGTGGAATAGCGGCACTTGTAAAGAGCAAACATATAGACTGGTCTCCTGCTGCTATAAAATCTGCACTTATGACGACATCCTATGTAGAATCACCACGTGATGGCAAACGGAATACTGATGAACAACACCATCAAGCAAGCTACTACATGATGGGGTCAGGCCATGTGGACCCGTTAAGAGCAACGGATCCAGGACTCGTATATGACCTAGGAAAGAATGACTACGCTGGTTTTCTTTGTGATCTTGGATACTCTGATCATCAAATGGAAGTTGTTACTCGCGTATATGACCTAGGAAAGAATGACTACGCTGGTTTTCTTTGTGATCTTGGATACTCTGATCATCAAATGGAAGTTGTTACTCGCGTATATGACCTAGGAAAGAATGACTACGCTGGTTTTCTTTGTGATCTTGGATACTCTGATCATCAAATGGAAGTTGTTACTCGCGTATATGACCTAGGAAAGAATGACTACGCTGGTTTTCTTTGTGATCTTGGATACTCTGATCATCAAATGGAAGTTGTTACTCGGGAGAAAGTAAACTGTAGCTCTATGGAGGAGAAGACTGACCAATCCCAGTAAAATTATCTGTCAATTGCAGTGAGTTTTCGAGAATCGGAAGAAGTTGCAGTTGAACGAACTGTGACTTACGTGGGTACTGGAGTCCAAAAGTTTGCTGTGAAGACTAGAAATGGAAAGGGTTTCAAGGTGAGTGTGAATCCGCAGATAATGGAGTTTTCAAAAAAAAATGAAATAAATAAGTTCATGGTGACTTTGACACGGACTGCGGGTGGAAAGGATGGTGGAGAAGGGGAATTGAGTTGGATATCTAACAAATACACAGTTAGGAGTCCAATTATCGTCACATAATATAGACGATGAGAACTTAACCAGAAGTAGTAAGAATACTTGAATGAAAATAACATGCATTCGTTATCAAGGAATAATCGTCGTTATCATGTTATTAATGAAGTAATATGAAGATATTGTGGATTTTAGTTTATTACATACCCATCTGATGCATATTTTTATGTAATATACGTTGTTAGTTCCTCCGGAATTCCTACAAACAGTTTGCCTGCATCAACCGCTCGGTGAACTTTGGGATTGCCAGAGTCATGAAGACCAGACGCCATGGCGGTTGTATTAAATGCATGAAGTGGTACGAACTGAAAAGAAGATGATGACATTTGCATATAACCGAGAATGCTACCAGCATATCTAACAAATTTAGGGCCAGCCCTGGATATATGGGTTGGTCCAACAATTTGATGCAATCTAATGTTGAATTTCTATAAAACCACGCTTTAGTTCTTTTTTCTCCCTCTACAATCTCTTAATTTAATTTAATAACCCTTTTAAAACGCTGCTCCACATCACTAAAAACACAAGGTATTGTTAGATCGGGAAATCAGTATAACTGCAAGTATAAAAATTGCAGTACATTAACGAATAAATCACAGTTATTCGTCGAAACAAATTAATGAAACGGTATTTTAGAGGCCTGCCTTAGCAATTTTCTTAAAAAAAAAAAAAAAAAAAAAATTACAATGTTTGCCAAGATACAACAGAATATTTTTACACGATCTTGTAATGGGTTGTGGTTTATATTAGAGTAGCAGTGATAGCAGAGACGAGAGAAGGAAGAAATAGGAAAAATGGAATGGAGAATGTGATCAGTATTCTCTTCTATTTATATTTTCTTCAGCACCCCTTTGAACAGTTGAGTCCGCCGCCTTTTGTCACTGATGGGTCGCATCCGCCGCCTTTTGTCATTGTTGAGTCGCATCCGCTTAGTGTTGTCGCACCCATTCGACCCTACCGTCTAACGGGTCGCACTTGTTCGGCAAAAAACCCACGCCTGCTGTTACCGAACGGGTTGCACCCGTTTGTCGTGTTCTTGCTTGCAAAAGTTGCACCTCTTTAGACAAAACTGCGCCTGCTTCTGCCCGAATCCAAGTCTGGCCCAGTTTCAGCCCGAAGTCTGTAACTGTTAAAAATCGACCTAAAAAAAAATGTCATTTAGACCCGAACCCGACCCGGTTTGGTTTGGTCGGTCGGACGGCTGCGGCGCGCCCCAACCTCCTAATGAAGAAGCTATTTTATACTTTAATACTTTTTTCACTTTCGGCGATATGAGACAATAAGATATTTCATTCAAAACTTCAACAATCCCCCACATGAATTATAATATACTCCCCCTTAATTCCCGCCACCACAAAGTGAAATATCAAAGAGTAAATATGGAATAATGCTTTACCATGGGTATGTAGATATTTCACTTTGAACCCCTAGTTAAAACTTATCGAAACTACTTAACTAATCGATGAATTATTTCATCTTGAACCGTTGGCCTTTATTGTATATCCAAGCAATATGTATTACGAAGCATTGATTCCCTTCTCATCCAATCTCTTGGATGTATTCATTTTGGTCCTGAACAATTTTTGTTTCTGTGAGTGTTATAGAGAATTTAAGCCTGTAATATTCTCATAAAGCCGACCCGGCTCACACTAATATAGACGGTCGCAATCATTAAGAGTATCTACATATACCCATTTGTTATTTTCAAGATATGATCATCATTAAAAAGAATATAGTTTTAACTTTTTGATACTTCTGTAGGCACGCCTTTATATTATGCACCATATATGTTCGAGCAAATGCCTTACGTCTTGAGTTATTCAGAACTTGTTTGCCTATTGATCCTAGTCAGTGGGATCTCCAGTCGCTAGAATAGGTTTCCGTATAAGATAATTCTTATTGGTTTAGGCTTTTAAACTCGTTTCACTCGATGCACAGTCAATTTTATCTCTTGATAAACTCTAAGTAAATGGATCTGCGAGGTTATCATTTGTTCTCACATAATCTATGGAAGTAGTTCCATTTGAGAGTAACTACCTAACTGTGTAATGTCATTTACGAATGTGTCGTGACTTCCCACATAAATTTTTGTGCTCTACTTAACGTTGCTTGGTTATCATAGTGTATACATAAGGCCGATACAGGTTTATTTCAAGACGGAAAATCTTCTAAAAATGGAGAAGTCATTCTTCTTCTTCGCCTCTTTATCTAAAGTGATGAACTCTGATTCCATAATGGATCAAGCTGTGCACGTTTGTTTAGTAGCTTTCTATAACACTACTACACCTGCTAAGGTGAAGACATAACCACTGGTTGATTTTGATTCCTCTGAATTAGCAGTCCAATTTGAATCACTATATCCTTCTAAGACGGCAGGATATTTTCCATAATGTAAGGAAAAGTTTGTAGTATTTTTTAAATATCCAAGCACTCTCATTAGTGCTTTTCAATGTTCCTTCCCTGGGTTGCTTGTATACCTGCTCAATTGACTTACTGTATAAGCTGCATCTGGTCTTGTACAATTCATGAGATACATTAGACATTCTATTACATGAGAGTATTCCAGTTGCATTACGGTCTCATTAGTATTTTAATGCAATACTTTCAATGGATTAAAAGGTGTGTGTACTTCTTTTATTCTAAAATCTTGGAATCTTTCAATCACTTTGTCTACATAGCGTGATTGAGATAATTCAATTCCATCAAGTGTTTTTTTTATTTTGATTCCCAAAATAACGTCTGTAACACCTAAATCTTTCATATCGAAATTATTGATTAACATTTTCTTTATGGTCTCTATAACTTTAATATTAAGACCAAAAATTAGCATATCGTCAACATATAAACAAACCATCATGTATGATTGTCCAACTTGTTTATATTAAATACATTTATCACATTCATTTATACAAAAACCATTTTTCATCATGACACTATCAAATTTTGCATGACATTATTTTGGAGCTTGTTTTAATCCATATAATGATATGACTAATCTACGTACTTTATTTTTTATTTTCTTTGGAAATAAGACCTTCAGGTTGCTCCATGTTGATCTCCTCATCGAGATCTCCATTTAAGAGTGTTTTTTTACATTCATTTGATGAATTTCTAGATTATAGATAGATGTAGTTGCTATTAGCATTCTTGTAGAGGTTATTCATGTTACCAGTGAATAAGCACCAAAGAAGTCTAAGCCTTCTTTTGATGATATATGTTGGCTTCTAATATGGCTTTATGCATGTCGTTAGAACCACCTGGTTTCAATTTCTTCATGAAAATCCATTTACAACCAATTGGTTTTATTCCTAGTGGAATATCAATTGTTTTCCAAGTTTTATTACTTAGAGTTGAATCAATTTCACTTTGGATCGCTTCTTTCCAACATGCAGATTAAGAAGATGTGTCATTGCTTCCTTGTACATTTGTGATTCGTGTTTTAACATATATGTTAAGAATTACGAACCAAATGTCTTGGAAGTTTTAACTCTTACGTTTCATCTAGGTTCAAGTTCCTCAATTTAAAGAGGAGTTTCATCTTCGTGTGAATTATTTGATTCTTCTCTAGTCCTTTTAGGGACATTATTTCCTTCATTCCTTTTGTGCAGAAAAACATCTTCAAAGAATGAGGCATCTCTTGATTCAATGATTGTATTTACATTGATATCAACTATATCAGACTTAAAAACCAAAATTATGTAGGCACTATTATTTTAGGCTGGTCCTAGATAGTAACAATCTACATTTTTTGGTCCAAGTTTGACTTTCTTGGGAGGCGAAATTGGAACTTTCGCCAAGCACACCCGCACCATTAGGTATTTAAAGCTTGGTTTATGTCCTTTCCATAACCCATATGGAGTTGTTCCTCTTAATACCCAAAATGGAAGTAACACCTGATTTATTACGAAAGCACTACCCTTTGATGGGGAAACAGAATAAAGCAATAAAAGTAAATTAAAACAGGAAAGAAATAGAAAGTAGGGAAAGAAAAAGACAATTTTGTAGTGGTTCAGCTTGGAATCAAACCTACATCCAATTTGAACAGTATCATTATATTCCTTGCCATGCCATGTTTATCTATGATCAAAAGATCTCCAAATTAGATAATAACAAACAATCACCAGTACCATTGGTTATCAGAGAATCGCGATAACCAGCCTAAGTGACTTGGAGGAGAGTAATGGCTGATGTTGATGAAGAAATATCTTTGTAGAGCTTTGGCAGAGCAAGGAAGTAGATCAACCTTAATGTTGGAGCTATGCGGGTATTTATAGGGGTTTCGCAGAGAACTGGGCTAAGCCCGCTTGTAGGAAGCACCCGGATGACATGTTGACATACCATAGTGAGTATCATGCCAAAATACCCTAACCCATAATGGGTCGGTGCCGACCTATGGTCTTGTGTATTTTTGGTACTTGACTCTGCGGTTTTGGTACTTGCATCTTGTTTAGCTTATGGGAGAATTTTGGTATGGATTGGACTTGGTTTGATGCTATGTTGAGTCTCGTTTCCTATCTTCCCGATCATGTCTGGTATTGGTATCTAATTGACCTTGATTGGCATGGAATTTCTTATGTGGTCTTCTGCTTTCATCACAGGTGGCTTATAAAAGGTCATAGGTCCTAATGCTTTGTGCATATGGGTCGATGTCGACCTATGATGGGTTGGTGCTGACCCATGCACATAGCCATTTTGAGCATGGTTTTTTAGGGAGCGACTTCAATCGGTCTTTGTGGCCTTTTGAGTGAAATTCCTCTTGATTCTGACATCATATATCTCTAGACTTCATGCTTATTTTGTGTGGACACCTACCGGGGTTATATCGGGGCTAACATTTTCCAGCCAGAGCATATTCATGTTGAAAACATGATGTGCTCTGGTATGACAACTGTACGTTCTTTTTTATGGCGTGGTCTGGAATCAATTAGCTAGTCCTCTTGAGAGTTTACTGTTGCTTTTTAGCTCGTTGTTTGGTGTTGCCCTATTAGCGCTTAAGTTTGCATCAAAATACCTTGTTTGAATTTGATACTTTTCTTGTGGGGTTAGGAGCATATGGGCGTGCTTACTGGGGAAACATACTTGGTTTTTGACAAGGCAGCATGGGTCGGTGCCGACCTATAGAATTTGGGTCAGTGCTAACCCCTATACTTAGCAAATTTTCTTCCCTTATCTCTTTTATAGTACATGTGTTTTGCCCCTAGCCTTCATTCCTTATTTGCTTTATAAAAATTACGGTTTTGGTTCCCTTATTTTTTCTGCTGCCGATCCGATTCTCCTGGCCCCACTGTGGATTGCTTGCACCGACGCCGACTTCGAGAAATCCCTGGGCCCTCCACCGACCTTCACTCATCTCTGATCCACTCCTTCCTCATTGTCTTGGTGTTTTGTTTCAATCCCGACCGAATTGGCCTCGAACCCTAGCTGCAAACGAAGTCTTAAGTGTGACAGTGCCTGAATTTGATCCTATCCAGGAGTCCTTGAACTTTTAGGTGCCAATTACTATTCATATTGTTGAAACCTTGTGATTCTTATGACTTCTCACCATAAGGCTTTGATTTAGGATGCATTGGCCTTTAGAAATTGAATTGGACAGCTTGCATACGTTACTTAACCCTCAGACATCATTTTACTGGTCTGGATAGCATGTGTGTGAACTTAAACCTAAATGGAATCATATCGAATCAATAGGCAAACACAATTTCAATGTAAATGAACCCAGTAACATTGCTTATGTGGCACCTAAGTGCATTTTTGTCAATCTAATTTAATCCTGAACAGATTTTTTAACTATAAAAATGGGTTCTGACTTGCGATTGATGCGCGTATGAACTTCCATGAAAGGTGTTGACAAAAGAGCTTGGTGCGTTCATTCATGTGATGCAGCTGTTATCGGTTACTCAAGTCGGCAATGGATTGGGTCATTTAAATGAAAAAGAAACATTACAGGCTATTTTGATGTTCACGGTGGTCATGTTTGTAGATTCATTTCTTTGGGAAGTTCATAAGTCACGGGACACATTTTTATAGGGATATAGCTTTAAACTTATGCATGGATGACACTCACTGATTTTAAATCTCAAGCGTTGTCTTTTTGCACCACACCAACACATTTATAGGTTGCATGTATCTAACCATTCTGAATACGAGCTTTACTTTGTAGAATGTCTTCTCACTCCTTAGAGCATCTTCAATCCCATGAAGGCAACTCTTCCTAAGTTCAGATTCAATCTACTTCCGGAGTACGCTTGTTAGCCTGCTTTGTAACCAGGCTACCCAAAGCCAGGGACTTGGGTACGAACTTACATTGATTGGCGATCACTTGAGTGGAGTGACAGAAAGATGCAAAACTTGAATTATTCATGCAAATGTCACCGGATCGGATCCCCCTTCGGATCGGATCGGATCCCCACTTTTGGATCGGATCGGATTGGATCCCCCTCTCTGGATCGGATTGGAGTACCCTCTACCCGAACCGCCTGAAGTTGCAACCACTCCTCAAAGTGCTCCTATTTTCTAGGCTTATCATTCGGATCTACTTACATGTGGCAGCCCATGATCTGGAAACCGTTTCTCCACGTCTCCCACCACTTCTCCATGACCCGCTGAATGGCTGCCACGTCACACCCGAACCGATCCCCGGAGCAACCTACATTTGCCTATAAATACAGCATTTCGTGGAGATTTCAGGGGACGTTTGGCATTTCATTCATTCATGGTAGCTATGGCCGAATTCCCCCATCAATAACCACCTTCTTCTCCAATGAAAATCAATGAATACGGAGAGAATTATTCATTGTATTTGAGTGATTAAGTGTCAATATTCATTGTAATTGTAATTCTGGAATGAAAAGAAAAACTATGAAGTGGACATAGGCTCATTAACACCGAACCACTATAAATTTCGTGTGTTGACTGATTTTTCTTGCTTTTAGTTCATGATTCCTCATTATTCTCTGCAAAATGTAATCAATTGGGTGTTAGGACCATTTTTTGGTCTAACATTTTGGTGCTTTCACTGAGAAATGATGATTCTCAACATATAAGGATTCTCCGTTCTACTATTGGATTGCCAAGTCCGATGAGGAAATCCTGCAACATTCAACAATAATAGCTAAAGTTCAGAAATGAAGTCCAAGAAAGCTGCTAGTTAAGTTCGGATGGGTATCCAGCGGTTACAGCAACTCTGATGTTCAGGTCGGATCCTGCACAGGGCCAAAAATGCCTCTGGGTCGGATCTTATACTTCTGGTTGGATCGAGTTAAAGTAGCTCTACACCGTCACTTCCAAAAGCAAATGAATCGGTTCGAGGTAACCGGGTTGGACCGGAACCGTACTCGTACAAAGACTGAGTTTCAGCAAACAAACATCGGATCGGGTTAGGGAAACACCCTTCCGAACCGAACCAATTTTTCCGTTCCGACCCCTAGTCAATGACAGACCCGAACCGCCATCCGATGACATCTCCGAACCGCGACTTGAAGGCAAATTCCGATCCGACCTGGTATAGCTGTTTTTGGGAAAAATACATTTTTGGATCATTTCAGAAGGCTCCATCTTCTGAAATTGAAAAAATCGTGCGGTGCCCACATTTTCGACCTAGCCGGCTAAGTCGATCGCCGCTGGGACTGTGGGGCCCTGAACCCCCACCGACGCTGCGCCCGGACCCACTGACGGCCTCCCCTTCGGCTCGGCGTACGTTTTAGCTAACAGTAGTTATCAAAGCTTGTCAATGAAGATTAGACCGATAGTTTGAGAATATCACAGCAAGTTAGCAACGACTGGGATTCTTCCCAGAGCCATGACACTTATTTACATCAGTAAGCCAATTTGAGTAGCTGTCGATCAGATTCGGCTTGTTATCAAGGACAATATACAAGACAATGATTGTCTCATAGCAGCTTGCTCTTCCTCAGTTCTAATGGTGTATAGATTTCACCAATGCAACCGATGTTGCTCACTAACGAGTAGTGACCATCTTGTTTATGCGACTTAAACTTGTCCAATCGGCGGGGCATTGAATGACGATTATATGGAATAGTCCGAGCACTACTCCGAAGATAATTCCTATGATCTTAGTGACCATGATTGTCAATAAGGGGCTACCAGAAAGCAGCTAAGGATCTCAACATCCCAAAGCTACACTTCAATTGTATGATGCGATCAATGAAATATGTTTTGCGGTTCACCTTCCGAAGAACTTGGCGAACCAATGCAATTGCTGTCTGCTGTCAACTACATTGAGGAAGACCGATTTCCATCGAATAAGGGTTAAGTCAACATACTTTGGTGCCCATAGTTAGGTACTAGTTGAACCACCACACATCATGATTGGATCTATGGATCCTTCCCTGGATTATAGCAACTTGACTGCTCACCAGCCACCATACGACCTTGATCAAATGATGAGAGCTCGAGATTAAAGCAAATATGAATCAACCATTAGCTCTCTACTTCTTATTTCCATTGTGACATAACGCATGAATATTACTTAAAGTATCGCAAGTTATGCTATCATACTCAAGTTTATGTGATCAAGGTCTAGACCGACCAGCTCCATCAGAAATCAGAGCTTACATTACAACCTAGTGTCTACTGCTCAATCCCCCAACATTAGTCGAATCCATCGCTGAATTTACCATTCCCGAAGAAGATGTGCTAGATGAAGAAGATGGCCCTTCAAAACGAAAAATGAATACAAGCACCTGTTACTGTATACCAATGGTGCAATGAATGATTGATGACCCAGCGTTGGAGTTGTATTGATTCGAAGGAAATTCCAGATGAAAGGACTATAACTCGTAGCTTAGCTAGAACAGGTAGAAGAGCTGTTGGATGGATTGGAATGTTACAGCATATCTCACGTCCTACGAATGGAAAATCAAAAGGTCAATAATCCAACCAAGTTAGACAGTTCCGACAACTTAGAAAAGTGTCATAGACACCCCCATGATAACTTCCTGCAGCGCAGAATGCATTTAGCAAGGAGAAGTGAAAGGCTGCCATCGCTCTTTATGCCTCAAGATATGACATGCAAGGCGACAATGCTTATTTCCCTTGGAAGAGACACCAACGAGCCTCATTGCTGAATTCACCGCCCTAAATGATTGAACAAAATTACTAATCAGCCTCCCGCTAGATGGGAGATGAACGCGAATGGAACTTTTGACAAACGACGTTTTGGAGTTAGAAAGTGAAGATTTACAATTTCACTCCCTTCATCGAGGATTAGTCAAGTAACTCCTGTCCCAGACATTAGGTGCGACCAGAGATTTGAACGTCGATTGCTCATGATTACATCATTTAATTCAAAGCTGATGCATAATACGCTTGCATGATAGACTGCCTCAGCGTTTCCCGAAAATTGACGAGTTAAAAGTTTAGAGCACTTATGTAATGACCCGCACTGGCAGAGGTATTATAATTAATTTATTTAATTATATAAATAGTGATATAGTGAATTAAATGGTCGTGGAGTTAAATAATGATGAATATTTAATTAAAATAATAAATTAAATAATATATTTAATTCTGAAATAATCAGAATTGGCTGAAATGACGATATGGTCTGAACCGGATCATCTGTGATATTTAATCCAGCTTGGAATTGAATTTGAATAACAAATATATTATAAAAATGACAGTTTGAAATAGAATTATAATATAATTAAAATCGAGCTTGAAATGGCGCTGTAGTTCGTAATTTGGCGATTTGAACTTCAACTGAATATACAGGATTCATTTTAAGCCGGATTTCTGTGAAACAAGAAACGTGTGGAGCTGGTGGAGTATATCTTTCTAGTGGAAGAGAAAAATCGGGATTTCGTCATGTAGATTTTGATTCACGTCCAAATCAAATTTCAGAAAAGTCGTTGTGGAATTCCTTTATAATTTATAAAGGAATTATTTATATTTTTAAAAGGAATTTCAATATAAATCGAATATCGGGTTGACCCAGAAGTGAATATCGAGTTAGAAATTCATATAGGAATATTCTAGAGCTGTATGGTATTCCACTGTGAATATAGACGATAATATAAATTTATTTATATTTAATTTAATTATATTTAAATATATTTATATATTTAAATGGGTCATCCAGAGCTTTAAAAATAGCCACTTTTGCAAACGAAGTCGGAATTCGACGAAACTAATTTTGTTGGATCCGCAATGTCAAATAGTTGTTAAATTTCCAGTTTCATGATTTTTAGAGTCACTATGTGGTCGTACGGATTTTTAGAGTGAGAAATAGTTAGTATTTCGATGGTTAAAAATACGTTATGTGAGCAAACGAAGTCGAAATTCGACGAAACCAGTTTCGTTGGGACCGTAATGTCGAACTGTAGCTGCATGTCCTGTTTCATGATTTTTAGGTATCGTATGTGATCACAGGAATTTTAGAAGACGAATTAACGATGGAGAATATACCGGGAATATTCCATTCTACAAAATATCTAGATATTTGTTTACACTATAAATACACCTCTTAACTTCCAAAACCTAATTTTCATTTCACAGTTAACCAAATGTGAGCTGCCACAATGTTTTTCTGCCTCCAGTAAAAGTCGGATCTCAAATAAATCAAAAACAAAATGTATGAAATTATATAAATCTTCATATGTATATTTTTGTGTTCCTCATCACATCTACTTCATACGGATGTACATTTCACCGATTTCAACATCTTTCCGTGTCGCCGTCTAATACCGCACTGGTATTAGGGTTCAACAAAATTGGGGATTTTGGGGTTTTAATTCACAAAATGGAGTTTGATTTTAGTCTCATCGTGTCATTTAGCTGTTGCATGTGTAGTTTGAGGTTAAACGGTGGAGTTTCTGTTCGATGGTTTTCTGAACCTGGGCATGAACAAGCTGTCGACGCAAATCCAGGAGGACCACCGAGTTGGGGTTGAATGGTATAAAGTAGAAGGGTTTTTGAAGGGATGAATTGTAGTTATTTTCATTTGAATTTAAAGAAGGAGAGGAAGGAGATTTTGAGGTCCAAAGGTTTGGTAATGGTGGGATACTGTGCGGGTTCGTTCAGCCTGGTAGTTGGAGAAAATGAGGGATGGTATAGGGATTGGTTGGTTGCGATTCGAGAAGGGAGTTTGAACGATGCTGATGGTTTTTGAAAGGGTGTTGTAAATGTCGAGGATGTAGGAGCAATGAAAATCGAGATGTGCACTGTATATTTTCCTGGAGTTCGAAAGAATCGGGAAAAAGAAAGAAGAAAGGATATTTGCAGGTTGGGTTTTCTTCCTGAAATTGGGCCGTATTCAATTATATTGAAGACCAGAAATTAAATAAAAGGGTTACCAGGATTGTTCTAGTGAAATAAAGGGAAGAGGACTATTTAAAGTTATGCAAAATGGCCTAATAAAGAGGGAGCAGGAGTATTATGATTCGGGTGGGTAGAAGCTGCTTTACAGGATTCGGGTCTTTGGTTTTCAGAAATAGGAGATGGGCCGTCAAATGATAAATGGTAAAGGCCCAAAAATATTAATTTAAAATGTAAGTTTAGTTTGATTCTGTTAATTAGGATATTAACTTGTTAACACGATATTTATCTCATACGAGCTCAATTTTACGAACCGCTGGTCACGTTGGAATCGAGTGGACGAACGCAACACACTGGAACTGACTGGAAGTGGATTGGAGCTCGTTTGAATTTATGGTGAAATCAGTTGTTTGATTCAAATCAAACAAACAGTTTATCGTTCTTTAACGATGAACTGCCAAAGTGAGTAAAATCTCACTAACTCTGAACAGTTTATAATTTCATGTTGTATTTTTAGAACTGTTAAATATTGGTTGATTGACTGTGTGTTGGCTGTTCGATTGAACTGCTAGTCAGTTAGTTGAATTTCTATATTGATTCTGTTTAACAGAATATATCATATGGAACTGAAAGTGATGTTGATTTTATTGTGTAACATCTGTGGATGCAGGGAAACAGGTTGGAGGAATCCAACTGGATTCCTCAACATTTATTTTACTGCGATTCATATATTGTGATATATGATGTGATATATAATTTGTTGTTGATTATGTGTGTTTGGACGATAGTTATCGTTGTTATATGGTATGTTAAATACCATAAGGAATACTGGATGTGGGAAAGGGGATTTTCAAAGTGTATTTAGAAAATGAATTATTTATATAAAATCGATGGATTTTATATAGAAAAGGAAAAGGATTTTTATAAAAGAAAATATTTATAAAGTTGAAGGATAAGTTAGAATAAAAGGAAATATTATTGGTTAGAATAAATAGAAAAGATAAAAGAAATATTTATTTGTTAAATAAATAGAATTGAAAAGGGAATAGTTATTTGTTAAGTAAACAAATAGAAAAGGAGTTAATTCACAAGAGTTAATCGAATCGAGTATGAGTTAGAGTTAACCAGTTAGAGTTAATCAATTAGGGTGGATCAGTTAGAGTTTATCAGTTAGAGTTATCAGTTAGAGTTAACCAGTTAAAGTAGAGTTAACCAATAGAGTAATTAAATAGAGTTAATCGAATTAGAATAAATCGATTAGAGTTAGTCGAATAAGGAGTTATCGAATATTAGTTATTCGAATCGAGTTAAAAGGAGTTAATCGATTAGAGTTAAAGCAAATGAGTTAATCGAATATAGTTTATTCGAGTAGAAAGTAAAAGGAGTTAATCGAATATAGTTTATTCGAATAGAATCAATTGAGTAAATCGAATATAGTTTATTCGAATAGAGTTAAAGGAGTAATCGAATATAGTTTATTCGAAAGGAGTTAAGTGAAATGAGTAAATCAATAGCGTTAGTCCAATAGAGTTAATCAAATAGCGTTAGTCCAATAGAGTTATTCCAATAGCGTTAGTCAAATAGAGTTAATCGGAAAGGGTTAATCGAACAGAGTAAATTGAATAGAGTTATCGAAAATACCTTATTCGAAGGAAAGAATTATCTAATAGAGATGATTCGAAAGAGAGTTACGTAAGGAAGTTTGTTAAAGAATTAAAAGGTGAACTTTTTCTATTTCAAGGTTAGAAACGTTGTTCAGTTAAGGTCTGAGAGGTAGTATTACCCCAACTTGATTGACTTCATTTTTAACTAAGGAATGGTTAAGGTTCGATAGTGAAGGTGGGTTAAAGGAAATTAGTTAATAAGAGTAACGGTTTGAGTTGGCTTCGCGATGGTTTGTTTAAACATCTGTCTAAGTCCAATGAAGGAGTTTTGGAAATGTTTTCCAACTAAGAACGAGAAATGTTTTCTAATATAGAAAAACAAGAAATGGAAATGTTTTCCAATGGTAATAACATATATTTTCTAAATTTAGAAAATAAGAAATGTTGAATATAGGGAAACAGGAGATAAGTAAATTAATGAAATAGAGAGATAAATGTTGAATGATGATTGATCGATATAATTTTCCTCTTGGAAGTAATATCATTGTTTGCAAACCTGTTTTTCTTTGATGGTTAAATCACAGACTATCGATGACCATTTTAACGTTGTTAATATGTAGAGACCGGTTGGATTATTATCCAAAGAACCACTCTGTATTGGCATAAGCGTTGCAAATCATATATGCCAAAAAAATTGAGGACGGAGTTATGCAAGGGCTATCCTGCTTATAGAATAGTGCCTTCGGTTCATCCTGTTCCTGGGTGATTTGTATGGATGGATGTCTGACAGAGTATTTCCAGACGATCACGTATATTGATTTCTCCAACCGTACCAAGAGTGGAAGAGGAGAAGGAAACTTCTTTTAGCTGACACATAATGTATGGTTGAGGACGTCAATCGGTGATTTGATGGATTTAATGATGTGACATTTGAAGTAAATCTGATGTGATGATGAAGCGTAACCTCAAGCCTCATCAATCGGTAAATGACAGAAATCGGGCAGGCAACATGGCTATGTCGGTCGCACCGAAGTAGGGTGTATATTCTCCTGATCTAGAGTTTCATTTACTTCTAAAAATCTGTTGTTGATGCTGTCCCATTCGGGAAACGGTTGTTGATCCCAACCGTTGGTGATATACATTCGATACACTCAAGCGAAACGAATGGTCGGTCATGTGTGGTCGGGTTGCAAGATGTTCTTGTTGAACCCAGTGTATTCCTTTCTAGAGGTACACTAGCAAAAGGTGGTTCCATACCTTGTCATAGTTGGAAATCCATTACCTAATATGTGCTTGCGGTTTTGATTGTACATTATATATGTAGAACGTGAGATGAAAGCATTCTGCTAGATGCTTATTATTATTGTGGTTGATAGTCATTATTATAATATCAAAAGGTTTTTGATATAAAGATAATCTGGATTCTCATAAGGGAAAAACCCGTTCCGTTATACGGCGTGGTCTTATGAGATATCGATTACCTGCTTGAACTGTTTTAAACTGTTTTACTCATACTAGTCCCATGACAGACCCGGAGTTTATTTGTTTGTTTCCCTAAACTCTTGGGTGCCTAATTTTGTACGGGCAGTCAAGTAGTCGGGATTTACAGATATACTGGAAGAGCTGGAGCAGGAGGCTTCAGGATCATATAGATATAGTTTATTTCCGCTGTGTTGTAAGTGTTGTACTTTGAAAATGATGTATATTCAAGTACAAAGTTATATTTCAAAGTTATGTTATATATTATATGTTATTCGTTCCACTGTGAGATTTGTGTTACTCTGATGTTGTGTTATTCTTCTTCTTCTATTCTAAGTTTCTATCTTATCTTTCCTCAACCTCTGTTTTCTTTCTATTAATTTCTTTATTTTCAGTTTAATTTGGGGTTGGACTTGTGTTTGTTGTCAGCTCAAATTAGACCGGATTTTCGGGTCATTACAATTGGTATCAGAGCTTAAGTTAAGTGAATTACCTTGGCTCTGTGGTGTGACTTAGTAGAGACAGGGTTAGCAATACCCTAGATTGAGTTGAGTGTATATATACGAGTGAGCGTATTTGTTATTGATATAAAAATTTGTTTGATATTGTGGAGATTTATTGGTTGAGTTGTTTATGGGTTCTGGTCGATCAGTTTGATCCACTGTATCGGTAGGAGTTACTAAACACTCGAATACGATGGGTCGACACGATATGTTTTGAAAAGAGGGTAAATTAAAATAATTTTACCCAAAGTATATTTTGATATATATTGGATATATTGGTTGTTATTATAATCGAGTAAGATTATAAATTAAATGGTTATGTAAATAACCAATCAGAATTCATATAAGTGAAATACGTGAAATCAGATGAGTTAAATCTAAAATTTAAACCAGAAATTGAGTTAAAACTCTGGAGAATTGGATAAGTGTTTGTAAATGGATTTGGATTAAAAATAAGGAAAATTTAAGATCCTGGGAGATTTTAAATTATTTTACAAGCAGTGTGAATTATATTTTGAAATGAATTTCAAAGTGGAAATGTTTAGAAATGGTTTTATAGTATTGAACTCACTTCGATCGCTGGAAAATAATTCTGATGATGACAGCTGCATCATCAGTATTCATTTTCGAGTTGTAAGTGACGAATTACTACCAGAGATATTGTTTTGAATTTGTTTTGGGAAAGACAAGTTGTGTTGAATTTCAAAATGGAATTGAAATAGAATTGAATATAGAAATTCAAATAGAATTTGAATATAGAGTTCAAATGGAATTCAAATATAGGATTTGAATATATAGAATTTGAATATAAAATTCAAATGAGTTTTATTATATAGAATTTGAATATAATTTGATATATAGAATTTGAATAATAGAATTTGATATATAGATTTGAATAATAGAAGTGATATAAAATTTGAATAGAAATTGAATAGAATTAACTAAGTTGAAGAGGAATTGGTTAATCGAGTTTTGAATTTGAAGTTGAACTTTGAAAGGTGAATTGGATTTGTAAATGGATATTCGAAATCGAATATAGAACTTAAATTTGAAATTTAGATTCAAATTAGTTAATAAGCAAGTTAAAATATATTTGAACATGTCATGTTCAAATATAAAAGTGAAATAGACTAAAGAGTTAATTAACAAATTAATTAACGAACTGAGTTAAAACGACCAGGTATAGTTAAAATAGATTGGGCAGGTATAAATATACATGAGATAGGTATTGATAAGGTATGAAGGTATATAAATAGAATGCTCGACGAAAAGGTATGTATTTAATTCATATATGAGATTTTATGCGCCGTATCGGCTAGCCGCTTGGCTTTTCCTTTTTCTTTTGGATTGGAGAGGGCCATGGGAGGCTATTTGAAGTATCCCGATGCTCCTAGTACAAAGGAAGTTATGGCGAATTTTTCCGGGAATTTAAGGAGTTAGAATATTTTTTAAGATAATTTGATAGTTAGAAAGCAACGTATCGATATATATATATATATATATATATATATATATATATATATATATATAGAAGTCGATAAGGAAACGAACTTAGAAATAGAATAGTAAAATCAATAAGGAAGACTAAGAATAAAATCTAGTAAGAATAGAAAGGGGAAGCGTATACGTGTTTAAAAGTGAATAAGTGGTTGTATGGTATTGATTATTCGAGTAAGTAGTCATATCTGTTTTGACGTTATAAATGTTATTCAGTCAAGGTCTGAGAGGTAGTTATACCCCCAACTTGATTGTTTTCATTATTAACAAATAAATAGTAAGATTTCAGGCTCAAAGATCAATGTTGAACAAAAGTTAGTTGAATATAGTATTTGGGTTGTCGTAACGATGTTTTACACAACATCCGTTTTAACCCAAATAAGTGTAAACTTGGAAATATAATAAAGAATATTTCCTAAGTATAGAAATAAACGAGATCGGAAAAGAGATAAGTAATTGGAATATTTTCCAATTATAAATAGCATATATTTTCTAAAGTTTAGAAAATAAAGGAAGGCGATATTCGGAAATGTTTTCCAAATAACATAAAAGACCAATATGGGTATTGAAAATATTTGGTTAATGTAGTGACCTGCATTCTACGCATCGGGGGATCGTAGAATATTTATTTCTTTCTCGCATAAAGTCGTATGGTCATGTTACTTTGGGAAACATCCATTAGAGTGATTTCCCATGCTTATGATTTTTGTCGATTTTTAAATGACCATTTTGCCCCTAGTTAATCTTGTTTTGGCCATAACTTTTGATTGGAAAGGAATTTTGACCTAAAACCACTTCCATTAGATTCGTTTGATGGTTTACCTTTCCGTAGAGTGGTGATAATAGCCAAACGAACTTACCGTTTGGGAGATATGGCTGAAATAAGGTTTGGAGGGCGAAAAACTGCTTAACCGGGCCAAATAGGGTGATTAGTGAGTAGGCCCATAACCCATTTCGGGATTAGGGTTATGGGGAGGCTGAAATGAGGTAGGGAATCATTCCATTTCAGTTTTCTAGCCTCCACTTATCTCCAAGGAACCCTAAAAATGGCCTCTAACCTCTAAATCACCTCCAAATCACCTTTTGGTCAAGGATTTGGCTTAGCAACCTCTAATCAAGGAAGATCTACACCAAAGCAACATTGGAGCTGTTGTTTAGCATTGGGATTCACATCAAATCATAGATTTATTTCAGATATTATTTTATTTGTGGGTAAGGTGAGTGATTTGCATAGTTTTGCACTAATTATGGCTAATTAAGGGTAATTAGTGTTACTTAGCGAATTTATACACTAATAAATTCGGGAAAAATGTTCATAAATTCCTAAATGATGTTTTAGACCTTTGATATGAATTTGGGTTAATTTGGTTAAGTTTTGCTAATCTTATCATTAGTTTCAACTAAACATGCTTAAGGGGAAATATGGGGTTTTGGGGTATGTTTGATCCATTTTAACCTATCGTATTGATGTTTTGATGTTTGTGGTTGATTATGCATGTTGCTATGACTGTATGAAATGCTTTGTGATTGATTTCAATAGTTAGAATGGTCGAAAACGTCGTCGAATGGCGTAAACACTTGCTGGAGCAGTTTCAGAAAACAGTGCAGGTTTCGGATCGGATCGGATATGTTGAACTGGGCAAGGGATTCGATCGATCGGAACCTGACACTTGAGGAAATTGGCAAAAAGGAAGGCCACGCTAACTGAACTAGGATCGGATCGGATTAAGGAGGAGGGATCGGAACGGATAGAGGAGGATGGATCGGATCAGAGCACGTTAAGGATGAGGAGGCGGATCGGAGCGGAAGCACGAACTGGAGGGGGATGACACCCGACCCGACCCGAAGCGAGACACCACACCCGAACCGACCCGATGGAGTGGACCCGACCCGAACCGTACCAGAGGAAGACCCGAACTGACGCGATGTAGTGGACCCGACCCGAACCGATGGTTAAAGGAAACCCGACCCGACCCAGTATTGACCAATAACCCGAGATGCAAAGGTAGTCCAATATGGGAAGTTAGAGCTCAGGATCCAGTTGGGAACCGATGAGTTCACTTCATGGTTGGGATTTACTGCGAGACGTGTGCTAAGGAGTTGTCGACGTTCATAACTTCGATTCACCACTAAAAAACAGATGAAGGGCTACTTATCAGTGCAGTAGAGTCATTATGACTCGAGGGGCAAGGTGATGGTGGCAAGACTATGAGCCAGCGCAGATGGGGTGAATAACTCCATGGGGCAAGTGGACATAGTAAAGGATTGGTAAGACTATGAGCCAGCGCAGATGGGGTGAATAAATCCATGGGGCAAGTGGACATAGTAACTATGAGCTAGCGCAGATGGGGTGAATAACTCCATGGGGCAAGTGGACATAGTAAAGGATTGGTAAGGCTATGAGCCAGCGCAGATGGGGTGAATAACTCCATGGGGCAAGTGGACATAGCAAAGGATTAGTGGCTATGTTATCAGTGTAGTGAAGCCATTTTATGACTTCATGGGGCAAAGTGATCGTAGCAAGGGTGGGTGATCGAAGTGGTGAATATCGTATGCTTTACGCACTGAGTGAGAGATGTGAGGATGGATGCTATGTTTGATTGTTTGCCATCACTATGACATGCACACCTCCCCCACCTCCGTATCTTTACACTGTTTGATATGGCACCTTAGAGTGTTGTACAGTATGTAGTGCTAACTCTTTGGTTGCAGGTCCAGGTTCAGGTATGTTTTAGTCTACCTGTTATTGTTCACTTTACATGCTTATCGCTCATACCAGGCTTTATGTCTGACCCAGAGTTTTATGTCTCCTCTTATTACTCTGGGTGCTCACATGAGCAGACTAGAGACATGTTAGCTGGTGGTGCGCGAGTAGCTGATTCGGAGGCGGGCAGGAGGCTTCCACGTATGATATATATATACATATTCTCCCTGTGTCGTTGGTGGTCGCTACTTGGGCATTAGTAGTGTACCTCCTTTATCTTACTTTTGCTTTGAGACAGTTTGAAAAGTTGTAATAAGCTATATTTTGGATTTCCGCTGCTATGATGCTTAGTTCTAGTTTTTAGCTTATGCACTGTCTCTCCTGTTTTATGTCAAGTATGTTATTATTATATTTTATTCTATGCGCTGTGAGTCATTCTACAGGTTCTTTGTATGTTCATTTCCTTCTTCCTTTTCCTTCTGACGACCCGTTCCGTGCTAACTGGACATGTGTACAGCGCACTTTTGGAGTAAATGTCGGTTGGTGCGGGGCGGGCCGTCACACTTGGTATCAGAGCTCTAGGTTGCGTAGTTAACCTAGGGAAAGACACTATGGAGAGATAATACGTATATGAGAGTGCGTATTTGTGATTACTTTGGTTTTCAAAAGCTATATATGTATATACTATTAGTAGTATAAGAATGAAGTCGCACTGCACTAGCACCACTATGGGGTCGTTAATCGTTTCCCTTTTTCAGATTGACGATGAGCCGAGACACGAGGGGTGCTGGTAGAGGAACCAACCATGGGAATGCTGCTGACATGAGGGCGATGTTTACTGACCTCATGAGAGACATGCTTAGAGAAGTGCAAGGGGCATCTCCCAATCCCGAAAATGGTGCTGGTCAAGTAGTGCAGGCACCGAGGGTCGATTTCGCCAAATTATGCAAGGATTACACTAACCTTGGTGGGAAGCCGTTCCATGGGACGGAGTCGGCCACGGATGTTCAGGACTGGATGGATAGCTGTGACCGTATCTTTAATGACTTGGGTCTTGAGGATGCGATGAAGAGAAGGCTAGCGTCTCGTCAGCTGCAAGGGCGAGCGATGAATTGGTGGAATGCCATTAGAACAGCTACTCCAGAAGATCAGGTTACTTGGGTTAAGTTCAAGGCTCGCTTTAGCGAGAATTTTATTCCAGCTGCCCAGAAGTCAGTGTTGTTCAAGAGGTTCTTGGAACTCAAGCAGAACGGAAGGGCGGTTTCTGACAATATTGCTGAGTTTGACACATTGTTAAAGTATGGACTATCTCTTATCGATACTCCTGAAAAGAAGAATGAGAATTTCATTACTGGTTTGGATGGATACTTGGGGGAAAGGCTTATCAACCACATTGATGAGACTTTTGAATCGATTGTGGGGAAGGCTTTTAGATCAGAGAGTCTTTACCCTAAGTCAAAGACTGAGGCTGCATCTGCAGAAGGGCCAAAGCCGCAAGCAGGCGGTGGAGGCAAGAATAACTCTCAGAATAAGAGGAAGCAGGACCAATCTAAGGGTGGCCAGAAAAAGAACAAGAAGGATGTTGAGTGCTTCAGCTGTGGTAAGAAGGGCCATTATGCTAAAGATTGTCGGGCCAAGCCAGCGGATAAGAATTGCTTCAACTGTGGTCAAGTGGGACATTTTAAGGATAAGTGTCCGAAACCTCTTAAGGAGAAGCAGCTTGTGAAAGCATATGCTATTGATGCTGTTCCTTCTTCGTCGAATGCCCCAACTACGGCGGAGAAAGGAAAGAATGTTGTTATTCAAGGTATGCTTTCTATTTATGATGTACCAGTTCGAGTTTTTTTTATACTGGGGCTTCCCGTTCCTTCATATCTAGTGACCTGGTAGATAGGTTGGGACTGGAACCCGAGATAGTCGATAGACCATTGGTTGTGACGAACCCGATTGGTGGTTCGACTTGCCTTAGTATGATTTGCAGGAATTTGGTCTTATAGAGTCATGGATGTATGTTTGTATGTGATTGCTTTGTTTTGGGCTTTACTGGGTATGGCATTATATTGGGAGTTGATTGGCTCCAAAGATAAGGGGTGGTGGTAGACTGTGAGGGCTTTTTGGTGACAGTGAGGGCGGATGATGGGCGGAGGGTAGTGTTTGGTAGTCTACCAAGTGATGGGGTTATGGCTAGTTTTGTAAATTCCCTCAACATCCCGCAGGATGAGTTGTCAGATGTGCCCGTGGTTGGCCAGTATCCGGACGTCTTCGAGGAGGTGACCGGGCGTCCACCACACCAAGAGATTGAGTTCCGTATTGATTTAGTGAAAGATGCCAGACCTATAGTAATGCCACTTCGTCGTATGGCACCAAGGGAGCAGCGAGAGCTCGGGGTGCAAGTCAGCAATCTTTTGAAGAAGGGATTTATTAGAAGGAGTGTCTCCGAGTGGGGAGCACCAGTTGTGTTTTCCACTAAGGCAGATGGTTCCCTTTGTTTGTGTGTGGACTATCGCGAGTTGAATAAGGTAACGAGGAAGAATAAGTATCCTCTACCGCGGATAGATGATTTGTTTGATCAGCTGGAAGGAGCAAGAGTGTTCTCCCAGTTGGACCTCGTGACAGGATTTCATCAGCTTCGAGTAGCAGATTAGGGTGTTCCGAAAACGGCATTTAGGACGCCGTCTTGATTTTATGAGTGGTTGGTCATGCCATTTGGGTTGACCAATGCACCAACCTACTTTGTAGATCTTATGAATCGAGTATTCAAAGATCAGTTGAATAAGTTTGTTCTTGTGTTCGTAGATGATATCCTTGTTTATTCAAGGACAGAGGAGGAACACAAGGGACACTTGAGGATAGTGATGGAGGTGTTGAGGAAACACCAATTGAAAGCGAAATTCTCTAAGTGTCATTTTTGGAGAAGGGAAGTGAGATTCTTGGGTCATGTTGTTTCAGAGAGTGGTATTGCCGTGGACCCTGCGAAGGTGGCTACGGTACAGGATTGGCCTACGCCCAAGAATGCAACAGATGTAAGAAGTTTCTTGGGGTTAGCTGGATATTATCGTATGTTTATCCAGGACTTCTCCAAGATAGCAGCACCGTTGACTCAGTTGACTAAGAAGAATCAGTCCTTCGTCTGGGACGGAGTGTGTGAGAATGCATTCAAGAGTCTAAAAGAGAGGTTGACGCGTGCGCCAGTGTTAGTCATTCCTAAGGGGAATGAAGAGATGACGGTATACACGGATGCTTGTGGTACCGGACTGGGTGCTGTATTGATGCAAGGAGGTAGGGTTGTATCTTATGCTAGTCGACAGCTAAAGTCGCATGAGAAGAAGTATCCTACCCACGATTTGGAATTAGGAGCGATCGTGTTTGCGCTGAAGATGTGGAGACACTATCTCTTGGGAGAAAGATTTGAGTTGTTTATCGATCATAAATCGTTAAAGTATCTCTTCTCTCAGAAAGATTTGAATCTCCGTCAGCAAAGATGGTTAGAGTTCTTGGCTTCGTATGATTTTGATATCGCATATACACCTGGGAAAAGTAATGCGGTAGCCGATGCCTTGAGTAGGAGACATGCCAGTTTAGGGGCAATGATTCTTGAATGGAAGCAACTGGAGTATATCGCGGGGTTTGATTTCAGACCAAAGTGCGAATTGGATCCAGTCATGCTAGCTTGTTTGGCGATCAGACCCACTTTGATAGAGCGGATTGGTTCCAGCCAGAGGGACGATCCTAATCTATTAGAAATCATCTCCAAGTTAGAGATGGGCATCGACGGTGAGGAGATGAATGTGTACGGGCTTGATCGAGATGGATGGCTTCGAAAGAAGGGAAGACTAGTTGTACCCAACGTGAATGGTTTGAGAGATAAAGTACTTAGAGAATGTCATCACTCAAAACTGACTATACATCTCGGTGGTAATAAGATGTATCGAGACATGAGACAGACTTACTACTGGGAAGGGATGAAAAGAGACGTTGGGAAGTTTATATCTAAATGCATGAATTGCCAGCTAGTTAAAGCTGAGCAAAAGAAGCCCAGTGGGTTGTTGCAACCATTAGAAATTCCCGAATGGAAATGGGAGCAAGTCTCGATGGATTTCATCGATGGTTTACCAAGGACTAGATCGGGATATGATAGCATTTGGGTAATTGTGGATCGATTGACTAAGAGTGCAAGATTTATACCAGTCAAATCGACCAGAATGGCAGCTAAGTTGGCCGAATTGTATATGAAGTGGGTAGTGAGATTTCATGTAGTACCTAAAAGCATTGTGAGTGATCGAGACCCGTTGTTCACTAGTGGGTTTTGGAAGAGCTTACAAGAGGCTCTAGGGTCAGGATTACATCTCAGTACCGCATATCATCCTCAGACCGACGGTCAGACGGAGAGGGTGAATCGTATATTGGAAGATCTCTTGAGAGCTTTTATATTGGATTTTGGTGGATCATGGGATGACCATTTGCATCTGGTAGAGTTTGCATATAATAATAGCTACCAATCCAGTATCGGTATGGCTCCATATGAAGCTTTGTACGGAAGACCGTGGAACTCATCATCATGTTGGATAGAGACTGGCGAGAAGTTTATGCTTGGACCAGATGTGGTGAGGGAAACTTCAGATAAGATTAAGATCATTCGGCAAAGAATGAAAGCTGCCCAAGATAGGCAGAAGAGTTATGCTGATAAGAGGAGAAGAGACTTGAAATTCTCCGTTGGTGACTTGGTGTTTGTCAAGATCTCTCCGTTAAAGAGCATGATTCGATTTGGCAGGAGAGGCAAGTTGGCACCAAGATTTGTTGGCCCATTCCCGGTACTTGAACTAGTCGGGAATTTGGCATATAGAGTTGGCTTACCAGAGAAAATAGCGGGAGTTCACAATGTGTTTCATGTTTCCCAACTAAGAAAGTTCGTTCACGACTCAGATATGACTATTTCACCTGATCAGTTAGAGGACTTTGAAGTAGAACCCAAGGCGGTTGGGAACCGCAAGCCGATTCGTATTGTGGGGCACGATACGAAGCAACTTCGAAGGAAGGCGGTGAAGCTAGTCAAGGTTCAGTGGGGCGAGAACGAGAATGATTGTACTTGGGAGACAGAGGAGAGCATTAGGAAGGCGTATCCAGAACTCTTTGCCTGGTAAGATTTACTTTACGATTTAGTTATTCCGCATGCTAGTATAGACTTATTTTACTTGTTTTGCATGGTTGATGGTTGTTTTATGATTAATAGGCATGCGGGACCTTTGTGTGTGCTTTGATTAGGGAATTTCGGGGGCGAAATTTCTTAAGGGGGGGAGAGTGTAATGACCCGCATTCTACGCATCGGGGGATCGTAGAATATTTATTTCTTTCCTGCATAAAGTCGTATGGTCATGTAACTTTGGGAAACATCCATTAGAGTCATTTCCCATGCTTATGATTTTTGGCGATTTTTAAATGACCATTTTGCCCCTAGTTGATCTTGTTTTGGCCATAACTTTTGATTGAAAAGGAATTTTGACCTGAAACCACTTTCATTAGATTCGTTTGATGGTTTACCTTTCCGTAGAGTGGTCATATTAGCCAAACGGACTTACCGTTTGGGAGATATGGCTGAAATAAGGTTTGGAGGGTGAAAAACTGCTTAACCGGGCCAAATAAGGTGATTAGTGAGTAGGCCCATAACCCATTTCGGGATTAGGGTTATGGGGAGGCTGAAATGAGGTAGGGAATCATTTCATTTCAGTTTTCTAGCCTCCACTTATCACCAAGGAACCCTAAAAATGGCCTCTAACCTCTAAATCACCTCCAAATCACCTTTTGGTCAAGGATTTGGCTTAGCAACCTCTAATCAAGGAAGATCTACACCAAAGCAACATTGGAGCTGCTGTTTAGCATTGGGATTCACATCAAATCAGAGATTTATTTCAGATCTTAGTTTATTTGTGGGTAAGGTGAGTGATTTGCATAGTTTTGCACTAATTATGGCTAATTAAGGGTAATTAGTGTTAATTAGCGAATTTATACACTAATAAATTCGGGAAAAATGTTCATAAGTTCCTAAATGATGTTTTAGACCTCTGATATGAATTTGGGTTAATTTGGTTAAGTTTTGCTAATCCTATCATTAGTTTCAACTAAACATGCTTAAGGGGAAATATGGGGTTTTGGGTTATGTTTGATCCATTTTAACCTATCATATTGATGTTTTGATGTTTGTGGTTGATTATGCATGTTTCTATGACTGTATGAAATGCTTTGTGATTGATTTCAATAGTTAGAATGGTCGAAAACGTCGTCGAATGGCGTAAACACTTGCTAGAGCAGTTTCAGAAAACAGTGCAGGTTTCGGATCGGATCGGATATGGGGCTCGGATCAGATATGTTGAACTGGGCAAGGGATTCGATCGATCGGAACCTGACACTTGAGGAAATTGGCAAAAAGGAAGGCCACGCTAACTGAACTGGGATCAGATCGGATTAAGGAGGAGGGATCGGAACGGATAGAGGAGGATGGATTGGATCGGAGCACGTGAAGGATGAGGAGGCGGATCAGAGCGGAAGCACGAACTGGAGGGGGATGACACCCGACCCGACCCGAAGCGAGACACCACACCCGAACCGACCCGATGGAGTGGACCCGACCCGAACCGTACCAAAGGAAGACCCGAACTGACGCGATGCAGTGGACCCGACCCGAACCGATGGCTGAAGGAAACCCGACCCGACCCAGTATTGACCAATAACCCGAGATGCAAAGGTAGTCCAATATGGGAAGTTAGAGCTCAGGATCCAGTTGGGAACCGATGAGTTCACTTCATGGTTGGGCTTTACTGCGGGACGTGTGCTAAGGAGTTGTCGACGTTCATAACTTCGATTCACCACTAAAAACAGATGATGGGCTACTTATCAGTGCAGTACAGTCATTATGACTCGAGGGGCAAGGTGATGGTAGCAAGACTATGAGCCAGCGCAGATGGGGTGAATGACTCCATGGGGCAAGTGGACATAGTAAAGGATTGGTAAGACTATGAGCCAGCGCAGATGGGGTGAATAACTCCATGGGGCAAGTGGACATAGTAACTATGAGCCAACGCAGATGGGGTGAATAACTCCATGGGGCAAGTGGACATAGTAAAGGATTGGTATGGCTATGAACCAGCGCAGATGGGGTGAATAACTCCATGGGGCAAGTGGACATAGCAAAGGATTAGTGGCTATGTTATCAGTGTAGTGAAGCCATTTTATGACTTCATGGGGCAAAGTGATCGTAGCAAGGGTGGGTGATCGAAGTGGTGAATATCGTATGCTTTACGCACTGAGTGAGAGATGTGAGGATGGATGCTATGTTTGATTGTTTGCCATCACTATGACATGCACACCTCCCCCACCTCCGTATCTTTACACTGTTTGATATGGCACCTTAGAGTGTTGTACAGTATGTAGTGCTAACTCTTTGGTTGCAGGTCCAGGTTCAGGTATGTTTTAGTCTACCTGTTTTTGTTCACTTTAGATGCTTATCGCTCATACCAGGCTTTATGTCTGACCCAGAGTTTTATGTCTCCTCTTATTACTCTGGGTGCTCACACGAGCAGACTAGAGACAGGTTAGCTGGTGGTGCGCGAGTAGCTGATTCGGAGGCGGGCAGGAGGCTTCCACGTATGATATATATATATATATATATATATATACACATTCTCCCTGTGTCGTTGGTGGTCGCTACTTGGGCATTAGTAGTGTACCTCCTTTATCTTATTTTGCTTTAAGACAGTTTGAAAAGTTGTAATAAGCTATATTTTGGATTTCCGCTGCTATGATGCTTAGTTCTAGTTTTTAGCTGATGCACTGTCTCTCCTATTTTATGTCAAGTATGTTATTATAATATTTTATTCTATGCGCTGTGAGACATTCTACAGATTCTTTGTATGTTCATTTCCTTCTTCCTTTTCCTTCTGACGACCCGTTCCGTGCTAACTGGACATGTGTACAGCGCCCTTTTAGAGTAAATGTCGGTTGGTGCGGGGCGGGCCGTCACAGTTAACAAATATTGATGAAGAAATAGAGAAGTGATTTAACTAGTGGAATATTAATTAAGGGCTCAGTGACATGTTCAAAAGGAAAATTTGATTTTTGAAAAGAGTAAACTGTTTAAAAACTCCCAGGGAAAGACTGTTTGAATTAAAAACAAATTTAACAGAAATTTGTGAAAGCAAATTTGAATTAAAGTAAAGCCAGTAAAGTGGTAACTGAGACTGAATTATAATGATATCAAGGCAAATTGGATTGTGAGATTCAAATTTGAAGTGTAATGTGATAACCGAGTTAAGAGTTGGGAATCGAGACGAAACTCGAGTTGAAATGATATTTGGCTCGGATATAAGCGAATGGGTTAGTCGTGAATAAAAGCAGATTGGAATTTGATTGGGATGACCCTTGTATCCGCCGAATTGATAACAGGTGGAAAGGATACAATGATATGCCGACAAAAGGTACAAGTTTATATTTCTATTGGATATAAGATTTATGAGCCGAATTGGCAAGCCGCTTGGCTGTTTGATTTTCTTTTGGGTTGGAGATGGCCCAGAGAGGTGAGTTGGAGTTTGACCGATTGACTAGTACAAAGGAGGTGCTGGCGAAATTTTTCGAAGATTTAAGGTGTTAGAAAATTTTCAGGATTTTTGAAAATTTTCGTTGATAAGAATTAACTAATAATTTAATTGAAATTAAATTGATTCGGTTGGAAACTGAAGTTGAGAAGTGAACAAATATGTTCTAACCAATCGATAGGGTCGTTCTCTACCTTTTCGCAATTTCGAGGACGAAATTATTTTAAGTGGGGAAGATTGTAATGACCCACATTGGCAGAGGTATTATAATTAATTTATTTAATTATATAAATAGTGATATAGTGAATTAAATGGTCGTGGAATTAAATAATGATGAATATTTAATTAAAATAATAAATTAAATAATATATTTAATTCTGAAATAATCAGAATTGGTTGAAATGACGATATGGTGTGAACCGGATCATCTGTGATATTTAATCCAGCATGGAATTGAATTTGAATAACAAATATATTATATAAACGACAGTTTGAACATAGAATTATAATATAATTAAAATTGGGCTTGAAATGGCGTTGCAGTTCGTAATTTGGCGATTTGAACTTCAACTGAATGTACAAGATTCGTTTTAAGCCGGACTTCTGTGAAACAAGAAACGTGTGGAGCTGGTGGAGTATATCTTTCTAGTGGAAGAGAAAAATCGGGATTTCGTCGTGTAGATTTTGATTCACATCCATATCAAATTTCAGAAAAGTCGCTGTGGAATTCTTTTATAATTTATAAAGGATTATTTATATTTTTAAAAGGAATTTCAATATAAATCGAATATCGGGTTGACCCAGAAGTGAATATCGAGTTAGAAATTCATATAGGAATATTCTAGAGCTGTATGGTATTCCACTTTGAATATAGATGATAATATAAATTTATTTATATTTAATTTAATTATATTTAAATATATTTATATATTTAAATGGGTCATCCAGAGCTTTAAAAATAGCCACTTTTGCAAACGAAGTCTAAATTCGACGAAACTAATTTTGTTGGATCCGCAATGTCAAATAGTTGTTAAATTTCCAGTTTCATGATTTTTAGAGTCACTATGTGGTCGTACGTATTTTTAGAGTGAGAAACAGTTAGTATTTCGACGGTCAAAAATACGCTGTGTGAGCAAACGAAGTTGAAATTCGACGAAACCAGTTTCGTTGGGACCGTAATGTCGAACTGTAGCTGCATGTCCAGTTTCGTGATTTTTAGGTATTGTATGTGATCACAGGAATTTTAGAAGACGAATTAACGATGGAGAATATACCAGGAATACTCCATTCTACAAAATATCTAGATATTTGTTTACACTATAAATACACCTCTTAACTTCCAAAACCTAATTTTCATTTCACAGTTAACCAAATGTGAGCTGCCACAATGTTTTTCTTCCTCCAGTAAAAGTCGGATCTCAAATAAATCAAAAACAAAATGTATGAAATTCTATAAATCTTCATATGTATATTTTGTGTTCCTTATCACATCTACTTCATACGGATGTACATTTCACCGAGTTCGATATCTTTCCGTGTCGCTGTCTAACACCGCACCAGTATTAGGGTTCAACAAAATTGGGGATTTTGGGGTTTTAATTCATGAAATGGAGTTCGATTTTGGTCTCAGCGTGTCATTTAGCTATTGCGTGTGTAGTTTGAGGTTAAACGGTGGAGCTTCTGTTCGATGGTTTTCTAAACCTGGGCGTGAACAAGTTGTCGACGCAAATCCAGGAGGACCACCGAGTTGGGGTTGAATGGTATGAAGTAGAAGGGTTTTTGAAGGGATGACTTGTAGTTACTTTCATTTGAATTTAAAGAAGGAGAGGAAGGATATTTTGAGGTCCAAAGGTTTGGTAATGGTGGGTTACTGTGCGGGTTCGTTCAGCCTGGTAGTTGGAGAAAATGAGGGATGGTATGGGGACGGGTTGATTGCGATTCGAGAAGGGAGTTTGAACGATGCTGATGGTTTTTGAAAGGGTGTTGTAAATGTCGAGGATGTAGGAGCAAAGAAAATCGAGATGTGCACTGTATATTTTCTTGGAGTTCGAAAGAATCGGGAAAAAGAAAGAAGAAAGGATATTTGCAGGTTGGGTTTTCTTTTTGAAATTGGGCCGTATTCAATTATATTGAAGCTCAGAAATTAAAAAAAAGGGTTACCAGGATTGTTCTAGTGAAATAATGGGAAGAGGACTGTTTAAAGTTATGCAAAATGGCCTAATAAAGAGGGAGCAGGAGTATTATGATTCGGGTGGGTAGAAGCTGCTTTACAGGATACGGGTCTTTGGTTTTTAGAAATAGGAGATGGGCCGTCAAATGATAAATGGTAAAGGCCCAAAAATATTAATTTAAAATGTAAGTTTAGTTTAATTCAGTTAATTAGGATATTAACTTATTAACATGATATTTATCTCTTACGAGCTCAGTTTTACGAACCGCTGGTCACGTTGGGATTGAGTGGACGAACGCTACACAATGGAACTGACTCGAAGTGGATTGGAGCTCATTTGAATTTATGGTGAAATCAGTTGTTTGATTCAAATCAAACAAACAGTTTATCATTCTTTAACGATGAACTGCCAAAGTGAGTAAAATCTCACTAACTCTGAACAGTTTATAATTTCATGTTGTATTTTTAGAACTGTTAAATATTTGTTGATTGACTGTGTGTTGACTGTTTGATTGAACTGCTAGTCAGTTAGTTGAATTTCTATATTGATTCTGTTTAACAGAATATGTCATATGGAACTGAAAGTGATGTTGATTTTATTATGTAACATCTGTGGATGCAGGGAAACAGGTTGGAGGAATCCAACTAGATTCCTCAACATTTATTTTACTGTGATTCATATATTGTGATATATGATGTGATATATAATCTGTTGTTGATTATGTGTGTTTGGACGTTAGTTATCGTTGTTATATGGTATGTTAAATACTATAAGGAATACTGGATGTGGGAAAGGGGATTTTCAAAGTGTATTTAGAAAATGAATTATTTATATAAAATCGATGGATTTTATATAGAAAAGGAAAAGGATTTTTATAAAAGAAAATATTTATAAAGTCGAAGGATAAGTTAGAACAAAAGGAAATATTATTGGTTAGAATAAATAGAAAAGATAAAAGAAATATTTATTTGTTAAATAAATAGAATTGAAAAGGTAATAGTTATTTGTTAAGTAAACAAATAGAAAAGGAGTTAATTCATAGGAGTTAATCGAATCGAGTATGAGTTAGAGTTAACCAGTTAGAGTTAATCAATTAGGGTGGATCAATTAGAGTTTATCAGTTAGAGTTATCAGTTAGAGTTAACCAGTTAAAGTAGAGTTAACCAATAGGGTAATTAAATAAAGTTAATCGAATTAGAATAAATCGATTAGAGTTAGTCGAATAAGGAGTTAGTCGAATAAGGAGTTATCGAATATTAGTTATTCGAATCGAGTTAAAAGGAGTTAATCGATTAGAGTTAAAGAAAATGAGTTAATCGAATATAGTTTATTCGAACGGAAAGTAAAAGGAGTTAATCGAATATAGTTTATTCGAATAGAATCAATTGAGTAAATCGAATATAGTTTATTCGAATAGAGTTAAAGGAGTAATCGAATATAGTTTATTCGAAAGGAGTTAAGTGAAATGAGTAAATCAATAGCGTTAGTCCAATAGAGTTAATCCAATAGCGTTAGTCCAATAGAGTTAATCCAATAGCGTTAGTCAAATAGAGTTAATCGGAAAGGGTTAATCGAACAGAGTAAATTGAATAGAGTTATCGAATATACCTTATTCGAAGGAAAGAATTATCGAATAGAGATGATTCGAAAGAGAGTTACGTAAGGAAGTTTGTTAAAGAATTAAAAGGTGAACTTTGTCTATTTCAAGGTTAGAAATGTTGTTCAGTTAAGGTCTGAGAGGTAGTATTACCCCAACTTGATTGACTTCATTTTTAACTAAGGAATGGTTAAGGTTCGATAGTGAAGGTGGGTTAAAGGAAATTAGTTAATAAGAGTAACGGCTTGAGTTGGCATCGCGATGGTTTGTTTAAACATCTATCTAAGTCCAATGAAGGAGTTTTGGAAATGTTTTCCAACTAAGAACGAGAAATGTTTTCTAATATAGAAAAACAAGAAATGGAAATGTTTTCCAATGGTAATAACATATATTTTCTAAATTTAGAAAATAAGAAATGTTGAATATAGGGAAACAGGAGATAAGTAAATTAATGAAATAGAGAGATAAATGTTGAATGATGATTGATCGATATAATTTTCCTCCTGGAAATAATATCGTTGTTTGCACACCTGTTTTTCTTTGATGGTTAAATCACAGACTATCGAAGTTTTGACCATTTTAACGTTGTTAATATGGAGAGACCGGTTGGATTATTATCCAAAGAAGCACTCTGTATTGGCATAAGCGTTGCGAATCATATATGCCCAAGAAAATTGAAGATGGAGTTATGCAAGGGCTATCCTGTTTACCGAATAGTGCCTTCGGTTCATCTTGTTCCTGGGTGACTTGTATGGATAGATGTCTGACAGAGTATTTCCAGACGATCACGTATATTGATTTCTCCAACCGTACCAAGAGTGGAAGCAGAGAAGGAAAATTCTTTTAGCTAACACATAATGTATGGTTGAGGACGTCAATCAGTGATTTGATGGATTTGACGATGTGACATTCAAAGTAAATCTGATGTGATGATGAAACATAACCTCAAGCCTCATCAATCGGTAAATGATAGAAATCGGGCAGGCAGCATGGCTAAGTCGATCGCATCGAAGTAGGGTGTATAATCACCTGATCTAGAGTTTCATTTACTTCTAAAAATCTATTGTTGATGCTGTCCCATTCGGGAAACGATTGCTGATCCCAACCGTTGGTGATATACATTCGATACACTTAAGCGAAATGAGTGGTCGGTCATGTGTGGCCGGGTTGCGAGATGTTCTTGTTGAACCCAGTGTATTCCTTTCTAGAGGTACACTAGCGAAAGGTGGTTCCATACCTTGTCATAGTTGGAAATCCATTACCCAATACGTGCTTGCGGTTTTGATTGTATATTATATATGTAGAACGTGAGATGAAAGTGTTCTGCTAGATGATTATTATTATTGTGGTTGATAGACATTATTATAATATCAAAAGGTTTTTGATATAAAAATAATTTGGATTCTCATAAGGGGAAAACCCGTTCCGTTATACGGCGTGGTCTTATGAGATATCGATTACCTGCTTGAACTGATTTAAACTGTTTTACTCATACCAGTCCCATGACTGAACCAGAGTTTATTTGTTTGTTTCCCTAAACTCTTGGGTGCCTAATTTTGTAAGGGCAGTCAAGTAGTCGGGATTTACATATATACTGGAAGAGTTGGAGCAGGAGGCTTCAGGATCATATAGCTATAGTTTATTTCCGCTGTGTTGTAAGTGCTGTACTTTGAAAATGATGTATATTCAAGTACAAAGTTATATTTCAAAGTTATGTTATATATTATATGTTATTCGTTCCGATGTGAGATTCGTGTTACTCTGATGTTGTGTTATTCTTCTTCTTCTATTCTAAGTTTCTATCTTATCTTTCCTCACCCTCTGTTTTCTTTCTATTAATTCCCTGATTTTCTATTTAATTTGGGGTTGGACTTGTGTTTTTGGTCAGCTCAAATTGGATCGGATTTTCGGGTCATTACAACTTAAGCCTGGATGCTGATTGATTATCTATCCATTAGATCTTATTCCCGACATGGGATTGAAGGCATATATGCAGATGGATGAGATATAACTATCCCCCTAGCAGCCATATCCTACTTCCTAGCATGGAAAGCACAAAAGCTTCTATAAATATGGATCCATTATTCTCTTGCCAACTACTGTCCTAGCACCAAAGTGATGATATGATACCATTAACAATACATACATGACTCCCTGACATTCAACCCTTGCCCTTAGCATGGGGCCAGGAAGGCGATTCAAAGGAGACATGACCTCGTCATTTGTTTATAGTATTTACCTAACTGCCTTTGTCACTATTAGACCACAATCAAGCAATCCCCTGGTAGAGATTAGGCAAGGCAAAATGGACCTGCAGATAGCATGCAATGCCATTTTCGCACAGAATCATATTCATTCCTTTAACAGGATTACTCTTTAACCATGACCCTTATATTTGCATGGTTTATGAGCTATTGATGTAATTAACTCAGATGGATTAATATGTGGATGGTGTAGGTACTTAGGATTTGATACTAATCAAACTTCTAACACCTGCATATAGAGTTATGGAACAATACCATAACGAGCTTGACTAAACAACTTGTTTACAAAGCCACGCCCTCCGCCTGAAATAAGTTGTATAGCTTAAGGCGGATCCGAGATGACCATCCACTCTTTGGCTCATACATGGCAGACATAAAGATAATTATGCATTGACTTTTGCATTTCAAAGTTGGAATCCGATTTCAGACAGATGTAGTTCGACTGTCTACATGGATCAGTCCTATGTTTGACGCAATCAGATTACATGAATCTAAATAAAGAAGGCAGCACTGCCCCTTGATATGCTTACTTTTCAATCATGCAATTTACTCTTACATGCTTCCTGAATTATTGACATGACTAATACATGTGATATGAATGATGCAGGTACCAAAAGTTCGGTGCCAATCACTCCTCCCATAGATTGATCGGAGGAACATAAAGCTTCTGCAAACATTTTCCGACTGTTTGCCAGGCTAACTCTAACCCTCAGAGATTGGATAGAAGTACCAATCTAGGATGAATGTAATGGGCGCACCATGATTAAAGACCACTCGATCCATGGGTTTGGCTCTCATGATTTGAGAGAACATTTGAAGGACGATATTGCAGTGTCCGACCAAACTCCATCCCACGAATCAATGGGACGAGAGAAACTTGATTATTGCGAATGGCCACCTCTACCTATGAATCGGAGATTAGGAGGTAGCGCCTCGGCGAGTGTGACCCAACCACTTGCCCGAAAATCTCCATCTACCAGAGTGAAGCATGGAGTATGGACTAAAGATCGAGTTCGAGAATGACACTCGAGCCGGCAGAATCCCGCTCTTGGGATTAGAGCGCAGGAGGAAAGCCAAGGCGAATGACATGACCATTCGCCTGATTAACTCTAACTCTCATGATTCGAGAGAGAATAAAGGACGGGAAGATGACGTCCCCAAGGCGTGATGGTGCACCACGATTAAAGACCGCCTTGATTACACTCTAACCTGGGCATACGTTAGAAGAGTATAAAGGTGCTAAGATTAAGCACCGAAGACAACAGGTTCCTGCCCCACTAAATGATTGGGGATAAGATTGAAAGCTGAGCCGACACCCCCACGGAAGGATTTGGGGCAACATAATGTCGAATAAGCCTTGACTAGGCACTTTATTCATGTTTGATTGGGGGCACACACACATCGCCCCCCTTATATAAATACTATATGATCTTCTAGATATTATTTGATTTTAGGGGTTCTGAATTGGAACCCTTACTTGATTGTTATGTGCTTTATTACCTATTACTTAGAGTTTCACTTTGTTTATAGTGTGCAGGCTTGTACAAAATAACAGGACAAGAATGCGAGGGCCGCACTCGCGACAACCGCAGCAGGCCAGTGGAAAACAACCAAAGGGCCATGTCTAAAAGGATGATGCTGATGCCCAAAGCTAAATTTTTCATGCGACTCAAGGCGACGACCGAAAGGAGACCTTGAGAATGAATTGTTTAATGATGTGTCACACGACTTAAGTCAACGACCAAAAGGAGGCCCTAAGAGTGATATATCGAATCAGCATACACACCAACATGTGACTGGCCATAGCTCAAGTGCATCGACAAGTGCCACCTCACGAATACACTGAATGGAAAATGCGATAACTTGTGCACTTGGATAACTCAATCACATAAGCTTTGAAAGCAATGTCTCTTTTCCATGCATCCATGTCTAAATTTGAATGGGACTTGATACAACTACCGATCTTTCGCTGTTACCCCTGGACTGGGGCCACATTGTTGAAAATATTTACAAATGGCATAATTTATATGTTTTTGTCTAACTTATACCTCGATCTTGACAGGCTTCTTGAGGACCACGGAATGGATGCAGACTGAACGTCCATTTGCTAGTCCCAACCGACTTCCCAGTTAAAAGACCTCATATAAAGGGGATGCCATTACTTTGACTTCTAACTTACGAGGAGGCAAATTTCTTGACACTCAGACTCAAAGGCTAAGAAGAAGGAAGATAGAAATTTCTTCCGTGCTGAGGATATTTGCGCAGAAGGCGCTAGGAATGAAGGAAGTCAGCAGATTTCTTCTTGCGATGATCCCTCAACATGTCAAGCTAGACATGAAATGGATGGTATCCTTGCTGATTTGAGAACTCAGATGGCTCAGCGAGATGAACTTCTCCGGAAATGACATAAAGTGATGGATAACTTCTTTACTTGGATAGTTGGAAGGCCGAGTAACTACGACTTACTCGCTGGAGCGAGCACCATGGGAATTCAAGCGACAACGAACTTGGCTCAAACACTCCCTCCTCCGTGGTCCAGATCATATGAGACCCTAGGACAAGTTGGCATAGTTGTCTTTAATGAAACAAGATGCAAACAACCTCCTCCCAGGCATTTGTAGAATGCAACTTCCGACCGTAACATTTTGGATGAAAACTATGGATATGCAAGAGCCATTGAAAACTTAAACGAAGCCTGACCAACCTTTGCTCTAATTCAGATGAATGTTTAAAATCCAGCTCAACCTCAACATGAGGCTCCCCATGTAGGGGGCAAATGAGAGCATTTGAGACAACTAAAATCTGACTTTATCACCATTCGACTTCGAACCTCAGAGCTTGGATGGGAGATCAAAGACTAACATGAGTTGAACACGAACAAATCATTTTGTATCAAACTTTAACTCACAGCTTGATAAGGGAGTATGAATTTAGAGAATATGTGGATTTGATGATTACCATTTAGTAAAATCCCCGTCGATAGGGAGTACGGGATACAAGCTTCGAGCAACACAATTTGACTATCCGCCAACTTTAGACACATTTATTATTATCGGAGTTCCGCAAGATCCCGGACTATAACCAGAAGAATGGATCCTCAAGAGCAACCTGCATACATCTGAGTAGCAGATCACCATCCAGAATTAAAAGATAGAAGCCTGATTGACATCTATTACATATGCGCAACCAAGAAGCCAGAAACTGGCTTCCACCCACTTTAAGACTTCATACCGGGGGCACCAGCGCTAAATTGGACAATTGGCGACAACTTCTCAAAGATGAGGGCCAGAATGCCAACATTAATTGATGCTTCAACAAAGCTCCGACGAGACCCTACATGCATTCCTTTGAAAGATTCAACGCTGCAGTGGCATCGGTAAATCGACCTAGACCATATATGGTGTTGATTGCGGTAGTATCCAGTATTATGGATATCTCAAGCTTCAAAATCTCTCTGCATCGAGACCCACCAAGAGGACTTGGCTGATTCACCTCTGAAACAAATCTCGGTATCTCTCTACCACGAGATTTTCATGGAAATATTGGAAAATCCTATCCTGAGATAGATAGATTCATGCAATAAGAGGGTGCTAATGTTGAAATGGATGATCTCAATGTCTTCTTGACAAAATGGAGCACCATCTGACTCTTGACATGATAAAGAGAAAAGAAAAGCCCCGAAAAAGACTAGCAGAAATGTACAATTTCGGAAAGGATCAATTTCATTGATCAAGCCCTCAATTTTGGTTGTCAAGCTCAATGGAACCAAGCATGAGAGATAGACCCAATAAGACTATGATGGATATTTCGGATTGTGCCAAAGCATGAGTAAAGGAGCTCGAATAACTGCTTAATGATGTTCGCTCGCTTGCAAGATTGACAAGCTTACTCGACTCTGTGGCTGATGAGAGGAGAGTATCCAAGTTGGTTGATACTCAATGAGGCGATCACTGCTTTCTGACAAAACAGATAGGATGACCCAGACGCGAATGTAATTCGACCATTCGCATACACAACTCCAACCCTTGTCGACTTGGGAAAGAGTATAGAACGACACGGGTCATGTAAGATTGTTGAACCTGCAGCTCTAACCCAATGCGGCAATAGAAAGTATAAAGGTTAGAAGAATGGATGCCCGATAGACTTGGGCCAGCCCCCACCGATGCTTGGGGGCATAAGCACCAACTCGTTCATCCTCTACTGATGCTAGGAGCACGAGCTTCAACTCACAGACTGATTTTGAATATGATCCTAACTTGATGCATGATTTAGAACATACACACTATATCTCCAGAGTGTGACATGATTTGTCTTGACCGTCCAAGTGAGCCAACAAATGGGTCTGGCATGAGTCCAAAGACTTGATCTGCCACTACATTAAATGGAGAGTGTGATAAACTACCCTACTGTCATACGACTATGATGATCATACCAGCCATTGGCTTGCATGTTTTCAACAATATCTCGAACTGACTCATATGTGATCATGGGATTATAAAATCATCTGGAGAGATCATGGACTTTTCCCAATACGGTCTGACGCGACCATTCGTTTTTGATTTTCTATTAACATGATTTGGAGTGATCATCACTTTTAGATTCCTTAATTTTACGATTCAAGCGATCGTGGAGCCCTAGATTAATATTTGATATCGAGATAGTCCAAATCCAAGAACAAATGACAAATTCCTATGCCAATTCTGAGGTGCTCTCTGCAGATCCCATCTTAGAGCTCGAAGATTCTTATATTACCACATGACTTGGAAGGCTACTTCATACATTTGCTCGTATGCAAAAGAAGGTCTAACTTTACAATACTTTTGGTTTATGTGGGAAGACGACCCCATTTGGCAGCGACCTATGCGGGCATGATCGCATGCACGGGAGCCAGCAATCCTACATGACTTTTTGATGAAAGAGTTATAATCTCTTAATTCGACGAGGTTTAAAACAGTTACCTGATCATTTCAACTACTCCTTCCATAGAATTTGGCCTGGCTAGCGCCCATGGAAGTAATGCAACAATTTGATAAAACCTCCTCAAGGGTGGATGACATTCCAAAAAGATTTAGCTCGACTTATTCAAAGCACATCTCATCTACAATAAGATGTACTTTGGGGGGCAAAATGTTAGCCTGCCTTGTAACCAGGATACCCAAGCCAGGGACATGGGTATGAACTCACATTGATTGGCGATCACTTGAGTGGAGTGATAGAAAGATGCAAAACTTGAATTATTCATGCAAATGTCACCGGATCTGATCCCCCCTTCGGATTAGATCGGATCCCCCCTTTCAGATCAGATCGGATCGGATCCCCCTCTCTGGATCGGATCGGAGTACCCTCTACCCGAACCGCCTGAAGTTGCAACCACTCCTCAGCGTGCTCCTATTTTCTAGGCTTATCATTCAGATCTACTTACACGTGGCAACCCATAATCTGGGAACCGTTTCTCTACGTCTCCCACCACTTCTCCATGACCCACTGGATGGATGCCACGTCACACCCGAACCGATCCCAGGAGCAACCTCCATTTGCTTATAAATACAACATTTCGTGGAGATTTCAGGGGACGTTTGGCATTTCATTCATTTATGGTAGCCATGGACGAATTCCCCCATTAATAACCACCTTCTTCTCCAATGAATACAGAGAGAATTATTCATTGTATTTGAGTGATTAAGTGTCAATATTCATTGTAATTGTAATTCTGGAATGAAATGAAAAACTATGAAGTGGACGTAGGCTCGTTAATGCCGAGCCACTATAAATTTCGTGTGTTGACTGATTTTTCTTGCTTTTAGTTCATGATTCCTCATTATTCTCTGCAAAATGTAATCAATTGGTTGTTAGGACCATTTTTTGGTTTAACAACGCTCGTCGTCTATACAAATGGAAGCATCCTCTTATATACTTCTGAGATGGCGATTGTTGCGATGAGACCTGTGATTGATTGAACTCCTCCGGTTCGTAGGCTCATCGTGAATCCTCCAGAGAGATTCCCCTCTGTGGTGACTTACCAGATGTTTCACCGTATCTGCATACAATTTGGTATTCTCGAGGAAGACGTCCGATTACTTGAGAAGGATGAAACAGCTGACCATCACCATGTTAGGTTTACTGCCTATCACCGTTACATGTGCACATAGTGCAGTCCTGTCATTTAACCCTCTTACAATCAGTTCTCGAGGAGTTAAGAGTTGCGACATACTAACTTCATCCAATATGGTTATGTGGTGCTTAATAGCATGTACGTTCTTTTCATGCGGGCTTTGCGGCGTGCCCTTACCTTTGAGGAGATATGTTATCTGTGCATTTTTAGAAGAAAAAAGGACAGTGCGTCATTGATTTTTGTTGAGGCGGCCAGGAATCGAAAGCTATTCTTGGAATGAAAGACAACGTTCATCCTTCTATGAATTTATTTTTCTATGTTAAATGTCCGATGGGTTTTAATAGATCGGGGTAAGCACTTGGGTTTGCTTTGGTGCTTAAATTTGCTTGCTTTGATGACGTTTTTACTTAACCTTCATTTCACCTTTTTACAGCCTTGCCTACTCAAGTGAAAGATCCCAGAAACTTATCCATGTACGAGTCATTGGTGGTAGTTGCTAAGGAAGAGGGAGGTGGACTTTTTATTACAGGACGAATTCCTGCACCAATTTGGCTTATTAGAGCCTTCCCGATCCATTATTCCCCGTGAGGTCTCGAATCCTACACAGTTCGTGGCAGAAAAATCAGCTTCTCATCAAATGGAAGTGGGGGTGAGCCTTGAAAAGGAATATGTTGTCAGTAGTTCCAGTCAAAAGACCGGAAAGGAGTGAAAATCTCCACAAAGCATGTCCCCAATTCATGAAGGTGATGAGAGAGAGTTTGTACAACGGGAAGGGAAGCATATTAAAGACATATACATAGAGAAAGAAGAGGGAGAACTTTCGAGTGGTAGTGATACTAGAGTCGGGACTAGTGAGTGTGACCCTCAGTTTGAGAACTCCTCTGATGAGGAATCAACAAGTGATGGGTCTAACACTGACTTCGAGGTTGAAAAAGCTGACGACCCTAAGACTCCTTCAGTTCATAATTCTCCTACCCAGACCGCAAGCGGGAATGGTCAAGATGCCTTTGGCGACCTGAGTGATATACACATCGATCCTTCTGAATTTCTTAGGGACGACCGTTCACTGATTACTTCACCTAGAACCATTTATGGGGTTGCCGCGACTACTTTAACAACTACCAATTTTGTGATTCCTACAACCACTAGTTCAAAAACTCTTACAACCACTAGTTTAGGGACTCCCGCGGTTACTAGTTGAGGAACTCATGTGACTCCACCACTTACTTTGCATGTTTCTAAGCTTCTTTTAACCCTTTTCAAGGCCCTAACAATTCTTATGCCATTAACCAGTCTGTAGGGGAATCGAAGTTAGATAACACTACATAATTTGCACAATTAATATAAACACTTTCCTTGTCTTGCTACTTCTTTCTAAATCGATGCCTTCTTTCCTTTGTTGGTCTCATCATGAGTCGTTAGTATGATCATTATGGAAGCTTCTCACATCGTGTTTCCAGAGGGTTCGAAGACCAAAGCCATTTCCATCCGCGGCAATGCTAGGAGTTAGACAAAGAGAGAAGGGAGAGGAAGGTCCATTAAGAGCGAGATCGCCGGGATCTTAAGGATCGTGAAAGACAACGTCGCGAGGAGCGGGTGAAAAAAGATCATAACCGTCGTGACCGAGACCGCAACCATGAAGAGGATAGACACAAAAAGTGTGACCGGGATGACAAAAACAAGGGGGTTGTTATTGGAGAGATGCCTAAGTGCACTAAAACTGATCAATGTTCAATTCCTCTTGCTGCCACTGCCCCCATCGACTCAGCAGTTATTAATCCTGATGCTACCACCTCCGATAGGGCTAACATTCAAACCATCGTGAAGAGGCCTCCTTATGCACTTCCTAATCCTGCTAGTCTTCTATCAAAGAGGTTCCCTAAGTGATTTTTGAAGGGAGTGTGCTTTGACTTGGATGTCACTCCGATTGACAGGGAAGAAATGTTGAAGAACATAGAAATCTATGAACATGAAATTGAGAGGCTTTCTAATTGGCAGAAGTTGGTCTCAGAACTTCAAAGGGTTAACAGATTGAATTATGAGGCCCAGCTTACCTTCGAAAGTGACCATGCCGGAAGGGAAAAGGCCCTCAAAGAGCATGATAAGGAGATTGACAGAATAGCCACTGCTTACGAGGCGATGAGCTAGCCAAGGTGAAAGTTGAAGATGATCTAGCATCTGCACTTGAATCTCATCGACAAAAGGAGGCTCTTACAAGTGCTCAACTGCGTGATTCCCATTCTACCCAAAAAAGGCTAAGGATCTGTTGAAGGTAGAAAGGAGGACCACTGAGGTCTATCGCAAATAGGTGGCGGATCTTACTACTTCTTTGAATAATGCATCTCTTGAAGTCTCGAGGTTGAAAGCACAAGTGTCTAAGGTTGAACAAGAACGTGACCAGGCTATGAAAAATAAAGCCGTGGTTGAGGATAATCAGGTGAAAACCATGGACACTCTTAACACTGATATGTTTGAGTTTTACATTCTCTGCGTCATGGGAATAAGAAGTATGGAATTCTTCGAGGAGAGGTACCCCCGCACTCTGGCTGAGGTATGGGAAGAAATCCTGAAGAGCACGAGCGATGACGGCTATACTAAGGAAGAACTTCTGGATTTTTTCTTAAATGATACATCGAGGGTTGTTTTGGCCAAGGCAGGAAGAACTAAGGAAAAAGAGAGGAAATTTCATTGCTGAAGATGTCGATCCTTCCAATACCCACTCTCTAAATATTCAAACTACTACAGAAGCTTCTATCCTCCCTAGCGACCCATCTCTTGTGGAAATAGCTTCTACCAGGGCCACCACTAGTGCTATTGCTACTGCTGCTGACATTACTCTTTCCATGATGTCCTCAACTTATGTTGTTACTAAAGCGACTGCCCCTCTGGCCACTATCAGTGATGAGGCCAATACCGAGGTGAACCCATCAGGTGATGAGAGTAGCAACCAGGATGCTCAGAAATTTGAGATCGTAGCAGGGGTGCCCTCGGAAGCACGCAATGATGATACTGTTGAAGATTCGGGGAAACCCTTCCTTTCCACATACGAGTTTGGTGATTTATTCTAACAATAGTTGATTGTTGTAGGAATGGATATGCTTGTAGCTCTCCTGCCTGCTTGCGGCTCACCTAGGGCTACTTCTATCTTTACTCCTTCGGTAGCCATAGCTATCGAGTCCATGCTAGGAACGACTGCTCCGCAGACACCCATGGATCTCATTATACTTTCCTCAATCTCCACTCCTTCTCATCCAGGGTTGCAAGATATACAAACTGCTGCTCTATAGGACTTGGGCAGCCCAATAATCTCTTCATGAGGAAGCAACGACCCATTTGATGAGAAGGAGACCATAGAGGTAAGACTGGGGAGTAAGAAGGAAACCAAAAGGAGGCATGGTAGGAAGCATAGTGCGCGTAAGAGGTCGAAAGTCACCTCCACCACTAGTGACGAAGTAGTCTTGGGTTGTTCTATTTCTACCACCATAACATCAACTAGGGCTACCAAGCTTACCATTAAATCGAGCGAGACTTCTGTGGGTGAGAAGAAGAAGGATTGACGACACTGCACATTGCTTGCTTTTCACTTTTTTAGACGTGACTGTGTGAGTGACGATCCTCGCTTTTGACATTTGTACCTTGTTATTTTTTGTATGAACTTTGTAAATACTTCTTGTTGGTCGAAAACATATCTTTCTTGTGTTGTACCAACGTATTTGATTGTTTTGTAACACTTTTGGTTAATTTTGTGTGCCTTCATGATTCATTTTAACTGCAACTTCCTATTGTTACTTTCCTTTGTAAGTACTTATTCTGTTTTAATGCTGGGGACGATCCTTTGATGTGGTCTTCATTAGAGATGATGGAGGTTGTAGTGTTTCCCCCATATTACGGGGTCATCACCGGTCATTGTAACTACTTAGTCCACACTTTCATGATATGATGGTTGGTAAACCTTGTTGCTTTCTCGATGCCTGTCTAGCATTGTGAGCTTTTAGTGATGGTCAACCTATATTGGTTGTATCCTTTCGAAGTTGGATGCTCCTGTAATGTATCAAGCATGTCTCGTAACCATGAGGTCTTTTTGCTCTCAATTTTTAACTGGTGTTCGTGTGGCCTGGCTGGGATTGCATGTCTCGAGGCTTGACTCAGCGTACCGTATCGAAAGTACCTTATAAATACGAGGTCTTTACCTTGATTTTAACCGGCGGTTGTGTAGGGAGGTCGGGATCGTGTTTCCCAGGGTCCCGAACTCAGTGTGCAATATCAAGATGCCTCCTAAAAGCGAGGTACTTTTGCACCTAAATTTGTATCGGTGGTCGAGTGGCCTTACCGGAACCGCACCTCCTGGGGCCTGACTCGACGCGATGTATATTGAGGGTGCCTTGTTATGACATGGTCTTTTGTTAAGTTGTGTTATTATTATTATTTATTCACTTCTATAAGTCATGCTTATGTTTGTTGGACTTCTTGCTTGAAAAGAAATTAAATTGAATTTTATTATTTTGCAATCTTGAAATAAGAGAATGAAATTTTGAACTAAAAGACAAAAGTTCACATGGCATGTAGTCACAGCTAAAAGCAAGCTTTATTAATGAAAGAAAACATAAGTTCCGATATAATGCCCCACAATAGGTGGTGGCTTATTTAGAATAGAAAAAAGGAAAACAAACAAACTATATAATCTTCAAATATTTCATGAGAAATAAGGACATAGTTAATCACTATTCCGAGCCTGGGGAATTGGAATCCTGTCGGTTGTGGTCCAATTGAATGAACTGTTAGAGAGCTTTTGTCCTATCATGAATGCTCTATCCTAGCTTGGTCCGAGCAATACACCCCATGTCTGTTAATGTCACTCTTTAACAAAATGCATTAAGTTTCATGAAGCGTTAAAGGTAAATGGAAACAAAAACATTACAAGACAGATATGAAATAAAAACGGAATAAAAACTTTATTAAATAAAAAAGCTTCGTAGTTCAAACCTAATTACATAATAAGTCTTAAATACTGAAATATAAAACTTCTGTCTTGTACAAAAATCATCATAAGATTACAATAATACATCAAAAGAGCATAAACCCCCAAAATATAGCCATAGTAGAGTAGATACGAAATCAAGCAGTACATCTAAGCAGCTCCAAGCAGAATGAAAGAAGAATCATGATCAAGCTTGAGTATTCCCACCCTGAAAACCTAGGGGGGAAACAGAAGAGAGAGAAGAGGAAACAAAATGGGTCAGACATAAAGTCTGGCGAGTCCAATTACTTTTAGCATATAAATAAGTAAAAGCATCATGATAGACATATAGGTTGGAGAGAGATAACAGTGTCACAAGGCAGGTATAACAAGGTGAATATGATAAACAAAACAAAACATGTATTGCGCTTCTCTAATACTTTTCTCTACACCAATACTAGTATCATAAAAACAAGATGATCCCAACAAGTACAATATGGTAGACGTATGTGTACTTCTAGTGAGAGGTTTTACCCCGTACAATAACAGGTAGCCCAATAGAACTGATGCGTGTTATCCCCAACGATAATAACTGGCTCCTAAACAAGCAAGATTAGATGTACCCTAATCACTACCCCAATCGATTGACTCCCTAAATGGTACATACCCTGTGCTGGCCCCATAGTAGGATGTATCACTTCCTACAGCGGCAACCTGTTGTTTACAAGATGTGCACAAACCATATCTACATGTGTCACGACATCTTAACCTCCATGGACCGAACCCATGCACGCACATGACCACGTCAGAATGCGCCACCCACACCACCTTTAGATGGACCTCTTACAACCAACTCAATAAGCGTACCTTGACCCCAACCTAGTTTGGGGTTGTCCCTTTGATACAAATAAAGGTTACTGACTGATACGGGTCCCACACACCAGATGATGCAAGCTTCCCCCTATGCTTGCATCCCCACTACTAGGATTTCAATAGGTTATGCCTACCAGTTTAACAAGATTGCATAACGCCAACATGTTAAGTTTTTCGGGTTCATATGTATAACCCATCCCCACATATTTAACAAGATTAACTTAACCCTCCCACTGATTCAAGCAGGTTTACTTAACCCCTACCTAAGTTGACAGGTTCATGTAACCCTTATAGATTCAATCAGGTTAAGTATTACAAATTTATCACCATTCATTCATTTATGATTATTACTGCACTAGACCTACCACATTAAGTCTACCACTTATGGAAGCTGGATAAGCCAGTTGGGTCCGGGCAGGCTTCTTCCATAAGCCGGACTTAACCACGTGTCTTAGCACCTTCACATGTACGTTTATGCACTTAGACCCCTCAGATTAGATTTACAACTTGTGGACGTTGGATTTCCCGGGTGGTTCCCAGCAGACTTCTACCACAAGTATAATCTAACATTGTGTCTTAGCGCGGTTACAGTTTCTAATTACTGTAAATCTAGGCATTTACAATACGAACCAATTTTCATGTTTATTATGACCCAAAATCCCTGTTTGACTTACGATACAAATTATGCCCCAGATTAAGGTTTAGATCAAGATATAGATTATGCCCTCAAATCTCAAGTTTCGGCTAAGTTACAAATTATGCCCAAAATTCCCAACCATGTTTTACAATATGAATTATACCCCAAATTTATCATTCCCAATTTCGTGCGTTCGCGTATTTCAGCGATAAACTTAGGCTAAAAGTTAGCCTAGCTATAAAAACAAAAGGGAAAAATGGAAAGAAGAGAATAAGAATAGACATAGTAAATAAAACTGGCATATATGACCTAATCAGGCAAAGTAGCATAATAGGCATAAGGTGACATGATTAGGCAAACCAACAGAATACGGATATCATAAATAGGCATATAGGCACTAATCAATAGATCAATTGTACAAGTAATGGCAGATCTATTATGATTCAGGTTACTAACAAGCATAGGCTTAGATCCAAACTTATAGACATGTCAAAATTAAAATTTAGATGTTTATATCTAAAAGCAACATAAACTCACTATGATTTGATCTAAAGAACAGAAGATTGATTATAGATGTTGTAGCACAGATCCTTGAATACATATAACTTGTTGTTGAAGAAGAATAGGCCAGATCAAACTAAGTTGGGGAAACACCTCGTTGTCTCCATTGTTTTTGGTGAATAAAAACAATGAGAATGAGGTCTTATTTATAGCCTAAGGTCAATGAATCTCGCTCAGAACTGTGTCCAGATGTAGAGCAGAAATCTGCCCAGATCTCGATGGGGTCGACCCAGGGGTCGACAAAGGGGTCAACACCCCCGTTATGGAGTCGACCCATGGGTCGACACCCATGAGGAACGGGGTCGACCACTAACGGGCCGATTTCCCCCTTCCCCGCGTCGTTTGATTTTGAATTCTGGATATTATATATATATATATATATATATGTGTGTGTGTGTGTGTGTGTGTGTGTGTGGCTTATATGTATATAAACTTCAAATATTAATATCTTCTTCATACGATGTCCGTTTTACGCAAACTTGGGCCTATCTTAAGCAGAATTCCGAGATGAATGCAATGGTGTAGTCCGTTTTACTTAATTCCCAATGTTTATTTAAGTATTACTTAGTTTATCATTATAATGTTGTTAAAATTATGGGGTGTTACAACTGGGGTATGCTGGGGATCGATATTTAAAGCATAAGTCGCCACTTTTGGCAAAATTCCACACATATCTGCATGGATTCAAGTAAATATGTCCAAATTAGCTTTAAGAAAAACAATAAACTCCTTTTGTATTTTCATGCCAAGTTTTGATCTGATGCTCAACATCCGGGTCAGATCCTTTGGGTCTACTAAGAAAAATATTGTCATCTCCGCTGGCCCTGCCCTGTTATCACATACACTATTTTTTCGAGGATCCATGTCTTTCCGAGTGAGACTGTGCTCTCCAGTGAAAGGGTTTCTCTTTGGTTGCTATAATATGGGTACATGGATTAAAGGGGTCTCTCCACATCCTTCTTCTTATCAATTCTCTTAGCCATTCGTGATTCCATTATGTAGCATCCCGAGCAACATTATGATCTCATTTAACAATTCCAGTTCCATTCTTGGTTCGGAATTTCATCATGGGACATTATAATGCTAGAGCGATCTTGAAATCCATCAATGTCAGTCTGCTGAGGAATGCGTTGTATGCGCAAACTTCATCAACATGAACGAAAGTCTGTATTAGTACCATCTTCCTTTTGCCTTCACCGAGCTCGACATGTAGATTAATCATTGATAACTTCATCTGGTAGAACGTCTTTCTGAAGAGAATATTTATGTATGATCCATAGTCGACTAGAATCCTTATTACCATTTTCAGCCTAATGCCGATTGTTATTACCATTGGATCGAGCGTAGGAGCCTCGACCCCTTCCATATCCCTGGCTCTGAAAACTATGTCATCGTTGAATTTCCTTTGCTGCTTTACTGGGGTTGTATCTTCCAAAACAAGACAAGTTTCATTCTTTGAAGCATACTTCAAGGTGCTTGAATACCTTTCCATTTCCTCCCTAGTGATGGGTCGGGACCACCTGAAATGGTATAAATGGCTAATTTCCCATTGTTTTTTCCTCCATTTCGATTATTGGATTCTGGTTTGTTTGCGGGGGTAGTTTGCCCCTGGGCTGTTGGAGATGGCTGCGCTGCACAAGGCTTTTTGACATACTGCTGTAATTTGTCACCCTTAATAATTTCTTCTAACAAGTTCTTCCAGTGACTACATTCATTAGTGGTTTGTCCTGGCTGATTATGAAATTGGCTGAACATGCTGGAATTTCTCTGTCTGTCGGTCACCTTCATAGGAGGTGGCTTTGGATACTGCTCATGTTCATTCGTGGCCAAGAAGATGTTTTTAGGCGTATCATTTAGAGGTGAGAAATCTTCAGTCTTGAAGTATTGAATGGGTTTTCCATCCTTTTTACCTCTGCCTTTTCCATTGTAGCTCTCTTCTGACCTCCCTTCTTTCTTCCTTCCTCTTAGATGGAACCATCTTCCTTGCGATTGTTGTTGGGATGGTTTTGTGTAGGACTAATAGTATCCATGAGTACCGGATTTGCCTCTTCCCATCTGAGAAATTCTTCGGCCTTCTTATAGGACTTCTCTAGAATGTTAGGTTCCTTCATCTTTTACCCATTTTCCAAATTCGGTTTCCTTATCGATAGTTCAGACTAGGGCCATTAGCACCATCCTTGGCTCTGAGTTACCGACTTCAGTTACTGCAGTATTTAAAGGATTTTTTGATTTCCGAACCATCCTTGTTGCTTGAACTTTTAGGTTAAATATTCAAACTTATCAATTGAATTTGGTGCCAGCTTTGTAAACCACAACGATGCTACTTCTTCCAATTATATCAAGAAATATCAACAATTCAATTCATTTGTTGCCCGGGCCCCACTCATATGGCATCCATACTAAAATAGAAATAAGTTAGGATCGGTTGTTCCATTGTTCGCCAACATTGTTGGTGGGACAAACTTATTAGGATAATCGGTTTCTAGTATTTTTCAGTGAAGGGAGTCTTGCTAGGGGCAAAACCCCAATCCTTCTCTCTTTTTTCTGGCCAAACTTTCCTTCATAATCTGCTTGATCATCTCCGAGATATACTCTTTGGTATTGTTTTGTTCTACGTGGTGGATGCCAACTGCCTTTCTAGGCGTCTGGTTAGGTAGACGACCTCAGTTATTAGGCTGGGATCCTGATTCTCCGACTCGCTGCAGTGCCCCTCTTGTAGTGCTCATGATTCTCTGGGAAGAGGGTCTCACACGATTTTTCCACTTATTTCCGTCAAATTTAGCTCCTTCATTGTCAACATTAGCATTATTGTTGGGATTATCATTGGAAGCTGACATCCTATCGAGATCATTACCATCATTCAGTCTAGAGGCACTCTTTGGATATCCCCTCCTCCAGCTCGAAGATAAAGCAAGTGCTTGTTCTTCCGAATCTATTTTGACCCTATCAGTCCTTGGGTTTGGCCTGGTATTCAAAAAAGCATCCAGTTTTTCCATCAACATCTAGTTTGTGGCTTCCGATCGCTGGTTTGTTGCTTCAAACACACCGTCAAGTACTCTTCGGGTAATAACTTCTCTGGGAGTTTGATTTGCTATAGGATTATCTTCTATGGGAGAAACCTGAGTATCACCAACCATGTTTCTAGAAGCGCCAGCCACACCAGATTTTCTTTTACTTGTGTTCTTCCAAGGACGAGCCTTGATACCTACCAAACTTCGAGTTTTTAATGCAAACATCTTTGTGTATCTACCTTGTAGACCTTGATGATTTATAGTAGAGGCACATATCTAGTCCTTTGATTCAGTTCTCAGTTAAAACACCAAATATTAACTCCAAAAATTGCAGTAACACATGATTAATTATGAAAGCAACACCCTTGATGGGGTAACTGAATAAAGAAGTAAAAGTAAATTAAAACAGGAAAGAGATAGAAAGTAGGGAAAGAAGAAGACAATTTTATAATGGTTCAGCTTGGGATCAAGCCTACATCCACTTTGAGCAATATTATTATATTACTTGCCATGCCAGATACAATATGTTTATCTATGATCAGAAATATCTCCAGAGTAGAGAATAACAAACAATCACTAGTACTATTGGTTATCGAAGAATCACGATAACCAGCCTAGATGACTTGAAGTAGCTATCTCTAGAGAAGGAGCTTTGTTGTTGGAGGAGAGTAATGGATGTTGGAGATGAAGAAATATCTTTATAGAGATTTGGTAGAGCAACGAAGTAGAACCCTCTTAATGTTGGAGCTAGGAGGGTAATTATAGGGGTTCTGGAGAGAATTAGGCCAAGCCTGCTTGTAGGAAGCACCCAAATGACATATCGACATACCATAGTGAGTATCATGCCAAAATACCCTAAGGAATGGGTCAGTGCCGACCCATGATGGGTCAGTGCCGACCCATGGATCTTAGTGTATTTCTAGCACTTGACTCTACGATTTTGATACTTGTATCTTGTTTAGCTTATGGGAGAATTTTGGTATGGATTGGACTTGGATTGATGCTATGTTGAGTCTCTTTTCCTATCTTCCTGATCATGTCTTGTATCAGTATCTAATCTATCTTGATTGGCATGGAATTTCTTATGCGTTCTACTGCTTCCATCACAAGTGGCTTGGAAAAGTTCGTGGGTCTAAATCTTTGTGATTATGGGTCAGTGCCGACCCATGATGGGTTGGTGTCAACCCATGCATATAGTCATTTTGAGCATGGTTTTTTATTGAGCGACTTCAATCGGTCTTTGTGGCCTTGTGAGTGAAACTCCAATTGATTCTAACATCATTTATCTTTGGACTTTATGCTGATTTTGTGTGGACATCTGCCGAGGTTATATCGGGGTTAAGAGTTCTTATTTTATTATGAGGAGCCTTGTTTAAAATGTGATTAGACATATTTAAGGCTTCCCTCCACCAAGTTCGTTAGTAAGAAAAAGGTTAATAGCTTCATACTAATCATATTTTTTAATGTTCTATTCTTTCTTTCGGCAACACCATTTTGTCGTAGTGAATATGGGGCTGTTATTTGGTGAATTATTCCATTTTCTGCATATAATTGTTCAAATGGTGATTCATATTCTCCACTCCGAAAAGATCTCAATATCTTGATCTTTTTATTTAACTGATTTTCTACCTTAATTTTATACTTTATAAACAATGTAATAGCTTTATCTTTACTGTTCAAAAGATATACATAACAATATCGCATATAATCGTCCATAAAAGTAATAAAGTAATTTTCCCACCTCTTGTAGGAAATGATTTAAAATCACATAAATCCATATGAACCAAACCTAGTGGTTTAGTACTTCTATGAACAGTACGAAATGGTTTCTTGACCATTTTTTCTTCTATATATGCCTCACATTTGTAGTTTTAATCTTGTTGAAATTTAGGAATGAATCCCATGCTTGGCAGCTTTTTCATTTTTTGGAAATTTATGTAACCTAATCTATCATGCCATAATAAAATTTTATATTTAAGAAAATAAGAAACTTCAATTTTATTAATAACATAACCAAATACATGGTTTTGTTGTTGACTATGGCTTCATTTGCTTTATATATGCCATCACATAAATATCCTCTTCCAATGTACATTCCAGCTTTCTAAAGCCACCTTCTCTGACTCGAAGACCATTTTGAATCATTTCTTTGATAGCATTTAACTAGAGATGAGATTCTTGCATATGTGTGGAATGTGAAGGAAATTATTCAACTTGACAGTTTTCCCAGAATTAAACTTGTGGATTACTGTGTCACTGCCTTCGTTAATCGAAACTACAAAATTACCGATGCAAAGTTTTTCTTCTTGATAGAATTTTTAGTATGTAGAAAGCATGGATTTGTCAGAGCAAACATGATGAGTAGTGCCTATGTCTACCCACCATTACATAGGATTCTGAACCAAATTGCATTCAGATACAACTACTGAAAAGTTAGATTCGTCTGCGTCCATGTTGTCCACCATATTTGCCTCTGAGTTGCGTTCCTTCTTGTGTATGCAATCTCTAGCGGGATGTCCTACTTTTCCACAAATCCAACACTCTCCATTAAACTTCTTGGCTTATTTCTTGTCTTTGGGTTTGTTTTCAGAAGCTTTCCTTTTATTCTGGAAATTCTTCTCTTTGTTTTTGGTCCTCGACCCTTTAGCAATAAATGCATCCTCGCTTTGTTTCATAACTCCACGATTATCTGCCTCAATCTTTAGTCGGACTATAAGGTTCTGTAGAAAGATTTCCTTCTTCTTATGTTTTAGAGATAATTATGGTAATCTCTCCATGATAGAGATAATTTTCTTGTGATGGCTTCAACCAAAATGACTCTCCGACCTTATGACCTTCTGCTTCGAGTTCATGAATGCTAATCTGAAGTTCATGCAGTTAAGTTATCACAGATTTGGAGTCTACCATCTTATAGTCCAAGAATTTATTTACAATAAATTTCTTCAGGCTAGCATTCTGGGTCATATACTTCACGGCAAATGTAGTCCAGAGAGACATTTCTATCTTCAGAGGCTGATACACTTTGTATACACCTTGTTGAGACAATTCAGAATATAGTTTCTGCAAAGGAAGTCTAAATGCTTCCATGTATTAACAACAAGAATTACATCCTTCTCTGTTTCTTTGCCTGGTAAAGGTAGTGGTTCCTCCTCCTCAAGATACCTTTACAGACCGAGTATGGTGAGATAAAACAACATCTGATTCTTCTACGTTAGAAAATCATCAGTATCTCCTTTAGAAGGATCAGGCTTGTTGTGTGTAGTCCTATTGTTTGATATTTCAACTACTGCCATTTCCTGTTGCATAAAACAAGTTAGGAAATACAAATTTGAAACAACAATACTAGATAATGAACAGAGAGCAGACAGAAAGCTCGTAACTTTCTGGTTTCACGAAAATTTCCTGAATTTTCGAAAATTTTAAGATCGTTAGATACAGGGAAATAATATAACTACAAGTATAAAAAGTGCAGCACGGTAACGAACAAATCGCAGTGATTCGTCAAAACAAATTAAGGAAATGGTATTATGAGGCTTTCCATAGCAATTTCCTTAAAACTTTTATTTGCAAAGTTTCCCAAGATACAATAGAATATTTCTACATGAGGTTGTAATGAGTATGTCAAATTTGTGATTTATATTATAGTATTAGTGATAACAGCGAAGCAAGAAGGAAGAAAGTAGAAAAAATCAAATGAAGAATATGATCAGTATTTTTCTCTATTTATATTTTATTCTATACCCCTTCGAACCATTGTGTCCTCTTGAAAGGTCGCACTTGTCGCCTTTTGTCACTGCTGGGTCATATTTTCTTGGTGTTGTCGCACCCATTCGTCGCTACCTTGTAGCGAGTTGTGCCCACTCGTCAAAAAAACTGTGCTTGCTGCTGCTTAATGGGTCACACCTATTTACCATGCACTTGCTTCCAGAATTCGCACCTCTTCAGACAAAAGTATGTGCGCTTCTTCCCGAGTCCAAGCCCAGCCCAAAAAATAAGGTCACTTAGAACCGAGCTCGACCCCCAGCCTGGCCTGGTTTGGTTTGTTCGGTCAGTCGGACGTATATCAATTGCGGTGCATGCGCATATGGTGGTGAGTCATGATTTCCCGCCTCACAACAAATCATACATTTGGATCCCCTAAGGCCCCAACCTCCTAATGAGGAAGTGTAATGACCCAAGATTTTCTACGTTTAAAATTTGAATTTAGTTTAGATTTAATATTGAAAATAGTACTTATATTGGAGAATTTATTTAGAATTTGAAATCTATTATACTATAATTTCGTTTTGAATGAGTTTGTAAGTATAAATTTAAATTTCAAATTTTGAATCTAAATGATATAGTTAAATTTAAACATTAGTAATATTTTAAATGAATTGAAATAGATTGTTTGAGAAATTGTAAATTTTGATTTTAAATTTAACTTGATAATTATAATTTATTTAAATTTGAATTTTGGTTTTAAAAATTAATTTAAGCTTGTATTTGAAAATGTATTAGAAATATATATATATATATATATATATATTATACTTGTATACTTGGTAAAATACTTGGGTATACACACTTGTTAAAAATTTTGTTTAATAAGTTTAGGACACTTGTTGGAACTTGGCTGAATTCGTTTGAGACTTGTATAAACTCTTCTATAAAATTTACCACGTGGCTTCATTCCCTTTTTACTTCTATTCCGTCTCCTTCCTCTTTTCATTTTCATTTTCTTTCTTGGTAGAAAGTAAAATCCCTAAATCAATGAAATCATGGCCACCATCTCCCTTGTTAATGGAAGCAAAGAAAATCGCTTTTCCCTTCCATCGTCAAATCAAACCGCCTCATTCCTCTTGAAATCGACCTCTATCCAATTCATTTTTCCTCCTCCTTTTTCTATTTCCTCTTTAACCGAAAATCCCTAGTTCCTAAATCCATGGCCTCATCTTATTCGTTTTCGTCTCTGCCTCCACCTCTAGAAGCTCTAATGCCTCCGAACATCCCACTGCATCTATGTTTCTCTTCCCCCTTAAGTCGAGAATCAAGCTTCGCAACCTTCCCTAAGGAACCAAAATTGAAACTGCAACCTCCTCCAACAATAGAATCCCTACACTCTAGCAAAACACTTTTATCGCTGCCCCTATCTATTGTTGTAAGTGAGTTATCTCACGATTATCTCTATTCAAGTTTATCAAATTTGATGCTACAGAAGTATTATAGTTAATGCTTAAATTTGGCTGCTTTGTAGTGGTTGGCTTTTCTATTGCATGCTTGTTACGGTCACTTGTTGTCCCTGTTGTGTCACTGGCTGACCTGATTTGATTTGAGAATTTACACACTTGAATTATGTGTTGATGTCAAACATTGGTCTAGTGATGATCAACCCCCAATCATGTGTAGATTACACATGAGAAACAATCATAGAGTACATAAAAGTAAATAAAGACAGTGAACACACATGTTTTTATAGTGGTTCATCAAAGTTGGTGCCTACGTCCACTTTCTATTTACTGATTTTTTTTTGATTACAGAGTACAATGGATTTTTTGGTGGAGAAAAGTAGAGATTACAAGATTATTGTTTTGTTTGGTGCGCACGGTTGGATATTTATAGTATACTCATCATAGGTTGGAAGTGAAGATTTCGACATGCCATTCCATTTTCAGCAATGCTGTATTTTTAGGTGCAGAAGGTAGGTTTAGATAGGTGCCACGTGACTTGCCTCTTTTGCAGAGCTCAGACAGGTGGAGCTTGACTCGGTGGAAGAGTTATGGCGGGGGGACCCTGTTTACTGTTGATTAATGGTTCTCTAAAGAATTATGGCTTGCGTGGCACATGAACAATGGTGTATCAAAAGTAGAGTTTTGGCTGGAAGCATCGACCACTTTAATTGCCTTGAGAATCGGGCTTCGCTAGAGATCGGGTGACTCATCCGGATATCTCCGAGTAAATCTGAACGATCTGATTTATGTGGAGAGGTTGACACAGTCGACTGAAAGAGCGATTATGCTGGGAAGAGATATGCTGTCGCTTGAGGGAAATTAACTCGGGCCGAGCCTTTCTTTGACCTTCTGGAATAAAGGGCCGTCTGTTGGGATCGGTCGGTACTGGATGGTGAGCCATCTAACGTTGGGCTTCGATCCGTTGAACCGTGACAGCTTTTGCCAAAAAGTTGGTCAACACTTTGCCCCTCAAAATTTATATTTCTTGGTAAAGAGAGGTGTATTCTGGATGTTACATCGGAGCTCAATGTATGGATAGCTATGGTTGCATCGAAACATATTAAGGTCGGAAATCCGACGATCCCGATGGTTGTATTAAGGCCAAAAGTCTGGCGATCGGTGTAGACTGTATTAAGGCCAGAAAACCGACAACCATCAAGTACAATATTAAGGCCGGAAGTTTATGGATGCCTGAGGAGAAGTCGGTCATTCTGAAATGGCACCAATCGAATGACATTAGTAAAGGATAGGAATACTAACTTTGAATCATGCTCGGTTTCTTTTGGTAAGGCGGTATAGTCTGGGGGAGGAGTATTAACCATGTTCTGATTATAGAAATGGCGAGTATTAACTATACTCAGTTTAGGGAGATGTCGAGTATTAACCATACCCGGTTTACGGTTATGGCGAGTATTAACCATACTTGGGTTATGGAGTTGGCGAGTATTAACCATACTTGGGTTATGGAGTTGGCGAGTATTAACCATACTCGGCTTAGCCAGGTGAGACGGTATAGTCGGTTGTTCCAATGTTTCTGAGGTTGGATTTTGACCATGTCGAGTGATTAGAGATTTGAGTGCAAACCGAGCTCTTGAACTATTAGTTTCTACTTGGCAAATCCAGACAAGACATTGTGAAGTTTTGGTGAATGACAATCACATTCGGCTTAAGAAAGTGGTGACTATTAACCATACTTGGCTTATAGAGATTGGAGAGCATTAACCATACTCGTCTTATGGAGTCAGCGAGTATCAACCATACTCGGCTTATGGAATGTTAATCATTCTCGGCTTGTGGAGTTGGTTAGACATGGTGGCAGGCATCGGCCGTAGCTTTGGAATGGTGGCAAGCACTGACCATATTTGAGACGGCGAGTGTTATCCATAATCTACTTGAATCATTCAAAGATAATCCATGTTCGAAAAAGAAAGTTTATTGCTGCTAAAGAGCAATTACAAGGAAATGAAAATAATTTCTTAATGGGGGATAGTTGAATCCAAAGCACGCCTGGGAGCTGAGTCCTAACTCAGTGCGTGTGTACTTCAACATACCCACATTATTGAAAGAAATAATAAAAGTACATTTCTTATATCTTGAGAAATGAGAAAAAGCTAGATTTTATTAATTAATGATGATGCCGCGATTACTGGGCTCATGGTCCTTTCCGTTTCTAGGAGCTCGAGAACCGGCCTGAGGAGCTTGGGCAGAATATTGTGGCGGCATGGCATGTGTAGGTTTTTTGACATACTCGGGTAGTTCTCTACGCCAAACCCTATCCTCGATGAGATCGCACAAGTGCTTGCATTCACTAGTGTTGTGGCCTTCCATGGTTTGGTACATGTAGTTCTTTCCAAAGTCAAGTTCTTTTTGGGTTGGCTTCCTTCGAGGAGGTTTTGAGAAGGGTAGAGATCCTCGTACATCAAGGTAGATGTCAAGCAAGGAGGAGTTGAGCAAGGTGTATTGATCATATTTGTTCTCCCTCCGAAGTCGTACGTTGCGATCATTCTTTTACGAGACTTTTCCTTTCCCTTTGTTCTGGTCATTGGTGTTGGATGGATATACTTCCTTGGCGGCAAGCATCTCGAGGCTTTCCATTTCAATGCTGGCGACTTCTTGTCGAAGGAATCTATCAGCTTTGGCGTAGATGTCTTCGATGTCCTTAGGGGATCTCTGGTTAAAGATATTCTGAATTCTGATCGATTTTGAACACCTGCAATGGCAGCCATAAGCACCATTGATGGCTTGGGTCGATCGACTGATGCTACAGCCATGTTGAATCTTTCTAGGAAGGATCTGAGCGTCTCGCCGTACCGCTACTTGATTGAGGTTAGGAATATGACGCTCTTTAGTCAGGAGATGTGAACTCTGAACTGCTCGATGAAGCGAGTGACCAACATGTTCCAGTTGTTGATCGACTCAGTTATTAACTGCCAGAACCACATGCCAGCTATGTCGGTGAGGAAGAGAGGGAAGAAGTTGGCCATGACACTGGTCGATGCTAAGAGTTCTTGTTGTGATGAATGTATCGCATGAGATGGATGGTTAGGTTGGTCCGTTGTTGTAGGGCTCCTGGACCAGAAGCTTGAAGTCTGGAGGATTTCAGGAATTTCTTATTTCCTTAGTGTTGGACTGCGATGGATGTCATCCACATCCTGCTGAGAAGTACCCCGGGTGAAGCATTTGATGATGCTTGCAAGATGGCTTCCATCATCGAGGAGTCCTTGCCATGAATCCAGCTCTGCATTGGGGACATGAATGAGAATCCCAGTACTGAGACCCGCCAAAAGCATACCTGAAAGGGGAATAGTCGGTTGGGTTCGACCTCTGAGAGTTGAGTGAAGGTGAGGACGAGGGTGAGTCCTAGTCTTGGGGACCGGTTCGGCCGTAGCTACAGTTGCTTGGTTATCACTGGATCGAATCGTATTTGCTCCTGTTGGGAGTAATGGGCTTGGGCGAGTGGTACCCATCTGTGGCTCGGCATTGCCCCGATTGGGGCGATGATAGAAGGGTTTACGGTAGAGTTTCCCTCCGTCACGTTGAGGACCGGTATGGTAGAGTGGTCTTGGTGACACATAGGGTTGCCGTCATCATCTATTCGTTAAAGGGGAGGCGATGTCAGACGGGTTTTGTAACACCCCACCTCCGTTAAGGTCACTCACAAAGGGAATGCATTAACTTCAGTGGAGCGTCATAAGTATATAGAACAGATAAATTACAAAACAGACAAAATTTAAATAGCGGAAAATAAATAATAAATAAAACTTTACTTTATTGATAAAAGAACAGCTTGGTAAAACAGCTTGTACAAAGATTGTTTTCCAACACCAAAACACCCTTACCCATTTCGACAAAGTATTTGTCTTGTTTAACAAAATAAAGAAGCATAAAATGACAATGATATTCCCCAAATAAAGCATGAGCCAGCCATAGCAGTGGAAAAGAGAGTCCAAAGCAATACATACAAGAATCTTCAAGCTTGGAAAGTAAAACGGTCCAAACTAAGATGAGTTATTCCCTCCCTGTTTACCTGGGGCCCGGGGGGGGACGGAAGAAGAGAGGCGAAACAAAACTAGGTCAGACATAAGTCTCGTAAGTCCAGTGATTTTCAGTATGTAAATAGGTAATAGTAACATGACATGAATAAACTAAATCTAAGACAATACCGTGATAACAGGGATAACAAGATAACATAGGATTAGCATAAGATATGATCAGGCAAGATAAGCAGAATGCGCTTCGGTTCTTTATCTGATTTCCTATTTTCTCTGCACCAACTAACCAGTATCCTAACTAGTGTCTTTTATAGAATGATCTGTATCTCCTACTAGTGTCCCAATTAGTATCCTGTGAAAAAGGATCTATATCCCCTACTAGTGTCCCAACTATTATCCCGTGTTATATAATAAAGTGATCCCAACCCCGCAATTGTGGTAGCCTTCAGGTGTACATCTAGTATGAGGATCTTACCTTAATCAGCCTAATTGCCATGAAGATGTTAGATGTACCCTTACTACCCTACTTGTATTAATTTTCCTTGTGTCTGTGCCAGTCGGCCCTCTCTTGCGTGTAGATACCCTGTGTTGGTCCCACCATAAGGTGTTTCAATCCCTGTGATAGCAACCCGACACGATTCAAGATGCACAGTGTATACTACTGATGCCCAGTGCCTGCTTTTCCACTCCGGAGCATGTGCACGCCCATACTCCATCGGAACTACACTGCTGCACCCCTTGCCGCTATTTTGACCGCTTAAAATCAGCCCTGTAATCGTGCCCCACCCTGCCTAGTTCAGGGTACCATGATACATCTATGTGGGGTACTGATGAAATGGGTCCCCGTTACTAGGGTTTCCTACTGGTTAAGATTGTGGGCCTATATATACAAATATTACCCACCTACACGCGATGTACTTAACCCTCCCACTGATTCAAACATGTTTATTTAACGGTTAAGTTTGTGGACCTATATATACTAATATTACCCACCTACCCAAAGTTTACTTAACCCTCATACTTATCAAGTCAATCTGTATTATTGGTTAAGCTTGCCTTAACCCTATCCACTTTGTTCATGTACTATTGGTTAAGTGTTGTCCATTCATGTTAACTTAACCTCCCCACACATCATGTTGTATTGGTTAAGTGTTTCCTATTAACTTAACCCTGTTCATTCATCATGTTATATTGGTTAAGTGTTTCCCCTTAACTTAACCCCACTCGTTCATCATGTTATAACAGTTAAGTGTTCTAAATTTACTTAACCATACCTTCTTGTCTAATTAACATGTTATGGCGGTTAAGTATTCTAAATTTAGTTAACACCACCTTCTTGTCTAATTAACATGTTATAACGGTTAAGTGTTCTAAATTTACTTAACCCCATGCTATAACGGTTAAGTGTTCTAAATTTACATAACCCCACCTTCTTGTCTAATTAACATGTTATAACGGTTAAGTGTTCTAAATTTACTTAACCCCACCTTCTTGTCTAATTAACATGTTGTAACGGTTAAGTGTTCTAAATTTACTTAACCCCGCCTTCTTGTCTAATTAACATGTTATAACGGTTAAGTGTTCTAAATTTACTTAACTCCACCTTCTTGTCTAATTAACATGTTGTATTGGTTAAGTGTCGCCTATTCATATGTTACTTAACCTTACCATTCTTAGCATGTCCATTTATTGGCATTAATTAATTTATTAATGCCCCAACCTCTCACATTATAACCGTTGTTTGCGGTTGCTGGATGTGCCAGACGGTTCTGGGCAGACTTCTACCGCAAACTCATTCTAACCTCGAGTTTTGGCCTAAATGCGCTAACCTCTCACATTAGATCGGTGTTGTTGCGGTCATTGAATGTGTCGGGCGGTTCTGGGCAGTTTTACACCGCAACTCAATTTAACCTCGGGTTAGGCGTGTTTATCTTTTAGCCAAATTACATATTTACCATACATGTCCAAGTCTTGATTTTACATGCTAATTATCCCAATTTCACAAAACTAGTCATGTTTCAATTCTCAAGTTATACCCACCAAATTCAATTACAAGTTATTAATCAAAATAGGCTACACCCAATCTTTAAATTAATTTACATATGTTCATATGTAAATTATCCACAAGTGTTGTCAATTCAAGTCATTCACCATTTACCTTCTAAATTATGTCCCTAATTCTAGGTATACAAATTTTACCATTTCATGCTACTAATCATTTAGATGATTATGAGCCAACCTATGCCAATAACATGCAGTTTAATATTTTTCCCCAATGTCTCCCCCGTTATTCGTTCGCATAATTCACATAGAACGTTAGGCTCGCAAATTAACCTAACTTATAAACAAAAGGGAAAAGAAAGGGACATGTAACACTCCAACAGGCATAAACAATATAGATCAACATGCATAGTATAAATTTGGGATAGAACGACATAAACTTAATTAAGCACATGAACGTGATCTTACATTTAAATTAGATCCAATTAACATGCAAACTAGCATTGATCTAATTGTATAAGCATGAACTTATATAGATCTTAAACATGGGTACTAGCTTGGATCTAAACATGTAAGCATGTATGAACATAACTTAGCATGTAACTTACATACATAAAAGAACCAAAAATTTAATATGACATGATTGGTTCAATGGTATCAGTCCCAATAGTCTCATAGGCAAGATAGGTTTTACTACGTCAGTCATAACAGTCCAATAGGCATGATAGGTCTTACTATGTCAGTCATAACAGTCCAATAGGCATGATAGGTTTTACTAGTCAGTCACAACGGTCCAATAGGCATGATAGGCTTTTCTATGTCAGTCACATCCGTCTTATAGGCATAAGCAAATTCATAATTGACAAGAGGATAGGCACAAATAGAATTAGGCATAGTTCTAGATCCGGTTATTACAGTCATGATTTTCTTATTAAGTGTTCACATCTAAACAATAACTATACTTACAGAAAAGAGACGGATCTTGATTTCTGGGATCTGATTTCTGAATTTGAAAAGCTATCCTTTGATGTAGACGTTTGATTTGATGTTCTTCTTAATCGATTACTAGTTTTGGATTTTATTTAGAAGATAGAAGAGGCTAGGCTAGCTTGAAGACGAACAGCATGACGACTTCATAGAATGAGTTCTGGGGTTGAGATTTGGGGTGATTATATAGAAGTCTAGGTTTAATTCTAGCCTTTAAATTAGTCTAGGAGAAATCAAAGCCATCAAATCAAAGAGAAGTGTCATCCAACCAACCGTACCATAACGCATATGCCCTAATACCTCAGAAATCAATCATTGGCCAATCAGAGAAGGCCACGTTCGAAAAAACAATCCTTGACCAACAAAAATGCGCCACGTGCGCCACATGATGCATACACGTCATATATATATACATATATATTATATATATATATATATTCTTTTTATCTATCTTCCTAGTTAACCATTTTCACACTAAACCACTTTTTGAACTGCGTCCACACTAAGCCACTTTTTAGCCATTCCCCTAAAACAAAAATATGGTGTTGGCGGGGATCGAACTCTGCACCTCATATATGCAAGTCACATGTTCTAACCAAATGATTTACTAAGTATTTTTCTTACAAACCTTAGGACAATGCTAAAAATTATTCTTTTCTCATTCCTCTTTTTCATGTTTTGCTGCAAAATTTAATTTAAAGATATCTTCTTTATTTTAAATCGGTTTTATGCAAACCATAGGTCTAAATTGACTAGAAAATCGCCACGAACGCAATGACGCTAATTTCGTGACCAAATTGCTGAAGCTCTTCAAATTTTTCTTTTTTAATTGTTTGTATGCGTTTCTTCCCATTTCATGTATTGCACTTAATTAACTTATTACATGAAATATTTATTGTCATTATTTAATTTTTCTCTTAAATATATCTATGTATATAATATATATATATATGCATATTTCCACTTTTAAAATTAAGTATTCTTTAATTCGTTACTTTAACATTCACAGTAAATACGGGGTGTTACATTCTCCCCTCCTTTAAAGGATTTCGTCCCCGAAATCTCTAAGTTAAGAAGAATGTATCCAAACATCCAACATCCATCTACTCAACCATCAATCAAAGGCATCCATTGTCCTTAAAAAGATTTTCTAATGCTTTCATGTTCATATGCATAGTGTGTGTATATGTCCTTATCTAATGCAAAATCAGGCGGTTTACTGATTCAATTGACCTCCTTAATGCAAATTATGTCAGTACTACGAGTCCATCAAGTATGTAATTATTTCTAATCATACTTTATAACTTCTACATGAGTGCTCAATCATTCATACAAATGCAATATCCATATGATAACACATCAAGTTTCAATCCACATATATACACATATATGCATATGCAATATGAAAGTGACTCAGCCGATCTAGTACCTAGTGTGTGTGTGTGTGTGTATGCATCCACGAGCAACCACTAGCAACCATCAATCATAACATGTTTCAAATACATGTTTACATCCATTGGCTTCTACCTAAGGATCGAGGATAGGATCGAGAGGATATACTTAAAAGATAAAGACTAGCATCCAAATAAACTTAACAGAAAAAGAGAGATCAAGGATAGACCCTAAAAAGGGTATGATGCGCGTATCTAGTCTTCAGTCTTCGAAGTCGCATCTTCTTGAGCTTCCCTTAGATGCAAAGCATGTTCTTCCTCATTCGTAGAGAAAACCAAAATATCATCTATGCATAAGCGAAGTGAACCATCCGCCTTTGTAGCGAGAACGAATGGAGCACCCCACTTAGAAATACTTCACCTTATGAACCCTTTTTCAAGTAACTCTTTTACTTGTTTACTGAGCCCTTCCTTTCCCTTGGATTCATGTGTCATACAGGTAATGCAACTGGCTTTGCATTGTCAACTAGATATATGCGTAAGTCTACCTCGCTTTTTAGGGGACAAACCCCTAACCTAATCAAAAACATCTGCGTACTCATAGACTACTCCAACGGATCGTAAATCATTGATAGATGCATCAAGTGATTCTAGGTAGCTAAGACAAACTGATCCCTTAGGATCACACGAAATCTCGGGGGTATTCCTGAGGCAAGTCGAAAGTCTAACTACCCTCCTTTCACAATTATTAGCTAACCAATCCATGCCTAGAATCAACCCATAGCCCATGAAACCAAAAACATAAGCATTACACTTAGACTCAATACTTAATATAGTTATTCTCAAATCCTCAAAAACCAAAGATAAAAGAGAAGAACCACAAATTGGATTTGAGACAATAATGGGATCTTCTACTATACGAGTACTGAGGTGCATAGACTCAACTATGGAAGCAGCAATAAATGAATACGAAGCGCTAAAATCAAAAAGATTACTAACAGGATGATCAAAAAGAAAAACTAGAATTTTTCAATAGAAACTCTACTTCCTCTCTCTCAGGTACGCTGGCTGTGAGAGCATGCACTTGCCCTCCTGAAAATCATGTCCTTTGTTCTTGCCCTTGTCCTTAATTATATGACCTGTTATACCATAATAACGACACTTCCTCTTGTCTTAGAATTTTCTATTCTTTCCTCCTTTGTGAACCAAGTCCATATCCGTGAGTTTCTCGTCCTTGGGTTGTGTTCCTTAGCCAAACTCCCTTATTCTCATCTTTTCCATCTTTGTGTAACTTGTTGACAAGTCTCTTGAAAGCTGCCGCCATCGCATGGAAAACCCTACAAAGCTTGAAAGAAAATTAGCCACGGGTGAAACTACTACGGCTATATATGGAAGTTGGGCACTTCTTCGCCCTTTGACAGGTGTCATAGTCTCATCAAGCCTACGGAACCATGCCACGATGAGGTTACCTACCAGAAAGCCGGGAGCCACAGAGACTCAGTAAAGAAGGAAAACAAGGATTCAAACAGAGGATCAAAAGATAGTGCATATGGCTTTGGGGAATATGCCTTTAAAACAAAACTTTTCTTTAGAAAATGCTTCTTTTAAAACTGTCTTGAAAATAATTTTTCAAATCTTTTATCTGATCTGGTAACCTTCAGCTCTGATACCACGTGTAACATCCCACCTCCGTTACTGTCACTCACAAAGGGAATGCATTAACTTCAGTGCAGCGTCATAAGTGTATAGAACAGATAAATTACAAAACAAACAAAATTTAATTTAAAGATATCTTCTTTATTTTAAATCAGTTTTCTGCAAACCATAGGTTTAAATTGACTAGAAAATTGCCACGAACGCAATGACGCTAATTTCGTGACCAAATTCCTAAAGCTCTTCAAATTTTTCTTTTTAATTGTTCGCATGTGTTTCTTCCCATTTCATGTATTGCACTTAATTAACTTATTACATGAAATATTTATTGTCATTATTTAATTTTTCTCTTATGTATACATTATATATGCATATTTCCACTTTTAAAATTAAGTATTCTTTAATTCGTTACTTAACATTCACAGTAAATACGGGGTGTTACAGGTTTGTAGTAAGACGTTGAGTCGAACCGCATGCAACAATGTTCCTGATTTTGGTTGACCCATCGGTTGGACTTGTTTTGGAGCTAATTGTCCATGGTGCTGTGCCGTTCCCTGGACTAGAGGCAAACTAGTCGGTCGTTTTTTGGTCTTGGCTAGGGTCGACCTACAAATCCGAAGCTATGAAAGCTCTAGTTAAACCTGGAAGTGATTCCCATGGTTGTGGCCGATCGGGAAGTAAAGTTGAGCCAGGAGGAATGTGACGACCGCCCACAGCCCCTGCACTATACATAAAGAATAATGCGCTGAAAGACATGCCAAACAGCAATGGGCAATCATCATGGTATGATAACATAATCAAAACCTATTGTAACTCACAACGCAAGGTAAAAATATAATAGAACATATACAGTATGTAGTAATAGTGAAGCAGAAAACATTAGACTTTCGTAACAACTAGAAAGTAATATCCATACACTTGTGAATAGTGTTTATAAAAATTGCCTCACTACATCACTGAGAGAATAACAAATAGAGGAAATCCAAATACTATATAGTAAAAAGATAGTACGCCAACCTCCTGCTCGACTCCGAACAGCTACATCGTCCATACTAAGCAATCACCTGTCACCTGCCACCTAGTCTGCCCATCCAAAAATGGACGAACAGCCCAAGGTAATAAGAGGGAAACATAAATCCTTGAGTCAGACAACAATCTTAGTGAGCGATAAAACAACTAACAAACTTCATCAATAAAGTATACGAGAATAGGTAGATTAACAAACCAATCTACCAAACACCAGAGAAGAACTCAACTCCCGTCTTCCCCACATCGGACAATGATAGCCTTTACATTAAACAATTCAACCACACACCTATGGAAACCAGATCACCCATTCAATCATGGTAAAGCACTCACCTCATCCAGATTATATATCCCATGTAAACCATCCTAATCGAATTTTAACATCCCTCAAGCACAAGCCCCAGAGGCCTAAACCAATATCAGACAAGCACCCAAGGAACATTTCCTTTGACGTTGGACGATCTACATGAGATAATACAAACAAATCAACCAAATAATCAAACAATGATTGACTCTGGCTATCACCTCCAATCTTGCATCGTTAATCGTATGACAGCCCATTATGACTACCATATGTCAAGGGCTAATGGTATCCCCAATTCTAGCATAACTCCATACGCCTTCACGACTCGTATGTTTGTCTTCTCAATTCTCGACAACTAGGCCCTTCACGACTGCCCATGGTATGAGGCCCTTCATGACTACCCAAAGTACTCCTGCTTTGATTCTGCTAGAACTTACGATAATGATAATCTCTCGGGCTTCGCATCTCTAGCCATCAACTCAGCTGACTATTCATTAACTCAATCCCCCCTTGAGTATCCATTATCCATGAACTCAAAACACCCTTGAGTCGCCTTCTCATTCGTTGCTTACACCGATCAATGAACATATTCAACCCTTCGAACCTTCGAACTTGAATTTCCTTCGAAGTCACACCATCACCGAACCAAATTACATCACTACGCTGCGGCTAGGGTTCGGGGGATAGCCCATCCTTTTGAAGCACTGACCGACCGATCCTTCTCCAGAATACCCACCGAATGGCACCCTTAAGCACACACCAATCGGTCTCCCAAAGCACACAGGCCGATCGGTCCACTAAAGCACAAACACACACCGATCGGTCACCTAAAGTGTGCACACACTGATTGGTTCCCTGGACATCCACCGACCAGTCTTCCTGAAGCAACCCTACCGATCGGCCTCCCTGAAGCAATCCTACCGATCGGCCTCCCTAAAGACAACCTAACGATCGATCCTCCCTTGGAGCACAATGATCGGTCCTCCTCTGGGGCTCCGATCGTTCATCCCCCTGGCTTGTTCTCCAAGCCACTCCACAACCGATCCTTCCTAACCGATCGGTCTACTGTACAGCACCATTCCTACTCCAGTTTCAACCAAAACTTCGCCAAATGACAAATTCGACGAAACCAACTCATCCAATACATCCAATACAATCATAAGCATGTTATGGAACCACTAACATCATGAAAATGACAATTATCATCAAATTATGCAAATTCACCAAAAATCATGATAAATGAACATATGATCTAAATTGCGAATCTAACTTGCAAAAACATATGACATGGCATAGGAATTACTGATTTAAACTTGCTAAATTAGATGATAGGGCAATTCATATGAAACTGAACTTAACATGGTATAGATCTATGGTAAAACACTTGAATTTAATGAAAAACATGATCAAACATTCATATACTTCATTGAATCCATGTGAGAGATGTAAATCACTCACCAATTCTCCCAAACAAACTAAAATCAATGTAATACGATTCCGGACATCAAGCAATTCGAACCAAACCCCTTGATCCGATGAATTCCCACTTTGAATGATGTAGATCTAGCTTAAATGGTGTAGATCTTCGATTTCCTTCCTTAGATTTTGATTTTTAATGGTGGAAAGGTGTTAGAGGAAGGAGGAACATAGGCCACCAAATGAGAGAACAGAGAAACTAAACCATTTCCCATATCTCTCACCCTATATTTATAGATTCCACCAGCCCACTAATGGGCCTTCCCAAATCAGCTCATTGTGGCTTCCAAAACATGAACAACCAACTAAAAAAACTTAAAACAGCGATTCCTCCCAAACCGCTGAGCCAAATCTTTAATGTAACCACTCTATGGAAAGACAGTCATCATTTCCTTTCCAATGGCACAGGTCTTACCAGCTAATTCATTTGAAGTCAAAAGTTGTGCTTTGTACAAGACTAATAAGGGCAAAATGATCACAAAAAAGGTTGGTAAAAATTATGGACATGTCTTACATCTCCATAAACAACATATTAAAATATGAGAATGATCCAACCGTTAGGGAATAAAATAAAAATATTTTATGATCTCCCGATACATAAAATGTGGGTTGTTACATTCTCCCCCCTTAAGAACTTCGCCCTCGAAATTCCAAGCAAACCCAAGCAACCACAATAATTCTGCATGCCTATCATCCATGAGAAACCAATTCTATCATTCAACTAGCAACTATCAAGCCATGCATCCATAGCCTTATCCTAGCATGCGGAATTCTATCAAACAACAACAAGATACAACGATATAGCGATGATACAATTTTAAAGGGTCCTACCGAAAAAGAGTTCTTGATGAGTCACCCTCATGCTCTCTTCTGTCTCCTACGTACAATCTTCACCATCCTAACTCCGTTGTACCTTGACTAGCTTAACCGTCTTCCTCCTAAGTTGTTTCGTGTCATTCGTCACAACACGAAGTGGCTTACGAGGTTTTGCAACTGCGGTTTCTACTTCTAGGTCATCGCTCTAGAGATACCACCACATTCGAATCATGCACTAACTTCCGTAGAAACAACAAATGAAACACATTATGCACACTTGACATCTTCTCAATTAACTCCAATCTATATGCGAGCATTCCAATTCGCTCGACTATCGTAAATGGTCCAACGAACCTAGGATCTAACTTTCCTTTACTTTCGAATCGAACCACATGCTTTAATGGCGAAATCTTCACGAAAACCATATCGCGAATATCAAATTCCAAACCTTTTCGATGTTTATTAGCATAACTCTTTTGATGATCTTGAGCTGTCTTCATTTGTTGTCGAACGATCTCGATACAATCTGAGATCTCTCTAATCATTTCAGGCCCAAGTATCAGTTTATCTCCAATCTCTAACCAACAAACATGAGAACTGCATGGCCTCCCAAACAACCCCTCGTATGGTGCCATCCCGATACTAGACTGGTAACTATGTTATATGCAAACTCAACTATATATTCTTCCCATGATCCTATGAAGTCTAACACACAAGCCCTCATGAGATCTTCCAAAACTCGATTAACCCTCTCAGTTTGACCATCGGTTTTGTGATGACAAGCCGTACTTAAACACAACTCGGTTCCCAAAACTTCTAGCAAACTCTTCCAAAATCCACTCATGAACAATGGATCTCGGTCACTTACTATGCTTTTCGGGATACCATGAAATCGAGCTATCTATTTCACATAAAGTTCAGCCAATTTCAATGCCGTCTTAGTCGACTTGACAAGAATGAACCTTGCACTTTTGATCAAGCGGTCCACATGACCCAAATCCCCTCGTTTTCTTCCCTAGTCCTAGGTAGTCAATCAACAAAATCCATTGATACTTGCTCCCAATTTCACGTAGGAACTTCCAATGGCTGAAACCAACCACTCGGCTTCTTTTGTTCATCTTTTACTAACTAACAGTTCATGCACTTGGAAATGAACTTTCCAATATCTAGCTTCATCCCCTCTCAGTAGTAGACTCGCTTATTGCGACCGGGATGAATTATCAACTTCGCGTGATGACATTCCCTCAGAACCTAATCTCTCAATTCGTCGATATCAGGAATAGCCAGTCGTCCTTGCTTTCGAAGCCAACATTCTCGATTGACTTCGGACTCATTATCTTCTGATTCCAGTTTCTGAATAAACTCGACAAGCTTACATCTCGCTTTTGGCTCTCACCAATCCTTTCGATAAGAGTAGATCTTACCGATAAGCTTGCCAACATTTCAGGTTCCAACTCACATCGTGGCCTGAAATCGAATCTTGCTAAATACTCAAGGCTCTTCCATTCCAAAAACATCGGTCCCAAGCTTAGATGTCTTCAACTCAATGCATCTGCCACTACGTTACATTTGCCCGAAGTATAGGCTATACCAAAATCATACAATGCCAGAAACTCCAACCATATTTGTTGCCGAAGATTCAAATCCTTTAGGGAGAAAATATACTTCAATGACTTGTGATTCGTAAACAACTCAAATCAAACTTCCAGCAGGTAATGTCTCCACATCTCCAGAGCAAATACAATCGTTGCCAACTCTAAATAATGAATCAGGTAATTTCTCTCATGTGGCTTCAGCTATCGATGTGCATAGACCACAACCTTATCCTTCTGCATTAGCACTGCTCCAAGTCCATTACCACAATGCATCGGTATACACAATCATCTCTTCATTCCCACTTGAAATGGTTAACACAGGAGCACTCGTTAGTATCTTCTTTAGGATCCCAAATACTTGTTCACACGTTGCATTCCATGTGAACACTTGGTTCTTCTTCGTGAGTCCTGTCAATGGTGCATCTATCTTGGAGAAATCGTTGATAAACCGTAGGTAATAACCAGCCAACCGAAGGAAACTTCTCACATCCATTGCATTCTTAGGTCTATCCCAGTCCTAGATTGCTGCCACTTTAACGGGGTCAACCGCTATCCCATTTCCAGAAACAACATGGCCTAAGAACCTCACTTCGCTCTTCTAGAAGTAACACTTTGAAAACTTAGCCTTCAGCTGATGTTTTCGTTTGATTTCCTACACAGCTTGCAAGTGCATCTTGTGTTCCTCCTCATTCCTAGAGTAAACTAGAATATCATCCATGAACACAAGCACAAACTTGTTCAGTTGATCTCTGAACACTCTATTCATAAGATCCAAAAATAATCTGGCGCATTAGTCAACCCAAATGGCATCATCAACCATTCGAAGAACCCAGATGGTTTCCTAAAAGCAGTCTTTGGCACACTATCCTTCGCCACCCTCAACTGGTGAAATCCCATTGCCAAATCAATCTGAGAAAATACTTTGGCTTAGTGAAGCTGATCAAACAAGTCATCAATCCTTGGAAACAGATACTTGTTCTTCTTAATTATCTTGTTCAACTCACGGTAGTCCACACACAATCTCAACGAGCCATCTTCCTTGGTTGCAAATACGACCGGTGCACCCCATTCGGAAACACTTCTCCGAATGAAGCCCTTTCCTAGAAGGTCGCGAACTTGCATCTCCAACTCTCGTTGTTCCTTTGGCGCCATTCATCTAAGAGGCACAACGATTGGTCTAGCACCCTCTACCAAATCAATCCTAAAATCGATCTCTTGATGCGGCGGCAACCCTTTGACCTCTCAAAGACATCTCATACTCATTAGCGATTAGCATAGATGTCAAGTCTTCTTGTGGAATCCCAAGCGAATATAGATAGCTCGCGAAGACCCCGTCTTCGTGCTTACATCTAATCAACACATCTCGCCCTTCCACATCCCCGACCCTTACCTCTAGCTTCTCATAATTCCCCCTTGCCGCATACCTCTTGAGCCAATCCATGCCCCATATGATCCCAAACCCAACGAAGTTAAGAATAAAGCAATCACACACAAAAGAGAAACTATGACTCGACAACACTAGACCATGACACAACATGCACAAACTGGACGAACCCCCAACTGGATTTATCACGATCAATGGTTTATCATAAATCTTGGGTTCCAAACCCAAGTGACACACGAGCTCATTGCAAATGAAAGAATGTGATGCTCCAGTATCGAACAAAACTCGAACCGAAACACCTAGGACAGAAAGAGTACCTTGAACGATGACACCCTTTCCCTTTTCCTATGAAGTAGGAGCTCTCGAAAAAGATGGCATGGCTTCCAAATCATATGCCTTCACAATCTGCTTCCCTTTAGCTGGTTCTGGGCAGTCCTTCTCAAGATGTCCTGTTTTGCCACAATTGTGACACTTCTTCTCAACCTTTGGATTCTTGCACTCATTAGCAAAATGGCCTTTCTATTGCCAGTTAAAGCAAACCACCTTAGTCTTAAGCTTCTTCTGGCCATCCTTTCCTTTCTGCTATTGCTGCTTCCTCCTTATTATTACCACCCTCCTGTGGTTTTTGAGCTTCCTTGATTGCAGCGACATCATTTGTTTCCTTAGGAAACAAGCTCTCATGGCGAACAACTTTTTCCACGAGCTTCTCAAATGAATCATCAAGGTGATTCAACAACGGTCTTCCTATGTAGGCATGCAGACCCATAACAAACTTCTTGTTCTTTTGATAGGGTGTATCAATGTATGAACGAGCATACCTGGACAAGGCTTCAAAGTTAGAAATATAGTCAAGCATAGGATGATCATTTTGCTTCGATTCCACAAATTTCTTGAATAAAGCAAATTTCTGAGTTGTGGAGAGAAAATTTTCTTCGAACCTAGCCCGGAATTGTTCCCATGAAATCTCTTCCTCTGGAGTCTCGAGTGTAACAGAATTCCACTATCCCATGGCCCTGCCTTGTAGTTACCTTGATGCAAGCTTTCTCTTGGTTGCATCATCCAATCCGAAGTCTCCAAAGATATGAACACATGAATCCATCCACCTTTGAGCCTCCTCAGCTGGCTCAAATCCTTAGAATGGTCTCCATCCTAGAGATGTATAATCTTTGCATAGCTTTGAAAAATCCACAGCTCTAGGAAACTAGACTCCTACATCTACCATTGCCGCCACTCGAGCGGGGACCCTTTGCATGAATGCCTCCATCATGGCTTCAAACATGGTAGGGTAGTCTGGTTCACCGCCATTTCCCCATGCAGTATTAGGTACCCTAGCAGCGTGTCTTGATGGTCGTCTACTAATTCTAAATCTGCAATTTAGAATAGTTACCCACTTCCAAGAAAAATTGCAAAAGGAACACAACCGCTACTACTATATATGCTAATATATATAATAAGCATCCAACTGAAATGTACAAGTACGTCTCTCATACGAAATTACGCCTTCGAATTTTGGCTAAAATAAATAACCAGAGCTCTGGTACCAAATGTGACGACCGCCTACAGCTCCCGCACTAAAAAAGAAGAATGCACTGAAAGACATTCCAGGAAGCCATGAACGATCATTATGGTATGATAACACAATCAAAACCTATCGTTACTCACAACGCAAGGATGAAATGTAATTGAACATATACAACAGGTAGTAATAGTGAAGTAGAAAACACTAGACTTTTGTAAAAACTAGAAAGTAATATCCATACACTTGTGAATAGTGTTTATACAAATTGCCTCACTACATCACTCAGAGAATAGCAAACAGCGGAAATCCAAATACTATATATTAAAAAGATAATACGCCAGCCTCCTGCTCGCCTTTGAACAACTACATTGTCCACACTAAGCAATCACCTGCAACCTAGTCTGCCCATCCAAAAACGGATGAATAACTCTAGGTAATAAGAGGGAAACATAAAACCTTGATTCAGACAACAGTCTTGGTGAGCTATAAAACAGCTAACAAACTTCATCAATAAAGTATACGAGAATAGGTAGATTATCAAACCAATCTACCAAACACCAAAGAACTCAACTCCCGTCTTTCTCACATTAGACAGTGATAGCCTTTACATTAAACAATTCAACCATACACCTATGGAAACTAGAACACACATTCAATAATGGTAAAGCACTCATCTCATCCAGATTACATATCCCATGTAAAACATCCTAATCGAATTCAACATCCCTCAAGCACAAGCCCAAGAGGCCTAAACCAATATAAGACAAGCACCCGAGGAACATCTCCTTTGACGTTAGACAATCTACATGAGATGGTACAAACAATTCAAACAAACAATCACACATCCATGACTGACTCTGGCTATCACCGCCTATCCTGCATCACTAATCGTATGATGGCCCATCATGATGGCCATATGTCAAGGACTAATGGTAACCCCAATTCTAGCACAACTCTATATGCCTTCACGACTCGCATGTTTGTCTTCTCAATTCTCAACAACTAGGCCTTTCACGATTGCCTAAGGTACGAGGCGCTTCATGACTACCCAAAGTACCCATGCTTTGAGTTTGCTAGAACTTATAATAATGATAATCTCTCGGCCTTAGCATCTCTAGCCATCAACTATGATGACTATTCATTAACTCAAGTTCCCCTTGTGTATCCATTATCCACGAACTCAAAACACCCTTGAGTCATCTTCTCATTCGTTGTTTTACACTGATCAACAAACAAATTCAACCCTTGGAACCTTCCGACTTGAATTTCCTTCGAAGTCACACCATCACCGAGCCAAATTACATCACTGCGCTGCGACTAGGGTTCGGGGGATGGCACATCCTTTTGAAGCACTAACCGACCGATCCTTCTCCAGAATACCCACCGACCGACCCCATGAAGCACATATCGATGGTTCTTCCAGAGCACACACGCCGATCGGTCCTCTAAGTCATAAACACACATTGATCGATCCCCTGAAGCGCGCACATACATCGATCGGTCCCCTGAAGCGTGCACACACCGATCAGTTCCTTGGACATCCACCGATCAGTCTTCCTGAAGCAACCCTACCGATCGGCCTCCTTGATACAACCCTACCGATCGGCCTCCCTGAAGCAAAACTACCGATCGGCCTCCATGAAGCCAACCTACCGATCAGTCCTCCCCTTGAGCGCACCGATCGGTCCTCCTTTGGAGCATACCGATCGGTCTTCCTCTAGGGCACCGATCGGTCATCCCCTGGCTTGTTCTCTAAGCCACTCCATAACCGATCCTTCCTGACCGATCGGCCCACTGTACATCCCTAATCCAACTCCAATTTTGACCAAAACTTTGCCAAACGACAAATTCGACGAAACCAAATCATCCAATACATCCAATACAATCATAAGCATGTTATGAAACTACTAACATCAAGAAAATGATAATTATAATCAAATTATGCAAATTCACCAAAAATCTTGATAAATGAACATATGATCTAAGTTGTGAATCTAACTTGCATAAACATATAAAATGGCATAGAAATTACCTGTTTAAATGTGCTAAATTAGATCATAGGATGATTCATATGAAAATGGACTTAACAAGGTATAAATCTATGGAAAACACTTGAATTTGATGAAAAACAAGATAAAACATTCATATACTTCATTTAATCCATGTGAGAGATGTAAATCACTCACCGATTCTCCCAAACAAGCTAAATTCAATGTAATACATTTCCGAACAGCAAGCAATTTGAACCAAACCCCTTGGTCTGATGAATTCCCACTTCGAATGATGTAGATCTAGCCTCCAATGGTGTAGATATTTGATTTCCTTCGTTAGGTTTTGATTTTTAATGGTGGAAATGTGTTAGAGGAAGGAGGAACATAGTCTACCAAATGAGAGAATAGAGAAACTAAACCATTTACCATATCTCTCAACCCCTATTTATAGTTTCCACCAGCCCATTAATGGACCTTCCCAAATTAGCCTATCATCGCTCCCAAAATCTGAACAGTCTATTGAAAAACCTTAAAATAGCGACTCCTCCCAAACCTTCAGCCAAATCTTTAATGTAACCACTTTACGGAAAGACAATCATCATTTCCTTTCCAGTGGAATAGGTCTCACCACCTGGAACCTAAGTCAAAAGTTATGCTTTGTAAAACACTAACAAAGGCAGAATTGTCACAAACAAAATTGGTCAAAGTTATGGACATGTCTCACATCCCCATAAACAATATATTAAAATATGAGAATGATCCAACCTTCAGGGAATAAAATAAAAATATTTTATGATCTTCCAATACATAAAACGTGGGTTGTTACAAGGAAGCAAAGGTGTCGACCGATCTAGGGCTTGGTTTTCCGTAGATCGAAGATCAATTGTTTACCTAGCCTCGCCCAGTGGAGGAAATGATGCTGGAATGTGAGGTCTCTTTTCCATCCGAGCGAGGAAGTTGTTCATCACCCCCCGCTGATGTTTAAGGAGTTCACCCTGAGATGCCATCTGATTTATGAATTCAACCAATATTTTACCCATATCGTCCCTGATAAGGTATTGGAACGTCTCTTCATGGGAGGAAGCCTCATGGCTCGCCTCCGTTGCTACTGCTTCTGTTGCATCTACAGGTACCGGTTGGGAAGATGAAGCATCCTTCTTCCACTTATTTTCCATCATTGGCTTAGAAATTGCTGAACGCAGTCGAATGTCATAGATTATGTCTGCACATTCCCCTACCTGGCACGCCAAAGTGTTGACATCAAAAGTTGTTCTAGCGACGATCAACCCCTAATCATGTGTAGATTACACACGAGGAACAATCATATAATACAGAAAAGTAAATAAAGACAGGGAACACACAGGGTTTTTATAGTTGTTCAGCAAAGTCGGTGCCTACGTCCACTTTATATTTATCGACTTTTTTTATTACAAAGTACCATGGATTTTTTGATGGCTAAAAGTAGAGATTACAAGATTGTTGTTTTGTTTGGAGCGCATGGTTGGATATTTCCAGTATACCGATTGTAGGTTAGAAGTGGAGATTTCAACATGCTTTTCCATTTTCAGCAATGGTGTATTTATAGGTGAAGAAGGTGGCTTGAGCTAGGTGCCACGTGGCTTGCCTCTTTTGCAGAATTTGGATACATGGAGCTTGACCCGGTGGAATAGTTGCAGCGGGGGGACCCGGTCTACTGTTGATTAATAGTTCTCTCAAGAATTGTGGCTTGCGTGGCACTTGAACTATGGTGTATCAAAAGTAGAGTTTTGGCTGGAAACGTTGAACATTTAGATTGCCTTGAGAATCGGCCTTCGCTAGAGATCGGGTGACTCATCTGGATATCTCCGAGTAAATTTGATCGATCCAATTTTTGAGAAGAGGTAGACTCGGTTGACTAAAGGGGCGATTATGCTGGGAAGAGATATATTACCGCTTGAGGGAAATTAGCTCGGGCCGAGCATTTCTTGGACATTCTGGAATAAAGGGCTATCCGTTGGAATCGGTCGGTACTGGATGGCGAACCATCGAGCATTGGGCTTTGATCCATTGAACCATGACAACTTTTGCCAAAAAATTGGTCAACACTTTGCCCTTCAAAATTTATCTTTCTTGGTAAAGAAAGTTGTGTTTTGGATGTTGCATCGGAGCTCAATGTGCGGATAGCTATGGTTGCATCGAACCATATTAAGGCTAGAAAAACGACGATCCCGATGGTTGTATTAAGGCCAGAATTCCGAGGATCAGTGTAGATCGTATTAAGGCCAGAAAACCAACAACCATCAAGGACCGTATTAAGGCTGGAAGTTTGTGGATGCCTGAGGAGAAGTCAGTCATTTTGAATTGGCATCGGTCAAATGACATTAGTAAAGGACAGGAATACGAGCTTTGAATCATGCTCGGTTTCTTTTGGTAAGACGGTATAGTCTGGGGGAGGAGTATAAACCATGTTCTGATTAAAGAAATGGCGAGTATTAACCATACTTTAATACTTGTTTCACTTTTGGTGATGTGGGACAATATGATATTTCATTCAAAACTTCAACAACGTATCCCAAAAATAAACAAAAGGGCAGGTCAGTTTGCTGCCTTTAACCTCGATGACGGTTCACGACTTATAGATCTTACATGAGTTACTATGGAGTACATGCATTACATGTAAACCACTTCAGATACAGTTGATGTATAACTATTATTAATCTAAATTAATAATCGATGGATCAATTTTATGTTTAACTATATATTAATTATGAATTTTTGTTTATTATATAAACCCAATATATAGAGAGAATATAAGTTGATGTTATGTTAATCGTATATGAAAATCATGAACGGTGTCTATTACATAAACAGTTAGTCGACTTTATGTTAACCGTATGTTAATCACGAATTGTTTTTTATTATATAGACAGTCTCGGGGTGGTTGGTCCAAACGTATAGTACACTGGTATGATATACTCCTACAAATCTAGTAATTAGGATGCAAGCCATTCATCTGACATTCTTCCTTCGTATTTAACTAACATAGTCATTCAATTGTTTCTTTATATCCATCCAGTTGAGAGGTAGTAGTCCAGCACGCATTTTTTAAGTGTTATCCTTATCGATTTTTATATATAAAATAAGACTGAGATAGGAGGCTCAAACAAGATGTATTTTCCTTTTTCTCATGTATAAGAGTCTCGCGGGTTATTACCTTATATATATACCCCCATTTTGAGGACAATCAAATTTCTTTGGATATCGTTCCCTTAACATACTTATAGAAGCATGCTGTAGCGCATATGGGCACTTATCGTGTGATTGATGTTTTTATTCAGGTTATTGCTTTTGTACATATTTTGTTTAACACTTCTTTTGAACCAAAATAAAGCCATTATATTAGGGTATCTTATAGTGCTCGATGATGGGGGTTTGCTTTAAACTACAGACTATGTGATGTCTATACTTGATTGCTTGCAGGATGCACTTAATTCTTATGTAGAAATTGCATATTTACAATAGAAATGAATTAGAACAAATTATCCAGATTTACAAAAAGTTACAGTGAATTATGACAAGCATTATAATTCATAAGACATAGAAAAGTAAGAAAATTATTATGATAATTAAAATAGGAGGATCGTGATAAAAGAAGAATAATAAACCTATCATGATATTAGATATATCATTACTCTGTCAAAAACTGGATCAATAGGTTAGGCTCAAATCTAGGATTGAGCTAAGAATAAAAGTAAACATATAGTAGTAGATGGAATCCATTCTGGCCACCTCCCATTTCAAGTAGGATTTGATGGTCTTAGGAAGACCTGGCATGCTTAGGTGGAACCGAGGTTGTAAGAGGACAAAAGAATAAGGTTGGGTTGGGAAGCAAAACTACAGTTTGTTTATTAGGATTCAGAACCTGTCCAACCGTCTCCCCTTTAAGACAAGATATGATGGTTTTGGGAAAACCGAGCACATTTAGGTGGAACAACGGTATAAGAGGTCAACAGAGTTTGATTAGTGGTTTTATGAGCGTGCAAACTTTGATAGAGACTACTATGAGATGAGCTAGTTCACATGTCCTTTTGCTAGTAGGCTAGACCTACAAGTGGCATGTTACCACATGATGGTAGGTCACAAGATGATAACAGAAGATGGTAAGAGCCGATCAAAGGGTAAAATTAGGAAAACTAATTCGAACCAAAAGTATGCAAAATATTAAAAGTGCAACCATAATAGAAGAAACTTAGTTATAAGACTTATTATTAGAAACCATCTTATTTGTGCACATACATAAAGCTATTACTATGTCTATCCTTTTATATTACTTATCATGTTAGTAATTACTTTATCCACCAGACTTTATGTACGGTCTGTTATCTTTCTTCCCTTTTCTCTTCCACTACACCATAATGGTTATTTGGTAACCCGTATTTTTTTTTCAATTGCCAACACTTATTTTTGTTACAGGTTAGTGACAATAATATGTATCGTTGTGTTAAAAATGTGTTACCAAAAGTACATAATTATAATTTTTTTTATTGCTAACGCTTATTTGAGTTGGTAAGGCTGGCTCTCGAGGGAAAAACATAAACAAGCTCTTGTTATCTCTAATAACATATATTCCCTTTATTTATTCCGTTCTTAACGTTTTTCTCCATCTCGGCCGTTTTAGAAAAAAATACCAATTGGCTCCTCTACAAGTCGACTCCTCGACTTTAGATGCTGAGGGAATCACGCTTAAGTTCAGCTTCAGAGAACCAGTCCTCGACTTTGACGTTTGATTCGAGGGTACTTGTATTGGCTTCAGAGAATCACACTCAAGTTCGACTTTGATGTTAAACTTCGATGTTAGATTTGAGAATATTCAATTTTGAGTTAATCGATTTTGGCTCCAGGTAAGATATAGGAAAATTTTATTTATGTTTGATTAAATTGTAATGAAATTTCTATGAAGTTTGGTTGGAGTTAATTGATTTCTTCATTGTATTTTAATATTATACTATTATTCTTATACATTTCATTTTATTTTGGATTGTATATGGAAGGGTGTAACAGTGAGTGATTGTGAGGTTGGGCAGAAGTTGAATTCATCAAATGATGATAATGGGTTGTTGTGTGGTTGGGTGAAGCAGGAGTGTCAGAGTTAGACTATGGTGATGTGACTGTTTGGCATTGTTGTTGTTTTTATTTTTTAGTGTTCATTTGTGGTGATTTGACGAGGGGGCCGTTGAAGGTAGTATTGGTGAGTGGAAGTGTAATGGTAACTTGTAAATGGTTTTGAGTTGTAAAATGGTGATGTTGGTGAATGAGAAACTTGAATGTCATATAAATGATGGAGTTGTATTGGATGATGGAGCAGTTTCAGGGAGGTAGTTGATTATGTTTGTTTACATAAATGATGAAAAAACAACAACAATAGGTGTTTGTAAACAAGCATGTGTACCAGCGAACAAAAAACATTAATGCAATATGAATGCAATGTAACAATGAACACAAATAGAATGCACTTGAATCATTTGCAAAATGAAGGTATCAAATAGATAGGAAAATAGAGGAAACATAAATGAAAATTTTGTATATATTTATTTTTAAAGTTATAAAAGAAAATGTAATAGAGGATGCAAACAGATAACATAAAATGAAGCCAACGGGGAGTGCCTAAGTAAATAGAGAATGATGAATTGTGCGTAGAGATTATATACAACGTGCAACACAAAGATGCAATCAACATAAAATGCACTAAATGCAAAGATTTCAAAAATTACAACAAATGCAATGTGTTCCTATTTTTCTAAAAAAGTTAAAAATAACACATAATGGACATAGACAAAAGCATGTAAATGAAATTGATGGAATGCGCAAAATGAAATGGAAACTAAGCTCACTGACTTGGCGAACAGTGTGACCATCAAACAATAAAAAAAAACCTATACGTACAAAGTTGTATATTATATGAATTTGTTATTTATAAACATAAATACTTCACCCTTTCCTTTCTCAGTAACAAAGTTGTCAATTTTCATAAAAGTTGACAGAAGTTAAGTAGGATTTATTCTAATATCTTACCTATAACCAGAAAAAGTAAAAGCTTACAAATGCTTACATTGTTGTGTACACATATACATTAATAACCATCTATGCATTTTTGTATGTATGCATGCATGTATATGCCTAACTTTATTTTTGGATGTTCTATTTATTTCTAAACCACAATTTAAATCTTATTTTTTTTCTTCTAAACTTCCTAATAATCTTTGTACATTATTGTTTTTTGACTTATCTATGAAGAAAGTCCAAGGAACGTCAACACACTTATCCTCGCACTGTGTAACACCCCGTATTTTCTGTTAATGTTGTAATAACAAATTAAAGAACACTTAATTATAAATGAGAGAATCAAGGGAAAACATGAAAATTTCTTGACATAGATTGGTTCATGAAATGGTATATTTGGTATACCATTTATTGTGAGCATAATTAAAAGACTAATAATGGCATGATTTAATTAAGATTAATTTACATATATAATTAGACATATATAGAAAATATGTGAATTTAGAAAAGACGAATTATGACTCACTGTTGATTCATTAGGGGCTGAGTTGGCTGTTCTAGATAACTCTATCTTGTCTTAATGGTCTTGATTTATTCTGAGATGATCTGACGGCTCCTATTCAATCTAATCTCTATAAAAACAACCAAATACCTCACCCCTAAATCATATTAAAAATTGAACCTAGAGCCGTCATGCTGCCATTAGAAAACCTAGAGTAGCCGCCACTTGAAGCTAACATAGAGACGAACCAAACTATATCAAAACAATGATTGTCTACATCAAAAGGCGAGCATTTCAACTCCAGAAATCAAGACCTTCGTTCATTGTAAGCGCAGTTATCTTTTAGACGTAAATAAATCTAAGACGTGATTTGATATAAAGTGAAATTAGAATTATACCATGTTAATTCATATCGATTTATTGTGATGATTTTATCATGAATTGGAATGATTGTGGATTATTGGATTTGGTATTGGATCCATTTGAAACTATCAATATCATATGCAAGTTATGTGTTTCATGTAAAGATCGACGTGTATATGTTTTTATGCAAGTTGTAAGTTTTATATTAGATCCAAGTCAATATCTACATGTATATATTCCTATGTTTTATGTTAGATCCTTATGCTACATGATTAGATCCATATGTTCATATGCAAGTTGCAAGTTTTATGTTAAATCCATATGTTCATATGTAAGTTGCAAGTTTTATGTTAGATCTATATGTTCATATGCAAGTTGCAAGTTTTATGTTAGATCCATATATTCATATGCAAGTTGCAAGTTTTATGTTAGATCCATATGTTCATATGTAAGTTGCAAGTTTTATGTTAGATCAACATGCCTATGTTCATATGTCCATATGCAAGTTACAAACTTTATGATTGGATCCATGTCAAGATCCATTTAGGTTCACATGATTAATGCAAGTTATATAATTTATGATAGATCCAAGTTACGATCTAATTATATATATATATATATATATATATATATATATATATATATATATATATATGTCATATGCAAGTTACATGTTAGATCCTAAACTAGACCCATATTTATATGCAAGTTTGTGAAGCAAATTTATGCAAGTTCACCTTATTAGATCTAGTTTACACCTATATGTTAATGTTATAATTATACAAGTCTTGGAATTGGACATGTCATGATTATGTCACATGCTAGTATATAACTGATGTTGATGCCAAATTACATGATATATGTTGATTGAACCTATGTTATGCATGTTCCCCCTTTATCTCTTGTTTATAGATTGGGCCAATTAGCGGGTCCAATGTCTTTATGTGATTAATGTGAACGAACAAACGGGGGTAACGTTGGGGGTAATTATTAAATCAAAACATGTAAATATGTAGGTGGGCCCAAAACCATGTAATTGGTTAAGGCCATGAATGGTATGATTTATATACCATTAGACTTGAATTAAAACATGTGACATGAAATACTCTTAGAAATTTGCATATATAAAAATGTAAATCTAGAAAAGACGAATATGCCTAACCCGAGGTTAGACTGAGTTTTGGTGTAAACCTGCCCGGAACCGACTGGCACATCCAGTAACCACAACAATACCTGTCTAATGTTAGAGGTTATTGCATCAAGCCCAGAAAAGCCCGAGGTTAGACTGAGTTGTGGTGTAAACCTGCCCGGAACCGACCGGCACATCCAGTAACCACAACAATACCTGTCTAATGTGAGTGGTTGGTGCTTTAATTAATTAATTAGTTAAAGCTCATGAACAATAAAGCTAGTAATGGTGAGGTTAAGTAATTAAGGAAACACTTAACCAACTTAACAAGACAAGAGTGGTGAGGTTAAGTAATTAAGAAAACACTTAACCAACTTAACATGTGAACAAGACAAGATTGGTGGGGTTAAGTTATTTAGAAAACACTTAGCCAAATCAACATGTTAACTAGGCAAGATTGATAGGGGTTAAGTCAAGTCAAGAACAGTTAACCAATTTAAAATATTGACTAGAAAAACCCTAGTAACGGGGACCCGTTTCAGCAGTAACCCGCATGAACGTATCAAGGTACCCTGAGCTAGACAGGGTGGGGCACGATTACTGGGCTGAATATAAGTGATCAAAAGGACGTCGGTTAGGTGCATCAGTGTAGGTTCCGACGGAGTACGGGCGTGCACGGGCTCCGGAGTGGAAAAAGCAGGCACTGGGCACCAGGCGTACACTTGTGCATCTAGTATCGTGTCAGGGGTTGCCATTATAGGACTTGGTACACCCTATAATGGAACTAGCACAAGTACTTTATAATCACGTGGGGCCGCATGACATCGAGAATACATGAATGCGAGTAGGAGCCGATCAATACATGAATGGGATCACTTTGTCATGAACATACATTGCTAGTTAAACAAGTTCTTAGTGGGTGTAGAGAAGTAAAAGTGTGTGCGATAGCCAAATCTAGTTAAGTCTTACCTTATCTTGTTTTAGGACTACCCTATCCTTATGGTATCATTCTAAGTTCAATTTATTCATGTCACAGTCTTTTACTTGTTTACATGCTATTAAATAACTGGGCTTACCAGACTTATGTCTGGCTCATTTTCCTTTTGCCTCTTTTCTTCTGTTTCCCCCCTCCCCCCAGGTCCACAGGGAGGGAACATTTCTGCTTGACCGGATCAAATCAAAGCTTGAAGACCGTATATGTAAGGCTTGGATTTTTATTTTTGAGCTATGGCTATGGTCAAAGACATGTTGGGGATTTATGTCATTTTATTTTCAGTGTTGCTTCTTTATGTTTTCAAGACAGATGTAATAATTTGGAAGATTGAAACTGTTTATTGAAATATTGTATTGAACAAGTATTTATGGAATGAAGTTGGTTTCTTTTCCGCTGCTTTAATTATCTGTCTTGTAATTTATTAGTATCTTGTACCTTAAAACGCTCCACCGAAGTTAAGGCATTCCCTTTGAGAGTGACCTTAACGGAGGTGGGGTGTTACACTTGGTATCAGAGCTAAAGGTTACCAGATTGGATAAAAATTTTGAAACTATTTTTCGAAAAGAAGTCATAAAGAAGCATTTTCAAGAAAAGTGTTGTTTCAAATTAAAAAAAAGGCATAATCCCCAAAGCTATATGAACTATCTTTCTATCCTTCATTTTGAATCTTCCTTTTGTTTCAGCATGTCTGGGGACTTTAATCTACCTGAGGGCGTGTCGATGCCTGGTTGGTTTAAAAGGTACCTTGAAGCTAGGGCCAATGAAGCAGGCCCAACAGGCGTTCCTCTGCCTCCCCCAGCTGCTGCTCCTCCTCCTCCTCCGAGAAGAAATTTTTTTTCTCAAAGATCTGTAAAGATTTTAGATCCATGGGTGGAAAAGACTTCAAGGGTAGTGAATCTTTCGTAGAAGCCAGAAACTGGCTCAAAGAAACTGAAGACTTATTCGTTATCTTTGAAGTAGATGGGAGGTAGAAACTACAGTTGGTGGTGTGGTTGCTCAAAGATGAGGCCTCCTTCTGGTGGGAGGTCACTAATGTTGAAAGACCGATAGAGACTTGGGAGGACTTCAAGGAGAGATTTGAAATGAAGTTCCTCTCACAAGCTGAGCAAAGTCTGCAAATAGAGAAGTTCCTATCACTTAAGCAGGGCAACCTATAAGTCAAAGAATATGTTAATAAATTCAATCGGCTTGCCAGATTTGGACTGGAGTTAGTCAACACTCCACGCAAGAAGGCTCTCCGTTTTGCCAAAGGACTGAATGAGCCACTGCAAGGCCTGACAATGTTCCATATACCCATGGGAGCAACTTATGAAAGGCTGGTGGACATGGATCTGTTGCAAGAGGAGAACAAAGATGGCAAGAAGGAGGTGAAGAAGGAAGAGTCTCAAAACAAGAAAGGAGAGGGATCTCAAAACAAGAAAGAGGACCCCAAGAAAGGCGGGAAGGATAATAAATCCCGAAAGAATCTGAAGTGCAATTGTTGTGACATACCTGGACATTTGGCTAGGGACTGCAGAAAGAAAAAGAGGAAGTTGGGCGTTTGTTTCCATTGCGGGGAAACATGACACTTGGCTAAGGATTTCCCCCAAAAGGCAAGGGCAGGGACAGAGAACTGGAGCTTCTTCTGGAGGGCAGGTTCATGCTCTCGTAGCACCACTACAGGAACGAGGTAGTCATATTTCTGTTGAGAGTTTAGTTTATTTGTTTGATAATCCTTTTCGTACTCTCTTTGATTTTGGCGCATCACACTCTTTTATATCTACTGCTTTAGTTGAATCTCTGCACCTAGACACCCATATAGTAGAGGATCCCTTGGTTGTTTCAAATCCAATTGGGAGCTCAGTTTATTTGTCAATGGTTTGTTTGATTTGGAAATATCTATTCTAAGTGTTGAGTTTAAATGTAATGCTTTTGTTTTGGGCTTCACGGGCTATGGGCTGATTCTAGGCATGGACTAGCTATCCAGTAATAGTGCCATCCTTAATTGTGAAAAGAGAGTGGTTAGACTCATGACTCGCCTCGGTAACACTCTCGAAATCTCTTGTAATCCCATGAACTCTGTCATGCTTAGTTATCTTGAATCACTTGATGCGTCTGTTGAGAATTTGCAGTCCGTTAGAGTAGTCCGTGAATACTCAGATGTGTTTGAAGAGGTGAAGGGCTTACCCCCGAAGCGGGAGATAGACTTCCGCATATACCTTGTTGATAATGCAAAGCCCATTGCTTTACCCGTTAGGCACATGGCCCTAAGGGAGAGAAAGGAGCTCAGCAAGCAAATTAAAGAGCTGCTTGAAAAGGGGTTCATAAGACGGAGTATTTCTGAATGGGGTGCTCTAGTAGTATTCGCTACCAAAGCTGATGGTTCACTCCGCCTATGCGTAGATTATAGGGAGTTGAACAAGCTGACTAAGAAGAATAGGCACCCCCTCCCAAGAATTGATGATCTGTTTGATCAACTCGCAGACCGTTTTCTCCCAACTAGATCTGACTACTGGGTTTCATCAGCTAAGAGTGGCTGAGGATAGCATCGACAAGACCACATTTAGGACCCCGGATGGTTTCTTCGAGTGGCTTGACATGCCTTTCGGCTTGACAAACACAACTGCCTATTTTGTAGACCTGATGAGCAGGGTGTTCCGGGAATTCCTCAATAAATTTGTAGTGGTCTTCGTAGACGACATCTTACTCTTCTCAAAAAGCGAGGAAGAACATGTTATGCATTTAAAGGAAGTGTTAGATACTCTTCGAGCACATTAGCTAAAATCAAAATTCTCCAAATGCCACTTTTGGAGAGAAGAAGTAAGGTTTCTTGGACATGTGGTGTCTAAAGAGGGGATAACCGTGGACCCCGCAAAAGTAGTTGCGGTGCAAGATTGGAAGATTCCGCAAAATGCAACCGAAATCCGAAGCTTTCTCGGGCTAGCGGGCTATTATCGAAAGTTCATTAAGGACTTTGCGAAGATCTTAGCTCCGCTGACAAGGTTGACAAAGAAGAACTTGGCTTTTGCTTGGGATTTGGATTGCGACATTGCTTTCCAACGTTTAAAAAGGGCTCTGACAACAGCCCCATTTCTGACATTGCCTGATGGAAGCAAAATGTTTACAGTATATACAGACGCGTGCAGAATAGGATTGGGCACTGTACTAATGTAAGAAGGCAAAGTAGTTTGCTATGGAGGAAGGCAGTTGAAGGTTCATGAGAAGAGTTACCCAACTCATGATTTAGAACTAGCTGCCATCGTTTTCGCCCTTAAATCATGGCATCATTATCTGCTAGGAGAAAGGTTCGAATTATTTACTAATCATAAATCACTAAAATGCCTTTTCTCTCAGAAAGATCTTAATTTGAGGCAGCAAAGGTAGATGGAATTTCTCGCCTCATATGATTTTGAGATTGCCTATATCCCTGGTAAGAGCAATGTAGTGGCAGACGCCTTGAGTAGAAAGAAGCTGACTTTAAGCCCTCTCTTTGTTGAAAGGCAAAGCTTGGAGTTCATAGCAAGCTTTAACTTCAGACCCTCCTCTGACTTTGTACATGGGTTTCTAGCAACGTTAGAAGTGCGGCCAACTCTATTAGACTCAATCAGAGTCGCGCAAAAAGAGAAGACCCTCAACTAGCCGATGTGATGGACAAGTTAATTAGGGGTGAGACTTCTAGTCACCTCAATAGATACTCCGTTGATGCCAAGGGCTGGTTGAGATGAGATGGAAGACTATGTGTCCCACAAGCAAGGGGTTTGGTAAAGACGGTTCTAGAAGAGGCACACTATTCCAAGTTGACCATACACCCAGGCGGAGACAAAATGTATAAAGACATCAAAAGAGTTTTCTTTTGGAATGGCATGAAGAAAGACGTAGCTGAATTTGTTTCTAAGTGTTTAATATGCCAACAAGTCAAGGTAGAGCAAAAGAAGCCTGGTGGTCAGCTCCATCCTCTAGAGGTCCCACAGTGGAAATAGGATAGCATCTCGATGGACTTTATAGATGGGTTGCCTAGGTTAAGAAGGGGCAATGCCAGCATTTGGGTAATAGTGGACAGGCTTACTAAAAGCGCTCACTTTATACCTGTCATAAGTAGAAGGACTGCCTCATCTCTAACATCCATATATCTTAAAGAGATAGTTCGACTCCATGGGATACCCTCCAGCATAGTGAGTGATCGAGACCCTATCTTTACAAGCGAGTTCTGGAGGAGTTTGCAAGAGGCTATAGGCACACAGCTATGCTTAAGCACGACCTATCACCCACAAACCGATGGTCAAACGGAAAGGGTGAACAGATTACTAGAGGATCTCTTGAGACTGTGCATTCTTGACTTTGGAGGTACATGGGAGGATCATCTTCCTTTAGTGGAATTCGCTTACAACAATAGTTACCAAGCCACCATAGGCATAGCACCCTTCGAGGCTTTGTATGGAAGACCACGCCGATCACCAACTTGTTGGCGGGAGTCTACAGATAAGCTCATACATGGACCAGACATGATCAGAGAAACTTCAGAGAAAGTAGACGTAATATGAAGGAGAATGAAGACCGCCCAAGATAGACAGAAGTCCTACGCAGACAAAAAAAGGACCGACCTTGAGTTTGAAGTTGGAGACCAGGTGTTTCTTAAAGTATCCCCTTTGTGGAACGTCGTTCGCTTCGGATCCGCAGGAAAGTTAGCACCAAGATTTGTAGGGCTGTTTCCTATCATTGAGAAGATTGGAAAGATGGCTTATAGAATACAGCTGCCCGAAAGATTGGCTGGAGTTCATAATTGTTGTATATGACGTAGTTGTATACACAATTATATGATTTTTGTTAGATGATAACAACCAAATAAATATTATTTTAAATATGTTTGTTACTATATTATTTTATATATACATCACAGATAGAAATATTATATTTATATTTAAATAGAATGCGACTGTACAGACATTCATATATTCATACAATATTTTATTTAAATTGAATATTCTATTTCAACATTCAAACAGTAATGCTATTTAATACTCTACTATTTAAATACATTCACAGAATATTTGTACCTGTAAATTGACTAAATAAAATAGACAAATTTGTTTGACAACAATAAAATAATATTTTATTTCAAACGAATTTGTTTATTAAAATTTTAGTACAATTTTTTTTCTGTACATCAACTCTTCACTATAACACTGTCACTCAGTTATACATTTCTATACATACATTCACTCAGTTACATTTTCATTTTTAGTTACAAGCTTACAAATCTGTCTTTTGTCTTCTGTCTTCATAGCTTTCTCTATCAGTCCAGTCATCACCTGCTTTCCTGTCACAATGAAACACATACACATAGTGCACTGCAATAGGATTAAAACTGAATACATGCGAATATAAATTTTATTCTTAAAATTTTATTTGCCTCAGATTTCTAGTGTGTTTCTCATCATCTTTCTGACTTGATTAGCCTCAACATAACCATACTGATTTGCTGATTAGAACCAGCATCACATTCAGTTGATTCTGACCAGCCCCAACGCAATACAGTTAGTCTGCTAATGTTTATTACAGTGACACACACATACAAGACAGGTCAAAAATCAAAAGAGAAATGAAATTATATAAAAAATATATCAGAGCATGTTTGGTCGAACTCATCAAATATGGCAAGCATGGAAATGGTGCGGCGAAGTTCAAGCAAAATGTGCATAATGTGTGCAATGAACAAGCAAGTGATGGGTACCCAAGGCACAGGTTTATGGCAACAACACAGCAAGTTTACTTTTCATCATGGTGACAAATACATAGTGGTGGTGAAACTGCAAATGCCAAGGTGGTGCAAGCATACTAATTTCAGGTTGAAGACAGTGAACTACAATGGTCCATGTAGCAAATTTCAAAATAACACAAGTTATGGTACAACATTTTAAATCAGCAAATATGGTGATACAAATACATATCTTGGCAGCAAAAACATGATGTATAAGCATGGATCAAGGAAACTAAAGTGCAGCCCAAACAAATCAGATCAGATCAGTGTATACAACAACTCAGGAATGCCAGGTGCATGTACAAGGAAGCATTTTTCAATCATGTTCAAGGAAGTGATCACATACATGAAAACATTTCAAGTTGGTCGAGCCAATATAAATTCAATTCATGCACACAGTTTCTAGGCTACAGGTAAAGGTTCTGGTTAACGCAGCATACACAACAAGGATGAATCAACCAGTCTACTCAAGTACATGGACTTAAAGTGGTACAACTACATGCGTGCAACAAGTCAGTATTGCAAGTGACTTTCAGAAATGGGCAGCAGCTACAAAATCGTTCAAGTGAGCAAATAGCATGGCAAAAGTGAGCAAGCAAGCATTGAAAAAGCTCAACAATGGTTCAGCAAGTACATGATGCAAGCATAAGAACAACAGAGCATATGGATGCACAAGCAATTGTAAAAATGGCAAGATTCAATGTATGTCGAGCAGATGGATATGAATGATGATACTACTACAAGTGCATGTCAAGTATAACATATTATTTGCCAAGATTTCCAGAAATACAAGAAATTGCATGGTGAAATAGATATCAGCTTTGGGATGAAACAAAGCTAAATGTGGCAAGAAAGAAGGTTTACCGTTTCCAGAATTGAGAAATCATATTTTGGAAAGCAAACAAATTTTTACTAATGATCAGAAACACTATTTGGGGAAGAATTCATTTTCAGAAATCACCAACAAACAGAGCAATAAGCATAGCCATTTCATTTCATTCAAAGCAACAATTTAATTCCAAAAATTCTGTTCGACATATTGGGCAAGATTCCAATTTTTCTATTTCCAGAAATGATTCATTAAAATGGGGAAAATCTGATTTTTAAAAGGCTACAATCAAGTCCAGCATTTCATCTAAATTCATCAAGGCATTCAAGGCAACAAATTTAAAAAATTTCATTCGAGAATTTCAAAAGGGGAAGCCGTAAATTATCAACACGATTCAAGCCAAGGAATCAAAAGGGGACGAACACACAAAAAATCAGTCAAGTCAATTACACATGAAATCAGAGAGTAATTATAGGATTATAAAATCCTATATGTATCACCGTTTTCATCACAGGCAAGATCAATCAAAACTAAGAAAAATCAACCGAGCAACCAAAGATTTAAAAATCAAAAATCTTACCAAATTTCGATTGCAATATTTCTCAAATCAGAGAACGATTGATTAAAGAAGCAAGGAGCCAGAGATAGTATCATACTCGAGCTTCATAGATTAGTCAAATTCATCAAGCATCAAATCGATTTGGGAAATTTTTCAGAAACCCAAGCAATATCTCCAATCGCAGCAGCTATTTTCAAGTAAAAGTGAGATAGGGGTTTGTAAGAAGTTAACTAATGGGTCGGCCAAGTTTAAACAAAAGGGCATAGTTGTTTTTTAAATTAGAAAGTGGATGACCCTTTTTAACTCCAAGGGTTTTTAATTTTATTTTTATTTTTTTATTGTTTTTATTTTGAGTTGTAAAACAAACGACCAGTTCTAGAGTCTGTAAAATCTAGGGGTATTCAGTTAGGGATTAACTGATAGTTTACTAGTGTCTGTAAAACTAGGGAAAATCTGGTTTAGTGGATATAGACCAGTCTAGGGTTTTGAGCGTAGGATTAGAATAGGAGCGAGGGGTTCGCAAGTGTACATGGTCTTGTATGCGACATCTGTTCTTTTACCTAGTAGAAACCTTAGAAATGCAGCAGTAGGCAGGGTTTTGCCGAAGCTGGGTATATCTGTGTGTGATTTATTTTCTACATTTCTGTTTCTGCTATATTCTGTGATCTGTTTTTTATTACATATCTTGTTAAATTTTTAATTCTGTTAAAAACTGTGATAAACCCTATTCACCCCCTCTAAGGTTAATCTAGATCCAACAAGTGGTATCAGAGCAGGTATTTTCATTAGCTCTAGAGTCATGGGTCATCCTAGTTGTCAGCCGATAGAGAGTCAGTCCAGTTCATCTCCAACTATTTTCGATGGAATAGATTTTTAAACTGGAAATCCAAAATGGAATTTTATTTAAAATCTGTTAATATTAAATGTTGGGATGTTGTTATCAATGGGTTTAATAGTGTAGATATTACTTTCAATGCTCATGCTATGAAAATTATATTTGATTATCTTAGTACTGAACAGTTTAATCTTATCTGTCATTGTTTATCTGCACAGGAAATCTGGGATACTCCGAATACGAAGTATGGAAGATCTGACTACCACATCTCAAAAACCCAGAATGTCAACTCTGATTCATATCTATGCTTGACAAGTCATAGAGATGAAAATTCACATGGATCAGATGATGGAGAATCAACAAATGCTGAAACAGAAAATCTCTCATATGAAGATTTGGTTTACATGTGTCTTGATTAAACGAAATCCGTTGATAAACTCCAACTAAAAAATAAGTCTCTGAAATCTAAGAATATTGAGTTGACCAGCAAAATTGATAATTTTGAATCACAACTAGAATATGTTAAAAATTCTTCAAATTCAGTTTGTAAAAATTGTTTGAAATTGAAAACCAATCTTGTTCATTTCAATAAAAATATTCAAAAGTTTGAAAATGAAATTCTGATCTTAAATGAGAACAAGACTGAGTTATCAAATTTGAATAACCTTCTGCAAAAGGAATTTGAAAATTTGAAAATAGATATAAATTCCAAATTTGAAGTTGCTGAAAAGGAGAACATGTTGAAATCAAATTTGATTTTAGAAGAACTTGAAAATGAGATTGAAAAATCCAAGAAATTTGAGTCTGAAAAGCAAAAACGATTTGAACTTGGAATTTCTGAATTCCCAGCCAAAATTAAATTGCTTGAAAATGAGAATTTGGTTTTGAAACAGTCCAATGCTGAACAGAAGATCACTATAAATAATTCCTCAAATTATTTAAAAGAAAATATCGATCTAAAATCCAAAATTCAACGATTAGAATCAACTTTGGATAAATTTTCTAATGGGGAAAATTCGTTGAATATGATGTTACAAAACCAAGTTTCTATTGGAAATAAATCTCGTCTTGGCTTTAGGAATATCGATCGTTCTGATAGGACGAATACAAATGATTTTAAAGACACTTCAAATTATCTTGGAAAAGATTGTTTTGAATTTTTAAACTCTGGCAATTCAAAAGATTTTTTGAAACATAAACAAAATAACAATTTGTTTTATAACAAACTATTTTATCATTCTTGGACCTCAAAAAGAAGTAAAGTGAATTCGTCTAATTTCAAACAGATTTGGGTCCCTAAAGTACTTTTTTAAATTCTGATGGATTGTTATATAAACAAGTTTGGGTACCTAAAGCTATGAACAAAACTGTGAGTGGTTTTACAAATTTGTTAGACCACTCGATTCTCTAAACTATTAGGTACCAGAGGCAGCTGAGGAACTGCTAAGCAAAAGGGATTTGGATTCAAGCTGCTCAATACTTCTATAATCATTCACAGTTCCTTAAGCCAAGGCTGTTGAGATAGAGATTTATTTACTAACGTTAGTTTCAGGTATAACCTCTAAACTCATTTTTGTGAATATTTTTTTCCTTCTTCTACCTCTTCTTTTTTTGTTTTCTATTTTGTCTCTGTCATCTCATTGTAACTTCTTCTGGGCTTCATTAACTTCCAATTGTAGAACTCATATTTTCTGGAAAATTCGCTTTAGTTGAATAGAACTCTTATGTTTTTAATCATTTCCAGATCTTGAATTTATTTTTGTAAATATCTGCAATTGTTTTGAAGTTCATTTTCTGTTCTCTGAATTCCTAACAGTGTAGACGTATTCTTGTTATATCTTAAACACTGTTAATATGAATTCTAAATTTTTTGAAGATCTGAAAAACAATTGAAATTTAACACAAATCTGCTGTTTTGAGTTCCTTCTAATTCATTTTAGAAAAGCTTGAAATAATATACTCATTACAGCACACTACTACTTCTCAGTTGTGATAATTTCATTGATTTTCAGATTGGCTTGGAAATGCTAAATTGTCTTGAATCTCAGTGATACATCTTGAAATCCTTTTTATATTCATGATCAGTATGGTTGAAATTTGTTTATTCGAAATCATCTGAAATTCTTGATATTTTGAATTTCACACACTGCATAAATTTGAAATTATCAACCTTGTGTGAATAATTCACTATATTTCAAACTTAACATTGATTCAAGTGATTTCAAATAAATTTTCTGGATCATGAATATGCATCAAATTAGATTTAAATGATCTGAATATTCTTTATACTTGTCAAAAATATTTGTGAAAATTCTTTTGAAAATATGGCTATAAATATCATTTTATTTCATTATTATTTGATTTGAATATATGTTTGGTTAAAATAGTTTGAAATTATTGATTTATTGAATCTCACACATATCTTGAATCTAAAATTAATATTCTGGTGTGCTTGATTCACTGAATCTTGAGAATTTTGTATTCCTCAAATGATTTCAAATAAACGGTATTTTTCCTTGGATCATGGAATATATCTTGTGACCATCAGAAATATCTACTGACAAGTCTGCTATCTGTGCTGCTGTGATACTGTCTTTGAAAAATGTTTTCAAATAACTGCATGTTTTTATGACCACTACACTGATAAATGAAATTATTGTGCCTAATTTGTTATCTGGTCTGCTTGGGCTTTAAATTTCTGCTGCATGTGATATCTTGGTTTGTCTCCAGTGTCATCTTATAATCCTCATTAATAGAGACACCAATTGGTATCAGTAGTGCTATTTTTTTTGTATATATTTTCAATCCCTTTTGCTTTGTATAGATCTCCATATCCCTCTTGTAGTTGATTCTCAATTTTAAAATTGTTTATTGATTATCATTCAGAAATTGAAATCTATATCCAAATTGAACTGAATTTATAATTCATCAAAATAATTATCAGATCTTGAAATTGTGATGAATTGTGAGTGAAATATATTTCACAACAAGAGGAGATTTTATTTAAATTCTTCATGATAGTTGAACATATATTATAATATCTTTGAATTGGCAATTATTTCACGACCATCTCCTTTATCTATCATCATTCTACCATCCATGATAATTTTATATAAATATGGGGAGTTAATTTTTTTTAAAATCTTCTTGAATAAGCAGTGGAAATATTTGTGATAGAAATTGAACTATGTTATTATTCAGAATTAGTGATAATTGAATATTTTCAATGACCCCGATACAGTCGAGCATATTTCATAATATAATTAATTTAGAAATTTATTTCACAGTCCATTTCTGTACCTACCACATTTCAATCATTCATATTGTTTTTATATACCAAGGAGTTTTTCCTTTTTTAGCTGAAATGATAAATATATAAATATAAGTGTGTCTCTAATCTCATTTAAAAATCCAAGCTCTAGTCATGCATGGTTAAGAGACAACTTATAATTTAAGCTGCGACTGATCTCATTTAAAAATCCAAGCTCTGGTTATGCGTGGTCAGTGTGCTCTTAAATAAAAAATAAAAGAAAAGGAAATAGTGTGCTATAAATTGAAACTAAGTTGAAATTCTCCATTGTGTATAAAAACAAGTCTATCAATCCATATTCTAATATGTGAAATGTGTTGATATCTTATGACATATTATGTTTTGTTGATTGATAGGTATTGGGATTTGAGATTATTCGATTTTGTCACTTAAATTGAATTATTAATTATAGTCCAAATCCATAACTGTTTTTTGTGCTTCAATTTATAAAATTCTTCTGAAAATAATTGAAAATCATATTTTTGTAATTCTCTCCATTTTATATAAAACTCATCGTAAATCCGTCATTCTCTACAATGTGAAATATGCCACCAGTTCTTAGTTTATTATGATTTTTGTTTGACTGATTGAGATTTATGATGATCGTTCTTCCTCTTAAGCTAAAATTATATTTTTAGTCGTTTTTCATCTGTATTTTAATTTCTGTATCCTTTTGATGATAACAAAAGGGGGAGAATGGGTTGCGATTTTGATTTGTGAGTGAATATTTTACAAATATTCTTAATTTTGAAAATTTATTATTATTCATATTTTTCATTTCACTCATGCACAGTTATAGGGGGAGTTGCCTGCTGTAGGGGGAGCTAATAAATAGGGGGAGTTCAAAATTCACTGTCAAACAAATTTATTTTGCTCAAAATCTTTTATTTGTTTGTTATCATCAAACAAAAATCAAATTTATTATTATTCATATTTTTTATTTCACTCATTCACAGTTATAGGGGGAGTTGTCTGCTGTAGGGGGAGCTAATAAATAGGGGAGTTCAAAATTCATTGTCAAACACATTTATTTTGCTCAAAATCTTTTATTTGTTTGTCATCATTAAAAGGGGGAGACTGTTTTATATGACATAGTTGTATAAACTATTATATGATTTTTGTTTGATGATGACAACCAAATAAATATTATTTTAAATGTGTTTGTTGTTGTACTGTTCTATATATACATCACAGACAGGAATATTATATTTGAATAGAATGCGACTGTACAGACATTCATATAGTATTTTATTTAAATTGAATATTCTATTTCAACATTCAAATAGTATAGCTATTTAATACTCTACTATTTAAATACATTCACAGAACATTTGTACCTGTAAATTGACTGAATAAAATAGACAAGTTTGTTTGACAACTATAAAATAATATTTTATTTCAAACGAATTTGTTTATTACAAATATCAGTACAATTTTTTTTTCTGTACATCAGCTCTTCACTATAACACTGTCACTTAGTTATACATTTCTATACATACATTCACTCAGTTACATTTTCATTTTCAGTTACAAGCTTACAAATCTGTCTTTTGTCTTCTGTCGTCACAGCTTTCTCTGTCAGTCCAGTCATCAAATGCTTTCCTGTCACAATGAAACACACACAGTACACTGCAATAGGAATAAAACTGAATACACGCGAATATAAATTTTATTCTTAAAATTTTATTTGCCTCAGATTTCTGGTGTGTTTCTCATCATCTTTCTAACTTGATCAGCCTCGACATAACCGTACAGATTTGCTGATCAGAACCAGCATCAAATTCAGTTGATTCTGATCTGCCCCAACGCAGTACAGTTAGTCTGCTAATGTTTATTACAGGTGACACACACATACAAGACAGGTCAAAAATCAAAAGAGAAATCAAATTATATATATATATATAAAATATCAGAGCATGTTTGGTCGAACTCATCAAATATGGCAAGCATGGAAATGGTGCAGCGAGGTTCAAAATAAGTGTGCATAATATGTGCAATGAACAAGCAAGTGATGGGTACCTAAGGAACATGTTTATAGCAACAACACAACAAGTTTATTTTTCAGCAAGGTGACAAATACATAGTGGTGGTGCAACTGCAAATGCCAAGGTGGTGCAAGCATACTAATTTCAGGTTGAAGACAGTGAACTACAATGGTCCATGCAGCAAATTTCAAAATAACACAAGTCATGGTACAACATTTTAAATCAGCAAATATGGTGATACAAATGCATATCTTGGCAGCAAGAACATGATGTATAAGCATGGATCATGTAAATTAAAGGGCAGCCCAAACAAATCAGATCAGATCAGTGTATACAACAACTCATGAATGCCAGGTGCATGTACGAGGAAGCATTTTTCAGTCATGTTCAAGGGAGTGATCACATACATGAAAACATTTCAAGTTGGTCGAGCCAACATAAATTCAATTCATGCACACAGTTTCTAAGCTATAGGTAAAGGTTTTGGTTCACACAGCATACACATCAAGGATGAATGAACCAGTCTACTCAAATACATGGACTTAAAGTGGTACGACTACATGAGTGCAACAAGTCAGTATTGCAAGTGACTTTCAGAAATGGGCAGCAGCTACAAAATCGTTCAAGTGAACAAATAGCATGGCAAAAGTGAGCAAGCAAGCATTGAAAAAGCTCAACAATGGTTCAACAAGTACATGATGCAAGCATAAGAACAACAGAGCATATGGATGCACAAGCAATTGTAAAAATGGCAAGATTCAATGTATGTGGAGCAGATGGATATGAATGATGATATTACTACAAGTGCATGTCAAGTATAACAAATTATTTGCCAAGATTTCCATAAATACAAGAAATTGCATGGTGAAATAGATATCAGCTTTGGGATGAAACAAAACTAAATGTGGCAAGAAAGAAGATTTATCGTTTCCAGAATTGACAATCATATTTTGGAAAGCAAGCAAATTTTTGCTAATGATCAGAAACACTATTTGGGAAAGAATTCATTTTCAGAAATCACTAACAAATCAGAGCAATAAGCAAAGCCATTTCATTTCATTCAAGGCAACAATTTAATTCCAGAAATTCAGTTCGACATATTGGACAAGATTTCATTTTTTCTATTTCCAGAAATGATTCATTAAAAAGGGGAAAAAAAAATCTGATTTTTAAAGGGATATAGTCAAGTCAAGTATTTCATCTAAATTCATCGAGGCATTCAAGGCAACAAATTTAAAAAAAAAATCATTCGAGAATTTCAAAAGGGGAAACCGTAAATTATCAACACGATTTAAGCCAAGGAATCAAAAGGGGACGAACACACAAAAAATCAGTCAAGTCAATTGCACGTGAAATCAGAGAGTAATTATAGGATTATAAAATCCTATATGTATCACCGTTTTCATCACAGGCAAGATCAATCGAAACCAGGAAAAATCAACCGAGCAACCAAAGATTTAAAAATCAAAAATCTTACGGAGTTTCGATTGCCATATTTCTCAAACCAGAGAACGATTGATTGAAGAAGCAAGGCCTTAGAGATAGTATCAGACTCGAGCTTCATAGATTAGCCAAATTCATCAAGCATCAAATCGATTTGGGAAATTTTTCAGAAACCCTAGCAATATCTCCAATCGCAGCCGCCATTTTCAAGTAAAAGTGAGACAAGGGTTTGCAAGGAGTTAAAAAATGGGCCGGCTAAGTTTAAACAAAAGGGCATAGTTGTTTTTTAAATTAAAAAGTGGATGACCCTTTTTAACTCCTAGGTTTTTAATTTTACTTTTATTTTTGTATTGGTTTTATTTTGAGTTGTAAAACAAACGATCAGTTCTAGAGTCTGTGAAATCTAGGGGTATTCAGTTAGGGATTAACTGACAGTTTACTAGTGTCTGTAAAACTAGGGAAAATCTGGTTTAGTGGATATAGACCAGTCTAGTGTTTTGAGCATAGGATTAGAATAGGAGCGAGGGGTTCGCAAGTGTACATGGTCTTGTATGCTGGATCTGTTCTTTTACCTAGTAGAAACCTTAAAAATGCAGCAGTATGCAGGGTTTTGCCAAAGCTGGGTATATCTGTGTGTGATTTATTTTCTGCATTTCTGTTTCTGCTCTGTGATCTGTTTTTTATTATATATCTCGTTAAATTTTTAATTCTGTTAAAAATTGTGATAAACCCTATTCACCCCCTTTCTAGGGTTAATCTATATCTAACAAGAATGTCTTTCATGTCTCTCACCTGCGAAAGTGCTTACATGAGTCTGTGGAAGTGGTGGAACCAAGCTTGTTAGAGGAAGTAGAAGTTGAACGAGAAGCAACTGTAAGGAGGGTTCCAACTCGTATCTTGGGTGCTGAAGTCAAAAAGCGGCGCAACTGTGAAGTCAAGCTTGTTAAGGTTCAATGGAGCGACGCCGAGGAAGACGCAACTTGGGAAACTGAGGACAGAATGCGCACAGCCTACCCTTTTCTTTTTGAGGGTACATCCTTGATCTCTTTTTCCTTAAGTTTATGCTTGTACCTATCCTTTTGAGTATATCTTCTTGATCATATCCTTTATCCTTAGGTAGAAACCCATTTGGATGAAAACATGTAATTGAAACATGTTATGGTTGATGGATGCAAGTGGTTACTAGTGGTTGCTCGTGGATGCATATACACGCACGTTAGGAATTAGATTGACTCAGTCACTTTCATATTGCATATGCATATATGTATTTGTATATGGATTGAAACTTGATGTGTTACCATATGGACGTTGCATTTGTATGAATCATCATGCACTCATGTAGAAATTTTGGATAGGAAAATTGCATACATAATGGACTCATGGCACTGACATAATTTGCATTAAGGAGGTCGAGTGAAACAGTAGAACGCCTGATTTTGCATTAGGCAAGGACATGTACACTCACTATGCATATGATCATGAAGCATTAGAAGTCTTTTAAGGACAATGGATGCCTGTGTTTGATGGTTGAGTAGGTGGACGATTGGATGGTAAGATATACGTTCTTCTCGACTTGAAGATTTCAGGGGCGAAATCCTTAAAGGAGGGGAGAATGTAACACCCTGTATTTTCTGTTAATGTTGTAATAACAAATTAAAGAATACTTATCTATAAATGCGAGAATCAAGAGAAAACATGAAAATTTCTTGGCATAGATTGGTTCATGAAATGGTATATTTGGTATACCATTTAATGTGAGCATAATTAAAAGAATAATTATGGCATGATTTAATTAAGATTAATTTACATATATAATTAGACATATATAGAAAATATATGAATTTAGAAAAGACGAATTATGACTCACTGCTGAGTCATTAGGGGCTGAGTTGGCTGTTCAAGATAACTCTATCTTGTCTTAATGGTCTTGATTTATTCTGAGATGATCCGACGGCTCCTATTCAATCTAATCTCTATAAAAGCAACCTAATACCTCACCCCTAAATCATATTAAAAATTGAACCTAGAGCCGTCATACTACCATTAGACAACCTAGAGTAGCCGCCACTTGAAGCTAACATAGAGACGATCCAAACTAAATCAATACAACGATTGTCTACATCAAAGGCGAGCATTTCAACTCCAGAATTAAAAATCCAGAAATCAAGACCTTCGTTCGTTGTAAGCGTAGTTATCTTTTAGACATAAATAAATCTAAGACGTGATTTGATATAACGTGAAATTAGAATTACACCATGTTAATTCATATCGATTTATTGTGACGATTTTATCATGAATTGGAATGATTGTGGATTATTGGATTTGGTATTGGATCTATTTGAAACTATCAATATCATATGCAAGTTATGTGTTTCATGTAAAGATCTACATGTATATGTCTTTATGCAAGTTGTAAGTTTTATATTAGATCCAAGTCAAGATCTACATGTACATATTCGTATGTTTTATGTTAGATCCTTATGCTACATGATTAGATCCATATGTTCATATGCAAGTTGCAAGTTTTATGTTAGATCCATATGTTCATATGTAAGTTGCAAGTTTTATGTTAGATCCATATGTTCATATGCAAGTTGCAAGTTTTATGTTAGATCCATATCTTCATATGTAAGTTGCAAGTTTTATGTTAGATCCACATGCCTATGTTCATATGTCCATATGCAAGTTACAAACTTTATGATTGGATCCATGTCAAGATCCATTTAGGTTCACATGACTAAACAAGTTATATAATTTATGATAGTTCCAAGTTACGATCTAATTATATATATATATATATATATATATATATATATATATATATATATGTCATATGCAAGTTACATGTTAGATCCTAAACTAGACCCATATTTATATGCAAGTTTGTGAAGCAAATTTATGCAAGTTTGCCTTATTAGATCTAGCTTACACCTATATGTTAATGTTATAATTATACATGTCTTGGAATTGGACATGTCATGATTATATCACATGCTAGTCTATAACTAATGTTGATGCCAAATTACATGATATATGTTGATTGAACCTATGTTATGCATGTTCCCCCTTTATCTCTCGTTTATAGATTGGGCCAATTAGCGGGCCCAATATCTTTATGTGATTAATGTGAACGAACAAACGGGGGTAACATTGGGGGTAATTATTAAATCAAAACATGTAAATATGTAGGTGGGCCTAAAAACCATGTAATTGGTTAAGGCCATGAATGGTATAATTATATACCATTAGTCTTGAATTAAAACATATGACATGAAATACTTGTAGAAATTTTCATATATAAAAATGTAAATCTAGAAAAGACGAATATGCCTAACTCGAGGTTAGACTGAGTTGTGGTGTAAACCTGCCCGGAACCGACCGGCACATCCAGTAACCACAACAATACCTATCTAATGTGAGGGGTTAGTGCATCAAGCCCAGAAAAGCCCGAGGTCAGACTGAGTTGTGGTGTAAACCTGCCCGGAACCGACCGGAACATCCAGTAACCACAACAATACATGTCTAATGTGAGTGGTTGGTGCTTTAATTAATTAATTAGTTAAAGCTCATGACAATCAAGCTAGAAATGGTGAGGTTAAGTAGTTAAGGAAACACTTAACCAACTTAACAAGACAAGAGTGGTGAGGTTAAGTAATTAAGAAAACAATTAACCAACTTAACATGTGGAAAAGACAAGATTTGTGGGGTTAAGTAATTTAGAAAACACTTATCCAAATCAACGTGTTAACTAGGCAAGATTGATAGGGGTTAAGTCAAGTCAAGAACAGTTAACCAATTTAACATGTTGACTAGAAAAACCCTAGCAACGGGGACCCGTTTCAGCAGGAACCCGCATGAACGTATCAAGGTACCCTGAACTAGGCAGGGTGGGGCACGATTAGTGGACTGAATATAAGCGGTCAAAAGGGCGGCGGTTAGGTGCGTCAGTGTAGGTTCCGATGGAGTATGGGCGTGCACGGGCACCGGAGTGGAAAAAGCAGGCACTGGGCACCAGACGTACACTTGTGCATCTAGAATCGTGTCAGGGATTGCCATTATAGGACTTGATACACCCTATAATGGAACCAGCACAAGTACTTTATAATCACGTGGGGCCGCATGACACTGAGAATACATGAATGCGAGTAGGAGCCGATCAATACATGAATGCGATCACTTTATCATGGACATACATTGCTAGTTAAACAAGTTCTTAGTGGGTGCAGAGAAGTAAAAGTGAGTGCGATAGCCAAATCTAGTTAAGTCTTACCTTATCTTGTTTTAGGACTACCCTATCCTTGTGGTATCATTCTAAGTTAAATTTATTCATGTCACAATCTTTTACTTGTTTACATGCTATTAAATAACTGGGCTTACCAGACTTATGTCTGACTCATTTTCCTTTCGCCTCTTTTTTTCCGTCCCCCCCCCCTCGGTTCGCAGGGAGGGAACATTTCTGCTTGACTGGATCAAATCAAAGCTTGAAGACCGTAGATGTAAAGCTTGGACTTTCCTTATTGAGCTATGGCTATGGTCAAAGACGTGTTGGGGATTTATGTCATTTTATTTTCAATATTGCTTCTTTATGTTTTCAAGACAGATGTAATAATTTGGAAGATTGAAACTGTTTGTTGAATTGTTGTATTGAACAAGTATTTATGGAATGAAGTTGGTTTCTTTTCCGCTGCTTTAATTATCCACTGCTTTAATTATCTGTCTTGTAATTTATTAGTATCTTGTACCTTAAAACGCTCCACCGAAGTTAAGGCATTCCCTTTGAGAGTGACCTTAACGGAGGTGGTATGTTACACACTTCATGTGGTTTCTTATAATGGAATCCTTTTGTTTTGTCCTCGCACTGCAGTATGTCGTTGGAATCATTTAACACAAAGGATCAAAATATCCTAAGATTTAGCAAGATTTTTAAAAGGTAGTATGGAGAATTTTAAAGCTTTAAATGGATCTTGGTATATATTGAAGATAATTGTTAAGCTCTGCCCACATTCAGATGATAGTACAAACACACATTACTATAATAATACACAACCTTACAAATAGTCTTTTACTTTTGTTTTATGCTTAAATAATTTTACTTATGAACAATATATATTTCTTTAACAAGGCGAAGGATGAAACTTTAACTTTATGTCTAATTTGAGTTCAAGAGAGTGGATTAAAAGTGTATACGGAAATACTGAAGAATATAAGCAAGGCGTTCGAAACTTCATGAGTTTTGTGAAGATACACTCATTCCCCGATACTGGAATTTGCACTTGCCCATGTATCAAGTGCATAAACTATAAACAACTCTTAATGGAAAACGTTGAGAAACTCTTGATTATGCATGGTATGGTTAAAACATATAATAGGTGAATTTTCCATAGGGAGATCAACAAGAATATCGCAGGGGTGAATCATATGCAGAATATTATTCCAAATCCTCATATCCAAGATCGAATTCAAACCGACCATTACGTAGACTAGAGCTATCAACGAATGCTTTCGGATTCGGATAGTGCCATGTCTGCATCCACATCCAAAAAAGCAAATGAGAAACTTTATTGTTCTTGTGAAGATGGGCTTACAACTTTAGATGTAACTATTGAGCTTCATAACCTTAAAAAAGAGTTTAATTGGTCTAGACATAGTATGACTGAGTTGTTGAAGTGATTAAGACATTGGCTTCCAAAATAAAATAACTGACCCATTAAGTATCCCATGATGAAGAAAATGTTAAAAGATTTAGGAATGGAGGTGAAGCACATACATGCATGTGAAAATGATTGACTAATAATTTGGAAAGAAAACATTGATGCGAAAGAATGCCCTCAGTGCCATACAACAAGGTATAAAGCTAAGAAAATAGTGTTAGGAGAGATGAAATTAACGGAAGGACCGATATAAGTTTTAGGACACTTCCCCATAATTCCAAGACTAACTAGTTGTACACTATACCATGGATAGTTCATAAAATACAATGGCACAAGAAAGATACACCCTCTTTGAATTCCTTGCGACATCCTATAGATTCAATTGAATGGAGATCGATGAAAAGTCGGTCGCTAGAATTTACTAATGAAGGATGCAATGTTTGACTTGGTATTGCTACCGATGGGTTTAATCCAAATGGCGTTCTCTCCAATAGTTATAGTTGTTGGCCTATTTATATGATACCTTATAACCTACCCCTTCGTTGTGTATGAAATCACAATTTCAAATGTTGAGTCTATTAGTTCCTAGACCAAGAGCACTAAGTCAAGACATTGATGTATACTTGGAACTTCATATATATGAATTGAAACAACTTTGTATTGATGAAGTATTTGTTTTTAACATGGATAAGCAAGAATTTTTAGTATCAAAGCAATATTACTATGTGGAATTCATGATTTTCTAGCATTTGGTAACTTATTTGGTTGTGTGATGCATGGTCATAAAGCGTGTCCTGTTTGTGGTACTGAGACAGAATCAGAACATATTGACAACAAGATTATCAATCCAAAATTTAGAAGGTTTTTAAAGGTTGGTCATCCATATAGAGAATTGAAATATGGATGGTATTAAGACGTTGAATATAAAGAACCTTCGACTCAACTAAGAGGCTTGTCTCACTTACAAAAGCTTGAGAGTATCAAATATGTTCTTGGTAAACTACCACTCATTTCTTGCAACTAAGTTACATGGCCTTGTATGTATTTAATCACCTAGTTTGCAAATTAGAGAGACATTTAATTATCATAATATTTTCTTCCTATCATGGTTCAACATGCATATCCAAAGTGTTGTGAGTGAAGACGAACTTTATTATAAGTAAGCTTGTATTTCAATATAATACGTTCAAAAGTTCTAGTTTGAGAACATGTGCAAGAGGCCATAGATATGATTGTCGGAGCATTATGTGTGTTGACATGCTATCTTCCAATGCACTTTTTTGATATAAGCATCCATTTGATGATACATTTAGTAAACCAGTCTCCACTTTGTGGAAAATCGTATTATATATGGATGTATTCATTTGAAAGGTAAATATTTTTTTTGCATTCAAATTATTTTACCTAAGAGCTGTAGAGTAACTGTACATAAATATGAATACTGTTTTTTGTGAACAAGGGCTATGTAGGATTGCAAAAACATACCTATTAATAAATGGTATATAGAAGGATCAATTTTCGAAGCATATCTTGTTTCAAAATTAGTTCGATACGCAATGGAATATATGCCAAACCCATTTGATGGAAATCATAGCTCTAAACAAGCATTCTTATTAGATGAGAATAGTGGTGATATATATGAGTGTTCCATCATTAAAGGTAAACCGCTAAGTTATCTAGAGTGCTCGTTACCTTAATTGTTTCACATCGAACTCTATTTGATAACCAGATTTTTGAAAAAGTAGTTTAATGGGGACTAGGGTTTCTCCGCCGCCTCCAGTTCTTCCTCTCTAATATTCTTTCTTCTGACCACTTCTCATCCTTCACCTCCGATATTTTTTCTCCACGCTCCATCTCTCATTTCCGCTCAACAATTTCTTCTTGTTTCTGTTTATCTTTTTTCACTTTGCAGCAGCCACTGCTGCTGCCTATTTTAAGCATTCACTTTTTTGTCGTTCCCCCTCCCTTTTTGCGCCAGAGTTCACTTCCCCTTTTCAACCTTGCTCCGCCACTAATTCTGTCTTTTCTTTGGTATTCACTCTATTGGCCTCCAGTCCTCTCCTTGTGTTGAACCTGTATTCACGGCTTCCCTGTTTTGTTTTGATCTGGTATCATGATCATCATTGCTGACGTGCTAGCAGTCTGACTGAATCTCTAGTGTGGTTTTCCAGCTGCTTACAATTCAGCTTAGCGATTTCGCGTATTGGTTTCTATGTGGGGTGGATCAGTTCTTTCTTTGGTTTGAGAATGTGGTTGTGGTGGTTGTGCTCTCCCAATTCCGTCAGAGCCTGTTTTCATCGTTCAGATCTTCGCCGGCATAGCACTCACAATCTGTAGCACCTGAACCTTAAGCTGCTCTTCTCTGTTTGTTACAGTACTCGTGAATGTCTCTGGATCTTCAGTACTTGCAAGTTCACGCCTTTATGTTATGGCTTTTCTCGTCCTTATGGTGTAAATTGATTCTCAGCTTTGCTATGGCTTGCGTTGGTTCATTAGTGATTGTTATAACTTTGGATCGGACTGGTTAGTCAATTACAGGTTGTTTTGTGTCCAAATTGGTCGGATCTGTTATCTTCTTGCTTGTTGTTTGGGGGTTCTGTGTTCCTGGTTGTCTTTTCATGCGTTGCAGTTTTCTGCCCCTATGCTTTGACCTGGTTATTGGCATCTTATGGGCCCAGTGTTAAGGTCCCTTTTGGATCACCATTGTACCAAAGGATGAATCCCAAACTTAATTATTGCTTTTATTGCCACCACACCAATGAGACTCTCTCCACTTAATTCCTCAGATTCCCCTTTCAACCACTGACTGGTGGCCACTTCAGGCAATTTCGGGGTTGCGGCTCTCTTCTTCTATCTGAGTTAGTCTGCAAGATTCGATTTTCTACTGATGGTTTGCCTTGTTTTTGTTCTGGAAGGTTTTGTGTTGTTGGAGGTGTGTTATTGGCGTGCAACAATGCCAACCACCGCTATTTGGCTCTTGTATTATCCTTCCATGTCTAGTAAGTAGAGTTTCTTTCTTTGAGCACTGTGTTGATCACCACCTTGATCGGTGGGCTAGTGCGTATGATCTCGGCTTCAACAACCATTGGGCTTATGGTGTTGGCTAATTGTGGACAGGAAGTGTTCAATGCTCACCTGAATATCGTCTTTTTCAATGAATTTTGGGGTCTTTCTTTTGTTTGTGGAGGGTTAGTGTTTTGTTGAGAGCTGGGTTATCCTCCTTGTAGTTTGGATGCTTCTGTTTCGGCTTTGGATGGATTGGGTTTATGCTCTTGTGATTTCTATTATGCTTGCTATTCTGCACTGGGTCTGGATTTCTTTTCGTGATGCTTTGTTGGGTTAGTGATCTTATGTTGGTTGGCTCTGTCTGTCTATTTTATGTCTTCTCATTGCTGTTTTGTGGTATGGGTTTACTCTAGTGTGTTTAGTGTCTGGTTAGGAAGTATGTCTATTTTTTTTGTTTTAGCTTGCTTCTCTAGGTTTAGGTAGTGTTAGTTGCCGTCAGAGGATCCGCTTATCTTTTGTTGTAATTTGTACTATTTATTTGTATTAATGATAAAAGTCCTATTGCAAAAAAATAAGTTATCTAGCTTGCAACGATCACATATTCGACGATGTATACTATTTAGAATTCATATACCATAACGAGATGAATACTATAGGTTATACATTTTTCACCTTTTTAAAATATTTGTAGCTTATTTAGTAAATATATGTATATTTACCATGATACTCAATTTGTAGTGCATATCGCTTATCTATAGAAGACAGTCCTCGTGGTAAAAAGAAAACTATCACAAAAGCAGAAGTCTTAGTCCAATCTGAATTTGTCGGTTAGCTACACAAGAAGGTGTGTTATATCTACTCTAAAGCATTACCTTTTTTTAACTGATGTTATTCTATTGATTTGTAATAGTTAGTGGAAGAAAAATGCATGAACACAATACAAGGTGTGTTATATCTACTCTAAAACATATCTTAAGTATAGGGTGAATGGATATACATTCTCTCCTTAACATTATGATAACACCATTTCAATGCAAGATAGTGGCATATGTATGGATGCTATTACTACATTTGTTGCAAGTTAAAAAGCCCTAAATCCCACGGGTGATGACACTACTTGGTATAGTGTAATTAAAGAGACTATGTAGGTTTATTCCTATGATTATCAACATGTGGCATTTTACTGAGATTGGGTGAATGTTGGAGATAAGACAAATGGTTGCAAGGTTTGCACAGAATTGATGATGAACCTAAAGAAGCTCAAAAATACGAGTGGAGAATATGATGAACCTGCTATTCTCGCATCTGAAGCAAATCAAGTATTTTACATAAAAAACGCAAAATCCTGATTGGTCCGTGGTTCGATGCTCTCCTAAACGCATGATGGATGACATAAATGATTATGAAGTACCAACAACATTTCAATCTATTTTGAAAGAAACAACCAAACTTAGAACCATTATTGAAGTGTATTGAATCAAAACCAGCTTCTTAATTGGAACCGTTTTACATGTATTTTGCTTGTTTTGATCTATGCATTAACTCATATTGATGTATTGTATGATCATTTTGAAATGTACTAATTTGAAATCAACTTATGGGCTGGAACTATTTTGCATGTATTTTATTGGTTTTGATCTATGCATAAACTCTTATTAATGTAATGTACGCTCATTAAGCTTAATATAAAACGTGAAACTTTATATCTTTTTGTTTGGTGTCTTTCGAGTGATATTGATGTTACATTATATTTTTCTTTTTTATGTTGATTTTCACTAAAACGACTAACGATCTTAGCGTACATGCAAATTTAAGTACAACGGATACTTTTGAACCTCATCCATCCAAAGGTAAAAAGTTCTTTGTTACGGTTGGTGTTTAGGGTGCAAAGGGAGATGATGCAGCTAAATGAAGTTCATGTTTTGGTGTTTTGATTCGTTGTCATATACCCATTAGCTACAAAGAATGGAGGGTGGTGGTTGCTTTATATAAGGATAGACTATAGGAAGAGCTTTTGGTATTTCACTCTTAATTATGTATTTAATTATTAATTTTCTAGTTTTTGAAAATGGTCGTGCTACTTGTTTGCGAACTAAATACTTGCATTTTTTTCTTTCTTCTTGTAGGAAGAATTTGACATGGATGTAGATCCTACCATAGCTCGATCATTACTAGAGAAACATTTTCCATGATTTTATAGGTCAACGAAGTCAACATTAAGAAGTAGTCTTCTTAAAGTTGATGAAACTATGATCTCTAAACGTTTTTCTACTGATAGATGTCCAAAGGATATAGATAAAGTATGATAGGAAAGGTTCCTTGATACTGTGTATACCGATAAAAAGACGGAGCGATGTAAAAAAGTGAAAATAACAAAGCAAAATGTCTGATCGCTCATACTATGGGAAGAAAACTTTACCATAGAGGGCATGATGAAATGGTATCGAAGATATCTTTCCTAAATGGTTATTTATTATACAATGTTATGTTAGTTATGTGTTGTCAACTTTAATCTTTCTTGTAGGTCGCAGAAAATCCAGACAAATATATTTCACACACTATGGTTTGGAAGGATGAACACAAAAGAAAATATGGAGAAGTGCTACCATGTGCTGTAGAAACATATGTATTTTTTTTCTCTTTTTGATATTTGACTATTTATTTTCAATATGTTGCTCTGTTTAATTTTTCATAGAGCTAGGATTCAAATTGATTTTTTTTATTTAATTCATTATCCCTCTATATATTATTGTTTCCTTCTGATTTATCATTTTCGATTAAATTGAAAAAGACCCAAAATGTTATGGGAATTGGTAAAGTAGCTACCACTTTAGTGAAGAGGAATAGAAGATGAAGGGACGAATTTAGAAAAGCTAGAATTTGTATAGAGACACTAATGTAAAACATAATTAATTAATTCATTTTATAAATATATAATTTAATTTTACATTTCTACCCTCAAATTCTCTCTTTCATTTTGCAAATATTACTTGTCTTGTAACCATACGATAATGTGATCTTAAACCTGCCGCTCTTGAAGTTCATTGTAACCCTCAAAAGTTCGTTGTCAGTTTTCTCAAACACCTTTATTGTAGACTTCAGCATTTTCCTTATTTCATTTGAAATAATTAAATATATTTATATTATACTTTAGTTTTAAAAATATAAATAATTCTGTACCTGTATTAAAATTTGATAAAAACATAAGATTATATACATCCTTTAAAGACATCATGTGAATCTTGAATAGAAGGAAACAAAATAAATGCCCTAATAATTTTTTGATAGATATGGGATGGCGGTTGAGATGCAGTTTGGGACGGATAATGCGTCTTCCATCACTTTACATGGTGGCACTGCTACAATAGTTGGTTTGGAATGGCCATGAAATCTGCAATGCTTCAGTTACTTTTTCCTTACATTTTTTGTTTATTTTTTGATAACGATATATTTAGAGAAATTTGTATTACTTTAGTAGGATTTTTGTGAGATATATTTGTTGATAATACATATGGTAGCTGCATAATAATGTTTTGAGATCTATGTTCTATATTCCTGACAGCATGACAAATATAATGCATTTTACGTGTTGATTCTAAAGTATGTTTTGAGATCTGTGTTTTGAAATTTGTTGTTTTATTAGACTTTAATTTAATGGAGAATTTAGAACAATGTTGTTTATTTTAAAGTAAGAGAGGCTTAGTTAAAAACTGAGCTCAGTTTCTAGAAAACTATAAATACATTTTCAAAAACTGAAGATTAGAAACAAATGGTAAGTAAATAAAATGGCTTAGTTTCGAAACTATTGAATGTTGAACTACCTCTGTTAATTAAAGAAAAATAAAACTTACTTATATTGGAGGTAAAATGGTGACAATAACCTATTGAATGTTGAACTTGTGCATCTTTTCTTTGAGCACTGATGTCTTTGATTTAAGTAATAATTTTAATTCATTGTGATATTGTGTAACAACCCGTAAATTCTAAACCAATTTACAATTTTTATTTTAGCTATTTTAATTGATTTAAAATATTTAAAATGGTTTATTTTAAATAATATCAACTAAAAATTTATTTAAATCGAAGTTAGAACGTATAAATTTATTTTAATTATAAAACAAATTCGAAATAGCGCGGTAGTTTGAAAATTTGATATTAAATTTCAATTGAATGTACAGAATTCAATAAATCGGATTTCAATAAAACCAAAAATATCTATATTTGTTTAATTATATCTTTCTAATGAATGTGAAAAATTTAGATTTCATAATATAAATTGAAAGTTATGTCCAGTTTAAAATTTAAAATAGTCGCTATAGAATTTATATATTTTTTAATGTAATATATAGCCCCTAAAATAGCCATTTCGCAAACGACCTTCGTTTTCGACGAAACCACTTTTATTGGATTTGGAATGTCAAATTATAGTTAGATTACATTTTTGGTAATTTGTGGAAATAATATGTGAGCGTGGTAAATTTAAACGTGTTTTGTCAATTCAGTTTAAATTTAATCAACTGGAAAATGACCATTTTTCAAACGGTCTCCAAACTCGATGAAATTAGTTTTGTTAGGACCATATCGTCGAAACATAGCTAGATTTATTTTTCTGAAATTTTTGGAGTTAGTATGTGGTCCCCGTAAATTAAAATGTACATTTAAATTCAATATATATTAGTTTATATTTTAATTTTGATAAAAACTGATCAAAACGATAGAATTGGCTTAAATATTCCATTGTGTCTGAAATAGGGGTATTTTGCTGGCTAACAAGATTTTGATCGATGCCATCGAATGAAGCTACTATGGGAATCGAATCATAAAGATAACGTTATATATATATATGTACATTGAGTCATGCTAGAATTATGTTAAAAACTATCCTCAAGTATACACGAATGTGCTAAACAAAGTTATATATATTTAAAAACCTTTATAAAAGCCAGGAATGTACAAAAGTCGGCCTACCAGTCGACTAGTAGGAAATGAACCAGTCGACTAATCAGCCTGTTTTTGTACATAACGGCTATTTTTGAAAATTTATTTATACAATTTAATTCTAATAGTCAACTGATGATTTTTAACTAGTAGACTGATTCGACCCAGAAATTATTTTGTGAAGAGTCACCATCATTCATGAAGAGATTCCTCTTCATTAATCAAAGGAAATTGACATAACTTTTTATGGAAACTCTTCATAAAGGATTGTTACTCTTATACTATTATATAAACAATTTCAATCATGTTTTACAATCACTGAATTTAATCGAATTTTGCTAATTTCATTGATCATCATTCTATTCTCTCCATTTACATTCTTTGCAAATAAAAGCTCTCCAGTTCAAATTTTTGTTGAATCCTTGAATCGATTTAATATCATTTGATTCAACAAATAATCTTCTTCCTTAAATAGCAGCATTCAAATCATATACTTGAGGATTAGATTATAGGAAGGTGGTACTTAAATAGTTGGCTATCCGTGTTGATTCAAGAACACAAATCAGGAGTCAAATATTTGTATTTGTTGAAGACCTGTGTAGTTGCTCAGGCGAGACCTTGTTGGGGCTCGGGTGTACTTAACTATTCCTCCGGGTTAAGAGATGGCGTTGTTAGTAAATTCCGAAGAGAAGCTTCGGGACTGGACGTAGGGCGGGAAGTCCGAACTAGTATAAAATTCCATGTGTTACTTTAATTTATTTACTGCATTTATTTTCTTGTGATATATCTTTATAACTTAGATTTGACCTGCGTAATTATTGCATATTAACAAATTAGCATATCGTTTACATTTCCGCTATATCCATATAGATCCTGCTTAAGTCGTACACATTGACTTTTCGATTGGTATCAGAGCAAGGTTATCATACAACCGTAAAACGGACATTTGATATTTAGATAATATGGATAATAATACTAGTACTAGCATTAACACCAGATATTCTGAAGGCCAATCAATTGCTAGACCACCCTTCTTTAATGGCATGAATTATAGTTACTGGGCTACACGAATGAGAATATACATTCAAGCAAATAGTTATGATGCATGGAATATTACTCAAAAAGAGTATACATCACCTACTACTGCGTACACTGGTTGGTCAAATATTGAGAAAAATGAAGCTACTGCAAATGCTAAGGCCATGAACATGTTACATTGTGTTCTAGATAGAAATGAACTCAATAGAACTTGTATGTGCAACACTGCATATGAAATTTGGAGAACACTTAAGATTACACATGAAAGTACTAACAAAGTTAATCAAAATAAAATATCTATGCTCAAGAATTAGTTTCAAAATTTTAAGATGAATGAAAACGAATCCATAAATGATATGTATTCACGTTTTCAAAACATTTATCATTATTTATTAGGACTAGGAGAAAAGTATTCCGACTTTCACATAGTTTCAAAACTTTTGAATTCTTTAACGGATGAATGGGAGAGCAAAGTATTAGCGATCGAAGAAGCTAATGATCTCTCTGCCATGAAACCAGAAGAATTGATCAGTAATCTAATGTCTTATGAAGTGAATTTGTAGGCAAAGAAAGCATAGGTACAAGATAAGAAAAATTTAGCTTTCCATGCAGAAAAAAGATTCCGATTCAGATGAAGAAGATATAACATTTGTTGCTAAGAATTTTAGAAAATTTCTAAAATACAGAAAAGTCAAAGGAAAATATAAAGGAAAATTCATCAAAAGAACCTGACCCTGCTCTAGTAGAATGCTTCAACTATCACAAGACCGGACACTATCAAAAGAATTGTCCAGAGCTAAAGAGAAATCGCAAAAATGAAAAATCAAAGAAATGAGCTTTTTCAGTCACTTGGGACAACTTGGATTCATCTCCTGAAAGTGATAGCGACAGTGATAGTGAGCAAGCAAATGTATACTTCATGGCTAAGGACAATGATGTATGTGATTTTACTTTTGATGAATTTGTAGAAATTAATACTGAAATTTTAGAATCTAGGAAAATGTTTAAGCGAAAGTTTAATCATGCCAATGAAGATAAAAATAAAGATGAATTTGAGAGAGACATTTTGAAAGATGAGAAAGAAATCTAGAAGAAGAAATTAGAAAACTACAAGATTCTCTTTCAATTGCAAATTCTCAAATTTCATTGTTGAGTCAAGAAATCGAAACTCAAAAGAATAAAAATGATTTGTTAAATTCTGAAAATCATGATTTAAATACTAAAATTAAAATTATAGAATTAGAAAATTCTAATTTAAAAACTAAGTTAGAAAGCATTTCTAAAAATGTAAATAATTTTAACAAAGGTAGAGAGATTTTATCTAAAATATTAGAAAATTCTCAACCGGCTTTTAGTAAAAAAGGACTTGGGTATAGTAAAGAAATTAATTCAAAAAAGAAATCCAATTCAAAAATTTCTAATATTAAACCGAAAAATTCTGGTAGTAAACTAAATATTTCTACTAAGAAAAAATATTCGGAAAATATTAGTATATGGATTCCTAAGACAAACAATATTCTTATTAAGAAGAAATATATTAAAAACTTATTAGATTCTGTTCATTATAATATAAACTATTTCTTTAAAAAGGAACCTAAGCCCTCTTGGATTTAGCTTCCTGAGACTTAACCCTTAGGATCCTAACGGAGGAAGTGGGTACCATTTTTTTTTGTAGGTACCATAAATAATTATGTTATTAGCTCAACTAAAAAGGAATTCTCAATTTAGTGGCTCACTTCTATAAGTTATTCTCTAATATAATATTTACTTAATATAGTATGTTATTTAATTTTTTATCCACCAGACGAGTCATTTTCTAAGCACCATATTCTTAGAAATTTGTTTTTGTTCGGTAAAAAAGTAATGGTAAACAAAAGTCTTGCCATCATAACGTCTCCAACTCCAAGTGAAGAACCAACACACCAATGGCAAGGTTATCAAACTGGATATACTCCAGATTCAAATAAAAAAGAGAAATTACGATATCTCCTTCTACAAAAGAGAAAATAGATGATATTCGACATTATCAATACGAGAAAATGAGATTACATATAGATAATATTGAAAAAGAAACAATTAACTTAGAATTTGTTAACTCAGAAAATCAAATTGCAGATATCTTTAATAAACCATTTTTAGAGAATTCTTTCATTAAACTCCGACGGAACTAGGAATTGTATCATTCAAAGATCTCTAAAAAATTATTCCGTTATCATGAGCTTATAATGTCTTAATTTCTTTTTAATCGATAACAAAGGGGGAGAAATATCTCTCATGCTATCTATGTTATATACCATTCTTATGATTCCATGCTAATATGATGTGTTTTACATATTATTGAGAAATTGTGCTAACATTTGTGAATGAAGGAATCAAATGGTAAGGTTATAAAATTATGAACTAACAAAATTATGCAGAAATTCAGCGAGAGCTAAACATTCAGGGGGAGAAAATCCAAAGTGTTATCATCAATCAAAAAGGGGGAGAATGTTGGATAACAAGATTTTAATCGATGCCAACGAATGAAGCTACTATGGGAATCGAATCATAAAGTTAAGGTTATATATATATATATATATATATATATTTGTGTGTGTGTGTGTGTGTGTGTGTATGTGTGTGTGTATGCACATTGAGTCATGTTAGAATTATGTAAAATTTATCCTCAAGTATAAACGAATGTGCTAAAAAAAGTTATATTTATACATATATTTATAAACCTTTATAAAAGCCAGGAATGTGCAAAAACTGGTGTCGATTGGTCATCCTGTTTTTGTACATAACGGCCTGTTTTGAAAATTTTATTTATACTGTAACGACCCGGATTTTTCGAACAGTTTAGTTTAAGTATTTAATATTGTTTTAAATATTCAATTGATAATATAAAAGAATTTTTATATTGAATTATCGATTTATAATCGATATACGATTTATTTCGAATATATAATTATCGAAATATGAGAACTAAAATAAACCAATTCAAAATTAAAACTAAACTGAAAAAAATTCAGATGATCAGTACAAATTTCAGTTTGAGTTATAATAATATTAATATATTATTGAGGAATTAATGGTTTTAAATTCAATTTATATCGATTTAAAATAATATCTTCACCATAAGATCGAACTGGACTTCGTGACCTATCCCAGTGTGATCAGAATAGTGTTATAACCCTAGGGACGACCATTGTTGCATTCAAAAAGGGGTTAGGAAATTATGGATAATTTAAATATATACACATATATTTGCAACCATTAAAAATCAAAAGGGAGAGAATTGAACACGTTCTACACATTAACTCCAAGAGAAATGGCCATGTTGTTCGGTTCAATACCGCACCCCTTTCCTATTAAATCGCATCTCCTTTCCTTATCTCTTCTGTTAAAATCGATCCAAACCAAAGCCACAAATTTAAAATCAAATCGATAGGAGGGTGCGAATCATCACTGAGTGTTTTGATTCTATTGCAAGATAGGGTTAACGACAGTCGTGATCTAGAAAGCATCGCGATGTTGAGTAACTGAAGCGGGCGTCGAAGTTAATGATTTTTGGAGGGTGTTCGAGGGAGATTGCCCAGTTCAGGAAGGGTCTCGATGAAACGCAATTTGAAGGGAAGAGGGGCACCGCGTTCTCAGGGATCGGAGTTCATTCTGGAAGGTCTGGTGGGTGCGATGTCGATTGGCTCCTGTATCTGGAGTCGCGATTTCGGTAGTAGCGATTTAGGGTTTGAGTTTTATGGGGCAACGACGATCGATTCAGAGTATGGATTTGCAATTTGAATTTTTGGGAAAACTGGCACATCGGTGGGCGAATAATGATGGAGTTCGATTTTTTTGTTGTCGCATCTTTGTGAGAGGACGGAGCTAGTGTTGATTGCGAGTGTGTGGAGTTCGAATATAGTAAGGGTGAATGGTGTTGAATTGGTGTCCGATAGTGGGGTTTTGAGGAGGACGGTGTCTGATGGGAAGTAATTGAAGTACTGAGTTAATTGGTGGTCTCGGGTTGAGATTTTGTGGTAAGAGAAGTGAGCAGGGAGGAGATGAATAATTGGTAACGGTGGGAGGAGTGACTACGAAGGAGTAGGATTGGTTATGGGATAAGTAGCTAATGCATGTAGGAAGAAGGTGTAGTGGAGTTCTTAGTATAGCGTTCTTGCGTTCATGATGAATTTAAATAGATGATGGGGGCGCTGGCAGTGGAATGGTGGCAGATACAAGTGAATGGCATCATCATTTCTGGTTTGAAGCAGAATTAGAAATTAAAAGGTAATTAAATTTGTTAAATCTTTTTTAAGAAAAAATTTAATATTTTAAGTGGGTAAATATTGAAAATACGTTATTTGTTTGTCATACGAGGTCCGCTTGGGACAAACAAGTAACGATGGGATTTGTTCGAAGTTTATGGAGTAAATCGAAATCAGATTGGGATTTATTTCCAAACAAAATCAAGAATTAAAATGGAATCAGAACATATCGCAATTAAATATCACGGTGAGTAAATCTCACTCAATTTATTTATTTAGAATTATTTTTAGTCGTTAAAAATAATTGATGGTTGTTTGGTTGCATTAAAATATTGTTGTGGCTATTTTAAATAAATAAATATATATATATATATATATATATTAGTTATTTTCGCTCGGTGTTTGTGGCTATTATATATATATTGGTGGTTGGATTCCCGCAGTATCATTAGTGGATGCCCGCGGTATCATTAGCGGATGATTTCCTTATGCGCCCCACAATATATATAGTGGTTGACCTTTATACCGCAGTATCATTAGAAGGATGGGTATTATTTATGTTGGATAACGTCCGTGGATGCAGGGAAAACAGGTTGGAGGAATCCAATTGGATTCCTCAAAATTTATTATTGTTTGTTTTCACATATATATTATCATATATGATGTGTTATAAAACCCATGATTTGATAATTGAGTGTTTTTAGATATTTAAATATCACTGGGTCTGAATGTTGATTTATAAAAATATCGTGAAAGAGATTTTGAGATTCAGAAAGGAAAATTCTATTTTCTAAAATAGAATTCGAATTTTGAATGGACTATAAATATTTACTTGTTTTGAAAAATAAAAACAAGTATTGAATTTCTAAACGGCGTTTGTAAATTAGATAATGCAATGTGGTATAACCATGGAATTAAAATGAATTTATAAACAATGATTATAAATAAAGTGGAAAAATTATCATTGGATAATATGAATATTTAAATTCAAATGTGAATTTATAAAAATCGAAACAGAGGAATCGTTTTAAGAAATAAACGAGGGAATTTATTCTGATGTTCAGAATATAAATTGAACTAAAATAAATCCGTAAGGATTTATGATTTTGAATTCGATTAATTCGAATTTATTCAAGTAGAATTTGAATATATAGATAATTCAAATAGAATTTGAATATATAGGAATTCAAATAGAATCTGAAAATAGGAATTCAAATAGAATTTGAATATATAGAGAACTCAAATAGAATTTGTATATAGAGAATTCAAATAGAATTCGAATATGGAAATTTCAAAGAGAAATGAAAATAGAAAGTTGAAATCATTTCGAAATGGGAATGACGAAATATATTTCAGAATGCGGATTTTTAAACATAATAGAAAATAAATCCAAAGGATTTATAATTTGTAAAAGATTTGGAATTTAATATAGAAGATCGAAGTATAAATAAATATATTACCGAGTTAGGAAAAATAGACAATTTTTGAAAATCGGAAATATGATGTTGAATTAGGAAAACTGATTTGGTATATATTAAAAATATATCAGAATAGAGTTGAATTTATTATAAATGAAGTTTAAACATGTATATATATAAATATAATTAAAACGAACTTGTCGTAGCGCTGTAGTTCGTAAATTGGCATTTCGAACTTCAATTGAGCATACAGAACTCAATTGAAGTCGGAATTCTTTGAAACAAGAATCGTCAGGACCGATTTGATAATAGTTTTCTAATAGAAGAGAAAATTTTGGATTTCGTCTTATAGATTTTGAGTTATGTAAAAATAAAATTTTCAGAAAAGCAGCGCCGGAACCATTATAAAGTCATACTGGATTATTTAAATAAATAAAAGGATTTTAAAGAAATAAAATCCGAATTGCCATTAGAAAAATGCAGACTGGAGATATAGAGTAAATATAAACTCCAGTGAAGTAAGTGAAATGATTTTTGAGACAAAAATCAAATGTTTAGTTATTGAATAAAACTAACTAATTTGAATAATAATTAGTTAATAGAAATTCGATATGAAAATGGACTTTGACTAAGTAAAGAAGATTTGAGAATTTTTATTCGAAATCGAATATGGAATTTGAGTCGAAATGGGATTAAATTAATTCATAAGAAATATAAAAATGATAATTGAACATAATATGTTCAAATATAAAGTGGAATGGACAAAGGAGCTAATAAAAAGAGTAATTAGCGAATTGAGTCAAAAATGAGCGGATTGAGTTGAATTCAATTAGAAATGGACACATATGTGTTAGATAGGTATGGAATAAAGTATATGAAGTGTATGAAGTTTATAGATTTAGTGCCCAACAAAAGGTACATGTTTAAATTCCATATGAGGTTTTATGCACCGAATCGGCAAGCCGCTTGGCTTTTGATTTTCTTTTTGAATGGAGAGGGCCTAGAGAGGCGAGTTGAGGTTTGAACTATTTTCCAGTACAAAGGAGGTTATGGCGAAATTTTTTGGGAATTTAAGGAGTTAGAATATTTTAAAGAAATTTTGATAGTTAGAAATCAATGTATCGATATATATAGAATTCGATAAGGAAACGAACTTGAAAATAGAATATTATAAACAAAAAGGATATCGATAATCTAGAAATAGAAAGGGAAATGTATATACGTTTTAAAAATGGAGAATTTATTTTTATGTGATGTTAATTATTCGAGGTAAGTGGTCTTGTCCGTTTTGAAGTTAAGGATGTTTTCAGCCAAGGTCTGAGAGGTAGTTATACCCCAACTTGATTGATTTCGTTTTTAACCGATAAATAGCAAGATCCAGTCTCGAAGAGGAATGTTTGAATAAGAGTTAGTTGAATGCAATGTTTTGGGTTGTCGTAACGATGTTTTACACAACATTCGTTTTAACCCAAGGAAGTGAAATTTTAGAATTAGGATTATAAATATTTCCTAAGTCTAAAAATGAAAGGTCGTGAAAGAGACAAGTAATAGGAATATTTTCTAATTATAAATAGAAGATATTTTCTAAGTACAGAAAATAAAAGAAGGCGATATATGGAAATGTTTTCCAGTGTTAATAACATATATTTTCTAAACATAGAAAATAAGGATATATGAATATATATATATATATATATATATATATATGTTTGATGATTTGATCGATAATTCCATTTGTAAATAAGATCGTTGTGTGTATAAGGACATTTTTCATTTGATAGTTAAATCACCGACTATCAAAGTTTTGACCATTTTAACGTTGTTAATATAGAGAGACCGGTTGGATTATTATCCGAAGAACCACCCCGTATTGGCATAAGCGTTGCAAACCAAGTATGTTGAATATATAGAAGACGGCGTAGAGTGTAAGGGCTTTTTCTATTAATGGAAATTGTGCCTTCGGTTTTGTTCAATCTCAGAATGAACATATACGGACGAATGTCTGACAAAGTAGTTCCAATGATCGAATATGTTGGTCTGTATAAATGTATATGGTGGCAACAGATTTATTCCCATAGCATAATATCCAGAATATATTTGTGCAGATCAATTAATGATTAACGGATCTGACAATGTGGCATTCAATGTGATTGTGCTATCAATGAATAGCAAGTAAGCGTAGCCTCAGGCCTCAACAACCGGAAATGACAAAAATCGGGCAGGCAGCATGGCTATGTGGGTTGCTTCCATTAGGGTGTATAATCACCTATCTAGAGATTCATTTAATTCCTTATTCTATTCGATATTGTCCCATTGGGGAAACGGTTGCTGATCCCAACCGTTGGTGATATACATTTGATACGCTCAAGCGAAATGAGTGGTCGGTCATGTGTGGCCGGGTTACAAGATGTTCTTATTGAACCCAGTGTATTCTCCTCTAGAGATACTGTGACGGCCCGCCCCGCACCAGCCTGCGTTTCCTCCGGAAGTGCGTTGTAGACATGCCCGACTAGCACGGAACGGTCGTCATAAGAAAAGAAAGAAGGTGAAGAACTAACACATGACCTGTAGAATGTCTCACAGCGCATGGACTAAAATATAATAATAACATACTTGACATAAAACAGGTGAGACAGTACATAAGCTGATAACTAAAATCAACATCAATCATCAGAGCTGCGGAAATCCAAATACAGCTTATTACAACTTTTCAAATTCTGTCTCTAACAAAAGAAAGCTAAAGTAGAAGATGCACCACCAATGCCCAAGCAGTGATCTTCAACAACATAGGGAGAATACTATATATATTACGTGGAAGCCTCCTGCTCGTCTCCGGATCATCTACCCGTGCATCACCAGCTAACCTGTCTCTAGTCTGCTCGTGTGAGCACCCAGAGTAATAAGAGGAGACATAAAACTCTGGGTCAAACATGAAGCCTGGTATGAGCGATAAGCATCTAAACAGAATAATAACAGGTATACTAAACCATACCTGAACCTGGACCTGCAACCAAAGAGTTAGTACCACATACCGTACAGTACTCCAAGGTGCCATAATGAATAGTGTAAAGAATACGAGGGTGGGGTGTGCATGTCATAATGATAGCAACCAAATCAACCATAGCAACCATCCTCACATCTCTCACTCAGTGCATAAAGCATACGATATCTACCACTTTGGAACACTAGACAAATTGAGGTAACGACGAATCCCGACTTGTAGAAACCCTGCTGTGACCAAGCTAAGCACATGGAGTCATGACCTAACATTTCAATGACCCATTTCATTGATCGTAGCCCTTAGTTCTACCAATGCCATAATGGCCCTGAATCCGCCTCCGTACCTCCTACCATAGTGATCCAAAGCTATAGACATCGATAGCCCCTTAACACGCGTCCCGCAGCAAAGCCCAACCATGAAGCGAACTCGTTGATTCCCATCTAAATCTTGAGCTCTAACTTCTCATTTGGACTTCCTTTGCATCTCGGGTTTTGATCGAGTCGGAGTTGGTCTTCCAAAGAGTCATCGCGTAGTAGTAGTAGCCCACGTACGGTTCGGTTCGGTGCTCCTCGTCTAGCTCGGTTCGGTTCGGTGTAACCTCCCTGATCGGTTCGGGTCGGTGGTCCTCGTCTAGCTCTGTTCGGGTCGGATACTCCACTTCGGGTCGGGTCGGTGTCCTCCTCCGGGTCGGGTCGGGTTACTGTCTTCCTTCTAGTTTTCTTCGATCGGCTCCCTCGTTTTCTATCTACCCCAATCCGATCCGCTCCCGTTTTCCATCCACTCCGATCCGATCCGCTCCGTTCGCCTCACTCCAGTCGTAGCCTTCCATTCTTGAGTCGATCCGATCTGGCCTCCATTACTCTTCCGATCCGATCCCCTTGTCCACTCCAACTCTAAGTAAACGGCCTTCCTTCTCGCCAAGCCTCCTCCAGTGACAAGTTCCAATCCAGTTCGAATTCCCTTGGTCAGTTCACAAATCCGATCCGACCCCTTACTCCGATCCGAACCGGTTCGGAACCTGCACACTTCTGCAACTTTCCAGCGAGCTTTCTATGCCATTCGACGGCGTTTTCGACCAATATAACTATTCTAATCAATCATAAAACGTACCATAGAGTCATAGCAACATGTAAGAGCAACCACAAACACCAAACAACAATTCAAATGAACCAAAATGGATCAAAAGTGGCTAAAACCTCACATTTTCCTATAATCCCTCTTAAACATGTTTAAGCACATACTTAGTAAAACTTAATCAAATCGTCTAAATTTTCTAACAGAGGCATGAAATATTATTTAAGAATTTCTAAACATTTTTCCAGAATTTATTAGTGTATAAATTCGCTAATCTTCACTAATTACCCTTAATTAACTATAATTAGTGTCAAACGATGCTATCACTCACCTTGGCCACAACTAAAACCCCAAAACTGAAATATTCTCTGATTTGGCGCTGCTCCCAATCTTACACAGCAGCTCTACCTCGGTTCTCGTGCTAATACTCCTTGATTTGATGTTTGCTAAGCCTAATCTTCAATTAGAAAGTGATTAAGAGGTGTTTTGAGGAGATTTAGAGGGTGGAGGCCATGGCTAGGTTAAGAGGAATGAATAGTGACGGCTGAAAAATGAGAAAAGGGTATTCTCCAAACCCTAACAGCCCTTTTAAACTCCTAATCCCGAAATTCCCCTTTGGGCCTAGCTGTTAATCACCCGGTTAAGCCCAATTAAGCTGTTTTTCACCATTTGAAACTTGTTTCAGCCATATCTCCCAAACGGTGAGTCCGTTTGGCTAATGTGACCACTCTATGGAAAGAGAAACCATCATCCGGAGCCAATGGAAGTGGTTTCAGGTCAAAATTCCTTTGCAGTCAAAAGTTATGGCCAAAACAGTGCCAACTAGGGGTAAAATGGTCATTTAAAAATCGGGAAAAATTATGAACATGGGAAATGACCACAATAGTCGTCTCCCAAAGTTACATGACCAAACGACTTCGTATGTGAAAGAAATAAATATTCTACGATCCTATGATGCGTAGAATGCGGGTCGTTACACTCTCCCCCCCTTAAGAAATTTCGTCCCCGAAATTCCTTAACTTAAAACATACAAAGGATCCCGCATGCCTAGCAATCACATACAATCATCAAACATGCAAAACAAACAAACAAGCCTATCCTAGCATGCGGAAAACTAAATCGAAGCCAAAATCTTAGCAGGCAAAGAGTTCTGGGTGTGTCTTTCTAATGTTCTCCTCTGTCTCCCAAGTACAATCATTCTCGTCCTCGCCCCACTGAACCTTGACTAGATTCACCGCCTTCCTTCGAAGTTGCTTCATGTCGTGCTCGACAATACGGGCCGGCTTGCGGTTCCCAACCGCCTTGGGTTCTACTTCGAAGTCCTCCAACTGATCAGGTGGAACAGTCATATTTGGGTCGTGAACGAACTTCCTTAGTTGGGAAACATGAAATACATTGTGAACTCCAGCCATTTTCTCTGGTAAGCCAACTCTATATGCCAAATTCCCGACTAGTTCGAGAACAGGGAATGGGCCAATGAATCTTGGTGCCAACTTGCCTCTCCTGCCAAATCGTATTACGCTCTTCAACGGAGAAATCTTGACAAACACCAAGTCGCCAACGGAGAATTTTAGGTCTCTTCTCCTCTTATCAGCATAACTCTTCTGCCTATCTTGGGCAGCCTTCATTCGTTGTTGAATGGTCTTGATTTTATCTGAAGTTTCCCTCACCACATCTGGTCCAAGCATAAACTTCTCGCCAGTCTCTATCCAACATGATGGTGAGTTGCACGGCCTCCCGTACAAAGCTTCAAACGGAGCCATACCGATACTGGATTGGTAGCTATTATTATATGCAAACTCTACTAGATGCAAATGGTCATCCCATGATCCACCAAAATCCAATATACATGCTCTCAAGAGATCTTCCAAAATACGATTCACCCTCTCCGTCTGACCGTCGGTCTGAGGATGATATGCGGTACTGGGATGTAACTCTGACCCTAGAGCCTCTTGTAAGCTCTTCCAAAACCCACTAGTGAACAACGGGTCTCGGTCACTCACAATGCTTTTAGGTACTCCATGAAATCTCACTACCCACTTCATATACAATTCTGCCAACTTGGCTGCCGTTCTGGTTGATTTGACTGGTATAAATCTTACACTTTTAGTCAGTCGATCCACAACTACCCAAATGCTATTATGTCCCGATCTAGTCCTTGGTAAACCATCAATGAAGTCCATCGAGACTTGCTCCCATTTCCATTCGGGAATTTCTAAGGGCTGTAACAATCCACTAGGCTTCTTTTGCTCGGCTTTGACTAGCTGGCAATTCATGCACTTAGATATAAACTTCCCAATGTCTCTTTTCATCCCTTCCCAGTAGTAGGTCTGCTTTATGTCTCGATACATCTTATTACCACCGGGGTGTATAGTCAGTTTTGAGTGATGACACCCTCTAAGCACTTCATCCCTCAATCCATTGTCATTGGGTACGACTAGTCTTCCATCTTTTCTAAGCCATCCATCTCGATCAAGCCCATACTTGTTCATCTCCTCATCGATACCCATCTCTAACTTGGAGATGATGTCCAATAGGTTAGGATCGTCCCTCTGACTAGAGCCGATTCGCTCAATCAAGGTGGGTCTAATCGTCAAACTTGCTAACATTTCTGGATCCAATTCGCACTTTGGTCTGAAATCATACCCAGCGATGTACTCCAGTTGCTTCCATTCTAGAAACATAGCCCCTAGGCTGGCATGTCTCCTACTCAATGCATCAGCCACTGCATTGCCCTTTCCCGGTGTATATGCGATGTCAAAATCATAGGAAGCCAAGAATTCCAACCACCTTTGTTGCCGGAGATTTAAATCCCTCTGGGAGAAGAGATACTTCAACGACTTATGATCTGTAAACAGCTCAAATCTTTCTCCCAAGAGATAGTGTCTCCACATCTTTAATGCAAACACGATCGCTGCCAATTCTAAATCATGGGTAGGGTATCTTCTCTCGTGCGGTTTCAATTGTCGACTTGCATAAGCTACAACCCTACCGCCTTGCATTAATACAGCACCCAGTCCGGTACCACAGGCATCCGTGTATACTGTCATCTCTTCATTCCCCTTAGGAATGGCTAACACTGGTGCGCTTGTCAACTTTTCCTTTAGACTCTTGAATGCATTCTCGCACCTTCCATCCCAGACAAAAGCTTGATTCTTCTTAGTCAACTGGGTCAATGGTGCTGCTGTCTTGGAGAAACCTTGGATAAACTTACGATAATATCCAGCTAATCCCAAGAAACTTCTTACGTCTGTTGCATTCTTGGGCGTAGGCCAATCCTGTACCGTGGCCACCTTTGCCGGGTCCACGGCAATACCATTCTCTGATACAACATGGCCCAAGAACCTCACTTCCCTCTTCCAGAAGTGACACTTAGAAAACTTTGCTTTCAATTGGTGTTTTCTCAACACCTCCATCACTATCCTTAAATGTTCCTTGTGTTCTTCCTCTGTCCTCGAATAGACCAAAATATCATCAACGAACACAAGGACAAACTCATTCAACTGATCCCTGAATACCCTATTCATAAGATCCACAAAATATGCGGGGGCATTGGTCAGCCCGAATGGCATGACCAACCACTCATAAAATCCAGATGGCATCCGAAACGCCGTTTTAGCTATACTCTCAGCTTCCACTCTAAGCTGATGAAAACCTGTCGCGAGATCCAACTGAGAAAATACTCTCGCGCCACTCAACTGATCGAACAAATCATCTATCCGCGGTAGAGGATACTTGTTCTTCCTCGTCACTTTATTCAGCTCGCGGTAGTCTACACACAAACGAAGGGAACCATCCGTCTTGGTAGCAAACACAACTGGTGCTCCCCATTCAGAAACACTCCTTCTGATAAATCCCTTCTTCAAAAGATCGCTGACTTGCACCTCGAGCTCTCGCTGCTCCCTTGGTGCCATACGACGAAGTGGCATCACTATAGGTCTGGCATCTTTTACCAAATCAATACGGAACTCAATCTCTCGGTGTGGTGGAAGTCCGGTCACTTCTTCGAAAACATCCGGATACTGGCCAACCACGGGCAAACCTGACAACTCACTATGCGGAATGTCAAGGGAGTTTAAAAAACTAGCCAATACCCCCTCACTGGGTAGACCACCAAACACTATCCTCCGCCCATCATCCGCTCTAGCTGTCACCAAAAAGCCCTCACAGTCTACCACCACCCCGTACCTTCGGAGCCAATCTGTAACACCCCGAATTTTCTATTAACACTAAAGTTGCTAAAATAATAATAAGTGTGTAAGAGAGGGGATGTATCTAATATGAATATAAAAATATTAATAAGTATGTAAGAGAGGGGATGTATCTATTATGAATATAAAAATATTAATAAGTATGTAAGAGAGGGGATGTATTTAATATGAATATAAAAATATTAATAAGTGTGTAAGAGAGGGGATGTATCTAATATGAATATAAAAATATTAATAAGTGTGTAAGAGAGGGGATGTATCTAATATGAATATAAAAATATTAATAAGTGTGTGAGAGAGGGGATGTATCTAATATGTATATAAAAACAATAATAAGTAAAGGGGGATGTATCTAATATGTACATTGTAGAATATATATATATTTATGACATGAATAGAAGTTTATTTATATGCTGAGTGTTTGCTGAGTCACTTCTGACTCATTGCTGAGTCAACAAGATAAACCCCATCTTGTCTGAACGGCTGCGGTTATTTCTAGGTTAAATCTAATGGTCTAAATGAATTCTAAAATCTATAAATAAGTGGGTAGACCCTAGACCTAAATCACTTGTAAAATTAGAGAAGCTACCGTCATGCTGCTGCCATGGAGTTCAGCATAGCCGTCACAAACTAAGAAGAGGAAGCCTAATCATCTACAACTAAATCTACACAAATCAAATCAAAAGATCTCTCTTTCTCTAATTCTTTTCTTTTGTTGGTGAGTATGATGATTCTTACAAGACTATTACAAACTAATTTGACTCAGTTATGAATGGATCACAAGAAAGTGACGTGATTTGTAATTGTAAATTCTATATATTGTGGATCTCTTATTATGTTATTACGTTGTCGTATGATGTAAATTATATATGTTATGTCATGCTATGTTGTAAATTCTCTTATGCTATGTCGTGCTATGTTGAGAATCATGTCAAGCTATGTTATACTATCATACCATGCCATGTTATAAATCATGCTATATTATGTTGTAAAATCATGATGTTGTTGGAACATGCTTAAAGTTATGTTTTTTTAATTTAAATGGATCTTGTTTATGGGAATTTGCCTATTAGGTTAGGTGTACCCATAAACTTGAAACTATAATTAAATAAAACTTGAATATGGGAATTTGCCTATTGAGTTAGGTGTACCCATATAAAACCATGTTGTTAAAAAATTAGATGATGTTGATTCACACATGTTCATATGTAAGTTTATGAAAATTGATTGAGATTATATTAGGTGAATTTTGAACAAGTTGACACCTTTAGGTCCATGACATGTATAATCTATGCAAGTTGGACATATGCAAGTTTCACCCCTTATTATGATTCATTTGGTCACATATACATGTTGTTATTATGATAATCTCTTTTATGCTATGAGTTAGGCTATTCGAGTCTAACATATATTTTGCGAATAAACGTTCAAACGTGGGGTAGGGGTAATATTAGGAATTAATAAATTGGGTGCAATTTTGTAAGATTTTTGCATACCATGAATGGATGTCCATAATTGAGTCAATTATGGACATTGTTAAAAATTGGAAGTAATTAATAATTCAAGTAGGGAATTATTAAAATTGGGGGAAAGTGGATTATTATTAATAATCAATGCTTAGGACACGAGGTTGGACCCGTTTGTGATGTAAACCTGCCCGGACCCGCCCGGCAAATCCAGTAGTCACAAATGTCGGCCCAATGTGAGAGTTCCTAGGCCCAAACTAAAGCATAACAGTTGTAAAGACACGAGGTTAGACTCTTTTATGGTGTAAGACTGCCCGGACCCGCCCGGCAAATCCAGCTGCCATAAATGCCAGTCTAATGTGAGAGGTCTTTATGAGGTTATGGCCTTAATGAACTAAGAAATACTTAACCAGATAATCATTTAAGGTGGGACATGGGGGTTAAGTAGGTGCCTTGGGTGGCATGAGGAATCTGGTGGTTGCCTTTAGAGGCATTTGAAATACGATTAGACCTAACCAAACACACATGTAAATGAACATGACTAAGTGGGTTAAGTGGGATGGACTAATGGGGACAAGCTTAGGTGGAATGCTTGTGGTAAATAGTGGGGGCCCATTTCAACCAGTATCCCAAAACGTATCTTTGTGGGCTCGACCCAAGTCGAGGACGGGACACGCATACTGGGTTTGACTATAAGAGGCCAAAACAGGGAGCGGTGGCAACGCAAGTCCAACGGGTTTCATATGCGTGTGTGGACCCGGGCTGGTAGGTAAGACGTTGTTGCATCGTGTAGGTATAAGCCGTGCATGTCCGTTGTATCAGGTTGCCACTTTAGGGGAGTGATACACCCCACTGTGGGGCCAGCACGGGTATCTACGAGTTAGGGAGCCGATCGAATAATGGGAAGTAGGGTACACCTAGTGGAGATAGGGGCAGGCGGCACCTATGTAGTCAGCTAGGGGTACGTAAAGCCATTGGGAAAGTTTCTAAGTGAAGCTAAGTGGGATGAATCTTTAGGGTGACTGGTGTGGTGCAGTATAGTGTTTATCCTTTAGTATTTAGGAGCGCCTATAACGTTGCCTTTAGCGATTGTCTATGTCCTTAATCTGCTCTTCATAGACATTTTCTTGTTTTCCAGCTTATGCCTTAGTCCAGTTATTTTGGTAATAGTATTGTAGAATTATCATATTCACCAGACTTTATGTCTGACCCCCTCTTTTCCATCCTTTTTCTCCCTTCAGGTTCGCAGGTTGGGCCAAGTTCTAGTGGAGTCTAGTTGGATCGCTTATCTACTGGAAAGCTTGGACTGCTGAAGTAAAGTCCAGCTTGTTATCTTTCTTTTTAATGGCTATTCATGTAATGGGATTATGTACTTGTTTTATCAAGATAGATATTGTACTTGACATTGAATATGGTGTTATGATGTAATCAAACATGTTTTGACTTCTGCTACAATGAAATAAAGTTTTTGAATTTCCAAGTACTATTTTATATCTGTCTTGTTGTAATTTTACTGTTCTATATTCACTTAAAACCTCCATGGAAGTTAATGCATTCCCTTTGTGAGTGACATTAATGGACGTGGGGTGTTACACGTGGTATCAGAGCATAAGGTTACCAGAACAGATAAATTTTTTTTTTTTAAAAAAAATATTTTTTTCTAAAGTATTTTTGGAAGAAGTGCTTTCAAAAAAAAAACATGTTATTTAAAGAGAGTTTTTATGAAAAACATAATCCCAAATAGTCACATCCTTATCTTTATCTTTCGAATTCTCCATTTTGAATCTTTCCTTTTTCATTTCAGCATGGCTGAAGATCTTAATCTCCCAGAAGGTGTGACGATTCCAGGGTGGTTTAGGAGATACTTGGAGGCTAGGGCCACCACTGCAGGCCCAGCGGATACTCCTCCACCCCTAGTTGCACCCATTCCTCCTCCTCCTCCTCCTCGTGTTGACACTTTTGCAAAGACGTGCAAGGAATTCAAGGCTATGGGAGGAAAAACTTTTCAAGGGACTGAGACGTTTGTGGAGGCCAGAGATTGGCTTAAGGAGACTGAGAAATTGTTGGATATCTTTGAAGTGGAAGATGGGAGGAAAGTCCGTTTAGCTGCTTGGTTAATGAAGGGAGAGGCCTCGTTTTGGTGGGAGGTCACTAACGGGGAATGTCCAGTTGATTCATGGGCGGATTTCAGACGAAGGTTTGAGGCAAAGTTTCTTTCAAGGGCAGAGGAGAACTTAAATATGGAAAAATTCCTGGCACTAAAGCAAGGGAGCTCATCAGTAAAGGAATATGTCAATAAATTTAATCAGTTAGCAAGGTTTGGCTTGGAGTTGGTGAACACGCCAGAGAAGAAAGCTTTGAGGTTCGTTAGAGGCTTGAATGAACCGTTGCAAGGGTTGGCTATGACCCACATCCCTATGGGAGCCACCTTTGAAAAGCTAGTAGAAATGGCACTTATGCATGAGGATAAGGCAGTTGAAAAGAAAGGGGATCAGAAGAAACCCCAACAGCAAAATAAGAAGGGTGGTAAAAACAATAATGGCAAAGGGAAGAAGAAATGCTTCAATTGTGGGACGCCTGGCCATCTCAGCAAAGATTGTAGAAAGAAAAAGAAGACTGGTTGTTTTCATTGTGGAGATGCGGGACATTTAGTAAAGGACTGTCCAAAGAAGGGGCAGAGGGCAGGGTCTACCTCGGGAGGACAGGTGCAGGCTCTTATGGCACCAGGGCAGGCAAGGGGGCAAGTTCAGGCTATTGCGGCCCCACCGCTGCAAGAAAGAGGTAGAACAATTTCTGTTGAAAGCTTAGTTTTTCTGTTTAATCATCCTGTCCGTACCTTATTCGATTCTGGCGCATCTCATTCGTTTATCTCTGCATCATTAGTTGAATCACTGCACTTGAACACCAGTTTAGTAGAAGATCCCTTGGTCGTTTCAAATCCAATTGGGGGTTTGGCTCATTTGACCATGATATGTTTGGATTTGAAAATCTCTATACTTAGCGTTGAATTTAGATGTGATGCTTATGTATTGGGCTTCACGGGCTATGGGCTAATTTTAGGAATGGATTGGTTGTCTAGAAATAGGGCCATTCTTGATTGTGAAAGGAGAGTAGTTAGGCTTGTGACTCGCCTTGGTAATGCTCTCGACATCTTTTGTAATCCCATAAATTCCGTTATGCTAAGTTATCTTGAATCGCTTGACGCGTCTGTAGAGAACCTGCGATCGGTAGAAGTGGTCCGGGAATATCCGGATGTGTTTGAGGAGGTGAAGGGCTTACCTCCAAAGCGGGAGATAGACTTTCGAATTTATCTTGTGGATAATGCTAAACCCGTATCTTTGCCAGTGCGCCACATGGCTCCTCGTGAAAGGAGGGAACTCAATAAGCAAGTAAAGGAGTTGCTTGAGAAAGGGTTCATAAGACGTAGTATATCGGAGTGGGGTGCTCCAGTAGTTTTTGCCACAAAGGCGGATGGGTCTCTTAGACTTTGTATGGACTATAGAGAACTAAACAAGCTTACTAAAAAGAACCGACACCCACTGCCGAGGATTGACGATCTCTTTGATCAGTTAGTTGGCGCCTCAGTGTTTTCGCAGTTGGACTTAGCCACTGGCTTTCATCAACTGAGAGTGGCTGAGGATAGTATAGATAAGACTGCTTTTAGGACTCCTGACGGATTTTATGAATGGCTAGTGATGCCCTTTGGTTTGACAAACGCCCCTGCATATTTTGTTGATTTGATGAGTAGGGTGTTTAGGGAATACCTTAACAAATTCGTGGTAGTCTTTGTGGATGACATCTTAGTCTTTTCTAAGAATAAAGAAGAGCACTCCCTACATCTTAGGGAAGTGTTGGAAACCCTTCGAGCGCATAACCTTAAGGCAAAATTTTCTAAGTGTCACTTCTGGAGGAAGGAAGTACGGTTCTTAGGGCACGTGGTTTCCAAAGAAGGGATAGCAGTGGATCCCGCAAAGGTAGTGGCCATCCAAGATTGGAAGGTCCCTAAAAATGCAACCGAATTAAGAAGTTTCTTGGGGTTGGCTGGCTATTATAGGAAGTTTATCAAAGACTTCGCAAAAATATCAGCTCCATTAACACGGTTAACGAAGAAGAACCTGGTTTTTACGTGGGACAAAGATTGCGATGATGCGTTCCAACGTTTAAAGAGAGCCTTAACTTCAGCCCCAGTCTTAGTGCTGCCAGACGGGAATAAACCGTTTACCATCTATACTGATGCTTGTGGGACGGGACTTGGCGCGGTCCTCATGCAAGAGGGAAGAGTAATAGCCTATGGTGGAAGGCAGTTGAGGGTTCATGAAAAGAATTACCCCACGCATGACTTAGAGCTAGCCGCAATTGTTTTCGCGCTTAAGTCTTGGCGTCACTATCTTCTTGGTGAGAAATTCGAACTGTTCACTGACCACAAATCATTAAAATACTTATTCTCTCAGAAGGATTTGAATTTAAGGCAGCAACGGTGGATGGAATTCTTAGCCTCCTACGATTTTGAAATAGCATATACCCCGGGCAAGGGTAACGTGGTGGCAGACGCCTTAAGTAGGAAAAGGTTGTCCTTGAGTCCGTTGTTTGTTGAACGACAAAGCTTAGAATTCATCTCTATGTTTGACTTGAGACCCTCCGTTGACTTAGTACCCGGTCTGTTAGCATCCTTGGAGGTTAGACCTACACTTCTAGGACGGGTTGGTGAGGCACAGCGAGACGACCCACAGTTGGTTGAGATAGTAGAAAAGCTCAAAGGGGGGGAGTCATCAAGCCATCTTCGTAGGTATACCCTAGACGATAAGGGTTGGTTACGAAGGGATAATAGACTTTGTGTACCGCAAGACAAAGACTTAAGGAAGGCCATTCTTGATGATGCTCATCGCTCAAAAATGACCATTCATCCCGGCGGGGATAAGATGTACAAAGATATGAAGCGGGTTTTCTTTTGGGCCGGTATGAAAAAGGATGTGGCCGAGTACGTCGCTAGATGCTTGGTGTGCCAACGAGTTAAAGCAGAACAAAAGAAACCCGGTGGGTTGCTTCACCAATTAGAAGTTCCACTATGGAAATGGGAAAGCATCTCAATGGATTTTGTGGATGGATTACCAAGATCAAGGAAGGGTAACACGGGGATTTGGGTTATAGTAGATAGACTTACTAAAAGCGCCCATTTTATTCCCGTGAAAAGTAAGAGGACTGCTCCGTGGTTGGCTTCTGTATACATTAAGGAGATAGTTCGTTTGCACGGTATTCCTTCTAGTATAGTAAGCGACCGTGACCCCATCTTTACTAGCGAATTTTGGAAGAGTTTACAAGAGGCGGTAGGGACTCAGCTATGTTTGAGCACCGCATATCATCCTCAGACAGACGGCCAGACCGAGAGGGTGAATCGCATTCTAGAGGATCTTTTAAGGCTTTGTATCCTAGACTTTGGGGGTACATGGGAAGAGCACCTTCCGTTAGTAGAATTCGCATATAATAATAGCTTTCAGTCTAGTATTGGCATGGCACCTTTCGAAGCTCTTTATGGAAGGCCTTGCCGTTCGCCTACATGTTGGTGGGAATCTACCGATAAAATCCTACTTGGGCCCGATATGGTTAGGGAAACCTCGGAGAAGATTGAGTTGATTCGAAGGAGGATGAAAGCAGCACAAGATAGGCAAAAATCGTATGCTGATAAGAGGAGGACAGATCTTGAGTTTGACATTGGGGACATGGTTTTTATCAAAGTATCTCCGTTACAGAATGTTGTTCGCTTTGGGTCCGTGGGGAAATTAGCACCAAGGTTTGTAGGGCTGTTTCCTGTAAAAGACAGGATTGGGAAGATGGCATATAGGGTGGAGTTGCCTGAGAAACTTAGTGGAGTACACGACGTATTCCATGTATCACATTTGAGGAAGTGTTTGCACAAGACCGCGGAGGTGGTAGAGCCGAGCTGGCTTAAAGAGGTGGAAATAGAGCGTGATGCAACAATTAGACGAGCTCCTACATGCATTCTTGGGTCGGAGATCAAAAAGTTGAGGAATCGAGAGGTCAGACTGGTTAAAGTGCAATGGGGAGATGATGAGAGCAACGCAACTTGGGAGACAGAAGAGAAGATGCGTTCGTTGTACCCTTTTCTTTTTGAGGGTATGTCTTTTAATTTCTCCTTTATCGCTTAGCTTATCTTATCTTATCTTTAGTATGTCCTCTCATTAGTATCTTTGACCTTTAGTTAGGATAATCCTATGGTTGAAACATGTGTTTGAGACATGTTATGTATGATGGATGCAAAATGGATGCAAGTGTTTGCTAGTGGTTGCTCGTGGATGCATATATACACACACTTTAGGCACTAGATCGGCTCAGTCACTACATATTGCATATTGCATATATATATATATATATATGGATGTATTTAGTAAAATGGATGAACGATGGTTGTATTATCATGTGGATGCTGCATTCAGATGATGGTTGTGCACGCATATAGAAGTATTATGTAGCATTAAGAATCTTTTGCATACATAATGGATGCATGGCACGATCATAGTTGCATTAAGGAGGTCAACTGAATCAGTGGACCGCCTGATTTTGCATTAGATACGGACATATACACACAGTGCATTTAAACATGAAAGCATTAGAAGTCTGTAAGGACAATGGATGCCTGTGTATGATGGATGAGTAGATGGACGTTTGGATGGTAGGATATACATTCTTCCAGACTTGAAGATTTCGGGGACAAAATCCTAAAAGGAGGGGAGAATGTAACACCCCGAATTTTCTATTAACACTAAAGTTGCTAAAATAATAATAAATGTGTAAGAGAGGGGATGTATCTAATATGAATATAAAAATATTAATAAGTATGTAAGAGAGGGGATGTATCTATTATGAATATAAAAATATTAATAAGTATGTAAGAGAGGGGATGTATTTAATATGAATATAAAAATATTAATAAGTGTGTAAGAGAGGGGATGTATCTAATATGAATATAAAAATATTAATAAGTGTGTAAGAGAGGGGATGTATCTAATATGAATATAAAAATATTAATAAGTGTGTGAGAGAGGGGATGTATCTAATATGTATATAAAAACAATAATAAGTAAAGGGGGATGTATCTAATATGTATATTGTAGAAAAAATATATATATATTTATGACATGAATAGAAATTTATTTATATGCTGAGTGTTTGCTGAGTCACTTCTGACTCATTGCTGAGTCAACAAGATAAACCCTATCTTGTCTGAACGGCTGCGGTTATTTCTAGGTTAAATCTAATGGCCTAAATGAATTCTAAAATCTATAAATAAGTGGGTAGACCCTAGACCTAAATCACTTGTAAAATTAGAGAAGCTACCGTCATGCTGCTGCCATGGAGTTCAGCATAGCCGTCACAAACTAAGAAGAGGAAGCCTAATCATCTACAACTAAATCTACACAAATCAAATCAAAAGATCTCTCTTTCTCTAATTCTTTTCTTTTGTTGGTGAGTATGATGATTCTTACAAGACTATTACAAACTAATTTGACTCAGTTATGAATGGATCACAAGAAAGTGACGTGATTTGTAATTGTAAATTCTATATATTGTGGATCTCTTATTATGTTATTATGTTGTCGTATGATGTAAATTATATATGCTATGTCATGCTATGTTGTAAATTCTCTTATGCTATGTCGTGCTATGTTGAGAATCATGTCAAGCTATGTTATACTATCATACTATGCCATGTTATAAATCATGCTATATTATGTTGTAAAATCATGATGTTGTTGGAACATGCTTAAAGTTATGTTTTTTTAATTTAAATGGATCTTGTTTATGGGAATTTGCCTATTAGGTTAGGTGTACCCATAAACTTGAAACTATAATTAAATAAAACTTGAATATGGGAATTTGCCTATTGAGTTAGGTGTACCCATATAAAACCATGTTGTTAAAAAATTAGATGATGTTGATTCACACATGTTCATATGTAAGTTTATGAAAATTGATTGAGATTATATTAGGTGAATTTTGAACAAGTTGACACCTTTAGGTCCATGACATGTATAATCTATGCAAGTTGGACATATGCAAGTTTCACCCCTTATTATGATTCATTTGGTCACATATACATGTTGTTATTATGATAATCTCTTTTATGCTATGAGTTAGGCTATTCGAGTCTAACATATATTTTGCGAATAAACGTTCAAACGTGGGGTAGGGGTAATATTAGGAATTAATAAATTGGGTGCAATTTTGTAAGATTTTTGCATACCATGAATGGATGTCCATAATTGAGTCAATTATGGACATTGTTAAAAATTGGAAGTAATTAATAATTCAAGTAGGGAATTATTAAAATTGGGGGAAAGTGGATTATTATTAATAATCAATGCTTAGGACACGAGGTTGGACCCGTTTGTGATGTAAACCTGCCCGGACCCGCCCGACAAATCCAGTAGTCACAAATGTCAGCCCAATGTGAGAGGTCCTAGGCCCAAACTAAAGCATAACAGTTGTAAAGACACGAGGTTAGACTCTTTTATGGTGTAAGACTGCCCGGACCCGCCCGGCAAATCCAGCTGCCATAAATGCCAGTCTAATGTGAGAGGTCTTTATGAGGTTATGGCCTTAATGAACTAAGAAATACTTAACCAGATAATCGTGTAAGGTGGGACATGGGGGTTAAGTAGGTGCCTTGGGTGGCATGAGGAATCTGGTGGTTGCCTTTAGAGGCATTTGAAATACGATTAGACCTAACCAAACACACATGTAAATGAACATGACTAAGTGGGTTAAGTGGGATGGACTAATGGGGACAAGCTTAGGTGGAATGCTTGTGGTAAATAGTGGGGGCCCATTTCAACCAGTATCCCAAAACGTATCTTTGTGGGCTCGACCCAAGTCGAGGACGGGACACGCATACTGGGTTTGACTATAAGAGGCCAAAACAGGGAGCGGTGGCAACGCAAGTCCAACGGGTTTCATATGCGTGTGTGGACCCAGGCTGGTAGGTAAGACGTTGTTGCATCGTGTAGGTATAAGCCGTGCATGTCCGTTGTATCAGGTTGCCACTTTAGGGGAGTGATACACCCCACTGTGGGGCCAGCACGGGTATCTACGAGTTAGGGAGCCGATCGAATAATGGGAAGTAGGGTACACCTAGTGGAGATAGGGGCAGGCGGCACCTATGTAGTCAGCTAGGGGTACGTAAAGCCATTGGGAAAGTTTCTAAGTGAAGCTAAGTGGGATGAATCTTTAGGGTGACTGGTGTGGTGCAGTATAGTGTTTATCCTTTAGTATTTAGGAGCGCCTATAACGTTGCCTTTAGCGATTGTCTATGTCCTTAATCTGCTCTTCATAGACATTTTCTTGTTTTCCAGCTTATGCCTTAGTCCAGTTATTTTGGTAATAGTATTGTAGAATTATCATATTCACCAGACTTTATGTCTGACCCCCTCTTTTCCATCCTTTTTCTCCCTTCAGGTCCGCAGGTTGGGCCAAGTTCTAGTGGAGTCTAGTTGGATCGCTTATCTACTGGAAAGCTTGGACTGCTGAAGTAAAGTCCAGCTTGTTATCTTTCTTTTTAATGGCTATTCATGTAATGGGATTATGTACTTGTTTTATCAAGATAGATATTGTACTTGACATTGAATATGGTGTTATGATGTAATCAAACATGTTTTGACTTCTGCTACAATGAAATAAAGTTTTTGAATTTCCAAGTACTATTTTATATCTGTCTTGTTGTAATTTTACTGTTCTATATTCACTTAAAACCTCCATGGAAGTTAATGCATTCCCTTTGTGAGTGACATTAATGGACGTGGGGTGTTACACAATCTACTCCCAAAATAATGCCAAACCCAGTAAAGCCCAAAACAAAGCAATCACAAACAAACATGCATCCATGACTCGATAAGACCACATTATGACAAATCATGCTAAGGCTGGTCGAACCACCAATCGGGTTCGTCACTACTAAAGGTCTATCGACAATCTTGGGCTCCAATCCCAACCTATCTACCAGGTCACTAGATATGAAAGAACTGGAAGCTCCGGTATCAAACAAAACTCTAACAGCAACATCGTAAACAGAAAGCATACCTTGAATGACGACATTCTTTCCCTTCTCCGCCGCTGTTGGGGCATTCGACGAAGAAGGAATAGCATTAAGAGCATATGCTTTCACCATTTGCTTTTCTTTAGGGGGCTGTGGACACTTGTCCTTGTGATGTCCCATTTGGCCACAGTTGAAGCACTTCCTATCCGCTGGCTTGGCCCGACAATTACTAGCATAATGGCCCTTCTTACCACAGCTGAAGCACTCAACATCTTGCTTATTCTTTTTCTTCTGGTCATCCTTAGCTTGGTTCTGCTTTCTCTTATTCTGGGAACCACCCTTGCCTCCACCACTTGCTTGTGGCTTTGGCTCATCTGCGAATGCAACCTCAATCTTCGGCTTAGGGTAGAGACTCTCTGATCTTAATGCTTTCCCCACAATCGACTCAAACGTCTCATCGATGTGGTTAATAAGCCTTTCCCCTAAGTACTGATCTAACACAGTTATGAATTTCTCATTCTTCTTCTCGGCAGTATCAATAAGAGATAACCGATACTTTGACAAAGTGTCGAATTCAGCAATATACTCCGAGACAGCCCTGCCATTCTGTTTGAGCTCCAATAATTTCTTAAACAACACTGACTTCTGAGCAGCTGGAATGAACTTCTCGCTAAAGCGAGCCTTAAACTGCTCCCAAGTAATCTGATCTTCGGGAGTGGCTGCCTATATAGCATTCCACCAATTCATTGCCCGCCCTTGCAGCTGACGGGACGCTAGCTTTCTCTTCATCGCATCCTCGATACCCAAATCCTCGAAGATACGTTCGCAACTATCCAACCAATCTTGAACATCCGTGGCCGACTCCGTTCCGTGGAACGACTTCCCACCAAGGCTAGTATAATCCTTATTCAGCTTGGCGAAGTCGACTCTTGGCGCCTGCACTATTGGACCACCACCATTTCCACCATTGGGAGCTGCCCTCTGTACATCTCTAAGCATCTCTCTCATGAGGTCAGTAAACATCGTCCTCATGTCAGCAGCATTCCCATTATTGGCTCCCCTACCAGCACCTCTAGTATATCGGCTCATCGTCAATCTGAAAAAGGAAACGATTAACGATTCCATAGTGGTGCTGGTGCAGTACGACTTCATTCTTATACTACTAATAGTATATATATATATATATATATATATATAGCTTTTGAAAACCAAAATAATCACAAATACGCTCTCTCGTATACGTATATTATCTCTCCCTGATAACTTCCCTAGGTTAACTACGCAACCTAGAGCTCTGATACCAAGTGTGACGGCCCGCCCCGCACCAGCCTGCGTTTCCTCCGGAAGTGCGCTGTACACATGCCCGACTAGCACGGAACGGTCGTCATAAGAAAAGAAAGAAGGTGAAGAACTAACACAAGACCTGTAGAATGTCTCACAGCGCATGGACTAAAATATAATAATAACATACTTGACATAAAACAGGTGAGACAGTACATAAGCTGATAACTAAAATCAACATCAATCATCAGAGCAGCAGAAATCCAAATACAGCTTATTTCAACTTTTCAAATTTACTGTCTCTAACAAAAGAAAGCTAAAGTAGAAGATGCATCACCAATGCCCAAGCAGTGATCTTCAACAACATAGGGAGAATACTATATATATTACGTGGAAGCCTCCTGCTCGTCTCCGGATCATCTACCCGTGCATCACCAGCTAACCTGTCTCTAGTCTGCTCGTGTGAGCACCCAGAGTAATAAGAGGAGACATAAAACTCTGGGTTAGACATAAAGCCTGGTATGAGTGATAAGCATCTAAACAGAATAATAACAGGTATACTAAACCATACCTGAACCTGGACCTGCAACCAAAGAGTTAGTACCACATACCGTACAGTACTCCAAGGTGCCATAATGAATAGTGTAAAGAATACGAGGGTGGGGTGTGCATGTCATAATGATAGCAACCAAATCAACCATAGCAACCATCCTCACATCTCTCACTCAGTGCATAAAGCATACAATATCTACCACTTTGGAACACTAGACAAATTGAGGTAACGACGAATCCCGACTTGTAGAAACCCTGCTGTGACCAAGCTAAGCACATGGAGTCATGACCAAACATTTCAATGACCCATTTCATTGATCGTAGCCCTTAGTTCTACCAATGCCATAATGGCCCTGAATCCGCCTCCGTACCTCCTACCATAGTGATCCAAAGCTATAGACATCGATAGCCCCTTAACACGCGTCCCGCAGCAAAGCCCAACCATTAAGCGAACTCGTTGATTCCCATCTAAATCTTGAGCTCTAACTTCTCATTTGGACTTCCTTTGCATCTCGGGTTTTGATCGAGTCGGAGTTGCTCTTCCAAAGAGTCATCGCGTAGTAGTAGTAGCCCACGTACGGTTCGGTTCGATGCTCCTCGTCTAGCTCGGTTCGGTTCGGTGTAACCTCCCTGATCGGTTCGGGTCGGTGGTCCTCGTCTAGCTCTGTTCGGGTCAGATACTCCACTTCGGGTCGGGTCGGTGTCCTCCTCTGGGTCGGGTCGGGTTACTGTCTTCCTTCTAGTTTTCTTCGATCAGCTCCCTCGTTTTCCATCTACCCCGATCCGATCCGCTCCCGTTTTCCATCCACTCCGATCCGATCCGCTCCCTTCGCCTTACTCCAGTCGTAGCCTTCCATTCTTGAGTCGATCCGATCTGGCCTCCATTACTCTTCCGATCCGATCCCTTTGTCCACTCCAACTCTAAGTAAACGGCCTTCCTTCTCGCCAAGCCTCCTCCAGTGACAAGTTCCAATCCAGTTCGAATTCCCTTGGTCAGTTCACAAATCCGATCCGACCCCTTACTCCGATCCGAACCGGTTCGGAACCTGCACACTTCTGCAACTTTCCAGCGAGCTTTCTACGCCATTCGACGGCGTTTTCGACCAATCTAACTATTCTAATCAATCATAAAACATACCATAGAGTCATAGCAACATGTAAGAGCAACCACAAACACCAAACAACAATTCAAATGAACTAAAATGGATCAAAAGTGGCTAAAACCTCACATTTTCCTATAATCCCTCTTAAACATGTTTAAGCACATACTTAGTAAAACTTAATCAAATCGTCTAAATTTTCTAACAGAGGCATGAAATATTATTTAAGAATTTCTAAACATTTTTCCAGAATTTATTAGTGTATAAATTCGCTAATCTTCACTAATTACCCTTAATTAACTGTAATTAGTGTCAAAACGATGCTATCACTCACCTTGGCCACAAGTAAAACCCCAAAACTGAAATATTCTCTGATTTGGCGCTGTTCCCAATCTTACACAGCAGCTCTACCTCGGTTCTCGTGCTAATACTCCTTGATTTGATGTTTGCTAAGCCTAATCTTCAATTAGAAAGTGATTAAGAGGTGTTTTGAAGAGATTTAGAGGGTGGAGGCCATGGCTAGGTTAAGAGGAATGAATAGTGACGGCTGAAAAATGAGAAAAGAGTATTCTCTAAACCCTAACAGCCCTTTTAAACTCCTAATCCCGAAATTCCCCTTTGGGCCTAGCTGTTAATCACCTGGTTAAGCCCAATTAAGCTGTTTTTCACCATCTGAAACTTGTTTCAGCCATATCTCCCAAACGGTGAGTCCGTTTGGCTAATGTGACCACTCTACGGAAAGAGAAACCATCATCCGGAGCCAATGGAAGTGGTTTCAGGTCAAAATTCCTTTCCAGTCAAAAGTTATGGCCAAAACAGTGCCAACTAGGGGTAAAATGGTCATTTAAAAATCGGGAAAAATTATGAACATGGGAAATGACCACAATAGTCGTCTCCCAAAGTTACATGACCAAACGACTTCGTATGTGAAAGAAATAAATATTCTACGATCCTATGATGCGTAGAATGCGGGTCGTTACAGATACACTATCGGAAGGTGGCTCCATACCTTGTCATAGCTGGAAATTCATTACCCAATAAGTGCTTACGGTTTTGATTGTATATTATATATGTGGAACATGAGATGCAAACGTTCCACTAGATTCTATTTATTTGATTTAGACACTATTATAATATCAAAAGAGTTTCGATTTAAAGATTTTCGTTTTCTTTCATAAGGATTTGAAAGTTAAATCAAGTGTTTTGGATTCTCATAAGCGAAAAACCCGTTCCGTGTTATACGGCGTGGTCTTATGAGATATCATTTAGTTTCTGAAACCGTTTTAATTTATTTACTCATACCAGTCCATGTTGCTTAACTGGTACATCTGATAGGGGGTTCTCGCTTCGCGGTTTGGTGGTGGACGGGAGACTCTTACCCCTACATCTCCCGACAATGTAGGTCAGTCGAGTCGAGAGGCTGGCCGTAAAAGCAGTTCTGAGCTATCATTGTAAAGCCACGGTGGCAGTGTAGGCTACTGGTTGATGGTTGAAAAGCCTAGACCCTTTATAGTTGGTATCAGAGCTTAGGTTGAGCGAATACCTAGTCTTGTTGGGTTGTGCTCATTAGAGATAGGGTCAGTAGTACCCTAGAATGAGTTGAGTGTATATATACGAGAGCGCGTATTTGTTAGTTGATATAAAAACTATTTTATATTGTGTTGATTGGTTTAGCAAGTGATTTATAAATTCTGATCGATACAGGAAGTACAACTGTATCGATTGTTGTTTCTAAAACACTTGAGGAAAACAATTTGACACGATATTGTTTTAAAGTGGGTAAATGAAATAACATTACCCAAAACTATATTATGATATAAAAAAGAATAATTTTCTAAAATTATTATATTTTGGATGTGTTGGTTGTTGTTCTTATAATCAAATAAGATCATAAAATTGGAATGGTTGTATAACCAAATGAAACTTGTATATGAATGCAATATAAATAAGATAAATTAAAATTGAATTCAAACTAGAAATTGGAATTTTAAATCCTGTGAAGTTTGAAAATATTTTCCTTAAAGTATATTAAAATAATATAGCTTTGTTCTTAATGGATTTTTGAAAGTAATTAAGCACTGAACTCACTTCAGTGGCTGGAAAGTAATTTTGATGGTAATTGCAACATCATTAGTGTTCATTTTCGAGTTTCTAAGTGAAGGATTGCTGCCTTAGAAAAGTTTTTAATGGAAATTTATTTGAAAGAAAACAAGTTTAGTTGGAAAATTCAAATGTTTTGAATTTGAAAAGATTATAAATATATGTATATATTTATATGATTTCAAAATGATTTGAAATGAAAACTCGGGTATCTGAATTCTGGAATTTAAATTTAACTTAAGAAAGTTAAATAAATTGAAGTAAATAAATTGACTAGAATCAATTTGAATGAACTTGAATGCATGTGAATGTGAGTATAAATGAGATGTAATATAATCGAGAACCAAAAGTTTTGGTAGAATTAAATTTGTTGAAATAAGAAATGTTTGAGTTTCAACATCAGTGGGTTTTTGTAAAGTAATGGGTTCGTACTATTTTTCCTACCTTAGTAATTTCGGGGACGAAATTCTTTTAAGGAGGGAAGAATGTAACGACCCGGATTTTTTAACAGTTTATTTTAAATATTTAATATTGTTTTAAATATTCAGTTGATAATATAAAAGAATTTTTGTATTGAATTATCGATTTATAATCGATATACGATTTATTTTGAATATATAATTATCGAAATACGAGAACTGAAATAATTTAATTCGAAGTTAAAACTAAACTGAAAACAGTTCAGATGATCAGTAAAAAGTTTGAGTTACAATAATATTAATTTATTATTGAGGAATTAATGGTTTTAAATTCAATTTATATCGATTTAAAATAATATCTTCACCATATGATCGAATTGGACTTCTTGACCTATCCCAGTGTGTTCAGAATAGTGTTATAACCCTGGGGATGACCATTGTTGCGTTCAAAAAGGGGTTAGGAAATTATGGATAATTTAAATATATACACATATATTTGTAACCATTAAAAATCAAAAGGGAGAGAATTGAACACGTTCTACACTTTAACTTCAAGAGAAATGGCCTTGCTGTTCGGTTCAATACCGCGCCCCTTTCCTATTAAATCGCGTCTCCTCTCCTTATCTCTTATATTAAAATCAATCCAAACCAAAGCCACAAATTTAAAATCAAATCGATATGAGGGTGAGAATCATCACTGAGTGTTTTGAGTCTATCGTGAGATGGGGTTAACGACAGTCGCGATTTAGAAAGCATCGCGATGTCGAGTAACTGAAGCGGGCATCGAAGTTAATAATTTTTGGAGGGTGTTCGAGGGTGCTTGCCCAGTTCAGGAAGGGTCTCGATGAAATGCAATTTGAAGGGAAGAGGGGCACCGCGTTGTCAGGGATCGAAGTTCATTCTGGAAGGTCCGGTGGGTGCGATGTCGACTGGCGCCTGTATCTGAAGTCGCAATTTCTGTAGTAGCGATTTAGGGTTCGAATTTTATAGGGCAACAACGATCGATTTAGAGTATGGATTTGCAATTTGAATTTTGGGGGAAAATAGGCACATCGGTGGGCGAATACTGATGGAGTTCGATTTTTTTGTTGTCGTATCTTTGTGAGAGGAAGGAGCTAGTGTTGATGGAGTTCGAATACAATAAGGGTGAATGGTGTTGAACTAGTGTCCGACAGTGGGTTTTTGAGGAGGATGGTGTTTGATGGGAAGTAATTGAAGTACTGAGTTAATTGGTGGTCTCGGGTTGAAATTTTGTGGTGAGAGAAGTGAGCAGGGAGGAGATGTATAATTGGTAACGGTGGGAGGAGCATCTACAAAGGAGTAGGATTGGTTATGGGATAAGTAGCTAATGCATGTAGGAAGAAGATGTAGTGGAGTTCTCAGTATAGTGTTCTTGCGTTCATGATGACTTTAAATGGATGATGGGGGCGCTAGCAATGGAATGGTGGCAGTTACATCTTGATTAAAAGGTAATTAAATTTGTTAAATCTTTATTAAGAAAACATTTAATATTTTAAATGGGTAAATATTTAAAATACGTTATTTGTTTGTCGTACGAGGTCCGCTTGGGACAAACAAGTCACGGTGGGATTTGTTCGAAGTTTATGGAGTAAATCGAAATCAGTTTGGGATTTATTTCTAAACAAAATCAAGAATTAAAATGGAATCAGAACAGATTGCAATTAAATATCACGGTGAGTAAATCTCACTCAATTTATTTATTTAGAATTATTTTTATTCATTAAAAATAATTGATGGTTGTTTGGTTGCATTAAAATACTGCTGTGGCTATTTTAAATAAATATATATATATATATTAGTTATTTAGGCTTGGTGTTTATGGTTATTATATATATATATATATATATATTGGTGGTTGGATTCCCGCAGTTTCATTAGCGGATGCTCGCGGTATCATTATCGGATGATTTCCCTATGCGCCCCACAATATATATAGTGGATGACCTTCATACCGCGATATCCTGCCTCGAAGCAGGATGGGTATTATTAATGTTGGCTAAAGTCTATGGATGCAGGGAAAACAGGTTGGAGGAATCCAACTGGATTCCTCAAAATTTATTACTATTTGTTTTCACATATATATTATCATACGTGATGTGTTATAAAACCCGTGATTTGATAATTGAGTGTTTTTAGATATTTAAATATCACTGGGTCTGAATGTTGATTTATAAAAATATCATGAAAAAGATTTTGAGATTTAAAAAGGAAATTCTATTTTCTAAAATAGAATTCGATTTTTGAATGGACTATAAATATTTACTTGTTTTGTAAAATAAAAACAAGTGTTGAATTTATAATTGGCGTTTATAAATTAGATAATGCAGTGAATTTATAAACAGTGTTTACAAATAAAATGAAATGATTTTCATGGGATAACTAGGGAATTGAAATGAATTTATAAACAATGTTTATAAATAAAGTGGAAAAATTATCATTGGATAATTTGAATATTTAAATTCAAATGTGAATTTATAAAAATGGAAACAGGTGATTCATTTTAAGAAATAAACGAGGGAATTTATTCTGATGTTCAGAATATAAATTAAACTAAATTAAATCCGTAAGGATTTATGATTTTGAATTCGATTAATTTGAATTTATTCAATAAGAATTTGAATATATAGAGAATTCAAATATATGGGAATTCAAATAGAATTTGAATATAGGAACTCAAATAGAATTTGAATATATAGAGAATTCAAATAGAATTTGTATATAGAGAATTCAAATAGAATTTGAATATAGAAATTTCAAAGAGAATTGAAAATAGAATTTGAAAATAGAAAGTTGAAATCATTTCGAACTGGGAACGACGAAATATATTTCAGAATGCGGATTTTTAAATAGAATAGAAAATAAGTCCCAAGGATTTATAATTTGTAAAAGGAATGGGAATTTAATATAGGAGACCGAAGTATAAATGAATATATTACCGAGTTAGGAAAAATTGACAATTTTAGAAAATCGGAAATATGATGTTGAATTGGGAAAACTGATTTGATATATATTAAAAATATATCATAATGGAGTTGAATTTATTATAAATGAAGTTTAAACATTTATATACATAAATATAATTAAAACGAACTCGCCGCAGCGCTGCAATTCGTAAATTGGCGTTTCGAACTTCAATTGAGTATACAAAACTCAACTGAAGTCGAAATTCTTTGAAACAAGAATCGTCAGTACCAATTTGATAATAGTTTTCTAATGGAAGAGAAAATTCTGGATTTCGTCTTATAGATTTTGAGTTGCGTAAAAATCAAATTTTTAGAAAAGCAGCGCCAGAACCATTATAAAGCCATAACGGTTTATTTAAATAAATAAAAGGATTTTAAAGAAATAAAATCCAAATTGCCTTTAGAAAAATCCATACTGGAGAAATAGAATAAATATGAACTCCAGCGAAGTAAGTGAAATGATTTTTGAGACAAAAATCAGATGTTTAGTTATTGAATAAAACTAACTAATTTGAATAATAATTAGTTAATCGAAATTCGATATGAAAATGGACTTTGAATAAGTAAAGAAGGTTTGATAATTTTTATTCGAAATCGAATATGGAATTTGAGTCGAAATGGGATTAAATTAATTCATAAGAAAGATAAAAATGATAATTGAACATAATATGTTCAAATATAAAGTGGAATGGACAAAGGAGCTAATAAAAAGATTAATTAGTGGGTTGAGTCAAAAATGACCGGATTGAGTTGAATTAAATTTGAAATGGACACATATGTGTTAGACAGGTATGGAATAAAGTATATGAAGTGTATGAAGTTTATAGATTTAGTGCCCGAAAAAAAGGTACATGTTTAAATTCCATATGAGGTTTTATGCGTCGAATCGGCAAGCCGCTTGGCTTTTGATTTTCTTAGCGAGTTGAGTTTTGAACTATTTGTTCGTACAAAGGAGGTTATGGCGAAATTTTCTAGGAATTTAAGGAGTCAAAATATTTTAAGAAATTTTGATAGTTAGAAATCAATGTATCGATATATATAGAATTCGATAAGGAAACGAACCTGAAAATAGAATATTATAAACAGAAAGGAAATCGATAATCTAGATATAGAAAGGGAAATGTATATACGTTTAAAAATGGAGAATTTGTTTTTATGTGATGTTAATTATTCGAGGTAAGTGGTCTTGTGCGTTCTGAAGTTAAGGATGTTTTCAGTCAAGGTCTGAGAAGTAGTTATACCCCAACTTGATTGATTTCGTTTTTAACCGATGAATAGCAAGATCCAGTCTCGAAAAGGAATGTTTGAATAAGAGTTAGTTGAATGCAGTGTTTTGGGTTGTCGTAACGATGTTTTACACAACATTCGTTTTAACCCAAGGAAGTGAAATTTTAGAAATATAATTATAAATATTCCCTAAGTCTAAAAATGAATGGTCGTGAAAGAGATAAGTAATTGGAATATTTTCCAGTTATAAATAGAAGATATTTTCTAAGTACAGAAAATAAAAGAAGGCGATATATGGAAATGTTTTCCAGTGTTAGTAACATATATTTTCTAAACATAGAAAATAAGGATATATAAATATATATATATATATATATATATATATATATATATATATATGTTTGATGATTTGACCGATAATTCCATTTGGTAATAAGATCGTTGTGTGTACATGGACATTTTTCATTTGATAGTTAAATCACCAACTATCAAAGTTTTGACCATTTTAACGTTGTTAACATATAGAGACTGGTTGGATTATTATCCGAAGAACCACTCCGTATTTGCATAAGCGTTGCAAACCAAGTATGCTGAATATATTGAAGACGGAGTAGAGTGCAAGGGCTTTTTCTATTAATGGAAATTGTGCCTTCGGTTTCGTTCAATCCCAAAACGAACGTATATGGATGAGTGTCTGAAAAAGTATTTCCAATGATTGAATATGTTGGTCTGTATAAATATACATGGTGGCAACGAATTTATTCCTTAGCATAATATCCATATTATATTTGTGCAAATCAATTAATGATTAACGGATCTGACAATGTGTCATTCAAAGTGATTGTGCTATCAATGAATGACAAGTAAGCGTAGCCTCAGGCCTCAACAACCGGGAAATGACAAAAATCGGGCAGGCAGCATGGCTATGTGGGTAGCTTCCATTAGGGTGTATAATCACCTATCTAGAGATTCATTTAATTCCTTATTCTATTCGATGTTGTCCCATTCGGGAAACAGTTGTTGATCCCAACCGTTGGTGGTATGCATTCGATACACTCAAGCGAAATGAGTGGTCGGTCATGTATGGCCGGGTTACAAGATGTTCTTGTTGAACCCAGTGTATTCTCTTCTGCAGGTACACTATCGGAAGGTGGTTCCATACCTTGTCATAGTTGTAAATTCATTACCCAATAAGTGCTTGCGGTTTTGATTGTATATTATATATGTGGAACGTGAGATGCAAATATTCCACTAGATTCTATTTATTTGATTTAGACACTATTATAATATCAAAAGCGTTTCGATATAAAGATTTTCGTTTTTTTCACAAGGATTTGAAAGTTAAATCAAGTGTTTTGAATTCTCATAAGGGAAAAACCGGTTCTTTTTATACGGCGTGGTCTTATGAGATATCATTTAGTTTCTGAAACTGTTTTAATTTATTTACTCATACCAGTCCCATGACTGACCCGGAGTTTATTTTGTTTTGTTTTACCTAAACTCTTGGGTGCTTAAATTTGTACGGGCAATCATGTAGTTCAGGATTTTACAAATTTATCTAAAGGAGCTTGGAGCAGGAGGCTTCAGTGTTATTTATATAGAGTTTTTTTCCGTTGTGTTGTAAGTGTTGTACTCTGATAATGATATGTGTGTACAATACAAATTTTGTATTTCAAAAGTTATGATATGTTATATTTTATTCCGCTGCGATGTGAGATTCTGTGTTGTTGTTCTGTTCTTCTTCTATCTTTTTTTAAAAAAAAATGATTCGTATTTTCGTGATATTTGGGTTGGACGTGTGATGTATGTAGTCAACTCAGATATTGCGGATTTGCGGGACATTACATATACGATTTAATTCTACCAGTCAACTGATAATTTTTAACCAGTCGATTGATTCGACCCAGAAATTATTTTGTGAAGAGTCACCATCTTTCATGAAATGATTCTTCTTCATTAATCAAAGGAAATGGACATAACTTTTTATGGAAACTCTTCATGAAGGATTGCTACTCTTATACTATTATATAAACAACTTCAATCATGTTTTACAATAACTAAATTTAATTGAATTTTACTAATTTCATTGATCATCATTCTATTCTCTCCATTTACATTCTTTGCAAATAAAGTCTCTCCAATTCAAATATTTGTTGAATCCTTGAATCAATTTAATATCATTTGATTCAACAAGTAATCTTCTTCCTTAAATCGTAGCTTTTAAATCATATACTTAAGGATTAGATTATAGGAAGGTTGTACTTAAACAATTGGCTATCCGTGTTGATTTAATAACACAAATCAGGAGTCAAATACTTGGAATTGTTGAAGACCTGTGTAGCTTCTTAGGAGAGATGCATCCTTGTTGGGGCCCGGGTGTATTGACCTACTCCTTTGGGTTAAGAGAAGGCGTTGTTAGTGAATTCCGAAGAGGAGCTTTGGGACTGGACGTAGGGCAGGAAGTCTGGATTAGTATAAAATTCCGGATGTCACTTTACTTTATTCATTGCATTTATTTACTTGTGATATATCTATATAACTTAGATTTTACATGCATAACTATTGCATATTAACAAGTTAGCATATCATTTACATTTCCGCTATATCCATATAAATCCTGCTTAAGTCGTACACATCGACTTTTCATATTTGGCTAGGGCGACAGTCGTTGGGTTTGATTTGGAGTTCCAGTGAATAAACAAGTATTTATGGAATTAAATAATTATAAAATATAATAAATATTATATAAAACCCTAGCTAACCCCTGTCTTCCAGAACCCGCTGCCAGTTGAACAAATCGATGGCGATAATGTTCGAAATTTGATCTCTTCCAATCCCCCAATCCATGCAATAATTTTCAGAAGTTCCAACGCAAAAATTATCGAGCACCTTGAGATCTCTATATCCAACGGTAATGATGAAGAACCATTACAAAAATCATTCCAATTTTGGATGAGAATGGCTGCTGTTCGAAGGAAATTATAGGGCCGCTGGGGGTGCGAATTTCGAGATACTATGGATGTGGGTGGCGTGGGGATAGGCGCTCCGTGCGCTGGTAGCAGATTGGTCTCAGGCGGCTCGAAATGGCAGTGAATTTAAACCATAATTTTTGGAGTTAGCATGTAGGCATGCAAGAAGAAAATATACCCTAAAATCGCATTTTTAAAGCTAATTTGAGCAGTTTTACAAAGGAACATTATTGAGACGACCTCAGATTTCAACGAAACTTTTTAATTAAATCTGTAGCATCGAATAATGGTAGAATTCCAAATTTCATGATTTTTAGAATCAATATGTGACCAGGGTTGATTTTTAAAGTGTAAAACGGTCAATATTTTGACTTTAAAAATTCGTTATTTATGCTTATGGACTCGGAATTTGACGAAACCAGTTTCATTGGGTTCGTAAGTCAGAGAGTAACGGCATGTCAATTTTCATTGAAAACGAAACTCATATGTGATCATTCGAATTTTTAAACGATGAAAATAGATGAAAATTGAGTATAATCGAATAAAATAAATATAATAACCTAATAAAAAATAATTTCCTCCTTCCTATATAACATCCTAACTCTCTACGCCTAACCCTGATTCAAAAAATCCACCATGCCTCCATTTCATTCTTCCAACGTGAAAATCAATCTTCTTTGATTTTTAAAAATTCAAATACCCATCCATAAATCACCAAACATATATATTTGGGATCCTCGTATGCTGCTCTTTACTCTGGTGGCTATGAATTTGAGTTTGATGATGTTTGGGGACGCTGAAAAACGTACAACGCAAGAAAACGTGAGATATGGTTCGCGAACATTAGCAATGGAAGCAAAAATACTTGTTTTAGATATGATGGTTGAGTTAGTGTCAAGAAATGGAAGGTGTTGGCAAAATTTAGATGAATTTGGTGTCAAAAACATGCAGCACCCATACTGTGCGCTCGTACGAAGGTGGATGTCGAATTTTGGGAGGAGGGTGCACACAAAGTGAAGATGGGTGAAAGGTTGTAGAGCACGGGAAGTGGAGGAGAATGGTAGTGCTTTCATGCGACTCGGAGATGAAACAAAGACGGTAGGAGGAATGGAAATCGGCAGTAATGGATTGGAAAAATACTGGAGCTATGCGTACATTTTTAAGAAAGGAAGAAAAAGGATTAACAATATAATTAAGGTTAATTATATAATTAATTATATTGTTAATGATGGTGTAATGTATACAACTTTGTAAAAATCATAACTTTCTCATACGTTATCGAAATTGAACAAAATAGGATCCGTTGGAACCGTATCGACGAGAGCTCCGCATTGAAACTAATTTGGAGAGACTTGGAGCTCGTCTCAAATTTTGATGGAGGAAAATGTCATATTCGATCAATCGATCGTTTGGCGATATCTTGCGACAAACCAATCAAAGTGAGAGCTCCTTCTCACTAAATTATATTTTATCATGTTATTGTATTCATATATAAAAATATATTGATTGCCAGTGTAGATTTTTATATGTGTTAATTATCATGAAATTGTATATAGTGCTTATTAGCTCACTTAACTCGTCCACAAACCATGGACGATTTAATTGACTGTATTGTATTGCGATTGTGATGTGAATCAAAAATATATATATATGCGCGATGTGAATAAAATATATATATGCGATGTGAATTAAATATATATATATGAGATGTGAATAAAATATATATATATATATATATATATATGCGATGAGAATAAAATATATATATTCGATGTGAATAATATATATATATATTCGATGTGAATGATATATATATATATATGCAATGTGAATAATATATATATATATGCGATGTGAATAAAATATATACATATGAGATGTGAATAAAAAAATATATATGCGATGAGATATATATATATATATATATATATATATGAGATGTGAATAAAATATATATGCGATGTATAAAATATGTATGCGTTGTATTGCTCATATATATACGTTGTATAAATTATATATATGCATTGTATAAATTATATATAAGATATATAAAATGGTCATAAAATGGAATAATTATTGGATTGTTAAAAATATAATTTTTAACATATATATGCACTGTATAAAATTGTCATGTAATGGAATATTCAATTTTGATTTAAAATTGAAACGAAAGTTGGAATCGTTTTAAAAGGAATTTATAAACGATTTATAAAACATGTTTTTAAATAGAAATCGATTATATATATATTTAATGGCTTGAATAGAACGCGTCGCGCAACGACCGTTCGCGAATTTCAACCATCGACTTTAAATTGGTGTAACGGGAGATCCAACCATCGGATTCTCCTAAAACTAGAACCGTTGGGTTCGTATCGAAAAGATCTTTCCAATGAATATATGAGATTTAAATTTTAATGGTTGGATTCTAAAATATGTCCAAATCAATTTTAGAAAAGATCGCCATGGATGCAGTTCGGTGGCCGTTATTGGAAACCGACTGTAAAAGCCTTAATAAAATTATTAAAAATATGGAAAAATTGTGTAAAATCATAATAAATGATTTGGAAAGATTTTAAATGAAAAATTATAAGTTTGGAAAGATAAAAAGATATTTTTATCAAAATGAACTAGTTATTAACTAGAATAATAATCCAATGTTTTTAAATAAATAAATTGGATTTGTAAATTGTTTTAATATAACAAGAATTTTTCAAAGTATGAATTGGAATGGATTTGAATAGAAATAATCTTTGGAATATTTCGATATTGGATTCTATGGTTATACGAATATTGTTGATGAATTTGGAAGATATAGATATCGTTATTCCCCATACGATATTCGTTAGTTTCAGAATCTGATGTTGAATATAAGCCGTTATAATTTCTATTGTGAGCCTTGTATTTAATATCAAATGGGATTTTGGGTTTGTCATGATGGCGTATTAAATAACATTGTTCTTAAGCCCATTTGAGAAAAGAATAAATCTTTTAATTAAGATTTATAGAAGTTTACCATTTAATTAATATTTAATTGAAATTGGATTTTTGGTTTATCGTGAACTGTGTTTTAAATAACGTTAGTTCTTTAACCCAATTAACAGTGAAGATATGATTTGGAATTTATAAATCATTTTATTGAGATTTAATGGAAATTTTCCAAATTAAAGTTTTCCGGTTTAAAATATTAAACTGAAATTGAATGGAATTCGATTTGGTAATAATCGAGATGAGCTTCTGTGAAGGAATACCGTTACTATTTATGGAATTTAAAAGGCTTTGTCATTCTTCCGTTTATAGTATTAGTACGATACAAAAAATTATATTGATTATATACTATTATGATTTCCGTGAAAGTTCCATTTGAATGGAAGATAATTTTGGGGTTTATTGTGAAAGGTATTTTAAATAACATTTGTTCTTTAACCCGAGTAAAGGCAGGATTAATTTCCAAAAAGTTGAATAATCATTAAGTAATGATTTGTGAAATTAAAACTGAACTAGAGACTTAATAAATCTTTAATTTAATTTGAATGAATGAATGGTAATTAAATTTACCAGAACATGAGATGTTGGATGAACCAAATACACTTGGTTTTTGATATTGATTGTGATGGATTGATTGTTTGGATTGTGCTGGACCAGTTTATAAGCAAATATGCTTTTACATTTAGCATTGGGTTGAATAAAAATATTTGTATGCTAACATCTTGTGAAACACTTAACGATTTGACTATGAGATGTGTAGTGATGTTGTTGAGTTCATTTCAAATTTAATGAATGATTTTGAAATGATATTTTTATTAAGTGAAAAGAAATGTATTCTCGATTTTGGATAGGGAATGTTTTATAAAAATGTTTTATAAAATAGAAAGGATTTCGAGGGATAAACCCGATGTTGTCGAAATGATTTCGAAATGTATTATGTGTTTGACATTGTAGTTCATCACATAACTGATTGGTTGCTATTGATGATATACCTGTTTGGTGGCGAAGAATTTATTCTCTTGCTTAACACCCTTCTTTGAGACGTACGAGCTCAAAGGTTATGTAACTAATAGTGACTGATCATATGTGTGAATTGCTAATGTAAAATACTATATTTTGGAAAGTACTTCTGATTATTATGTTATGAAATGATTTTCCCTACTTTGGGATATGAAATGATTTGGTATGTGGCCAAGGATTCTGGTAACCCTGGATGACTAAAAGTGTGAGGGCGTTGGATTTTCTCCGAGGGCGTGGAAGGTGCATCATCAGTGTAGCCTGCTCCATAGTGGGAGGTGCACATATATATATCGAGTTGGAGAGGCGCTTACAGCTTTGTCTGAGGGCCGTGCCCGACATTCGGTTGCATACTTGTTTGTATGCATTGTGATATTTTGGAATTCATATTTCCAAGGATTTTGATTTGAGATCCCAAAGTGAATCTACTTTGATATAAAAGCTAGATATGTATTTCAAGTGATTTGAAATAAGAAATCCGGAAATAAAGTTCAAAGGAATAATTTCTGTAAATTAAATTGGATTTCGAAAATTCTAGATTTGGGATTAAGCCTAAATGGGTAGATTGAGGAATTGCATGTTGTATGATGCATTGTAGATCCATATGACTATTATTGTTTGTTGTTTATGTACTGGTATTTATGGGGGTAAACCCATTTCATGACATGTGGCGTAGTCCTGTGATTTACCATATTTTAAACTAAAGTTAATAACTGTTTTTAGTTTTCATACCAGTCCCATGACTGACTTGGAGTTTATTGTTCCTACCTAAACTCTGGGTGCCCATATTTTCCGTACGGGCAGTTAGTAGTTTTGGTTTTGTATATTATTTCATTTACCAGGATTCTGGATCGAAGCTTAAAGCTGTGTCCAGAGCATTGGTAGTCTTCCGCTGTGTTAGTTTATTTGTTTCCGCTGCATTGTATTACGTTTATTGTAAATTTATTTTCCGCTATATATTATTTTTGATACTCTTATATTCTATACTCTGATTTAACATTATTACGATGTTTATAAAAGTCTTCTGCTGTTTGTTTGGTGCGTTGTGCGCCCAAAGTTAGCGTATCCACCTTTTTGGTTCGATTTAAGTCAGTTTAATAATCGATTTGGATCGACCGAGAGGGAGGGTCGTTTCATATTGAATGCATGTAGGAACTTCTAGAAGAAGAGGAAAAAAAGAGGAGATTGGTGAGTAGTTCTAGTAGCAATGATGTAGTAGAAAATTTTTAAAATGATCCAACTGCGTAAGTATTTGTAGTGATGCAAAGAAAAATTACTGTCAAGCAATTAGTTCTACTTCTTCTATGAAACAACTAAAGGTGGCTCGAGCCATAAAAGCCATAGCCAAAAGAAAACAAGCTATGGATTTATCAGTCTAGAAATTGGAGATAGAAAGGAAAGTATCTAATCAAGTTTATGATTCCATCAAAACAATTACTTCTACTTTCATGAAATTTATACCTACTTTGCAAGAAAAGCATGTTGCCAGCCCTACAACTCCACATACCGAAGGTGCTTTTGATTTAGGAGATCTTATAATAAACAATAATGTAGTTGTCACTCCAACCATCTCACATAATGATATTCATTCACCCACAAGGGAAAATAAATATGTATTTCTATTGTCACAAGATTTAGAGATGAATGTAGCTAAAGGTTATGTTAGAACACAAACTGTTTGTTATTTTAGAAAGGTGATACCAAATATAGTGAAAGTTATTTAGGTGGTTGATGTTCTTGAACTAGATGCACCAATCTACGATGGTCCTCAAAATGGAATGTACTAGTTATGTGAATTTTCAGATGGAGGTTTTGTTATATGGTTCGAGTTTCGTATTCGGTATTTGTAATATTAAACAATAGGTAATATATTGACTTTTGGCATTTTAGTTTATTATGATTATGAGATTGGTTAATGATGTACTAAATTTAGTAACTTAATTATGTATGGTACTTGTTTTTTGTTGATTAACATTCTATGTTGCTATCATGAATATGGATGTAGTTTGTTAATATTGATTGAGTTATACATCTCAGAATTGATATATTTTGAGTTCATAATAAATATAATATATATTATAATCATGTATAATATACTAGTTGCAACAATTACTATGTATATTACCAACGCTTGTTAATGTTACTAATTTTTTTTCATGATTGCTAAACGTAAATCAAGTTTACTCAATTCACACTAGTATATTATCATTATATCCTTTGTGTCTAATAAATATTTTCACAAAACTAGGTCATACAAGAAAGTGAGGGCTAAAATCCTTTGTGTGTATTAAAAATTTACAGAAAACTAGGTTACATATAGACTTTATTCATAAAAGTAGGAAGGATAGCGTAGTAATTTTTGTAAACTACATTGAGTAATTTGATTTGCATTTAGCAAGACCTTTTTTTTTACTGACACTTATATATGTTAGTATATTTAAATCAGCAACGCTTGTAACCATTGGGATCTAAAATGTTCCAATGCTTATAAGTGTTACGAAAAATATTATGCCAACGCTTATAAGCTTTGGGACATAAAAATGCACCAACGCTTATATGCGTTGGTAATAATTGGTGATTCCCCTATAGTAACACTTATAAGCGTTGCTGAAATTGTTTGTGACACTTATACTCGTTGGGAATCACCTATTTTGGTGTAGTTTCCCCTTTAAGCTCTTAGGCTTAATATTGATTATTTCGGATTTCTGGAGGAGCGGGCTTGTTAGAGTTCATTTCTTGTTTCAAATGTATCTCTTTTGCTATTTTCATCACTTTCAGTTGGTTGGTTTATATTGTTACTTGAGTGGGGATTTTACGTTATATACTCTTATTTTCTAGTGAGGCTGAGTGAGTCATGTGGATTATTTCTTGACACTATACTATTATTATGACTTAATGTTGTTTTCTAAAATAAAGGATGTTTTCTATGATAAATTAAAAGCTATTATTTCTTTATGTTTCTATTGTATCTATTTTACATGCCTTGTATAATTTAGTCTTTATGATATTTTCAGTTGTAAATACAAAGTTGTGTATTCTTTGGTGTTCCTTTTTGAGTATACAAAGAGGTGCAGGATGTTTCATTTGGTATTAGAATATAAGGTTATAGGATACCTAAAAATGTATTTTTAAGAAGTAAAATATTTACTAAAGATTTTTTTTAAATAAAGTATTTTTAAAATAGAAAGTTTTATCCCCTTAAGTTGGTAAAACCTTTCTCTGACTCCTTTGAATCTTAATTTTTACCTATCTCTTGCAAAGGTTAGCAGATTCTCTATCCTATTGAGGGCATCGTAATTCTTTCTTCGTTTTGTAGAAATCCCCAAACTATAGCATCGTGGGAGCCAGAAGAAAATATGCATAATCCAACACTGTATGTAGGACCCTAATTACCCACTATTAGTGGTTGATTTCTCCAAACCATGCAAGATGAGAGTGGTAGGCCTAGTGTGGAGACAAAGGTTTTTGTGGCAGCACCAGAAGGGACCAATTCCAAGAGGGAAGGCAAGAAATGGTGTAATAAGAGGAAAGTTGAGGGGCCCTAACGAGAAAAGTTAAGAAACATAATAAGTCTCATAGTTGTAGAATATGTGACCATAACGCTAAAAACTATAAGATAGGGAGGTTTAAATGAAAATGGCTCTTTTGTGGGGAGTATGGACATATCAGCAGTGATTGTCCCCATAGAATTGGTGTAGCATAGAGGGTCGAAGCATAGGCGGATCAAGCTCGAGTTTTGGATACAGTTCCATCATTTAGTAGGTGACATGACAAAGGTAAGGAAAGTTACTATGGAGGATTTGTTTTCCATTTTGTTTTTTCTGACCCATAATCTTTTTATTCGGAGTTTTGCGCACTATTAACACGTAAGAAAAACTATATAACTAGTAGGTCAGGTGGTTGTGTGGAGCCATAGCCACACTGATAAGACATCTATATTATAGGCCTAACGATGCAATCCCTTAAAGAAGTAGTAAATCCCCATTCCTTACAGACTGTGCATTAGAGGCACTAGTCGATTATTTGTACTTAGGCACTATCCTAGACCCTATAGTGATCTCTTTACCCTATAGGGGTATCAACACAGTTATATATGATGAGTCGGGGTTTAATATTAAAAGTTCTAGATATAAGGAGATGGTTAGGGAATTTCCACATGGATTGCTTTTAGGGTCTAGGTAGGGTAGCCAAATAGTTGTCCGTCTCTTATTTTTACATTAAGAGTATAATTTAACTGGGATGCTTACGTTTTGGGATTTTCAAATTTTTGATGATGGATTAGTAAGCCACTTATGAGGCTATACTGACTGCAAGAGGAGTGTTATCGGGCTAGGCAGCGGACGAACTCTTGAAATTACTTGTGACCCGAAGGGTCAATCACAAAGAGTTTCATATGTTCACTTAGTGCATCTCTAGGCGATACCGATTCAGTTCTCGTTTTGTTATACTTTTTGAATATTGGAAGAGGGTAGAAGGCTACCTCCTAAATAAGGGATCGATTTTTGGGATTCATATTTATGACAATGCTAAACCTATAACATTACGAGTAAAGCACATAGTTCCAAGGGAAAGAAGAGAGTTGAGTGTCAGACATATGGATTGAATCTTTTCTTGATATTGAGTTATGCTTACAACATTATTAGATGTGGGTTTATTGGGAGTTCAGACAGGTTAGCTATATGATGAGCCATCTCAGATGTTGAGAGGAGGATAGTTACATCGGGGTGTGCATTGTAGGCATATCCTAGTATTAACCTGTGAAGGATCAATTGAGACATATTAGTTTCTAATTAGACCTATCTTTTAGAAAATTTAGTTCAGAACCTATGATAGGAGCATTCCATATTTACTTTAAAAAGGTCATTGGACTTTGATTGCACTAGAAAGACTTTAGGAAAAAACAAACCGATGAATGTGAGGAATGCAGATTATAGATCTTAAGACTGGATTAACACTAAAGGGATAAATTATATGAATCTTTTCGAAATCTTTTAAAATTAATTGCAAAAAGATGCAATTCACAAACATAGAAGCAATCACAAATTTAGAAATAGATGCAAATAGTAAATAAAAAGAAGTAAAGGAAAAAACACTTCAGAATTTTATACGTTTTGGAGTTACACTGCATCCAGTCTTCTACATGTTCTTGTGCAGCTTTCTTTTAAAATATGGTGTCGAGATTACAACCCTCAATTTTAAGGCCATAAGGTACTCACAATATGTTTTCGGAGTACACTGAGATTCAATTGATTTAACGGGTAACAATCACACCCAACTGATTTCACTGGGCTACAGTCACACCCAACTGATTTATTGGCTATAGTCACATCGTTTCAAGTTGCTTTTATGGATACAGAGATCTGATACATATCTGTTTATTACAAATGATTTCATAACTCTAAACATCGTTTAGATCATTGAGAAAGAATGACAGGGAATCAAAGTAGAGATGATTTAGATTTGAACCACTTAAGATTTTGTAGAGTTTTGCTAAGATTGATTAAAAAAATAAGAGTAGATAAGAAGTAGTGAAGAAATGATTGAAAACCGAATAAAATTTGTTGTAAACATCAGATACTTGTAGGAAATTAACAGTCATGTCTATTCGCGAAGAGAAATAATGAAAAGACACTTTTTGATATATTATTTTTGAAAACAAATGTCATCATGTTGACATGGGGGGATGGAGAATGTCGACATGCCGACGTATATTTTGAAAATTGATTTTCTTTTCCTAAAATTATTTCTATTATAAAACTTATCGAAATAATTCTGAAATTTGTAAATCATTTTTGATATATTTTAATTTTTAGAGAATAATCTTTGAAATAGACGCCTCTCCAAAAAAATATATTTGAAATAGTGATATATATATATATATAATGATCTATAAATCAGAATATAAAAATATATAAAAAAAATCTTAAATATAATTTTGAGATTGAGGCTAAAACATTAAAATCACAAGATTATGATTTGAAAACAGATTTTGAAAATGAATGCAATATTTAAATCAAGAAATGATTTCAAATCAAGGCTAAATAATTTAAGAAGTGGTTTTAAATTTGAGGCTAAAATAAAAGGAGATGATTTAAAAGGTAGTTAAAATAGTTTAAAATCTAAAATAGGCTATTTTAAAGGATCATGTATTCCATTCCGTAATTAAAATTAAAATAAATATTTTATTGCTATTATGTAGTTATAGATATGGATTCTATTACTTATCTTGATGTCTTGAAATCTTGAAACTCATGAGTGTTTCAATCTTGAATTTATCAATCTTAATTCTTTATACCGTACAATCTTCATTTTTTAATACCTAGATATATATATATATATATAAAACTTGCATATGCGCACACACACACACATATATATATATGGATGAGAATGTTAGTATTTATATTTTATAAACAAGTCCTAAGGTTATTATCTTCATCATCATCATCTCAGGAACTAGCAATCTCCCATTTTTTTATGATGACAACATAAGTTTATAAAATATACTTCATCAAACTCTGATTCTACTTCTGACTCTCGCTTACTCCAATAACTCCCCCTTAATGTATACATAACTACCCTATTTTATCCCCCCTTTTATCATTATTAAAAACTTACCTAAACTAAATAACCCTTCTGATTATAACACAATATAGGATAATAATAAAGTATAGTAGAATATAAATAGATAATAATAAGGAGTAAAATATAGTTAGGTAAATGTGAGGAATATAATAATAAATTAATCAAACCATACTATTATTAATCATATTACATGCTATGTTCAAATCATTCCAATCAAAATAGAAAATTCAAGCCAATTCAACCAAATAAAACAATGTATGTCAATTCAAACATTTCTTAGAACTTCAACCCATCCTAAAAACTATAAGGCACCCCTTTAATCTATTACTAGAAGAACTATATAAATTAATGAAATGTGGTAACATGAATTCGTACACATACCATATCCAATTATATCAACCACAATCATATTTATTCAAGTAAAACATATCGAACCAAACATATTCAAAACATATAAATATAATCATGTTAAACAAAAAAAATAAGCCAATCAAGCCAATCATGTCAATTAAGTCAAACAAATCAAGATCTAATAATCCTATACTTTTAAGTTGAAAATAAACAATTATCCCTAAATAAAATACACTTGTTATGTGAGGAGTTAAAATCAATATGTAATGCAATATACATGTGCATGATATGTTGTTATAATGGAGTATGAAACATATGTCATATGCAAATCAGTATGAGATGATATACATAATAAAGTACAACTTGTGATGGTTTTAATATGACATGCATTGTAATTTATGATAACAATGTGTGATATGAAGTAAGATGCATAATGATAATATGGCAACGAAGTAAAAATAATAATATGCAGAATGATTTGATGATTATAGGTACTGCGGTAAGAGATATTCATAGTATAATCATTAGTGATAAGTAATATCTAATAATCATGCATATATATATGTATCATTTTATTACAAATTACTTCAATCAAACAATGGTAATACAACGCTAATTCCTAGACTTAGATTAAGGATATCAGCGAATGAGATTGAAAGGGTAGCGAAGACAAGATTTTAAAGTTAATTAATGATATTAAAACTAAAATACATTCATAACAGGTAGTAATCAAAATAAATAATCAAATCAATTTTCTAAGAAATATGTATCTAACTATAATTTTAAATTATAAATAATTTTAGTAGGATGTTTTTTAAAATAATATAGTAAATATTGAAGATCTTTTAAACTGAAGATAAAAAAATTATCATACAAAGTAACCATTATGATATATACATATATTCATAACTATATATAAAGACATATGTGTATATATAAAAGAAATATATATATATATATATATAATGTATTAAAACTAACGATATTAAGAAATATTTTTTCTAAGAAATGTATTATAAAGAGATATTAAAATTTTACTTATTATCCAAAATTATGAAATATAAATCAAACATTTAATACAAATCAATCTATAAATTTAAACCTTACAAACCAAAATATACTAATTTTCTAAGGAAAAATATAACTAACATTTATTAGGTCAAATCTTGAAATTAAAATAAATGTTAAAAAACATTTATGATAATATAAACTTTGTAATTATAACAAAATCATTTTTGATGAAAAATGGTAATATAAAGTAAACTATAAAAATATATCTTTGTATGTTTTAAACTATATACTTAAAACATAAAAATCATTTATCAAACCAAAATATAAAGTTAAATATCCACGTTTTGTAAATCTAATCAAAACAAAACAAAATTAGCATTAAATTATAAACAATATTTATGATAAAGTGATCCAAGAAAAAAAAACCTTTTTTATAAATTTTATGTGAATATATATGTTTAAATTATATGAAAAGGATATATTTGTATTTTACAAAAATATCAAATGTTTGAATTTAAAAAAATTTATTTCAAGTTATGTATTCTAAATTGAGATATCTATGTACAATGTATAGATTTATATATTTCTAGTATATAAATATATATTTCAAAACAAAATATAAGTGAATAAGTAGACAAACTAAATTGATAACTAGAGTTTGAATAGATATTTTTCTATTTAAAAGACGTTCTTTCAATTTTTAAAATCAATGCAAAGAGTAGTGAAATTTAAATCTAAAATAATAAAAGATTTTTAAAAAATTCGATTGGTATATTAATATGTATACTATGGTGTGTCAACATATATATGGACCAATATATCTAAAATTGTAAAAGAGATAAATTTCTATACCTAAATATGCGCATAAATATATATTTCTAAATGCAATGATAATGAGAAATAATAGTAAACGTACACCTTTTTGCAATCCTCTTTGTTGTTCTTCCATTTTCATGAACCTCATATATATCTTCCAGAATTTGACGATGAGCTCTGCTCTATTGCGATGAGCTCGTTTTTCTGATTAGCGAGTATATTCATTTGTTGAATTTGAAGTCCATATGATAAATATACTATTGATTTAGTAGTTCAACCAACTTGGCATCAAAGTCTTGAATTTGAATATGAATTTTGAATGAATAGACACTTCAACCACTACAAATAGGCCTAACAGTCACTATCTTTATAAAATTTTCTCTTCTTCTTCCACATTTTTTTTTATTATAATCAAACTTTCGAAAGGTATATCTCCTTTGTTTCTTAATGGAATTGGATGAAACCAGTGGTTAATCGAAGAGGAAGGCAAGGGCTACGATCTAGTAATAGTTTAGTGATGAATTCGAACTTTATTGTGGTGCTACAGACCGAAAAGTAAGATAAATGCTGGAAATCGTGTGTGTTATTTTTTAGTTTTGGGTAGCCAAGTTGTAACTGTCATATCTCACTTAATTTTGATTAGGATTTAATTATCCTCCCATCAAAACAATAGTGAGAACATGAACTGCAAACCAGAAAAGGAGTTGGGACAAAATACTCAAATATCTTGATGAAATATGAAGAATACCCTTGATAATTTTGGTTTCTTTTTCTTTTTGTGCACCAAAACTTCATTTGACCATAACTCGGTCACTTCTTCATGGATTCGCATGAAACCTATGTAATTACAAAGTAGATGAATGGAAAGTACAATAAATCAAGTTGAAGATGAGAGTCAAAAGTTTAATATTGATCTGGCATTCATTTCATTGTAGATTTCCAATTACATGTCGATTTGTTCGCTTTGATCATTGAATAATCATCTGGTGTCTTTTAACCAATAGTCTCAGACATAAATCTTCCCTTGCAAAACAACATAACTTTTTAAAGAATCAAGTGACTTTTTAAAATAACAAAGTGTAATTTTAAATAACAACCCTATAATATTTTGATATGAAAATAGTGTTAATACTTTTATCAAAAAGTTATATTTTTTTCAAAAATCAGATTATGAAAACTTTGAAAACCAATGCTCTGATACAAAATGTGAGGAATACAGGTTATGGATCTTAAGGTTGGATTAACACTAAAGGGGGGATGAATAATGTTTAATGAATTATATAAATAATTATGAAATCTTTTGACATCAAACAAAAAAATAAATGCAATTCACAGGCACAGAAACAATCACATGTTCAGACGTGGATGCAAATAGTAAATAAAAAGCAGTAAAGGAAAGAACACACCGAAATTTCATACTAATTCGGGGTTACCCTAAATCCAATCCCACATAATTTCTTATACATGTTTCTTTTCAAATATATTGTCGAGATTACAACCATTTATTTCAAGGCCACGAGGTACACCTTGCCTTTTTCCAGAGCATAGGGAGACTCAATTGATTTACTGAGCCACAATCACACCCAACCGACTCAACTGGGCAATAATCACACCCAACTGGTTTATTGACCAAAGTCACCATTTCAAGTTGCTTTAATGGTTTAAAAGATTTGATATAAATTTTTTGATTGCAAATGATCATATAACTTTGAACAACACTGAGATTTTTAAGAGAGAATGGCAGAGAATCAAATTGAAGATGATTCGGGCGTGATTTGGTAGAGTTTCGTTAAGATTGATAAGAAAATAAAATTGGAGAAGAAGGAGAGAAGAAGTGTTGAAAATCTGAACAAAAATTCATTGAAAACATTAGGTATTTATAAGAAATTAACAGCCATGTGCTTTCGAGAAGAGATATAACGAAAAGACACTTCATTTGAAATTTCATTATACGATATGGGTCTTGTAGATAATACTAGTTTCTTGGTAGGTGTCAAACTCTATGGTTTGGCAGGATAATTATCATCAATTTCAAATTGAGCACATATTTTTAGAAGTAAAAATTAACTTAGTAATTGTATTATAGGCGGTTTACTTCACAACATAATTATATTAATGGAACATATGTTTCCGCCCTCTCTTTCTCTCTCTTTATATATATATATATATATATATATATATATATATATAGAGAGAGAGAGAGAGAGAGAGAGAGAGAGGTACGCTCTAGAGCACAACTATTTGATAGCAATCCAATTACATATCATTTTAAGCCACTCATTTACAATAAAATAAGTTAGTGGGAAAAGACAAACAAAAATATGTAGTGGAAATTAGAATAGTATAACGGTGCTACACTATTTTAGATGTTCTTGATCACATTCTTTTGTTACACATATACATATACTCATGTACACAAATATTTACACCACATGTACACATAAAGACATCACATTGATATCATGCACTCACTTTCCCTTTGAACTTTAGCAAACCACCCAATACCAACCCATGCAACTGATAAGAATAAATTACCAACTGCCCATAGATGGCACCACAATAATAGGGGAACATGATCATTTACACAATCATTAGCATTCCAAGGCCAACAACTATTATTTTATCCATCTTGAAATCAAACTCCCTAGTACCATATTCATGTAATAAACCTACTAACTAAGAGTATTCAACCCCTTGCCTTTCATATCATACAATTTTCCAGTCGTAGTATTCCAACATTACAATGTATAATGCCCACATCGTGCAAATTGTACCATAATATCTAGAAAATTTGAACAACATATATCCAAAGAAATATTCGTTGACACCTCATCCTATCAGTGCAGTAACAATTTTTGGATATAGAAATGGTGCATGATCATTAAAATTTATCTATGTACACTAACATTATGAAGACCAAACGCATGCGCATAAATTCTTCAAATTGTAGAGCTTGTGCACACATAGTACACTGGGCACAACTGAAAATTGATAACCCATATGAGAGAAATTCTCATGTATCAGTTTTCTCTATACCTCTGTCCCTACCAATATAATTATACCATTTGTCAAATAATTAATAAGGAAATTAACAAAAAAATTACTTCATTGGTTGACTAATTAATGTTAGGGCTTCCACAAGATCACTACACAATTAGATTTTGAAAGAGAGAAGAAGATAACAATAATAAACAAATTCCTCTAAACAAACCTTTATTATTCCACCAATTTATTACAAAGAAAGACCTAAAATTGAGAAGATATCTCAATCCCTAAAAACAAAAAACAAGTTTTTCACCCTCAAAAGTGCAAATAAATCTATCCCTAATGACATGCTTATATAGACAAATAGAAATTAAATGGAAATTCCTGAAATTTCCTCTAGATCCTAATTATCCTCCAGATCTAAAAATATTCTGAAATATCCTCCTCAAAACTTGCACAAAATAAATCTCTCTCCTTGAAACTTGCACAAAATATATCTTTCTCTCCTTAAAATTTACACAAAATAAAAAATCCTAAAATATCTCGATCTTCAATATCCATGTGATAAATATCACACATCGTAACACTCCACCTTGATAATAAATCACTCCAACACTCAACAAATCTAAAAACCACCCCCAAATTATGCATTTTGCTAATGAGATACACCACATAAAAGATCTCAAAATTGCTTGTAATACCACAATGGCTTCCATGTAGACTTTGTGGCTTTACGGTGATGGCTCCACCTTGATTTAGATGAAATCGCCTCTCTTAATCCAATTTGATAACTCATAACATTTTACACCGTTTTTTCAAGCAATTTATATATGTTATTATTTTCTCGTTTTGCGCGCAGAAGCTCCTTGTTATCCCTCCAAACTCTTGTAACTCCACCCCTAGTCGAGAAATTGCAACCTTTTTGTTCCAATTGTCCAATTGAATCTAGATTCTTATTAATTTCTAGGATGTACCCAACTCCCGTTTGCTTCACCAACCTTCCATTATTCATCTTCAATCGAATTGAACCTATACTTTTAGCATGCAAATCTTGACCGTCGGCAGATTCCACTGTACTAGTTTGTTCTTTATAATCAACAAATGCTTCCTTTTGATGGCATACGTGAAAACAAGCCCCCGAATCAAGTATCCAATCTTTGCTTTCGCTTTTATTAACACATAAAACATTTCCTTTAATCTCCTCCCCAAAATTCACCTTATTACCGTTGTTATTTTGTTCATCAATCTTTTTTTCCAATGCCTTCATCTTCTCCTTATCCCTTTTAAGCTTATGACAAAATCTCAGTTGATGACCGGGTTTGTCACAGTAAAAACAAATATATTCCTTTCTCATGTCCGATCTATTCGATTGTCTTTCCATATTTCGTTGATTATCCCTCCTTGCAATAAAGGCTTTTTCAATTGGAGTTTCAAATTATGTTTCCTCCTTATCTTTTCCTTCCCTAAGGCTCATCCTCTGCATCTCTTCATTAAGAAAACTACTAACCACGGACCCCATTGAAACAACTCCATTCGAATTTGAGTTATTCAACGCAACCACAAGTGTTTCCCAACTTTCTGGCATTGAACTCATCCACCTTGAAATTCAAGGAAGCCAATTGATTCACAATTTCCTGAAAATTATTAAGATGCTCCCCAATTGATCCACCTTCCTTAAGCTTCAGATTTACCAACCTTCTCATAAGAAGAGCCTTGTTCATTGCGGAGTTCTTCGCATAAACCCCTTCAAATTTCATCCATATTGCATAAGCAGATGTTTCATTAGCAACAATATGAAATACTGAATTATCCAAAAAACATCGAATAGATGCAGCAGCCTTCCTATCCAAAGTCTCCCATTTTGCTTCAGATAGATTGCAAGGTTTTTTCCCTATTATTCTCCAGTGGCTAATGAAGATCATTAAGATAAAGGAAATCTTCCATCTTTGCCCTCCATAATCCCCAATTTCTTCCATTAAGCTTTTCAATAATCATTTTATCCATATTCAAACCCTCGTCAAAAAAAATGTGTAGAAGGCTCCGATACTAATTGTTAGGGTTTCCACAAGATCACTACACAACTAGATTTTGAAAGAGAGAAGAAGATAACAATAACAAACAAATTCCTCCAAATAAACCTTTATTATTCCACCAATTTATTACAAAGAAAGACCTAAAATTGAGAAGACATCTCAATCCCTAAAAACAAAAACAAGTTTTTCTCCCTCAAAAGTGCAAATAAATCAATCCCTGATGACATGCTTATATAGGCAAATAGAAAGTATATGGAAATTCCCGAAATTTCCTCTAGATCCTAAATATCCTCCAGATCTGAAAATATTCTGAAATATCCTCCTCAAAACTTGCACAAAATAAATCTCTCTCCTTGAAACTTGCACAAAATATATCTTTCTCTCCTTAAAATTTGCACAAAATAAAAAATCCTAAAATATCTCGATCTTCAATATCCATGTGATAAATATCACAAATTGTAACAGTTAAAGCATTAATAATTTTCAGCTAATCTTTTCTACACCTGAAAGATCATGTATCTTCCTCTTCTACAACCATCTCTTCACAAAACCAAAATTTATTTCTCATTCAAATATAAATGATTATTCTCTATTTTGACTTGAGTGGCATTGTATTCACTTCTTCTTCATTAATTTTGGAAATATAGTTTGAATGTTAATCAATTCCATGTGGAAGGTGATAGTAAAGCATGTTGCAAGCTATATTTACAAAGTTTGAATGAGCAAAATAAATCAACACAAGAAGAAAATGGTAAAAAAAAAAAAAAAATCATTTAATTCAATGTTCATGTGGAATCTATTCACTCAAAATATGAAAAGAGAAAATTCCAAAAATAGGTATGGCATCTTAAACCGAATTCGATGCATTCAGATTTTATAATGAATATGCATATTGTTTTGGTTTTAGTAATAGAAAAGATAGGGACTATATGTTACTGAATCGTGGCAAGGTAAAAGATAGAGTCATTGTTTGATCTGCTAAATATCGGCGTGGAAAAGACAGATGTAATGTTTTCTCATTAAGCAAAGACGAGATTTGTCTATCTAGCAAGGATGAAAATTTGTTCATTGTCAAGACAGTGAATAATATACCACTATTGAATTTGTTCCACAATATACACATATGGTGTCAAGTCCATCTAGACCTATTTATTTAAATCACATTGAAAAATTCCCGTTACACAAATAACTCAAGATGATATGGCGAACAATCTTTCCAGCAGCAACAGGTAACCTCACAACCATACATACAATGTATTTTATACTTCTAGTTTGATAGATTTTCAAAATAATTAATTGTTATTCGTATTAAGGGATGAGGAGGAGAGTTATTAGAGAGGAACAATTGCAATTTTTTATTGATGCAAAACATGATACAAAGTGCACATATATATAGTGCTATGAGCCCAACGGCTAGTACAAAATATACCAAATATGTATGAGCATAACGGCTAGTATTAAATATACCAAGTATGCATGAGCCTAACGGCTAGTAGATAATGACAAAGCATGCTAAATATAATAAAAACGTGTTCACACTCTAACGGCTCTATTGTAACGGCTCTATTGTCTTCATTATGCCTCCTCAGTTTGAACTGGGGTTTCCTTGCTCATTCTGGCTTCCGCCTGCACTGATAACGCGAAGTTCCTCTCTCATTCTGATAAATTTTTTGGTCGAAAGGTCCTTTGTGAGAGCATCTGCTCTCTGATAGTATGCGGGCACATGACATATTACAAGTCTTCCTGGTTGCGTTCTTTCTCTCACAAAGTGGAGATCAATTTCAAGATGTTTCGTCCTTGAATGTTGAATAGGGTTTAGAGATAAAGATACCGTGCTCTTATTATCGCACCAAATGACCGGCTTCCGTCTTGGAGTGAAACCAAGCTCCTCCATCAGTGATTCTATCCACATGATTTCGGCTGTAGCGCTTGCCAGTGCACGGTACTCAGCTTCTGTGCTAGATCTTGATGTGGTATGTTGTTTCTTCGTACACCAGGAAATGATATTGGAACCGAGGTAAATGCAGTATCCTGAGACAGACTTTCGATCGTCAATATCGTTGGCCCAATCGGCATCGCTAAAGCACTATAGGTTAAGTTCCTTTTCTGAATTTAGGCGTATACCGTAATGTTTTGTGCCTTGTAAGTATCGTAACACTCTCTTTAATGCCGTCCAATGTTCTGATAAAAGATTCTGCATGTATTGACTGAGTTTATTGACACTGTAGCATATGTCTGGTCGAGTAATAGTTGCGTATTGTAATGCTCCTATTATGCTTCTATATTGTTTGGCATTGTCGATAGCTTCCCCTTTATGCTTAGATAGTCTTAGGTTACTAATCATAGGCGTAGGTAATGAGTTTGCCTTGTGCATATTTGCCCTTTGCAGTATTTCAGTGATATAATTTTGTTGGGATAATATTAATTCACCATTGTTTTTCCTAATCACTTGTATTCCAAGAAAATATTTTAGTTCCCCCAAGTCTTTAATGGCGAAATTTTGATCCAGCTTGTGAACGATTCTGTTTATTTCTTCGTTGTTGTCTCCTGTTATTAGCATGTCGTAAACGTATACTAGAATGAACACAGTTCCATGTATGCCCTTCTTCATATATAGAAAATTGTCTGATTTAACTTGTGAGAAACCCATGTTAGACAAAGTTGACTTTAGCTTTTCATACCAAGCTCTCGAAGCTTGTTTTAAGCCATATATTGCTTTGTGTAGTTTGCATACTTTATCACCAGTGCCATATCCTTCAGGCTGTTGCATGTATACCTCTTCAGTCAATTCCCCATTCAAAAAAGCATTGTTGACGTCCAGTTGCCTCACATTCCACCCTTTATTTAGAGCAATGGTCAGTATAATTCTAATGGTTGTAGGTTTTATGACTGAGGAAAAAGTTTCATTGAAATCAAAACCAAATTGTTGCGCGTAACCTTTTGCAACCAGTCTGGCCTTGTATTTGTCAATAGATCCATCTTCTTTTCTTTTTATTTTGTATGTCCACCTACAACCAATCACATTTTTGTGTTTTGGTTGAGTCACTAAGCTCCAAGTGTTGTTTTTTATGAGAGCTTTATATTCAGTGTCCATTGCCTCCTTCCATTTGTTTGATCTTATTTTCTTGAAAATTCAATGGTTCGATCTCATTGGCAGAAATATTGTATACTTTGGGTTTGAAGATGCCTCTCTTTGACCTGGTGATCATGTGATGTCCAGTTGATTGTGGTGGTGTTTGCTGCTGTGTATCATTGTTGCTGGTATTGTCAACATTGTTGTTGTTTTCTGTATCTTCGCTATGCTGCATGTTTTGATGTATGTTTGTATCTTCTGAGTCATTGCGTGTCTCATTGGTTTGCTCGTTTGTTTGATCCATAGTTTCTTCCTGGGTGTTTAAATTGCTTGTGCGTTGTTGCTCTTCATTTCTATCGATTGAAGGTGGTTCAGTAATGAATGGCTCGAACCGTATGTTATTGTTTATGCTTTGTTCCCCATCCTTTTTGCCGATTTGCTTTTCTGCATAAGGAAACTTGTTTTCATCAAATATCACATGCCTAGAAATATATATTTTTCCATTTTTGTCCATGCACTTATAACCTTTTTGGTTTTGTGCATACCCAATGAATGTGCATGGGCTTGATCTCATACTTAGTTTATGATTGTTATAGTCTCTCAAACATGGAAAACATAGACACCCATAGGCTTTCAGAAAACCATATTCTGGTCTAACACTGTATATCATTTCATGTGGGCTTTTATTGTTTAAGACTTTAGTTGGCAGCTTGTTAATGAGGAATACAGATGTGTAGAAAGCTTCATTCCAATATTTCATGGGTAATGAGCTTTGTGATAACAAAGTTAGACTATTCTCTACTATATGTCGATGTTTTCTTTTGACTAAACCGTTTTGTTCGGACGTATGCGGGCAAGTTAGTCTATGTTTGATCCCTCTTTTGAGAAAGTAATTAGTTAGAGGTTTAAACTCAGCTCCCCCATCTTTCTGAATAACCTTAACAGTACTGTTCATTTGTTTTTCGACATGAGTTATAAATTGCATAACTGTATTGCAAGCTTCTGATTTAGTTTTCAGCATGTATATCCAAGTATATCTAGAATAAGCATCCACAAAAGAAAGATAATACCTGTGTCCCTGATATGAATTTAGAGGCGCGGGTCCCCACAAGTCAGCGGCTATAAGTTCCAGTGGCTTATTATAGCTGGTTTCAAAATCACTAAAAGGGAGCTTGTGGCTCTTGCCGAGTTGGCAGTGCGTGCATGTGTGTTTGATAGGTACATTTTTATAATGAATGTTATTATTACGCAGAACAGTCTTAACAGTTTCCAGATTAGGATGTCCTAATTTTATATGCCAAGAATTAATCACGTTACATTCATCGCTATTATTGTCATAATCAACATTATTGCAACTATTCCTAATACAGTCATTGTCACTACTAGCATCTACATTATTATACCAGAATTCTCCACTTGAGTTTGCAGTCTTGAATTTGTATAAACCATCGTATAGGTTACCTCGAAGTAATATTTCATGATTTAGGGAATCTTTGACTAAAAAAAACTTAGGATGAAATTCAAAGTAAACATTATTGTCGTTGGCAAATTTTGATACACTTAACAAATTTTTATTAATCGTAGGTACCCTAAGAAGATTGTTTAATTTGAGTTGTCTTTTCCCAAAGATAGTCCCTTTGCCTATGTGCGTGATACTAGCAGTACTACCATTACCCATATGCAAATTTCTCATACCTGAGTAATTTCTGCTCCCAATGTTTAAATTTTGAAGATTGCTAGTTATGTGGTGAGTCGCTCTGATACCATATTAAGGGATGAGGAGGAGAATTATTAGAGAGGAACAATTGCAATTTTTTATTGATGCAAAACATGATACAAAGTGCACATATATATAGTGCTATGAGCCCAACGGCTAGTACAAAATATACCAAATATGTATGAGCATAACGGCTAGTATTAAATATACCAAGTATGCATGAGCCTAACAGCTAGTAGATAATGACAAAGCATGCTAAATATAATAAAAACATGTTCACACTCTAACGGCTCTATTGTCTTCATTAATTCGAATATCAGTTGCTTAATTAACATCATTTGCTAAAGGACATGGAGCCTAAGAAAATAGTGCATTATTCAACAATGTATTATATGCTGGACAAATTCTGTTGCCTTATATTTGTATAGGTCTTCTACAAGTGAAACATGGTAAGACTATTGTTGTTTGAATTTTCAAAGTTATAATTGTTTGTGTACAATATGTATAGTTTTATACCTGGGTATGATATGTACTTTTATTTTTCATGAAGTGGTGGACTCAATAGCATCAATGACTCTTATAAGACCTCATTCATAAAACTATAACAGAAGTTATCTTGTCCAACTAATCCTATAACATGTCCTGATCATCTATTATACAAACATTGATTTAATTTTCTAACAACAAACACTTTCATTCCATAAGCACCGTATAGTTTTCGTGGTTTAAATATTTACAGGTTTCAAACGATAATGAAGCTTATTTGAGTGGGACTAAGTAAATATCCAAAAAGATGCAAGATATGTTATAGGAGTTAAATCTAATAATTCAGAAATTAATCAAAAAAATATTAGGATGTAGAAGGAGATGGACATTGTGGGTTTCAAGCTATAGTAAAACAACTTGGTATGAGTCGTGAAAATAAATGGATACTTGCAAGGAAAGTATGAAGAGTTGAGAAAGTATGCTTCTTAGTATACATTGTTCTTAGGAGGCGAAGCAAAATTTAAACAACGTGAACTAGCATTATAGCGTGAATCATAATTTGCACTTATGAAAGCTTGGATGAAACTTCCTTACATAGAAATCATGTTCGCTAGTGCATTTCAATGCATGTTCATTGTTTTGGCACAAAATAAAGTGTTACTTACCTACCTTTATGAGAACCTCTTATTCCATAATCCAACAAAGTATGTATTAGTTATATGTATAGTTGATGAAGGAATGCACTATATGAAGTTATAACAAACAGACAATGCTCCTTTTCCTCCTATAGCTGTATGTTGGAATAAAATGTGATTCTCAACGGCGACATAACGTGTTGATCTATACAAATAATATTCAAGGAATGGCGTATAAAGATCCCTTTGAAATTACAAAACTATTTTTTTGGATTTAAATGATTATATATGATATTCAAATTATCATTTGTACTATGTAGTATATGGAATCCCAGTTGGTGTCTAGTTTTTATTTATGATTAAGATTTTAGTATGCATGAAAAAATTAGGTTGCATTTGTTTAGATTATTTATCCTTTTGATATATTGGAGCATGGTTGAAGTGCTTATTAATGAATGTGTTTCTCTCTGTGTATTGTTTCCATTCATGTTTGTTTGTTCTTTGTTTATGTATATTCTGGTAAATTTCATTGTTCAAGTTCTTTGTTCCAATTTGGTAGTATGTTTCTTATTCTTTGTTTCCTTATTCATGTTTGTTCTGGTAGAAATGACATTGTAGTACGTTGACAAGAAAATATCACGGTGCTTATGCATTTTAGTTTTAATATTATAGTTTGTAGAAGTATATTTGGAGACAAATAAGTGCAGCTGATTAATTTCTTAACATATATGTATTTGCTTTCTTAGCATACATATCAAATATTAAAAGTTTCTTAATCATGTATGTTTGGAAAGAAGTGGTTTTGATAATGATTGCAAAGGTCTGAAAAAAGCTTACGAAACTATTCAGTGCAATATTCTGAAAAGGACTTCTAAATAACGGTGGATTGAGGAAAAAGAAAGGAGTTGATATAGAAGAAGGAACAAGAGAAAATTATGTCGTAGTGACAAACTACCGTATTAAATAAGTTTACATGCCATGGTATAAAGAAAAATAAGTTTTAAGGACACCCGCTAATATTCTATACCCTACCCGTTATTTCAGCGTATATTTTTTTTGTTTCAAACTAGTCAACTAAAACTTTTCCAAAATTCTAGAATTCCTTCACTTCGACTTCAAATTTCCTCAGTCCGATTTGATTCTTTTAAAATTTCAATTTCAAAGATCAGCACAAATCATCAAAAATCATCACAAATTAGCACTATTCGCAATTGCTCAGCACAAATTGCAGCAACTAAGCAGAAATCGTCACAAAACGCAGACATTTATCATCTTCAAACTCCATCCGCTATAAAATCAGCACAAGTCGAAGGTAAAAACCCTAAACAAAACATTTTTTATTGTCGTTGTTTTATATTTGAAGCAAAAAAAAGGTTTCTACTCAGTAAATCAGTATATATTACAGATTACCTCTTGAATAAAACTGTTATTTCATCAATAGAACTGTTGTTTGTACTCAGTAAACCCTAATAGAACTGTAAATCAGTATATATTACGGATTTCTTATTTGTAATTGATATTAAGTTGTATTATTTCAATATCAATTAGTGATTATTGACTACTGATTCGTGTATAAGACTTTCAAGGAAAAATTATGTGTATAAAAATACACTGTTGTTGGCTTATTAGTGATTACTTTCATATATAATGTAATTTATGCTTATAAAATGTTTTGGTACTAAAAAGGATAAATTCCTTTATCTTTAGAAGAAACAAGTTTTTTTTCTATATTAGAAGATACATGCATTTTTTACAGTGCTTATATACAACAAAAATTACTTACCGGAGACAATCTACATTCATGTTCTCATCCACAACACATTTCTCTCTCTCTCTCTCTCTCTCTCTTTCTCTCCCCTAATCATAATACCTACATGTTGAAATCAGTGTATTAATATGCAAGTTTGTAAAATTGAGTAAAGAACGAATTATCAAAATGTTTGTTAGAAATTGTATTGATAATTTTTTTTGTACAATATTTAAGCTAATATTTGTTTCAAAGTATGGTTATAGTAATTGTTTAATACTCCAAGTTCGTGGACACAGGATGAAACAGTAAGATATCACCATTATGTTATTCAGTATGGCATAGATAAAGGAGACTTGACCAATGTTTGTGATTCATTGTTAGTGCATATTTTATTGATATTTCTCACTTTATAACTTCGTCTGCTCAATAATGTACTTTGACAATATAAAGACCATGATGCAACTAGATTATATGTAACACAATGTCGACTATGGTCATGTCATTGTGACTTTCTTTTGTACCTCTTTGTCAAATTAATATCATGTAGCACAATCAAGCTCACAATACTAAATTCTAATTGGTTTGAGTTTAATGCACTTAAATAGCATTAAAAGACGATGACATTTTTAAAGAATATTCACGTTAAACTATATTAATGCAGTTATTATTATTATGATCCTGTTTTTTTTATTAATTTTTATACATCATGACATTATTATTCATAAAAATGCTATTTATATGCAGGATAACATGAGAACAAGAAGTTCAGCAAAGCTGATCAAAGAGCACAATGCATATTTATCAACTTTAATGAACGACAATGTTTCAATATACGACATGAAAATAATGCTTTTTGTGAAGTTCATAGCCAACCAACCCAAACACCACCAACTTCTCAACAAACACAACCAACCTCTCCACAAATCTCTAAACAAACAACACCAACCTCTGCACAAAACTCTGAACAAATATCAGCAACCTCTCAACAAACACCAGTTGTAAGTTATAATCAGTGTTTACATTACATTCAATATTCAATTTTTGCATTAGTAATTGCTTCTTTGTTGTTTACTATTCAATATTTATTATTTTAAGTAGTCGTGTTTTAAATAAAGTAGAAAAAAGGATAAAATTTAAGTAATTGTGTTTGCATTAGTAAAATTTTGTTATTTGAAAAGATAAATACATTTATCTTTTTAAGAAACTTACCTTTTTTTGTAATGTTATTATTAATTTTCAATATATTTATTGTTTTAAGTAGTCATGTTTTAAGTGAAGTTGTTGTTGTTGTTGTTGTTTTTTTTTTTTTTTTTGATGAGGCATATAAACAAAGTATATGATTGGATTTGAATATAAGTGTACCAATTTTCAAATAAAAAAAATAAATAAAGTTTTTTTCCATATAAAAACAAGTATAGCAAAAGATAAATAATTTTATCTTTTTCAATTTCTATGTTTTACTGATACAAAAACATATAGAACTACAATTTTCTTAAAAAATAAACTTTATGATATACAACTTATTTAATGTCATAGCTAGAAAAGATAAAAACATGCATCTTTTTACAGAAATAATGAAACTAAAAAAAAATAGTTCAATTTTTTCACAAATGATAAATAGTTTTATCACTCAATGATAAATGATAAACAGTTTTATCATCTTATAAATGATTACAAATTCTGGATTTATTAAAACTCTCTAGTCCTCCAACTGAACATAATTATCATCTTTTCATTCAAAGCCTTAAACATTTTCCAAAATATTTATATTTTTACAGAAAAAATGTTTTTAAATAACAAAAAAATGTGTGTGTTGAACTGTTGAAGGTAACTTTTAGACATCCATACACTATGTCCAGTTTCTATTGAGAATGCTTGCAGTAATTTCCTCATCGCTATATATCTTAAGTGGGCAAACCTTTTTAGTAAATAAATAAATATGAATTACATGTTTTAACATATTTTCCAAAAGATAAATAGTTTTATCATCTTATAAATGACTAAAAATTGTTAATGATAAATAATTTTTATCATTTTCCAAAATATTAATATTTTCACAAATAATAAATAGTTTTATCATTTTCATAATTGATAAATAGTTCTATCATTTTTTTTAAAAAGCCTATGATATCTCTCTACTGGTACTTGTTTAGAATGTCTTTTGAAGTGGATTATGAAGTCACTTATTTTACAGCCTCAAAAATAGTTTTTACTTATTAGCAGCTTTATTACAGTATATTTGATTTCTTTATTAAATATTTCACTCATTTGTATAACAGGCAACTTCGGAATTCACTGAAGTTGAGCGTAAATTTCAGAATTCACAGACAAAACTTAAACAATCTTCTTATTCTGCAGCAAAAAATGTACCAATAGTAGACTTAGATAAAAACATTAACACAGAGTCGGAGTGTGAGTCCGAGGATGATATAGATCAATATCAAGTGACACATAGAGATAGCATAAAATATAGTTGTTCATATAGATGTAACTTGGATGCCATCTTTAAGGTAATGACCAAGATAAAAATGAAAAACATTTTGTCTTCTACTGGATTGTCTTATCTAAACAAAACCCCCTTCAGCAATTTCTTTCATATATTTCTAGATGATAAAATGCAAAGAAAAGATTTAAGAAAAAGTGCGAGAAGCTTAAATGAAGTAATAACATCATTTGTGAAGACTGAAAAAGCATTTAGAATAGGGGTAATTTGCTAAAATTGACCGAAGATGTGACAACTGGGAATTTCGCTCGATCCGAATCGATCGCTAAACCGACCAAGACCGTTCGAAACCCCTGATTGTTTTGAGAACACGACACATCGGAGCATAAATAGAAGAACATTTCATTGTTAATTACAATAATTCATCAGAATACAAGAATATACAAATTATAAATGAATATTACACATTCGATAAATATCGAAGATTACAATACATTACATAGCAGCGGAAAATAATACAAAGCACAACTGAAGGAGATATACGGACACAGAGCTTTCTGGATATCATTCCAGCTGCAAATCAGCATCCTATGAATATAAATCTGCAAAACCAAAACAACTAGCTGCCCAATTAAGGGCACCCAGAGTTTATGTTAAAACAATAAACTCCAGGTCAGTCATGTGACTGGTGTGAGAACTAAAACAGTTATTTAAAGATTTACTTTAAATCAGATATATCAAGGTACCACGCCGTATAACACGGAACGGGTTTCCTTCCAAGAATACCAGTGCATATAACAAAACAGCGCAATGCATTTTGGAAAAATGAAGCTATTATAAGACCCAGGTCCCATCACACAATGCAACACAAGCCGGAGGATAGGGTTTTCCCTTATAATAGCCAAACATGCTTGGTACGTTAAAAACAAATCATTTGATACTATTATAAGTGCATAGTGTATAAAACAACTTCAAATATAAATGTAATAATCCTAGACGGCATGGGTACCATACATCATGTCGCCATACTAGGCTGTAACGACCCAGAATTTTGGGGCCAATTTAAAATTTTTATTATAGAAATTTTAATGGTTTTTAATATTTAAAATATTTTATTTTAAGTAATAATGACTAAAGATTTCTGAATAGGCAAACTTAATGCACATGAAAGAGTTACCAGTTATAAATCACGATTTAACCAAGTCACTAGTAACAGTCCAAGCTTACGTGTATGTACAGTTGTATATTGGAATAAGTATTTATTTTTTACGTTACATTATATTGTCTTTATTTATCCTCTCATTTCTTCATTAATTCTTAGGAAACCCTCTCAATATATAGTAAGAAATCAATACATTCTCATGCATGTGCACTAATTTTAAATGCCTCTTATTCTAGCCACCTTTTTCTTTTATATATATCAACACGTTCGTTCATTTCTAAACTTGCATATTTTGTGTCTATTATGAATTAAAGCAAAACATGTTGTATATATGCTTGGTGCAAATTAATGCTCACATTTAATTTGAATTAATGAATAAATTACTTGGTCACGTTTTCAAACAAAAAAAAAAGCAAAATAATCTTTTCTTTTGTTTAGTGGGAATCATACAGACATATATCATTTATAATGCATGCATGCGGTCCATGTCCAAAACCATTGCAAGCCACGTTTCTATATAATAATAATAAAAATGTTGCATGCACATTTATTCTCTCACTCACGTTATTTATTTATTTATTTTATTATTTTTGTTTTTTTATATTATTTTGTATGCATTAGCTAGAACGTTTCATACACTTTAAATGCATGGCGTTAATTTCCTTTCCCCTTTTCAATCTGACGTACCTTTTAAAAAGAAAAAAATTATATATAGGAAGAATTCAAACTTTTGTAATATTGTCATGCATGATTTAATGTTTAGATCCACAATTAATGACCTTATCTCTAATCCCTTTTATTTTCGTTCTTTTCTCTATTTTATTCTTATTAATCTAATTGAGTATGTTGCCTATATTATGATATTTATTATTATGAATTTTGAAATTTGAAAGGTCATCACAACTTTCTATATGTTAACATCAGACAATAAATCATGCATTAATTTCTTCTTGAAATCCCTTTTCCTATGTAATTTTCTTTTGAATTTTTAAATAACAAATATTATAAAAAGGAGAGGAAAACTGGATATTAACCATGTGCAATATTTTTTTTTTGTACTTTCTTCTTTTTGATACAAATAGATTTACATCATAAATGGCACTTTTTGGTGATAGAAATAGGATTGATATATATATATATATATATATATATATATATATATATATATATATATATATAAATGCTTAGTGGAATTCAATACTTATGAAAACCAGGTAATAAATTTAAGTCTAAATAAAGGTTGTCATGTTCTGGGACGACCCCAAACCCCGTACTGACGGTGGCAAGGGTAATCCTTGGAATATAACACAAAAACAGATAACAGCAGAACAGAATTAAATAAATACACCAGGTAATGTACAATAGAATGCACTGGATAAACGTAATCATCAGAGTTACACAGTATACAGGATCATACTTAGTACAAATACAGTTCAGCTATACATAAATGTCTACAGCGGAAAACAAACATAATGTACAATAGGAGCTGAACAACATAAAAAGAGATAAATAATAGAATCCATCTTCAGCTCCAGCTATCCAGAAAGAACCAGCTAAACCTGAATACAAGGCTGCCCGTGTAGAAAAAGGGGCACCCGAGTTTGAAAGTGAAACAAACTACGAGTCAGTCATGGGACTGGTATGAGAAATCTACTCAACACATTTATAGATGGCTAATCACAGGACCACGCCACTTTTGTGGAACGGGTTTACTCCATTGGATTGCCAGTGCTTTAAAACAAATCATTCTTTTAAACAACGCAATGCTTTTTATAAAAATGAAGCCATTATAAGACTCAGTTCCCATCACACAATGCAACGCAAACTGGAGAATAGAGTTTTACCTTATAATGGCCAAAATATGGTTGATACGAATAAAACAAAAGCAATTGATATTATTACTAGTGTTTACATGTTTCAAAACAACTTCGAATCATAACTATCAATCATAGACGGCATGGGTACCATATATCATGTTGCCATATATATATACAATCAAAACCGCACGATGTCGTATTTGGAAATTGGATTTCCGTCATAAACCAAGGCAAAAGATAGTCCTTACCGACTTCGAGACAATCTAGCCTACCATGTCTCAGGATCAGAGCTCGAGTGACCCTTGGATCGTCAGGGCCGGTCCACCGATGTGGATTAAAATGCCTGAGCAATACGTCTCCCCGCCCTATGGGGCGCAAATGAGCCAACGAATGACTCCATCGAACCGGAATCGTCCGATCTAATCGAGGCGCCTCACAATAGTAACAACCACATAAGTAAAATGTCAGGCCGTGTAGAAACACCGACACAACTCCTAGCTAGAAAGAAACGCATGCCCTCCCTGAGGTCCTGCTCCCGTTTCTGGTTCGTACCGGGGTGTGAGGCTCGCGATTTCACGTTATACACAAAGCTACGCCACACAGGCGGCGCTTTGATCATCACCACAAGACTTTGCTTTTCAACAGAAGCCCTAATCACTGCATCTTAGCATGCCACACAGGCAATTCATACCGTGCAACTGATGGCTATCAATCACAAAGAATAAATTCCAATGTCAGACACACTGTCCATTTGCAAGTCCGTTCTGGGTCTGAACAAAACCGGAGGCACTATATACCTCGCAAACCCATCGATCACCACGTACGTCTGGACGATCACCACTCATTATCCATATTTCGGGATGCCTCCCAATCAGGACCTCGGTTACCATCCAAACGAGGTGAAGATCTCCGGTCTTCGACCACCGTCTTCATCTTCGATTTCTTATCGTCGATTCAGTTATTCAGAATGGGATAAACCCGGTCTTTCTGAGCAACTCGCGTATATAATAAACAAGTGCAACACTAACATACACACGCATCATTTCAATTCATTAGTCACTAACCGTCAATCAGTAAGAGAATGATTTCCCAAATATTAACCCCGAAGGCCGAAACCAACATCAGATCAACACCCAGGAAACCATTCGACTTAGCCAACCTTCAGTTAATTTCTAAATTTCACATCCATATCGTTTATAATATTTTTATAATGATTTATCGCTATTTTTATTTATTTTAAAATAGCCAATTTATTCAAAACGACGCTTCGGGCCATAACGCGGCCGTGGCGCTGTTTTTCTTCAGATTTGATTTATACATATCTGAAAATCTAACCGTTGGATCTTCACAAAATTTACATCATTAGAAAGATCTTTTCAAAACGAATCCAACGGTTCCAGTTTCGGGAAAATCCGACGGTCGGATCTCCCGGTATAATCGTTTGAAGTTTCGATTTCAAAATAAGAACTGCAGCGTTGTTATTCGATTAAATATAATTATATATATATATATATATATAATCGATTCTGGCGCTGTTTTTCTTCAGGTTTGAATTAAACATTCCAGACAATCCAACCGTTGGATTTTTACAAAGTTGGTGCCGTTGGAAAGATATTTCCAAAGCGAACCCAACGGTTGCGATTTCAGGAAAATCCGATGGTCGGATCTCCCATACTAATCGTTTGAAATCACGGTTTCAAAATACGAACTGCAGCTTCGTTATTCGGTATATTTCGATTCTATATATATATATATATATATATATATATATATCGATTCTTCGATTTCAAAACTATTCTTTTCATACATTTGATAAAAATGATATTTTTATCTAACTGGCTTCTATTTCAACACTTCACTATTTTTACTAATTCATGTATATAATAAAAATGTGATTTTTAATGTAAAACAATTTATTTCAAAACACGACTATTTTATATAGTTAATATAGGTGATAAAAATAGGATTTTTATTATAAAACAATTTATTTCAAAACAAGATTATTTTATACATTTCATATTGATGTTAGAAATGGAATTTTTATTATAAAACAATTTCTTTCAAAATATGAATACCATTCAACACATGAATTTCAATTCAACGAATGAATTTCGATTCAACACATGAAGGTTTTCTATAGTTTGTATATATCGATAAAAAGGTGATTTTTATATTTAAAACATGAATACCATTCAACACATGAATTTCAATTCAACGAATGAATATCAATTCAACACATGAAGGTTTTCTATGGTTTGTATATATCGATAAAAAGGTGATTTTTATATTTAAAACACGAATATCATTCAACACATGAATTTCAATTCAACGAATGAATTTCTATTCAACACATGAAGATTTTCTATAGTTTATATAAATAGGGTAAAAATGTGATTTTTATTGCAAAAACCATTTATTCAAAACACGAATACCATTCAACACATGAATATGATTCAACGAATGAATTTCTATTCAACACATGAAGGTTTTCTATTCAACAGACGAATATAATTTCAACACAGGAAAATAATTCTAACACATGAATATTATTCAAAATTTCGGCAGCATAACGGCAGGGTAGTTAAAACCGGGACCGTCCCTAGTACGGCTCCTCGCTCTACCTTAAAACCTCGCTGTTTTTGACAATGGGGAATCATGCATCTAGTTCGCATGCAGGCGGCATGTATATTTATTTCATTTCCACAAACTAATCCTATGTGGTTTCAACCAAATATTTCTCAACCATAAACGGGTATTTTTCAACCACAATCAATCAATTTCAACCACAAACAATTCCACTCAACCATTCGCTATCAATCAATTTTCACACCAATCACAACCAATAAATATTGTCCATGGTTTGTGGACGAGGGGCGTAATATATATATATATATATATATATATATATATATATATAGCAATTCACTTCTATTTCAACACATATATAAATTTTACAACACATATACAACTTATACATCGAACGTACAACTTATACAACGCTTATACAAGGGGTGTACAACGCTTATATAACTCATACATCAACTATATAATTTATACATCGTCGTTTTCCATATCGTTTATAAATTAGAAATCTCACTTTTCACATTTCGTATATATATACAATTCACAGTCACAACACAATCAAATAAATCGTCCATGGTCTGTGGACGTATGTGAACAGTTCAGATATGCAGTTATAATATAAATAACTGTACAAGAAAATTTATAGTGAGAGAATTATCACTTTGGGATCCGCTCCGTCAGTTTTATCTGAATTTCTGTTCTGTTTCGATTTGAAATTGTCTGAAACTCTGACGTGCTATGTTTTTGACACGGTCAGTTTTGTTGCGAAGCTCTCGTCCCCACGATCGCAACGAATCCAAGTTTGTAATTTTTCGACCTCGTATGAAGAAGATATGGATTTTATACATTGGATAATAATTTGTGTAATTAATATAGTTATATTATTAATTAAATAAATAATGTTTAAATTACTGTTACCTTCTCTATCATTTTCACTGGAACGAGCAGAACCCATCGTCGCCGACTAGGGTTCGCAACCACGGCCCCCACATCCACCTGACTGTCGATCGATGGATGCCACCCCGAGGAGCTTCACCTCGCCTCCTCACGCCCAGAGTTCTGATGAACTCGCCCCTCTCCGGCGCCCTAAAAACGAGAGCGAACTCAATAGCTTTAAGGAAGGAAATCGCACAGGATACTCAACAATAATTGCCCATTTGGGTATGGATTTAACGAGCTCGAATTGCTCTTCGATTTGCAGTTGTAAATCTTGTGAATCATTGATGGAATTTAGAGAAAAAGGGAGAGGAAAATCAGAGTGCGAGGGTCGTTGGTTTGAGTTCGGTGGCGGCTGTCCTCTGATTGGAGAATGAGCTAGGGTTCTAAGGAGCTTTTATAATAAATTATATTATTATTTTAATTATTTTAGTTTCAAATATACTTGTTTATCCATATGAACTCCAAATCAAACCCAATGACTGTCGCCCCTAGCTAATTACCCTCATTCCGAACACCATGGGATATGTTTCGTAGGCCCATTCGAATGTTTCAGTCAGCTTTTCTTCAAATTAAAATATTAAAACATTCAATATTTAATTTGAACGTACATTTCAATTTGCCAGGGCCACAAACTGACTCGAAAAAATTCCAGAAAAATAAATCTAGCTATGTTTTGACGATACGGTCCCAACAAAACTAGTTTCGTCGAATTCTGAGACCGTTTGAAAAATGGCCCATTTCTGGTCGATCCAATTTAACATTAATTGACCAAAACACATTTTCCTTTGCCACGCTCACATACTAGCTTCAAAAATTATGAAATTTGAAACCTAGCAATAAGTTCACATCCCAGATCCAACAAAAGTGGTTTCGTCGAATTCCGAGGTCGTATGCAAAATGGCCATTTTCACGAGCTATATAAATTCCATAGCGACCTTTCTGAAAATTCATTTGGCCATAACTTTTGCTTTCCGCAATGAAATTTCGATTTTTCAGATTTGTTAGAAAGGTATTCACTAACAGATTTAAATATTTTTGGTTTCACTCAAATCCGTTTTGTTTTGCACCCGGTATAGTCCGACAAAGTTTGAATTCAATTTTTTGAAACTGCAGCGCCATTTTAGGCCTTGTTTATAATTAGAATTAATTATATTTGTTTTCAAACGTCGATTCAAACTCACTTTTCATTGCTATTATTTAAAATATTTATTTTAAATATTTAAAATCCACTATTTTAGCCAATTTAAAAAAAATTAAATTGGTTCAGATTTTCCGGGTCGTTACATATTCTTTAGTGCATTAGGAAACAACGAAACCTTTTTGAATTCATTTTTGCATTTATTGGCTACATAATCTATGCCAAATTTAATTCATCAATTTTAAAGACTTTCCTTTCTTTTCTTACTCATCAATATGTTTTACTCTCACTGCGCTATATATTATATTTTCCTTCTTCCTCCACTATATAATATCCTTTCACTTTATTAACCTTAATTTCATAAATAAAGCAGCCACCGTTTCTTAAATCTATGGCTGCACTCTTCCTTTCTCCTTTTTCCTTTCTCTCCTAATCTACTCAAAGAATTCATCAACTCAAAAATAAACGAATAAAAAAATCGAAGAGCATGACATGACCTCCAACATCAACGGTCATGATCGAATTATGATGAGCGGGTTGAGAGAATCTCGCGCTTTAAGGCGCTGAAGTCAGAGGCGAATCGACAGTGGTGAATTCAATAAAGTGAAAGGCGTTGCGCTCGTAACAGAAAACTCTACTTTATGGAACCGCCTAGAACAGATTATGAACCTTTTGAATTTTTGATCTGAATTTGAACCAAGGTGAGAAATTCTATCTTTTATTTATATAATTAAAATCTACTAATAATAATTTTAATGTTACTCACGCATTGAAATATTTTGTTGAATGTCATACATGATTTGATTTAAATGATTTGATGTGGTTTGTTGATCTGTTGATATGATGAAATATTGTTGTGGTATTAGAATTGGCGATATGAAAGTGTAAATTTTGTTGTAGTCAAATTGACAAAATAAAAGGGTCGATTTGTTAAAGTAGATTATTTTTAATTTATTCAATTAGAACCAATAAATATATAAATATATATATATGATCATTTTGTAGAATTATATGTTTGTAAGATTTAAATATAATCTTTAACATGTTATGTACATAAAACATGAATGTATATAAAATGTTATTTATCTAGAATAAATTTTCACTAGGAAGAATATCATTTTGGTTAGAACATGTTACATGATAAAAACATCATTCAAGATAGAATAAAAATATTGTTTTGTATAAAATGTGAAGTTAGAATAAAATATAATAGAAATGTACATTAAAATAAAGGCATCATTTTTGTTACAAAAATGATTATATTAGATTAAAATGTCACTCTTGCTAGAAATGTCATGTTAATTAAAACATAAATTTTGTTAGAAAGGTTTAATTATAAAAAGACACATAATTTGTTTTCATTTTCTTTTTTTTGGATAAAAAGAACACATTTTTGTCATTTTCTTTTTAGAATAAAAAGATATTCTTTTATTTGCATTCTTCGATGCAAATAATCGTTGAAATAAAAAGTTATTCTTTTATTTGCATTCTTTGATGCAAATATAAATTGAAATTAAAAGCTATACTTTTATTGGCATCCTTTGATGTAAATATACCTTGAAATAGAAACACCGTTTTGTTAGCAGATGTGTCATTAACATAAATAGAAAATGTTTTATAAATAAAATGTGCATTTATGTGTCATTAACATAAATAGAAAATGGTTTATAAATGAATTGCATTTATGTGTCATTTGAATAACATTGAAAATTGATTACAATTAAATATTCATTTATTTGTCATTTGAATAACATTGTAATTTGATTACAAATAAATATTCATTTATTTGTCATTAGAATAACATAGAAAATACTTACATATAAAATATTCTGTTATATATCATTAGAGAACATAGAAAACTGATTCCAAATAAATGACCATTTATTTGCCACTTGAATAACATAGAAGATTGGTTTCAAGTAAATATCCATTTATTTGACGTTAGAATTCATAGGAAAATATTTACATATAAAATATTATTTTATGTGACATTAGATTAGAAATGACCTTTTTATTCTAAAATGTTGCATTAGAAAAGAGATAACATTTCTATATGAATGTTGCATTAGCAAAAGAGATAACATTTTTATTTTTAAAATGTTACATTAGAGAAAATAACTTTTTTTTTAAGTGTAGCTTGAGAATTAAAATCTACAGTTCGGCCTAGTAAAAAGAATGAAAGCCAAAATTTACATTTTTGGTCAAGTAAAAAGAATGAAACAAAAATTTACTTGTTGTAATATGAAAGAATAGAAAGACTACCTTTTTATTTAATGTAATCAAAGAATGGAAAAGATTTCACTTTTCTACAATAAAGGAAAATGAAAGATTACATTTCGTAATGTAATTTAAAAAAGGGAAAATAAAAGATTACATTTTATAATATAATACAAGGATGGAAAAGACCACATTTTTATATAATGAAATAAAAACTCACATTTTTATTGAATTATGTATCATAGGATAGAAATACATTTTTATTTGTAAGTTAGTTGCAAATAAAAATATGAAGATATAAAGTACATTTGTATTTGCAATTTTGTTGTAAATAAATACATGATTATAAAAGTTGACACTTTTATATTTTAGATATAAATGAAAACTTGGATTTAAAAAGAACTTTTTTTTTTCACATTTTAGATGTGAATAAAAACTTGAATTGAAAAGTATATCTTTATTTACATTGAAGATGTGAATAAAAATATGAATTGAAAAAGTATGTCTTTATTTACATTTTAGATGTATATAAAAACAGAGATATAAAAGTGACATTTTAATTTACATTTTAGATGTAAATAAAAAAGGGTAGATTTAAAGCGACATTTTTTATTGACATTTTATATTCAATAAAAAGTATGAAATTAAAAGAAGCATTTTTACTGTCATTTTAGAGACAATTAAAAAGAATAGTTTTAATAGTTGCATAGAAATATATGTTTCGTTGTATGGAGATGTGTGATGTGTTGAATATAATGTTTAGTATATTCAAGTTTGAATATTACACTTCCATTTACAAGTCATCCGACTTGTTTATGTGATTGGGACGTTAATTTTTACACATCGCCCAAGTGCACAAATAATTTGATTATTTGACTGCTGGATGAAACCCCACACGGGTGTTGGGATGATATTTGATCTACACTTGTCCCAATATTTAGTGTAGAATTCACTTTGGTTGATAAATTGGATGCTTGACAATTATTTATAATGATTATCGATTACATGCAATATATGGTTATTGATTGAGTCACGTTCCAATAAAGAATATTCTAGAAAAGAATATTTTAGAAAATATCTTAGAAAAAGAACATTTTAGAAAAAGAACATTTTAGAAAAAGAACATTTTAGAAAAAGAACATATTTTAGAAAAATAGATTTATTTATTGAGATGAACTAGTTAGTAACTAGAGTAAATCATTAAATTAAGATTTAATGAAGTTTTCCAATTTGTTAATATTTAATTAAATAAATGGAATTTGGGTTTGTCGTGAATAGTGTCTTAAATAACACTGTTCTTAAACCCCGTATGAAAAGAATAATCTTTTAATTAAGATTATTAAAAAGGTTTTCAATTATATTTATTAATTAGAAGAAATGTGAGTTGGGTTTATTGTGGACTGTGTTTTTAAGCGACATTTATTCTTTAACCCAACTGACAGTGAAATTAGGATTTAGAATTTATAAATCTTTTATTAAGATTTAAATGGAAATTTTCCAAAAGTAAAGTTTTCCAATTTAATATATTAAATTGGAATTGAATAGAATTTGAATTAATTATAACCGAGATAAGCTTCTGTAGAAGAAGACCGATACTACATATGGAATTTAAGAGGCCTTGCCGTTATTCCATTTATATTATTGGTTGGATACAGAAATATATAACGATTATATATCGATTTGATTTCTGTGAAGATTCCATATTTTATGGAAGACGATTTTGGGTTTACCGTGAACTATGTTTTTAAATGACATTAGTTCTTTAACCCAGTTAAGAATAAGATTTATCTCTTAAATCTAAAGAATCATTTAATAATGATTTTTGATATTTAAAACCAAATGGTGTTTTGAATAAATCTTTAAAAGAAAGATTTAAGAGTAAATATAAAGAATTTATCTTTGATAGAATAATTTGAACATTTTATTTAAAAGAATATTCTGAATTGGAATGAGGCGTTGGATGTGTTTTTATAGTACTCGATTTGTAATTATAAAAATACGAGAGTTATTTGGAAAGATCGGGTTTAACCCATTCCGAATAATTTCTACGACGATGAAGAGTCGAAGATGAAGACGGTGGTTGAAGACCGACGATCTTCACATCGAACGGATGTGTTGCTACAGAGACCCTTGATAGGAGTAGCTACCTTGAAGGTGCTTCAGTGGTGGTCGTCCGGACTATTGTTGATTGTTCGGATTTGGTTTTCGCTCAGACCCAGAGCATAAGCTAATAAATGGATGAGTGTCTGACGTTGGATTTCGTTCCATGTGAATTAAATCGATTTCTGTTAATGTATGTCTGTTTGGTGGTGGAGGATTTATTCTCTACTTAACACCCTAGTATATATTAATAGTGATTGATCGCATGGCGTGAATTGTCAATGTGGCACGCCAAGATGCATATGATCAAGGCTTTTATTGAAAAGCAGGGCCTTGTGGGATGATCAAAGCATAGCCTATTACGGCATAGCTTTGTGTATATCATGACTTCGCGGGCCTCACACCCCGGTATGAGTCAAAAACGGGATATGGACCGTAGGGAGTGCACACGTTTCTTTCTAGCGAGTTTTAGTGTCAGTGCTTTAACACGGCCTGGCATTTTACTTATGTGGATGATGGATTTTGAGGCGCCTCGGATTTTTATAGACCAATAGTGGTCATATTATAGGTTCAAAGGAACCGGGAAACGTGTGTTCAGGCATAACTAATCCACTGCCGATAGGCGGGGACCGGCCCTACCGCATCCAAGGGTTCACTGTTGGGGGATCCTGAGGCATTTGCTAGAGTGTCTCGAATCGGAGAGGAGCTTGCCCCTAGCCTCGACTCATGATGGAAATCCAATTTCCAATACGACCTTGTGGTTTTGATTGTAGAACTAGTATGGCGACATAGTAGGATGGGGTACTATGCCGTCTATGATTAATACATTATGATTGAAATTGTTTTTGATTTATATATACCCATTGATATACACACAAATATTAAATCCGTTTTATCGTATCAAGCATCTTTTGACCATTATAAGGTAAAACCCTATCCTCCGGTTTGCGTTGCATTGTGTGATGGGACTTGGGTCTTATAATGGTTTCATTTTTCTAAAAAGGCATTGCATTGTTTAACGATTTACTTTAATTTAGGCACTGGCAATCCAATGGAGTAAACCCATTCCGCGTTAGCGGCGTGGTCCTGTGATTAGCCTTATTATTAGATAGTTAAGTTAAGATTTCTCATACCAGTCCCATGACTGACCTGTAGTTTGTTTCACTGGCAAAATCGGGTGCCCTTATTTTCCACACGGGCAGTCGAGTAGCTTTTTGCAGATATGCTTACAGGATCCTGGCTTACAGCTGAAGCGGTATTCGGAAAGCTCTGTATCCGTGTATTCCTTCCAGTTGTATATTTGTATTATTTTTCCACTACTATTTAAATGTAATTTAAAACTCTGATATTATTGTATTTCCAATATATATTATAAGTTCATACTCAGTTATATTCTTGTACTCTGGTGTAATTGTTGTAATCAGCAATAATATGTTCTTCAGTTTATGTTCTGATGTGTGTTGTTCTCAAAGCAATCCAGGCTTTTCTTTACTGGGAAGTATGGGTCGTTTCAGTTGGTATCAGAGCTTTGGTTTACAGAGCTCGAGAACAAGGCACATTAGAACCGAACGAAAGAATTCATCAGAGATTGGATTAGTAATATCCAATGAGAATAACTCGATAGAGATAGGATCAGTAGTATCCTAGAACGAGTGTGAAGAGTATTATTTTCTCTAAAAATAATAATAATAATAATTTAGTTTTGAAAATTTTATCCTAAAATACGTATTTGAGTATATTTTTATATTTTAATGTGGACAATCGAGTATATAAAGATTTCGAATAAACGAGTAATTAACGGATATTTGAAGTTTTAATATACTGGATAGATATAGAATCACACTCTAGTCGCCCGGAGGTAATTCTGGTGATAGGTCGACCATCACCAGTATTTATGTTCGAGTCTCGAAGGTGGGATTTCTATATATTTCCATTGACTGGTATGAGAACCAAAACTTAGTTAGGACACATTGCTGTGATTTGCACTAAAAATATGATTTTTGACTATATATAGAGATTATATATTTGGAAAGTTAATCACCTAATTGATTGCTGGTTGTGATGTTTGATAATTAGTTTCACTAGTTAAAATACTAGAATGATAATTAATTAAAACCAATAAATAAAATTTAGTTGAGTTGGTTAATTGAACAACTTCTTAGCTTCGTTCCTTTTCGAGGACGAAAAGATTTTAAGTGGGGGCGATTGTAACGACCCGGAATTTTGGGTCCAATTTAAATTTTTTATTATAGAAATTTTAATGGTTTTTTAATATTTAAAATATTTTATTTTAAGTAATAATAACTAAAGATTACTGAATAGGCAAACTTAATGCACATGAAAGAGTTACCAGTTATAAATCACGATTTAACCAAGTCACTAGTAACAGTCCAAGCTTACGTGTATGTACAGTTGTATATTGGAATAAGTATTTATTTTTTACGTTACATTATATTGTCTTTATTTATCCTCTCATTTCTTCATTAATTCTTAGGAAACCCTCTCGATATATAGTAAGAAATCAATACATTCTCATGCATGTGCACTAATTTTAAATGCCTCCTTATTCTAGCCACTTTTATATATATCAACACGTTCATTCATTTCTAAACTTGCATATTTTGTGTCTATTATGAATTAAAGCAAAACATGTTGTATATATGCTCGGTGCAAATTAATGCTCACATTTAATTTGAATTAATGAATAAATTACTAGGTCACGTTTTCAAAAAAAAAAATCTTTTCTTTTGTTTAGTGGGAATCATACAGACATATATCATTTATAATGCATGCATGCAGTCCATGTCCAAAACCATTGCAAGCCATGTTTCTATATAATAATAATAAAAAAAATGTTACATGCACATTTATTGTCTCACTCACGTTATTTATTTATTTTATTATTATTTTTTTATACTATTTTGTATATATTAGCTAGAACGTTTCATACACTTTAAATGCATGGCGTTAATTTCCTTTCCCCTTTTCAATCTGACGTACCTTTTAAAAAGAAAAAAATTATATATAGGAAGAATTCAAACTTTTGTAATATTGTCATGCATGATTTAATGTTTAGATCCATAATTAATGACCTTATCTCTAATCCCTTTTATTTTCGTTCTTTTCTCTATTTTATTCTTATTAATCTAATTGAGTATGTTGCCTATATTATGATATTTATTATTATGAATTTTGAAATTTGAAAGGTCATCACAACTTTCTATATGTCAACATCAAACAATAAATCGTGCATTAATTTCTTCTTGAAATCCCTTTTCCTATGTAATTTTCTTTTGAATTTTTAAACAAAAAATATTATAAAAAGGATAGAAAAACTGCATATTAACCATGTACAATATTTTTTTTATTTTGTACTTACTTCTTTTTGATACAAATAGATTTACATCATAAATGGCACTTTTTGGTGATAGAAATAGGATTGATATATATATATATATATATATATATATATATATATATAAATGCTTCGTGGAATTCAATACTTATGAAAACCAGGTAATAAATTTATGTCTAAATAAAGGTTGTCATATTCTTTAGTGCATTAGGAAACAACGAAACCTTTTTGAATTCATTTTTGCATTTATTGGCTACATAATCTATGCCAAATTTAATTCATCAATTTTAAAGACTTTCTTTTCTTACTCATCTATATGTTTTACTCTCACTACGCTATATATTATATTTTCCTTTTTCCTCCACTATATAATATCCTTTCACTTTCTTAACCTTAATTTCATAAATAAAGCAGCCACCGTTTCTTAAATCTATGGCTGCACTCTTCCTGTCTCCTTTTTCCTTTCTCTCCTAATCTACTCAAAGAATTCATCAACTCAAAAATAAACGAATAAAAAAAAATCGAAGAGCATGACATGACCTCCAACATCAACGGTCATGATCGAATTATGATGAGCGGGTTGAGAGAATCTCGCGCTCTAAGGCACTGAAGTCAGAGGCGAATCGGCAGTGGTGAATTCAATAAAGTGAAGGGAGTTGCGCTCGTGACAGAAAACTCTACTTTATGGAACCGCCTAGAACAGATTATGAACCTTTTGAATTTTTGATCTGAATTTGAACCAAGGTGAGAAATTCTATCTTTTATTTATATAATTAAAATCTGCTAATAATAATTTCAATGTTACTCATGCGTTGAAATATTTTGCTGAATGTCATACATGATTTGATTTAAATGATTTGATGTGGTTTGTTGATTTGTTGATATGATGAAATATTGTTGTGGTATTAGAATTGGTGATATGAAAGTGTAAATTTTGTTGTAGTCAAATTGACAAAATAAAAAGGGTCGATTTGTTAAAGTAGATTATTTTTAATTTATTCAATTAGAACCAATATATATATATATATATATATATATATATATATATATATACATATATATATATATGATCATTTTGTTGAATTATATGTTTGTAAGATTTAAATATAATCTTTAACATGTTATGTACATAAAAAATGAATGTATATAAAATGTTATTTATCTAGAATAAATTTTCACTAGGAAGAATATCATTTTGGTTAGAACATGTTACATGATAAAAACATCATTCAAGATAGAATAAAAATATTGTTTTGTGTAAAATGTGAAGTTAAAATAAAATATAATAGAAATGTACATTAAAATAAAGGCATCATTTTTGTTACAAAAATGATTATATTAGATTAAAATGTCACTCTTGCTAGAAATGTCATGTTAATTAAAACATAACTTTTGTTAGAAAGGTTTAATTATAAAAAGACACATAATTTGTTTTCATTTTCTTTTTTTTGGATAAAAAGAACACATTTTTGTCATTTTCTTTTTAGAATAAAAAGATATTCTTTTATTTGCATTCTTCGATGCAAATAATCGTTGAAATAAAAAGTTATTCTTTTATTTGCATTCTTTGATGCAAATATAAATTGAACTTAAAAGCTATATTTTTATTGGCATCCTTTGATGTAAATATACCTTGAAATAGAAACACCGTTTTGTTAGCAGATGTGTCATTAACATAAATAGAAAATGTTTTATAAATAAAATGTGCATTTATGTGTCATTAACATAAATAGAAAATGGTTTATAAATGAATTGCATTCATGTGTCATTTGAATAACATTGAAAATTGATTACAAATAAATATTCATTTATTTGTCATCTGAATAACATTGTAATTTGATTACAAATAAATATTCATTTATTTGTCATTAGGATAACATAGAAAATACTTACATATAAAATATTTTGTTATATGTCATTAGAGAACATAGAAAACTGATTCCAAATAAATGACCATTTATTTGCCACTTGAATAACATAGAAGATTGGTTTCAAGTAAATATCCATTTATTTGACGTTAGAATTCATAGGAAAATATTTACATATAAAATATTATTTTATGTGACATTAGATTAGAAATGACCTTTTTATTCTAAAATGTTGCATTAGAAAAGAGATAACATTTCTATATGAATGTTGCATTAGCAAAAGAGATAACATTTTTATTTTTAAAATGTTACATTAGAGAAAATAACTTTTTTTTTAAAGTGTAGCTTGAGAGTTAAAATCTACAGTTTGGCCAAGTAAAAAGAATGAAAGCGAAAATTTACATTTTTGGTCAAGTAAAAAGAATGAAACAAAAATTTACTTGTTTTCAAATGAAAGAATAGAAAGACTACCTGTAACACCCGGTAATTCTGTAACACTAAGATTCAAAAATCAAGGCAGAATTAGAATTTAAAATCAAAATCAAGGGAAACGGGCTGTTCCGTTGCGTTTGTCTCGGAATTCTACATGAAAACGAGTCCGAGTTTGCGTAAATCGGAGTCCGTATGAGAAAGATATGGCCTCCGGAAGTTTTAGCAAAGTTCAAATTTCAAAACAGTTCAGAAAAGTGAATTCAAATTCAAAATCGACCCAGATTGGGCTGGGCGGGAATTTTCCCGGCCAAGGCACCCAGGTCGACTGGGTAGTCGACATGGGGCACCCAGGTCGATTGGGTAGTCGACCTGGGGGTTGACCCCCCTGCTTTTTCCATCTTTTTGAACCTGGTTCGTTCTTCTGCATCTAGACGCCATTCTGACCAGATTCGTTGACTTCTACACTATATAAACAGCCCTAGTCTTCTTCTCTATTCACAATTCTTCTCTACCCTTATGCTGCAAAGATTCTTGGTGAACATGGCTTCGTCTCCTCCTCTTAATTAAATAATAAATAGAATAATATATAAAATAAATCAAGACGAGGAAATGCTGCTTAAGACTTTCAAGAAGAGGTTCAAGTCAAGCTAGGATTGCAAGTGAAGATTCAAACGACTGCAACGACTGTTTTGCTACGAATCATAGCAACGCCATCTTTCTATTCTAATCTAATCTCTGTAAGTCAGTTACTTTTTAGATTTGAACGTTTCTCTTTTCGTGACATGAAATTAAAGGAATAAAAGAGTATGCCAATTCTTTCTATTCGAATCAGTGCCTATTTCTTTAGACCTAATCAAGAATTGTTATGAGTCGAGGACAAATAAGACTATGACTATGAAACTATGGACCTTAGAACCATATGCCTCTTTGACTATGAACATTTCCTATGACTATGAACATTGCCTATGACTGTGACTGTGACTATGAGGATTATTTCCTTGACCATGAACACAAGCCTATGCCTTTGATTAGAAAACATAAACTATTGCCTATGACATAACAAGGACAACTGTGATTAAACACCTAAGATTCATAACCAGGAAAGTGTTGCTTAAGTTTTGTGACAATGAAATTGGGTCTAAACCCGATTATCTATTCTTTCTGTTCTTGGTTTTATTGGTTCTAGACCTTGGGAATTTACCTATTAAGTTAGGTCTACCCATGTTCTTGAACCTACTCTGTCTATTCTTGGTTTTAGACCTTGGGAATTTACCTATTAAGTTAGGTCTACCCATGATCTGAACCTATGTCGTTATTCAACCCTTTTCATGTCGTAATATTACCATATCTATATGCATGTGAATTGTCATCTTATGCCAATTATTATGTCCGTTCTTTCATGGCATTTTGGCTCATTCCCTTCTATCCACGAATCTAGCTCTATTTATGATCTAGGTTGAATCACGATTATGCGAACGATGGGAATACGTTTTGGGGGAAAAACATGAAATTGACTAAACTTAGAAATTGGCATAATTTGAGGAAAATTAGAATAGCAAGTCTAGTTTTGGACAATGAACTGAAATTAGAATATTAAACCAGAATTGGGTGGCTAAATTAAGCAGGATAAGTATGTTAGCATAATTTACATACGTCGGGCGTAGATGGAAAAGGGTTTAGTGGGCCACAAAATAGGTAGTTGGTATGCAAATTAAGTTTTGGGCATAAACGGTGAACTAGAATAAGAAATCTAGTTCGGCATAAACTGTAAACTAGAATATAAAATCTAGTTTTGGCATAAACTGTAAATGGGGGGTGTTGAACCTAAATTACTATAAACTGTACGATAGGCAAATCAAGATTTGGGCCTAAAATATAAGTCTATTAGTGAGCATGATAAATGAATATGGTATAGGCCAAAATTTATTCAGAAAGGGAAAGTGGGATTTGAGGATAAATTGATAACAATTTATTTATATACAAAAGAAAGGTTTATTAATGACACCTCTTTTAATAAATACACCAGAAAGTTCTAGGGTGACAGAGAGGATAGTGTCTAGGCTTGGGTTTGGAAAATACAAGTTTCCTGCTCTCCCTGGCTATCCCTAAATGATCCGACGGACGGAATGGTTACTTTCAAAACCTGATTTGAAAATTAATCAAACCCTTTGAACTTAGAAAACACGAATATGCCTAACCCGAGGTTAGACTGAGTTGCGATGTAAACCTACCCGGAACCAACCGGCACATCCAGTAGTCGCAACAATATCTGTCTAATGTGAGTGGTAGCGACTTTAATTTATTTAGTTAAAGCTAGAACAAAAATGGTAGGGTTAAGTTAACTAAGACACTTAACTAATTCAATATGATAACCAGACCGGTGGGTGGGGTTAGGTTCATATAGACACCTAGCACAGTTAAGTTAGAATGGGAGGGTTAAGTCCATAGGAACACTTAACCAACATAACATAGTTAAGCTAGAATGAGAGAGCTAAGTCCATAGGGACACTTAACAAACTTAACATGGTAACAAGACAAGATTTGTAGGGGTTAAGTAACTAAGGAAACACTTAGCCGAATTAACATGTTAACTAGACTAGAAGGTGGGGTTAAGTAAAGTTAATACACTTAGCCAAATTAACATGTTAACTAGACTAGAGGTTGGGGTTAAGTAAAGTACACTTAGCCAATTTGATATGTTAGCTGGGCTAGGCTGTAGGGTTAAGTAAACTTGAACACTTAACCATCAGACTGTGATAGGGGAATAGGGCTAAGTCTAAAACGTGAAGGGATATTACTTAACCATTAATAACATCTTAGTTAAAGCAGACGGGCAAGGTTAAGTTAAGAAGGAACACTTAACCAATACAGGATGAACGGGTAGGGTTAAGTAATACTTAACCAATATAATTTGGTTTGTGGTCGGGTTAAGTCAACATGAATTACTGATAACACTTAACCAGTTTAACAGGATAAAGGAAGAGGGTTAAGTTAGCTTGAATTGACTAATGACACTTAACCAATCCAAATTGGTGGGAAAGAGAACTAAGTAGTAAACCTTAGTTAAAAGGGAACTAAGTAGTAAACCTTAGTTAAGAAAACAACGATTCTGGAAACTAAGTGGTAAACCTTAGTTAGTAGAACTAAGTAGTAATTCTTAGTATAACACGGGAAGGAGCGAATGTCCGTCTGAGTAAAAGAAGGCTCCAGCGAATTGGGTTACGAAGCCCGAGGCTTCGAGGGGACATGAGGGTACTCTTGGTATCCCTCTGTAAGGCTGCAGATGATCCTCCTGGGCTCACAGAGGTTAAGGTCTGTGTAGAAGAACCAGGGGTATGCCTTGGTTGCAAAATATGGCAACCTAAAGACTAGGATGGACCAGCGTGATTCGGCGAGAAAACGGTAGCCCTGTGATAGCAACTCGTCGTCTATCATCCATCTTCAGTCAATTGAGATACGTGAAGTGGAAAGGCGGAGAACTCCAAAAGACCATATACTTGCTATCTAGTTATGGGTGAGGATGGCCATAGGATAGTGGGGCACCGGGGGCCGGCGTATAGTCCTCATTTTTCAAGGTGTGCCTTTCATTAGTTGAGGGAGGGGTCAAGTGGGACCATAGCCACTAGAACAAAAACAGACCATAGCATCTGCATCGGCAGATATCTTAAAGCTCCCGACCGAGTTCTGTATTTCTTGATTTGCCCTGTCACAGGACTCGGGCTGCACATTACAGGACATGTGCATCTAGACAAGCGATAACGATTCGCGATACATGCGTGGGGAAGTATAGGAACATATACCACTCTATGTAGTGTGTCCTAGACTTGGGGGCATCGTTCGACAGGTAGCATAATCCCTATTTGTACTAGGTGGCATAAACCCTGAATCTGAGAAGCATTCAGCAGATAGCGTAAACTCTAGTTGAATCTAGAAAGCACTTGATAGAAAACCCTAAATTAGATCTAGGTAATGAATAATAAAGGTATGCCTGAAGGCAATGGAAAATACAGGGATTGGGATCACGTTATCGTTACTAGTTGGGACACTAGTTAGGTGGTGCAGAGATATAGAAACTAGTATAACAAGGAAATAGTGAAGCGGCGAAAGTATTAGAGTGAAGCGGCGAAAGTATTAGAGCATATCCAGTTAATCTTATCTTAGCATATCTTGTGTTACCTTGTCTAATCTTGCTGACCCTATCATCATGGTGTTATCTTGTATTCAGTTAATTCATGTCGTTTTGTTTTTCCCATGTTCACATGCTAGAAGTTACTGAACTTACTCAGACTTTATGTCTGACTCTGTTTTTCTTTCGTCTTCTTTTCTCCCGTCCCCCCCCCCCCCCAGGTAGTAAAGGAGGCAATAGTATAGCTCAGGTTAAGTTGGACTGTCACTCTTTCCCAGCTTGAAGATTTGTCAAATTTTTGCTTGGATTCTCTTTTCAGATGCTATGGCTGGCTCTTCCTAAAATTGGGGGTATATAAATGTATTTTTATGCTTCTTTATTTTGTAAGACAGATGATACTCTGATATTGTAAAGAAATCATTGTACAAACTATTTTATCAATAAAAGCTAAGTTTTATTTTCTGCTGTTTAATTTCTGTCTGTCTTGTAATTTATCTGCATCTTTTACCCAAAATGCTCCACAGAACTTAGTGCATTCCCATTGTGAGTGACACTAACGGATGTGGGGTGTTACACTACCTTTTTATTTAATGTAATCAAAGAATAGAAAAGATTTCACTTTTCTACAATAAAGGAAAATGAAAGATTACATTTTGTAATGTAATTAAAAAAACGGAAAATAAAAGATTACATTTTATAATATAATACAAGGATGGAAAAGACCACATTTTTATATAATGAAATAAAAACTCACATTTTTATTGAATTATGTATCATAGGATAGAAATACATTTTTATTTGCAAGTTAGTTGTAAATAAAAACATGAAGATATAAAAGTACATTTGTATTTGCAATTTTGTTGTAAATAAAAACATGATTATAAAAGTTGACACTTTTATATTTTAGATATAAATGAAAACTTGGATTTAAAAAGAACTTTTATTTCACATTTTTCATGTGAATAAAAACTTGAATTGAAAAGTATATCTTTATTTACATTGAAGATGTGAATAAAAATATGAATTGAAAAAGTATGTCTTTATTTACATTTTAGATGTATATAAAAACAGAGATATAAAAGTGACATTTTAATTTACATTTTAGATGTAAATAAAAAAGAGTAGATTTAAAGCGACATTTTTTATTGACATTTTATATTCAATAAAAAGTATGAAATTAAAAGAAGCATTTTTATTGTCATTTTAGAGACAATTAAAAAGAATAGTTTTAATAGTTGCATAGAAATATATGTTTCATTGTATGGAGATGTGTGATGTGTTGAATATAATGTTTAGTATATTCAAGTTTGAATATCACACTTCAATTTACAAGTCATCCGACTTGTTTATGTGATTGGGATGATAATTTTTACACATCGCCCAAGTGCACAAATAATTTGATTATTTGACTGCTGGATGAAACCCCACACGGGTGTTGGGATGATATTTGATCTACACTAGTCCCAATATTTAGTGTAGAATTCACTTTGGTTGATAAATTGGATGCTTGACAATTATTTATAATGATTATCAATTACATGCAATATATGGTTGTTGATTGAGTCACATTCCAATAAAGAATATTCTAGAAAAGAATATTTTAGAAAATATCTTAGAAAAAGAACATTTTAGAAAAAGAACATATTTTAGAAAAATAGATTTATTTATTGAGGTGAACTAGTTAGTAACTAGAGTAAATCATTGAATTAAGATTTAATGAAGTTTTCCAATTTGTTAATATTTAATTAAAATTAAATTAAATAAATGGAATTTGGGTTTGTCGTGAATAGTGTCTTAAATAACACTGTTCTTAAACCCTGTATGAAAAGAATAATATTTTAATTAAGATTATTAAAAAGGTTTTCAATTATATTCAATAATTAGAGGAAATGTGAGTTGGGTTTATTGTGAACTGTGTTTTTAAGCGACATTTATTCTTTAACCCAGCTGATAGTGAAATTAGGATTTAGAATTTATAAATCTTTTATTAAGATTTAAATGGAAATTTTCCAAAAGTAAAGTTTTCCAATTTAATATATTAAATTGGAATTGAATAGAATTCGAATTAATTATAACCGAGATAAGCTTCTGTAGAAGAAGACCGATACTACATATGGAATTTAAGAGGCCTTGCCGTTATTCCATTTATATTATTGGTTGGATACAGAAATTTATAACGATTATATATCGATTTGATTTCTGTGAAGATTCCATATTTTATGGAAGACGATTTTGGGTTTACCGTGAACTATGTTTTCAAATAACATTAGTTCTTTAACCCAGTTAAGAATAAGATTTATCTCTTAAATCTAAAGAATCATTTAATAATGATTTTTGATATTTAAAACCAAATGGTGTTTTGAATAAATCTTTAAAAGAAAGATTTAAGAGTAAATATAATGAATTTATCTTTGATAGAATAATTTGAATATTTTATTTAAAAGAATATTCTGAATTGGAATGAGGCATTGGATGTGTTTTTATAGTACTCGATTTTTAATTATAAAAATACGAGAGTTATTCGGAAAGACCGGGTTTAACCCATTCCGAATAATTTCTACGACGATGAAGAGTCAAAGATGAAGACGGTGGTTGAAGACCGACGATCTTCACATCGAACGGATGTGTTGCTACAGAGACCCTTGATAGGAGTAGCTACCTTGAAGGGGCTTCAGTGGTGGTCGTCCGGACTATTGTTGATTGTTCGGATTTGGTTTTCGCTCAGACCCAGAGCATAAGCTAATAAATGGATGTGTGTCTGACATTATATTTTGTTCCGTGTGAATTAAATAGATTTCTGTTGATGTATGTCTGTTTGGTGGTGGAGGATTTATTCTCTACATAACACCCTGGTATATATTAATAGCGATTGATCGCATGGCGTGAATTGTCAATGTGGCACGCCAAGATGCATATGATCAAGGCTTTTGTTGAAAAGCAGGGCCTTGTGGGATGATCAAAGCATAGCCTATTACGGCATAGCTTTGTGTATATCGTGACTTTGCGAGCCTCACACCCCGGTATGAGTCAAAAACGGGATATGGACCGTAGGGAGTACACACGTTTCTTTCTAGCTAGTGGTAGTGTCAGTGCTTTAACACGACCTGGCATTTTACTTATGTGGATGATGGATTTTGAGGCGCCTCGGATTTTTATAGGCCGATAGTGGTCATATTATAGGTTCAAAGGAACCGGGAAACGTGTGTTCAGGCATAACTAATCCACTGCCGATAGGCGGGGACCGACCCTACCGCATCCAAGGGTTCACTACGGGGGATCCTGAGGCATTTTCTAGAGTGTCTCGAATCGGAGAGGAGCTTGCCCCTATCCTCGACTCATGATGGAAATCCAATTTCCAATACGACCTTGCGGTTTTGATTGTAGAACTAGTATGGCGACATAGTAGGATGGGGTACTATGCCGTCTATGATTAATACATTATGATTGAAATTGTTTTTGAATTATATATACCCATAGATATACACACAAATATTAAATCCATTTTATCATATCAAGCATCTTTTGACCATTATAAGGTAAAACCCTATCCTCCGGTTTGCGTTGCATTGTGTGATGGGACTTGGGTCTTATAATGATTTCATTTTTCTAAAAAGGCATTACGTTGTTTAACGATTTACTTTAATTTAGGCACTGGCAATCCAATGGAGTAAACCCGTTCCGCGTTAGCGGCGTGGTCCTGTAATTAGCCTTATTATTAGATAGTTAAGTTTAGATTTCTCATACCAGTCCCATGACTGACCTGTAGTTTGTTTCACTGGCAAACTCGGGTGCCTTTATTTTCCACACGGGCAGTCGAGTAGCTTTTTGCAGATATGCTTACAGGATCCTGGCTTACAGCTGAAGCGGTATTCGGAAAGATCTGTATCCGTGTATTCCTTCCAGTTGTATATTTGTATTATTTTTCCGCTGCTATTTAAATGTAATTTAAAACTCTGATATTATTGTATTTCCAATGTATATTATAAGTTCATACTCAGTTATATTCTTGTACTCTGGTGTAATTGTTGTAATCAGCAATAATATGTTCTTCAGTTTATGTTCTGATGTGTGTTGTTCTCAAAGCAATCCAGGCTTTCCTTTACTGGGAAGTATGGGTCGTTTCTTAGGCTCTACAATCAAAACCGCAAAGTCACATATTTGGAAATTGGATTTCCATCTATGAACTGAGGTAAGGGATCGTCCTCACCGAAGTCGAGACTCTCTAGCCCGAGTCTCAGGCAAGCGCGCAAACAAGCCGTGGATCGTCAGGGAAGGTCCACCGATGTGGATTATTATTCCTAAACACTGCGTTTCCCCGCCCTTTGGGGCGTAAATGAGCCAAATGACTCCATCGGCTCCATATAGTCACCGATATATCCGAGGAGCCTCACAACAGCAATAACCACACAGGTGAAAATAATATAAATGCCAGGGTTGGTAGGTCACTGACACCACCCTAGCTAGAAGGAAACGCATGCCCTCCCTGATGTCCTCTCCCGTTTCTTGTTCACAACTGGGGAGTGAGGCTCGCGAATCAACGCTACACAAAGCTATGCCACACAGGCCGTGCATTGATCATCAACCACAAGACTTTTCTTTTCAACAAAAGCCTTGATCATTTGCCTTGTAGGCATGCCATACAGGCAATTCACACCATGCGATTGATATCCATCAATATATAACCTCTAAGCTCATACGTCTCATAGAAGGGCGTTAAGTAAGAGAATAAATTCTCCGCCGCCAAACAGATATATATTTAATAGAAATCAATCACACAGAATAAAATCCAATGTCAGACACATAGTCCATTTACAAGTTCGTTCTAGGTCTAAACGAAAACTGGAGGCACCTGGTACCTCGCATATCCATCGATCTCCAAGTACGTTTGGACGATCACCAACTGATTCCCTTCTCTTGGGTGTACAGCCCAATCAAGATCATCTGTAATTATCCAAACGATGTGAAGACCTTCGGTCTTCGACCACCATCTTCATCCTCGACACATCGTCGAATCAGTTATTCAGAATGGGATAAACCCGGTCTTTCTGAATAACTCGCGTATATAATAAACAAGTGTTACACAAACACAGCATACGCCTCATTCCAATTTAGAATATTCTTTTGTTCAAATATTCTTATACTTTGGGAAAGGTTCCCATTAATTTTATCAAAGATAAATTCTTTAAATTTATTCTGTAATCTTCCTATGAATATCAATTCAAACCAAATTATGGTTTATCCAAACTAGTCGGGATTAACGAACCTTACCGAAGTAATCATTTGTTTTAATTTCCCAATCCCAACCTATTCATCCTATGAAGTAAAACTGGTAATACTTCATATCTAACACCAAGGTGTTATCGTTAAATACAATTACCATTTCACGTTCAAATCTAATTAAAGACTTAACTATCGCCTGGAGCAAAACTGGTGATACTCCATTCTCGATCATTTCAATCTAATTAAAGATTCATTAAAACTCTACTTGGTTTTAATCTTCCCAAAAATCAATATTAATGATTATTTAACTTGGGAAATCTTATCCTGTCTTTAACTGGGTTAAAGAACCAATATCATTTAAAACACGGTTCACGATAAACCCAAAAATCAATTCAAATTCAATTCCAATTAAATATCATTTAATTGGTATATTTCATTAAATCTAAATAAAAAGATTTAATCTTTTTCTCAACTGGGTTTAAGAACAGTGTTAATGAAGACACCATTCACGACAAACCCAAATCACATTTGATATTAAATACAAGGCTCTGAATAGAAAATATATCGGCTTATATTCCATATCAAATTCTACGACCCACAAATATCGTACTGGAAATAATGATATAAATATATCTTTTAAATTTCCATAACAATATCTGTATAATCATGAAATCCAACATCGAAATATTCCAAAGACAATTTCGATTCAAATCCATTCCAATTCAATTATTGGAAATTCGGGTTACTTTTAAAACCCTTTCAAATCCAATTTATTTATTTCAAAAAATAAATGGATTATAATTCTAGCTCAAAACTAGTTCATTTCGATAAAAATCTATTTTTATCTTTTCAAATATGGATTTTTTCATGCCAATTCTTTCCAAATCATTTCTAATGATTTTACACGAATTATTACTATTTTTAATAATTTTATCAAGGCCCGTACAGTCGATTTCCATCAACGGCCATCGAACTGCACTTACAGACATAATTCCAAACCAACTTTTAGATTTCAAATCTCTAAAATTCGTTAGAAAGCTCTTTTCGATACGAACCCAACGGTTCCGGTTTTAGGAGAATCCGACGGTCGGATCTCCCGTAATATCCATTCGAAGTCAATGGTCGAAATTCGCGAACTGCCGCAGCGTGGCACGTTCTATTCAGGCCATTTAATATATATATATATATTATATATTTCGTCGATTTCCTTTTAAAACATATTTTATAAATCGTTTTAAATTCGTTTTCGAAACGATTTCAACTTCATATTCAATTTTGAATCAAAATTGAATATTCCACATCATCGATATACAGATGATAATATTTTCAAAACGTTATATTTTGAAATCACTTCCTTCTCTATAATCATTATAAAAACGAGTATAATCGATATTAATATCGTTCGCATCAAAATGGCACATATCTAACCAACACGGCTTTATATATTTCAATAACTTCGTTATTCTATTCAGCAAATGAATATTTTCTTCAACACATAAACATATATTTTTATTCAACACATGAATATATATTTTATTCAACACATGAATATTTATTCTATTCAACACATGAATTTATATTTTTATTCGACACATGAATATTTTATTCTATTCAACACATGAATTTTCTTTCTATTCAACACGTGAGTTTTTATTCTATTCAACACATGAATTTTTATTCTATTCAACACATGAATTTTTATTCTATTCAACACATGAATTTTCTTTCTATAATAATCTTGTTTTCCAAATTGGAATGAGGCCCAATCAATTACCATATAATGTTAATTATATGGATTCCCTACAATACATGTATATAATAGCAACGATAAATCATCAACCATCATCCAGAGTGCACCACACAACTGCATAAGCAATAAATATAAATAATTAACGCTTACATAGTCTGTCAACCCATCGATTGACATACAACTAAACAATCGGGATTAGTGTATGTCAAATATCATCCCAATACCCGTGTGGGGTTTCAAATCAACAAACACAGATTTTTATTTTTGCATTTGGGCGATGTGTAAAATTTATCGTCTCAATCAATATCAGTCAAATGGATGTACATAAACAAATCATCCAATTTGTTTATAAATATTTATTTTATATACACGTTAAAAATTATATTTTTAACTATAAAATATTTATAACGATAAAATATTTTATTTCATTCCACATCACACAATCAAATTTCACAACATAGCAATCAAAAAAACAAGTCATCCATGGCCTGTGGACGACGGGTGTCGGGTGCTGCTAAGCACCGTCTGCATCCTAGTATATATTTCAGCGAGAAAACAAATTAAAATAAAAGTGAGGAGTTCTCACCTTGAAGCTAACCCAAAGCGACGACCCTTCATATGTAGAAAATCTTTATCGCGGTTTCAACGAGATCTGTTTCACGAAATTTATATTAAAAATCATATTTTTAACAACGCTACTATATATAGAAAAATCACATTTTTATACCGCAACTATATAGGTAAAATCAAATTTTTTTTATCGCTACTTCATATATATAAAAATCGAATTTTTATCGCTACTTCATATATATATAAATTGAATTTTTAAAACGCTACTCCCTATATAAAGATTATATTTTTATCCTGTTCATACAATAAAAATTCAATCTTTTCGTTTATAAAAATATGATCTTTCTTCTATATAAAAATCTAATCTTTCTATGTAGAAAATTTTTACTTTTTTATTGTTTAAAAAACCTAATCTTTTTATTGTTTCAAAAAAACCTAGTCTTTTTATTGTTTAAAAAAACATATCTTTTCATGACCATTCATACAAAAAAAATCAAATCTTTATGCTATGTTTTTATAAATAAAAACTAATTTTTAAGCAATGTTTTATATAAATTAAAATCGACTTCAACTATGTTATTGTATAGAAATAAAACTGAATTTTAAAATCTATGTTTTTATAAATTAAAACTTACTTTTCTTCGATCGCTGGACAAAAGGAGGAGGCTGGTGGTTCACTGGTGGTGGCGGTAGGCGGGGTGCTCTCGGTGGTCGGGGCATGGCTTCAAGGTGGCGGTCAGATCTGAAAAGGGGGTGGTGGTCTTCTGTTGAGGAAGGGGCTTGGGGTCTTCTGTGGAGCGACGGGAGAGAAGGGGGGAGGAAGAATAAGAAGCTGTGGTGGTGGCAGCGTGCGACGGCGGGGAGGGGTCTGACGCTGGCAGCGCGAGGTCTGAAGGAGCGGCTCTCCCTTCCGTCGTTCGTTTCTTTTTTTATTTTCGATCTGAGAATTAACCGGGGGGGGGGGGGGGGTTAAAGGAAAAAGGGGTGTTGACTTTTTTATTTAATTTATTATTTTTAATTTTCAAAAAGTAACTTTTTATTTCGAACCCCAAACGAGACCGAACGATTGTCGCCCCTAGCTAATTACCCCCATTTCGAACACAATGGGATATGTATCGTAAGCCAGTTCGATCGTTTTGATCAGTTTCCGTTCAAATTAAAATATAAATCTGTATATCAAATTTTAAAGCTACACTTCAATTTACCGGGGCCACATACGGACTCTAAAAATTCCCGAAAAATGTTTTCTAGCTTCGTGTTGACGATACGGTCCTAACAAAACTAATTTTGTCAAATTCTGAGATCGTTTGAAAAATGGCCATTTTCTGGTCGATCGAAATTGACTGAAATTGTCAAAACACGTTTTCCTGTGCCACGCTCACATATTAATTCAGAAAATTACGAATTTCAGAATATAGCAATAACTTGATACCCCAGATCCAACAAAAGTGGTTTCATCAAAAATCGAGGTCGTTTGCAAAATTGCTATTTTTAAGGGCCAAAACTCCATAGCGACTATTCTAAATTTTCAACTGGGCATAACTTTTTATCCCCGCTATGAAATTTCAATTTTCCGGATTCGTTGGAAAGATATTCTCAAATAGATTCTAATATTTTTCGTTTCGCCAAAATCCGGTTTATTTTGAATCCTGTACAGACATTTGAAATTTGAAATCGAATTTTCAAACTACCGCGCCATTTCAGGCTCGTTATATAATTAAAATAAATTTATTCATTTTAACTTCGTCGGAAATATATTTTCTGTCTTTATTAAAATAATTCATTTTAAATATTCAAAATTCAATAAATCGCCAAAATAAAAATTTTAAATTGGCTCAGATTTCCGGGTAATTACAATCTCCCCCACTTAAAACTTTTTGTCCCCGAAAAGGAACGAAGCTGAAAAGTTGTTTAACTAATTAACTCAACTTCCATTATTTTGATTACGGCTTAAGTTCTTCAACTTTTCGGTTTCTAAGAACTTTTCAAATTTTTTCAAAAATTTGGCTAACACCCTAAATTTTCGAAGAATTTCTCCATAACCTCCCCTGCACCGAGAGCTTGGGGATATTTCAAATAGCCTCCCATGGCCCTCACCAAACCAAAAAGAAAAAGAAACAGCCAAGCGGCTAGTCATTCGGCTCATAAAATCATCCAAACCCAAAGAAATACAATAAACATGTACCTATTTGTCGGGCAAACAATTTTATTCCTCTTCTCTAGCCTCCTTGCTATGACCTGTTCAATGTAAGTACATGTATATGCATGCAAATGCGACTAATTTTCAATACAATGTAACGACCCAGAAAATCTGAACCAATTTAAAAATTTTAAATTGGCTAAAATAATGGATTTTAAATATTTAAAATAAATATTTTAAATAATGGCGATGAAAACTGAGTTTGAATCGACAATTGAAAACAAATATAATTAATTATAATTATAAACAAGGCCTGAAATGGCGTGGCAGTTTCAAAAATTGAATTCAAACTTTGTCGGACTGTACCGGGTGCAAAACAATCCGGATTTAAGTGAAACCAAAAATATTTAAATCTGTTAGTGAATATCTTTCTAACGAATCTGACCAATCGAAATTTGATAGCGGGAATCAAAAGATATGTCCAGTTGAAAATTCTGAATAGTCGCTATGGAATTCAGGCCCTTAAAAATGGACATTTTGCAAACGAACTCGGATTTCGACGAAACCACTTTTGTTGGGTCCGTGATGTAAAGTTATTGCTAGATTCCAAATTTCATAATTTTTCGAATCAATATGTGAGCGTGGCAAAGGAAAACGCGTTTGACCAGTTTCAGTTGATTTTAATCGACTGGAAATTGGCCATTTTTCAAACGGCCTCAGAATTCGACGAAACTAGTTTTGTTAGGACCGTATCGTCAATATGAAGCTAGAAAATATTTTTCTGGAATTTTTCTAGTTAGTATGTGGCCCCGGTAATTTGAATTGTACGTTTAGAATTCAATATAGTGATTTAAAATGTAAATTCAACGGGAACTGATTGTAACGATCAAATCAGCTTACGATACATATCCCATTGTGTTCGGAATGGGGGTAAAACGCTATGGACGACAGGCGGTGGGCCTCGTTTCGAGGTCGTATGTAAAAGTCAACCTTTTTGCAAAATTAAATAATTAAATAATAAAAAGGAAAAAAATATTATTTTAATTCCCTCCCTTTTCTTATTCTTGCCCCCCCCCCCCGATTTCAGTAAACAGAAAAAAAAAAGAAAAAAGAAGAAAGCAGCAGCAGCCGCCCGCCTTCAGCCGTCGACCAGACCTCCACCGCGCCCTCCGATCTTCCCCCCCCCCCCTCCTTGCACTCGCTCCCTCCTCCTCCTTCAATCCGACCCCCCGAAGCCGTTCGAGACCTCGAAGCCGCCTCCCCCGTTCGAAACCCTAGCGCCGCCCTTACCTCGAAGCCAGCGCCGAGCCTGGCCATCGCCCCCCTCTTCGAGATACAGTAAGTATTTTATTGTATTTTTATTTTAATTCTTTAAAACTAATTTCGATTTTAGGTTATAAAACTGATTTTAAAAAGCATATAAAACTGATTTTAAAAAATGATTTAAAACTGATTTTAATTATGATTTAAAACTGATTGTAATTATGATTTAAAACTGATTTTAATTATGATTTAAAAACTGATTTTAATTATGATTTAAAACTGATTTTAAAAAGCATATAAAACTGATTTTAAAAAGCATATAAAACTGATTTTAAAAAATGATTTAAAACTGATTTTAAAATTGATTTAAAACTGATTTTAAAAAGCATATAAAACTGATTTTAAAAACCATATAAAACTGATTTTAAAAAATGATTTAAAACTGATTTTAATTATGATTTAAAACTGATTTTAATTATGATTTAAAACTGATTTTAATTATGATTTAAAAACTGATTTTAATTATGATTTAAAAACTGATTTTGAAAAGGTTTTAAAAACTGATTTTATTTTTAGATTTTAAATGGAAAAAGATTTAAACTTTAGGGTAGAAAAAGATTTTAACTTTAAAAAGAGAAAGGTTTGAACTTTAAAATAGAAAAGATCATATTTTTAGAATAGAAAAGATCATATTTTTAAAATAGAAAAGACGGAATTTTTATTAAGTAGAAGAAGTAAGATATGAACTTTATATTTTTAAAGCAATAAAAATATAATTTTTACATCATAGGAATAATTAAAATATGATCTTTATATATTGAATAGCGAAGTCAAAATGCAATTTTTATATATTGAATAACATAGTAAAAATTCGTTTTTAGATATGTAGAGAATACGGGCGAAAGCGACAAAAAGGCGAGATTGGCGAAGATTTCTAAAGGAAGAGTCGTAGTAGTTGGATAGCTATTGGTGAGATTTCTGATTTAAAAATATTATATATATGTGAAATGAAAATGAATTGCTATATATAAATAAATATATATATATATATATATATATATATATATATATATATATATACGCCCCTCGTCCACAAACCATGGACGATATTTATTGGTTGAAATTGTTGTGAAATATGATTGATAACGAATGGTTGTTTGGGATTGTTTGTGATTGATATTGGTTGATTGTGGTTGAAAAATACCCATTTGGTGTTGAGAAATATTTGGTTGAAACCACATAGGATTAGTTTGTGGAAATGAAATAAATATATACATGCCGCCTGCGTGCGAACTAGATGCATGATCCCCATTGTCAAAAACCGCGAGGTTTTAAGGTAGAGCGAGGAGCCGTACTAGGGACGGTCCCGGTTTTAACTACCCTGCCGTTATGCTGCCGAAATTTTGAATAATATTCGTGTGTTTGAATTATTTTCATATGCTTAAACTATAGAAAACATTCATGTGTTGAATTGATATTCATTCGTTGATTAGAAATTCATGTGTTGAATGGTATTCATATTTTGAAATAAATTGTTTGATAATAAAAATCACCTTTTATCGACTATATGAACTGTGTAAAATAATCTCGTTTTAAAAGAAATTGTTTTATGATAAAAATCCCATTTTTATCACCCACTTGAACTATATAGAAAAATAGTGTTTTGAAATGAATTGTTTTACAATAAAAATCACATTTTTATTGTATGCATGAATCGTTGAAATGTGAAGTGTTAAAAATAGCCACTTGTTCAAAATAAACATATATGAGATGAAATATTCATTAATTAGCTAATGAAATGATTTGCACCTATGTATGTAACATTAGAATAAATGGTGTCCTTAAACCAAACAGAAATCAAATATGAAGTTGAACAGAAAATGATAAATGATAAGAACGGTATATATATGTACATGCATATTTATTGAACAGGTTATAGCAAAGGGGCTAGAGAAGAGGAATAAAATTTTGTGCCCGACAAATAGGTACACATTTACTGTTTTGTTTGGGTGATGATTTTATGAGCCTGTTGGCTAGCCGCTTGGCTTTTTCTTTTTCTTTTTGAGATTAGAAGGACCGGGAACGCTATTTGCGATTTCCCGATGCTCCCGGTGCAGGGGAGGTTATGGCGAAATTTTCCAAAATTTTAAGGTGTTAGAAAAATATTTGAAGTGAAAACGATATGGAAATCATTGAATGAACTATATTTATATAAATATATAAATATAAATAAAATTAAAACGAAACAAAGCCGTGCAGTTCGTATTTTGAAACCATGATTTCAAACAACTAGTACGGGAAATCCGACCATTGGATTTTCCCGAAACCTCAACCGTCGGGTACGCCTTGGAAATATCTTTCCAACGGCACCAACCATGTAAAAATCCAACGGTTGGATTGTCTGGAATGTTTAAATCAAATCTGATGAAAAACAGCGCCAGAAGCGATTATATTTATATATGTATATAAATATAATTATATATTTAATCGAATAACGACGCTGCAGTTCGTAATTTGAAATTGAAAATTCAAACGATTGTACCGGGAGATCCGACCGTCGGATTTTCCCGAAACTGGAACCGTTGGATTCGTTTTGAAAAGACCTTTCTAATGATGTAAATTTTGTGAAGATCCAACGGTTAGATTTTCAGATATGTGTAAATCAAACCTGAAGAAAAACAGCGCCACGGCCGCTTTATGGCCCGAAGCGTCGTTTTGAATAAATGGGCTATTTTAAAATAAATAAAAATAGCGATAAATCGTTATAAAATATTGGAAACAATATGGAATGGAAATAAACTGAATTTGCTTGATTTATGTGGCTTTTGATGGTTGAATGTGTTTGGTGTGAAAATTACATTAAAGAACAAAATTGGTGTTGTCGAATAATTTAACCATTGAAATAAATCGATTTGAAATTCTAAATATACGTGAATTATTTGAAAAGGCCGAGTTAATTCTCATTTCGAATAATTGACCGACGATTGAAATTCGAAGATGAAGACGGTGGTCGAAGACCGGAGATCTTCACCTCGTTTGGATGGTAACCGAGGTCCTGATTGGGAGGCATCCCAAAATATGGATAATGAGTGGTGATCGTCCAGACGTACGTGGTGGTCGAAGGGTTTGCGAGGTATTTAGTGCCTCCGGTTTCGTTCAGACCCAGAACGGACTTGTAAATGAACTGTGTGTCTGACATTGGAGTTTATTCTGTGTTGATTGATTTCTGTTAAATATACATCTGTTTGGCGGCGGAGAATTTATTCTTTTGCTTAACGCCCTTCTCTGAGACGCACGAGCTCAGAGGTTGTATATCGATGGACATCAGTCGCATGGCATGAATTGCCTGTGTGGCATGCTAAGATGCAGTGATCAGGACTTCTGTTGAAAAGCAAAGTCTTGTGGTGATGATCAAAGCACCGCCTGTGTGGCGTGGCTTTGTGTATAACGTGAATTCGCGAGCCTCACATCCCGGTATGAACCTAAAACGGGAGAAGGACCTCAGGGAGGGCATGCGTTTCTTTCTAGCTAGGGTGGTGTCAGTGACCTACCAGCCCTGACATTTATATACTTTTCACCTATGTGGTTGTTGCTGTTGCGAGGCGCCTCGGTTTGATCGGACGATCCGGGTCCGATGGAGTCATTCGTTGGCTCGTTTACGCCCCAAAGGGCGGAGGAACGTATTGTTCAGGCACTATAATCCACTCCGTGTGGACCGGCCCTGACGATCCAAGGGGCAGTTGCGGCTGTTCCGGAGACATGGGCTAGATTGTCTCGAATTCGGTAAGGACTATCTTTTGCCTTGGTTCATGACGGAAATCCAATTTCCAAATACGACATCGTGCGGTTTTGATTGTATATATATATGGCGACATGATATATGGTACCCATGCCGTCTATGATTGATAGTTATGATTAGAAATTGTTTTTGAAACATAAAAACACTAGTCATAATACCAAATGCTTTTGTTTTATTCGTATCAATCATATTTTGGCCATTATAAGGTAAAACTCTATCCTCCGGTTTGCGTTGCATTGTGTGATGGGAACTGAGTCTTTTAATGGCTTCATTTTTATAAAAAGCATAGCGATGTTTAAAAGAAAGATTAGTTTTAAGGCACTGGCAATCCAATGGAGTAAACCCGTTCCACGAAAGTGGCGTGGTCCTGTGATTAGCCAATTATATATGTGTTGAGTGGATTTCTCATACCAGTCCCATGACTGACTCGTAGTTTGTTTCACTCTCAAACTCGGGTGCCCCTTTTTCCACACGGGCAGCCTTGTATTCAGGTTTAGCTGGTTCTTTCTGGATAGCTGGAGCTGAAGATGGATTCTACCATTTATTTCTTTTTATGCTGTTCAGCTCCTATTGTACATATTTTGTTTATTTCCGCGGTAGACATTTATGTATAGCTGAACTGTATTTGTACTAAGTAAGATCCTGTATACTGTGTAACTCTGATGATTACTTTTATCCAGTATATTTTGTTGTTCATTATCTGGTGTATTTATTTAATTTTGTTCTGCTATTATCTGTTTCTGTGTTATATTCCTAAGATAACCCTGTTTCCGTCTGAACGGGATTTCGGGTCGTCTCATACAATCCACTATTTGGTTCAATTTGGCTAAAGGTTCAACATTTAATTAATCAAATAATAATCAGACAATACAACCAGCAATCAATTAGTTGATTATCTTTTCAAACTCATAACTTTGATATATAGTCAAAAATCACGTTTTTGATGTCAAATCACAACAATCGGCCATATCTAATTTTGGTTCTCACACCATCTATTGGAAATATATAGAAATCCCACTTTCGAAACTCGAACACAAGTGCTGATGATGACATGCCATCATCAGTACTATCCCCGGGCGACTAGAATGCGATTTTATATCTTTCCAGTATATTAAAACTTCGAATACACGTGGATCAGACGTATACGAAAAATCTTTGTTTACTTTATTGTCCAAATCAATACAAATAAATATTCAAATACGAATAATTTAATTTAATTTTTCAAAACAAAATTTGTTTTCAATTTTATTTTCAAAATATCACTCTTCACACTCGTTCTAGGATACTACTGATCCTATCTCTAACGAGTCATTCTCATTGGATATTACTAATCCAATCTCTGATGAATTCTTTTGTTTGGTTCTAACGTGTCTTGTTCTCTGAGCTCTATAAACCAAAGCTCTGATACAACATGTGACAACTGGGAATATCGCTCGATCCGAATCGATCGCTAAACCGACCAAGACCGTTTGAAACCCCTGTTTGTTTTGAGAACACAACACATCGGAGCACAAACAGAAGAACATTTCATTGTTAATTACAACAATTCATCAGAATACAAGAATATACAGAGTATAAATGAATATTACACATTCGATAAATATCAGAGATTACAATACATTACATAGCAGCGGAAAATAATACAAAGCACAACTGAAGGAGATATACGAATACAGAGCTTTCCGGATATCATTCCAGCTGTAAATCAGGATCCTGTGAATATGAATCTGCAAAACCAAAACTACTAGCTGCCCGTGTCAAATTAAGGGCACCCAAAGTTTAGGTTAAAACAATAAACTCCAGGTCAGTCAAGTGACTGGTGTGAGAACTAAAACAGTTATTTAAAGCTTTACTTTAAATCAGATATATCAAGGGACCACGCCCTATAACACGGAACGGGTTTCCTTCCAAGAATACCAGTGCATATAACAAAACAACGCAATGATTTTTGGAAAAATGAAGCTATTATAAGACCCAGGTCCCATCACACAATGCAAGGTTTTCCTTATAATAGCCAAACATGCTTGGTACGTTAAAAACAAATCATTTGATACTATTATAAGTGCGTAGTCTATAAAACAACTTAAAATATAAATGTATCAATCCTAGATAGAATGGGTACCATATACCATGTCACCATACTAGGCTCTACAATCAAAACCGCAAAGTCACGTATTTGGAAATTGGATTTCCATCTATGAACCGAGGCAAGGGATCGTCCCCACAGAATTCGAGACTCTCTAGCCCGAGCCTCAAGCAAGCGCGCAGACAAGCCTTGGATCGTCAAGGTCGGTCCACCAATGTGGATTAATATGCCTGAACAGTGCGTTTCCCCGCCCTTTAGGGCGTAAATGAGCCAAATGACTCCATGACTCCACATAGTCACCAATATATCCGAGGCGCCACGCAACAGCAACAACCACACAGGTGAAAATAATATAAATGTCAGGGCTGGTAGGTCACTGACACCACTCTAGCTAGAAGGAAACGCATGCGCTCCCTGATGTCCTCTCCCGTTTCTGGTTCACAACCGGGGTGTGAGGCTCGCGAATCAATGCTACACAAAGCTATGTCACACAGGCCGTGCTTTGATCATCAACCACAAGACTTTTCTTTTCAACAAAAGCCTTGATCATTTGCCACTTAGGCATGACACACAGGCAATTCACTCCATACGATTGATATCCATCAATATATAACCTCTAACTTGTACGTCTCAGAGAAAGGTGTTAAGCAAGAGAATAAATTCTCCACTGCCAAACAGATATATATTTAATAGAAATCAATCACACAGAATAAAATCCAACGTCAGACACACAACTCATTTACAAGTTCGTTCTGGGTCTGAACGAAACCTGAGGCACCTGGTATCTCGCATATCCATCGATCTCCAAGTACATCTGGACGATCACCAACTGATTCCCTCCTCTTGGGTGTACAGCCCAATCAAGATCATCAGTAATTATCCAAACGATGTGAAGACCTCCGGTCTTCGACCACCGTCTTCATCCTCGACACATCGTCGAATCAGTTATTCAGAACGGGATAAACCTGGTCTTTCTGAATAACTCGCGTATATAGTAAACAAGTGTTACAAAAACACAGCATATGCCTCATTCCAATTCAGAATATTCTTTTGTTCAAATATTCTTATACTTTGGGAAAGGTTCCCATTAGTTTTATCAAAGATAAATTCTTTAAATTTATTCTTTAATCTTCCTTTGAATATCAATTCAAACCAAATTATGGTTTATCCAAACTAGTCGGGATTAACGAACTTTACCAAAGTAATCATTTGTTTTAATTTCCCAATCCCAACATATTCATCCTATGAAGTAAAACTGGTAATATTTCATATCTAACACCACGGTGTTATCGGTAAATTCAATTTCCATTTCACATTCAAATCTAATTAAAGATTTAACTATCGCCTAGAGCAAAACTGATGATACTCCATTCTCAATCATTTCAATCTAATTAAAGATTCATTAAAACTCCACTTGGTTTTAATCTTCCCAAAAATCAATATTAATGATTATTTAACTTGGGAAATCTTATCCTGTCTTTAACTGGGTTAAAGAACCAATATCATTTAAAACATGGTTCACGATAAACCCAAAAATCAATTCAAATTCAATTCTAATTAGATATCATTTATTTGGTATATTTCATTAAATCTAAATAAAAAGATTTAATCTTTTCTCAACTGGGTTTAAGAACAGTGTTAATGAAGACACCATTCACGACAAACCTAAATCACATTTGATATTAAATACAAGGCTCTGAATAGAAAATATATCGGCTTATATTCCATATCAAATTCTACGACCCACAAATATCGTATTGGAAATAACGATATAAATATATCTTTCAAATTTCCATAACAATATCTGTATAATCACGAAATCCAACATCGAAATATTCCAAAGACAATTTCGATTCAAATCCATTCCAATTCAATTATTGGAAATTCTGGTTACTTTTAAAACCCTTTCAAATGCAATTTATTTATTTCAAAAAATAAATGGATTATAACTCTAGCTCAAAACTAGTTCATCTCGATAAAAATCTATTTTTATCTTTTCAAATATGGAGTTTTTCATCCTAATTCTTTCCAAATCATTTCTAATGATTTTACACAAATTATTACTATTTTTAATAATTTTATCAAGGCCCGTACAGTCTATTTCCATCAACGGCCATCGAACTGCATTTACAACGACCTTTTCCAAATTTAATTTGGACATAATTCCAAATCCAACTGTTATATTTCAAATCTATAATATTCCTTAGAAAGCTCTTTTTGATACGAACCCAACGGTTCCGGTTTTAGGAGAATCTGATGGTTGGATCTCCCATAATATCCATTCGAAGTCAATGGTCGAAATTCGCGAAATGTCGCGGCGCGGCACGTTCTATTCAGGCCATTTAATATATATATTATATATATTTCGTCGATTTCCTTTTAAAACGTATTTTATAAATCGTTTTAAATTCGTTTTCGAAAAGATTTCAACTTCATATTCAATTTCGAATCAAAATTGAATATTCTACATCATCGATATACAAATGATAATATTTTCAAAACGTTATATTTTGAAATCACTTCCTTCTCTATAATCATTATAAAAATGAATATAATCGATATAAATATCGTTCGTTTCAATATGGCGCATATCTAACAAACACAACTTTACATATTTCAATAACTTCATTATTCTATTCAACAAATGAATATTTTCTTCAACACATGAATATATATTTTTATTCAACACATGAATATATATTTTATTCAACACATGAATATTTATTCTATTCAACACATGAATTTATATTTTTATTCGACACATGAGTATTTTATTCTATTCAACACATGAATTTATATTCTATTCAACACATGAATTTTCTTTCTATTCAACACATGAGTTTTTATTCTATTCAACACATGAATTTTTATTCTGTTCAACACATGAGTTTTTATTCTATTCAACACATGAATTTTCTTTCTATAATATTCCTTATTTTCCAAATTGGAATTAGGCCCAATCAATTACCATATAATGTTAATTATATGGATTCCCTACAACACATGTATATAATAGCAACGATAAATCATCAACCATCATCCAGAGTGCACCACACAACAGCATAAGCATTAAATATAAATAATTAACGCTTACACAATTTGTCAACCCATCGATTGACATACAACTAAACAATCGGGATTAGTGTACGTCAAATATCATCGCAATACCCATTTGGGGTTTCAAATCAACAAACGCAGATTTTTATTAGTGCAGTTGGGCGATGTGTAAAATTTATCGACCCAATCAATATCAGTCAAATGGATGTACATAAACAAATCATCCGATTTGTTTATAAATATTTATTTTATATACACGTTAAAAATTATATTTTTAACTATAAAATATTTATAACGATAAAATATTTTGTTTCATTCCACATCACACAATCAAATTTCACAACACAGCAATCAAACAAACAAGCCATCCATGGTCTGTGGACGACGGGTGTCGGCTGCTGCTAAGCACCGTCTGCATCCTAGTATATATTTCAACTAGAAAACAAATTAAAATAAAAGTGAGGAGTTCTCACCTTGAAGCTAAACCAAACGCCACGACCCTTCATATGTAGAAAATCTTCGTCGTGGTTTCAACAAGATCTGTTTCACGAAATTTATATTAAAAATAATATTTTTAACAACGCTACTACATATAGAAAAATCACATTTTTATACCGCTACTATATAGGTAAAAATCGTATTTTTTTTACCGCTACTTCATATATATAAAAATCGAATTTTTATCGGTACTTCATATATATATAAATTGAATTTTTAAAACGCTACTCCCTATATAAAGATTATATTTTTATCCTGTTCATACAATAAAAATTCAATCTTTTCATTTATAAAAATCTGATCTTTCTTCTGTATAAAAATCTAATCTTTCTATGTAGAAAAATCTACTCTTTTTATTGTTTCAAAAAAACCTAATCTTTTTATTGTTTAAAAAAACATATCTTTTCATGACCATTCATACAAAAAATCAAATCTTTATGCTATGTTTTTTTAAATAAAAACTTATTTTTAAGCAATGTTTTATACAAATTAAAACCGAATTCAACTATGTTATTGTATAGAAATAAAACTAAATTTTAAAATCTATGTTTTTATAAATTAAAACTTACTTTTCTTCGATTGCTGGACAGAAGGAGGAGGCTGGTGGTTCGCTGGTGGTGGCGGCAGGTGGGGTGCTCTCGGTGGTCGGGGCGAGGCTTCAAGGTGGCGGTCAGATCTGAAAAGGGGGTGGCGGTTTTCTGTTGGGGAAGGGGCTTGGGGTCTTCGGTGGAGCGACGGGAGAGAAGGGGGGAGGAAAAAGAAGAAGCAGCGGCGGTGGCAGCGTGCGGCGGTGGGGTGGGGTCTGACGCTGGCGGCGCGAGGTCTGGAGGAGCGGCTCTCCCTTCCGTCATTCTTTTCTTTTCTTTTTTTATTTTCGATCTGATAATTAACGGGGGGGGGGGGGTAAAGGAAAAAAGGGGTGTTGACTTTTTTATTTAATTTATTATTTTTAATTTTCAAAAAGTAACTTTTTATTTTGAACCCCAAACAAGACCCAACGACTGTCGCTCCTAGCTAATTACACCCATTTCGAACACAATGGAATATGTATCATAAGCCAATTCGATCGTTTCGATCAGTTTCCATTCAAATTAAAATATAAATATGTATATTTAATTTTAAAGGTACATTTCAATTTAGCGGGGCCACATACGAACTCTAAAAATTCCCAAAAAATATTTTTTAGATTCGTATTGACGATACGGTCCTAACAAAACAAATTTCGTCAAATTCTGAGACCGTTTGTAAAATGGCCATTTCTTGGTCAATCGAAATTGACTGAAACTGTCAAAACACGTTTTCCTGTGTCAAGCTCACATATTGATTTAGAAAATTACGAATTTTGGAATTTAGAAATAACTTGACGCCCTGGATCCAACAAAAGTGGTTTCATCGAAAACCGAGGTCGTTTGCAAATTTGCTATTTTTAAAGGCTAAAACTGCATAACGACTATTATGAATTTTCAACTGGGCATAATTTTTTATCCCCGCTATGAAATTTCAATCTTCCGGATTCGTTGGAAAGATATTCTCAAATAGATTCTAATATTTTTCGTTTCACCAAAATCCGTTTTATTTTCAATCCTGTATAGTCATTTGAAATTTGAAATCGAATTTTCAAACTACCGCGCCATTTCATGCTTGTTATATAATTAAAATAAATTTATTCGTTTTAACTTCATCGAAAATATATTTTCCGTCGTTATTATTTAAAATAAATCATTTTAAATATTCAAAATTCATTAAAATCGCCAAAATAAATTTTTTAAATTGGCTCAGATTTCAGGGTTATTACAGAAGAAGATGTAAGTTTGATTCTTGGTTTTCCTTTTGTGGGGAAAGATTTATTTCCAATTGGGATAATAAGTAGAAGTAATTTGGATGAAGAATATTCAGTTTTTCTAAATAAGCATTTTGAAAGAGATGAAAGAATAAATAAAAAAACTTTAAGCAAAAGGATCAAAACAATGATTGATAAGAAAATCGGAGATGAAGATTTAATCAAGTTACTTCTTTTGCTATTGTTATTAAATTTCTTTTCCCCAACAATCGATCTTATCTACTATGGGGATTTATTCCAAAATTGCTTAATTTGAAAAATATGAACTCAATTTCTTGGACAAAAGCAATTCATAGACATGTCACAAAAAATGTTGAAGAATTTGCTAAAGATTCCAGAAGCATGCCGGGATGCTTAACGATCTTATTGGTATCTGTTATTACTTGTCAAGTTACTATTGAATACTTGAATAGATTTATAAGTAATTGATTTTCTTTTTCTAATTTGCAGTATTGAATTTGTGAAAAAACACAAATCATAGCAGCCAAAAAAGGATATGAAAATGCAAGCCCACGAATAGTAATATGAAATTTATCATTGTTGAAAAGCATATCTATTAAATCTATCAAGCCGAGAAATGTATTTTTTTTAAATCTTTTTATTTAATGATTGACTGTCAATATGTGTAAATTTCTGTGCAGGCTGTAAGATTCATTTTGGTGCATATGTGTGGTCTGTTGCATTAGCATTTTATGATGTATTTGATTGCATGAGTATAACATATACATAAGTACATGAATTTGTAATTTAGTATAATCTAGGATTCTAGCATGGTAATGTAAAATTTGGAAATAGCATGGAGGATCAAGGGTTCCTTCTTTCCAACTAGCAAAACATTATTCATCATTGACATTTTCAGCTGTCCACGCTAAAATTCCAACATGCAAACATTCGATCTTTTGCATAGTGTAAGTTTTTTTGGCAAAATGATTAGTTTACTAGAATATGCAAAGCCATCATGATTTCAACACAGTTTCGAGCTGTGAATCCAAAAAAATTGATAAATCTAAAGTTCATTCAACTAGATTTTACAGCTTCATTCCAGCCATTTTAATTACACAATGGAAAAAAAAGGATAAACATTGCCAAAGTGGACCAGAAATGCATTATTTTTGTGCACTATCCATGCAATTTTGAATGAAAATTATTCATCCATATACTGTGTTATTTCCACTTTGTTACTAACAAAAAATATGCTTTCATAAAGAGCCTATTATTCGCCACTCATGTGATAATGTTGTTTTCCACTTGAATCCTGAACATGAAACCTCAGTGTGATAATGTTGTTTTTCACTTGATCTTCTGTCATTTGCAATACTTATGTTGCTAGACCAGACCTGAATTATTCACTACCACCATCATCTTTGTAAACATAAAGAAATTTAATGAATATAGAATCTATGTAAATACCATGTTTCTATCAATTATATTTCACAATTGATTAGTCTTAAGATTTTTAAACAGTAATGTGTATTACCTTCTTTTTAAACTTATTTTAAGATAAAAACATGTATCTTTCCACTAATGATAAATATTTTTATCACTTAATGACAAATGATAAATAGTTTCATCACTTAATGATGAATGATAAACAGTTTTATCATCTTATAAAAGATTACAAATTCTTGATTTATTAAAACTGATTTATCCTCTAACCTTCCAACTAAACATCACCTGCATAGCCTTAAACAAATTTATCATCTTTTTACATCAACAATTTTTGTATTAGTAATTTTTGCACATGTGTGAACCAACATGTTAGCTTCACTTTTACAAATTAAGTACACAAAATGCCAGGGCAGGGGTATATGGTATTTTCTTTGGATACATCTATACATGAAGCAAAATACATATACACATGCTATTACCACATCCATACATAAATATACTCAAACAACACGCATTTTGAGGAACAAACCACGCAAGAGTGCATGGCTAATATATTTCAGATTAATAGGACACTGGGCAAACCAAAAGGTCTGGCTTTGGGAGCTTTTTGTAAATGGCGACAGGCGATGTCCATTTTTTTCCTTCTTCTAACTTCTCCTCGCTCTTCTCCTCGTTCGATCCATCTTCATCCAAGTCGTTCCTCTTCGCACTTCCTTCCTTCCTCTTATACCTTCGCCTATTTTTGTCGTGCGTGAAAAGTTTCCCTAACCTTAATTTAAGTTTAGATCTGACCGATTTTCTGTCCAGTGGTACCAGATCCGAGATCCATAATTCACTGTTATCTTCAACCCCATCTTCCCTCCGCGCTTCGCTGTCGCTGGCATGAAATTCTAGCATCTCCTTAGAGGTCTGGAATCAGATCTGGGTGCCTCCTCCTCCATGAAGTTGTTGCTTTCTTGTCCATGGATTCTTCCTTCAGATCTGGTCATCTCTTCGTGTTGTAGGAGTGGGACTGCTCCTCTGTCAGCCATGCCTTCATCTACCGCAATCCAGTGTCTTGGTTCATGTTGTTCTTTGTGATGCTCTTGAGCCCACATCAAGGTTGCCAAGTGTTCTTGCTTGTTGGAATGTTTGATCTGGTATTTCTTGTTCGTGGTTCGACAGATCTGTTGGAACGCTTAGTCCAACTGATAGGATTTGGGATTGCTGGTGTTTTTCTTTTTGCTTGACAGTGGGGCTTTTGGGGTTGTCCTTTCCTATGTCGTCTACTGCTATCCTGCTTATGGGTCGGCTCTGCTTTCATCTTTTTGTGCTTGATCTTTCTAACTGATGTAGTACGGTCGTCTACATCTAGTGTTAGCCTAAATGTCTTGATGGTCTTAGAGGTAGTGCATTTCCAGTTATGTCGCCTGCTTCTTCTCAACTCCACTTATCATGTTGATTTTTGTTCTTCTTAGGAGCTTGGTTTGAGGTATTCTAGCGGCTCTCCTTTATGTCTTTGTTGTCCGCTTTGGCATGCATTGGGTTTGGACTGATTTGTTATATCTTCTGTGCTAATCTTGGTCCGGCTTGTGATTTTGAGACCCTATGGATGTGTATTTGTTGTTGGATCTTGGTCATCTTTGGCTTTAGTTTGAAGTGCTTCTTCTGGATGCTTAATTTTGCGTGCTTCCTTTTGTTTTATGGTGTAATGGTTTTTGTATTGCTCTGTTTTGTATTGGGTGTTTCGCATTATGCGTGTGCGGGCACCCTCTTTGGCTAGCGGTCAAGCTTTGTAGGCCGTTATTTTGATTGTTATGTTATATGTTTGCTTTCAATTAAACAAAAATTTATAGGACACTGCAATATACATATGCGAAACAACATGTAAGCTTCATTTTTATAAATTTTTGTACCGGTAATTTTTGCATCGGTAAATTGTTACTTTGTTGTTTACTAAAAATTTTGCATTAGTAATTTTTTCATATAAAAACAAATACAGCAAATGATAAATAATTTTATCTTTTTCAATTTCTCATGCTTTTCAGATACAAAAAGATATAGAACTATAATTTTCTCAAAAAAATATATATTTTATACAATACAACTTATTTAATGCCATAGTTAGACAAGATAAAAACATGTAACTTTCCAGTAATGATAAATAGTTTTATCACTTAATGATAAATGATAAATAGTTTTATCACTTAATGATGAATGATAAACAGTTTTATCATCTTATAAAAGATTACAAATTCTTGATTTATTAAAACTGATTTGTCCTCCAACCTTCCAACTAAACATCACCTGCATATCCATAAACATATTTATCATCTTTTTGCATCAGTAATTTTTGTATCAATAATTTTTAAATAAGAACATGTTTCAAAATTTCATCATGCTTTATCTTGTTATATGTTTCCAGTTTTCCAACAAATTCAAGAAAATCATGAAAGATAAAAAAGTCTGCTACTGCAAGGGAAAAATATTGTGCAAGAGGAAAAAATAGAATGAGAATGAAGAAAGCTGTCTCCGAAGTCAAATAGAAGACAAAGATAAAGAAATTGCAAACTTGAAAGAAAAAGTTGAACAGTTGGAAGCACAATTACGAGCTGAAAAGAAATTGAGAGTAGATTTCGAAAATAGATTAAAAGATGACTCCATCAGCACTGAAATTCCAAAAAAAGAAATTATATTCTGTCATATAAACGGCTCTAAAAATTTCCCATCATTTGAACTACTTAATTCTCAAGACATTCAAGCATTATGAGAACAACATGAACTTAAAGAAGTTGAAGAAAATAAGGAAAGCAGAAAAAGGAAAAGAAAGTTTGCTAAGCCAAGTTCAATGCAAAAGATGATTAAAGCAAAAGTGCGCAAGCCAAAAAAGGATCTGAACAATGTATATCAAGAAGAAAAACAGAAAAGAGAAAACAGAAAAGAAAAAGTGCGCAAGCCCAGAACCCATAGATGTGGATACTCTTAGCACACCAGAAAATATGGGGAAAAGCAAAAGGAAAAGGAAAATAGAAAATTGTCCACTGTTCAAGTTATTGCCTGAAGATGAAGTAAACACCATAACCAATTTCTTCAAAATAACCGGAGACATAAAGTAAGCTTATATTCTTAAATTAATAAAAGCCATATTCTTAAATGACAACTTTGTTTTCTTTCCAGCGAAGAGGTATATAATTCACATGATGAAAACATGATTGTCATATATAGAGATATGCTTGAATACATTATTTTTGGTGATTTAATTGCTGGCCAGGTAAGTATTTATTATTATTCAAGTCATCACTAATTGATTCAAGAAGTATACTCCAAGGTTCCTCTACTTTTTTTATATCAATGTTTATATGTGTTTATAATCATTGAAGATTTTTTTTTAATGTATGACTTTGAATGAACGTTCTTTTTCCACAGCAAGTATTTGATTATTTTCAATGTTTTTGACTTTGGCACCATAAATTAATTACACTTTAGTATACAATGCTTAGTTAGCATCAGCATTAGTATTTGATTTTTTTCAAACAGACTACCGGGGGGTTCAAGTTTGGAAACAATTAGCCAAACTACCACGCGTGCTCGAATACCATTAATTCACATTTTGATAAGAACGGTTGAATCTCTATTGTACATTGAATTCCTAATACTTGTATTATCTTCCTTATGTTCTTGTATGTGCATGATCTGATGTTTGTTCACTACTCCCTTTTTCCACGGTTTATACTCAGAATTGACTAGCCACTTTTTTGCTTTACATATTATTTATTTTTCGGTTCCCATAATCAAATTGGTCAGACGATGTTATTTTGCACAACAAAAGCGGACCTATTCCTTAAGCATAGGTAATTTACTTTCTGAAATTGAAGTTCCACTTTAACGATACTAATCGAATTAGAGCTAAACACTCCAACAGTCTTTTAGCTTAAATACACTACTTCCAGGCAAAGGGTAAATTTGCTTAACACATACATATATCACATAGAAAACAGTCTCAGTTTATATTTCATAAGACCACGTTGTATAACATGGAATGGGTTTTACCTTATGAATACCAGTGCACAAAAATTTGCAATGATTTTTACAAAATGAAGCTACCATAAGGTTTCGTAGCATGCACATAATGCAAATGCAGACTTAGGCGAGGTTTCTCCTTATGATAACAAAAAATGCTTGATATGCAGAAAATCCTCTTATATTATTATTAATACATAGTGCAAAAAATCATTTCACAAGTGAATGTATCAATTCTATCCACCATAGGTACCATATACTATGATGACGTATAATATACAACTAAAATCGTACAGGCTCGTAGTTGAGAAGGGATTTCCAATAAATGACCAAGCTAAGGAACTTCCTTACCGATGGGAACACCTCTAGAGGGATACTCTGAAACCGGCTATGTGTTAAAGCGAGTTCAGACCACCCCTTTACCGGATGAATTAGATCGTGCCTAAGTATGCTAATTCCTGATCGTTACCAACCTTTAACTAGACGTCTGCAACGTCAACAGCCACACAAGTAGAAGTTTCCACATAAGTAATACCTGGGACTCATACCATGGTACACTTTTTATCTAGAAGGAGATGACAACCCATATCATCATTGCATTTTTTCTATTTTGTCTATTTACCAGGGTGTGAAGTTTGTCGAAGTCACATTACACAAAGAAACGCTTCACGAAGCCATGCTTTGATCATTAATAGCTCACAACTTAGTATGCCACACCATCATTTTATAACATATAATTGATAATCACTAACCATATATCGTATGTCTCAAAGAAGGGTGTTAAGATAAGAGAATAAATTCTCCTCCACCAATCGGAAATATGTTTAGTAAAAATAAATCCATACATTACAGAATATACTATCAGACACACATCCATACAAGTTCATTTTTGGTCTGACCGAAACCGAAGGCACCTTATTCCTTGTCCCGTATAAGAGAGAGGCCCTTGAAAATCTGGAAATTCTCCAAGTACGTCCAGACAACGGCTACAACAGAAATCTCAAATGGGAGCTACCCATTCGAGACCATTAGCGAGCATTCCTTCTGATGTGAAGATTCTTGGTCTTCAACCATCGTCTTCAATATCTTCATTTACTCCATAACGTCATTTTATTATTCGTAACGTTTTCCGAATACACATCTGATTCCGTATTTCCAAATAATAAGCGCAATTTAAAAATATAGTTATGGATTACACAGGATTCCAGTTAAATCTCCTTTCACTTTGGATTTCATTACTTAAAATGTCTTTAAACCCATTTTCAAGTTATCCTTTAACAAAATCCAAATTCGCTAAAATTATAAATCAACATTCATTCCTTTAAATATTTTTACCAAGATTTTTGTTAACCTTAAACATGAATTCCTTCTTAAAATAAAATCTTTATGGTTTATTTCCAAAAACATTCTTAATTTTTTAAGAAATATCTTGGCTTTTCTTCCAAAATATCTCTTAATCAAAGATTATTCAATACTATCTTCATTAGTCCTTAATCATAACCCTTTCCAAATTCTCAAACATGTGATCCACTTGAATAAAGATTTTAATTAATCATAACCTCAGACTTACCAGTTTTCAAAACAAATTCTTCTCTTTATTTGCGTTAAAGAATAATATCATCTAAAATTCGATTGACAATAAACCCAAAACCAAATAATATTCAATATAAGATTTAAACATAAACCATCAACTTATATTCGATATCAATTCTCATAATCAGCAAAAACTATAAGCAGAATAATGATATAAATATCTCCCAAATTACCTAGATAGTATACGTCTAACAACGGAATTCCGTATCAAATATCCGAAATTACTTCTATCTAAAACCATTTTATTAATCCTTATCAAATATGAACTGGATAGAAGTTACATCAACTTATGTTCGTTATAAATTTCCATATTTGACTGATGCTATAAGCAGAATAACGGTAAATCTACCTTTTAAATTCCCTAAATAGTACAAGTTTACTCATGGAATTAATAATGACATTCGAAGATCACTTTCAACCATTTCCAATTTCATTAATACTCGGAAAACCATTTTATCTTAAGATAAATTAGATCTTGATTAAAACCCATATGTTTAAGTACTATAATCTTCTAAAAATACTTCATGAATCATTTAAAAATGATTGATCAAGATTCATATAATAATATGTAGGTTTAAAACTTCAGAATATTCAGAAAAATGTTGCAAAAGCATTACGTAAGCATTACAGAAGCGTCGCAAAATAGCTTATATTAGCTGGTTTGATCAAAATAACATGTATATTATCCAAAACTATCATTTTCCAATTCAAATCACCTTTAAATAATTAATTATGATTTTACAAAAAAAAAATTGATTTAAAATAGTTTTTGCTAATTACGGTTAATAAACTACGCTTATAGCGTCCTTCTTCAAAATAAATTGAACATATCTTGAAAAATATTCATTGAATTTAAAAATCCTTTTCCATTTGAAAACTATTGTTATAAGAAAGCTAATGTTTTCCATTTGACGTAAATCTGATTTAAATTGCATTAGTTATAGACGATTGAAGACTATGGCTAAAATTCTCGAACTACCGCAGCGCTACAAGTCCTATTCAAACTATATTACGACTTACGATAAAAATTCATCTGATTTGTTTCTAATATGATTATAAACCTTTACAAGTATTTATAAATTCATTTGAAAACAATATTTCAAATTTTATATTCCAAATTCAATTCCAAATCAAAATTGAATATTATAATATTATTGTATTAATAAATTAATATTATTTTCCGAAAGAAAATCTGATGAATTTCAAAATATGCAGACATTAAATTAGTTAGTATATAAGACTAAAGGAATAATAGGTTTGTATTTAAACCATTGTTTACGTACCTAACTCAACTTCAATTTTGAAAATAGTTACTTAAAATTGATTCCAAACTTGTACAAACCATGTATAGTCAAAATAGTTTTAAGTTACGTTCCCACCTTTTCAAAAGTTGTTCGTATATACATCCATTTCATTTTCAAACTGTTTTGGATTTCAAATTCAAAACTTTATTTTACGCTCAATTCACAATATTAAATTAATATAAAAATCATTTATATTTTCACTGGAGAAGGAGACCTAACCAACCACCCATATAATTCCATAATTGGGGTGTCATAGGTGTGTGAAAACATACAAACAGTGCTAACAATCACATCTACATCCATAATAATTACTAACAATTTCATCTAATTAATCTTATCAGCTATGTGCAAGTGTTATAGTTCTTAACGCTTATCGGTGTATATGTGTCATTAACAATGCATCCATTCATCCAACAACACACACACACACACATACATATTTAACATTCATAATTAAATATATAAATAAATAAGTGTAAAGAGTTCTCACTGATGTATCCACTCTGCCAAAATTTTCCATAAGACCTTAACTGTACCGACAGACATTGTAACCACGTATAACACTATAGTTTTTCTGACTCTGAAAATAGACCAATTTCGCTTGGGTTTTTAGACTAGCTACTCTCTGAATTTGGAAAAGAGTCCAACTACAAAGTTGTAGGAAATTATTTTGTCTTTAGTTTATAAAAATATTTTCTTAATTCTTGTCATTTTTAAGTGAGATATGGTCGAAATAGTGGAGGTGTTTTCGGCTTTAATAAAATAGAGCCAGAAAATATGGCCTTCAAAGGCCTGGATTTTTGGAATAGCTAGGATCAGAAGTAGAAAAGTGCTCAATATGAAAGTTGTAGCCACTGAAAAAAAATACACGGTTGGAAAATAAGATTTGCATGATTTGGATCAGTTTAGAGGAAGTTATGGCCTCTGGAAGTTGCTGATCGTAGGCTAACGTGGGGGCCGAAAAGAATGGAGTGGTGGTATGGGGTATTTGGCCGAGGTGGGTGGAGGATAGGGGGTTGCGGGATGGTGGAGAAGTAGGTAGGGAGGTGGTTGGAGTGAGTTGGTGGTGGAAATGAGGTGTAAGCCAAGAGAGGAGGGAGGAGAAGGGGAGGGAAAGGAGGTGGGAGGCCTAACTTTGGTGGAGGAGGAAGCGCCGGAAATTGGGAAGGAGGAGGACGGAATCAGCCCTAGAAAGGCGGTGGCACCATGGCCTAAAGAATAGAGAGGAGAAGGAAGATGGAGAGCTAAGAAAATGGAGGTGGAAGTGATGAAAATGGAGAGGTTTGGACCCTCTTTTATAGGAATGTTCAAAGGCATTTTTGTCCTTTGTATAAAGGATACATGGCTTATTCCTACAATACCTTAACATATAAGTATGCATGTGTAAATGTTTCCTTAGGAAGCCATGAACTAAGAGAAAAAAAATACCATTTGCTTTCCTTTACAAACCATGTACCCATCCATGGTTTTAGGTAGAAATGCATTAAAAAGACTTTAGGGATGTTTCAATATAGCCACGTTATATACTTGCAAAATATTTAGTTCGAGGTTACCGTTTTGCCATTTAAATATCCGATGACTTATGTTATCAAAACCAAATGATCTCGTCAACTTATCTAATGTTTCAAAATAATTATTTTATTTTATTATCTATATTTTAAATATATTTGTATTTGACAAAAGATCGTGTTAACAAAACAGTTTAACAAGTACACATTAGACAAATTTGTTGTGACAAAACTTGATAAATTCTTATTCGAATTATAATGCTATATTTTGAAAAAATTAAACATCTATTTTATTGTTTAATCATATTCATATTAAACTGTTTAAAAATTTAATTTTATAATTGACTCAAATTCATGTTTAATTCAAATTAAATATATTTTATATTTAAAAATTCTAGTTTTTATATCCAAAAATCCAGTTTTAAATTGGTAAAAATTATGGATTGTTACATTCACCCCTTAGAAACTTTTCGTCCTCGAAAAGGAAAATGGGCTTAATTTTCTCTCCTTTATTAACTCATGAACTTTCAAACTTAATGTTTAAAATTCATTATACCAAAATTTTGAATGAAATCTTTGTATAAGAAAAGAAACTCCATCCTCTCAATGGAAATGTCTGTTAGAATACTCTAACACACATGAATCCAAACAACCATATCTACAATATCCCCAAAATAATGACCCACAACTATCTAACCAACTTGCATATCTAACTTATCATTACTTCCTAACACTTAATGACTTACCGTCCTATATTTAATAAGGAGATTTAGAGTTGGAAATCATTTCCTTTGGTCTTAATATTAACTTGCTAATTATTCAATATACAAAGGTTTGTGAAAACTTAATCTCTTTCAAATTTTCCAAAATTACTATTAATCTTTTACACGAAAAAGCTAAATCATTTTATAACGCAGCTTACCTAAATATTTTAGTTTAGGTAATTTTTATTTCTACTCGTTTGCCAAATACCTTTCAGTCAAATTGTGAAACTTGATTCATGAGGTGTTTGTAAATACTTAAACGTTTCATTTTCTTACCTATCGAGAACATATCAGTTGTCTAAAATCATCGAAAATTCTGATTCCTACTCAAATATTTAAGGAGGTTTACATTCAAAGACTTCCCACAATCATTATTTCCAATGGCTTTACAATTATTCCTAAAATTTAGTTCTCAACTACTTGGGTTATTCAGTCTTTTTAACCATTTTTTAATAAGAAAGAAATTTTTGGAAAATCTGGATCACTTCCTACTGACTTATCCCTTAATATAACTGATATAGTTATTATAATCTTATCAATATTTCAAAGTCTTATTTATCTTATATCATCAAATACCTTATAGTCAAATCGTGAAATTGAATTCATTAGGTATTTTTATTTGGATCATTCATCCTAGTTAGTGGAGGGGGTTTAATTACCATGCCATATGAAATACTTTAGGTGAAATTCTAATCACAAAATGTCCATACTTAACCTTAATTGTTCGATTAATTATCTAAGTTATAATTAACCATTTATTTTAAAAACATGTTCCTTTTGTAGTCAAAATATAACTTTTCTTTCAAAAACTCATTTCATATCGCAAATACGTTCTTCATATATAATATAATACAATACTCTCAACTCATTCTAGGGCATTACTAACCCTATCTCTTATAAGTTTCTCTTATAGGATATGTTAGCCCACTTTGTGAACTAGGAAACACAAAGTCGAGATGTAAAGCATTGAAGAACTTAGAAAGCATCACATCGGATCGGATCGGAGAGCTGCTGCTGGTCAGATCGGAGAGCTGCTGCTGGTCGGATCGGAGAGCTGTTACCAGTTCGGAACGCAGTGGAGCAAAATGGATAAGGACTCAGTTTCAGCTCAGGTCGGGTCGGATTAGATGCCCCAATCCGAACCCCTTCTGCTTTCTCCTCCGAACCGGACCCACATTCCATATCACTTCGGCCTTCGATCGCCTGAATATTCGGAGCGGTTATGACCATTTCCTACCCACGATGACCACTACTCTGATGCGCTGTCAGCACTGGAATCCATCCGAGCCCGAGGACGATGGGATGGAAGACACGTGGCTCCGACCCGGATCGAGTTCTGAGTAAATTTTCACCTATAAATACCTCGCCTAGAGACAATTAAAGGGATCTTCTTTTTGGCAATTTGAGAGTTTAAGCACTTTCAAAAAACCGAATTCCAGCATTCCCAGATAATCCAAATCGTCATTCAACATTTGTTTTGAGACAATTGAGTGAATGTACATGAATTATGAGTGAAATTGAGTGAATATCTCATTGTAATTGCATCTATATCATCGAGAATAGTGATTACAAAGTGGATGTAGGCTTTTCAACGCCGAACCACTATAAATTCAGTGTCTCCATTTTACTTTTGATCTTATTTTATTTCGATTTTAGTCAACTTGGGTGTTAGAACAACTTTTTTGTCTAACATTTTGGTGCTTTCACTGAGAATCATTTGAATTCTCTGTTTTTCCGGATTATCATTCTACTTTTTGGACCGTTGAGTTCAAAGAAGTTAATCCTCAAGTTTCGACGCTCTTGAATATTTGTTGGTTGATTGTTGAAGAACTATGGCCAAAGGGAAAGGCAAAGAAGTCCAAACCAGTCGAGGGAACGGAGTTGGTGAAGATCCGCAAAACGCAGTTGTGACAAGGTCTCGTGGGCAGAGCTCGGGAGTGGATCAGACAGATACAGGAAATCCGAACCGCACTCAAGGAGAGAGCTCCGATCCGGTCCGTGTAGGAGAATCTGAAGCAGTGCACTCCCCCAACCTGAACCGACCCGAACAAATTGCACTGCACCGACCCGAACAAGCTTCCCAGCTCCGACCTGAACAAGCTTCCTAGCTCCGACCCGAACAAGTCTCCCAGCTCCGACCCGACCTGATCGCTCAGCTCCGATCCGATCCGTTGCTTGGTGATGTTGGAACCTCTACTCGAGCCCCTCCAAATGCTCCGACTCCAGCCACCAGGATTAATGATCAGGTCAATCCATCTGCGCCTATTACCCAAGGAGATTTTTCGCGCCTTCTTGACATGCTTGAGAGTACTAGGGAGGCTATGAAAATCCACGAGCGCACCAATCTCATGATGCAAGAAAACATGAGAATCATGAGAAGGGAAATTAGTGAACTCCGTAGACAGATAACCCCATCCCCGGTTCGTCACACACCAACGGATCAGTCATCTTCTTCCGAGGAAGAACGACCCCGCGAAAGAAGGCCGCTCGAACGACCTCAGAATTTGGAGCAGCTGACGTTTGGATCTTTGGGGTCTCGCAAGGACGCTGCACGGGTGCTAGGACCCAATGATCCAAGCTTGAGAGAGCCTATGTTGTTACCGATGCAGGGATCCCATGTATTACCTAGAGACCCTAACCTTACCAATCCCACTCAGGGACAAATGCTCCAACCCCTTCCTCCCGAGATCAACCGGGAGTGTAGGGAACGAAGCAGAGCAAAAGCGGCTCGAAGAAGGAGGGCGTCCCCTAATCAGGAGCCCAGAGGAAACCCGAACATCAGAAGGAGGGCATCTCCTGATCAAGAGCCCAGAGGGAACCCGGATACCAGAGCCGGGGAGCCTGAACGGCCCCAGCCCAATGCTGACGTATGGGCTATGGTACGCCAGATCATGTCTGAAAGCCGGAACTACACCAATGAAGATTATGGCATTGAACGAAGCCATACTCCCTTTACTGACGACATCCTCAACTTTCAGTTTCCCCGACGTTTTAACCTGCCGCAGATGGACAAGTACAATGGGAGAACCGATCCGGGACAGCATTTGATGCGATACTCATGGCTCATGAATGTTGTTGCTGCCCCCGACGCAGTGAAGTGTAAAGCATTCCCGATCTATTTAGAAGATGTGGTGCTGCTATGGTTTACCCAACTTCCCCCTCCATCGATATCGAATTTTAGGGAATTGAGCGAACGTTTTATGAATCAGTTCCGACTCCATGCCCGAAAGTATAAGAGTGTTATTGAATTATCAAGAATTAAGCAAGCGTCGGGAGAGTCTTTGAAGTCATATCTCGACCGTTTCAACTTAGCCATGACAGAAGTCAGTGACCCGCACGAGCCTACCATCTTGATGGCCTTGATGGAAGGAGTCGATCCTGATTCCGAGTTTGGAGATTATCTTTCTGGGAAGCCACCTCCCACGAGAGAGTTATTCTATGAAAAGGCTGATATTCACTTAAGACGAGAGGAGGCAAGGGAAAATCGAAAGAGAAAGTCTGGAGCGGCTTAAAAAGAAACTGTTCAGGGTAATGTCGCCGTGAAGCAGTCTGGAGAAAGTTCCAGGAAAGTTGAGGTGAATGTGGGAAACAAGAGTGGAAACGACAATAATGGAAACAGGGGCAACAACAACAACAACCGTAACGCGAATGGTAACAGAAGAAATAGGAATAGAGGAAGTGATCCTAACAAAAGACTCCGGTTCCAGACTTATGAGAATTATACACCGCTGAACGACACTCTGGAGAACATTTACTTGGATACATACAATGTTTTGCAATATAAAAGACCACCACCTCGAGACTCAACGGAGAAAGAAATGGCAACTGGAAAATTTTGTTTGTTTCATGGAACTCATGGGCATTCAACCAATGAATGTCGACATTTGAGAGACGTGATTGAAAAGCTTTTGCGCGAAGGGAAATTGGATGAATATAAGGTTGCCCCGAGAGACAGGGGGCAAGGAGAACAGGCTCCAAACCAGAATCAATCTGCTCCCAAGCCCACAGCGCAGCAGAAAGGCAAGGGAATTGTTATTAACACCATAGTAGGTGGACCTCACCCAGCGATCTACAGTTTTAGAGCAATGGATCAAATGTTAATGCAGCAAAGCACGTAGATGTGGATGAATGTGATGATTTGGAAGATATCGCCCCTGTGAAGCAACAGAGGACAATGTTTGATGACGTGGTATTCCGTAGCAGAGATAATACCGGAATCCAGTCACCCACCGACGATCCGTTGGTCATTACCTCCACCAGTGGACCGGCATTGGTTCATAAGGTGCTAGTAGACAATGGAAGCTCTGTTAATATTTTATTTAAAAAGTCATTCGATCAGATGAAGCTTGGGTCTGAAGATTTGAAGCCATGCGAAGGTTGGATCTGAGGCTTCAACGGAGCATCGACAGCTCCGATGGGGTATATAGAATTGCCCGTAACATTGGGGCAAGGGGAACGCCGAAGAGTGCGAATGCTTCAGTTCGTAGTGCTGGACGTAGATTCGCCCTACAACGCATTTTTGGGAAGGCCTGCCTTGCAGAGTTCAGGGCTTGCATCGCCCCTTGGTGTTTATTGCTTAAGTTCCCAACTGAAGCCGGAACTGGAGTAGTGAGAGGAGATCAAGTCTCCGGATGGGCCTGTTATGTTGCCGAATTAAAGATGTTGATGAAGGAACTTAACATCGAGAGTAAAGGTGCCTCGCCTCCTCCAAAGGAGGGCTCGGCGTAGCAATTAGAGGGATCGGCCCCGAAGTAGTTGCCCAAAGGAACGCCTGAAGACCTGGATCCCAGAAAAGACGAGGAACCAGAGGCTAGAAATGCAACTCCTAACGAAGCGACATTGGACATACCCATTGACGAAGCTGATCCAACAAGAGTTTTGAAGATTGGATCCCAGTTGGATCCACATCGAGCCAAAGAACTAACTGACTTCCTGAAGGCAAACCTAGATGTGTTTGCCTGGACCCATGTAACAACCCGTATTTTGAATAACAAGTTATAACATAAATAAAGGCAGAATTAAATGATAAAATCTGAATCAAGGGAAACGGGCTGTGCCATTGTGTTCGTCTCGGAAAAATACGCGAAATAGAGTCGGAGTTTCCAAAATCGGAGCCCGTAAGACCAAGATATGGCCCGTCAAAGTTTTCAGAAAACTTCAAGTTCAAATTTGAATTCAGAAATTCAAATTCAGCTATGCAGGGCAGACGGGAAAAATTCCCACCATCCCCAAGTCGATTGGGAAGTCGACTTGGGTGTCGACACACCCCAGGTTGTGTCGACTGCCCAGTCGACACCCCTGTCGACTTGGGTGGTCGGCCAGCTTGGCCTGGGTGCACATGACTTGTTCCTCAAGACAGGTTTTAAGGCTTGTGACGGATTTTAAAGGCCCAGATCTGATTTAGGGTTAATCCTATGGCTAAAACTAATCCTAACTTCTATAAAAAGACCCTAATACCTAGCTTAAACCATCATAAATCAATCCTACAACTAGATTATGCCAAAATGTTTAATCATGGCCTCCACCCTCTTGTCATAGTCTCCATCTTCATTCATATGAGAGTTCCTAAGCTTGTTTGAGAGTTTCTAAGCTTGATTCAAGGCCAAAGTTCAATCTTTCTTCATCAAAGCAAGGATCTTTTGCTTGTTTCTCAAGGGTTTTCATTGGAGCTTATCATTTGGGAGTGTTTAGAGTTGCTAGTGGCTTCGTCTCAATCTTATTTTATTTTATAAGTCTTCATAAGCATTGTAAGCCCTATTCTACTCTTAGATTCTAACTATGAAGTTAAATATGACATGTTGCAAGTTTGAATTTGGGCCGAAGTATGATTTGTGCTTTGATTCTATCATGTTATGCATAGATTCATCCTATGCATGTTTGTAAAGCTATCACCTTGACTTTGTGCATAGAAAGCTATGAGCTTTGATTTGAAATGTTGCATAAAGCAACATAGAAACTCTCATAACCCTTATGTTATCTTGCATATGATGTTATATGCGAATTACTAGCTATCATCCTATGTCATTCATGACCATGTTTCACCTATCTTGCTAAAGTTGATATCATGCATGTTTTGAGGCTTATAATGTAATATGCAAGTTTATGAACACATTTGCCTCATATGCCACCATGTTTAATTTGTGGCCAAGCCTTATTAATTATGTCATGCTTCTAATTTCCCTCTTTGAGATCTATTTGCTAATTATGCTATTATGCATGCTTGAGACCAAAGCACCCTTATGCTATTATGCATGCTTGAGGCCAAAGCACCCTTATGCTATTATGCATGCCTGAGGCTAAAGCACCCTTATGTTATTTTGCATGCTTGTGGCCAAATCACCCTTATGCTATTATGCATGCTTGTGGCCAAATCAACCTTATGCTATTTGATATGTTTGAGGCCAAGTCACCTTTTATGCTATCATACATGTTGAGGCCATATGCTAGTATGTTGAACCCCCTTTGGCCTCAAATATCACCATGTTTAACTTGTGATAGACTTTGCCATCTTATGCCCACCTTGTCATACTCTTATGTTCCCCCTTTTTTGATCTATTTGTGTTGATGCGAACTTACGTGCGATGGGGTTACGTTATGGGTAAACTAAGATGACATAAAAACATGACTTGAAAGGATGACACGAAATATGACATGTGATTATGCTTGAAACATGAACATGAACTTGGACATGACTTCTAGAAAACATGAGAATGGCCAACTCGAGGTTGGGATTGAGTTTGTAGCATAAATCTACCCGGAACCGACCGGCCTAACTAGTAGCTACAAACAATATGACCCAATATGAGTAGTTGGTCATGTCGCGCTTTAAACCCGAGGTTAGACTAGGTTGTGGTGTAAAGCTACCCGGACCCGCCCGGCTTAACTAGTAACCACAACAAAGTCTAATGTGAGAGGTTGGGGTGCATTAAGTTAATTAATGCCACATGGTAGGGTTAAGTCGTGGACTTCTTGAATACTTAACCAATTAAACACGATGGATTGGTAGGGTTAAGTCATGGACTACTTGAATACTTAACCAATTAAACACGATGGATTGGTAGGGTTAAGTCATGGACTACTTGAATACTTAACTAATTAAACATGATGGATTGGGAGGGTTAAGTCATGAACTACTTGAATACACTTAACCAGTTGAACACGATGTATTGATAGGGTTAAGTCATGAACTGCTTGGATACACTTGACCAACTCAATACATGGTTAGGATAGGGTTAACCACACTTAACCCGTTTAAAATCCTAGTTACGTGGTCCTTTTTAGCAGTAACCTACTTGGGAGTATCTGGATACCCTGGACTAGGCTAGGGTGGGGCACGATTACTGACTGATTGTAAGAGACCAAAAGAGATGGCTGAATAGTGCACCAGTTAAGTTCAGGCGGACCATGGTCGTGCACATTAAGTCCGGAGTTGAACATGGGCACCGGTAGGTTTAGACAGTGCGTGCTTGAATTGTGTCTGGGGTTTACACCTTAGGGTTGGATACACCCTAGGGTGGACCTTGCACAGTCAACTACATTCCATGATTAGGCCGTATGACACCGATACACGACGAGTTAGGCTTATAGGGAGCCGATCGACTAGACCGAGTAGTTGGACCTTGATTTAGGTCATCTCATGAGTTTGGGCCAACTTTGGGCCAAGGGATCATTTCTTGTTTATACTTGACATGGATTAGAATACTAGTACACTTGGTGCAACTTAACCTTGTATATGCGATGCCACACTTGATCTATCTTGTTAACTTTTCACCATGCCAGTTATCATCCTATGTTTCATCTCTGTTTTACATGTCTAGTTAACTTTATTAGTTTTTATACTAATAGTAGGTAGGACTTACCAGTCTTTTTGACTGACCCGTTTTCTTTTGCCTCTTTTCTTCCGTTCCCCCCCTCCCCAGGTTCTCAGGGTGGGAATACTAGCACCTAACTTGGATCTTTAGCTTGCTTACTGGATAGCTCATGTACGGTTTGGACTTGAGCTTGCTATGGCTGTACCATGTCTACTTTGGGGATAGTTTACCTTATGTTATTTCCAGTTTTCAGTTTATGTTTTTCTAGACTTTGTAGTAGTTGGAAAATAATGACTCAGTACTTTGATGTAACTTGACTATGGTTTTGAAATAGTAGTTTTATCCGCTGCTTTACTTACTCTGTTTTACTTATATGTTCTGTCTTGTGATATCTGCATGAATGTTTACCTTGTCCAACGCCCCTCCAAAGCCAGTGTCCTTGCAAGAGTGACATTGGCGGAGGTGGGGTGCTACATTTGGTATCAGATCATAAGGTTTACAAGATTTGAGCAAAAGGTTTTTAAAACTTGCCTTTTGAAAAACTATTTTCAAAACCGATTATAAAGAAGTATTTTTCCAAGAAAAGTCTAGTTTATTTTAAAGGCTATTCCCCAAAAGCCATTAGCACTATCCTTTGTTTCCTCGTTCTCAATCTATCTTTTTCTTCGTTTCAGTATAGCCGATAATTTTGCCATTCTGGAGGGCGTACCAGTACCTATTTGGTTTAGAAGATACATGGAGGCAAGGGCGAATGAAGACGGCCCCGCGAACATTCCTCCTCCTTCCCCCGTGGCTAACATTCCTCCTCCTCCCGTAGCTGAGGTTCCTCCTCCTCCTCAGCATCCGCACGCGGATTTCGCAAAGATTTGCAAGGACTTTAAGGCGATGGGTGGCAAGAATTTTGTTGGGACGGAGATTTTTGTTGAGGCGAGAAACTGGTTAAAGGAAACTGAAGACCTCTTTGCTATCTTTGATATAGAAGACCGTAGGAAAGTTCTGTTGGTGGTATGGCTATTGAAAGAGGAAGCTGCTTATTGGGGGGTAGTCACCACCACTACTAGGCCAATTCAGACTTGGGATGACTTTAAGAGAAGGTTTGGACTGAGGTTTCTATCATCGACAGAAGAGAACCTTCAGATGGAGAGGTTCCTATCTCTAAAGCAAGGGGACATGACAGTTAGGGAATACGTGGATACGTTTAATCAACTTGCTCGGTTCGGTCTAGACTTGGTTAACACAGCTCAGAAGAAGGCCCTACATTTTGCTCTAGGATTGAACGAGCCATTGCACGGTTTGGCTATGTCTCACATACCCATGGGGGCGACCTTCGAGAGTTTGGTGAATATGGCCCTGCTTCAAGAGGAAGATAAGAGTTGCAAGAAGGAGGTCAAGGCGAATGAGTCTCAAGGCAAGAGGAAAGATTCCGAGAAAGGAGACAAGAACAACGAGAAGGGAAACAAGGGCAACAACAACAACAAGGCGAGAGAGACAAGAAAGTGCGACTTCTGTAGTATCACTGGGCACATAGCCAAAGATTGTAGGAAGAAGAAGAGGAAGTTGGGAGAATGCTTTCATTGTGGAGAGTCTGGACACTATAGCAAGAATTGCCCGAAAAAGCAAGGACAAGGGAAAAGGCAAACTCGGCGAGCAGGACCCTCATGAGGGAAGTTGCAGGCTCTCCTCGCTCTTCCAGCTTTTGATCGAGGTAGTGTTTCTATAGAAAGTCATGTTTACGTTTCTGATTTCCCTGTTCGTACCTTATTTGATTCTGGCACATCGCATAGTTTTATTTCTGATCTTGTTGAAAGTTTGCACCTAAGTACTAGTCTAGTTGAGGTCCCGTCAGTTTTTCAAATCCAAATTGGGGATTCCTCCCATCTATCTGTGATTTGTATGGATTTGAAAACCTCTATCTTGAGCGTAGAATTCATGTTTAATGCTTTTGTTCTTTGGTTTATGGGATACGGGTTGATTTTGGGCGTGGATTGGTTGTCCAGTTATGGAGCCATTCTTGATTAGGAGCATAGGGTAGTAAGGCTCATCACTCGCCTCGGTAATACCCTAGAAATTTCTAGTAACCCTATGGATCCTGTCATGTTATGTTATCTTGAATCTCTTGACTCGTCCATCGATGATCTGCAATCTGTGAGAGTGGTCCGAGAATATCCCGATGTCTTTGATGGGTTAAGGGGTTACCCCCTAAACGAGAGATAGATTTCCGCATTTATCTTGTTGATAATGCCAAGCCAATTTCATTGCCCGTTAGGCACATGGCCCCGCGAGAAAGAAGAGAGCTCAGTAAGAAAATCAAGGAGTTGCTTGAGAAAATTTTTATTAGGCGAAGCATTTCTGAATGGGGTGCTCCTGTGGTATTCGCTACTAAGGCGGATGGTTCGCTTCGTCTATGTGTTGATTATCATGAGTTGAACAAGCTGACAAAGAAGAATAGACACCCATTACCGAGGATTGATGACCTCTTTGACCAGCTTGTTGGTGCTTCTGTTTTCTCTCAGCTCGATCTAGCCACCGGATTCCATCAGCTTAGAGTGGCTGAGGATAGTATTGATAAAACTGCGTTTAGGACTCCAGATGGATTCTTTGAATGGCTTATCATACCATTCGGTTTAACTAATGCACCCCCCCTACTTCGTGGATTTGATAAGTAGGGTGTTCAGGGAGTTCCTTAACAAGTTTGTGGTTGCTTTCGTGGATGATATTCTGATCTTCTCAAAGGATAAGGAAGAACATGCTAGACATCTCGAGGAAGTGATGGATACGCTTAGAGCTCATCAGTTGAAAGCCAAGTTCTCCAAATGCCATTTTTGGAGAAAGGAAGTTCGGTTTCTTGGACATATAGTTAGGATGAAGGTGTCCACTTAGTTGACCAAACTTTTTGGGCTTTATGGGATATGGGTCATAGTTGATAGACTTACGAAGAGTGCTCATTTCATTCCAGTAAAGAGCAAGAGGACCGCAGCTGTTTATCTTCGAGAGATAGTACGATTGCATGGAGTTCCTTCCAGCATAAGTAGCGATTGTGGCCCAATCTTCACTAGCCAGTTCTGGAGTAGTTTGCAAGAAGCTATGGGTACTCGATTGAATCTAAGTACGGCCTATCACCCACAGACGGAAGGCCAGACCGAAAGGGTGAATAGGGTACTAGAAGATCTGTTGAGGCTATGCATCCTTGACTTTGGTGGCACGTGGGAAGATCATCTTCCTCTCGTAGAGTTTGCCTATAATAACAGCTATCAGGCAAGCATAGGAATGGCACCATCCGAAGCTTTGTATGGGAGGCTGTGCAAGTCACCAACATGTTGGTGGGAGACGACGGATGAGCTTATACTTGGGCCCGACAGGATAAGGGACACATCCGAGAAAGTTGAATTGGTGAGAAGACGGATGAAAACGGCCCAAGACAGACAGAAATCCTATGCTGACATGCGAAGGACAGATTTGAAATTCGAAGCTAGAGATATGGTTTTCGTGAAGGCTTCTCCTTTGCGAAACGTAGTTGGGAAGCTAGCACCAAGGTTCGTAGGACCCTTCCCTATTATAGAAAGAGTTGGGAAGATGGCTTATAAGGTGGAATTGCCCGAGAAGCTGGCCGGAGTGCACAATGTTTTTCATGTCTCGCATCTCCGAAAGTGCCTACATGAGTCAGCCGAGATAGTTGAACCAAGTATTCTTGAAGACATGGAGGTAGAAAAAGAGGCAACATTGAGGCGAGCTCCGATTCGTATCTTGGGAACGGGAATCAAGAAAATGAGGAATCGAGAAGTCAAGTTAGTAAAGGTTCAGTGGGGCGAAGCCGATGAAGATGCAACTTGGGAAACCGAGGAGAAGATGCGTGGGCTTTATCCATCTCTTTTTGAGGGAACATTCTCAGTCCCTTTTCCTAGTTAGCATATCTTTCTTTTGCTATCCATGTTTATCTTGTAACTTCGTCAATCTTCTCATGAGAACCTTAGGTAGAAACCCTTTGGATGAAACATGCATTTGAAACATGTTATGCTTGATGTTTGCCAGTGGTTGCAAGTGTTTGCAAGTGGATACTCGTGGATGCATGATACACATTAGGCACTAAGATCGGCTCACACACTTTCATATTGCATATGCATGAGTGCTTATACTTATTCATGGCTGAAACTTGTTATGCTATCATGTGGATGTTGCATATGGATGAATGTTATGTGCACTCATGTAGAGATTATGAATTATGTTAGGAATTTGCATACATATGGACTCATTACACTAACATACATTTGCATTAAGGAGGTTTACTGAATCAGTGACCGACTGATTTTCGCATTAGATAAGTACATATACACACACCTGTCGCATATGATCATACAACATTTAGAATCTTTTAAGGACAATGACTGCTCGTGGATGATGTTTTGAGTAGATGGATGATGGATGGTAGGATACGTTCTTCCTAACCTGAAGATTTCGGGGACGAAATCCTTTAAGGTGGGGAGGATGTAACAACCCGTATTTTGAATAACAAGTTATAACATAAATAAAGGCAGAATTAAATGATAAAATCTGAATCAAGGGAAACAGGCTGTGCCATTGCATTCGTCTCGGAAAAATACGCGAAATGGAGTCCGAGTTTTCGAAAATCGGAGCCCGTATGACCAAGATATGGCCCGTCAAAGTTTTCAGAAAACTTCAAGATCAAATTTGAATTCAGAAATTCAAATTCAGTTATGCAGGGCAGGCGGCAAAAATTCCCGCCATCCCCAAGTCAACTGGGGAGTCGACTTGGGTGTCGACACACCCCAGGTTGTGTCGACTGCCCAGTCGATACCCCTGTTGACTTGGGTGGTCGGCCAGCTTGGCCTGGGTGCACACGACTTGTTCCTCAAAACAGGTTTTAAGGCTTGTGACAGATTTTAAAGGCCCAGATCTGATTTAGGGTTAATCCTATGGCTAAAACTAATCCTAACTTCTATAAAAAGACCCTAATACCTAGCCTAAACCATCATAAATCAATCCTACAACTAGATTATGCCAAAATGTTTAATCATGGCCTCCACCCTCTTGTCATAGTCTCCATCTTCATTCATATGAGAGTTCCTAAGCTTGTTTGAGAGTTTCTAAGCTTGATTCAAGGCCAAAGTTCAATCTTTCTTCATCAAAGCAAGGATCTTTTGCTTGTTTCTCAAGGGTTTTCATTGGAGCTTATCATTTGGGAGTGTTTAGAGTTGCTAGTGGCTTCGTCTCAATCTTATTTTATTTTATAAGTCTTTATAAGCATTGTAAGCCCTATTCTACTCTTAGATTCTAACTATGAAGTTAAATATGACATGTTGCAAGTTTGAATTTGGGCCTAAGTATGATTTGTGCTTTGATTCTATCATGTTATGCATAGATTCATCCTATGCATGTTTGTAAAGCTATCACCTTGACTTTGTGCATAGAAAGCTATGAGCTTTGATTTGAAATGTTGCATAAAGCAACATAGAAACTCTCATAACCCTTATGTTATCTTGCATATGATGTTATATGCGAATTACTAGCTATCATCCTATGTCATTCATGACCATGTTTCACCTATCTTGCTAAAGTTGATATCATGCATGTTTTGAGGCTTATAATGTAATATGCAAGTTTATGAACACATGTGCCTCATATGCCACCATGTTTAACTTGTGGCCAAGCCTTATTAATTATGTCATGCTTCTAATTCCCCTCTTTGAGATCTATTTGCTAATTATGCTATTATGCATGCTTGAGACCAAAGCACCCTTATGCTATTATGCATGCTTGAGGCCAAAGCACCCTTATGCTATTATGCATGCTTGAGGCTAAAGCACCCTTATGTTATTTTGCATGCTTGTGGCCAAATCACCCTTATGCTATTATGCATGCTTGTGGCCAAATCAACCTTATGCTATTTGATATGTTTGAGGCCAAGTCACCTTTTATGCTATCATACATGTTGAGGCCATATGCTAGTATGTTGAACCCCTTTGGCCTCAAATATCACCATGTTTAACTTGTGATAGACTTTGCCATCTTATGCCCACCTTGTCATATTCTTATGTTCCCCCTTTTTGATCTATTTGTGTTGATGCGAACTTACGTGCGATGGGGTTACGTTATGGGTAAACTAAGATGACATAAAAACATGACTTGAAAGGATGACACGAAATATGACATGTGATTATGCTTGAAACATGAACATGAACTTGGACATGACTTCTAGAAAACATGAGAATGGCCAACTCGAGGTTGGGATTGAGTTTGTAGCATAAATCTACCCGGAACCGACCGGCTTAACTAGTAGCTACAAACAATAGGACCTAATGTGAGTAGTTGGTCATGTCGCGCTTTAAACCCGAGGTTAGACTAGGTTGTGGTGTAAAGCTACCCGGACCCGCCCGGCTTAACTAGTAACCATAACAAAGTCCAATGTGAGAGGTTGGGGTGCATTAAGTTAATTAATGCCACATGGTAGGGTTAAGTCATGGACTACTTGAATACTTAACCAATTTAACACGATGGATTGGTAGGGTTAAGTCATGGACTACTTGAATACTTAACCAATTAAACACGATGGATTGGTAGGGTTAAGTCATGGACTACTTGAGTACTTAACCAATTAAACACGATGGATTGGTAGGGTTAAGTCATGAACTACTTGAATACACTTAACCAGTTGAACACGATGTATTGATAGGGTTAAGTCATGAACTGCTTGGATACACTTGACCAACTCAATACATGGTTAGAATAGGGTTAACCACACTTAACCCGTTTAAAATCCTTGTTACGTGGTCCTTTTTAGCAGTAACCTACTTGGGAGTATCTGGATACCGTGGACTAGGCTAGGGTGGGGCACGATTACTGACTGATTGTAAGAGACCAAAAGAGACGGCTGAATAGTGCACCAGTTAAGTTCAGGCGGACCATGGTCGTGCACATTAAGTCCGGAGTTGAACATGGGCACCGGTAGGTTTAGACTGTGCGTGCTTGAATTGTGTCTGGGGTTTACACCTTGGGGCTGGATACACCCTAGGGTGGACCTTACACAGTCAACTACATTCCATGATTAGGCCGTATGACACCGATACACGACGAGTTAGGCTTATAGGGAGCCGATCGACTAGACCGAGTAGTTGGACCTTGATTTAGGTCATCTCATGAGTTTGGGCCAACTTTGGGCCAAGGGATATTTTCTTGTTTATACTTGACATGGATTAGAATACTAGTACACTTGGTGCAACTTAACCTTGTATATGCGATGTCACACTTGATCTATCTTGTTAACTTTTCACCATGCCAGTTATCATCCTATGTTTCATCTCTGTTTTGCATGTCTAGTTAACTTTATTAGTTTTTATACTAATAGTAGGTAGGACTTACCAGTCTTTTTGACTGACCCGTTTTCTTTCGCCTCTTTTCTTCCGTCCCCCCCCCCCCCCCCCCCCAAGGTTCTCAGGGTGGGAATACTAGCACCTAGCTTGGATCTTTAGCTTTCTTACTGGATAGCTCATGTACGGTTTGGACTTGAGCTTGCTATGGCTGTACCATGTCTACTTTGGGGATAGTTTACCTTATGTTATTTCCAGTTTTCATTTTATGTTTTTCTAGACTTTGTAGTAGTTGGAAAATAATGACTCAGTACTTTGATGTAACTTGACTATGGTTTTGAAATAGTAGTTTTATCCGCTGCTTTACTTACTCTGTTTTACTTATATGTTCTGTCTTGTGATATCTGCATGCATGTTTACCTTGTCCAACGCCCCTCCAAAGCCAGTGTCCTTGCAAGAGTGACATTGGCGGAGGTGGGGTGCTACAACCCACGCCGACATGTGTGGGATATCGCCATCCGTCATGAGTCATTCACTAAATATAAACCCGAAGCACCCGCCAGTAAAGCAAAAGAGACGTGTGCTGGGCCCAGAGAGGTCGGCGGCTCTAAAAGAAGAGGTGGAGAAGCTGAAACAGAACGGATTTATTAGAGACTCGACATATCCCGACCTGATATCGAATCCCGTCTTGGTAAAGAATCCAAACGGAAAGTGGCGGACTTGCATTGATTTTTCAGACTTGAACAAAGCTTGCCCGAAAGATAGCTTCCCACTCCCCAGAATTGACCAGCTTGTAGATTCGACGGCGGGACACGAACTTCTTTCTTTCATGGACGCATATTCCGGGTACAACCAGATTCCTATGCACGTGCCAGATCAAGAACACACGAGCTTCATTACAAATTTGGGGTTGTATTGTTATGTGCTCATGCCTTTTGGATTGAAAAACGCTAGAGCCACCTATCAACGCTTGGTGAACAGGATGTTTTATAATTAAATAGGGAAGACTATGGAAGTTTATGTGGATGATATGCTTGTCAAATCGAAACAGTCCTCCAGCCATACACAAGACTTGGCAGAAATGTTTGGCATCCTGCGAAGGTATCGAACGAAGTTAAATCCTTTGAAATGCTCATTTGGAGTGGCATCGGGGAAGTTTCTAGGCTTCATTGTGAGCTCTCGAGGGATTGAGATCAATCCCAGCCAAATAGTAGCGATAAGAAACATCGAAGAACCGAGGAGAATTAAAGATGTCCAAAGTCTTACAGGGAAAGTAGCCGCGTTGAGAAGATTTATCTCCAAAGCAACGGACAAATGCGTCCCATTTTTTGACTTGATTAAAAGAGGAAAGAAGAACTTTGAATGGACTCCGGACTGTGTTGAGGCCTTTCAAAATTTATTGGAGTTACTAGAAAAACCGCCGATTTTGTCAAAGCCAGTGGATCACGAAGAGTTATTTGTTTACTTAGCAGTTTCGGCTCATGCTGTTAGCACAGCCTTGGTCCGAGAAGAAGACAAAGTACAAAGGCCGGTATATTATGTAAGCAAGAAATTGGCAGCCGCAGAACGCAACTATCCAAGGATTGAGAAGCTCGCTTACAGCCTCCTAATCGCCTCCCGAAAACTTCGTCACTATTTCCAAGCTCACCCAATAACCATATACACTGACCAGCCCCTGAGGCAGGTGTTGCAGAGACCCGAAGCATCGGGGCGTTTGATCAAATGGAATATTGAATTAAGTCAGTTTGATTTAAATTTTCAGCCGCGGAGGTCGATCAGGGGGAAAGCTCTGGCTGACTTTATAGCCGAGTTCACAATCCCAGAGGAGGAAATGATCGATGACAAAGTGGTCAAGTGAGAGGACGAGTTAAAATTAGATCCATGTAAGCTGTACACAGACGGAGCCAAGAACGACCGAAGGTCCGGAGCTGGAATCGTCTTAGTTACTCCTGAGGGATGGTCATTATATTACGCTCTACGATTAGAATTTTCAGCGACTAATAACGACCCTGAATATGAAGCCCTGATTGCCGGGCTGAAACTTGCTAAAGAACTCGGAGTAAAGACATTGGACATATTCTACGACTCCAAAATAGTTGTTTGTCAGGTGCGAAAGGAGTTTGTGGCTCAGGGACCTCGACTTATCGCCTACCTCGGGAAAGTGGAAAAGCTGTTGAGCAACCTGGAACGGTATACCATAACGCATCTCCCAAGAGCCGAAAACCAGAAGGCAGATAGATTAGCAAAGCTGGCTAGTTCCGACAACCCGGAAGAAACTGAAATAATTCCAATTGAAACATTAGAATTGCCAAGTTTTGAGTCGATGGAAATTGAATTCGCTTTCGAAGCAGAACCGGAGAAGGAGTCGTGGATGACCCCAATTAAGAATTTCCTTAAGAATGGGATACTCCCATCAAAGAAGAGTGAAAGACGGGCTATAGTTCGCAAGGCCACCAGATACATCCTTCAAGATGATACTCTTTATATACAAGGATTTTCTATGCCCCTATTACGATGTATAGCACACAACGACATCAAACGTGTACTAAGAGAAGTACACGAAGGTGAGTGTGGAGATCATACAGGAGGTCAGACATTAGCGAAAAAGATATTGCGGTATGGATACTTCTGGCCCACAATTAATAAAGATGCAGCTGATTATTCACGATGCTGCAACAAGTGCCAGAGATTCGCCAAAATCCCCAGAGCACCGCCGACCCAACTCAAATCGATGGTGAGTCCTTGGCCTTTTGCCATGTGGGGAACTGATATCATCGGAGTTCTACCAATTGCTAAAGGAGGAGCAAAATATGCAATAGTCGCTGTAGACTATTTTACGAAGTGGGTGGAAGCCGAGCCCCTAACCAAAATCACGACGAGAAAGGTGATAAGTTTCGTGGTTAGAAATATTATATGCCGATTCGGGATCCCAAGGACCATTATAACTGATAACGGAACCCAGTTCGATGGTGCCGAATTCAGAAATTTCTGCCAGAAATATAAGATAGACAAACGGTACAATGCGGTCGCTTATCCGCAGTCGAACGAGCAAGTAGAAGCAATAAACAAAGTTATAAAATCCATCCTCAAGAAACGGTTAGAATGCGCAAAGGCAAAATGGGTTGACGATTTGCCCTTAGCTTTGTGGGCATATCGGACAACGTTTAAGACAGCTACCGGTCATACCCTTTCTCTCTCTCATTTGGTTCAGAAGCAGTAATTCCAGTAGAGCTTGAGGTTCCCTCCCACAGGGTGACATATTATGACCCGATGACGAATCGAGCACTCTTACTCGAGTCTCTTGATGAAATCGAAGAAAAAAGGGATGAAGCAGATTTGCGTGCGTCAAGACATCGACGTCAGATGGCACGCTATTATGACAAAAAAGTTCGTCTTAGGACTTTTGAGCCGGGAGATTTGGTGCTAAAGAGAGTCTTTCCATCCCTTCCTCACCTTGGGCCAAAGTGGGAAGTACCCTTTGTCATCCAACGGAAACTTGAAACAGGAACCTTCAAGTTAACGACCGTAGATGGCGAAGAGGTACCTAGGGCATGGAATGCCCAACACTTGATGCGATATTTGAATTAGAAATGTTGTACTCTTTGCTGTTTTTCTTATGAACTCTGTAAAAAGGCATGACTTGCCTTAGAAAAATCTGTTGATATGAACAAAGAACTATAAAGTGGATGTAGGCTACGACTTAGCCGAACCACTATAAAAATATCGTGTGTCATTTACTTTTCTGCATTATATATACCTTCAACTACTATTCTGTTGGGATTATGGAATATAAGATGGTTTAAAACCTGAAAGGTTGAAAACAGTTTGTACGCAGGAAAAAGCACAATGACTGTTTGTGCGATAAGACATAAAAGAATGGGAAGACGACATTCTTAACTCTAACTCTCGAGAATTGAGAGAGAGTATAAAGGACGGGAAGACAACGTCCTCTGAGGCATGAAGGTGCACCCAGACAAGAGACCGCCTCAGTAAGAACTCTAACCGGAGTATAAGACAGGAGAGTATAAAAAAAATGCCAAAAAAAATGACAGGCATTAACGACACAGAGAATGTAACCCCGTCGGAGAATCAGAGACATTCATACTACTTGACTAAGTCTTGAATAGTTTTTCAAGATTGACTGGGGGCATATATGTACACACATATTTCCCCCCACCATAACTTCATTACACAACTATAGTAGGACATGCATTCTTACATAAGTGCAAAACTAATGACTAACAGACATTGCAGAAAACGAATTATTTTTATTTACAAATGAACGAATTTGTACAGGAAAACAGGCAAAAAGAAGGTGCAAGGGCCACCCTTGCAGCAACAATTATGGGTCAATCAAATGCTAAAATAACGCAGGACATTCCATCATTTAGGCTTCGAAGAGGGCTTCGACTTCTTAGCAGCCTTCTCCGCATCCCTCACCTCTTTTTCGGCTTCCGTCAAGATGCGCTTTGATTTTTTCTTCCCTGAAGCTGAAGTGCCGGAATCAGTTGACTTTTCCCGGAAGGCGGAACGCTGGAATCAAGAGAAGACTTTTTAGCAAGTTCCTCCGTAATAGATCTAGTCGAAAGCTTAACAACTAACCTTGATCCCGCATCCACTACTGCAAGAGGCTTAAGGCTTTCAGGGACTAAGTCTTCAGCTTTAAGCTGCAAGCATTTATCCTGGTCAGCTTTCAGTGCAGCTAAGGTAACATCATCGGCGCTTTTCGACTCCCCGACTATAGCTACCTCAGGGTCTTCCTCATGTCCCCCGTTGCCGCCATCATCCTTTAATGCGTCTATCATTTCGTCATCATGAGGAGTGTCAGCCTTGGGCGGTTCAATTCCTATCCCCGAATCTATGGGGGCAGCCTTGTCTTTTCCCCTTTTAACCTTCTCCGTATGCTCTGCTCCAGAGGCGGTTCCCTGGGACACATCTGTCTTTTCGGACGGTTCAATACCTACAGAGTGAGAAGCAACAGTTATCAACTCAGGAGAAAATAATGGGTTCTTCATCGATTGCTCAATCACATGACGAAAGGTAGAGATAGCTTTGACGAATTGAGGTGAAAATGTAGAGATACCTTCCGAAGACTTCTCGGCTGGAGTGACTGCTGTCTCCGATGCCATTTCGGGTATAGGGGATAAAAGGGCTGTCTGAGGGATCCCCGGGTTTTCAGGATCATATCCCTCTACTTCAGAAGTTGTAGAGGCGGTAGAGGAAGAACCAGCCTCGGGAATGTTCTTTTGCTTAGCCCTCCGCCTCTCTTCGTCCATAACAGCAACAATAAGGCGGCGCCCTTTGGCTAGGTGTTCTGGTTCATCATCTCGTAAATATTTCTCCATCAGCTTGTCCTCGTCAATGGAATCAACCTTGAGATCCTCTTTCTCCCATTCAACGATCTGACTCCATACTTGGACTAGGGTAGATTGATAATCTTCAATCCAAGAAATATTTTGGCGGCGGATGATATGCGCAAAGAATTCAATCATTAATTCGCCGAAACCCTGAACCTCTCCCTCAGCCTCCGACAGTTGTTTGCGGGCCTCCTCAGCGGACTTGATAGCACATTCGATGTTACCCTCCGCTAGGGCAGCCCTGTTCTCCGCCTCCGCTAACTTTGAAGCCAAGTCAATGTTTTTCTTTTCCAATTCAGCATTCCTCCTTGCTAACTCGGCATTCTTCCGCTCAAGGTCAGCGTAAGCAAGTCGCGTTTTGGTAGCATCTGACTTGGCATCTTCGGCTTGCTTTTTCAATTCCGAACGCTCTTGGGTATGGGACTCAAGCAAATCATGATAGCGTTTTTGCAGATCTTCAAATTGTTGTTTGAAGCTAGTAGCATCCCGTTGAGCAACAGCAAGCTGAGCCTGTGTATCCTCCAAGTCTTTTCCTAGATTTTTTAAGGCCTATGCATCGTCTTCTGCGGTTTTTTGCATCGAGTCAGCATTCGTGATTAAGGTGCGGATGATTTTGGAAAGGCTGCGCGAATACTTGAACATTTCTGAATACTGTTTCTCGACCGCATCTATCTTTGCTTTGGCCTCATCTGCCCACCTTGAAGAAATAGGCTCAAGAGCAGGTAAAAAAGTCAAGTTTTCGAAGTAATGTTCAGGAAATTGCTCCGCCAGATACGCCCGCTTAACTGCAGTTTCAGCATCTAGCGGTGGAGGGGCGGGGATTGTCAGCTCAGTATCCCTGTGCGTGGAGGACTCAATAGCCTCTTTATCTGTTCTAGGCCGTTTAGCAGGGACCTTACGCTTGCTTCGTGATTCGGTATCTTTTGGCGGACTCCTCTCCCTACTGCGCTTTTCTTGAGAAGAGGTTGAGTCTTTTGATTGCGGCCTGTCCTCTTCCCGACGACCTTGGTAACCTTTATATCGCTCTGGTTCTGTCCTGACAGGAGAGGGAGAACGCGAGGTTCGCGAACGATAAGGATAATTGGACCTTCTATCCTCCCTACTGCGATCTTCGCGGCGATCATGCTCAGTATCATAGGGCGGATTAGACATGCTGTGGCGGAGTTATCTGATATCATAGTAAGATCGGGACATCGTGCCTGCACAACAAGACAAATGAAATTCAGGATCAATATTTTCACAAAGAGAAAGATGCTGTGAATTGTGGTGCTATTGTGTAAAGTGCGTCCTAAGTGGTTTTTTCCCCCCGACAAACCCGAGTCCGAAGCTAGACTAGTACGAGCGGGCTCTTTGGCCTTAGCAGGAGTGGTCTCTTCGGAAGAAGTGAAAACTAAAGGATTCTTCCTAAAATCCTCTAAAGTGTAAATAGTTTTAGGTAAGGGGAGATCCCCCAAACCCTGGAATAGTAGGTCATCAGTACTAGGGACATCTCCCTCAGAAGCATCAATCGGTGACTCTTTGGAAGACGTTGAACTTTCCGGAGAAATGGCATCCTCGGGAACGGTATACCCTTCGCGATGCTTTTCGGCCATGTTAGCCAATTCATCATCTTGAGTAGAAGACGGAGAGGGTGAAGCCTGAAGAGGCACTGTAGGAGCTCTCGAACCTTCGCCCGTTTCTGGGATTACGTCCGCTGGAGGAATATATACATATGGAGCCGTCCCGTGACCAATGCTACGGGTAATGGACAGCAACCCATGAAGATGAAGATATTCGTCCTTAAGGACTTCATCAATAGCTAAAAACTTCTGATCACCATTAAGGAGCTGGTGCATCCGATCAAAGAATACTTGGTCCAATATTTGTTTTGGGTTATCAACTGCAAACAAAAAGAAAAACGAATTAATGCGGTGGTTTGAATGTACAGAGTCGGGATTTAGAAAACCAGTGCTTTACTTGATTTCGTCCACCTCCTAGCACACCCTGGTTGTTGCTTTATATAAAATCATTACAGCCTGGAGTCCCCAGCTTTACTACTGAATGGTGCTGGAATTATTTTCCTCTTAGGGACAGACTTGAAGTAACAGAAAGAAGGGGTTTCTCGAGTCCGGTGCTTGAAGTTATAGAAGAAGTGAACATCGTCAAAAGTGAGCTCTATGCCTAAGATCTCACGGTATGCTACATATAGGGTGTACAAGTAAGCATAGGAATTGGGATGCAGCTGCATGGGGGCAATCCGTATTTGTCTTAGAAAATCGACGACGAAAGGAGAAAATGGAGGAATAGCCCCGACCATGCACATCAACCGAGTGATTGCCATATACCCCTCCGGAGGGTTATGGGGACGATCAGATTTTGATGGCAACAAGGTATCGCCTTTGGGTATCTCGTACTTTAGTCATATTCGGACAAGTCTGTCATTGTCGATCGTCGATTCAACGGAATCTTGAGGTGATTCCAGTATGATGGCAGACTCAAATTCATCAGGATCTCGGTTATCACCAATCCCTCCTTCCTCTTCACAACCTAGGGAAACTCCATCCTCAGAAGACACATTGTCGCTTTCGCGAGTTTCAACCTTGTTGTCTGAGCCTTCGTCATCCCATTCTGGATCCGAGGAAGAAGATATGTCTTCAAGAGTAATTTTGTTGGATGCCTCTGGGACCTCCTTCTTCTCTGCTAATCTAGAGGAGCGTCTGGATGTCATGGTCACAAAACTATTGAAGAAGCAATAGCACAAGTTAGAGTAAATTAGCCCGTATTCCCCCGTGCATGTGTACAAACTAAAATGTGAGTAGTGTATGCAGAAAGTGTAAAGTTAACGTTTGAAAGTGCGACGCAAAATTTTGGCAAAGTAATAAGGATCAAGGCAGTTCTTGATGTCCATTTATGTTCGTAGGGCACTATCCTAACTGTCCATTAGGTTGAAGATTATGCCAAGAGTTGACTGGGCCAGTTAAACAAGTTCTTATGCATTAAGTTGGACCGCTCTTCGGTTCGGTTCGGGTGCATTCATTGGGATCGGATCGGGGGTATAGCCCTGCCTTGGACTCGGACAAACATTGAAGCCCAGGAATCAAAGTCGGATCGGTTCGGAAGAAGATTCCCCGAACAGTTCGGATCGGATTAGGCTGTTATGCCTCTCTCCTCCTTTATTTTACAGTCCGACCCGATCCGGTTAGGTAAGCTCTATTTCCCTCTTCAACTGTTTGCCTCGATCCGATTCGGCCTTCTGAATCTCTCTTCCTTTTCTTTTCTTCCATTTTCCATACTCCATCGCCTGAACTAACCCCTTGTAATCTCCTTCTTCTTCCTCTTCTTTAATTTTAAACTCAATCTCGTCTCTGAAACCCCAGTTATGGTCGAAAAAACAACGACTCCCTCTTCCAACGCCTCGAAGTGGCAACGGAGCCACCAACGACGATAGCGAAGGAAGAGGATGCTGTAGCATTGAAGCCATACCCAAATCGGTTGAATTGACCGTAAATTTCAATTGAAACCAATTATTATGAAATTAATCAAGGATTTAAACCTACCAAGGTGTTTAATTTGGAGAGTAGCACGAGAATTGTAAGAGTTTTCCTTTTTTGAGACCTAGGGTTTCAGAGCAAAGCTTATAAAAACGATGAAAGATAAAGAAACTGAGAGGAAGATGAAGGCTGGATTTATATAGATACATGGTGACGATTCGTATCCCCGCTCGGACCGGCTCGAAAGCCCAGCAGCACGGCTTGGCCCACTAGTCCAATGCGAAATAGAAAAAGAAGAGGATCCATTCGAGTCGAAACCCGAACCGAACAGAATTTCGTATGTCAGCATGGCATGTGAATTAAACTAAAATTCGAAGAAGAAGATGAAAGCACAAGGAAAATCAAAGGGAAGATTACCTAGAAGGCACTGTGCAATGACAATCAAAGCATGCTCCATTTCCAACAGAAGCATCCTTTGAGGGGGCAAAATGTTAGCCCACTTTGTGAACTAGGCAACACAAAGTCGAGATGTAAAGCGTTGAAGAACTTAGAAAGCATCACATCGGATCGGATCGGAGAGCTGCTACTGGTCGGATCGGAGTGCTGCTGCTGGTCGGATCGGAGAGCTGCTGCTGGTCGGATCGGAGAGTTGTTACCAGTTCGGAACGAAGCGGAGAAAAATGGATAAGGACTCAGTTTCAGCTCAGGTCGGGTCGGATCGGATGCCCCGATCCGAACCCCTTCTGCTTTCTCCTCCGAACCGGACCCACATTCCATATCACTTCGCCCTTCGATCGCCTGAATATTCGGAGCGGTTATGACCATTTCCTACCCACGATGACCACTACTCTGATGCGTTGTCAACACTGGAATCCATCCGAGCCCGAGGATGATGGGATGGAAGACACGTGGCTCCGACCCGGATCGAATTCTGAGTAAATTTTCACCTATAAATACCTCGCCTAGAGACAATTAAAGGGATCTTCTTTTTGGCAATTTGAGAGTTCAAGCACTTTCAAAAAACCGAATTCCAGCATTCCCTGATAATCCAAATCGTCATTCAACATTTGTTTTGAGACAATTGAGTGAATGTACGTGAATTGTGAGTGAAATTGAGTGAATATCTCATTGTAATTGCATCTATATCATCGAGAATAGTGATTACAAAGTGGACGTAGGCTTTTCAATGCCGAACCACTATAAATTCTGTGTCTCCATTTTACTTTTGATCTTATTTTATTTCGATTTTAGTCAACTTGGGTGTTTGAACCACTTTTTGGCCTAACAGGATATTACAATCCTATCTCCGATTAGTCCTTTCCTTCTGTTCAAATGAGTCATACCCTAAAGCATTGTACAAACCAAATATTTGATAACAATTTTGGAACGACCCGCCTTTTTTCTCGGTTCTTACCTGTAATTATATCGACTCAAACCGTTCACAATGACGGATTGATAAGGGTACTTATACATTTGGATAGAAACAAACAAACTTTTCATTATTACAACAATAATTTTACATCAGATTATAATGATCATTAGAGCGTAACAGAAACACAGTGGAAAGAAATCAATGTAAACTCTCAGTAGAAGAAGAATGATCCATAATAAAGCTCTAGCTCCAATCTTGAATCTAGCTCTGACTAATGCCAAAACTAATCTACAAACTAAACTACCAAGTTATCGCGTGGAAAATAATGGGTACCCAGAGTTTAGGTGGAAGGAAGAATAAACTTCAGGTCAGTCATGGGACTGGCGTGATAACTAAAACAGTTATCTTTAGGATTATTTTAAAGTGAGGCAACATAAGACTACGCCACATAAAACGGAACGAGTTTTCCTCTTACAAATACCAGTTGTTACTACCAGATTTCGACGCTAAAACCAGTTAAAGGTGAAGGGGTATCGAGGCACAGCTAACACTAAGAGATTTCTTTAGAAGCATTAATCAACACCTAAACACCCAATATCGAAAGCAAGTAGAGAAAGATCCGGCCAATATGTTATCGATAACAATGAAGAAACCTAAGCTTGGTGCCGATGTAAGGGAAATAATGGCAGGGCGATAGCGAAACCAACGTGGGAACAATAAACAATCAGGGGTGGTTGCGGTACCGACACAGAAGGCAACCAGCCTGGTTTTGATTCTGAAAGCATATGCTTCGACACCGAAACCTAGTGTTGTGTAAGAGGGAGCACGAGACCAAATTGGGATGAAGTAGAGAGTTATCGATACCAATATACTTAGCAGCGATACTGACACCAGAAAGCAGCTTAGAAGTCATCATAGAGGATCCCAAAGCAACGCTGTCACAAAGCCGACATCGGAACCAAAGACTGTAGAAGTAAGCCGAAATACATAAGAAAGGTTGTCCACATTAACATGCTTAGTGTCGATACTGAGACAAAGAAGGATGTTAAAGTAAAGACAATGCTCAAAAGTCACTAAAGCAAGGCAAAGGTTTAATTGGCTATCGGAATCAAGGCTTACTACCGAAACTGAATGCAACCAAAAGAAGCTATCTATACCAATTTGCTTGGTATCAATACACTGTGAGGAGGCGACACCAACTTCATGAACAAGGTGGAGTCGATAATAACACTAAAAAGAGAATGGAAGACTAAAAGTCGAAAGCTGGCACCAAAAGCCGCTAATGCGGGCCGACACCAAGACCAAGTATCATTGCTGAATCCAAAAGTGGGCTTCAGACGATCACTACCGAAAGTGGGCCCAATTTGTCTATAAGTAAGACCCCAGCGGTCTCATTTTGGGGGACTTTCCCTCATTTCACAATCTTATATTCCATTTGGAGAGCTCAAACCCTATTTCGTAAATCAATTTGGGGATTTCACTTATAACCATTTATGTACTTATGCCAATGACCAATAAAGAGAGAATTAACACTTATGATTAGTTCTATGGATTTCCTTATCACTCATGACACTTATTTTCCTATCATCACCCTACGACAAAGTTTCATGCGAAATCCTAATTACCAAAATACCCTTCCACAGCCGTTTAGCTTCCTAACTTGCTTTACGCTTAGGGAACCCTTATCCTAAGGTAACTGTTGATCCTTGAGTCTCTTAATTGTGATACTCACCTTTTTAAAGGAAGAGTAACTAATCTTCGGGATTAATACCTTGATATCTAGGAAACAGTGAACTAACTCAAGCTTGTAGGAATTAAATAATACCTTAATCTTCCCTAGGTTCAAGACTTAAACCCTATCTCCGGTATTAATGAAAAATATCGTTAAAATTTTGGCGCTAGAAGGAGGGCTTGAACCTCCAATCCTTTGGATAACCTTGCCACATCCCTAGATGTTCCGCTCTGATTAGACTAAACTTTAAAGAAGTAAGACCAAGGAAAAAGGGTCTCTACAAGGACCTTCTAACCTTCGACTTGCTATTTAGAGTGCCATTGATCTAAGGATTTTTTAACCTTAAACCTATGACCTTATCTCTTATACCTTCTTCACTATTTCCCATTCCATCCTTGCTCTATATTCCATTATAACGAAATACTCTCCGAATCAGTTAGAGATGGTTGGACCAGAACAGAACTGGGAATAAGATTCCAGCAAATTGTCCATCCTAGAAATTAGCATACTTTCGAATGTCAACATAGCAAATCTGGGAACGAGGAACCCATGGTTTTAGAAAAAGGGAAAGATATTTAATTGGAAGCATTATACTTGACTTTACAGACTGACACTACTAGGAGGTTTATTGAAGAGAATTCAACCCAAAGAACTTCTTGAATGGAATTATATCAAGCAGAATCAGAAACGAAGGCACTTCTTGAATTCAATAACCAAACTAGATTCCCATCAAATCTATAGATCAATTTAGTTTCACAAAAAAGTAATCAAACATCAAATGAGATGGCCAATGCAGAAGGAGATATAACCCTATAATTTGACCCAAATGCTACAAGAGCAGGCGGACCCCCAATTCTAACACAACCTCTAAACTTGAATTCTGTAGATGAGAATACCAAAAGGATCAAGGCCCTAGAACAACAACTACTTGAAATGAAGATCTTACAGGGGAATTCTCGATCACGCAAGTCTTCGAAAAGCACCAAATCAAATCAAGGGGACGAAGTTAAGTCTCCAAGAGAAAGTGTAGCTACCCAAGAGGTTGAAAGGAAAAAAGAAAACCAATTTGATTTCTTCCAAGATGGGAAGACCTAATCCATAAGATATAAGTTACAAAGAAATCCAATACAGTAGAGGCAAAGAACAATCTGGAAGCTCAACTACTGGAGCATCTAGTCCTGGAAGGTCAAACTATGAAAATTTGGAAGCTAATCTCAAGGACATGGCAAAAAAGGCCAGCAAGAACCTACTTGGAAATAAGGAAAAGGGAATCCCAGATGGACAAATTAACATTAGCGAAAGAGTAGCCCCCTTCACTAATGAAATTATGAACACAGTAATACCACCTCACGTAAAAATCCACACCGTAAAATATCATGGAACTACTGACCCAGACGATCGTCCCATAGCTTTCAATAGCTAAATGGATCTCTATAATGCCTTGGGAGCTGTGCAATGTCATTACTTCCAGTTACAATTCAAGGAACGGCTGCTAAATGGTACTGCCAATATCAAGAGAATACCATTTATTCCTGGAAGCATTTTTCTCAAGAGTTCTCTACACAAATCTGCGTTTGCAAAGATCCTGTCGTGGCTACACAATCATCGCATATATAAAGCAAAAGCAAGGAGAATCATTGAAAAATTACTTGGAAATGTTTAAAGTCAAGGCCCTAAAAGCGAAAAATGTAAATGACCATGAAAAATTCACCGTTGTCCATTCAGGTCTAATCGAAAATACCCTATTTTGGATGGAACTATACATCCGTGGATGCAGAAATTTGCAAGACTTCTGTCTTCGAGCAGATAAATTCATTCTCATAGACGAATTCAACTTTTCAAAAGGGAACTTGAACAAAAAGAGTGATCTCAATGAAAAGTCTAAATCTCATCCGAACAAGAAAACAAAGCGCACAGACTCCAAGGCTAAAACTTTCTGTTCGTGGAAATTGTTACAACTGTGGATAGAAGGACGATTGTGCTAATCAATGTCGCGAGCCCCGCACATGTCGCATTTGGAGAATTCCTGGTCATGCAACATCCTCGTGCCTTGCACTTCAAAAGGGTTGCTAGGCATCATATAAATGTCTGATAACGTTTCTTCTAATTCAAGCAGTACATCAATACATTTAGAGAATTTCGGCTTAACTAAGTATGTTTACAATTTTCAATCTTTTAACTACCTCTCCCCCCACTTTGAGTTGTGTGCTCACACGTGAGCTGTGTGCTCGCACTTAAGCGCTATATGATCACGCCTGTTGTGTGCTCGCACTCAGCTATATGCTCCCTCCAGCTATGTGCTCCCCCAAGCTATGTGCTAACGCGAGCTGTGTGTTCACATGAGAGTTAGTGCTCAAATCTAATACTTAATCATTCATATCAAAAGCTCTGGATGAGCACTCTAGGAACATACATCCTCTATGTTTTCACCAAAAAATGGCTTAAACACCAAAGGTACTAGAATTGTACTTCACCGATACGGTAAGAAAATAAATGGAGCCGTACTTAATAACAATTGAAAGTAAAAATGCGAATAAGGAAAAATAGAGACGAGATTTAGAGTGGTTCAGCCTTGTGCCAGGATTACATCCACTATGAAGATTACATGCATTCTTAAAATGGAGATTACAAAATACACCAACTCTCTTTTTTCATACATCTCTATATTCACTCAACATACTCTCATTTATACATATAAATCCTGGGATTTTATGAGAAAATGGTAGAGTTTGAGGAGGAGAAGTACGGATGAATGATTAAGAAGGAGGATGTCTTTGATTTTCCGATCACAAGGTTGTACTGTGCGCCATGGCCAAACTGGTGATGAATCTTTGAATGAAGAAGATGGTCCAAATATTTAAGGAATGATTGAAGATAGAATTTAGTAGAATTTCGTGGTTCAAAAGATTGGATCCCCTTTATGTTGGCAGCCATGGTCTATTTATAGGTGTCCCTCCCCGGAGAAATGAGCTGAAGTTCATATATGCAAGCGACGGATCGTTTCAGCTGGTAATTACCAAAATTCCATTGCCTGATTGTTGCCGGTTGTCTGTATCTGTATCCAGCTGTCATGCGCGAGTCACTTTGTAGGAGAGAGTGTTTCAAATAGTCAAGTAGGTGACTTTAGCTAGTGTTCCTCGAACATGGCTATCTTCAGTAATTGGTGAGCGGCTATCTGATTCAATTGATTGTAAAATGAGCGGGTGACTATGATTGTACTCGTTGTCGAGGGACTTTGGAGTGGAGCACGGGACTGGGATCAATTCTTCTTTGTGCTTTGCTCGACTGAATTCCTCGATTTAAGAATGTACGACATTCTCTACTTCGGACGCTCTTAGCAGGTTGCTCAAGGATATTCATTCTTACTGCCTTTTCACCGCGCAGTTTCTCAGTATGGCTATGCTATGTGGTCGCTCTTGATCCTGTTAATTGAATAACTCGTCTTGTTTTGTTGTTCGAGCGGCTTTGTTCTAATACGAACGACCGACCTTTGCTTCCGTGACCGGGTCACGACTTGCATCTGGCTTTGGTTTGAGACATGGAAACATAAAAACGTTGTGGGTGCTTGCTTTGTAATTCTAGCCCAGGCTCGGTCCTTTAAGAGATAAACATCTGAATCTTGTTCTGTATGGTTGCTTCCTATTCTTTGTGAGTCGTTTAAGTGCCTTGGACAACAATATGCATGACCGACCCTGATGGCGTTCGTCATGTAGTTTCTGCTCAGATTTTGTAGCTCAATGTGCATATGGTTTTTTTAGGGATCAACACTTACCCTTTGAAGCTTGTAATCTCTTGGCAGAGAGTTACTGGCTTCGACGTGATTGATCGCAGCATTGTTTGGTAAGTTTAATCTATCTCATCGAAGGGTCGTTCGTGCATAACTTAAGATTGTTCCGTTGTAGAGGATTGATATCGTCCTTTTCCGTAAGCGAGACGCCTGACATATCTTTTCATTGTTGCAAACGGCTGAATTGTGGGATAATAGCTGGATCTTGATGGGACACTTATATGTGCAATCGAGCACTGAACTGACGTGGCGAGAATGCTCTGATGTATGTATTTTAATCTTCCCTTTTATTTACTTATCTGTATGCAACTGACTGGCTTATCATGAATGTCTGTAGACTAGTACATGGGACATCAGAATGATTTGGCGGTCCAAGTCAAATGGCGGTAATGTCTTTACAAGGCTCATATGTATGCCCACGTTTGAATGACCCTCTAATTGCTCGAGTGCTGAATTTATTGGCTTGAACATAGGGTCGCTCGTTTTTGTATGAGCGACCGGACCGACATACTATTTTGGTTTGCTAACCCTCTTGGCCTTCTCTTATATATTGTTTTCCTATTTTCTTCTTTTCTCAAAAGAAGCTTTTTAATGGCGGTATTGTTCTAAGCAACCCTCTTCATTGTTCTGATTCTTCTCGTAACTTTCGATTATTCTAGTTCTTTCATCGCTCTGATTCACACCTGTGCACAATACTCCCACCAAGGTTTCTGTAATCTCGAGATTGGTTTAGTCAGCCTGTTCGCCTAGATTTGAGGTTTTTCGCTCGCCTGTAAGTAAATTCTTCTTTTCGATCTTATTTTGGCCCAATTTGAAGTATGAATTTGATAACTTTGAATGCAATTTTGGGATTCCCAAGTGTTAAATGAGATTGAACTTTGATCTCTTAAAGGTTCTCACAACCCTAACTAAGTTGTTGCAGGATTTACAAGTAGGTTTTTTTTGGAATAGTCATTCTTAAAATTGATATGATCTTGGACGAAGTGTTACCATTTGTCTTATAAACCCGGAATTTTAGGAACCAAGCTATGTCTGATCAAGCTAGAGGTTTTGATCAAGCGGGAAGTTCTGATCGAGCCACTGTATCCACACCAAATAGTCCCCCTTTAACAGATGCTGCCCAAGATTTCCCGCAGCATCGTGCACTTTCTGATGTACCTCGTGAGACGCGCGGGACAGAGCTTTCTTTCAGCTCGTTCCAACAACTGTGCAATCAGTTCGGAAGTTAGGAAAAAGAGGAGGCCAAGCTACCTGGAGAGAAGGAGTTCGCAGGCATTCCTCCCAAAGGATATGTTGCTGTTAATCGTGGCATGCTGATAAGCGGAGTGATTCCTCCTTTTAATCCTTATCTAGAAATGATCCTTCAGAGCTTGGCCATTTCCCAATACCAGTTACACCCCAATGGTTATGCGATTCTAATAAGCCTTTATATCCTTTTTATGAGAGAAAAACATCGGGCTCCTTAATTTAAGGATATATGCTCATTATATGCTTTTAGGAAAAGAATCAACGTCCTTCGTTTATCTTTATTGAAAGTCGGGGCTCGAGAATAATCATTGGCTTAGTGGACAGTGTACGAGGATTCCCCAATCAATATTTCTTTATCCGATGTCCTAATAATTTCTGTGGCTTATGGATGGAAGGCGGTGAGTATGTTTACTTTTCAAACTTCTTCTTGTCCTTTTTATTTCTTTAAAATAAAATTTCCGGTTATACGACAGTGCTCCCTGATCAAAGATAACTTTTGACCAAGATTTATGCAATTCACTATTAGTTGTTGATGAGGGCAAGAGAAACAGGAAATATTTGATTATCGAAGGGTTTATACGGCAATTTGATCTACTTCCTCCCTTGCGCACCTATATGGTAGATACTTCCTGTAACACCCCGAATTTTAGCTAATACTAAAATTCACTAATTATAGGATAAATAATCTCAGATGTGGGAATTGGGGGTAACGGGCAGCGTCATTGCGTTCGTCTCGGAAAAATACGCGAAATAGAGTCCGAGTTTTCGAGAATCGGAGTCCGTATGGCCTAGTTAAGGCCCAATGAAGTTTACAGAAAAATTAAAGCTAAAAACAGATTTAAAGATTTAAAATCAGATTTCAAAATGGAGCCAGCGGGGGTAGGCGGGAAGCTTCCCGCCCTAACCATGTCGACAGGGCTGTCGATAGGCCTGTCGACAGTGGTGTCGACTTGCCTGTCGACTTGCCTATCGACAGGGGCGCAGCGTCCAGAGAGCCTGGGTGCACCAGGTTGGGTTTTAGGCTGGCTTGGAGGGCTGGGTTCTAGAGATTTCCTAAATCTGACGGACCTAAACTAATCTAGGGTTAATCTAAGGGCCTAAAACACTACTTAATCCTATAAATAAGACCCTAACCCTACCCTAATTCATGCATAATTAGATTTTGTAACTAAACTATGGCAAAATGAAAATTGATCATGGCCTCCACAAATCAATGAAGAGAGTTGCAAGCTAATCAACCTCTAATCAACATCTTCTTCAACTAAAGCTACTAGTTCTACTACATAAGTTGCTAATCTTGGTTTTGGTGAGTTCCTATGGCTTTAATAATCAATTGTTAAATTGATTATGGTAGGATGTGATAAGACATGGCTATGTTTGTGGATAAATGTGTTTATGCAAGTTTGTATGATATGTGATTTGCAAGTTTTATGTTATATGCAAGTTTAATGCTATGTTTTATGATGCAAAATACTATGTTGAACATTTATGCATATGTAACATGTTATGCACACTATATGTGAGAGTATATGCAAGATATATGTAACATGATATGCAAGTTATGCATGTGATTTTATGCATGCTAAGTATTTGGTGTTATGCATGCTAAGTATTTGATTTTATGCATGCTAAGTATTTGATTGTATGCATGCTAAGTATTGGGTTTTATGCATGTTAAGTGTTTGGGTTTATGCAAGCTAAGTGGTGGGTTCATGCATAATAAATAATTGATTTTATGCATGCTAAGTAGGCAGTTTTATGCATGCTAAGTGTTTGGTATTATGCATAAATCATGATATGCAAGTTTACCCTTTTAAAAGCGGTGTACACATATGCAAGATGACACCTTAATATGCTATGCATGTTTACCCTCCTTAAAGATGCAAGTTATATATGCAAGCTCAACATGTTATGCAAGTTATGTGCATGATGTTATGTAAGTTATGTGCATGTTGTTATGCAAGTTCATATGCAAGTTATGTGTATGAGGGTATGCAAGTTATGTGCATGATGTTATGCAAGTTATGAGATTATGCAAGTTATGCGCATGATGTTATGCAAGTTATGTATATGCTTAAATGCAAGTTTAATGTGATAAGCAAGTTATGAATGCTTATGTAAGTATGTGAATGCTTATGCAAGTATGTGGATGCTTATGCAAGTATGTGAATGCTTATGCAAGTATGTGAACGCTTATGCAAGTTATGTGTATGCTTAAATGCATGTTTAACATGTTATGCAAGTCATGAGAATGCTTATATGCAAGTTCAACATGTTATGCAAGACATGTGTATGATAATATGCAAGTTTGGGTTAAATGTAGTTGGGTTAATGTATGCTCATAAATGCAAGTTGACATCCTCTTAACCCATGACAAAGTTATATGCTAAACCCATGATATTTGTGATGGATCTTCCCCTTTTATTATGTCATGAAATGAGAACGATTTACGTGGGGAACGATGGGGTTGGTAAATATGTTAATAAAAGTATGATTGGGTATGATTAAGCATACCATAAAATGAATAAGCATAAGTGGGAATTTACCTATTGAGTTAGGTCTACCCCATGGGAATTTACCTATTGAGTTAGGTCTACCCATGTTATGAAAAACTTGATATTAATTAGGGATAATTAATATGGGGGTGATTAATTAGGTGTAATTAATCAACTAAGACACGAGGTTGGACCCTTTTGTAGCGGAAGTCTGCCCGGAACCGACCGGCCATCCAGCGGCTACAAATGATTGGCCCAATGTGAGAGGTCTTAGTCATAAATTAAATACATGATTAAAGTAAAGACACGAGATTAGACCCTTTTGATGACAGAAGTCTGCCCGGAACCAACCGGCATATCCAGCAGTCATAAAAGACGGTCTAATGTGAGAGGTCTTTATGAGGTCATGATCTTAATTAATGAATTAAGAAACACTTAACCATATTAGCATGTAGAGGGACATGAGGGGTTAAGTGGGTGCCTTGGGTGGCATGAGGAAACAAGTGGGTTGCCTTGGGTGGCAATAGAAAAATACGATTAGAATACTTAACCAAAGTGTAACATGTAATTAAACATGATTAAAGGGTTAAGTAAGTGCCTTGGGTGGCATGTGGGAATCAAGTAAGTGCCTTGGGTGGCATGTGGGAATCAAGTAAGTGCCTTGGGTGGCATGCGGAAATCAAGTGGGTGCCTTAAGTGGCAATTGAAATATAATTAGATGACTTAACCAAACCTTAACATGTAAGGGGGCATGATTAAAAAAGGGGTTAAGTGGGATGCACTAGATTAAATGACAAGCTTAAGTAGTAGCTTGTGGGGGCCCATTTCAACCAATATCCCAAACGTATCTTTGTGGGCTCGACCCATGTCGAGTGACGGGACACGCATATTGGGCTTGACTATAAGAGGCCAAACGGGGTAGCGGTGGCAACGCAAGTCCAACGGGCTTCATATGCGTGTGTGGGCCCGGGCTAGTAGATAAGCCGTTGTTGCACCGTGTAGATATAAGCCGTGCACCGTTGGAAGAATTGGTTGCCACTTTAGGGGAGTGATACACCCCACTGTGGGGCCAGCACGGGTATCTACGGTAGGGAGCCGATCGCTTGGGAGTAGTGGGTACACCTAGTGGAGATAGGGGCAGACGGCACCTATGTAGTGGGCTAGGAGTACACGAAACTACTGGGTAAGATTTCTAGGTACACCTAGTGGAGATAGGGGCAGACGGCACCTATGTAGTGGGCTAGGAGTACACGAGACTATTGGGGAAATTTTCTAGGTCCTTGGGAGGGATCAACCTTTAAGTAGGAACGACTGGTGTGGTGCAGTGTAGGAATTACCCTTGGGTGGGTAGATCTGGGGTGGTGTAAGCTAGTAATTATCCTTGGGTGGATAAATACGTTGTTTCGGTTATCGTAGTACATCCTGTGTCGTGTTGGCTACTTAGTGTAGTCATTATCCCCAGAGGTACCGTATCTTGTTTATATCATACCCTAATTACTTTAATGATTGTATTGTTAGGGTTATAGGACTCACTCAGACTTATGTCTGACCCCGTTGTTGTTTATCTTTTTCCCAACCCCCAGGTTATCAGAGTGGGCCTAGCACTAGTGGGCTTGGACCAGACCGCTATATCTATCTTTTGGGGCTTGGATCGTAGAAGTAAAGCTCGGTTTATCTTTTCTATTTTGGCTATTATCTATGTAATGGGATTATGTACTTCTATTTTATCAGAATGGATATTATGTACTTGACTCTTGTTATGGTTTTGTGATGTAACCAAACATGATATTTGTTAATGAAATGATGTTTTAAAATTTTCAAGTATTACTTATATCTGTCCTGTTGTAATTTTTCTGTTCTATATTCACTAAAATACTCCACCGATGCTAGGGCATTCCCTTAGAGAGTGACCATAGCGGGCGTGGGGTGTTACACGTGGTATCAGAGCTTAAGGTTACCAGAACAGATAAAATTTTTAGAAAAACTATTTTCTAAGAATATTTTTGAAAGGAGTATTTTCAAAAACATGTCTTTTAAGAGAAAAGTTTTTGAAAGAAAAGCATAATCCCCAATAGCCATATCTATATCTTTCGAATTCTCCATTTTGAATCTCTTCCTTTCTCTCATTTTGAGTTTCCCCTCCGCGTATAGATGATCTTTCTAAGATGGATAAGGATGGAAAACCACTTCAAGGGACTTAGACGTTAATCTGATTAGAAGTTGGTTCAAGAAGAGAGGAAGGCTCAAATAGTTGTTTGGTTAATGAAGGATGAAACCTCATTGGTGGGAGGTTACGAGTGGAGAATAGGGAAGAAGAAGGCTAGTAGTTATCCTTTTTGGGAGGAGTAGGACACCTTATTAGGATTGTCCAAAGGAGCAAGGACAAGGTATGGAGGGTAGTGGTATTCCCTCACGGCTAGGGTACCAGATGGGGGTAGGACTGTCTAGGTTGGAATTTGGATTTCTATGATATCCGGTTCAAACTTTGTTTGATACATCGAGTTCGTTTATCTCATTGTTAGTGAGTCACTGCACTTAGACACCAGTTTGGTAGATGATCCCTTAGTTGTTTCAAACCTAATTGGGGCTCCATGATGTGTTTGGGTTTGAAAGTTTCTATACTTAGCGTTTAGTTTAGATGTGATGCTTGTTGGGCTTCACGGGCTATGGGTTAGTTTTGGGCATGGACTGGTTATCCAGTAGGGGTGCCGTTCTTGATTTTGAAGGGAGAGTTGTTAGGCTTATGGCCCGCTAGGGTAACACTCTCGAGATCTCTTGTGATCCCATAGAATCTGTTATGCTAAGTTATCTAGAATCGCTTGACACGTCGGTCAAGAATTTGCGATCTGTTAGAGTGGTCGGGAATACTCGGATGAGTTTGGGGAGGTGAAGGGTTTACCTCCGGAGCAGGAAATTGACTTCCAAATATATCTGGTAGACAAAGCCAAACCAGTGTTTTGGCCAGTGTGCCACGTGGCTCCTCGTGAGAGGAGGGAACTCCACAAGTAAGTAGGCGATTTGCTTGAGAAGGGGTTCATAAGACGAAGTATATCGGAGTGGGGCACTCCAGTAGTTTTTGCCACGAAGGCGGATGGGTCCCTCAGACTTTGTGTAGGCTAAAGAGAGCTAAATAAACTCACAAAGAAGAATAGACACCCATTGTCGAGGATTGATGATCTCTTTGATCAGTTGGTTGGTGCTTCAGTGTTTTCGTAGTGGACTCAGCCACGGAGTTTCATCAGTTGAGAGTGGCTGAGGGTAGTATAGAGAAGACTGCCTTTAGGACTCCGGATGATTTTTATTTATGAGTGGCTGGTGGTGCCATTTGGATGGACGAACGCCCCCGTATACTTTGTTGACTTGATGAGAAGGGTGTTCAAGGAGTACCTAAATAAGCTGTGATGGTCTTTGTGGATGACATCTTAGTCTTTTCTAGGAGCGAAATAAGTTTTCGTATGTGCTCAAAAGGGTGAGCAAAGCCAGTTAGGGAAAAACGATGGTTTTGGAGCGAGACTGGCGAGGACATCCAGAGCTGGACAAGGGCTTAATTATTTAGCCGTTTTTACTAGTATCATCTCACGTAGGACGTCTAGGTTCGAAGGAGGCATCTCTTGGGTGTTTGTCTGATATTGGTTTAGGCCTTTGGGGCTTGCATTTGGGGGATGTCGAGTTCGACCAGGGTGGTCTGCGTGAGGGATGGATAGTTGTGACGATTTTGCATGGGAGAATATCCTGATTTTCTCTAGGAGTGGAGAAAAACCTGCCCTACATCTTAGGGAAGTATTGGAGACTCCCCAGGCGCATAGTCTTTAGACAGCAAAAGTGAATAGGATTCTTAGCGTCCTATGAGTTTGAGATAGCGTACACCCACGGTAAGGGTAACATGGTAGCGGACGCCTTAAGTAGAAAAAGGTTGTCCTCGAGTTTGTGGTTCGTTGAACGACGAAGCCTAGAGTTTATTTCTATGTTTGATTTTAGACCTTCCGTCGACTTTGTACCCGGTTTGCTAGCTTCCTTGGAAGTTAGACCTACTCTTTTGGGGCGGATTGGAGAAGCACAGAGGGACGACCCACAGTTGGTTGAGTTGGTAGAGAAGCTCATAAGGGGGAAGTCGTCCAGCCATTTGAGTAGGTATACACCCTAGACGATCAGGGGTGCTTGCGTAGAGACGGTAGACTTTGTGTACCGCAAGGCGAGGGTTTGAGGAAGGTTATTCTTGATGGTGCACACCGTTCTAGGAGGACCATTCATCCCGGTGGGGACAAGACGTACCAAGGCATGAAGAGGGTTTTCTTCTGGGCCGGTATGAAGAGAGATGTGTTCGAGTATGTCGCTCGATGCTTGGTATGCCAATAAGCGAAGGCGGAGCAAAAGAAACCAGGTGGGTTGCTTCACCCATTGGAGGTTCCGCAATGGAAGTGGGATAGCGTCTCGATGGATTTTATTGACGGGTTACCCAGATCGAGAAAGAGTAATATAGGAATTTGGGTGGTGGTAGACAGGCTTACTAAGAGCGCCCATTTCATACCTGTGAAGAGTAAGAGGACTGCTCCATGGCTAGCTTATGTATATCTTCGAGAGATAGTTCGATTGCATGGGGTACCCTCTAGCATAGTGAGTGATCGAGATCCTATATTCACTAGAGAGTTTTGGAAGAGTTTGCAAGAGGCGGTAGGGACTCAGTTGTGTTTGAGTACCGCATATCATCCTCAGACGGACGGCCAGACCGAGAGGGTGAATCATGTTTTGGAAGACCTTTTGAGGCTATGTATCTTGGATTTTGTAGATACATGGGAGTAGCATCCTCCATTGGTGGAGTTTCCCGACAGACTTAGTGGTGTACATGATGTATTTCATGGGAGGAAGTGCCTACATGAGACCGCAGAAGTGGTAGGGCCAAGTTTGCTTAGAGAAGTGGAAGTAGAGCGTGATGCGACGATTTGACGAGCTCCTACTTGCATCCTTGGGTCAGAGATTTGGAAGATGAGAAACAGAGAGGTTCAACTAGTCAAAGTACAAAGGGGAGATGAAGAGAGCGACGCTACCTGGGAGACGGAAGCGCAGATGCGTTCGAGGTACCCTTTTCTTTCGGAGGGTATGTCCTTTTGCCTCTTCTTCATCACATATCTGGTGCTTATCTTATCCTTAGTATGTCCTCTCGTTAGTACCTTTGACCTTTAGATAGGATAGTCCTATGGTTGAAACATGTGTTTGAGACATGTTATGTATGATGGACGCAAGTGGATGCAAGTGTTTGCTAGTGGTTGCTCGTGGATGCATATACACACACTCTAGGCACTAGATCGGCTCAGTCACTTCATATTGCATATTGCATAAAATTGTGTGTAGGAAGCTATATTTATGGATGTATGATGATTGTCTTATCATATGGATGATGCATTTTGGTGAATGATTGTGCACTCATGTAGATATTGTATGTGTCGATAGGGTTCTCTCGCATACATAATGGATGCATGGCACTATCATGGTTTGCATATGTTCATACATTAGATAGGGAACATATACACACACTTTTTGCATATGCTCATACATCATTAGAAACTGTTTAAGGACAATGGATGCCCGTGGTTGATGGTTTGAGTAGATGGTTGCTTGGATGGTAGGATATGCATTCTCCTTAGCTTAGAGATTTCGGGGACGAAATCCTTTAAGGAGGGGAGAATGTAACACCCCGAATTTTAGCTAATACTAAAATTCACTAATTATAGGATAAATAATCTCAGATGTGGGAATTGGGGGTAACGGGCAGCGTCATTGCGTTCGTCTCGGAAAAATACGCGAAATAGAGTCCGAGTTTTCGAGAATCGGAGTCCGTATGGCCCAGTTAAGGCCCAATGAAGTTTACAGAAAAATTAAAGCTAAAAACAGATTTAAAAATTTAAAATCAGATTTCAAAATGGAGCCAGCGGGGGTAGGCGGGAAGCTTCCCGCCCTAACCATGTCGACAGGGCTGTCGACAGGCCTGTCGACAGTGGTGTCGACTTGCCTGTCGACAGGGGCGCAGCGTCCAGAGAGCCTGGGTGCACCAGGTTGGGTTTTAGGCTGGCTTGGAGGGCTGGGTTCTAGAGATTTCCTAAATCTGACGGACCTAAACTAATCTAGGGTTAATCTAAGGGCCTAAAACACTACTTAATCCTATAAATAAGACCCTAACCCTACCCTAATTCATGCATAATTAGATTTTGTAACTAAACTATGGCAAAATGAAACTTGATCATGGCCTCCACAAATCAATGAAGAGAGTTGCAAGCTAATCAACCTCTAATCAACATCTTCTTCAACTAAAGCTACTAGTTCTACTACATAAGTTGCTAACCTTGGTTTTGGTGAGTTCCTATGGCTTTAATAATCAATTGTTAAATTGATTATGGTAGGATGTGATAAGACATGGCTATGTTTGTGGATAAATGTGTTTATGCAAGTTTGTATGATATGTGATTTGCAAGTTTTATGTTATATGCAAGTTTAATGCCATGTTTTATGATGCAAAATACTATGTGGAACATTTATGCATATGTAACATGTTATGCACACTATATGTGAGAGTATATGCAAGATATATGTAACATGATATGCAAGTTATGCATGTGATTTTATGCATGCTAAGTATTTGGTGTTATGCATGCTAAGTATTTGATTTTATGCATGCTAAGTATTTGATTGTATGCATGCTAAGTATTGGGTTTTATGCATGTTAAGTGTTTGGGTTTATGCAAGCTAAGTGGTGGGTTCATGCATAATAAATAATTGATTTTATGCATGCTAAGTAGGCGGTTTTATGCATGCTAAGTGTTTGGTATTATGCATAAATCATGATATGCAAGTTTACCCTTTTAAAAGTGGTGTACACATATGCAAGATGACACCTTTATATGCTATGCATGTTTACCCTCCTTAAAGATGCAAGTTATATATGCAAGCTCAACATGTTATGCAAGTTATGTGCATGATGTTATGTAAGTTATGTGCATGTTGTTATGCAAGTTCATATGCAAGTTATGTGTATGAGGGTATGCAAGTTATGTGCATGATGTTATGCAAGTTATGAGATTATGCAAGTTATGCGCATGATGTTATGCAAGTTATGTATATGCTTAAATGCAAGTTTAATGTGATAAGCAAGTTATGAATGCTTATGTAAGTATGTGAATGCTTATGCAAGTATGTGGATGCTTATGCAAGTATGTGAATGCTTATGCAAGTATGTGAACGCTTATGCAAGTTATGTGTATGCTTAAATGCATGTTTAACATGTTATGCAAGTCATGAGAATGCTTATATGCAAGTTCAACATGTTATGCAAGACATGTGTATGATAATATGCAAGTTTGGGTTAAATGTAGTTGGGTTAATGTATGCTCATAAATGCAAGTTGACATCCTCTTAACCCATGACAAAGTTATATGCTAAACCCATGATATTTGTGATGGATCTTCCCCTTTTATTATGTCATGAAATGAGAACGATTTACGTGGGGAACGATGGGGTTGGTAAATATGTTAATAAAAGTATGATTGGGTATGATTAAGCATACCATAAAATGAATAAGCATAAGTGGGAATTTACCTATTGAGTTAGGTCTACCCCATGGGAATTTATCTATTGAGTTAGGTCTACCCATGTTATGAAAAACTTGATATTAATTAGGGATAATTAATATGGGGTGATTAATTAGGTGTAATTAATCAACTAAGACACGAGGTTGGACCCTTTTGTAGCGGAAGTCTGCCCGGAACCGACCGGCCATCCAGCGGCTACAAATGATTGGCCCAATGTGAGAGGTCTTAGTCATAAATTAAATACATGATTAAAGTAAAGACACGAGGTTAGACCCTTTTGATGACAGAAGTCTGCCCGGAACCAACCGGCATATCCAGCAGTCATAAAAGACGGTCTAATGTGAGAGGTCTTTATGAGGTCATGATCTTAATTAATGAATTAAGAAACACTTAACCATATTAGCATGTAGAGGGACATGAGGGGTTAAGTGGGTGCCTTGGGTGGCATGAGGAAACTAGTGGGTTGCCTTGGGTGGCAATAGAAAAATACGATTAGAATACTTAACCAAAGTGTAACATGTAATTAAACATGATTAAAGGGTTAAGTAAGTGCCTTGGGTGGCATGTGGGAATCAAGTAAGTGCCTTGGGTGGCATGTGGGAATCAAGTAAGTGCCTTGGGTGGCATGCGGAAATCTAGTGGGTGCCTTAAGTGGCAGTTGAAATATAATTAGATGACTTAACCAAACCTTAACATGTAAGGGGGCATGATTAAAAAAGGGGTTAAGTGGGATGCACTAGATTAAATGACAAGCTTAAGTAGTAGCTTGTGGGGGCCCATTTCAACCAATATCCCAAACGTATCTTTGTGGGCTCGACCCATGTCGAGTGACGGGACACGCATATTGGGCTTGACTATAAGAGGCCAAACGGGGTAGCGGTGGCAACGCAAGTCCAACGGGCTTCATATGCGTGTGTGGGCCCGGGCTGGTAGATAAGTCGTTGTTGCACCGTGTAGATATAAGCCGTGCACCGTTGGAAGAATTGGTTGCCACTTTAGGGGAGTGATACACCCCACTGTGGGGCCAGCACGGGTATCTACGGTAGGGAGCCGATCGCTTGGGAGTAGTGGGTACACCTAGTGGAGATAGGGGCAGACGGCACCTATGTAGTGGGCTAGGAGTACACGAAACTACTGGGTAAGATTTCTAGGTACACCTAGTGGAGATAGGGGCAGACGGCACCTATGTAGTGGGCTAGGAGTACACGAAACTATTGGGGAAATTTTCTAGGTCCTTGGGAGGGATCAACCTTTAAGTAGGAACGACTGGTGTGGTGCAGTGTAGGAATTACCCTTGGGTGGGTAGATCTGGGGTGGTGTAAGCTAGTAATTATCCTTGGGTGGATAAATACGTTGTTTCGGTTATCGTAGTACATCCTGTGTTGTGTTGGCTACTTAGTGTAGTCATTATCCCCAGAGGTACCGTATCTTGTTTATATCATACCCTAATTACTTTAATGATTGTATTGTTAGGGTTATAGGACTCACTCAGACTTATGTCTGACCCCGTTGTTGTTTATCTTTTTCCCAACCCCCAGGTTATCAGAGTGGGCCTAGCACTAGTGGGCTTGGACCAGACCGCTATATATATCTTTTGGGGCTTGGATCGTAGAAGTAAAGCTCGGTTTATCTTTTCTATTTTGGCTATTATCTATGTAATGGGATTATGTACTTCTATTTTATCAGGATGGATATTATGTACTTGACTCTTGTTATGGTTTTGTGATGTAACCAAACATGATATTTGTTAATGAAATGATGTTTTAAAATTTTCAAGTATTACTTATATCTGTCCTGTTGTAATTTTTCTGTTCTATATTCACTAAAATACTCCACCGATGCTAGGGCATTCCCTTAGAGAGTGACCATAGCGGGCGTGGGGTGTTACACTTCCGATAAAAAAGATGCTACCAATAAATCCCCTGTTAAGAAGCCTTCGAGAAAGGAGTGCTCCAGCCCTGTAGAGAGCAGTAAGGCATCTTTCAAAAGCAAATCGGTTCCTGCCAAAAAGGCAATATCTAAGCGTCCAAAGCACAAATGTAACGACCCAGAATTTTGGGTCGAATTTAAATTTTTTATTTTAATGGGTTTTTAATATTTAAAATAATTTATTTTATATAATAATGACTATAAATTTATTTTAATCGAAGTTAAAACGAATAAATTTTATTTAAATTATAAAAGGAATCAGAAATATGGCTCCCCCAACTTGGTTAGAACATGTGACTCCCCCAACTTGTTTGGGATATATGGCTTTGTTGTTGTTGTTGTTGTATAAAAGGAATCAGAAATAGCGCGGCAGTTTTAAAATTTGAATTTTAAACTTTGGCTGACTGTACAGAATGCAAAATAAATCGGATTTTAGCGAAACCAAAAATATTAGAATCTGTTTAAAAATATCTTTCCAACGAATCCGAAAAATTGAAATTTCATAGTGGGAATCAAAAGTTATGTCCAATTAAAAATCTCAGGAAAACGCTATGGAATTCATATATAATATATAGGACCCAAAACGCTACTTTTTACATACGAATGAATTTGGACTCGAAACCACCTTCATTGGGTTCAAAATGATGTTTCTGCATTGAAAAAGTATAAACACTGATATATTTCGATATTCGGAATTTATTTATTTAAATATATATTTTTAATATAATATATATACGCCTTGAAAAGTGAATTTTTGCAAACGGTCTCCAAATTCAACAAAATTAACTTTGTTGGGTTCGTATCTTCAAAACAAAGCTAGAAGTGATTTTTTTGGAAATTTTAGAATTAATATGTAATTATAATTGATTTTTTTTAGTGAAAATAGTCAATTTTCAGACATTAAAAATTCATCATTAATTCATACAGACTCGGAAAATAAAGAAACCAGTTTCTTTAAATCTTTAATGTCAAGGAATATTTATGTTTCAATTTTAAATTAAAATGGAATTCGTAGGTGTTAACATGAATCTTTAAACTATGAAAAGTGGACAAAAAAAATGTATTAATATATGTACATAAGGGTAATTGGGCATAATTAAGTTTATAACCTACCTATATATTATCTTTTAACAACCATTAGCTGAACCCTAAACATAACATAGCCTCCACCATCTTCATTTTCTTCATATTCCATGGCCTCCACTATAAAAATATTCTTTGCACAAAAGACCCTAAAACTAAACAATTTATAACTCCAAATCAGAACAAAATTAGACCAATCCCTTTCTGGGTTTTGAAGATATCTATATCCTCTTCCTACCTCGAAAAATTCAAGACCTATCGACGCACGGATTCGCCGTATCTGAGTTTGATTGCAAAAAGTCAGTTTCGGATTTTGGTGAATTCCGGCCAAACCGTCGAGAATTAGATGATGGCCCAGTTGGAGAAAATGTAGACAAGAGTCATACGAACAACTTTGATTCACAGCGTTTCGTCTGAAAGTCGAAGGAATTGGCACGAAAATCGAAATCTACGAAAATAGCAAAATCTGAACAGCAAACGAAAATGATTTTTTTTCTCGTCGATCGGAGAAGAATCAGGCGAAGTCACCAACAGGAAAGTTCTTCGTCTACAAGAGATCTAGTTGCTGTAAAAAATTGGGGTCGTTTGGATCATCGAGGCGGCCTGTGGGACCCACGAACGGAATTTCGCTTTTCTTGTCGGTTCCGGCGATTGGAGCGGCGGCGGGCGGTGGGGCTCCCGGTGAAGCGGCGTCGGGATCAGGCGGAGGAGCTGGCAAAGTGGCGTGGCGATCGGGTGAGCGTGACAGTGGGAAACAGCGGTCAAAAGTGGCGAGCGGCGGTTTGACCGGAAAGAAAAGGGTTAAAATGTAAATTAATATATCCAATGTTTGTAACACAATAACTCTTACATACGAAGTCGAAATTTGATGGTTTCAGATCCGCTGCAATCGTGGCGACGAGAGCTTCGCGTAGACTCTAAATTCGTCCAATTTGGAGGAAGTTGAATTTTTGGGTATTTTCGGTAATTTTAATTAGTGAATATTAGGCACACATCCCTAAAACGAAACTTAATTAGGCTCACATCCGGTCATAAACTTATTGTAAATTAGGTCCCTATTTTTCAAAAACATATAAAAAAATATAAAAAAAATATTAAAAAACCATGTAAATTCGTATTTAATTAAAACAATTAATCGTGAAAAAAATCAGATCAAAAAAACATTAAAAACAACGTCGAAATCATGAAATACAGAAAATCAACGAAATGCAGTAAATTGCATCAAAACATGCATATAAATCGATTAGTTGCATACATGTATGCATTTATTTCAAATCTGCGTCAAAACTGCAGTATAAATGCATACATGTATGCACATATTGTTAAAACATGCATCTGCTGATGCATTTATTTAAAAACTGCATACCTACGTGCAACTTATTCACGTTTGCATGTATTTTGACATATATGCACACATGTATGCAGTTATATAGAAAAACTGCATACATGTATGCAATTTTTCAAACAGGCGTGCATAAATATATGCATGTGTATTCGAATAGTTGCATAAATGTATGCAACTATTCGTAAAAGTTGCATACATTTATGCAACTTTTTTTTTTTAATTTCTGTGGACTTTCGAGAATATTTATAGATTTTAGAATTTTTTTTATTTTTTTTTAAGTGATAGCGCCTGAAAATTTGGACAGAAAACGAAAGAGGCGGAGGTATGGAAAGTGGCAGGCGGAAGATTCCAGGCGGCAGCTAAAATAGGGGGCGGGTTTACAGAGAAAACATTAATTACAGGGATGTATTGTGAATTTAAAATTTGCAAATAGTTGCATACATGTATGCAACTTTTGCCAATAGTTGCATACATGTATGCAAGTATTTCTGAAGCTGTTTTAGTTGAAAATGTATGCAGAAACTTGCATACATGTGTGCAACTAATTGAAATACTTGCACACATGTATGCAAGTATTTATATGTGAAAATAAAATGTGTGCAGAAACTTGCATACATGTATGCAACTATTTTAAATACTTGCACACATGTATGCAAGTATTGCATGTAAAAATATAACAGAGAAATACTTGCACAGATGAATGCAAGTATTCCAAATATGTGCATGATTTGATGCAAATTACTGCATTTTTCGTTGTTTTCTGTATTTTTTTGATTTTGATGCATGTTTTGATTTTATTATGATCTGAATTTCTGGGCAAGTACATGTTTAATTTAAATACGAATTATCGTGATTTTTTTATAATTTTTTAATATTTTTTTTATGAATTTTCGAAAAATAGGGACTAAATTTACAATAAGTTTATGACCGGGTTTTTTTTATATTTTGAAACCTAATAGGGACCTCTAAAAAACGCACTCATTTTAATTAATTATTTAATTCGTTCAAACTTCAGAAATTCATAACTTGTTGTAACGAACTCGAAATTGCACAAAACAAGGTTTGCTGCGATCAGTGAGTCGAGATCTTCGCATAGACACTAATTTTGCCAAATTTGGAGCAAGTTGATTTTTGGGCCAAAATTGGGCCCGAACATTTAAACACCGACAAAGTACAAACCAAGGTAAGAACTCTTTTCTCACTCAAAACTTTTACCGTATATATTTATTATTATAAATGAATGTGATTTAAATGCCTATGATGAAATAATTGTTTGAAATTATCTGATGCATGTATGTTGCGTTGTACGTTATGTTATGTCATGATATGATTTGGTATGTTATGTAAATTTTGGCAGTATGCAACATATGTCATTAATATTGTTTCATATAGAATTGTTAAAAATTAATGTTACACTTCCATGTACAAGTTACCTGACTGTATTTGTTGATTGGGTTGATAATTTTCACACATCGCCCAAATGTACAAATAATTATATATATTATTTGAATGTTTGTTGGTTGAAACCCCACACGGGTCTTGGGTTGATATTTACACATTTCCCTTGTGACTAGTTATAAGCATTATTTATTTGACGCTATGCAGTACAAATATACACTTTGGATGATTGGATGTTTTTATTGATTTATCATTAGTCTAGAATAAAATGGGATGTATGAAAACCGTATAATTATATGGTAAATCGTGTGGGTCTCATTCCAATTTAGAAAAGAAATTGTCAAAATAAGATTTGTAATTAAATTTACATTTTTAATGTAAATAAAAGAAGAGATTTAGACATAATAATTTAATTTACATTTTTAATGTAAATAAAAGAAGAGATTTTGACATTGCAATTTAATTTACATTTTATAATGTAAATAAAAGAATGAAACTTAACGTAGTATTTTTAATTTACATTTTAATGTAAATATAAGATAAGAAGATGAAAAATGTTTTGAAAATAAAAGTTAATCTTTTATTAATGAAAGAATATGAGATATGTATAAAAATAAGAGTTAATCTCTTATTAATGGAAGAATATGAAATATGTATAAAATAAAAGTTAATATTTTATTAAAAGTAAGAACATGAAATATATTTTAGTATAAAAAGTTAATCCTTTTATTTAGGAATATGAGTTAACATTAAATGGTTAGCGCTAAAAAGTTATTCTTTTATTGTAACGTAAGAATTTGAAAATGTTTTAAAATAAAAATTATTCTTTATTTTAATATAGAATCATGAAGTTTGTTTTAAATTAAAAATGCAACCTTTTAATGTCATATAAAACATGGAATTTATTTTACATTAAAATTGCAAATTTTTAATGCTATATAGAAACGTGAATTTGATTTACGTTACAATTTTATATTTTTAATGTAACGAAGGAACATGAAAATGATTTAAAATGAAAATTCATCTTTTTATTTAATGAAGGAAAAATTTGTTGAAACATTTAAATAATAATTTTAATGTACATTTAGAAAGAATATGTTAGTGAATACGTTGAACGATTCATATTAATATATATAATACAAATTAAAATTAATTGAATTACGCGCGGTAGTTCGCGTTTTGAAATCGTAACTTTAAACGATTATAATAAAAGATCCAACCGTCGGAAAAACTGAAACCATTAGGTTCGTTTTGGAAAGATCTTTCCATCGATATTTAATTCGTTAAATTCCAACTGTTAGATTTTGAGAAATGATAAATTTAAATTTTAATAAAAACAGCGCCAGTGCCGTTAAAAGACCTGAAACGTCGTTTAATTAAATAGGCCTATTCCTAAATAATTAAAATATGGGAAATTAAGTAAAATCTTAATAAATGTTTTAAAAGAGTTTTGGATGTGAAATTCCAAATTTATTAAGAGGAAAGATATTTTTATCAAGTTAAGTAATTTATTTATTTCTATAAATAAATAAAAGAGTGAAAAATGGTTTTATTAAAACCAGGTATTTCAAGTGAATATATTAGATGGAAATTTAAGAAAGGAATGACATTTTAATTAAAAAAAAATTGAATTTTCCAATATTAAAATTAATTAGAAGTTGATTTGGGTTGACCGTGAAAAGTGTTTTAAATGACATTAGTTCTTAAAACCCAAATTAACGATGAAGTGATGATTTATCATTTATTAATCTTTTAATTAAGATTCAGCGGAATATTCTAAAGAGAAGTTTCCAATTTAATATACTAAATTGGAATATGATTTTGGGTTTATTGTGAACGATATTTTAAGCGACGTTTGTTCTTTAACCCAGTTAAAGGCAAGATTATTTCTTGAAAGTTACATAATCATTAAATAATGATTCTTGAAGATTAAAACTAAATATAGTTTTAATAAAGCTTTAAATTGGATTGAATGAGGATAAAAGTAATTAAAATTACTTAATTCAAGAAACGAACGATAATGGAGTACCACCAGTTTTACTCCAAGCGATAGTTAAATCTTTAATTAGATTTGAACAATAAAACAGTAATTAAGTTTACCGTAACACATTGGGTGTTAAATATGGAGTAACACCAGTTTTACTCCATGGGTTGTATAGGTTGGGAATGGGATATTAATAAATGATTACTTCGGTAAGGTGTTAATCTTGACTAGTGGAATAAACCTTAATTTGGTTTAAATTAAAATCAAAGAATACTCTGAATTAGAATGAGGCGTTGGATGTGTTTTTTTAGCACTTGATTATAAAATACGCGAATTATTCAGAAAGACCGGGTTTAACCATTCTGAATAATTAATACGTCGATCAAGAGTCAAAGATAAAGACGGTGGTTGAGGACCGGAGTTCTTCACATCGTTTGGATGGTTATTGCTATCTTGATTGGACTGTACACTCAAGACGATGGAAAAAGTGGTGATCATCCAAACATACTTGGAGATCGACGGAAATGCGAGGAATAAGGTGCCTCCGGTTTTGTTCAGACCCAGAACGGAATTGTAAATGGATGGTATATCTGACGTTGTATTCCTTTATGCTGTATTCGTTGATCTCTATTAATACGTATCTGTTGGTGGCGGAGAATTTATTCTCTTGCTTAATACCCTTAGAGGGTATATATTGGCAGAAATCGACGGTATGGTATGGATTGACAACGTGGCATGCTGAGTTGCAGGGATTAAGGCTTTTGTTGAAAAGCAGATCCTTGTGGTTGATGATCAAAGCATAGCCTGTTTAGGCGTAGCTTTGTGTATAACATTACTTTGCGAGCCTCACACCCCAATTGAAGTCTGAAACAGGAGAAGGGAACGCAGGGAGTGCATACGTTTCTTTCTAGCTAGAAGTGGTGTCAGCGACCTACCAGCCCTGACATTTTTACTTATGTGGATGATGGATTGAGGCGCCTCGGGTTTATAGGTCGTAAGTGGTCATACTGGAGTTCCAAAAGGTCCGGGAAACGTGTGTTCAGGAATTGCCAATCCACTAACGTTAGGTGTGGACTGGCCCTGCAGGATCTAAGGGTTGCCCATAGGTGTGATCCTGAGGCATTTGCTAGAGTGTCTCAAATCGGTAAGGAACTCCTCCCTAGCCTTGACTCATGATGGAAATCCAATTTCCAATAAGAGACGTTTCGGTTTTGATTGTAGAGCTAGTATGGCGACATAGTATAAGGTAGCTATGCCATCTATGATTGATACATTTATATTCGAAGTTGTTTTATACACTATACACTTATAGTAATATTAGAATAATATTGTTTTATATGTATCAAGCATGTTTGGCTATTATAAGGTAAAACTCTATCCTCCGGCTTGCGTTGCATTGTGTGATGGGACCTGAGTCTTATAATAGCTTCATTTTTTTCAAAAAGCATTGCGTCGTTTTATGCACTGGTACTCTTGGGAGTAAACTCATTCTGTGTTATACGGCGTGGTCCCTTGATTTACCTAACTTTAAAATCAACTTAATAACTATTTTTGAGTTCTCATACCAGTCCCATGACTGACCTGGAGTTTATTGTTTTAACCTAAACTCTGGGTGCCCACATTTTCCACACGGGCAGCTAGTAGTTTTGGTTTTGCAGATATTATATTCACAGGATCCTGGTCTACAACTGAAGTGATATTCAGAAGGCTCTGTATCCGTGTATTTCTTTCAGCTGCGTTTTGTATTACTTTTCTGCTGCTATTTAAATGTAATTTAAAACTCTAACATTTTTGTATTTCCAACGTACATTATTCATTCATACTCTGGAATATTCTTGTACTCTGATGTAATTGTTGTAACAGCAATAAAATGTTCTTCTGTTTTGTGTTTTGATGTGTGTTGTTCTCAAATCAATCTGAGCTTTCCTTTACTGGGAAGTTTGGGTTGTTTCAACAAAGGTCTTGTGACTTCGGCGGTCCCATTTGAAAAGGAAATGCCTTCTTTAGAGGAAGTCGTCTAGGGGAATGCAAGTGTGACTTTTACAAAAACCACCTCGGATCTACGGCGGGAAAAGGAGCATCCTGATGAAACTGCAGTGACTTCTAAAGAAACTCTGGGGCTAGGTGAAAGTTTCCACGGTCAAGATAATCAAGAAGAGGGCGGTTCATGAACTTTTAAAGGTCTTGATCCCCTCGACTTAGCTAAAGACCTTATCCAAGGTAACATTGTTGCCCGGACATTTATGCTCCGAACTCTCAATACAAGAGTTTACAAAAAACCCCTTGTTTCTGGGCCAAAGAGATATCTCACAAGGCCAGGGACTGCTTTAGATCTTCTTTATGCATTCAGGTGCTAAAATTTTCTTTTCCTTCTTAGATTCAAGAATGGGGTCATCTTTATCAGATAGGTTTTTCCATTAAGTTGGTCTTGTCAGCCCACAGAATATTTTATAGTCTAGTCTTTCTCGTTGCTCCAAGCATCCCCGATCATCTTCAGATCCCCTAACTCAACATGCTCTTGAAGCACCGTTGCCAAGTTTACGGAAGAAGAAGAATGACCATTCTTAAGTACCTGAAAGAGAAGTTACGAATGATTAGCACACTGAAGGGGAAAAAGGCAATGATAAACAAGATGAGGGCGAGCCTGGTGGGTTTTCTGAATCGGCCGAACTCTTAGGTCCCAACTCTACGGTTCCCTCGAAACCATCGCTTACACCCTCCAAGCCTATTGTATCCACTCCCTGCTAGATTCAAATGATTCTCGTCAGGCCTCTTTATGAAATTGCCTCTGGTAATCCAAAATTAAAGGATAGGTTTGGAGGTTGGGATTTAAGGGGAATGGATCTCGACTTAGATCTGTTTCCATATGATAACCAGAGTACCGTTGGGGAGCTAAGCGCCATAAAAAATTATATTACTACCCAGCTCGCTGGTGTTAAGGATTAGCTTGAAGTTCAGCTAGACGAGGCCAGGGATACCACCAGAGGTCGATTTGAGTCTTGGAACAAATTTTGCTTTGAATTCCAGAGACAGAATACTTGATATCTTGAGCGCACTGAGCTTCTTGAGAATGAAAAGGCTGAATTAGTCCATGTAATTGAAAGTCAAGCGACCAAAATTGCATCCTTCAAGGATGGGAACAATAGGATAAGTAGCTTAGAGACTGACAATGAGAAACTTCAGGAGGAGATTGAATCTATCAAAAAACAAATTCATGAAGCCCAAATCAACCACAAATCTGCCGAATCCCGATTGATTTCCGCACAGTAGGCTGTGATTTCTTGTCAGCGGGAGAAGGCAGGTCTCGAAGGAAGACTTATTTCCTAAAGTATGTCCCTCAAAACATTGGAAGGAGACAAGGTGAGGTTAATCAATGATCTTGAGAAAGCCAAAATTAAAACTGATGAGACTCTATTTCGATTTTACGTCCTTAGTGTCATAAACCGCGGGAGCCTAAGTTATCTGAACGAGGATTTCCCTCGCACATTGGCTCTCGTCTGTGAGTAAGTGCTTAAGTATTCCAGGGGTGATGAAGACAGTGCTCTCCAAGAAGCCCTCCTAGAGGCAAAAGATCGTGATGCTTTAGAGAAAGGTAAGAAAATACTAACAGATGAACGAGCTCAACCCCTTGAGAAAGAGGCTCAGAACGTTGTTCCTGCTGATACTCTTTGTCCTGTGAGTGCTGGGGTTTCAGGATCTCAGATTTTCCAAAACGGAATCTTCCGTCATATATGAAGATACTATTGAGGTTCGCGTTGATGATCATGCTGTTTCATAAGACATCATGGAATGATGTGCTGGGAATGGTGAAGGAAAATGATGATTCTCAGACTGGTTGTATATGCGAGTGCCGGTCCTGGCTCGCTATATTACGTTTATGGTGACAACTTTATAGCCTTCTATCTTCGTGATGAATTTGTGTTTTGGTTTGTTACCTTTTTCACTAGCATAGGTATGTTGTACTTCTATCACAGTTTTTATTTGCATCGTGTTACACTTTATTAGTTGTGCGATGGTTACGTTTTTACGATATGCAATTTTATTTGCATCATGTTACGCTTTATTAGTTGTGTGATGGTTATGTTTTTATAATATGCAACGTTAGTATCGCTGGTTTGTTTTGATTTTAGAATATCATTTTCCGTCTTTTGCCCCCTTTCGAGGAGCCTCGTTCTTATTACGTATTTATTCGTATTCTTCCATGGCCTAGTAGTTCAAACCTCTAGAAGCTTATATTCGATTGTGCACTATCTGAAAAGTGCAAGTATCCTATTGTACATATAATCGTGTTCCTCGTTGACTTGGCGTCCCAAGTCCTTCGGAGACTTGATTAAATGCATCTTTGCATATATACATTGTTTTTTTTTGTGTGTGTACTCAACCCCATATCTCACTAACTCGGTGACCCAAGCCCATCAGAGATTTGTTTTGAGTACGCGCCCCCATGGGAGGACTTGGGTTATAAGTTTTCGACCCAATCTTGATCCTGTTTGATTTGATTTATTATAATCAAATTGAGACCCAAATTGGATACCTCCTTTCAGTTAGGATTTCTATTACCCCCTTTCGGCTAAGATATCTGTCACCCCCTTTCGGCTAGGATTTCTATTACCCCCTTTTGGTTAGGATTTCTAAATTGGACATTTTTTTTGTACCAGAGAGTGCATCCTCTTGATTTTGGTGAGCTCTCCATGACTTGATTTGGAATGATTCTTTCCTTTTAAGTTTTGCAAGATAATGGGTTTGATTATTCTACCTGGTTTAACTAATGCTTTTGACGCTTGATACTTGAATTGTCCTGGCCCAAATGCTTTTGGGAAACTTCCAGTTACGGACGTGCCATGTCTGAGCGGTCACTCATCATTTTTTCTATATTTAAGAGACCAATTTTTAGCATTAGCTTGCAAACAATTTCTGTCTTACATGAGGTTATGATCTGTGAGTAAATATCTTTTAGATTATAGAGTTTTTGCTTAACACAATACAAGTGAATCACAGATCGTTTCATGGAAACACAGCTAGGGGTAAAATAGAGTACATAAATAGTAAAATAAATACAGTAGGGGTTTCACATCTCTAGTTATGGATGTTGAATCACAACTGGTGGTTGTTTGTCGATGATCAGCCGCAGGTCTTCGGGTGCTTGGGCTATCTCATGTGACCCTGGCTAACTGGCAACCTTACTTTGCCCCTGACTCTCTAACGCATTTTGAGGATACTTGACATATTGCTGTAGTTGGTTTTGCGGATGAGATCCTCGATTAAACTTCTCAAATGTCGACATTCATTCGTGTTGTGCCCAGGTTGATTATGATACTGACAAAACTTTCCGGAATTGGCCCGCTGTTCCGGAATCCTTTGTGGTTTTACTAGAGGGAATATACCTGAGTACTTCATAGCAGAGTAGATTTTATCTGGCGTTTCATTTAAAGGAGTCAATTCCATCTGCTTAAAAAATCGTAACTTCTTGTATATTTAATTGTCCCTCTCATCGGACCCTCTCTTATGCCCAGAGTCATCCTTCTGAATTACTTGAAACTCGTTACTTTTTCCTTCTTTAGCAACGCTACTTTTCATGTCCTTCCGAATATCTAGGGCATCATCTTCTATGCTCATGTATACATCGGCTTTCTTGTAGAATTTCTTTAGAGTCTTGGGTTTTTTCATTTTTAACCATTTCCCAAATTCTGATTTCTTATCGAAGGCTCCTTTCAGGGCTGCCAACAAGTACCAAGGCTCTGGCTCTATGACCTCTGCTGTTGTAGCATGGAAGCATGTAAGGAAGGCTTTGATGGTTTCCCCAGGCATCTGTTCCATCTCGCTAAGTGACATTACGTCCCTTACTTTGCTGGTTTGTAATCGGAATTGATCTTGAAACCTTCTTGCCAAATCGGCAAACTGATCGATACATTTAGGTGGAAGTCTAGTGAACTATAGTGAGACCACACCTTCTAGGCACACAGGAAAGTATAAGCACTTTATTTCATTAGTTGCCCTAGCCCAATTTATGTGTTGGTCGTATTTGGATAGAAAGATGTTCGGATCTCTAACACCACTATAAGGTGCTATTGTTGGTGAGATAAATTTCTTGGGGAACTTTGCTTGACGGATCTTTTCTGTAAACGGATTTTTGCTGGATGAAAACTCCCATTCTCTCTCTTCAGCCTCTCAGGTCGCTTTCTCCTTCATTATTCACTGGATCATGTCTGTGATGCATCTCTTGTTAGTCGCTTGTTCCACAGGATCAACATCAATGTTCTTATCAGTGCGATCACGATTTGAGCTTCGATGCCTTGCACCTCTTTTGGAAGGTGTCCTTTTGGTGGGACTTGCGATACCCAGAATCGCACGTTTTTCTTTACGATGCGGGGATCTGGCCTTAAAGTCCTCAACGCTGGCCTCTTCTTTGCCTTCCGCTAAGAAGTGGGATCGACTAGGGTATGAGGCTGATGAGTCCTCTTCTTCATCAACATTATTTGGAGCATTTTGTGGCAGAAGATTGGCTTGAGCATTAATCATGACATCAAACCTTTCCATCATCATTTTCGTCGTAGCATCCATTTTTTCATTCAGATCGGTTACGGCCTCATTCAACTCATCTCGCATTATAGATAACCTAGGGGTTTCCCTAGCCCCTTGGTTCAAAGTTGTGGTGTAGCTTCATTAACATTATTATCCTCACTGGTCACTGTAGCTTTAGTAGTTTTTCCGCTCTTCTTAGATCCGGCTATGGCTTCAAAGGAGAAAATGATTTAGGATTTTTTATTGCTGAGACTGAAAGGAGGTACGAGGCAAGAAATTTCGAACACGGCCCCACGGTGGGGGCCAAATATTTTCACCAAAAATGGCTTAAACACCAAAAGTATAAAAATTGTACTTCATCGATACGGTAAGAAAATAAATGGGCCATACTTAATAATAATTGGAAGTAAAAATGCGAATAAGGAAAAATAGAGACGAGATTTAGAGTGGTTCAGCCTTGTTCCAGGCTTACATCCACTATGAAGATTACTTGCATTCTTAAAATGGAGATTACAAAATACACCAACTCTCTTTTTTCATACATCTCTATATTCACTTAACATACTCTCATTTATACATATCAATCCTGGGATTTTATGAGAAAATGGTAGAGTTTGAGGAGGAGAAGTACGGATGAATGATTAAGATGGAGGATGTCTTTGATTTTCTGATTACAAGGTTGTACTAGGCGCCATGGCCAAACTGGTGATGAACCTTTTAATGGAGAAGATGGTCCAAATCTTTAAAGAATGATTGAAGATAGAATTTAGCAGCATTTCGTGGTTCAAAGGATTGGATCCCCTTTATGTTTGCAGCCATGGCCTATTTATAGGTGTCCCTCCCCTGAGAAATGAGATGAAGTTCATATATGCAAGCGACAGATCGTTTCATCTAGTAATTACCAAAATTCCACTGCCTGGTTGTTGCCACCTGTCTGTATCTGTATCCAGCTGTATGCACGAGCGACTTTATAGGAGTGAATGTTTCAAATAGTCAAGTGGGTGACTTTAGCTAACGTTCTTCGGGCGTGGCTATATTTAGTAATTAATGATCAGTTGTCTGATTCGATTGATTGTAAAATGAGCGGGTGACTACGATTGTACTTGTGGTCGAGCGACTCTGGAGAGGAGCACGGGACTGGGATCAACTCTTCTTTGTGCTTTGCTCGGCTGAATTCCTTGGCTTAAGAATGTGCAACCTTCTCTAATTCAGACGCTCTTAGCAGGTTGCTCAAGGATATTCATTCTTTTTTCCTTTTCACTGCGCCATTTCTCAGTATGGCTATGCTATGTGATCGCTCCTGATCCTGTTAAGTGAATTACTAGTCTTGTTTTGTTGTTCGAGCGGCTTTGTTCTAGTACGAATGACTGACCTTTGCTTCCATGACTAGGTTACGACTTGCATCTGGCTTTGGTTTGAGACATGGGCACATAAAAATGTTGTGAGTGCTTGCTTTGTAATTCTAGCCCATGTTCGGTCCTTTAAGAGATAAACATCTGAATCTTGTTCTGTATGGTTGCTTCCTATTCTTTGTGAGTCATTTATGTGCCTTGGACAACAATATGCATGACCCAGCCCTGATGGTGCTCGTCCTATAGTTTCTGCTCAGATTTTGTAGTTCAATGCATGTATGGTTTTTTTTAGGGATCAACACTCTGCCTACATATCATCCTGCAGAAAGGAATGAAGCTCAAAAGGAGCGCATTGAGCACGTAAAACCTTTGCTTTAAAGAATAAGCCTGGGATAGACATCAAAACTATAAATACCAAAAGTGGATTTCTGGTCTTCTATTAAATACCCGAATCTGGGTTTGGTTCGCGACTTCTTTTATTGCTAGATGTGGATATTGGGTCTTCTATTAAGTACTGAATCTGGGTTTGGTTCAGGACTTCTATTATTTCTAGATGTGGATATAGGTCTTTTATTATATACCCGAATCTGCTAATTGTTCGAGACTTTTATTATTACTAGATGTGGATATATGATCTTCTATTAAATACCCGAATCTAGGTTTGTTTTGGGACTTCTATTATTGCTAGATGTGGATATTTTGTTTTCTATTAAATACCTGAATTTGGGTTTAGTTCGAGACTTCTATTATTGTCAGATGTTGATATCTAGCCTTCTATTAAATATCTGAATTTGGGTTTGGTTCGGGACTTCGATTATTGCCAGATGTGGATATCCGGTCTTCTATTAAATACCCGAATATGGGTTTGGTTCGGGACTCCGATTATTACCAGATGTGGATAGCTAGTCTTCTATTAAATACCTGAATCTGGGTTTGGTTCGGGACTTCTATTATTGCCAGATGTGGATATCTGGTCTTATATTAGACACTCGAATCTAGGTTTGGTTCAGGACTTCTATTATTGCCAGATGTGAATATCTGATCTTCTATTAAATACCCAAATATAGGTTTAGTTCAGGACTTTTATTATTACCAAAAGTGGATTTCTGGTTTTCTATTAAATACCCGAATTTGGTTTAAGTTTGGGACTTTAATTATAGCCGGAAGAGAGTCTATGGTTTTCTATTGTGAATGCATGAAGATGGGTTGCATAGCTCCTATCTATATTTCCAAGAAAAATATTTCTAAATTCCAATTCTAAATACCCTAATCCAGGTCTAGATATTGAAATTTCATTTCCGAAAAAGGCTTCATAAGACAATACTCGAGTTAGTACCTCGGGTCTTTTACATTAAAACCTTCTGACGAAAGGTAGTAGTTTCTGGTATCTCACACATAGATATTCTCTAAGCCATCATTATGCAAAAGTTTACTATTCATAATTCCAATAAAATACATGATGCATATTGCTTCATCTTAAGGCTCATTTATTACTTGGTTACGCCCCAAAGGGTGTTATATATGAATTGAAAAAGTTATTATATGCATTCAACTCTAAAAAGAAAAGCTAACATAAGAATTCTATGTGTTGAGATTTACACGGAAGGATACAAAAAGAGGTCTTAAATAAGGATACTCGAAATGCAACAAGGATTCACATCAGGATTCTTCAAGGAAAGCCCCTAAGCCTTACGACTTGCTTTAGTTTCCTTCAACTCAAATTCTAAGTTGGTTGTTCGTTGAAGCAATTGCTCAAGTAATTCTCATCTGACTCTTTAACCCAAGGATAGTTTTATCTTTTTTTTTTCAATAGACCTTCCAAAATAGTTACTTATTTGGTTAAATTCTTAATGATCAATTTTTGAATATAAAAGATATATGATCACATTACCATATTACAAGCTCATCTGTTACTTGATCGCCATTTAGACTACATTTCACAATTAGATGGATAAACCATGTGTAATGCAGGAAATTCCAGATGAGGATGTTCAAAACATGAACAAAGGTTATGCATCAGGTGATATCTGCACAACTTATAAAATCCTTTGGCAAGCTTATTTAAAATATCATTCCATAAAAAGTTGAAAGCTAAAGTTAGATCTTAACATTATTCTTGCTACGAATTCCATTCATTATGTAATTTTGATCAGTGCTCGCCATAGAATAAGTAGGAAATTAGACACTCTACGAGTAACTAATGCAAAAGGTGTTATCTTTTGTATTTGTTACAAATAATGCAAAAGAAATTCTAAATGCAGGTATTCGGAGCAAAGGTGAAAGACACGTTCAATACCACGCATACAAAAATCAAGAGTCTATTCATAAGAAGCATTTGTTAAGTAATTACATCTCGAGGAGGGATGAAATCAACTTCAGCCATACCAAAGCATTAGAAAAAGGCTTTTACTTCATCCTGAGTTCGCATGAGAGAATATCGTGGGACATTTTCTTTCTTTGGCTTAGGGATAGAGGAGCTGCCCAGGTTTGGTTCACTAACGCTTTGCTTCACAGACATGGTGCTGCCAAGTGATATTATTCCATACCATGCATTAACATGATAATATAATATTAACATATGTTTATTAGTTTAAAATTATTATGCAAACTCATTGATATTAGTTATTCGATATACCTAAAAAGTTAGAACACAACATGAATCATTAGGGTCAAATTATTGATGAAGTTCACATTCAGTCATACATTTTGTTATACTTGAAAATGGTTAAGTATTTGGTATCAATCATACTAACTACCCTGACATCGAAACAAAAGTGATGAAGGGCTTTGATGTCGAGAGAGTCAAAGTTGGGATAACCAGAATCTTCAATGTCGGTCTGGCCAAAACCAAGCATTTGGGTATTGATACTGAAAGCTTAACCAATATTAAGAAAAACTTAAACCCTGGTGCCGATAGAGTCAAACTCAAAAATATTTTAATATTAGTAATAACAAACCGATCACAAAGTCAAGGGTTTTATCGATACTGAAACAAAGGGAAACAGGACTTTTAGCAATGCGTAAAGATTAAAAATAAACAAGGTATCGATATTGGTAAGGTCAAAACTAAAAGAAAATCTAATGCAGGTTGATATTGAATTCATTGGTACCGAGGAACAATCATCGTCTATGTAATAAATGTTAAATCCTTTATAGGTGGATTTTGCATTTTAAACCCTAAAAAACATTTTGGGGGAGTATAAGTAATGAATCCATATCATCTGCTATTAATGACTATTTAAGATATCATTTGTATTCATTCCAATGAAAAATTAAAGAGCTAGTAAATCTTAACCCATTTCATAATCAAGCTAGAACAATTATTTTTAAACTCTAATTTAAATTGATTAAGTACTTATAGAAAAGGAATCGAATTTGTAATTTTAGAAAGTTCGAGAAACCTCGAAGAACAGTAATCTTGCTTGGGTTGATTCCCCGCAAGTGAAGAAATAAGGAGGAAGAAGAAGAATATTTGTGCTAAAAGATTCTCCAATGCTGACAATACAAACGAGTACAGATCAACGAAACAAATCAATCCCAGAAGTCAAAAGGTGGGAATACCGCATTTTCAAGACAGCAAAGTACGTAGGTCAAAAAGTTTTTGACCTGAAAAGTCGAAAATACCCCTTCGTTAGAGGGAGGCAAATGTTACTACCAAATTTTGACACCGAAACCTGTTAAAGGTGAATGGGTATCGAGGCACAGCTAACACTAAGAGATTGCTTTAGAAGCACTTAATCAACACCAAGACACCTAATATTGAAAGCAAGAAGAGAAAGATTTGGCCAATATGCTATTTGTTCCAATGAAGGAAGCAAAGCTTGGTATTGATATAAGGGAATAATGGCAGGGCGATACCGAAACCAACATGGGAGCAATAAACAATCATGGGTGGTTGTGGTATCGACACTGAAAGCAATCGACCTAGTTTTGATTTCGAAAGAACATGCTTCGATACTGAAACCGAGAGCCGTGGAAGAGGAAGAACGAGACCAATCTAGCATGAAGTAGAGAGGTATCGATACCAATATACTTGGTATCGATACCTGAAAGTAGCTAAGAAGTCATCATAGAGGATTCCAAAGCAACACTATCACAAAAATGACACTGGAACCAAAGACTGTTGAAGTAAGTTGAAAACCATGAGAAAGAAAGATTATCCACAATAACATGCTTAGTGTTGATACTGATACAAAGGAGGGTGATAAAGTTAAGACAATACTCATAAGTCACTAAAGAAAGGCAAAGGTTAGAACTGGCTATCGGAATCAAGGCTTACTGAATCTATCTATACCAATTTTCTTGGTATCCATACACTACGAGGAGGTGGCACCAATTTCATGAACAAGGTGGAGCCGATAACAACACTAGGAAGAAAAAGGAAAACCAAAACTGGGAAGCTGGCACCGAAAGCTGCTAATGCAGGCCGACAGTGAGACCAAGTATCATTGTCGAATCTAAAAGTGGGCTTTTGCCGATTGCTACCGAAAGGTGGCCCAATTTGTTGATAAATAAGACCTCAGGGGTCTCATTTTGCGGGACTTTTCCTCATTTCACAATATTGTATTCCATTTGGAGAGCTTAAACCCTAGTTTGTAAATCAATTTGGGGATTTCACTTGTAACCACTTAGGTACTTATGCAAATGATCAATAAAGAGAGAATTAACACTTGTGATCAATTTTATGGATTTCCTTATCACTCATGTCACTAATTTTCCTATCATTATCCTACGACAAAGTTTCATGCGAAAGCCTAATTACCAAAACACCCTTCCACAAGCTATTTAGCTTCCTAACTTGTTTTGTGCTAAGGGAACCCTTATCCCAAGGTAATTGTTGATCATTGAGTCTCATAAGCATGGTACTCACCTCTTTAAAGGAAAAGTGACTAATCTTCGGGCTTAAGACTTTGATATCTAGGAAACGACGAACAAACTCAAGCTTGTAGGAACTAAATAATCTCTTAACCTTCCCTAGGTCCGCGAGCTAAATCCTATGTCTAGTGTTGAAGAAAAATATCATTAACACCGGTGCACAAAAATTTGCAATGCTTTTTAGAAAATGAAGCTACCATAAGGTCTCGCGGCACACATACATTGCAAACACAGAATTAGGCGAGGTTTCTTCTAACGATAACTAAAAATGCTTGATACACAGAAAATCCTCTATTTTTAGTGCATAGTGTGAAAAATCATTTTGCAAGTAAATGTATCAATCCTACCTACCATAAGTACCATATACTATGATGGCATATAATATAAAACTAGAATCGTACATGCTGGTAGTTGAGAACGGATTTTCAACAAATGACCAAGCTAAGGAGCTTCCTTACTGATGGGAACACTTCTAGAGGGATGCCCAAGAACCAAGCCGGCTCTCTACTAACGGAAGGTCGATCCATCCATTAAACTGGATAATTTATTTCGTGCCTAAGTATGCTAACACTTCTGTCTAGAATACACACACACACCCACAGAATGTTTGGTGCCTTTTGTTGGAGAATGGAGTTTTGATGACAACAACCTTATTTCAATATTAATTGATTATAAAATATATACTAACACTTCTGTCTAGAATACACACACACACACACACACACACATATGCAGGATTTATATACAGGAATTATATACTGAAGATTGTATAGTTTAAAGATATTAGAGATTCAGAGTTCATACAAATTCCAAGACTCATGAGTATTCAAGATTTCAAGAGTTCAAGACTAATATAGTTATAGAGTCTAGATTATGTAAGATTCTAAATATCACTCCAGGTTCAAATTCAAATTCTGATTTTCAAATTTTGTTTTCAAATTCTATCTTCAATCCTCTCTATTTTATTTTCTCTCTTTTCTATTTTCCTTTCTTACTTTACTTTTGTTTCCAAACTTTTATTTATATTTATATAGTTTTAAACTTTATAATTTTATAAATATGTTTATATAGTTTATATTTATGTTTTCATATGATTTCCTACTTTACAATATTTATAACACTATATTTTAATTCAAGAATTTCCAAAATTATATGTACATCAAAACACTTGAAAAATGCTCAAAAATTAAATTTACACCAAGCATATGTCAACATATATAAAACACTATGTCGACATATAACTGTCATTTTTTCAATTTTGAAAGGAAGCGTCTTCTCACAAATTGTGACGGTTCTAAAGCGTTGCAACCTTTTCACACTATAAAAAGGGCTTGAATTCGAATTTTTAATCATCTCTTCTTCTCCACTTTCTACTTCATTACACCATTAATTCTTATCATTTTTATGATTCCAACATCAATACTCTACCAAATTCAATTCTGTTTTCACTAATCTTCTTCTCTCTACACTCTCTACTCATTAGTTTCAAAATCAAGTGCTATTGAAGAGTTATAGGGTTGTTCGTAATTGTTTGGGTTGTATTTGGGGTAAATGGTGGTATCCCTTGTAGCCGTGATATCAAGGATGGGAAATCGGTGGCATCCCTTGTAGCCGTGAAATCAAGGAGGTTGGAATCGGTGGTATCCCTTGTAGCCGTGAAAACAAGGAGGTTGTGATTGGATTTTGATATAGTAATAGAACTCTACGCAATCCAGCGTTGCGTGGGACTCGACATAGGAGCAATCCGAACCAGTATAAAATCTGGTGTGTTCTTTCCCTTTCTACATTTTTATATCTGTTTATTTTGCATCTGTGTTTGATTCTGTGTCAGTATTTGTTTCTGTGGTATTTGATTCATATAGTTTATCACATATATTTTAGACTTTGTTTAAATTTTCAAAAACACTATTCATCCCCCTCTAGTGTTTGTTTTTCCTTAACGATCCTTTCCACAATCCCCAATAATTAGTATCAAAGCTAGTTAGAAAACCTGATAGAGGGTTCTCACTCGGCTGTTTGGTGGCGGGCAGGAGATTCTTACTCCTACATGTCCCCGTGTGAGGGTTGTTTGAGTTGCGAGGCTAATCGTGAAATTAGTTGTGAGGTATCGTAGATAGGCCACGATAGTAGGCTAGGCCACTGGTTGGTGATGATCCCCAATAATTGGTATCAGATCAAGGTCTTTCAAAAAGTTCATATCTAATTTTTGAAAGAAAAAAAATTAAATGGCAAATTTTGGAATTTCTGTTAACACTAGTGTCAATTCATGCATTGTATCAATGTTGAAAGAGTCTGCATATAATCATGATGAAAATGCATGTGACCTACCAAAATATTGTTCAATTCAGGAAACGATGTGTTTTATGACTTTTTAAAATTCAAAAGTTGAAAAGATGGGTAAAGTGGCTTTTGGAATTCAAATTCTGAAAAGGTGGATGTTGGAAATTCAAATCCTGAACTGGTATGTTATATGGCTGTTGAGAATTCAAATTCTGGAAAGCAATTGGTGGAAATGAAAAAGGACAAATGGATACTGGATAGTGGCTGTTCGAGACATATGACGGGAAATCTAGAACTACTTAATAATCTTAAATATGAAGATGGTGGAATGGTGAACTTCGGAGATAACTCTAAAGGATACATTACTGGAATCGATAATGTTGGTAATTCTAAAACTCCTACTATTTCTGATGTTTTATTAGTTAGGAATTTGAAACACAACTTGCTTAGTATAAGTCAACTTTGCGATAAGGGTTATACAATAAACTTTGAAAAGAATAAATGTTTTATAGAAGATAGGATTTAAAAGTTATATTTGAAGGAGATAGAAAGAAAATTATCTATATATTGAGTATGAAAAACTCCAGCGATAACCTTTCTCTTATGTCTAATACAAGTGACCCCTGGATTTGGCATAAGAGATTTGGTCATATAAATTTCAAACACATTTCTAGGATTTCTAAACTAGATTCAGTTAAAGGATTACCCAAAATAAAATTTAGAGTCAATAACTTATGAGATGCTTGTCAATTCGGAAAATTAAAGAAAAATTCATTTAAATCAAAAGAGGAAATCACTACATCAAAACCATTAGAGTTAATACACATGGATTTATTTGGTCCATCTCATGTTCGATAGATATATCATAATAGACATGTCTACGATATAGTCGATGATTTTTCTAGATTTACTTGGACTTTGTTTCTTAAAATTAAAAGTGATGCTTTTGATCAATTTACAAAAATTCTAAAAGAATTCAAAATTTATTATCATTAAAAATTAAAATAATACGCAGTAATCATGGCGGAGAATTTAAAAATGAAAATTTTGAAAAATATTGGAATAAAAAGGGAATAACCCATAATTTTTCAATTCCGAGAACCCCTTAACAAAACGGAGTAGTTGAATGTAAAAATGGGACGATACAAGAATATGCGAGAACTATGTTATCCGATAGTAATTTACCAAGGAAGTTTTGGGCTGAGACAGTTGCAATAGCTTGCTATATTATTAGAATTTCAATTAGACCTTTAACTCATAAAACCCCATATGAGCTTCTGTATGACAAGAAACCAAAAGTATCATATTTTAAAATATTTGGAAGTAAATGTTTTATACTAAATACAAAAGATAATTTAGACAAGTTTGATTCGAAATCAAATAAAGGAATATTTATTGGATATTCAAAAAGAAGTAAGGCATATAGAGTTTTCAATACTCGAACCAATACCATAGAAGAAACAGTGAACGTATCTTTCAACGAATACTATAAAAGTATAATTCAAAATAGTGAAGATGATTGTGAAAATGAGATTAATGAAATACATCATGAAGATAATCAACCAAATAAAAGAATTAGATTACTTAGAGAACATCTTGTAGAAAATATATTAGGAGATATTGAATCCATTGTGAGAACTCGCAATCAATTAAATAATATGATTAATACTGCATTTATTTCAACTATTGAACCTAAAAATCCAAAGGAAGCATCTTTCGATGACTCATGGATACTTGCTATGAAGAACTGAATTAGTTTACTAGGAATGCTATATGGGAACTTGTTCCTAGACCAGAGGATAAAACTACAATAGGAACCAAATGGGTCTATAAAAATAAAATGAATGAACACAGTAAGGTAGTAAGAAATAAGGCACGATTTGTAGCACAAGGTTATACTCAAGAATAAGAAATAGATTACGATGAAACTTTTCCCCCATAGCAAGACTAGAAGCTATTAGGATTTTACTAGCTTTTGCAAACCATAATAATTTCAAATTATATCAAATGGACGTCAAAATTGCTTTTCTAAATGGGTTTGTTAAGGAAGACGTATATGTAGAGCAACCACCTCTATTTGAAGATGAAAAAGTACCAAATCATATATTTAAGTCAAAGAAAGCATTATATGGATTAAAGCAGGCTCCTAGAGCTTGGTATGATAGATTAAGAAATTATTTGTTACAATCAAGTTTTGGAATAGGTAAATTAGATAATACTTTGTTTATCAAGAGAAATAATAAAGATACTCAATTAGTATAAATATACGTTGACTATATAATTTTCAGATCGACAAACGATAAGATAAATAAAGAATTTTCAGATATTATGACCAAAGAATTTGAAATGATTCATATGGGAGAACTATCATTCTTTCTAGGATTGCAAATTCGACGATTAAAGATTGGAATATTTATTAATCAAGAAAAATATGCAAGAGATCTAATTAATAAATATAATCTAACGACAACGAATGGGAGACCAATACCTATGGTAACTAATATAACTTTAAGTAAAGATAATACATCAAAAAATGTTGACCAAAAACTATATAGTGGAATGATAGGATCGTTATCATATATAACTGCTAGTAGACTAGATACAATGCATGGTGTATGTCTTTGTGCAACATATCAATCGCAACCTAAGGAAACACATTTAAAAGCCGTATAACGTATTCTAAGATATGTAAAGCATACATCAGACTTTGGTTTATTTTATCCTAAGGATGATTCATTCGATCTAGTTTCTTACTGTGACGATGAGTACACGGATGTAAATCCGATTGCAAAAGTATTAGAGGAACATGTCACTTCTTAGGACATTCACTAGTCTCATGGTTTAGTAAAAAGCAAAATACTGTATCTCTGTCAACAACTAAAGCAGAATACATCTCTGCTGCTTTGGCTTGTTTAAAAGTGATATATATGCAACAAACTCGAAATGATTTTGGATTCAATTAAATAAATCTCCGATATATTGCGATAATGCGAATGCTATAAATATCTCAAAAAATCCTTCAAGAACTAAACATATCGATGTAAGACATCATTTTCTAAGAGATAACGTGAGTAAAGAACACTACAACAAAAAACACTTTTTGCAAAAGGCGATATCTGTTGCAGTAGACCTATTACAACAGGCCTGCGCCTGTTGGTATAGCCGAAGTTGCAAAAAGTCCACAACATTTTCTGCCTGTTGCAATAAGATGTTGCGGTATACTTTTTTGCAACAGGCTTTTGTTGTTGCAACAGATCATTTTGCAACAGTATGTGCATGTTGCAATAGATCCATAAATCTATATGAAAAAATATTACAGCTTATAGATATTACATATTAAATGTATTAGTTTTAGTAATATGTATGTCACAAAAAGAAATAAACAAATAAAATTTTTATTTTAACAAAGTTTTAATAGTACAAACAATTAAAACAAAATTTCAATAATTTTCATACACCATTCATGTATAACTATTTCTTCTCTCACACAACACATTTTTTTCGAATAGAGTATTTTCTAATCATATTTCTACTTTATCCTACAAATACTATAACAGTAGAACAAATATCATCAATTCACTAGAACAAATCTGCAGTTCATGTTCCAAGTTTGCTGTCGATCATGAGCATCATGGTACTTAACAGTTGCTGCTTTTATACCATGCACGTGATTCCTTCTGTAACCATTAGGACAAACTGGTTCAGCTTTAAAATTTGAAAAAGAAGATTAAATACCTTCAGTCGCCTATACATTGCACCTGAATTGCTCCATGTGCCATCAATCAGGACAACATTCAACGACTTCTCTACCATTTCCTGTTGAATTTGAAACTGACCTTTTATTATAAATCCTTAAAGAATAGTTTTGCATTTTCAGTTACAAACATGTGTTTGGATTTTCACACTCCAAGAATAGACAGTGCGTTGCAACAACGTAATTTGAAATCAGTGTATTATTGTAATTAGAAATCAAAAATATTGTTGAAATAATTTTTCATGTCCATATATATGGTAGTAGAACAAATCATCAGTCATAAAAGGGCTGAAGATAAATAATGCAATGCACAAGTATTGTGATTTATCTCAGCTACATTCAATCCAAGTTTTTATATGGAGCATGTGTTGCGGGTATAGTGCACACTTCTGCAGAGTTTACATTAAGATCTTAATAACAAAAAGTACAGAAATAATACAAGTATTAAGGTATTTCATTGCATACCATTGTTTGACCTTCTGGATAGATTGCTGAACCACCAAGAATATCCTGAAGTGATTTCGGAGATGCATTTCTATTAGGATACAAAACACTGACCTTGCTTTTACCTAAAATGGTAAAAATTCTATCATATAATACAAGTTCAGAAAAGAAAAGAAAAATCTGAGACCAGTTTATGAAAAACCAAACTATATTGGCTTAGTTTGGAAACTATATCTTATTTTACAAAGACCAGTTTAAGACACAAACAATAAAATACCTGACTGTTGGAAGGAATTCCACATAATTTCTTCTTGTTCGGGAATACCAAAAATACACATGGATGCAACTTCAACCCCAAATATTAAGCTTTTAAATAATATTTTGGTTGATTATCATTAGCACATTTATACAGGCACTTAGGATGGTTTCAAGTGAAGCTTAACTGTAGGTATCAGAAGAAAAGCACGTGCCTACGTTTCTTTGCAAAGTTAAGTAAACTACATATTTTGACTTTGAACATAGTGGGTAAAAGATACCAAAAGGATTTGTAAGCTTACTTTAAAATCAGCTATCATCTTCTGCTTCTTATAACTCGCGCATCTCACCGATCATTCCGTTGTATGGACTACAAAGATCAAAGGTAGGGGAGGTACGCGTTACATATAAAACCGTCAGGCTGCGACAAGCAAATAGAACATATGATATTGAATTGCATACATAGTAGTGCAAAACAAGAATAAACCCACTCAATAGTTTAAATCCTATAATAACCATTGTTCAGTATGTGCATAAAACAATCTCAAAGATATCAGGTAGATAAAAATAGTTTAAAACAATCATGAAAATGGCAACCACTAAACAATCACATATTCTCTCACTCAACCAATCCAAAAGGCTGTACTTTCTCTGCAAATATGGGGAAAAAATGGAGAGGTTTTAGAAAAATTTGTATTACTGTCTATTAGTATTCATGCAGCCTTTATCACCATAATAAATTCAGTAATTTTCATCATCCTAGCTAGACTGCATAACACTCATGAGACGACCCGAACCTCCCCAGTCTCCGTAGAGAAGAGAAAGAATGGATTGCTTTGAGAACACGACAAATCAGAACACAAACAGAAGAACATTTCATTGCTTATTAGATTAATTTCACCAGAATACCAGAATGTACATAGTATGAGTAAATATTGCACATTTACTAAATATCAGAGATTTACAAATTACAATGCAGCGGAAAATTAATACAAACACAACTGAAAGATATACACAGATACAGAGCTTTCTGAATATCATTCCAGCTGTAAACCAGGATCCTGTGAATATAAATTTGCAAAACCAAAACTACTAGCTGCCCGTGGGGAAAATAAAGGCACCCAGGGTTTATGTTAAAACAATAAACTCCAGGTCAGTCATATGACTGGTGTGAGAACTAAAACAGTTATTTAAAACTTTAATTTAAATCAGATATATCAAGGGACCACGCCGTATAACACGCAACGGGTTTCCTCCCAAGAATACTAGTGCATATAACAAAATAGCGCAATGCTTTTTTGAAAAATGAGGTTATTATAAGAACCAGGTCCCGTCACACAATGCAATGCAAGATGGAGGATAGGGTTTTCCCTTATAATAGCCAAACATGCTTGGTATGTTAAAACAAATCATTTGATACTATTATAACTGCATAGTGTAACGAACTGGTATTTTCGACTCCGGAAATCAACACAACCATGTTGACTATTCAGATATCGGAAATACCTGATCATTAATAGAAAGAAGTTAGAGGGTGAGAGTAGATAAGATAGAAAATTAGAATAGAACAAGAAGAAGATCCCCACAGAATAGAATCAGAGTAATACAAATCTCACATCGGAACAGATAAAATATAATATATATATATAACATAACCTTGCAATAAAACAGTATATATATAGAATAACATTATCAGAGTACAACACTTACACACAGCGGAAATAGCTATATAATCCCGAAGCCCCCCGCTTCAAGCTCCTCAAAGTATATCAGTAAAGAACTGAACTACTTGACTGGCCGTACAAATTTAGGCACCCAAGAGTTTAGAAAAAAAAAACTCTGGGTCAGTCATGGGACTGGTGTGAGTAAACTCAAATCATTTGGTTTAACTTTTCAAAATCCTTTCCAAAAGAAAAGATAATCATAAGATCGATCCACACAAAAACACGGATGGGCTTTACCTTACGACAATCCAAACATTTTTGGAAATCAATACTTTTCTGATATTATAATAATGTCTAATCACAAGTAAATAACAATCCAGCAGAACGCGTGCGTCTCACGTTCCCCATATATAGTATACAAACAAAACCGCGGGCGCTTATTGGAGATTGGATTCTGATTATGACAAGGTATGGGACCATCTAGCGATAGTGTATCTCTATAGACGAATCCACTGGGTTCAACAAGAACATCTTGCAACCCGGCCCACACATGGCCGACCACTCATTTCGCTTGAGTGTATCGAATGTATATCACCAAAGGTTGGGAGCTACCCACCGTTTCCCAAAAAGGGACAGCATCGATAATAGATAAAAGAATGAAATGGATTTTCTATAGATAGGTGATACACACCCTAATGGGAGCGACCCACCTAGCCATGCTACCTGCACGATTTCTGTCATTTCCCAGTTGATGAGGCTTGAGGTCATAACGTATCTTTGATACACCTGACCACCATTCACTTTGAATGCCACATCGTCATACCCGCCAAATCACAAAATGATTTCCCAAAAATTCCACGGGTATAAAGCTAAGAGAAATGAATTCCTTTGCCACCAAACATAAGTACATTTGAAGAGATCAACTTACGCGATCTGTTAGATATACTCTATTAGACATTCGTCCATTCACGTTGTCCTGTGACTGGACAAACCGAAGGCACTATTCTGTAAACATGATAGCCCTTGCATAACTCCATCTTCAATATTTTCATCATATTTGATCGCAACGCTAACGTCCATACAGAATGGTTTTGAGATAATGAATCTGATCCTGGTCTCTCTATATTGACGACGGAAAAATGGTCAAAAATTTCGATAGTCAATGATTTAACTATCAAAGAAAAATAGGTGTACAACCAACGATCTTATTTCCATATAGAAATTCGATCGATCGATCAACATTCAACATTTATCTTTTTTAATTCATTTTATCATTAACTTATTCATTTCCCATTTATATATATTCGTAAATTCTTATTTTCTAAATTTAGAAAATATACTTTATAAATCATTTGAAAACATCTCCATATTCACTCCCATTTCTTATATCCTATATTAGAAAAACATTTCTGATTCTTATTTGGAAACATTTCCAAAAACTCCTTTATTAGATTGAAACAGATGCTTAAATAAACATTGCTATACCGAATCAAATCATTTCTCTCATTAACTAAATTCACTTAACCAACCTTCACTATCGAAACTTAAACATTCCTTAGTTAGAAACGAAGTCAATCAAGTTAGGGTATAATTACCTCTCAGACCTTAACTGAACAACATTTCTAACTTCAAAGTAGACAAGTTCACCTTTAAACCTTTAACAAACTTCCTTACGTAACTCTCTTTCGAATAATTCTCTATTCGATAACTCTTTCCTTCGAATAAACTATATTTGATTAACTCTATTCCATTAACACTATTCGGTTAACTTTATTCGATTAACTATATTCTATTAACTCTATTTAATTAACTCTATTGGATTTACTCTAATCAATTAACTCTTATCAATTAACTCCTATCAACGTACTTCTTTCGAATAAACTATATTCGATTAACTCCTTTAACTCTATTCGAATAAACTATATTTGATATTCTCCTTTCGAATAACTAATATTCGATAACTCATTTCGAATAACTAATATTCGATAACTCATTTTGAATAATACATTTTGATTAACACATTTTGATTAATACATTTTGATTAACAATTTTGATTAACACATTTTGATTAATACATTTTGATTAACCCATTTTGATTAACTCCTATCGAATAACTAATATTCGATTAACTTATATTAGAATAACTATGACTGTTTCAACTTTATTTTGAATAGCTAATATTCCATTTAACTCCATTCGCTTGACTCTAGATCGCAGCGATCACAATGGTTACGCCTGATTCCCTCAGGAAACATCTGACCGCCGTAGGCTATCTGCAGCCCTTCGAATTACGCTAGCAGTCGTACGGAATGGCAATTCATCCTGAATAACTACGTTTGACTAATCCTGTCTCAAATAACTATATTCGATCAACTCTAATTGAATAACTAATATTCAATAAATCCTAATTCGATTAACTATGTTCAATTAACTCTATCTGGTTAACTCTATCTAATTAACTCTAACTGATTAACTCTAACTGGTTACCTCTAACTAGTTAACTCTAATCAATTACTCTAATTCGATTTACTTTAATCGATTACTCTAATTCGACTAACTCTTCGTCCATATTCAGTTTCAAATATCGATGTTGAAATCGATTCTTACTTCTCTATATAAGTCCTGAATTATATCTTTTATTTATCCAATGATAAATATTTTACTTGATTTATAAAATATTATTTATAAATTTATCTTCTCAATCTATCGGCCAGAATAGATTCTATTTAAAATATTTGCTTTAAATCCATATCATGTTGTACCCGTGTGCGAAGCACGGGTCTAAACCTTTCAAATGTAAGATTCTCCTTTTATACAATTCTAGTCACTTTACAAGTATTCCCTTTTATAATCTATTTATTTACAAAATAAATCCCTTTTTGATAAATCTGTTTATTTTATAAAATATTTTCTTTTTATAAAATCTATTGATTTTATAATCTAACTATTCCCTTTCCTATTTGTTTTACAAATATTTCCTCTTTCTATTCTATTTATTTTTCAAATAAATATTCCTTTTCAATTCTATTTGTAAATGGTTTACCAATATTTATTTTTCAATTCTATTCGTAAATTTTTTTACAAATATTTCCCTTCAATTTTATCTATTTGATTAACAAATAAATATCCATTTTTGATCTATTTATTTTCTAAATAAATATTTTCTTTTTATAAAATCTTTTGATTTCATAAATATTTCTTTTTCAATATAACATTGAAAATTTTCTTTTTTACATTCCAGTATTCCTTATGGTATTTAACATACCATAGAACGATGGTCGGTATCATTTAACCATACAAATTCAACAATAGATTTCATATCACATCATATGACACAATATATGAAAAACAGTAAAAATAAATGTTGAGGAATCCAGTCGGATTCCTCCGACCTGTTTACCTGCATCCACAGATGTTAATCAACATAAATAACACGAATATGAGATATTCTGATAAACAGAATCAATGTTCGATTAATAAATATCATTAACGATATTTTCAACCAATTAACTAGCAGTTCAACCAAACAGCCGACAAACAACAAACAATCATCATTTATAAATTCTAAAAATGTTTTATAAAAATATAATTTGAGTAGAGTTAATGAGATTTACTCACCTTGGACGGTTAATGTTAAATAACGATAACTGGTCATTGATTTGATTCAGGCGTTTAATTTTACCATAAATTCAAACGAGCTCCAATTCGCTCCCGGTCAGTTCCATGGTAGAGTCCTCGTCCATACGATCCTGTCGGATCTTGTTTCGCTGAATTTCGATAACGTATGATAAAGTTATCACTTATACAAGGTTCTATACATTTTTAACTAAAATAAAACTTTAAATTAATTTAGATGGGCCTCACTTCTTTTCCTCACCTTTACTCTGGCCCAAAACATTCAGGCCCGTTTCCCCCATGAACCCATACCCGCTCCCTTTTATTTCATCCCATTTGAAAAATCCTTCTTCCCCGATTCCTGATACTACCGTTTCTCCAAGCCAATACCGCTCCTTAGAACGCCCCGTCCCCCCTCATTCCTCCACCGACTTCAAAACCGCCTTCACCATTCAACTCTCCACCTCGAACTATTTCTCCCTATACTACTTCTACCCAGCTCGCACGCAAGTTCTGGAATCCGATTTCTAGGTTTCAACGTTGTACAACATGTAATGAGCGACATCAACACTCACGGAATCCATTCAAAGATGAAGATGAGGTGCTTTTCAGTCACACAGACCCAACTCTAGCCACGATCTTGTGAACTGGTGATCATAGCTTCACCAAAATCGAGCCCTAGGTGCTGCTATTGAATTTCGCTTCTCGAAGACTGGCGCCGCACCCTTCCAAATGGATATAAAATCAAAGAGATTTACACAGGGATTCCATATAAACTGGTTTCATGATTTATGTGATTTTATTTATATTTGTTTTTGATTTATTTTGTCTACCATTTTTTTTCTTTTGCTGTAAAAAGAACGGCGGAAAAATGTGTTGACCAGAGGATGTAGATTAGGGTTACAAGGTTAAGGGTATTCTATAGGATAGAAATAATATTTTTAAATTCGAATATTATATTTATTTTTAAGCAAACGATATATGTAATTATTGTTAAAAATTCCTATTATCACACATGATATCCAAAAATCATGAAAATTGGCAAGCAACTACAGTTTGACATTACGGTCCCAACGAAACTGGTTTCGTCGAATTCCGACTTCGTTTGCTCACACAGCGTATTTTTAAAGTCAAATTATCGACTGTTTTTCACATTAAAATCCCATGCAGCCACATACTGACTTCAAAAATCACGAAAATTGAAATCTAGCAATAATTTAATATTGCAGATCCAACAAAATTAGTTTCATCGAAAACGAAGGTCGTTTGCAAAATGGACTATTTTTAAAGCTTTAAATAATCCATTTAAATATATAAATATATTTAAAAATAATTAAATTTAATATTTATAAATAAATATTATCATATATATTCACAATAGAATCATACAGCTCCCAATGGATTTATAACTCGATATTTCAAAGTTCCCAGTTATACCGATATTCGATTTATATATAAAACCCTTTTATAATATAAATATATATTTACAAATATCAAAGGAATTCATAGCGAATTTTCTATAATTTGATTTGGTCAAAAATAAAAATCTACATAATGAAATCTCGATTTTTCTATTCCACTATAAAAATATACTTCACCAGCTCCGAACTTGTTTCACGGAAATCCGATTTAAAATGGGCCCTGTATATTCAATTGAAGCTCAAATCGCCAAATAGCGAACTACCGCGCCATTTGGAGCTCGATTTTAATTATAATATAATTATACGTTCAAACTTCATTTAAATAATATATTCGTTATTCGAATTCAATTCCAACTGAATTATATATATTTTGAATTGTCCAGTTCACATTATATTGTCAATTCACTATTTTCGACTATTTCATAATTAAATATATTATTTAATTATTATATTAATTAAATATTCACTATTATTTAATTCAACAACCATTTAAATCTCTAAATCATTATTTATATACAACAACAACAAAGCCATATATCCCAAACAAGTTGGGGTTGGCTAGATATGGAACCCAAAATTAAAATAAAATTAAAAATGATGATAATAATTTATATATATATATAAAGGGTTTAAAATAACCAAACAAATAATAATTCATCCGATAAGTTTTTTTTTAAAATAATAGTAATAACAAGTAAAAAGGTTCAATAAAAGTGAAATAAAATCTAAAATAGTAATAAAAAGTAAAAAGGTTCAGTAAACGTGAAATAAAGTCTTAAAAAAACAAAAAAAACCTAAGGTTCCGGTACATGGGTTGCCAATTTCCATGCACTCCTATCAACTACCAGCTCTTCCGATGAACTCCAGTTACTTAAATCTCTCTTTTTCATCTCCTCCCATGTCATTTTAGGTCGACCTCTACCTCTCTTTGGGCCTTCGGCGCAGCCTAGAATTCCAACGCGTACAGGTGCATCGTATGGTCTACGTTGGATATGTCCAAACCATCTCAAGCGGTATTGGATTAACTTCTCTTCAATAGGTGCAACTTCAAGTTTTTCCCGAATATCCTCATTTCTAATCCGATCTCGTCTGGTATGCCCACAGCTCCAACGCAGCATCCGCATCTCTGCTACGCTTGTCATTTGGATGTGTTGCCTCTTAGTAGGCAAACATTCTGCACCATATAACATTGCATGCCTGATTGTTGTCCTATAGAACTTTCCTTTAAGCTTTTGAGGAATCTTCCGATCACAGGGAATGCCAGATGCTAGTTGGCATTTGTAACACCCCACCTCCATTAAGGTCACTCACAAAGGGAATGTCTTAACTTTGGTGGAGCGTTTTAGTAGACAGAACAGAAATTTACAAGACAGATAAATAATACAAGAGAAACTATAACTTTATTACAGCAGAAAAAAGAAATCAGTTTGGTTACATCTTTACCAAAAACTCAAGTACATAAATATCAGTCTTGTTCAGAAAATCATCAGAGTACAAAACTGTAAAATCATAATCCCCACAGAAGCTGCCATAAGGAGTCAAGCCATACTTTAAGCACTCTAAGTACTTCAAGCAGAAGAAATCCGGATCAAGCTAAAGTATTCCCTCCTTGGAAAACCTTAGGGGGGAAATGGAAGAAAAAGGGGCGAAAACAAGCAAGGTCAGACATAAAGTTTGGCAAGTCCAGTGACTTTTAGCATATGAACAGATAATAATAATTATGACATGAAAACAAGCTGGATAAGAGATAACAGTGAAAAGAGCAGCAGATGTACGTAGGTTAAACAGAAGAAACAGAATAATATTACTTTTCACTTCCACAAATACTAGTATAACAGGATTGGGTGTCACCCCAATGTCTAAACAGAAACGGAAACAGAATAATTTCCACAGAAGAGAATGCTAGTAATGGGCCTTTACCACCCCAACAGAAACAGATAGAGACAGAATTCTAATAATGGGCTTTTACCACCCGAACAGAAACAGACAGAAACAAAATGCTAATAATGGGCCTTTACCACCCGAACAGAAAGTACAGAAACAGATTAATCCCTAGGGAAACAGAATGTAGAATTAGGTGTACACTAGTAAATGGGCCTTTACCACCCGAACAGACGGTACCACGCAGAAACAGACAGGTGTTACCACCCAATAGAAACAGACGGTACCAACAGAAACAGACAGAACTAAGTGTACCCTAAAACCCTACCCCAAGCGATCGGCTCCCTAATACATAAATACCCTGTGTCGGCCCCACAGTAGGGCGTATCACTCCCTAAAGTGACAACCAATTGGCACAGACCTATTTACAGATGTCATGGCGTCTTACATTCTCAGAGGCAGACCGGGATCCATGCACGCACATGACCCAGTTGGAACGCACCATCAACACCCCTCGCCATTATCAGAATGAACCGCTTATAATTAGTTTAGTAAGCGTGCCCGGACCCTACCTGCTGTTGGGTCAAAGTTTGATACCAGAAAGGGTTACTGACTAATATGGGTCCCAAACAACAGATGACACAAGTAATTTCCCTCCTAACCTTGTGTCCCCAGACTAACAGATTTTAGATTAACTTGTTTACAAGTTCAGACATATAGAGTTCAGATCAACTAGTTCACAGATCAGACAAGTTTCAGACTAACGGATCAGATATATGGATTTAAGAGATTTACAGATTTGTCTAACTTTGTAATTGGACCTACAGATTCACGAAATGGGTTTGTTAAATTCATTAGTCCAATTGGTTTAACCCTACCCACCCAACACGTTTTAGACATCATATTTATCTCAGATTTGTATCAATTAAAAATTAACGCGCAGACCTCTCACATTAGACTGACAGTTTGCGGCCACTGGTTAGGCCGGTTGGTTTCGGGAAGGTTTCTGCCGCAAACTGAGTCTAACCTCGGGTTTCAAGCACATTATGTCTAACTTCTCACATTAGAACCTATTGTTTGTGGCTACTGGATGTGCTGGGCGGTTCCGGGCAGGATTACGCCGCAAACTCATTCTAACCTCGAGTTAGCCATGTTTCATGTTTAGTCAATGCATTCATCCACAGACTGTGCTAATATCAGACTAATCATGCTAATTTAACAAATTAACTTCTGTACGAGTTACAACAGATTATTCGATGTTCTATTAACAATTTTTGCTCAATTTTAAATCGAGCCTACATATTTACATACTTCAAATTTCAGCATTTCAGTTCCAACAGATTAAGCCATTCAACAGACTAAACAGATAACAGATCTTGCAGATTAGGCGATTTAGCAGGTCTAGCAGATAAGGCAATTTTAACATAATTAGCAGATTAGGCAATTCAATCTAATTAGCAGTTTTGGCAATATAAAAGAACTAGCGGATTAGGCAATATAACAAATTTAATCATTCATTAAAGTTTCATTGACATATCTTGCCTAATTATAAATTTAGCCTAAACTTCCATGCCCAAATCAAGGTCATAATTCATAATAAAAAATATGCCCCAAATTTTAGCCTTAATATTCCCATTTACAGTTCATGTCAAAACTAGATTTAATATTCTAGTTTACCATTTATGTCCAGGACTAATACACATGTAAATCATTCTCTATTATAGCCAATTCAGATTATGCCAACATATTTTCTATGCCAAATTAACTTAATTAAGCTACGCCCAATCCCCGTATAACATATTTCCACAAGTTCTCTAAATACTCATGAAATGGCCCTAGCAAAAGGAATAGGGGATAAGCACAAGAAAGAATAAGCATGCAATAATGAACCAAATACAATGATAATGGCCCCTCTAGGCTCGATGTACATAACAGTGAATGGGAATAAACTAGCAAAGTTACATACCAAATATGAGATCTAACATCATTAAGGGAATAGGCATAAGAAACTAACTACAATAGTTATAGGCAACTAACCACAATAGTCATGGGTGACTAATTACAATAGTTTCTTATTCAATGTCATAGGCAATAGTCTCATAGTCATGAATCATAGTCATAGGCAATAGTCTCATAGGCGTGAATTATAGTCATAGGAAATAGTCTCATAGGCAACAGTTTCATGTCCTATTATGCATTATTCATTATTTATCCCAAAATTTAGCGTTCATGCGTTAATCTATTATGAGATTCGGCACAGGCTCGTAGTAGCCTGGCTATAGAACAGAAAGAAGAAAGAGGTACAGAATAGTCACAGAAAAACAGATCTGACAGATAAGAATATACATTACCTCATATTCAGATTTATAATCATGCCACAACAATAATTAAAGTTTATATCGAAAAATAACTGTACTTGCCTTTCGTGGTTTTAAGAAAGGATAATAAACTGTTGTTGATGCAGAAATATTGAATTACTCCTATTTAATTGTTGTTGTAGCTCTAAACTTTGATTTGAGATTTGATTTAGCTTTTAATTCTGTTCATGTTGGAAGAAGATGCATCAGTCCAAGTTTTGATTCCAGCCGAGTAGCGACGCCATTTTTATTTTTAATTAGAACAGAGGCAGAATATAGACAGAGTGAAATTGTGTAGAGAAAATGAGGCTAGGGGGGCTGTTTATATGGGATTAGACGGACGAATCTAGACAGAAAACGAAATAAGATACATCAGAATGAACCAGGTCAAAAACTGGGTTTCGGGAGCAGGTCGACCCCCAGGTCAACTCCCCAGTCGACCTGGTCATGGGGAGGTCGACACCCCAGTCGACTCCCCAGTCGACCTGGTTGGGAGGGGTCGACTCCCCAGTCGACCTGGGTATATGGGCGGGAATTTTCCTGCCAGACTTCTCTGGGTTTGAATTTCGAATTTCTGGCTTTATTTTCGAGATGTTTTATTTTATTTAAATTCTTGAAACTTAGGAGGGTCATAACTTGGTCATACGGACTCCGTTTTTCGAAAACTCAGACTCGTTTTCAAAGACAAACGCAATGGCGCAACTTGTTTCCCTTGATTCTTATTTAAAAAATTAATTATTCTCTGATTTGTTACTTATACGTTCACAGAAAATACGGGGTGTTGCATTCTCCCCTCCTTAAAGGATTTCGTCCCCGAAATCTTCAAGTTAAGAAGAATGTGTCCTACCATCCAGTCATCCATCTACTCAACCATCATCCACAAGCATCCATTGTCCTTAGAAAACTTCTAATGTTGTATGAACATATGCAAAAGTGTGTGTATATGTTCCTTATCTAATGCAAAGATCAGGTGGTCCACTAATTCAGCTGACCTCATTAATGCGAACTATGTCAGTGTCATGAGTCCAACATGTATGCAATTTTCCTATTTGATACATATTATTCTTATATGAGTGACAACCATTCATTCATATGCAACATCCATGTGATGAGTCAATCATTTTGCATCCACAGAAATTGAAAATGCTCACACATCCATATGCAGTATGAGAGTGTTTTCGAGCCGATCTAGTGCCTAGTGTATGTATATGCATCCACGAGCAACCACTAGCTACTACTTGCATTAACTTGCAACCATCAAACATAACATGTCTCAAACACATGTTTACATCCGTAGGATTCCTATCTATAGGTCAAAGACTCGATCGATAGAATACAGTCGAGTGATGGGAGCGAGTACAGATAAACAAAAAACTTGGTTTCCATTAGACCTTGGTTGAGAGACAAATTCCCCTAAGTATCAACCACGAAGACCGAAATCAACATCAGATTGACACCCAGAGGATTACCCTCTTTAGACAATGTCAAAACTGGAAATCTCAACCTTATCAGAAATATTCAGATATTTACAGATTACCGGTATAGATCAGATTACTAAATGTTTCTTAGGAAACTAAGCATGATAAAAACCCAGAATGTATGTGTCATAGTCAACTTAACGCTCAACACAGATACCTAACTTACCATGCTTAGATGAGTCATAACCCTTATGGGTCTGAGTCTACAGCGGAATCAGAAACGGTACGAGTATTCAAGTGCAGAGTATCGATTACAGAATCGAAATGCCAGAATTAGAAAAGAGTTTTAACTCAAAAATCAGATAAAGAAATTAAACCTCCTACATAAAGTTTTCCTATTTCTATCCTATCCACTAGCCTCGAGAGTGTTCTCCTGCCTTCCAGAAGTTGGTCCTGCCCTCTGCCCTTGCCCTCGTTTCTTCGGACAGTCCCTAGTGAAGTGCCCCATCTCACCACAGTTGAAGCAAGTGCCCTTTCTTTTTCTGCAATCCTTGTTCAGATGAGTCGAGCTTCCACAAGTAAAGCACTTTTTCTCCTTCTTATCTTCAGACTTTTCACCCTTCTTTTGTGTTTCCTTTTTGGGCCATGCTTTCTTGTTCTGTGGTTCTTCCTTCTTTGCCACTTTCTTGTCGTTGTCTTCCTCATGCAGTAGTGTCATATCCACCAATCTCTCGTAAGTCGCTCCCATGGGTACATGGGTCATGGCTACGCTGTGCAGTGGCTCGTTCAATCCTTTAACAAAGCGGAGAGCCTTTTTATGCTGGGTGTTGACTAAATCTAGTCTGAACCTAGCCAGTTGGTTGAACTGGTTGACGTATTCCTTGACCGTCATACTTCCTTGCTTAAAAGATAAGAACTTTTCCAGTTGTAGACTTCGTTCAGTTTGCGAGAGGAATTTCGTCTTAAACCTTGTTCTGAAATCCATCCATGTTTCAACCGGCCTCTCGGCGTTAGTGACTTTCCACCAATAGGAAGCTTCATCCTTGAGCAACCATACCGCCAATTGTACCTTCTGCCTATCGTCCACCTCGAAAATAATGAACAAATCCTCAGTTTCTTTGAGCCAGTTCCTCGCTTCTACGAATGATTCAGTTCCCTTGAAATCCTTTCCACCCATGGCCCTAAAATCTTTACAGATCTTTGAAAAAGCAATTGCACGAGGAGGGGGCGGAGGAGGAGGAATCACTGCACCTAGAGGAGGAATATCTACTGGGCCTGCATCGTTGGCCCTAGCCTCTAAGTACCTCATGAACCAGCCAGGTATTGGCACGCCCTCTGGAAAGTTAAGATTCCCAGACATGCTGGAATGAAAGAAAAAGATTTAAAACGGAGAACTGAAAAGATAGATATATGGCTTTTTGGGGATAATGTTTCTAAAAAATAAGCTTTACTTTTGAAAATACTACCTTTTTAAAACCTATTTGAAAACAGTTTTCAAAACTTTTTATCAAATCTGGTAACCTTCAGCTCTGATACCAAGTGTAACACCCCACCTCCATTAAGGTCACTCACAAAGGGAATGCCTTAACTTTGGTGGAACATTTTAGTAGACAGAACAGAAATTTACAAGATAGATAAACAATACTAGAGAAATTATAACTTTATTATAGCGGAAAACAGAAATCAGTTGGTTACATCTTTACCAAAAACTCAAGTACATAAATATCAGTCTTGTTCAGAAAATCATCAGAGTACAAAACTTTAAAATCATAATCCCCACAGAAGCTGCCATAAGGAGTCAAGCCATACTTTACGCACTCTAAGTACTTCAAGCAGAAGAAATCCGGATCAAGCTAAAGTATTCCCTCCTTGGAAAACCTGGGGGGAAACCGAAGAAAAAGGGGCGAAAACAAGCAAAGTCAGACATAAAGTCTGGCAAGTCCAGTGACTTTCAGCATATGAACAGATAATAATAATTATGACATGAAAATAAGTTGGATAAGTGATAATAGTGACAAGAGCAGTAGATGTACGTAGGTTAAACAGAAGAAACAGAATAATATTACTTTTCACTTCTCTGCACTAATACTAGTATAACAGGATTGGGTGTCACCACAATGTCTAAACTGAAGCAGAAACAGGAACAGAATAATTTCCACATAAGAGAATGCTAATGATGGGCCTTTACCACCCCCGATAGAAACAGATAGAAACAGAATGCTAATAATGGACTTTGGCTTTTACCACCCGAACAGAAACAGACAGAAACAAAATGCTAATAATGGGCCTTTACCACCCGAACAGAAAGTACAGAAATAGAAACAGATTAATCCCTACGGAAACGGAATGTAGAATTAGGTGTACACTAGTAAATGGGCCTTTACCACCCGAGTAGACGGTACCACGCAGAAACAGACAGGTGTTACCACCCAATAGAAACAGACGGTACCAACAGAAACAGACAGAACTAAGTGTACCCTAAAACCCTACCCCAAGCGATCGGCTCCCTAATACATAAATACCCTGTGTCGGCCCCACGGTAGGGTATATCACTCCCTAAAGTGACAACGAATTGGCACAAACCTATTTATAGATGTCACGGCGTCTTATATCCTCAGAGGCAGACTGGGATCCATGCTCGCACATGACCCGGTTGGAACGCACCATCAACACCCCTTGTCATTATCAGAATGAACCGCTTATAATTATTTCAGTAAGCGTGCCCAGACCCTACCTACTGTTGGGTCAAAGTTTGATACCAGAAAGGGTTACTGACTAATATGGGTCCCAAACAACAGATGACACAAGTAATTTCCCTCCTAACCTTGTGTCCCCAGACTAAAAGATTTCAGATTAACTTGTTTACAAGTTCAGACATACAGAGTTCAGATCAACTAGTTCACAGATCAGACAAGTTTCAGACTAACGGATCAGATATACGGATTTAATAGATTTACAGATTTGTCTAACTTTGTAATTGGGCCTACAGATTCACGAAACGGGTTTGTTAAATTCATTAGTCCAATTGGTTTAACCCTACCCACGCAACACGTTTTAGACATCATAGTTATCTCAGATTTGTATCAATTAAAAATTAACGCTCAGACCTCTCACATTAGACTGACAGTTTGCGGCCACTGGTTAGGCTGGTTGGTTCCGGGCAGGTCTCTGCCGCAAACTGAGTCTAACCTCGGGTTTCAAGCACATTATAACTAACTTCTCACATTAGAACCTATTGTTTGCGGCCACTGGATGTGCCGGGTGGTTCCGGGCAGGATTACGCCGCAAACTCATTCTAACCTCGAGTTAGCCATGTTTCATGTTTAGCCAATGCATTCATTCACAGACTGTGCTAATATCAGACTAATCATGCTAATTTAACAAATTAACTTCTATACGAGTTGCAGCAGATTATTCGAGGTTCTATTAACAAGTTTTGCTCAATTTTAAATCGAGCCTACAGATTTACATACTTCAAATTTCAGCATTTCAGTTCCAACAGATTACGCCATTCAACAGACTAAACAGATAACAGATCTTGCAGATTAGGCGATTTAGCAGGTCTAGCAGATAAAGCAATTTTAACATAATAGGCAGATTAGGCAATTCAATCTAATTAGCAGTTTATGCAATATAACAGAACTAGCTGATTAGGCAATATAACAGATTTAATCATTCCTTAAAGTTTCATTGACATATCTTGCCTAATTATAAATTTAGCCTAAACTTACGTGCCCAAATCAAGGTCATAATTCATAATACAATATATGCCCCAAATTTTAGCCTTAATATTCCCATTTACAGTTCATGTCAAAACTAGATTTAATATTCTAGTTTACCATTTATGTCCAGGACTAATACACATGTAAATCATTCTCTATTATAGCCAATTCAGATTATGCCAACATATTTGCTATGCCAAATTAACTTAATTAAGCTACGCCCAATCCCCGTATAACATGTTTCTACAAGTTCTCTAAATATTCATGAAATGGCCCTAGCAAAAGGAATAGGGGATAAGCACAAGAAAGAATAAGCATGCAATAATGGACCAAATACAATGATAATGGCCCCTCTAGGCTCGATGTACATAACAGTGAATGGGAATAAACTAGCAAAGTTACATACTAAATATGAGATCTAACATGATTAAGGGAATAGGCATAAGAAACTAACTACAATAGTTATAGGCAACTAACCACAATAGTCATGGGTGACTAATTACAATAGTTTCTTATTCAATGTCATAGGAAATAGTCTCATAGTCATGAATCATAGTCATAGGCAATAGTCTCATAGGCGTGAATTATAGTCATAGGCAATAGTCTCATAGGCAACAGTTTCATGTCCAATTATGCATTATTCATTATTTGTCCCAACATTTAGCGTTCGTGCGTTAATCTATTATGAGATTCGGCGCAGGCTCGTAGTAGCCTGGCTATAGAACAGAAAGAAGAAAGAGGTACAGAATAGTCACAGAAAAACAGATCTGACAGATAAGAATATAAATAACCTCAGATTCAAATTTATAATCATGCCACAACCATAATTAAAGTTTATATCAGAAAATAACTGTACTTGCCTTTCGTGGTTTTAAGAAAGGATAATAAACTGTTGTTGATGCAGAAATGTTGAATTACTCCTCTTTAATTGTTGTTGTAGCTCTAAACTTTGATTTGAGATTTGATTTAGCTTTTAATTCTATTCATGTTGGAAGAAGATGCATCATTCCAAGTTTTGATTCCAGCAGAGTAGCGAAGCCATTTTTATTTTTAATTAGAACAAAGGCAGAATATAGATAGAGTGAAACTGTGTAGAGAAAATGAGGCTAGGGGGCTGTTTATATAGGATTAGGCGGACGAATCTAGACAGAAAACGAGACCGGATACATCAGAATGAACCAGGTTCAAAAACTGGGTTTCGGGAGCAGGTCGACCCCCAGGTCGACTCCCCAGTCGACCTGGTCATGGGGAGGTCGACACCCCAGTCGACTCCCCAGTCGACCTGGTTGGGGGGGTCGACTCCCCAGTCGACCTAGGTATATGGGCGGTAATTTTCCCGCCAGCCTTCTCTGGTTTTGAATTTTGAATTTCTAGCTTTATTTTTGAGCTGTTTTATTTTATTTAAATTCCTAAAACTTCGGAGGGTCATAACTTGGTCATACAGACTCCGTTTTTCGAAAACTCGGACTCGTTTTCAAGCAGAATTTCGAGACGAACGCAATGGAGCAACCCGTTTCCCTTGATTCTTATTTTAAAATTTAATTATTCTCTGATTTGTTACTTATACGTTCACTGAAAATACGGGGTGTTACATCATTTCACCCATCCTGCTTGAATTCTAAAACTAACATCCTTATCAATCTCTCCATCAAACTGCAACATACATCCTAAGTATCGAAACGATTCCTTCTTGGGTACTACTCTACCGGCCAGGGTAACATCTCCGTCATCTGACCTGACACTGCTAAACTCACACTTCATATACTATGTTTTAGTTCTGCTAAGCCTGAAACCCTTTGATTCCAAGGTCTCCCTCCACAACTCCAGTTGTCGATTAACCCCTATTCTACTTACATCAATCAACACAACATCATCGGCAAAGAGCATACACTAGGTGTAATGACCTGAAAATCAAGTCCAATTTGAGCTGACCAAATAGCACAAGTCCAACCCCAAATTGCACTGGAAATTCAAGAAATTAATAAAAAGAAGATAGAGGGTGAGGATAGATAAGATAGAACTAATAGAAAAGAAGAAGAAAAAGAACAAAATATCAGAGTAACACGAATCTCACAGCGGAACAAACAACATATAATAGATAAATATCCTTGAAATAAAATCAGTATATGTTTACAATAACATTATCAGAGTACACACTTACAACACAGCGGAAATAACTATAGTTATATAATCCTGAAGCCTCCTGCTCCAAGCGCTTCCAGTATATCTGTAAATTCCTGACTACTTGACTGCCCGTACAAAATTGGGCACCCAATAGTTTAGGGAAAACAAAACAAAATAAACTCCGAGTTAGTCATGGTACTGGTATGAGTAAAACAGTTTAAAACAGATTGAGCCATTAAACGATATCTCATATGACCACGCCGTATGACGGAACGGGTTTTTCCCTTATGAGAATCCAAAATATCTTTATATCAAAAACCTTTTTATATTATAATAATGTCTATCAACCACAATATAATAATCATCTAGCAGAAACGCTTTCATCTCACGTTCTACATATATAGTATACAATCAAAACCGCAAGCACGTATTGGGTAATGGTTTTCCAACTATGACAAGGTATGGAACCACCTTCCGATCAGTGTACTCTAGGATAGATACACTGGAGTTCAACAAGAACATCTTGCAACTCAGCCACACATGACCAACCACTCATTTCGCTTGAGTGTATCGAATGTATATCACCAACGGTTGGGATCAGCAACCGTTTCCCGTATATATATATATGGGACAACATTGATAGATTAAAGAAGCAAATGAATATTCTCTAGATATGTGATTATACACCCTACTTCGGAGCGACTGACTTAGCCATGCTGCCTGCCCGACTTTTGTCATTTACCGGATGTGAGGCTAGAAGCAAAGCTTATCTTTTACATGTCACATCTTCATTCACTTTGAATGTCACATCGTCATACCTTCCAAAACACAAATTGACTTATCCAAAAATATCACGGGTATAAAGCTAAGAGAAACGAATTCCTCCGCCACCAAACGTGAATTTGAAGAGATCAACTTGCGCGATCTATAAGATATACTCTATCAGACATTCTTCCATACAGGTCGTCCTGGGACTGGACAAACCAAAGGCACTATTCTGTAAACAGGATAGCCCTTGCATAACTCCGTCTTCAATTATCTTTGACATATATGATTCGCAACGCTTACGCCAATACAGAGTGGTTCTTCGGATAATAATCCAACCGGTCTCTCCATATTAACAACGTTAAAATGGTCAAAACTTTGATAGTCTGTGATTTAACTATCAAAGAAAAACACGTGTGCAAACAACGATATTATTTCCAGATGGAAATTACATCGATCAATCATCATTTAACATATATATATATATATATATATATATATATATTCACATTTCCTTATTTTCTATGTTTAGAAAATATATATTATTAACACTGGAAAACATTTCCATTGTTTATTTACATATCACTATCATTTCACAACTATCAGTCCCTGACTGTAAACTAGTAGGAGAACAATTCTCTAAGTATAAACCCCGAAGGCCGAAACCAACATCAGATCGACACTCAGAAAACTATTCAACTTAACTAATCTCTAGTCAGTTTCTAATCTTGTTTAACTCTATTTCGATTAACTCTAATTGAATAACTCTATTTGTTTAACTCCTATTTGAATAACAAATATTGAATTTAACTCCATTCACTTGACTCTAGATCGCAGTGATCACAATGGTTACGCCTGACTCCCTCAGGAAACATCCGACCGCCGTAGGCTATCTGCAGCCCTGCTGTAACGACACGCATTTCGCCCGGCCTTAATCGATCGCAAAATCGACCAAGACCGTTCAAAATTCACATACGTTAACTTTGGGAATACAACACATCAGAACAATAACAGCAGACTTTTATTACATCCTGATAATATAACATCAGAGTACAGAATATATCAGAGTACATCGAAATTAAAATATAGCGGAAGGAAAATTTACAATAAATTAAATACAGTGCAGCGGAAATAAAATAACTAAGTCAGCGGAAGGCTTCAAATGTTCTGGACACAGCTTTAAGCTTCAATCCAGGATCCTGCTAAAGAGGTAAACCTGTAGACAAACTGCTCGACTGCCCGTGTGGAGAAGAGGGCACCCGAGTTTGCAAAAAGGTGGAAACAAACAATGGGTCAGTCGTGGGACTGGTGTGAGAATTCTTAACTAATAAATCACTATTAATAGGTCAAATCCAAATACCACGCCGCTAATACGGAACGGGTTTACTCTAATGGATTGCCGTGCATAACTTAAAGTAAATCGTAAAACAACGCAATGCTTTTTAGAAAAATGAAATCACCATAAGACTCAGGTCCCATCACACAATGCAACGCACACCAGAGGATAGAGTTTTACCTTATGGTGATCAAACATGATAAATACGGCAAATACGAGTTTGATATTATTATTAGTGTGTATATGTTTTAAAAACAATTTCAATCATAATGTATCAATCCTAGGAAGCATAGGTACCATATGCTATGCCTCCGTACTAGTAATACAATCAAAACCGAATGGCGCGTATTTGAAATTGGTTTCCATCATGAGTCAAGGCTAGGGAGGAGCTCCTTACCGATTCGAGACACTCTAGCTAATGCCTCAGGATTACCCGCAGTTAACCCTTGGAAATGGCAGGGCCGGTCCTCAAATACAGCTTAGAGGATTGGCAATTCCTAAGCACACGTTCCCCGGTCCTATAGGACCTATCCGAGGCGCCTCATTCCATCATCCACATAAGTAAAATGTCAGGGCTGGTAGGTCACTGACACCACTCTAGCTAGAAAGAAACATGCTGCTCTCCCTGCGTTCCCTTCTCCCGTTTTAGACTCCGCCGGTGTGTGAGGCTCGTGAAGTCACGTCATACACAAAGCTATACCTAAACAGGTTATGCTTTGATCATCCCACAAGGCCTGTTTTCAACAAAGCCTTGATCATATGCATCTTAGCATGCCACATCATCATCCCATATCACACTACCAATCCTTTGCCGAAATATATGAACGGGTGTTAAGCAAGAGAATAAATTCTCCACCACCAAACATCCCTACATTCGACCGAAGATTAATAACATGATATATAATAGAGTACGATGTCAGACACACAATCCATTTATAAGCTTATGCACTGGGTCTGCGCGAAAGCCAAATCCGTTCAATCAACATGTTCGTTCGGACGACGACCATGACCTTGACTTGGGAGCAAATCAATTCAAAGTCTCAATCGCTGTCCTCTTGAGGGGAAGAGTTACGGTCTTCATTAGTCGTCTTCTTCTTCAATTCTCATCGTCGTTTGATTATTTGGAATGAGATTAACTCGGTCTTCCCAAATAATCTTCGTATATATATGTAAATATATTGAAAACTCTTCCTTATCGTTATTTCTAATTTATAACGATTATTTCCTATTTTATTTAATTAAAAATAATTAAATCTTTAATCAACGACGATTCAGGTCAATGGAGATTTTGGCGCTGTTTTCAACTAATTTTGATTTTCACATATCTCAAAATCTAACCGTTGGATTTTGACGTATTATATATCGTTGGAAAGATCTTTCCAAGACGGTCCTAGCGGTTTCAGTTTCGGGAAAATCCGACGGTCGGATCTTCTTGTATAGTCATTTAAAGATAAAATTTTAAAACGCGAACTACCGCGCTCGATTCGTTTAATTTTAATTATATTTATATATAAATATATAAACATAAACCGTTTAACTCTTTATTCTAATGAATACTCTAATTCTTTACCCTTTCATCCCTTTATATACAGGAAAATGTAAATCATACTTGAATGATGAATTCTTCCTTTTTAATTCCTTTAATTTCTTTTAATTTACGGTAAAATGTAAATTATATTTCCTCGTCCAATTCCTTTTAATTCCATTCTTACATGAAAAATGTAATTTATAATTCATCGTTCTTAATTACATATAAAAATATAAATTTTATTTACAATGTAAATCCTACTTTTTATTCACATTATAAAAATGTAATCTTTGTTTACAATGTAAATCCTTACATTCATTTCATAGAATAAAATGAAATTTCACTCATGCGGGTTAAATTCATTCATAATTTACATAATAATATGTAATTTATGTCATACGATGAAAATTCATTCATAAATTACATGTAAAAATGTAATTTATTTCACACAGTCTAAATTCATTCATAAATAACATGTAAAAAAAAATATTATTTATTTCATACAATGTAAATTCATTCATACATAACATATCACGCTCTTATTTTATTTACATTGAATAAAATGTAAACCTGTACCTACGGTTAAATTCATTTATATCAACATTGAAAATAATGTTAACGCTATCCTACAGTTAAATTCTCTTTTTTTTTTTACATTAAGAATGATGTAAATCAATCCTACTGTTAATTCTCCTCTTTTATTTATTTGCATTATATGAAACAATGTAATTTTCCTACGAAGTAATTCACTTAATATTAACATGAAAAATAAATGTTAATACCTATAGTTAATTCTCTTTTATGTTAACATTATAAAATAATGTTAATACCTATGGTCAATTCCCTTTTATGTTGACATTATAAAATAATGTTAATACAATTGTGAAAATTTCCATTAAACCTACATTAATAATAATGTAGAACTTTTTCCTACTTTGAAAATTCCAATTATCTTTACATTAATGATCATGTAAACTTTTCCTACTTTATATTTACAAATAAAAATGTAGATTTTGTCATACAGTGAATTCCTATTTTATTTACATATAAAAAATGTAAATCTTGCCATATAGTAAATTCCTATTTTGTTTACATATAAGAATGTAAATTTTACAATGTAAACATAACTTCTAATTCTCATTGTGAAAATATAATTTTTAACCACAATGTTCCTACAATGTATTTTCTCTTTAATTACATTACGAAATAATGTAAAATGTACATACAGTGAAATTACCTTTATATTAGCATTAAAATTATGTTCATTCTCTACGGTTAAATTCACTATTTAATTTACATTGTCAATAATGTAAATTCCTACATGCGGTGAAATTACTCCTTATTAACATTAAATAAAATGTTAATTTTGACTTATGTGATAATGTTCATACATGCGGTTAAATTCCTACCTTATTTTACAAATAGAAAGTAAATCTTATCATACAGTGAAAATGCCAACTTACTTTTACAAATAAAAGTGTACATCTTATCATGTGGTGAAAATACCCTAATATTAACATTATAAATAAATGTTAATGCCAATTTCTCTTACAATGTAAATTTCTCTTTTTATACATACATTAATAAAAGTGTGTTAATACATACGGTGCAATCTTCTTTTTAATCAATATCAAAAATAATGTTAAACAATCTTTTCTTTTTATATAACATTAAAATAATGTTAATAAATCATATGGTCCATTCTCTTTTAATATTTACATTAGAATAATGTAAATCAATCTTTCCTTTTCATATACATTTATAAATAATGTACATTTTTCTTACGAGGTAAATTATCTTTTGTTTAACGTTATAAATAATGTTAATCTTACATACGGTTCAATTACTTTTTATTAACATTAAAAATAATGTTAAATTTACATAGGGTTCAATTCCTTTTTATTAACATTAAAAATAATGTTAAATTTACATACAGTTCAATTCCTTTTTATTAACATTAAAAATAATGTTAAATTTACATACGGTTCAATTCCTTTTTATTAACATTAAAAATAATGTTAAATTTACATACGGTTCAATTCCTTTTTATTAACATTAAAAATAATGTTAAATTTACATACGGTTCAATTCCTTTTTATTAATATTAAAAATAATGTTAAATTTACATACAATGCATTTTCTATTTATTATCATTAAAAATAATGATAAATTTACATACAATGCATTTTCTATTTATTATCATTAAAAATAAATGTTAATTTAACATACGATACATTCTCTTTTTATTAACATTGAAAATAAACGCTAATTTAACTTATACCATATAAATTTAATCTTTATATTAAAATGCAAATTCAATCTTCTGGTACAATGTAAATTTCCACTCTTCTTATTACATTAACAAGAATGATATTTTCCTACGATGAAAATTATCTTATTTTTAACATTAAAAATAATGTTAATCAATCATACGGTGAATTCTTTTAAATAACATTAAAATAATGTTAAACAATCATGCGGTATCCTTCTTTTTAAATTAACATTTAAAATATAAATGTCCATGGGTCACACGATGTAAATCTTCTAACATTAACATTAAACAAAAATGCCAATTATTCATACGATGTAAATCTTCTAATTTAACATTAAACAAAAATGCCAATTATTCATACGATGTAAATCTTTTAATTTAACATTAAACAAAAATGCCAATTATTCATACGATGTAAATCTTCTAATTTAACATTAAACAAAAATGCCAATTATTCATACGATGTAAATCTTTTAATTTAACATTAAACAAAAATGCCAATTATTCATACGATGTAAATCTTTTAATTTAACATTAAACAAAAATGCCAATTATTCATACGATGTAAATCTTTTAATTTAACATTAAACAAAAATGCCAATTATTCATACGATGTAAATCTTTGTTTTGGAATTGATAAGTTAAATCAATCCAATCCTAACACAAGGGATAACATACAAATGGTGACCATTATATTCTCTTTTACTTTACACTGAAAATTGAATCAATGTAATTTCAACCCAAAGCGATAACATGTGATAGCGATAATCAATTTCTTTGATGATAAATTAAATCAATACAAAATGATAACATGGCAGTGATAACATGACATCAAAAGGGATACATCCTAACTACTCAATCATAGAACAAAGCATCACAAACATATCTGAATCATTCATCGTACTGGAATAGTTTAATTTTATTAAATTTTAAATAAAAGAACTCTCACCTTGTTTGGATAGAATTATAATAAATCCAAGAAATGTTCAGAATGTTCCAGTCAATCACAGAAGGTCCTAATCGTCGTCACGGTTCTAACGGTTCTGAAATTTTCAGAATCGAAGTTCATATGCATTAGTTATCAATGTTTTAAACATACTGGTTTTTAACAACTGCTGCAGTCACGCTTAAAAGCGTCGCAATTTCTGAAATAGAAATTACCTTTGAATTTTCAGTTTTGTTCAGAATTTCAAATCCGGATTTCTCAGCCTGTAGTTGATCGTTTTGGTCGCCGTTTGTTGGACAAGGACCGGCTTGGAGAGGGCTTTGATCGGCCAGAGGAGGGTGGCGTTCGGCGGCTTCAGGCGGGGCCCACGGCGGTGCGACTGGCGGCCGTTTGGAGGGACGGGGCGGCTTCGATAGGCAACGGGGAGGGGCGAGACTTGTCGGAGATCGAAGAGCTCGGGAAGAGCTTCGATATGAGTGCTAGTTTGCTGATTATCGTTAAGAAATGAAAGAGAATTTGGAGTTCAAAGTTTGGAGCTGATAATGGGTTCGGCGGCGTGAAATAGAACGAGGAGGAAGAAGTATACGGACCGTATACAGGCGTATTTATACCAGTATTTTAGGGTTTTATTTATTTAATTATTTATTTAATTAATTCTAGAAATTACTGTTTTCACATACGATCTCCAAACGAAGCTCAACGACTGTCGAACCTAATGTTTTGACGTCTTCTGAACACGATGGCGCTATCCCCGAAGTCCAATTCTGAAGTTATACGCATGTTTCTTTTATTTTTAAAATAAATCCTTTATTTTCAATTCAACGTAAATATAATTTTGCCGGGGCCACATACGAAGTCGGAAAAATCCGGAAAAATTATTTTTGGCTTTCTTATGACGATACGATCACAACAAAATTTGTTTCGTTCAATTCTGAGACTTTTTGAAAAATGGCTATTTTCAAGGCCAGTATAGTTAATATTAAAAATACATTTTTGAACAAATATTTTTCGAAACTCGAAATATATAAGTGTTTACTGTTTTTCAATGCAGAAACATCATTTCGAACTCAATGGAAGTAGTTTCGAGTCGAAATTCCTTTATATGCAAAAAGTAGCATTTTTGACCTATGCAAATTACTTAGCGACCTTTCTAAAAATTGAATTGGCCATAACTTTTGATTTCCGCTTTGAAATTTCGATTTTTCGGATCCGTTGGAAAGATATTTTTAAATAGATTCTAGTATTTTTGGTTTCACTAAAATCCGTTAAATTTTGCGTCCTGTACGGTCAGTCAAAGTTCAAGTTTGACTTTTCAAACTACCGCGCTATTTCTAACTCTTTTTATAATTAAAATTAAATTATTCATTCTAACTTCGATTTGAACCAAATTTGTGATCATTATTATTTAAAATAGATTATTTTAAATAACTAAACTCATTAAAATTGCTTAAAATAAATTTTAAATTGGCCCCAAAATTCAGGGTCGTTACACCTGCGAATTATGCTAGGAGTCGTGCTAAATGGTAATTTATCCTAAATAACTATGTCTGATTAACTCCTTCGAATAAACTATATTGGATTTGACTTCTATTTGATAACTCTAATCGACTAACACTTTTCTATCTCGTTAATTTCCTTTTTATAAATCCTATTTATTTTCCCAAATAAATATTCCTTTATTCTATTTATTTTCTAAATAAATGTTTCCTTTATACTTTTATTTATTTCTTAAATAAATGTTCTCCTTTATAAAATCCTATGATTTTATAAATACTTTATTTTCAAAATATTTCCTTTTCTAAAATCGATTGATTTTATAAAAATTCCTTTATTCTGTTTACATCCCAGGACTCTTATGATATTTAAAATAGCAAACCACAATGATCGATATCATTTAAACACACATAATCAAACAGATTATATATCACATCATATATTACAATATATGAACAGAACAATATCATAAATATTGAGGAGTCTAGTTGGACCCCTACAACCTGTTCCCCTGCATCACAGATGTTAAACAACACATATATAAAATATTCTGATAAAAAAAAATCAATATTCGATTAACGATTTATATATATATATATATATATATATATATATATATATCGTTATCTATGATTTCAATCAATACACAAACAACACAATCAATAGTTAACACACAGCAATCAGTCATCATTAATCAGTTCTAAATATACGTTATAAAAATAAAACTGTTCAGAGTTGGTGAGTTTTACTCACATTTGCAGTTCATCGTTAAAGAACGATAAACTGATATTTAATTTGAATCAAACAATTTATTTCACCATAAATTCATACGAGCCCCAATCCACTCCTAGTCAGTTCCATGGTGTAGCCACCGTCCATATGGCCCCAACGGATCCGACCGTTCATGATTCTGATATCGTATGGTAAAGATATTAAGTCTACAAGTTTATACCATATTTAAATTAAAATAAACTTCAATTTAAAATCTATTGGGCTTAACTCCTTTGCTTGGCCCATCCTCTTCCACGTACAAGCCCACCCGAACTGTTTCTTCCCTAAATACCAACTTGAACCCGTCGCTCCTCTTCACGGTGATATTTCCAGTTCCTGGATCCTTTACTCCATCGAAATTTCAAAAACAAACATTGCCATAACCATCATCTCCCACTCCTAAATCATCTCAACACCAACATACCACTCTCCTCCACTCGCTGGTCCCTCCTGCATCGCAACGTCGACTGACGCCATCACAGTCATTGACGGGAATCAAAACCGAACACCACTAAATGCTTAAGGGAGGCGCAGTTTGTACTGTCAAACCCAAATCCGAACTCAGTTTGCCGACAAATGCTTCAACCTCCTCGTTTCCTCAACCCTAGCAACCCCTGTTGCAAATATCGAACACCCAGGTAGCCGTCGAGTTGCCCAAAAATGGTTTTGAAACTGAAGAGAATCTTCTTGTGGTTCATAAATATATACGAATTGATTTATGGCATTTGATTTCATTTGTTTTGGATTTTCTTTGTTGCGTTTTCTTTGCTTGAGGATGAAAAACACTGACGGCTCAGTTTTGACAAAGGAAGAATTGGAAATTAGGTTTTAAGGGTAAGGTGTGGTGTATTTATAAGGCCCACAAATATCTAGATATTTTACTTAGATATTTATTTTAGTCAAACGCTCTTTTTTCTGTCTTCTAAAAATTCCTATGACCACCTATGATATCACAAAATCACAAAAATGGGCATGAAGCTAGAGTTTGAAATTACGGTCCCAACGAATCTGGTTTCGTCGAATTCCGACTTCGTTCGCTCACACAGCGTATTTTTAAACGTCGAAATACTAACTGTTTTTCACTTTAAAAATCCGTACGGCCACACAGTGACGCTAAAAATCACGGAACTTAGAATCTAGCAATAATTTGACATTGCCGATCCAACAAAATTAGTTTCATCGAATTCCAACTTCGTTTGCAAAAGTGGCTATTTTTAAAGCCCTAAATAGCCTATTTAAACATATAAATATATTTAAATTTAATTAAATTTAATATTTAAAATTAAATATTATCGTCTATATTCACAGTGGAATACCATACAGCTCAGAATAAATCCTATATGTATCTCTAACTCGATATTTCACCAACAGAGTTATATTGATATTTAATTTATATTTTAAATTCCTTCAAAAATATAATTAAATCGTTATGGTTAGGGCGCTGCATTTCTGAGAATTTGATTTGGACATAACTCAAAATCTACACGACGAAATCTCGATTTTTCTCTTCCACTAGAAAGATATACTCCACCAGCTCCACTCGTTTCTTATTTCACAAAAATCCGATTTAAAACGAACCCTGTATACTCAGTTGAAGTTCAAATCGCCAAATAGCGAACTGCCGCGCCATTTCGTGCTCTATTTTAATTATATTATAATTCTACGTTCAAACTGACGTCGATTGAATATATTCGTCAATATAATTCAACTCTAAGCTGAATTAAATCTAAAGGACGACCCCGTTCACAGAATATTGTGATTTCTAATATTTTTTTCTGAATTAAATATATTATTTAATTATTTAATTAAAATAATTATTCCATATTATTTAATTAAACCTCTATTTAATTCACTATATCACTATTTATATAATTAAATAAATTAATTGTAATACCTCTGACAATGCGGGTCATTACATTCTTCCCCACTTAAAATAATTTCGTCCTCGAAATTGCTAAGTTAGAGGACGACCCTATATATTGGAATTCCTAAGATTTGTTTACCCTTATTTCTGATTTCAACTGAACCAATTAATGTCGATTAAAATATTTATTTATTCCAACTAACTAAAATTTTCAAAAATCCTGAAAATTTTCTAACTCTTTAAATTTTCGAAAAATTTCGCCATAACATCCTTTGTATAGCCGTATCGGTAAAACCACAACTCGCCTCTCTAGGCCTTCTCCAACCCAAAAGAAAATCAAACAGCCAAGCGGCTTGCTAATTCGGCTGATAAATCTCATGCTTATATCAAATATAAACTTGTACCTTTTTTTGTCGGGCATATCAACTCTATCACTTTCACCTGCTGTCAATTCAGCATATACCAATGTCATTCCAACTTGATCTCAAATCAATTTATCTTTAACACAACCATTCGCTTATACCTAAGTCGAATTTTATTTCAAACTCAAGCACTATTCTTGATTTCCAAACCATAACTCACTAACCCAATATACTTCCAGATTATCTCTAATCAAGTCTAATTCCACTTGACATCGATCTATTTCAATACGATTTTCACTTAACTAGCCTTTAATTCCATCTCAATTTTATTGGATTTTACAAATTTTATTTTAATTTGTTTTTATCTTAAACAGCCTTTACCTGGGAGTTTCAAATAGCTTGGTTTTTCCTAAAAATCAAATATCCTTTCCTGGAATTTCAAACCGACTTGTTTTTCTCAAAACAATTCAAAAACAAAATCTTTGGTAGTAATCAGTCACTTAGAAACTCGAAAATCACACCGATGATGCTGCGCAGTCAACATCGGAGTTACTTTCCAGCGACCGTAGTGAGTTCAATACTATACCACTTCAAAACCATTTCTTAAACATTTCCACTTTGAAATATATTTCAAATACCATTCACAAGGTTTAAACCAATTTAAAATCTCCCAGGATTTTAAAATTCTCTTATACTTAATCCAAATTTGTTAACAAACACCTTTCTAAATCTCCAAGGTTTAAATTTCAAATTCTGATTTAAATTCTGATTCAATCCATATGATTTCACGTATTTCACTTATATGAATTCTGATTGGTTATATATAACCATTTCACATGTTATAATCTTACTCGATTATAATCACAACCTATATATGATAATATATCACATATCCATACTGTGTCTGTCCATCGTATTCAAGTGTTTATTTACTCCTACCGATACAGTGGATCAAACTGATCGACCAGAACTCATAAACAACTTAGCCAATGAATCTCCATAATATAAAACCATTTTTATATCATATACAAATACACACTCGTATATATACACTCAAACTCAATCTAGGGTATTACTAACCCTATCTCTACTGAGTCACGCCACAGAGCCAAGGTAATTCTTAACCTTAAGTTCTGATACCAACTGTAATGACCCGAAAATCCGGTCCAATTTGAGCTGACCAAATAACACAGGTCAACCCCAAATTGCACTGGAAATTCAAGAAATTAATAGAAAGAAGATAGAGGGTGAGGATAGATAAGATAGAACAAATAGAAAAGAAGAAGAAGAAGAACACAATATCAGAGTAACACGAATCTCACCGCAGAACGAACAACATATAATAGATAACATATCCTTGAAATAAAACTAGTATATGTTTACAATAACATTATCAGAGTACACACTTACAACACAGCGGAAATAACTATAGCTATATAATCCTGAAGCCTCCTGCTCCAAGCTCTTCCAATATATCTGTAAATTACTGACTACTTGACTGCCCGTACAAAATTGGGCACCCAAGAGTTCAGGGAAAACAAAACAAAATAAACTCCGGGTCAGTCATGGGACTGGTTGAGTAAAACAGTTTAAAACAGATTGAGCCATTAAACGATATCTCATAAGACCACGCCGTATAACGGAACGGGTTTTTCCCTTATGAGAATCCAAAATATCTTTATATCAAAAACCTTTTGATATTATAATAATGTATATCAACCACAATATAATAATCATTTAGCAGAAACGCTTTCATCTCACGTTCTACATATATAGTATACAATCAAAACCGCAAGCACGTATTGGGTAATGGTTTTCCAACTATGACAAGGTAAAGAACCACCTTCCGATCAATGTACTCTAGGAACGATACACTGGAGTTCAAGAAGAACATCATTCAACTCAGCTACACATGACCGACCACTCATTTCGCTTGAGTGTATCGAATGTATATAACCAACGGTTTGGATCAGCAACCGTTTCCCATATATATATATATATATATATATATATATATATATATATATATATGGGACAGCATTGATGATTATACACCCTACTTCGGAGCGACCGACTTAGCCATGTTGCCTGCCCGACTTCTGTCATTTACCGGATGTGAGGCTAGAAGCTACGCTTATCTTTTACATGTCACATCTTCATTCACTTTGAATGTCACATCGTCATACCTTCCAAATCACAAATTGACTTATCCAAAAATATCACGGGTATAAAGCTAAGAGAAACGAATTCCTCAGCCACCAAACATGAATACGTTTGAAGAGATCAACTTACGCGATCTATTAGATATGCTCTGTCGGACATTCTTCCATATAGGTCGTCCTGGGACTGGACAAATCGAAGGCACTATTCTGTAAACAGGATAGCCCTTGCATAATTCCGTCTTCAATTATCTTTGGCATATATGATTCGCAACGCTTATGCCAATACAGAGTGGTTCTTCGGATAATAATCCAACCGGTCTCTCCATATTAACAATGTTAAAATGGTCAAAACTTTGATAGTCTGTGATTTAACTATCAAAGAAAAACACGTGTGCAAACAACGATATTATTTCCAGATGGAAATTACATCGATCAATCATCATTTAACATATATATATATTCACATTTCCTTATTTTCTATGCTTTGAAAATATATATTATTAACACTGGAAAACATTTCCATTGTTTATTTACATATCATTATCATTTCACAACTATCAGTCCCTGACTGTAAACTAGTAGGAGAACAATTCTCTAAGTATAAACCCCAAAGGCCGAAACCAACATCAGATCGATACTCAGAAAACATTCAACTTAACTAATCTCTAGTCAGTTTCTAATCTTGTTTCACTCTATTTCGATTAACTCTAATTGAATAACTCTATTTGTTTAACTCCTATTTGAATAACAAATATTGAATTTAACTCCAATCACTTGACTCTAGATCGCAGCGATCACAATGGTTACGCCTGATTCCCTCAGGAAACATCCGACCGCCGTAGGCTATCTGCAGCCCTGCGAATTACGCTAGCAGTCGTGCTAAATGGTAATTTATCCTAAATAACTATGTCTGATTAACTCCTTCGAATAAACTATATTGGATTTGACTTCTATTTGATAGTCTAATCGACTAACTCTTTTCTATCTCGTTAATTTCCTTTTTATAAATCCTATTTATTTTCCCAAATAAATATTCATTTATTCTATTTATTTTCTAAATAAATGTTTCCTTTATACTTCTATTTATTTCCTAAATTAATGTTGTCCTTTGTAAAATCCTATGATTTTATAAATACTTTATTTTCAAAATATTTCCTTTTCTAAAATCGATTGATTTTTTAAAAATTCCTTTATTCTATTTACATCCCAGGGTCTCTTATGATATTTAAAATAGCAAACCACGATAATCGATATCATTTAAACACACATAATCAAACAGATTATATATCACATCGTATATTACAATATATGAACAGAACAGTATCATAAATATTGAGGAGTCCAGTTGGACCCCTCCAACCTATTCCCCTGCATCACAGATGTTTAACAACACATATATAAAATATTATGATAAAACAGAATCAATATTCGATTAATGATTTATATATATATATATATATATATATATCGTTATCTATGATTTCAATCAATACACAAACAACTCAATCAATAGTTAACACACAGCAATCAGTCATCATTTATCAGTTCTAAATATACGTTATAAAAATAAAACTGTTCAGAGTTGATGAGTTTTACTCACATTTGCAGTTCATCGTTAAAGAACGATAAACTGATATTTGATTTGAATCAAACAATTTATTTCGCCATAAATTCATACGAGCCCCAATCCACTCATAGTCAGTTCCATGGTGTAGCCACCGTCCATACGGTCCCAACAGTTCCGACCGTTCATGATTTTGATATCATATGGTAAAGATATTAAGTCTACAAGTTTATACCATATTTAAATTAAAATAAACTTGAATTTAAAATCTATTGGGCTTAACTCCTTTGCTTGGCCCATCCTCTTCCACTACAAGCCCACCCGAACTGTTTCTTCCCCAAATACCAACTCGAACCCGTCGCTTCTCTTCCCGGTGATATTTCCAGTTCCTGGATCCTTTACTCCATCGAAATTTCAAAAACAAACATTGCCATAACCATCAACTCCCACTCCTAAATCATCTCAACACCAACATACCACTCTCCTCCACTCACTGGTCCCTTCTGGATCGCAACGTCGACTGACCCCATCACAGTCATCGACAGGAATCAAAACCGAACACCACTAAATGCTTAAGGGAGGCGCGGTTTTTACTGACAAACACAAATCCGAACTCAGTTTTTCCAACAAATGCTTCAACCTCCTCGTTTCCTCAACCCTAGCAACCCCTGTTGCAAATCTCGAACACCAAGGTAGCCGTCGAGTTGCCCAAAAATGGTTTTGAAACTGAAGAGAATCTTCTTGCGGTTCCATAAATATATATGAATTGATTTATGGCATTTGATTTCATTTGTTTTGGATTTTCTTTGTTGCGTTTTCTTTGCTTGAGGATGAAAAACACTGATGGCTCAGTTTTGACAAAGGAAGAATTGGAAATTAGGTTTTAAGGGTAAGGTGTGGTGTATTTATAAGGCCCACAAATATCTAGATATTTTACTTGGATATTTATTTTAGTCAAACGCTCTTTTTACTATCTTCTTAAAATTCCTGTGACTACCTATGATACCCAAAAATCACGAAAATGGGCATGCAGCTAGAGTTTGGTATTACGGTCCCAATGAATCTGGTTTCGTCGAATTCCGACTTTGTTCGCTCACACATCGTATTTTTAAACGTCGAAATACTAACTGTTTTTCACTTTAAAAATCCGTACGGCCACACAGTGACTCTAAAAATCACGGAACTTAGAATCTAGCAATAATTTGACATTGCGGATCCAACAAAATTAGTTTCGTCGAATTCCGACTTCGTTTGCCAAAGTGGCTATTTTTAAAGCCCTAAATAGCCTATCTAAATATATAAATATATTTAAATATAATTAAATTTAATATTTAAAATTAAATATTATCGTCTATATTCACAGTGGAATACCATACAGCTCAGAATAAATCCTATATGTATCTCTAACTCGATATTTCACCAACAGAGTTATATTGATATTTAATTTATATTTTAAAATCCTTTAAAAATATAATTAAATCGTTATGGTCAGGGCACTGCATTTCTGAGAATTTGATTTGGACATAACTCAAAATCTACACGACGAAATCTCGATTTTTCTCTTCCACTAGAAAGATATACTCCACCAGCTCCACACGTTTCGTGTTTCACAGAAATTCGATTTAAAACGAACCATGTATATTCAGTTGAAGTTCAAATCGCCAAATAGCGAACTGCCGCGCCATTTCGAGCCCTATTTTAATTATATTATAATTCTACGTTCAAACTGACGTCGATTGAATATATTCGTCAATATAATTCAACTCTAAGCTGAATTAAATCTAAGGGACGACCCCGTTCACAGAATATTGTGATTTCCAATAATTTTTATTATTTCTGAATTAAATATATTATTTAATTAAAATAATTATTCCATATTATTTAATTAAACCTCTATTTAATTCACTATATCACTATTTATATAATTAAATAAATTAATTATAATACCTCTGACAATGCGGATCATTACACCAGGGAATCTCCCTTTGTATATTTTTGTGATTTCATCCATCACTAATGCAAAAATATAGGGGCTCAAAGCTGAACCTTTATGTAACCCTATGTTAATTGGAAAGTCTCTGGTCTCACTATCGCATGCCCTAACACTAGTCACAACCCCCTCGTACATATCCTTAATAAGGGTAATATATTTTGATGGCACTCTCTTCCTTTCTAACGCCCACCACATAACCCTCCTCGACACTCTGTCATAAGCTTTCTCCAAGTCAATAAAAACCATGTGGAGATCTTTCTTGTGCTCTCTGTATCTCTCCATAAGTTGTCTAACCAAGAAAATCTCCTCAGTGGTTGACCTTCCAGGCATAAAACCAAATTAATTCCTAGAGAAACTTGTCAACCTCCTCAAATGCTGCTCGCAAATTCTCTCCCAAAGCTTCATTGTATGACTCATAAGCTTAATTCCTCTATAGTTCGTGCAACTTTGAATATCTCCTTTATTCTTGAAGATTGGAACTAAAATGCTTCTCCTCCACTCATCTGGCATTTTGTTTGATTTGAAAATATTATTGAACAACTTAGTCAGCCATCTTATCCCTGCATCTCCAAAGCATCTCCACACCTCAACAGGAATGTCATCAGGCCCTACCGACTTGCCTGATTTCATACGTTTCAACGCCCCCTTTACCTCAGCTTCTTGAAATCTCCGCACAAAATGTCTATTGGTGCTGTCGGCTAAGTCTTCCAACTCGATCGAAGAGCTATCACTTTCTTCGTTGAAAATCTTATCAAAGTATTCTCTCCACCTATTCTTTATCTCATCGTCCTTCACCAAAAGTTTATCATTCTCATCCTTAATGCATTTAACCTGATTGAAGTCCCTTGTCCTCCTCTCGCGTAGCCTAGCTATTCTATAAACGTCCTTTTCACCCTCCTTTGTACTTAGCCTTTGATATAAATCTTCGTACGCTCGTCCCCTTGCTTCACTCACTACTCTCTTTGCAGTCTTCTTTTCCACTTTGTACTTGTGCATGTTCTCTTCGCTTCTATGATGGTACACGCATTTGTAGCATTCCTTCTTCTCTTTGATAGCCTTTTGCACCTCGTCATTCCACCACCACGAATCCTTGGGTTCTCGCTTGCTTCCTCTTGTTATCCCAAATACCTCAGTGGCGACTCTCCGAATGCAAGTTGCCATCGCATTCCATATGACATTTGCTTCTCCTTCCACATTCCAATCCCCTTCTCCCATCACTCTATCTTTAAACACCCGTGAAGCATCTCCTTTGAGTGTCCCCCATTTCGTCCTGCTAATCTTCGCTCTCTTATCCTTCACCACCGGAAGACGAAACACGCATACCAAGAGCTGGTGTTGTGAGACTACACATTCTCCAGGTATGACCTTGCAATCAACACAATCTCGTTTACTATCTCTTCTAGTTAGAACAAAGTCAATCTGGCTAGCCTGTTGGCCATTACTGAAGGTGATCAGATGTGATTTCCTCTTTCTAAAGAAGGTATTAGCAATCATGAGATCAAAAGAGAGAGCGAAATTCAAAATATCTTCACCCTCTTGGTTCCTACCGCCAAATCCAAAACCACCATGCACTCGCTCAAAACCCCCGCTAGATGAGCCAACATGGCCATTGAAGTCTCCTCCTATAAAACGTTTCTCGCTACTATGCACATTCCTAACTATGACATCCAAGTCTTCCCAGAACTTCCTTTTGGCTTCTTCACTTAGACTTACTTGTGGGGCATATGCGCTAATGACATTCAAAACTGCCTGACCAACTACTAGCTTAACTAGGATGAACCTATCCCCTCATCTTCAGACGTCAACCACATTGTTCAGAAGGTTCTTGTCAATCAATATGCCTACCCCGTTCTTGTTACGTACTTCTCCCGTGTACCACAATTTGAAGCTAGTGTTCTCCACCTCCTTCACCTTCTGACCCACCCATTTAGTCTCTTGAACGCACAAGATGTTAACCCGTCTCATAATCATAGTATCCACTATCTCTCTTAATTTTCCTGTTAAGGACCCTACATTCTAACTACCTAACCGAACCCTACTATCGTCGACCATCTTCCTTGCCCCTCGCATCCACCGAGAAAAATGCGAGGACCCTTGATCACTTATCACTACACCGGGGCGTCGGTGTAGCGGGCCATTAAGAGAATGGCGGCCCAGCCCTTGTATATTTAACACCATATCCGAGCCTTGATATAGCACGTCGCTAAGAGGGTTACGCCCCCAACGATATACCATAAGGTTCCATATCCATAAGAGAAGCTAAGTTTTTACGTTGGCTCACCAAGCCTATCACAACCCTCCTCCTTTACCCTGGCTTGGGACAGGCTGCATAGAAAACTACACAGGCGGAGATAAATACGGGTCGTAAAAATACAGGTTGTTACACATAGTGTATAAAACAACTTCAAATATAAATGTATCAATCCTAGACAGCATGGGTACCATATATCATGTCGCCAATACTAGGCTCTACAATCAAAACCGCAAATGTCACGTATCGGAAGTTGGATTTCCATCTGTGAACCAAGGCAAGGGATCGTCCTTACCGCTTTGAGATGCTCTAGCCCGTGTCTCAGGATTAAAACGCGTCGACCCTTGGATCATCAGGGCCGGTCCGCACGGAGTTGATTAAAATGCCTGAACACTGCATTTCCCCGCCCGATGGGGCGTAAATCTAGTCTGTATGAAGATCATCCATCGGCTCTGTAGAGACCGAAATAATCAAGGCGCCTCGCTATCCATCATCCACATAAGTAAAACGTCACGGCTTGCAAATCTATGACACCACTCCTAACTAGAAGGAAACGCATGTCCTCCCTGATGTCCTCTTCCATTTCTGGTTCACACCGGGGTGCGAGGCTCGTGAATCAACGCTACACAAAGCTATGCTATATTAAAGTCATGCTTTGATCATCAACCACAAGCCTTTGCTTTTCAACAGAAGCCCTGATCATTTGCATCTCAGCATGCCAGACAGGCAATTCACGCTATGCAACCAATGTCTATCAATCACACAGAATGAAATCCGATGTCAGACACACATCCATTTACAAGTTTTTTCTGGCTCTGAATGAAACCGGAGGCACCTTATTCCTCGTCCCGTATGTCCAATATAGGAGAGAGGTCCTCGCATATCCGGTCGATCTCCAAGTACGTCTGGACGATCACCACTTATTACCTTGTTTTGGGTGTACCACCCAATCAAGACATCAGTAATCATCCAAACGATGTGAAGACCTCTGGTCTTCAACCACCATCTTCATCCTCGACATATCGTCGAATCAGTTATTCAGAATGGGATATACCCGGTCTTTCCGAATAACTCGCGTATATAATAAACAAGTGTTATAAAAACACAACATATGCCTCATTCCAATTCAGAATATTCTTTTATTCAAATATTCTTTTACTTTGGGAAAGGTTCCCATTAATTTTATCAAAGATAAATTCTTTAAATTCATTCTTTAATCTTCCTTTGGATATCAATTCAAACCACTTTAAGCTTTTCCAAACTAGTCGGGATTAGTGCATCTTATCAAAGTAATCATTTGTTTGAATTTCCCAATCCTAATCTATTCACCCCATGAAGTAAAACTGGTAATACTTCATATCTAACACCACGGTGTTATCAGTAAAATTAATTACCACTTCACGTTCAAATTTAATTAAAGATTTAACTAACGCTTAGAGCAGAACTGGTGATAATCCATTCTCGATCATTTCTTGGATTTGATAATTTTAGTTATCAAATTTACCTTTCAATCTATTTAAAGATTCATTAAAATTCTAATTCAGTTTTAATTTCCAAAAATCGTTACTTAATGATTATTCACAATTAAGAAATTAATCTTATCTTTAACTAGGTTAAAGAACTAATGTAATTTAAAACACAACTCACGATAAACACAAAATCACATTTCATTAACAATGGAAACTTCATGGAACATAAATCAATATATATAATCGATATGAACTTCCAAATCCAACCGATAATATAAATGGAATAACAGCCCAGCCTTTTTAAATTCCATATATATAACAGTCTTCCTCTACGAAGTTCACTTCGATTATTACCAAATCTAATTCCATTCAATTCCAATTTAATATGTTAAATTGGAAAACTTTACTTTGAAAAAACTAGTATTATTTAAGTTTTATATCATCAATGATTTCAGCACATCTAAATTTTAAAAATACAATAGCAAAACAAAGTAGCTGGTCTCAGCTAGCTTAAGCTTACTGTTAACAATAAGCTTAAGCCTGCTGCACAAGCTTGTAACAACAAGCTTGCAGTCAACAGACCTCGTGACCAACAAGCTTGCTGTAAAGTTTCAATATTAAAAAAAATCAAATTATGTTCTGAAGCAAAAGAACTTTGTTTCAATACATCCTTGCAATTTTACCAGTCATGTTCTAGATGCCATCCATCAATATTTAAAATCAATCATCCATAGTTATTGTTAACAGTTGAGTAATGATATGATGTGTATATTTAAGCCAATTCCCTAAAGAAAAAAAACAAATCTTTTAAGCAAACATTGAATGCTTACTATAAAACCTAGAACAATTCAAATTATTAGAAAAAATTCTCTAAATTGCCAGAAAGAATCAATGATTATCAAAAAAGAAAAATAGCTAAATCATACAAAAAGGGATAAAATCATTGTACATCATGTTTGCAATGCAATAAAAAAACAAAAAGGGTATTAAATATATCAGATATATCTAAGAAATACTACGGCAAGGTTACTACTGAAGACACAGAGAAGTTATTAGACTCGACAATATTTAATACTCTTGTTACCATAGATCTGGAAATAGATTCCTGAATAACCAAAGCTGCCACCGCCATAGTTTCAATGCTCAGCACCCCAATAGAGCAGCTGCTAGCAAAAAACAGTTCTCGAATGACTCTAGTTTCATATCTCTGGAAGCTTGTTCGGTTTATCAATCACTACACGATGTCAAGTTGAGAGAAGGAATAGTTAATTTAGATGATACAGGTTGTTTCACGAACTCGATATAGGCGATAGGCGAATATAGCTATGAGAATTTGGATGAGCGGAAGAAAAAAACTGAAAAAGGGCTGGAGAAATAAAAATTATAAGCCGCCATGATTTAATTTCTTTTGGTTAGGGTTATGAAATAGGGACAAAAAAGCATGTGGCAGTTATGATATCTGCAGCATTATCTTAGTTTGGGTATCGGGTCGGATCCCGTTTTCTAATGTACTAGCTAATTCATTCATTTTTGTTTTACACGTTAGTTTTTTTTTCGTTTTTGTTTTACATGTTAAAAAGTAAATAGTTTGCAACTTGTAACAGCCTGATGACGGCAATTAACCAAAAAGAATCAAAACAAAAAAATGATTCATAACTTTTTCGCAAAGAAGAATCACACATATATAATCATAAATTATTAAGTATATATTATAATTTGACATTATTAATCTTAATTATAAGCAATAGTTTATTTATTAATAATTAATTATAATGAAATTTTAATTATTAACTACAATTTATAAATTACTTATTAATGATCATTACTAAATAATTAATAATTTGTGTTTAATCCTTTAAATACTAGTCAAATTTTATGAAGTTTCTTTATTTTTTTCATATGATTGGTACGAATGAACATTAGTTATTTCAAGTTATTATAGAAACTATATTTTTAAATAGTTATATTTAAAAAATAGTAATTGTTAAATGTTATTTCTTAATTATTAATATTTCTTATTAATTAAGGTCTATTATTTATTTTTCTTCATTATTGATAATTAATTATTAATTTTTTAATAGTCATATTTCATTTATAATTAATTGAAATTAATGATTAAATACTAAAATCATTTCACAAGTATAAAAAATTTATTATTGAATATTAGTCTTGATTATTATGTAATTGTTAATAATTAATTATTTAAGAGTAATTATTAATTAATAACTATTAAATATTACTTATAAATTAAGTACTCAATGTCGATCATTAATCAGTAATTACTAATAAGTAACTAAAGGGGAGGAATTTAGGGCTACATTAGTATACGTCAAACAATTATTTTAATTATACAATTTCAAGTCCTAATAGAGGCGCTTTAGACGTAGGAGATATATGTTAGCCCATGTAATACATCTGAGTTGCCTCATAAGTATAAGAGACTATTATTAGCCTATGTAATAAACAATTAATTTAAAATTCATAATCAATAGTTATATATTATTATTTATGAATCATTTCATAAAGTTTTAAATTTTACTTCTCAACTATGAATATTCCTTATTAATTATGAATTGCTAAGCCTTGCCAAAAAAATATGAATTACTATATAACATTCTTATTTATTGATTATTAGTAATATTTTAATAGTAGTTATCTATTATAGATTATTTAAAACCAATTATTAAATACTAAGTATCACTTCATAAGTATTAAATTTTACTATCAGTTGTTAAATACTAGATATTTGTTTAATTATTATATAATACATAATAATTAATTATTTAACATTAATTATTAGCTAATAATTTTTATTATTAAGTATCACTTCTAATTATTAAATATTAGAATATTGAATTTTAAACATTAATTATTGATTATTTAATGTTAAATATTAAATATAATTAATAAACATTAACTATAATTCGTTAATTATCAATAATTATCAATGATTAACTATAATATCGTAAATATAAAAATAATTATTGATTACATATAACAATTAGCACTTGTAAATTATTTATTTATAATCATTAACGATAATAAATTATAAGTAATGATAATGTTGGTTCTTTTTATGGTTACTCATGTATGCATTTGCTTCGAATCAAAACAATTATAGTTGCTTTAATTCTTGAGGAATCAGCGTGAATAACACTATTTGTTTCGGTGCATTTGCCTTAGTTCCAATGGAACCAATGCGAATAAAATTATTTACTTCAGTTGTAAGGACAACTTAAGCAAATAACAGTATTTCTTCGATGCATATGCTTCAATTGTTAATACAACCGAAGTAAATAATGTTTTTTGCTTCGTTTGTCAACACAACTGAAGTGAATAACACTATTTACTTCATCTATGTACTTAGGTTGCTAATAGAACTGAAATAAATGATAGCATTTGCTTCGGTTGTGAGTACAACTGTAGCAAATGAGGCAATGCAACATGTATATTTTGTAGTAGTGGTATAATCATGGAATCCAATATTGAAATATTCTGAAGATTATTTCCATTCAAATACTTTCCAATTCATACATTCGAAATTCTGGTTATATCAAAACCGTATACTTCCTTTCAGTTCTTTACTCAAGTTGATAAACGGCTTATTCAGACAAAAATATCTTTTTTCTTTGCAAAAGTGGAATATTTCATCCAAAAATCTTTCCAAATAATTTATTATGATTTAATATTTTTTTTTCTATTTTTGATCATTTAAAAACAGGCCCTTTCAGTTAAATGACGTTTCAGGTCATTTAGCTACACTAGCATTGTTTTTATTCAAATTTGAATTAAACATTTCACAAAATCTAACTGTTAGATTTTAAATCTCATATATTCATTTGAAAGATCTTTTTGATTCAAACCCAACGGTTCCGGTTTTAGGAGAACCCGACGGTCAGATCTTCCGTTATGTCAATTCAAAGTCAATGGTTGAAATTCGCGAACGGTCGTTGCGTGACATGTTCTATTCAAACCATTTAAATATATGTAATATATTTCGTCGATTTCCATTCAAAGCATATGTTATAAACCGTTTATAAATTCATTTTAAAATGATTTCAACTTCCATTTCAATTTTAAATCAAAATTGAACAATCTATATTATTATAATATTTTCAACATATCATATTTTAAAATCAAATCTTTTCAATATTCATTATAAAATGAATAAAATGGGCAGAAAAATCCGTTCGACTTAAAATGGCATACATCTACTTAACTTGGCTTTATATATTTCAATGTTTTTGTGTCCATCCAAAATCGGGCATCAAAATCATATTTTGATTCTTCACCGGATATTTTATTAAAATATTCGTTATTTCCGAATTGGAATGTGACTCAGCCAAATACCATATAATGTTGATTATATGGATTTCATACATTGCATGTATTAAAAAATAGTGATAAACAACTATTAAACATTCCATGCACATCCAAAGTGCATTTTACAACTGTTTAAGCATTAAATAATGAAATAGCGCTTACAGTGGTCTATCAATCGGTTGATGTACAATTAAATATATGGGAGATGTGTAAATTAATTATCATCCGAAGACCCGTGTGGGGTTTTAAACCAACATCCAATGATTATTGTTTGCATACTTGGGCGATGTGTAAAATTATCATCCCAATACCCGCGTGGGGTTTACATCACAGTCCATGTGAACATATCTACATATTTGGGAGATGGGTAGGTAAATTGTCGTCCTAAAATAAGTTATAATATAAACGTATTATCTATCAACACTTATAATCACAGTTTAATAATTATAACATTTAAACTGTAAACATCCCTTAATCACCAAACAAATATTGCAATCACAGGCAATCAATATATATTCATCTATAAAAGTAAATAACTATACAAATAATTTGAGTGAGAGAGTTCTCACATTGATCTGTTTCTAAAATTGTTAAATAACGATTGTTTTAATAATTATCAAAAATCCAATAGCTTCTGTTTTTGTTTTGGTTTGTTCCATTGCATAGATCTCGAATTTACGATTCCAATGCATCTCCATTTGCTGAATTCTGACATCGTTTGCAAAAGTTATTAACGGTATAAGTTTTTACATAAATTTATTTTATTAAATTATGTTAATCCCCTTTCTATTAATTAATTATATCATTAAGGGTTAACTAACTCTTTTTCTTCTTTGTCGGCATTCATAAACCGCAAAGCCATTTCATCGACTTGGAAAACCTGCGCACACCAATCGAGATGGCCAATACCCGATTTGAAAACGCCATGCTCTCCCCCCACGCCATACCTCCCTGCGCCTGGAGAAGTGGCCAACTCAAGGTTCCATTCGTGCCTGAAATGGCTGCAAACATGCGAGTTTAAGCAGCAATTTTGAGTGCTTCAGGCCATGAAAATCGATCTCCACCGTTCATAAGGTAGATCTCATGATGCTCTCGAACGTTGCTTTTGAAAGTTTGGTCTGATTCGTGACGGATCAAAGAGAATTTGGAGGAGAAGTATCGAAGGATTCTGGACGTTGGTTAAGAAAATGTCGGCACTTTTTTGGGTTGACCACGGGTGGAAGGGAATAGGGTTTGACCAGGGCTTGGGTATATATACATATTTAAATAATAATATTTAATACGTAAATTACTTATTCTATTCCACAGTCTCCAAACGAATCCCAATGAATGTCTCCCTTAACCAATTTCCCCTGTTTCGGACAGAATGGAATATGTTTCGTAAGCCAGTTCAACTGTTTTTATCAATTTTTATCAAAATTAAAATATAATTCAATATAATGTTCAATATTAAATTTCAACATGCATTTTAATTTTCCATGATTACATATTGACTCCAAAAATTAAGAAATTTGAAGTCTAGCTATGTTTTTCAAATACGGATCTAATAAAACTAATTTCATTGAATTTGGAGATCGTTTGAAAAATGACCTTTTAGCCAGCTTATTAAATTGACAACTGAAATTCAGCACGGGTTTAAATTTACTACGCTCACATATTAATTCCAGTTGACTTGAAATTTTAAACCTAACAATAATTTGACATTCCAGATCCATAAAAATTAATTTCATCAAAAATGAAGGTCATTTAAAAAATTGTTGTTTTTAAGGACTTAAATAATATTAAATTATTAATAAATTTCATAGCGACTATTTTAAAATTTAATTTGGCCATAAATGACAATTAATAATATGAAATCTCGATTTCTTACATTCACTACAAAGATATTATTAACAAATTCTAACGTTTCCTATATTTTTTTTTGAAATCCAATGTATATTGAATTCTATATATTAATTTAATGTTCAAAACCAAATTTTAAAACTACCACGCCATTACGAGTTCGTTTTAATTAAATTTTAAATTCATACGTCCTAACTTCGATTCAAATAAATTTTAAATTGTTAATTTTCAAAATAAATCATTTTAAATATTAAAATCAATTAAAAACAAATTTTAAATTGGTTCCAACATTCAGTGTTGTTACATGGAGTTAAACCTAAAAAGGAAGTGACATCATGGCCTAAAGAAACGAGATGAAAAGGAAGAGGGAGATCTAAGAAAATGGGGATGGAAGTGTTAAGGATGAAAATTGAGGATCTTAAGGTAGAATTAACATTAAGGGGGGGGGGGTAAATAGTGTTTATAAGGAATTTATAGAAATCTTTAACAAACGTTAATTACTATATGAATCACACAATGATTATCACACCAGAAATGATCACAAACACAACAATAATCATAGACACATATATAAGTAAATATAAAATGCAAAAAAGGAAAGAACACACTGGATTAAATACTGGTTCGGATTACTCCTACATCCAGTCCTATGCAATGCTGGATTGCACAGAGTTTTATTAATACTAGTATCAATCTTACAACACCCTTAATTTCACTGCTACAAGGTTAACATCGATTCCACCACCCTCGATTTCACGGCCACAAGGTTCACACTGCTCCCTTTCCTTAATTTTTAGTCTAAAAGGAACACGCCCTTTTTAAAACAATACACAAATGATTACAACTGCCCTCAAACTTTCGAATAGCACTTCCAATCTGAGAGTATTTGATGGAGATTAAGAAGAGAAGAAGTTTGATATAATTTGAGTAGAAATCGGTAGAGTATAAGTGTAGAACTCAAGAAATTAATGTATGTTAATGGTGGTTAGAGATAGGATGAAGATGGAGAAGAAGAAGTGATAAAAATTCGAATTTAACCCATATTTATAGAGTTTGAAAGATTGCAATATTTTTGAAGCGTTTCAAATAATGAAAAGTCACTTCATTTGAAATTTGAAAAGGTGACAGTTATATGTCGACATGTCCAAGTATATGTGTAACACCCCGTAATCCTGTTAATATTAATATTCACAAATTAAAGAATAACTAATCTAAGACGTGAGAATTGTAGGAAACGGGTTGCGCCATTGTGTTCGTCTCGGAATTCTGGTTGAAATAGAGTCCGAGTTTGCGTGATTTGGACTTCGTATGAAGGAGATATGGCCATCGGAATTTTCAGGAAATTCAAAACAGATTTCAGAAAATTTAAAATTCAAAATTCGAAGTCAAACAGGCTAGGCGGGAAATTTCCCGCCCAGCACCCCAGGTCGACTGGGCAGTCGACACCCCCACCCCCCACCCTAGGTCGACTGCGCAGTCGACTTGGGTGTCGACCTGGTCAGGTCGGCTAGGGTTTGGCTCAGCCCAATCTTGAGCTGCTGATGTGTCTTTAGGCCTGAGTTGGCTGATTTAATGGTTCAGGTTAGTTCTGAGTTGATCTGACGACCAAAATAAATCCTAAACTCTATATATACCTAGGTAGTCTCTTGCTCTAAATTCACATGAAAAATAGAATAGCCGCCGTCATGTCGTCGCCATGGAACTCAGTGTAGCCGCCGCCAACTAAGAAGGAAGAAAGCTAATCAAAACCCTAATTCTACTCAACTCTAAAGCAAATCAAGACTCTCTTTTTTCTCTAATTGTGAGTATGATAATTTTAATAAGATTATTAGAAAACTAATTAGATTAGGATGTGATATGGATCATAAGAAAATGATGTGAAATTCATATATGTTGTTGTAAACCTTATGCTATCATGTATGTTGTAAATCCTATGTTATGTGATGATGATATCCTAAATGTTGTAAATCATGCTATGATGATATTGTATATGTTGTAATTTTCTATGCTAACTTGTGATAAATCATACATGTTATAAAGTCATGATGTTATTATCTATGCTAATTAGTTCATGTTAATCAAATCATAATGTTGATATTATTTGGGCTATGTTGATTTATATGACAAATCATGTATGCAAGTTTAGATTGATTAGTAAAGATTATGAACATATGCCATGACATCTATTTAGATCTAGAATTATGCTATGACATGGGTGAGTTCTATGGGTTAGATGCTAGTTTTCACCATCATTATGTTGCATAAACCACATATGCCAGTTTATACAAGAATTTGGGTTATGATCATATTATGTAAATCGTGACATTTAACCAAACAAGTTGACACCTTTAGATCCATGACATGTGTAGTTTTATGCAAGTTTCACTCCTATTATGATTAGATCTATTTTATTTGTCTATATGTTGTGATAATTCATCTTTGTGCTATGAGTTAGACTATTCGAGTCTAACGTATATTTTGCGTTGAATAAGCGAACGTATGACGTGGGGTAGGGGTAATATTAAGGATTTAATATTAAGAAATTGGGGTGCAATTGATATGATTTTGCATACCGTAAGTGGATGGCCATAATTGAGTCAATTATGGACATCATTAAAATTGGAATTAATTAATGATTTGAATAGGGATATATTTAAAACTAGGGTAAAAGATTATAAGAGTTAATCAATGCTTAGGACACGAGGTTGGACTCATTTGTGACGTAAACCTGCCCGGACCCGCCCGGCAAATCCAGTGGTCACAAATGTCAGCCCAATGTGAGAGGTCCTAGGCCCAAATTAAAGCATAACAGTTGTAAAGACACGAGGTTAGACTCTTTTATGGTGTAAGACTGCCCGGACCCGCCCGACAAATCCAGCTGCCATAAATGTCAGTCTAATATGAGAGGTCTTTATAAGGTTATGGCCTTAATGAATTAAGAAATACTTAACCAAATAAACATGTGAGGTGGGACATGGGGGTTAAGTAGGTGCCTTGGGTGGCATGAGGAATCTAGTGGGTGCCTTTAGTGGCATTTGAAATACGATTAGTAAGACTTAACCAAACACACATGTAAATGAACATGACTAAGAGGGTTAAGTGGGATATACTAGTGGGGACAAGCTTAGGTGGATAGCTTGTGGGGGCCCATTTCAACCAGTATCCCAAACGTATCTTTGTGGGCTCGACCCAAGTCGAGGACGGGACACGCATACTAGGCTTGACTATAAGAGGCCAAACGGGTTAGCGGTGGCAACGCAAGTCCAATGGGTTTCATATGCGTGCGTGGACCCGAGCTGGTAGGTAAGACGTTGCATCGTGTAGGTATAAGCCGTGCATCCTCAAGTTGTATCGGGTTGCCACTTTAGGGGAGTGATACACCCCACTGTGGGGCCAGCACGGGTATCTACGAGAAGGGAGCCGATCGAAAGTGGGTAGTGGGGTACACCTAGCGGAGATAGGGGCAGGCGGCACCTATGTAGTCAGCTAGGGGTACGGAAAGCTATTTATATAATTTCTAAGTGAAGCAAGTGGGATCGACCTTTAGGGTGACTGGTGTGGTCAAGTGTAGTAATTATTCGTTAGTAATTAGGTGTGCCTTTAACGTTATATTTATCTGCTATTCCATACCCAATAGTTCATAGACAATTCCTTGTTTTCCAGCTTATGCCTTAGTCTAATTATTTTGATAATGGTATTGTTAGAATTATCATACTCGCCAGACTTTATGTCTGACCCCCTCTATTTCTATCCTTTTCCCCCTCCAGGTCCTCAGGGTGGGCCCAGCTCTAGTGGAGCTTGATTGGATTGCTTTATCTCTCTTTTGGGAAGCTTGGACCGTTGAAGTAAAGTCCAGCTTGTTATCTTCTTTAATGGCTATTTATGTAATGGGATTATGTATTTCGTTTTATCAAGATGGATATTGTACTTGGCTCTGATTTATGGTTTTATGATGTAACAAACATGTTTAATTTCCGCTGCAATAAAATAAAGTTTTAGATTTCCAAGTACTACTTATTATCTGTCTTGTTGTAATTTTTCTGTTCTATATTCACTTAAAACCTCCATAGAAGTTAATGCATTCCCTTTGTGAGTGACATTAATAGACGTGGGGTGTTACACGTGGTTTCAGAGCCAGGTTACCAGAACAGATAATTTTTTTAGAAAAACTATTTTTCTAAAGTATTTTTGGAAGAAGTGTTTTCAAAAACATGTCTTGATGAGTAATTTAAAGAGGAAAGTTTTTATGAAAAACATAATCCCCAAATAGCCATATATCTTTATCTTTCGAATTCTCCATTTTGAATCTTTCCTTTTTCGTTTCAGCATGGCTGAAGATCTTAACCTTCCGGATGGTGTAACGATACCAGGACGGTATAGGATGTTATTAGAGGCTAGGGCCGCTGCAGGTCCAGCCAATGTTCCTCCACCACTAGTTGCACCCGCTCCTCCTCCTCCTCGCGTTGATACTTTTGCAAAGACGTGCAAGGAATTTAAGGCTATGGGTGGAAAACCTTTTCAATGGTCAGAAACGTTTGTGGAAGCTAGAGATTGGCTTAAGGAGGTGGAAGAATTGCTAGGAATCTTTGAAGTAGAAGAAGGGAGGAAAGTCAAATTAGCAGCTTGGTTAATGAAGGGAGAGACCTCATTTTGGTGGGAGGTCACCAATGGGGAGCGTCCTGTTGATTCTTGGGCGGATTTCAGACGTAGGTTTGAGGCAAAGTTTCTCTCAAGGGCAGAAGAGAATCTATACATGGAAAGGTTCTTGACATTAAAGCAAGGAAGCTCATCAGTGAAAGAATATGTCAACAAATTTAATCAGTTAGCAAGGTTTGGCTTGGACTTAGTGAACACGCCGGAGAAGAAGGCTCTGAGGTTAGTTAATGGCTTGAATGAGCCGTTGCAAGGGTTGGCTATGACCCACATCCCTATGGGGGCCACCTTTGAGAAGCTAGTAGACATGGCACTCATGCACGAGGAGAAAGGCGCTAATGCTAATAAGGCACCAGAGAAGAAAGGGGATCAGAAGAAACCTCAACAGCAAAACAAGAAGGGTGGAAAAAACAATAATGGCAAAGGAAAGAAAAGATGCTTTAACTGTGGGACACCAGGCCATCTCAGCAAGGATTGCAGAAAGAAAAAGAAGACTGGCTGTTTTCACTGTGGTGAAGCGGGACATCTAGTGAAGGACTGCCCAAAGAAGGGGCAGAGGGCAGGGTCTACCTCGGGAGGACAGGTGCAGGCTCTTATGGCACTAGGGCAGGCAAGGGGACAAGTTAAGGCTCTCGCGGTCCCACCGCTGCAAGAACGAGGTAGAACCATTTATGTTCAAAGCTTAGTTTTTTTGTTTGATCATCCTGTCTATACTTTATTCGATTCGGGCGCATCGCATTCGTTTATCTCTGTATCATTAGTTGAGTCACTGCACTTAAACACCAGTTTAGTAGAGGATCCCTTAGTTGTTTCGAATCCAATTGGGGGCTCAGCTTATTTGTCCATGATGTGTTTGGATTTGAAAATTTCTATACTTAGCGTTGAGTTTAGATGTGATGCTTATGTTTTGGGCTTCACGGGCTATGGGCTAATTTTAGGAATGGATTGGTTATCCAGAAATCGGGTCGTTCTTGATTGTGAAAGGAGAGTAGTTAGGCTCATGACTCGCCTTGGCAACACTCTCGAAATCTTTTGTAATCCCATAAATTCCGTTATGCTAAGTTATCTAGAATCGCTTGATGCGTCTGTGGAGAATCTACGATCTGTAAGGGTGGTCCGAGAATACTCGGATGTGTTTGAGGAGGTGAAGGGCTTGCCTCCGAAGCGGGAGATAGATTTTCGAATATATCTTGTGGATAAAGCAAAACCAGTATCTTTGCCAGTACGCCACATGGCTCCTCGTGAAAGGAGGGAACTCAATAAGCAAGTAAAGGAGTTGCTTGAGAAGGGGTTCATAAGACGAAGTATATCGGAGTGGGATGCTCCAGTAGTATTTGCCACGAAGGCGGATGGGTCCCTTAGACTTTGTGTGGACTATAGAGAACTTAATAAGCTTACTAAAAAGAACAGACACCCACTGCCGAGGATTGACGATCTCTTCGATCAGTTAGTTGACACCTCAGTGTTTTTGCAGTTGGACTTAGCCACTGGTTTCCATCAGTTGAGAGTGGCCGAGGATAGCATTGACAAGACTGGCTTTAGGACTCCGGACGGTTTCTATGAATGGCTAGTGATGCCCTTCGGTTTGACAAACGCCCCCGCATACTTTTTTGATTTGATGAGTAGGGTGTTTAGGGAGTACCTTAATAAATTCATGGTGGTCTTTGTAGACGACATCTTGATCTTTTCTATGAATGAAGAAGAGCATGCCCTACATCTTAGGGAAGTGTTGGAGACTCTGCGAGCGCATAACCTTAAAGCTAAATTTACTAAGTGTCACTTCTAGAGATAGGAAGTGCGATTCTTAGGGCACGTGGTTTCCAAAGAAGGGATAGCTGTGGATCCCGCGAAGGTGGTGGCCATCCAAGATTGGAAGGTCCCTAAAAATGCTACCGAAGTAAGGAGTTTCTTGGGGTTGGCTGGCTACTATAGGAAGTTTATCAAAGATTTCACAAAAATATCAGCTCCATTGACACGCCTAACGAAGAAGAACCTAGTCTTCGCGTGGGACGTAGATTGTGATGATGCGTTCCAACGTTTGAAGAGAGCATTGACTTCAGCCCCAGTCTTAGTGCTGCCAGACGGGAGTAAGCCGTTTACTGTTTATACCGATGCTTGTGGGACAGGACTAGGCGCGGTCTTAATGCAAGAGGGAAGGGTAATAGCCTATGGTGGAAGGCAGTTAAGGGTGCATGAGAAGAATTACCCCATGCATGACCTAGAGTTGGCCGCAATTGTTTCCGCGCTTAAGTCTTGGTGTTATTATCTTCTTGGCGAGAAATTCGAATTATTCACTAACCACAAATCTTTAAAATACTTATTCTCTCAGAAGGACTTGAATTTAAGACAGCAAAGGTGGATGGAATTCTTAGCGTCCTACGACTTCGAAATAACATATACCCCTAGCAAGGGTAACGTGGTGGCAGACGCCTTAATTAGGAAAAGGCTGCCCTTGAGCCTGTTGTTTGTTGAACGGCGAAACTTAGAATTTATCTCTATGTTTGATTTTAGACCTTACGTTGAATTTTACCCGGTTTGCTAGCATCCTTGGAGGTCAGACCTACGCTTTTGGGACGGATTGGTGAGGCACAGCGAGACAACCCACAGTTGGTTGAGTTAGTAGAAAAGCTCAAAAGAGGGGAGTCATCAAGCCATCTCCGTAGGTATACCGTAGATGATAAGGGTTGGTTACGTAGGGGTAGTAGACTTTGTGTACCACGAGACAAGGACTTGAGGAAGGCTATTCTTGACGAAGCACATCGTTCGAAGATGACCATTCATCCCGGCGGGGATAAGATGTACAAAGACATGAAGCGAGTTTTATTTTGGCCTGGTATGAAGAGGGATGTAGCCGAGCATGTCGCTAGATGCTTGGTGTGCCAACAAGTAAAAGCGGAGCAAAAGAAACCCGGTGGGTTGCTTCACCCATTGGAGGTTCCACTATGGAAATGGGAAAGTGTCTCGATGGACTTTGTGGATGGATTACCAAGATCAAGGAAGGGTAATACGGGGATTTGGGTTATAGTAGATAGACTTATTAAAAGCGCCCATTTTATTCCCGTGAAAAGTAAGAGGACTGCTCCATGGTTAGCTTTTGTATACGTCCGAGAGATAGTTCGTTTGCATGGTGTTCCTTCTAGCATAGTAAGCGACCGCGATCCTATCTTCACTAGCGAATTTTGGAGGAGCTTACAAGAAGCGGTAGGGACTCAGTTATGTTTGAGCACCGCATATCATCCTCAGACGGACGGCCAGACTGAGAGGGTGAATCGCATTCTAGAGGATCTTTTGAGGCTATGTATCCTAGACTTTGGGGGTACATGGGAAGAGCATCTTCCATTGGTGGAGTTCACATATAATAATAGCTTTCAGTCCAGCATTGACATGGCACCTTTCGAAGCTCTTTATGGACGACCTTGTCGTTCACCTAAATGTTGGTGGGAATCTACGGATAAGATCTTACTTGGGCCCCATATGATTAGAGAGACTTCGGAGAAGATTGATTTGATTCGAAGAAGGATGAAAGCAGCGCAAGATAGGCAGAAATCTTATGCGGATAAGAGGAGGACAGATCTTGAGTTTGATGTTGGGGACATGGTCTTTATCAAAGTGTCTCCATTACGGAACGTTGTTCGCTTTGGGTCCGTTGGGAAATTAGCACCAAGGTTCGTAGGGCCGTTTCCTATTAAGGAGAAGATTGGACAGATGGTGTATAGAGTGGAGTTGCCTGAGAGACTTAGTGGTGTACACGACGTATTCCATGTATCACATTTGAGGAAGTGCCTACACGAGACCGCGGAGGTGGTAGAGCCGAGCTTGCTTAGAGAGGTGGAGATAGAGCGTGATGCGACGATTCGATAAGCTCCTACATGCATTCTTGGGTCAAAGGTCAAGAAGTTGAGAAATCGAGAGGTCAGACTAGTCAAAGTGCAATGGGGAGATGATGAGAGCAACGCTACTTGGGAGATAGAAGAGAAGATGCGTTCACGATTCCCTTTTCTTTTCGAGGGTATGTCTTTTAATTTCTCCTTTATCGCTTAGCTTGTACTTATCTTATCTTTAGTATGTCCTCTCGCTAGTATCTTTGACCTTTAGATAGGGTAATCCTATGGTTGAAACATGTGTTTGAGACATGTTATGTATGACGGATGCAAAGTGGATGCAAGTATTTGCTAGTGGTTGCTCGTGGATGCATATACACACACTATTAGGCACTAGATCGGCTCAATCACTTCATATTGCATATTGCATATATATAGATGTATTTAGTAAAATGGATGTATGATGATTGTATTATCATATGGATGCTGCATTCGGGTGATGATTGGGCACGCATATAGAGGTAATATGTAGCATTAAGGAACTTTTGCATACATAATGGACGCATGGCACTATCATGATTTGCATTAAGGAGGTCAACTGAATCAGTAGACCGCCTGATTTTGCATTAGATATGGACATATACACACACTATGCATTTAAACATGAAAGCATTAGAAGTCTATAAGGGCAATGGATGCCTGTGTTTGATGATTGAGTAGATGGGCGATTGGATGTTAGGATATACATTCTTCTTGACTTGAAAATTTCGGGGTCGAAATCCATTAAGGAGGGGAGAATGTAACACCCCGTAATTCTGTTAATATTAATATTCGCAAATTAAAGAATAACTAATCTAAGACGTGAGAATTGTGGGAAATGGGTTGCTCCATTGTGTTCGTCTCAGAGTTCTGGTTGAAATAGAGTCCAAGTTTGCGTGATTTGGACTTCGTATGAAGGAGATATGGCCATCGGAAGTTTCAGAAAATTCAAAACAGATTTCAAAAAAATTAAATTCAAAATTCGAAGTCAAACAGGCTAGGCGGGAAATTTCCCGCCCAGCACCCCAGGTCGACAAGGGAGTCGACTGGGCAGTCGACACCCCCCCAGGTCGACTGCGCAGTCGACTTGGGTGTCGACCTGGTCAGGTTGGCTAGGGTTTGGCTCAGCCAAATCTTGAGCTGCTGATGTGTCTTTAGGGCTGAGTTGGCTAATTTAACGGTTCAGGTTAGTTCTGAGTTGATCTGACGGCCTAAATAAATCCTAAACTCTATATATACCTAGGTAGTCTCTCACCCTAAACTCACATGAAAAATAGAATAGCCGCCGTCATGTCGTCGCCATGGAACTCAGTGTAGCCGCCGCCAACTAAGAAGGAAGAAAGCTAATCAAAACCCTAATTCTACTCAACTCTAAAGCAAATCAAGACTCTCTTTCTTTTCTAATTGTGAGTATGATGATTTTAATAAGATTATTAGCAAACTAATTAGATTAGGATGTGATATGGATCATAAGAAAATGATGTGAATTGTCATATATGTTGTTGTAAACTTTATGCTATCATGTATGTTGTAAATCCTATGTTATGTGATGATGATATCCTATATGTTGTAAATCATGCTATGATGATATTGTATAGGTTGTAATTTTCTATGCTAAGTTGTGATAAATCATACATGTTATAAAGTCATGATGTTATTATCTATGCTAATTAGTTCATGTTAATCAAATCATAATGTTGATATTATTTGGGCTATGTTGATTTATATAACAAATCATGTATGCAAGTTTAGATTGATTAGTAAAGATTATGAACATATGCCATGACATCTATTTAGATCTAGAATTATGCTATGACATGGGTGAGTTCTATGGGTTAGATGCTAGTTTTCACCATCATTATGTTGCATAAACCACATATGCCAGTTTATACAAGAATTTGGGTTATGATCATATTATGTAAATCGTGACATTTAACCAAACAAGTTGACACATTTAGATCCATGACATGTGTAGTTTTATGCAAGTTTCACTCCTATTATGATTAGATCTATTTTATTTGTCTATATGTTGTGATAATTCATCTTTGTGCTATGAGTTAGACTATTCGAGTCTAACGTATATTTTGCGTTGAATAAGCGAACGTATGACGTGGAGTAGGGGTAATATTAAGGATTTAATATTAAGAAATTGGGGTGCAATTGATATGATTTTGCATACCGTAAGTGGATGGCCATAATTGAGTCAATTATGGACATCATTAAAATTGGAATTAATTAATGATTTGAATAGGGATATATTTAAAACTGGGGTAAAAGATTATAAGTGTTAATCAATGCTTAGGACACGAGGTTGGACTCATTTGTGACGTAAACCTGCCCGGACCCGCCCGGCAAATCAAGTGGTCACAAATGTCAGCCCAATGTGAGAGGTCCTAGGCCCAAATTAAAGCATAACAGTTGTAAAGACACGAGGTTAGACTCTTTTATGGTGTAAGACTGCCCGGACCCGCCCGGCAAATCCAGCTGTCATAAATGTCAGTCTAATGTGAGAGGTCTTTATAAGGTTATGGCCTTAATGAATTAAGAAATACTTAACCAGATAAACATGTGAGGTGGGACATGGGGGTTAAGTAGGTGCCTTGGGTGGCATGAGGAATCTAGTGGGTGCCTTTAGTGGCATTTGAAATACGATTAGTAAGACTTAACCAAACACACATGTAAATGAACATGACTAAGAGGGTTAATTGGGATATACTAGTGGGGACAAGCTTAGGTGGATAGCTTTTGGGGGCCCATTTCAACCAGTATCCCAAACGTATCTTTGTGAGCTCGACCCAAGTCGAGGACGGGACACGCATACTGGGCTTGACTATAAGAGACCAAACGGGTTAGCGGTGGCAACGCAAGTCCAACGGGTTTCATATGCGTGTGTGGACCCGGGCTGGTAGGTAAGACATTGTTGCATCGTGTAGGTATAAGCCATGCATCCTCAAGTTGTATCGGGTTGCCACTTTAAGGGAGTGATACACCCCACTGTGGGGCCAGCACGGGTATCTACGAGTAGGGAGCCGATCGAAAGTGGGTAGTGGGGTACACCTAACGGAGATTGCGGCAGGCGGCACCTATGTAGTCAGCTAGGGGTACGGAAAGCTATTTATATAATTTCTATGTGAAGCAAGTGGGATCGACCTTTAGGGTGACTGGTGTGGTGCAGTGTAGTAATTATTCATTAGTAATTAGGTGTGCCTTTAACGTTATCTTTATCTGCTCTTCCATACCCAATAGTTCATAGACATTTCCTTGTTTTCCAGCTTATGCCTTAGTCTAATTATTTTGATAATAGTATTGTTAGAATTATCATACTCGCCAGACTTTATGTCTAACCCCCTCTATTTCTATCCTTTTCCCCCTCCAAGTCCTCAGGGTGGGCCCAGCTCTAGTGGAGTTTGATTGGATTGCTTTATCTCTCTTTTGGGAAGCTTGGACCGTTGAAGTAAAGTCCAGCTTGTTATCTTCTTTAATGGTTATTTATGTAATGGGATTATGTATTTCGTTTTATCAAGATGGATATTGTACTTGACTCTGATTCATGGTTTTATGATGTAACAAACATGTTTAATTTCCACTGCAATAAAATAAAGTTTTAGATTTTCAAGTACTACTTTGTAATTTTTCTATTCTATATTCACTTAAAACCTCCATGAAAGTTAATGCATTCCCTTTGTGAGTGACATTAATGGACGTGGGGTGTTACAATATGTGTTGACATATATAGAGTATTTTGAATTTTAAATTATTTTAAAGTGTTTAAATTAACATATATATATATATATATATATATATATATATATATATATATATATTCTGGAAATTCTTGAATCAAAACTAGTTTTTCAAACTTTATTGGAATGCGACGAAAGTTGTACCGTTGGATTCATATTAATTAATTATTATAAGATTTCATACCGTTTGATCATAGCAATGATAAACGCCTTAATCAATTATATTATTGTGGCCAATTTAGACAAGGGTAACTTTAAAGGAATAAACAACTGACCAAATGAACTCCGATTTTAACGAAACAAATTTCATTGGATTCGTAAGGAAAAGGTCTAGTAGAATTGCAAGGTTTTAAGTTGATTAGATTTATTTTTTCTGATCGTGTGAAATTTAAACACGTGATCTTTAGCCTGTGATTTATAAATGAATTTTTACAAACGACCTCGGAATTCGACGAAACATATCCCATCGTGTCCGAAATATTTTTTATGTTAGAAATAGGAGTTTCATCTCGACTAGAAATTGTATGTAGTTGTTTTAGAGAATTACTTCATGATGAAGTATCATTTAATATTAAATTATTCCTACCCCATACCCTATAAATATCAGAACCAACGTCAAACCCTAATTTTATTTTTCTCATGGGCAAAGCAATATTCTGCCGCCCCGTTTTAAATTAACGACCATAAACACTCCACGATATTCCTTAATTATTTCTCGATCATTACTTGTATTCACGAATTTCCCAACAGCGAAGTCGTTCAAAGTGAATGTTAGGGCTAACCTGGTTATCGAGTTGCGTGAAACTCTGGGTAAAGATAGAGGGGATCAAGGCCTTCGAGATGGTGATGACTGATCGGCGTTTGAAGCAAAGACGGGTGGCGCAGTGGTAAAGTTTGGTTGGCGGTGAGGTTTCGAAATACCTGGAACCATTCGAATAAAAGAAGAAGCAACAGAAGGCATGCATGCAGCAGTTTATGTGATCATGAAAAAGAGTTGGCAGATATGGGAATGAAGGGAAGTTGGGCAAGTTTTTCCGCAAATCAGAAAACAGGGAAAGGACTGTTTCGATGGGGCAAAGTATTTCAATGCAACAGTAGTTTAAAGGGGGAGAGGAGGTTTTGTTTTTAGCATGTATGGGATCATATGGGAACGCGAATGAAGATGGAACAACAGAGATACGGTGAGGAGGAGATACAGTTTTCAGTAGGGAAGGTTGCGTGAGTGTGCATGGGAGGTCGGACACACGGAGGTGGCGGCAGGTGAACCTCCACTTGGTGATCAGGTGACATGGCGCAACGGTGTGATGGAGAAATTTGTGCATGATTTGTACTTTGAACGAGGCAACACTGTTTGGTAAGTAACGTGGCAAGCGTGGGTTTTTGGAATGAAACTGTGTTGTGAATAACGGGCTGAAGGCATGAGAGTGGGAGGATGGGAAGAACAAATAAAAATAAAAATAAGAACATGGTGAAGGCGTTGAAATATTAATAACTCCTTATTTTCTTATCAAAATATAACGAAATCCGGTAGCGTTGAAATCTTAGTAACGAATGCTAAAGTATGGAACTAATATGGACAAAGCTGTATACAATCGGAACTTACCGTTAAATTAAATAATTGTTTAATTTAATTGTAACAGAACATTTTCAGAAACAAACAGAATCAAGGTGAGTTAAACTCACTCAGTTTTTCCTACTTATATTTTTTATAAGTCGGTTTTATAATTGTGTGTTATGCTTGCTAATGGTTGATGATTATTAGATATATATATTCATATGTTGATTGAACCCATGAAATTAAACTGTCGTTTAATTTCAGTGAAATAACAAATCGTTATTTTAACGGTTGGACCCAATGAAGGTAACTTACCTTGTTGGTCACGTTTATAAAATAAACGTGTTAAACTTAATGAATTGGTTGAATTGTTTGGTTAATATTAAATAGTCGTAATTTGTTGTTATAAAAATAATCAGTTAAATTGAACTGAATAAGTTTATTTGTGATAATCTATTTGAATGCAGGGAAGAACAGGTTGGAGGGATCCAACTGGATTCCTCAAATGTATTAAATGTTAATTATTCTCATATTATCATCATATGAACTGTTCTGATTGGACGATTGATTTGGTTATTGACCGTTGACCTGAAATTCAACATTTGTTTTGTTTAATCCCATGGGTGATATTAGTTAGTAATTGGCAGTATATGGCCTGTAAATCAATCGTTTTCTAAATATTGATTTACCGTTAGGTGAATCGATAGAACTGAAGTTATAAAATTAATTTTATAACTAGAGATAGATTTTTAAAATATATTATTTTGAATAAAGGTTATTAAAAGGAAATAAATATTTATTATTTAAGTTTATAATAAATTATTAATTTATTTTATAAACTAAATTCTGATGTTAATTAGGTTTATAAGCAGAAGATTAGAAAATTAATCCAACAGTTTAGAGTTGGATAATTATTATTTTTTAAAATAATTAAATAAATTTATTTAAATTAATTATATTATTAATTAATTTAAAGGAAGGACTAATTGGAATTGGTTAAAGAATAATCATGTCTTGAGTTGACTAAGTCAACTGTTTTAACAGGAACTGATTATTTAATTAGTTCGTTTTGAATTTATCTAATAAAATAATTTAACAAATATTTTTTTAATTTTAATAAGTCTAAAAAAGGAATTTACTATTCATTTAGTTATTGAAGAAGTTGACTACTTCTATAGTGGTTAGTAGTAAATTATTATTTTAATTAATAATAATTTAAGTGTAGTGGTTTTAATAACCTGAGTTATTATAACAAAGTTATAAAAGGGATTTTAAATGAATACGACAGCTCAAAATAAATGTTTACTTAATATTTGAATTAATTAAAGGAAATCAAGATAAAAGGGGTTCTATATTAAACCCGAGTTTTATAAACAAGGTTTATAAAAAGAGATGTGAAGTTAAAGCGTTAATTTTAAATTAACGTTATTAAATAATAGAACTGAGAGAAATGAATGGAATCGAAATGAGATTTTCAAAAAGGAATGATTAAAAGGGATTTGTAACTGAATTTGGTAAAGAATTTAGTAATGGGATTTGGTAATAATAATTCAAGTTATAAAATGAGTTCTTGAAAGGAGACAAGGTTAAGAAGTGGTTTTTATTAAGAAAATACTTAATCAACATATTATGTAATAATAAGTTATAATTATAAAGAGATATTTTCAAAAGTAAGAAGGTTTTATAAACCATATTTTTAATAAAATAATTTAATGAGATTTGTTTGATTTCAGAATGAATATGGGTTTTTGAGTTACAACTCATATCTATCTTAAGACGATAACGTTTTTGATCAAGGTCTAAGAGGTAAATAAGTACCCCAACTTGAAAGATTTTAGGATTATCTGAGAATGATATTAGTTGGTAACATGAAAGAGGTTATGAATAATTTATTATTTCCATATGTGAAATAATAACGCAATGTTAATTGCAAGATTTAAGAATATGTATACTGAGATTTCCAACGTAACGAAAGTAAAAAGGATTTGAGAATATATATAATGTAATTTCCAAGGTAAATGAGAAAATCGAGAATATATATAATGATATTTCTGAAGTAAAGTAAATAAAAGGAGATGGTGTGAAATTATAACGGTACTTTCAACGTAAAAGGAAATGACTTGTGGAGTTTTAGAATAAGTTTATTCTATAAGAATAAGGGTTGGTTATTGTTTTTAAATAAGGAAACAAAAGAGATTTCATAATGAGCGATAATATTAATTGATTTCCAATTAAGGATAATAAGAAATAAAAGTTGTATTCGTAATATCGAAATATCTAAAGAGTTTTAAATTAACATCGTTAATTGTTTTAATTAAAGAGTCCAAGAAATGTTGAGTACTGAATCAGTGAACTCATTTTGTTTTCACCACTATTTATTTGATAGTTAAATAACCGACTATCAAATCTAACCTATACGATTGTTGGTACGAAAAGACCGGAATCGAATTTATATTTGAATACCATTCTGAACCAACAAATACGTGAAGATGCAGCAATTGAAGATCGTGGATCTTCATAAGCGGAAGGATTACTTGTCGAATATTCTCTGAATGTACAGCCAGAGATATTTTGGAGTGATTCAGTCATGATTGAGAATTTACGGATTGCAAGGACTACTCGCTACTGATTCATAGGTTGACTCCTAGGATGGGGTAAGAGGGTGTCTTCGGTTCATCCTGTTCCTGGATGACTTGTATGGACAAGTGTCTGACAGAGTATTTCCAAAGGAGTCATATAAGATGATTTCTTCAAATGTATTTTTGTTAATAGAGAAGAAGAGTACACTTCTCTTAGCTTAACAACTAGATATTTTGAAGACGTCAATTAGTGGTTTTTTGGTGGATCTGACGATGTGACATTCAAAGTGAATGATGATATGATATTCTAAAGGTAATGTTGACCTTAAGCCTCATTAACCGGGAAATGGCAAAAATCAAATAGGTCGCATGGTTATGTGGGTCGCACCCGTAGTAGTGTATATCATTACCTGATCTAGTGAAATTAAATGCATTCGGTTGTTCCTTTATTTTGTATGCTATCGGTTCGGTTAGCTGGCCCCCAACCGTGGTAATGATATATTCGGTACTCCCAAGCAAAGTGAGGGGTCGGTCATGTTTAGCCTGAGTTGCAAGATGTTCTTGTTGAACCCCAATCTATTCATCTTCAGAGGTACATTGTCGGAAAGGTGGCTGCCCATACCTTGCCATGGACATCCATTCTCTAATAAGAGCCCGCGGTTTTGATTGCATACTATGTATGTAGAGAGTGAGATGCAAGCATTCTGCTAGGTTGATATTTATTTGTATTTAGACATCATCATAATATCAGAAAAGATATTGATTTCAAAAATGTTTTGGGTTATCGTAAGGCAAAAACTGTCTGTATTTATGTGTGGATTTAGTCTTACAATTATCCTTTCCCTTCGAAAATATTTTGACTTAAAAATCAAGTTGTGTGATACCTTTAAACTTATTATGTTTTTATCCCTCTGGTTCACCAGACTGATCCGGCGTTTGTAATGCTCGGGTTAGACCGGGTTGTACAGGTTCAGGTTACCGGATACTATAAAGAGACGAGTTGGATGGGTCCAGACATATGATATTATATAATATTTTTCCGCTATATAATATTTTTCCGCTGTGTTGTATATGAAGATAGGTTAATATAACTGTCCAGATGTATCGATGTACTCTGATGATTGTAAGTAATTTCAAGCTCTCAGTAAAAATTTATTTGTATATTATATTTTGTTCTGCTGCGATGTGATACTCTGTGTTGTGTGTTCCTTCTTCTTCTATTCTAATATTTCTTTCTTTCTTATCTCACCCTCTAATTTCATTCTAATAACGTTCTTGTGTTTTCGGTGCTTGGAAGGTCGGCATGTCATACGATAAATGTATTTATATCGACTTTCGGGGTCGAAAATCCGCGGGGACGTTACATTTACCGAGTTGAAAATCTTTCTTATCACAAATTTCTCTTTTGAGATTCACTTCAAAGTAATTAAAGGTATGGGTAAGATAAACACCATGATAGAGATTGTTTGCCTTGTTGGACATCTCTTTCGGCTTAAACTCTTTCAAAATCACATCGGCCCAATTAATATCATAAGTGCCAAAGATGGCCAAAAAAGTTTTTGGACCTTGAGGGTAGGGTTATTGAAACTTCCGGAGCGGTGAGTGAGAGTATGTTGAAGAAGGAGGTTGAAGATTCTTGCTCTTGGGCAGAAAAAATGATTTTTAAATTCCATATGATCATTGCTTTCAAAGATGTGATGAAAGTTTCCAAATCCGTTTCATCAATTTCAAATTTCGAAAAATCTGAGCCTGTAATCTTACAATTAAAAATGGTACCCAAAATTTAACAATCCTAAACAATTTGAGTTCCTTTTATGCTACTCCAAACTTGGGTTTCGTTTCCTTCGTAAAAGCCACGATTCAAATTCGCATAAAACAATTTGATTAGGTTCGGATAACATGCTTCATTATTATCCCAAGTGTCAATCAAACATAGATCTTCATTTTGATGAAAAAGAGAACGAAGGTCATAAGAAGGGAAATCATCAAAGATAGCGAAGCCTCCCGTATTGACTTTTCCATTTGCTATATAGTCAATATAGGCTTGAATAGCTTCCGAATCATTGTAGAGATGATCTTTGAGAGTTTTGATCAATCTCATAGTTTTTGGTGTGCTTGAGGAAACCATTGGAGATCAGTTTTGAAGAGAACATAATGAAGATAGTTGTTTTCAATTTTGAATGAGAGGTAGAGAGAATAGGATTGAATAGATAATAAATAGAGAGTGAATGGACATAACTTTTCTGAAAATAAGGACACCTTTTCAGATCTTGGGAGTTGGTGAAAAGATGGAGGGAAGTTTGAAAGTTCAAACTTTTGAAATTCAATTAATGGTACATATGTTGACATGTCGATTCTGGTATGTCGACATATATGTATGTTTTTAAAAGACATGTTGCTTAATATTAATCCTAACAAACATTTAAATTAATTTTTATTATATTATTGTTTATTATTTTATTACTATTTTTAACTTCAAAATTCAAATTTGAATTTTAAAGTTCAAGTTTGAATTTTAAGAACTGAAAATTTAAATTCAAACAAAGCAATCAATCAAAAACATCCATTCAACCAATTCAATCAAAAATTAGTTAAGGGATACCTTGTTTTTAGATCCATTTCTTCAACATTTTCTGAATTCTGAATCGCTGTAAGGCACATATTTGAATTTCCTGTTTCTAGCTCTTCATCACTTGACGATGAGTCCGAATCATCTAAAGTTTCTGCAAATGTCATTATCCTCTTCTTTGACGAATTATTATTATCAGTTTTTTGATTTGATTTATTTGGATATGGACACATTCTTTTTATATGGTCTGATCTGTTGTAGTTGTAACATCTGTCATCATTTCTTCCTGAACTTCCTTGATTATTTCTTTGAAAATTATTTCTCCTTTTATATCTAAGAAATTTTCTGAAATTCCTTGTCATTAAGGAAATTTTATCATCCTCACTACTTGAATTAGAATCGTCAGTTGTTGCTTTGAATATTATAGATTTCTTTTCTATCGACTTATTCTCCCTCCTTTTCTATAACCGAACTTCGAACGACATCAAATTTCCTATTAACTTCTCAATCTTCATTTCATTAACATTATTTGCCTCTTCAGTTGCCCGAGTTTTCTGATCTCATTCTGGAGTTAGTGAATTGAGAATTTTTCTTACTTGATCCTCCTCAGAATAAATTTTTCCTAAAGCCATTAATGAATGCACGATTTCCTGAAACCTGCAGTACATATTGGAAATAGATTCATTCTGATTCATTTTAAATAACTCAAATTGATTACTTAACATGGATATCTTAGTTTGTTTAACTTTATTGGTTCCTTCATGAGTAACTTGCAATGGTCTTTATACTTCATAAGAAGATTTACAAACTAGTACCCTATTAAATTCATTTCTATCTAATGAACAAAATAACATATTCATAGCCTTAGAATTACTTTGTGCAGCAACCTTTTGTTCATTAGTCCATTGTGCAAAATTAGTACTTGGTTCAACATATGCAATTTGTGTACTATTCCAAGCATCTAATCCTACAAAATGTTTATATATCTTCATCCTACATGCTCAATATGAATAATTACCGCCATTAAATAATGGTGGTCTAACGGTGGACTGACCATCTACAAAAGAACAATTATTACTAAAAATTCCAGTGTTGGTTGCATTTAATATTTCCAAAATTCAGATGATGAAATTTTGAAAACCTATGCTCTAATGCTAATTGTTAAGGATGCGGATTAAGGATCTTAAGGCAGAATTAACACTAGAGGGGGGTGAATAATATTTATAAGGAATTTATAGAAATCTTTAACAAACGTGAATTAATATACGAATCACACAATGACTATCACACCAAAAATGATCACAAACACAGAAACAACCACAGACACAAATTTAAGTAAATATAAAATGCAAAAAAAGGAAAGAACACATCGGATTTTATACTGGTTCGGATTACTTGTACGTCCAGTCCCATGCAATGCTGGATTACGCAGAGTTTTATTTATACTAGTATCATTGTTACAATACCCTCGATTTCATGGCTATAAGGTTAACACCGATTCCACCATCCTTTTTTCAAGGCTACAAGGTTCATACTGCTCTCTTTTCCTTGATTTCCGGGATACAAGGAACACATCCTTTCCCAAACAATTCCCAAATGATTACAACAGCCCTTAAACTTTTGAATAACACTTCCAATCAGAGAGTATTTGACAGAGATTAAGAAGAGAAGAAGTTTGATATAATTTGAGTAGAAATCGGCAGAGTATAAGTGTAGAAATCAAGAAATTAATGTTTGTTAATGGTGGTTAGAGATAGGATGAAGATGGGGAAAAAGAAGTGATAAAAAATTCGAATTTAAACCCTATTTATAAAGTTTGAAACACTACAACAAAATGACCCTATTACAACTTTAATTTTACAACGGTGGTAAAAGCACCGTTGTAATAAACGGTTTTTTACAACGGTGGTAAAAGCATCGTTGTAATAAATGATTTTTTACAACGGTGGTAAAGACACCGTTGTAATAAATGGTTTTTTACAACGGTGGTAAAAGCACCGTTGTAATAAATGGTTTTTTACAATGGTGGTATTCCCTAAAGTTGTAATAAACGTATTTTTAACAACTTTTTGTTTTGTTAGTTGTAATAGATGCCCATTACAAACTTCATGTTTATAATATCTATATTTAATAACTAATTATATTAATATTTAATAATAATTAATAATTAATAATAAACTTAGGAATCAATAATATTTATTAAATAATTAATAGTTAATAAGTGGTAATTAATGTTTAATAGTTAATGTTAACTGCTTATTAATTAATATTTAGGTGACATATACATTATAAGCTTTTAATAGTTATTACTCGATTATAACTAAGTAGAAATAAGTAAAAGTTAAATAATAACTATTGTTAATATGAAATAATCCTAATTAATAATTAATTTAAAATATGAAATAATCCTAATTAATAATTAACATTTAATTAATAACTAATTAGTAAGTAATAATTAATAATCGATAATAAGTAAACAAATAAATATTAATTAATTAATTAATAATTTACAAATAATTCACTGTTAAATACTAGTAATTAATGATTGATAATAATTTTCAATAAATAATAATTAATCAAATACTAATTAAAAATTATAAAATAATAATTCACTGTTCAATACTAATAATTAAAATATAATAATTAATGCTAATCATGAATAATCAATGATTGCTATTAATAATTAAGAAGTAGAGATTAATAATTAAGAAGAAGAGATTAATAACTAAGATTATATTTAATAGTTAATTTATAATATTGATCTCAATTTTCAAAAAAAAAATATTGATCTCAATTATATATATATATGTATATATATATATATATTTAGGGTGGATAAATGAATAAATAAATAAATCATTTATTTATGTACATATTGAATATATAAAAATTGTACATTTTTTAAATTGTGAACAAATATACATGCTAATTTATATATATTGTGTGTGTGCGACATTAAAATTCGTCCAAGTGTTGTAAATATTGATTTAAGTATTATAAAATGGCTTAAGGGTTATAAAGCCCAATAAAACCCTAGGGCCAAAGCTGTCAATTGGCAGGAAAATAACCCTAGCCGTGTTAATGTAAGAAAGGAGAAACGAGCCGTCATTTTCATTTATCTCGTTCAAAATAAAAGGCAACAATAATGGCCGAAGCCCTAGCGACTGGAAATTGGGGGAAAAGCGATCAATCCGATGCCTCGCATCAGATTTGTAGTCGGATTCGTGATGGAGACGAACTCGAGGGCGAGAGCAGCGAGTCTAGGAGAAGGCACGTTTGTTCCTATGAGATTTCAGCATTTTTTCCCCAAAATTAAATCCTCCAAAAATTTCGAAATGAATGGCCACTGAAATGGCCATCGCCGTCATCCCTCTGCTGCACTACCCGTTCGCTTTCTTCCACCGTCGCCACCTGAACCAATAGCCGACCTCCCTCCTCATCGGAAGCCGCTCCTTCAACCGATTGCTCCGCTTCACCTTTCAGCAATCGCGCTGCCATCTCCTCCTTCCCATAGTCAGTCAACCAAATCGCCAGAGCTGCCATCGGACAACGCACAGCTCAGACCAGTGTCACAACTTCACCCAATGGAGCTCAGTCACCGTGAACTCTTGCTCGCTCTTCTTGCTTCTCGGTCGTCAACGCTGGTAATTCATTTTGCTTCTATCACTTTTTCCTATTCTATTTTCTTTACTTCTTTTACTTCTTTTAATTAAAATGAAGGGTGAGAACTTTTGGTATTAGATAACCCGCTCAACCTATAATTAGAAATTATGATAAATGTTAGTGCTACTTTGGGTCTGCTGTATAGGATTCACGTTAAAGGGTATGTTTCGGCCATTACTCTTTGTCCCTTGCATACACAAGGATTGTTTAGTCCTGAGAGCGTCTAATTTGTACAGATTATATTAAAACTTTGATCATTTTATTATTTAAATGTTATTGGTGAGCCTTGGTCTGATATTCAGGTGCACAGTTCCTACTTTTTCTTTGCTTTATGTCGTGCATGCTTGCCTACTGCACTTGTGATGTTTGCCATAAGTTGCTTTTGCTAACTACATGTTGACCTGGCCTGAATTGCTTAAACATTAGCGTGAGTCTGATTTATGCACTTGTGCTTTATCAACCCAAATTTTTTTTTAGACATTGAATTTTTGAGTAGTCGATGAGTTGGCTGTGCATTTTCAATTTTTCGACGCTGTCTTTGTTGGGGTCTCTTGTACTGCACTGAAAGGAGTCATATGACTTAATCTTTGTAGTTCGTTTTTTTTTCAAGTAATAATAAAATTGGTTAAGGTATACTGTTAAGGGTCTTTAATAATTTGGAGATAAGAGTAGTGTTGATTATAAAAACTTGTTAAACAATGCTCAACAGAAGAAAGATGATGCAGCGAGTCTAGGAGGATCAATCCGATGTCGTTCAATAAGTTTTTAGATGTTTTCCTTATACAGAAAAAGTAGGTTGTTGTTATACTGGTTCCATGAAAGGGTGGCTACGAGTAAATGAGGATTGCTATTGTTTGTCATTTTGTTTCTTTTACTATTTAAGTTTTGAAGACATGATAAGTTTTATTTTGTTTTTTCAGTTGTTGCGCTTCTCATATATAAGATAGGAGAAGGCACGTTTGGTCAAGTATTGGAGTGTTGGGAGTTGGGACAGGGAAGGTAAAGAAATGGTAGCCGTAAAAATTGTTCGAGCTGTAGATAAGTATCGTGAGGATGCTATGATCGAGATTGATGTACTTCAACAGCTAAAGCAGCATAGCAATTCTTCTGTCTGGTTAGTTCTACTTCTTTATACCCATTACTTTTGTTTGCTCAATTTATTGTTGTATTGATTAGAATAAACACCGTGCTGCTTATTTTTGCAGTTGTGTGCAAATACGGAACTAGTTTGACTATTGTAATCATATTTGTATTGTAAGCTCGTAACTGGTACCAAATAATTACCTCACCGGTTTAAATATACAATTGTGTCCAATTCTATGGCCATACTGCCAAATACGTTCATTTATATATGAATTTATCTACATCCATACACCTTATCATGACAGCTAAATGCTATCACATCAACGCAGCTTCACATACTCATGTCTTTTATATAATATCTCTTAACTTTATTTTATATTCACGGTTGTATTCAGTCTCAGATTATTAGCAATAAAATCAAACTCATGCAAACTCATTTTTAACATACAGCTGTACTCAATTCCAGTTTATTAGCAATGAAAACAACCTCATGAAAACTCCCTTTTAACGTAAGAAGAATGATTCATTTCCAGTACATACGTTTAGCTATTCCAATCCAAACTTTTAAGTTAGTGATTGAAACTAAGAATTTCACTAATGATACATTTCTCATGACTGTCTAAACATACCATGCTTTAAATCTCATTTCATTTGCTTCAGTAAATATATACAGTTAAAACAAAATTCTTTAACAGCCTTTTTGGCTTAATCCTTGCTATCATCTTTCATTACCTTAATTAACTTAAACACATTAAAAGAGCGAAGCAGTTCATGGTCATTACGTATTTCTTAAACCAGTAAAACTCTTATATACTCTTAGATTACTACAAAAATACATGCATTGCATTTTACATAGTTTCAACTCCTCATCCAACTTGGAAGAAAAGTAGATATCCACCATTTTATGTTTACAACAAGCTTAAGGTTATGTTTATATATATGCATGTTTTGTGATTGTGCAGGTGGTGTCTTGTGTTGGTGGGGAAGTTGAGGAAGTGCAAAGATGAAGCAAGCTGATAGTTGAAGCAAAGTTTTTGGATGGTACTAATTTGTAATCATTATTTGTAATGAAGAATTGATATATTAACGTGATGATGTATGATTCATTTTTTGCATTTTGAATATAAAGTTGTAATGTTTTTTGTATGAATGGATCTGTTGCTTTGAATTTATATCAATTTGTTTTCTGTTTATTCAGCTTTTGTTGCATTTGCAAAATTTATTTTTTTTAAAACCCAAATATCAATCACAACGGTGCATAAATGTTGTAATAAAGTTTATTACAACGGTGGAAAACAGTTGTAAAATATACATATTACAACGGTTTTGCAACAGTGCAGAAAAGTTGTAAAAGATATTAGGCTATTACAACTTCTTAAGCCACGACGGTTTGCCCACCGTTGTAAAAACCTATTACAACGGTGTTCCACCGTTGTAATAGGGTCATTTTGTTGTAGTGAAAGGTTGCAACGTTTCTGAAGCATTTCAAAAAATGAAAAGACACTTCCGTTGAAATTTGAAAAGTAACAGTTATATGTCGATATGTCCAAGTATGTATGTCGACATATATAGAGTATTTTGAATTTTAAAGTGTTTAAATTAATATATATATATATATATATATATATATATATATATTCTGGAAATTCTTAAATCAAAATTAGTGTTTCAAATGAATTTTCTAAAGTGTGAAAACATAGTAAAATATAATATAAACTTATTTATAAAATTATATAATATAAAATTATAAAACATACATACTATAAACATATATATTATAAAAATTTATAAACCATAAACATATATATATTTGAAATGATTTTTAGGGGTTTGAAATAATTTTGAAATCAATTTGAAAAGGAATTTGTAAAAAGAATTTGAAAGTGCAAACCAGAGTTTTATGTATAAACTAGACTCAATTACTTGATAATCTTGAGCTCTTGAAATCTCGATTATCATGATACTCGTGTGTCTTGAATTTCTTGAATCTCTAAAAATTGTACAGTCTTCTGTATCACCTGTACATAATTCATGCATATACATATATATATTTTGGACAAGGATGTTTGCATATATATATATATATATATATATATATATATATATATAATCAATAATGTTAATAACTGGAAAAAGGTTGTTGTCATCAAAATTTCATTCTCCAATAGGAAGTGATGAAAATGGAGAGGTTTGACACCTCTTTTATAGGAATGTTAAAGGGCATTTTTGTCCTTTGTATGAGGGACACATGACTTATTCCTACAACACCTTAACATATAAGTATAAATGTGTAAAAGCTTCCTTAAGAAGCCATGAACTAAGGGAGCAAATATCATTTGCCTTCCTTTACAAACCATGTACACATCCATGGTTTTTGGTGGAAACACATTATAAACACTTTATGGATGTTTCAATTTGGCCATGCTTATATACGTTACAAAATATTTAGTTCTAGGTTATTGTTTTGTCATTTAAACACCCGACGACTTATGTTATCAAAACCAAATGATCCCATCGACTTATTTAATGTTTCAAAATAATTTATTTATTTTATTATCTATTTTTAAATATATTTGTATTTGACAAAAGATTGTGTTGACAAAACAGTTTAACAACTACACATTTGACAAATTCGTTGCGGTAAATTCTATTAAAATTATACTGCTTTATTTGGACAAAATTAAACATCTGTTTTATTGTTTGATCATATTTATATTAAAACTATATTAAAAATTTATTTTATAATTGACCCAAATTCATGTTTAAATCAAATTATTTCTATTTTATATTCAAAATTTCTAGTTTGTATATCCAAAAATCCAGTTTTGAATTGGTAAAAATTCTGGATCATTACATTAGATGAATCACATATTTAAATATAAACATATAGTTTATATCTAAGAGCTACATATAAAGAGTATTAATCCTTTGCTCATACATATACATTTGTGTGTGTGTGTGTGTATGTGTGTGTGTGCACGTGCACATGGTTTAATCTTTTTACGGTATATTACCTTTGGGTTTATGGAAATTCAAAACACACTCATTTTTAACATTATTTAAAATGCAACATTACAATATGTATAATTATGTAAGTAAAATAACATTTAAAATTAAATTAAATGTTATTAATGGTAAAGTATTTATTATAATGTGACCATATGTAGAAAAAATTGTAATGTTAATTTATAGTGCAACAACCACTGTTTTTAGCCCAAAAAAAAAAAAGTCAATGCTCCATTTTATTGCATTAATATGGTATAATGTGCATTTCAAACTTGTATTTTCGTGCTTAAGTAATTTAAGTTATTGTTAACAAATGTTATATTTCATGAAATTAAATTATACAATTCATTACATATTCAAAATTCTATTAGGTTTATTTTTATTTGTTGCATTGAATATTGCATTTTAAATACTGCAACCTACATGATTTATTGATTTTGCATTTCATTTCATTTCGAGATTTTTGATTTGGACTTCTGAATTAGATTGCTAGTTTTTGTGTAATAATGAATTTGTGTATGATTTTATTTTGGTAAATTTAAAGGCATAATTTCAATTACGAAAAAACAATAAAAAGTTTTTTTTTTAAATTTAATTATGATAACTTATTAACTAATAAGCAAGTATTTAAGAAAATTCCCTTATATTATTTGTGGATAAGAGTACTTACTTACTGATCAGGGTGTATGTTTTCAGTTAAAACCATAGATTGTGACATGTAATCCATACACATAGGTTTAGACTAATACATACTGGTTGATAAGCTATGGCACCAACACAACTCTGAAATCAGAATTATAAAGATAGGGTTTGTGCATAATGCATTGAAGTAGCTAGTTGATAAGGATGCTGGATCGGCTTTAACAGTTCGGCTAAAATTTAATCTCATATCATTATGAAACTAAACATTAGTTTCTATGTACCAATCACTCACTGTAATCAATGCAGTCTTGGAAGTAATACATTTCTATACAAGTGACCAAAAGCTTAGTAAGCACTATGTCATGCCTGCTCTTTTTTCTATGGTGAAATGGAGGAAACCAAATGGACAGATAGTGGAATAATTACTTTATGACCAACTATATACTCCAATTGCAAATACAATGTAGTGCTGATGCCATAGGCTGTTTCTGTCCAGGAATTTACTCATCCGTCCATTATGTACCTGACGATAAAAATGAAGTATAGTCCTTAAACCATCATGTTTTACATATCACAGTACCAACTTATGCTGTTAGAAACTGTAAATCACACATGGTACCCTTAAGGTAATCTATAGTGCTATATAACGACACCGTTAGAAACTGCTTCATAATATCACCAAATTGCATTAATAGCTGCAAAACATTGTGCTCTTAGCACCACACAGAAGGAAAAGGGGGTGGGGGGAGACTGGGGGTTGGGGGAGAGGGGGGTTGAGGGGGGGGGGGGGGGTTGTAAAATGCTCTTAAACCACAAGATTCTTTTATAGAATTATGATTGAAGTAAAACTTCCTGTTTTTGTGCTAAAAATGCTAGCTATTATAATGATTACCTTCTAAAAGGCCTCCACTCACATAACCTTATCATGATTGAGCATTACAGGTTTTGCCCAGACGCATGCAATTAACAACAGCGACAGGAGAGACATCGTTTGGTGGATTAAAGTCAAAAAGGAATATTCATGTACAAGCCACTTTCTTCTCATGCTGCTTATAAATAACCAATAGTTCACTAAATATGACCATGAATGTGAAAAATGGCTTCTCAGGTCTACTATTCAGGTTTGCTGACTTCTGAGCCCGTTCATACATAACATTCGTTCATACATAACATTCACATTTGAGTTCATTTATTATAGAACTTGATAACACATTAATAACTTATCATTTCAGGGAAGAAGGCTACCATACTTCTGTTCATGTTGCTCAGCTTTGCATGCACAACGGGATCATCGCCTATCAAAACCAGCCGAACATACATCGTTCATATGGACATGGCAAAAATGTCAGTTCTCGATCATGCTTTAAATGGTGCAGAAGGATGGCATGAAGCTTTAATCCACACCATTAATGAATCACCTCAAAGTAAAGAACAACAAGAATCACCACCTCAGTTAGTGTACAAATACGAAACCGTCCTCACTGGATTTGCTGCAAAACTCTCCGCTAACCAACTAGAATCACTTCAAAAGCTGGATGGTTTTCTCTCTGCCTATCCCGATGATTTTTCGATCAACCTCCACACCACTCACTCTCCGCAGTTCCTTGGTTTGAATCCAAACAAAGGCTTGTGGAGTCAAAACAATTTAGCTTCTGATATTATAATCGGAGTGATCGACACTGGAATATCACCTGAACATGCTAGTTTTAAGGACGACCATCTATCCGACATTCCCAAAAAATGGAAAGGCTCCTGCGAGAAAGGTACTTTGTTTTCTGAAGAAAACTGCAACAAGAAGCTCATCGGCGCGTATGCTTTCTGGAAAGGATATGAAGCTGCTGGCGGCAAAATTAACGAGACCACTGATTACAAATCACCAAGAGATTCTGAAGGCCATGGAACACATACTGCTTCAACTGCAGCAGGTAGTATTGTTGACGGAGCAAGTCTTTTCGGCAATGCTTTAGGATCAGCCACTGGAATGAGGTAATACTCTAAAAATCTCTAGTGACAGTACAGACATTACTTTTGAGTTACGTTCTTACTTCTTGACATGATTATAAATATTATTGGACAGATATTCTTCAAGAATAGCTGCTTACAAAGCATGCTGGGCATCAGGCTGCACGACTTCAGACATTTTAGCAGCAGTAGACAAAGCAGTGTCGGATGGTGTGGACATACTATCGTTATCTCTTGGCGGCGGGTCTCGCCCTTTCTATTCGGACAGCATAGCCATAGCAGCATTTGGAGCAATACAGAATGGTGTGTTTGTATCTTGCTCTGCAGGCAACTCTGGCCCTATAGCATCTTCAGTTACCAATACGGCCCCTTGGATCATGACCGTAGCTGCAGCTTACATGGACAGAAGTTTCCCTACTATGATAAAGCTCGGAAACAATCAAACATTCAAAGGAGCTTCTCTTTACTCTGGAAAACCCACCGGATCATTTCCACTCGTGTATTCCTCTAAGGCTGGTAGCATTCCAAATGCTAAATTTTGTGTAGAAGGCTCGCTGAGTCCAAAGCTTGTTAAAGGAAAAATTGTTGTATGCGATCGAGGTCTCAACGGCAGGGCTAAAAAAGGAGAAATAGTTAAAAATGCTGGAGGCACTGGGATGATTCTTGCTAATTCAGCACAGCAAGGTGAAGAGCTTTTTGCTGATCCACATATCTTGCCTGCTTCTTCACTTGGTTATTCAGCTTCAACTTCAGTCAAGAACTACATCGCTACAACAGCAAATCCGATGGCTGCAATCACATTTCTTGGAACAACCTACGGTGATCCTGCACCAATCATCACTGCATTTTCATCGAGAGGTCCAAGTCTGGTTGGGCCTGATATTTTGAAACCTGATATAGCTGCTCCAGGCATGAGCATACTAGCTGCATGGCCATCTTCAACAAGTCCATCCTTGCTCGAAGATGACAAAAGAAGAGCAAGTTTTAATATAATTTCAGGTACATCTATGTCATGCCCACATGTTAGTGGACTGGCTGCACTTATCAAATCTGCACATAAAGACTGGTCGCCAGCGGCTGTGAAATCTGCATTAATGACAACTGCTCGAACTATTAACAGTCAAAACAAAGCGATTCTTGACATGAGTTCATCATCGGAAGCTACTGCTTTTGCCTTCGGATCAGGACATGTTGATCCGGAGAAAGCTTCAAATCCGGGATTAGTGTACGACATTTCACCGGATGACTACCTGAATTACCTTTGCAAACTGAACTACTCTGCAGAACAAATACTGATTTTAGCAAGAAAAAACTACACTTGCGTTAGAGCTAGAGATTTGAATTACCCATCATTCTCTGTTATATTCGATGCGAGTAGGAAGAAATTTAAAGTGTTGCAAATGAGAACTGCGACGAATGTCGGCCCTGCAAGCTGCAGCTACACAGCGATTGTTAAGGAGCCGATGGGTGTTACGGTAACTGTGAGTCCAAAAGTGTTAGCATTTAGCAAGGTTGGACAGAAGATTAGTTACAAAGTTTGCTTTGATGGAAAAAATGGAAGTGGGACTCACGCGTTCGGTGAGTTGGTTTGGGTGTGTAGTGGGTACTCAGTTAGGAGTCCTATTGCGGTTTCATGGCAGCAAGCAAAGAGGGATGATGAAACGGAGAAGTTGATACTTTTGCAAAATTTCAACATGTAATAAGAGCAGGACAGTGAGTAAAATGTTCGACACTTGAAAGAAATTTGGCTGCTTTTCTTCTTCCTTTTTATTTTATTTACTTATCCATGTGAACTTAGCTTAGGCACAAGAACAAAATTTAAAGGTAAATTTAGACACAAACACAAAAAAATTGAATTTTAGGCTTAAGAATAATTTTTAATGTAAATCATAAAATTCAGAGGTCCACTATCATTTTCTAATTTACAGTAAAAAGTGCAATTTTGCCTAAAATCTAAGTCTCGTGTCCTCATGCTTACATATTTCTTTAATTTTGGAGTGCTAAATTATTGACCTCACATTATGTGAGGTCACGCTGACTCCAGCCTCCCATGAGCCTTTCTGATTTCCTCTAATGGGAGCCTGGGGTCACCGTGACCTCACATAATGTGAGGTCAACAAACTTTTATTCTTAATTTTGCATGATACTATTTTCTTGCTTATTATAATAGCCAATTATCGATTTGTTCAACAAACAAATAGAAACGCCTAACCATATCTATCTTCAGAAAATGGACATCATGACCATCTACTCCAAACACTTGAATCATTGGCAAAACTATAAATTGAAAAGGAAAAAGAAGATTTTTTTTGTTGATTGTAATGTGAAACTGATGAATGAATTGTATATGTATTATAATTGATATTGAATAAGATGATTGTTAATGAAACTCCAATTTTAGTTGGGCATTGTTATTGACACTCCAAATATTGTTAGGGGGAGGCCAATTTTTTATTTTTTAAAAAATTGTTAAGTAGAGTACCAAGGAGGAAAGTAGTCCCTTAACAAATAAATGTACTTTTATAGTATTATCCATCTAGGCTTAATTTTGGTTTTTGTGATTTAGGAGACTTATGATTTTATGATTGGCTAATTCTATTTATACACCAAAAAGTGCTAAACATATACCAAAAATTATAATAAACTAATATACACCATATATTACTTTATATACACCGTTTCTTTAACTAAAATATCCATGTTCTCATCTTCTTTTTCTTTCCTTCTTCAAACTTAAAACACAATTACCAAAAATTAGAAACTCTTTGCATCAAATTGAGTAAAATGTTACAAAATGAAATATATTTCTTGTACTAATAATGCAACTTTTATTAACTTTATGAAAAAAATTCAATTTCAACAAAATTATTGTAATTTTACAAAATAAATCAACACTTCTAAATTAGACCATTATTTATGAATGTTTTCTTAATTGAAATTTTAGATTTCATGATTAAATAATTTATTAATATATCTAGTTTGTATCAAATTTCAATACATTTAAGAATAATTTGACTTTTTATTTGCAGAAGTATTAAAAAAACAACTATGAGAAAAGGGTAATTTAGTAATAAAATTTTATAGAAAAAATAATGGTGTAATTTAGTAACAAAATTTTATAGAAAAAATAATGGTGTATGTTAAGTAATTTTCGGTGTATAAATAGAATTTGCCTTTATGGTGAGTAATTTTTAGAAGTAAGGGTAAAAAGTAAAAAAAAAAAATAGTCACCAACATTGATCCCTCCCTTAACAATTTAAAAAAAGTGGAGTGTCATTAAAATTTGGCCTCCCCTTAACCGAAAATGGAGTATCAATAACAATGCCCTTGGCCCCTTTTAGTTAAGAGAGATTGAAATTTCAATTAATTTTAAAATTGTTACGGAATACAAAATAAATCAGTCGCCTTTAAACTTATTAATAAAAATTCCAATATTAACCTTCTAATCTTTCTTAATCTAAAATTTGAACTCTAAACTTTATTTTATTAATGGGGAATACTAATTTCAACGCTAGATATGAACTTAAAAATGGAAATTGGTAACGTAATGATGACACAAGAAGTTGCATGGGCGATAAAAATGCATTGAATTAGATAAATTAAGTGTGTTACTAATGTGAATTTGTTTCGAAAATAAAAAATTAGCATCCACTTCTGTTAGAACTAGCGCAAAAGCAATGCACCACAACCCTTTACGTATTTTTCTTGTGTGATTTTCTTTTGTAACATTATGTAACCGAGTATTTACGATATTCTCGGCAAATTCTCAATGTTTTTTCCTTCGATATACACTGCAACCCTATATCAAATTCCTTTTCTTCATCAAAACAACCGATTTTAAAAACAAAAGAAAAAAAACCCGACTTAAATAATCTTTCCAAAATTTGTGTCACTACATTGGGATCTGATTGCTTTCTCTTCATCATCTTCTTTCGAAGTATGGTGGATGACTAAAGTGTGGTATGCGATTTAATTAAATTATTAAAGCAACATGGTTTTCTTTCGGTCGATTTTTAGAGAATTAAAAAGTTAGGTTACCATCACGTGATATGTAGAAAATAATAATTTAGTCTCTTTTTATTTTTATTTTTTTATATCCAATCCCCCTTAACAGATAATAAACAAGGAGTATCCTTAAAATTCTTCCCCTCTTAACCAAGATGGAGTTTCATTAACAATCCTCTTGAGTAATAATTCTTGACTTAAAACTTTATGATATATATATATATATATATATATATATATTGAAAATTGGTTCACTTTATTGCTAAAACCAATAAAACCTCCTTTATAAGCCTCGTTAAACCTTGTAATCCCCCTAACCTAAATGGGTACCTTACAAGGAAGAAAGAGTACTTATAAATTTGGTATACATCATAAAGAAAACAACAATAACTAAAGAGTACAACAAAAGTAAGAAAAGAAACAGCAAAATGGATCACAAGCTTCTAAGCCCGGCCAGGCCCAACGTATTAGTCTTCCATTTCAAACGTTTCAACACTTTAAAGTCAACCAGTATCTCTGAGTTCGATGCCTCATCTACCCAAAATTAATTCACTTCTCCCATCTCGAGAAACTTTGCTTCCATTATTATTCCCCAACCATTTGATTTCTCTTTCAATTTCCCAGAGACACGACGAAGAATTCAAGCTTTTGCCAAGAAAAACTCTCAGATTTCTTTCTTTCCAGATGGGGTAAACAACACACGTAAAGGTAGCACACGCCAAGTCTTTCAGTTGATCTTTTCTCTTGAAATTGTTATTTATAATCATTGCTTCTTCTTTCAGATCCGTTAAATTTAGAGCAAGATCCAATTTTTGCTTCAAAGATAACCATATAAACGCTGAAAAATCACACGAAAAGAATAGATGTTGAATAGTCTAGGGATGACTGTTGCAAAGGGGGCACAAAGGATCTGAAATGCTACTGAAGCACTGAATTTTGTCCTACGTGTTTAATCTGCCAAGAATAGCAAGGTAAAAAATAAAAGACATTTTTCTACTATTTTTACCATGCCATATTACTGAAAAAAGTTCTTCCTGATGTTCATGATTTCGTAGATAATCCCATGCTTTATGAAAAGAAAACTGGCCACCTTCACACCATTCATAAAAATCATGTCTTTTATTTGGATAAGTGGAATTGGAGCTAATTTCTTCAATCAATTCTCTTGTGGCTGGATGGATTTCAGGTATAAACACCTCATTTTTGATAATGCAATTTACTTTCTGATCATCAGCAACACCAATAAGATTCAATCTGTCATAACCAAGCAAGTCTACCAAACTTTTACAGTTTATCCATGGTTCATGCCACATATAAGTATCATCTCACCATTGGCAATAACTTTATTAAACAATTGTTTGGATCTTTTCCTTAGCCTTAGCATAGATTTCCATGTTGAAGATGCATTATTGTCTAGAGCCATTGTCTAAAAGTAATCTTTTTTGCAATATTTATTATGAATCCATTTACTCCAAAGTGATGTATTAGATAGAAATTTCCAAAGAAACTTCACACATGCTGCTTTTTTAAGATCTGAAAGATTTTTTAATCCAACACCGCCTTCAACCTTTGGTCTGCACAAATTTTGCCAAGACACTTTGTGTGATGAACCCCCCCAAAAAAAATCAGCACAGATTGAATGCAACTTGTCTATGGTATATTCTAGGATTTGATAAATGAACATCCAATATAAAATAATAGGAGTGATAACAGTATTAATCAATTCAGCCCTCCCTGCAAAATTGAGTAGTTTTGTTTCCCAACCATTAATTTTACCTTGTATCCTTTGAATGAGAGAGTTACATTCTGAATAGTGTAAATAATTGGTTGATAAATGGACTCCCAAGTATTTTATAGGTAAAGTTCCTTGCTGAAATTGCAAAATATGTAGAATCTGCTCTGAATTTGTCATTGAATTGCTAAAGAACACTTTAGTCTTTGATGCATTTACATTAAGTCCCGCATACAAACTTAGATTCTGAAAAATCCTCTTTAAAGTTTGAGCATTCAATGTAGATGATTTTCCAAAGATCATTAAATCATCAGCATACAATTGGTGAGAAATAATTGGTTGAACTGTACTGCTTGGTTGGAAAAAAATGTTGAGTTGCTTCATCCATCATAAAAAATAATATTACATAGCAATAGAGAATAGATATGGAGACAAAGGGTCACCCTGTCTAATTCCCCTATTTGATGTTATAAAGCCTTTTGGAACCCCTTGAATCATTATTGAATAAGTTGTAGTTGACATACACTCAAAAATGATGTTTATGAAATATATAGGAAAACCCATACAAGACATAATATAACGAATGAACTCTCTATTCACACGATCATATGCCTTCTTCAAGTCAACTTTAACACACATTTCTGGCATCCCTTTTTTCTTAAAATCCCTCAGTAATTCATGTGCTAGCAATATATTGTCACCAATGTATCTATCATAGATAAAAGCACTCTGATTTTCCGAGATTAAATGAGGCAAAAAATGTTTTAGTCTATTACATAAAACCTTAGAAAATATTTTATAATAGACATTACAACAAACAATTGGCCTATAATGTGCTATCTCGGAAGGTCTATCATTTTTGGGGATTAATGTGATGAAAGTATGATTCAAAGACCTATGCAGTTTACCTGAACTGAAAATATCAGAAATAGCCATAAGCAACTCATTTTTCAGATTATCCCAATGGATTTTGAAGAACTTTGCATCAATGCCATCTGGCGCAGGGCTAGAATCATCATGAATGGAATATAATGCATCTTTTATTTCTGATAAATCAATTGATTTCAAAAGAAATTGCTTTCCTTCTAAATTAATAGTGGCAATAGGATGAAAGTATGGAAATGTTGTATTGCTTGATATATATATATATATATATATATATATATATATATATATATACACATATACATATATTATATGAAAGCACAATACTGATATGAAAACATTTAGGTTCTAATTTTCTCAAATATTCCACGCGTTGACATGTGTCACAATAATTTAATTGTCTTAAATTTGTCATTACTTTAACTTGTTGTAATTATTTCTTAAAAGAATTCTAATAGACTCGTATGTTTTATAGATTATCTTCCTATTATACATTTAAAAGAAATATCGATGTGTACATTTCTCATTTTATGATTCTATCACTTCCATTTCATTATCTCACAATATTGTCTTTTCTCTTTTTCACTTTTCTATGCACAGTACAATTAGAATAAATTATAATCCCAAAATCATATTGGAAATCTATCTATTATTTCATATGAAAGATCAACGTTCATCTAAAGATATTTTAGTTTTTGTTTTCTCAAAAATCTCATGTAATTACATGTATCACGATAGTTTAATAGTCTTAAATTTATCATTACTTTTGTCTATTGCGGTTATTTATTTAAAAAAATCTAATAGACTCACTAATGTTTTGTAGATTATCTTCATATTACACATTTTAAAAGAAATATCAATGTGCAAATTTGTCATTTTTTTAATTACTTCATTTCCATTTCATTTGCTCATAATATTGTTAGAAATAATGACTATTTCCTTATTTGTCCTATTCTTTAGTTAGCACATTTAATGTTTTGTTTGTCCTAGTTTTATGTTTAGATCCTACTTTTATGTTATGTAATTGGTTATATCCGCCTATATACATAGGCTTCGTTCAATGAATAAAGAACGCAGTTTTCTCTTATTCTTTATCTCTCTAATACTCTTAACAATTGGTATCGGAGCCGTATTACTCATACGAGTTTTTCGATCCTGAATGTTTGACTCCGGCGGCAGTAGCCACCATTATAGGCTGTCGTCCGCTGGATCCTATTAATGCTAAAACTTTGGGAAGATTGAGCTTCAGTTAGATGTGCAGTTGAGATTTTACTGCAGTAGCATGCAGCATGGAGCAAGTGTAGCAAGTAAACGAAAGCAAGGTGGTGCATGAAACATTATTTGATCTTTGATAATTTGGCTGAGATAAACAGATTTCGACTGCGTCGCTTGCCTGTAAATGCTATGGAGTTCAAACTCAATGTTGACGTGAGATGGAATTTGCTTGCTTTAGGATAAATGTATTACCATGGAGTTTGTTGCTTGCATCTCCTCGGATCTGATGTTATATGCTTTCTGGTGATGTGCTTCTATAGTTTGGATCCATTCGGATTTGGAGATGCTTTGAAAACCACCTGGATTTTTGCGAGGTACAGATGATTACCCGGAGTTTCAACTTGTGTGGTTGATGATGAAGAAGAGGAGACCTCACTTTTAGATTGTCGATTAGGGTTTCATTCTCCCAGTAGTGGCCACCGCTATTTTTTTCTTCCTTTGAACTGCAAATGAATGAACTTCGAATGTGATATGTGTATTATTGTTGTCTGGGGATGTTGTGAATGAATTATATATGTTTTGGCAGTGTGCTTAGGAATCATTTGTAATGTGTGTAATGGAAGAGAACGTGGGAGTTGATTGTGACAATGATAATGGCCGAACTAATGATTCTTGTTGTGGGAATGGACAAGGAACTAGTGTCAGCTTTAGCTAGATTGAAGTATAAGATGAAAATGAAGGTGCGTCTAAATGTATCCATGGATGCAGTATGTTTGAATGGGGTACTAGTGGAGGTTGGTGGTAAGATTGACTTTGAGGCTGCAGTGGTGACATGTTGGAATAGCAACAACAAGAATTTATGCTTCTTGACTTGGAGATAGATGAATATGGAGATAGAATCCAAGGTAAGAAGGCTACGAGTCAAAGAAGTTTCTTAGATGTAGGATAATTGTTGAAGTTGTTTTCATGATTGGTGAATAGCAAAGGAAAGATTGTGGTATTAGGTCACAATTTGTGAGTAGGTAATGGAACTGGGCAAGTTTCTAACTGTGTTGATTTTGCAGTGTGGTCGAAATAGAGTTTAGTAGTGCGTGGATATTGAAGAGTTTAGCGGTAGATGCAGATGTAGGTTGATGAAGGTAAAAATTGATTCAAGCGTTGTTCTTGTGGATTGCGAGAAGTGAAACATCGGGTTTGGTTCTACATGTTGCTACATTCCGGATATAAGGTTTTTGCAGATTTGGCTGAGTTAGACAAGTCGTGTATATGGATTTCTGTGATGTTGTGTGTCCCATCCCGGGTGGTTACAGGTTTTTGGTTCTACTGGAAATGATTATTGTGGTTATGAATGCTCGTAAAAAAAAGGAGGACGGATGAAGAGCTTGTTGGTTTAGTGTGTTGTTCTGGATTGTATTGACAGAAGGAGGCTGATATGATGAATTTCTGGGTTGTTGAGGCGAGGTGATTGATGGGGTTTTGTTTAATGCACACTTGACGGAGAAGTGGGTGGATTGGAGATGGAAGTTTGTTTTGAATGGGCAACTGTTTAGGCTTGGGGACTGGTTATTAGGGATGAACGGGTTGCATGTGGAGTTGTGAACAAACAATGGTACAAGAGAGGAAGTATTGTTTGGTAATGGAAAGCTGTTTGGAGAAGATGTTTATAAAAACCCTTAACTTCCCCGTGAAGGAAAGAGCGGATACTTTGAGGAAAAGACAGATCAGAACGCAAACAGAAGAACATTTCATTGCTTATTACAATAGTTCCATCATAATACAAGAATATACATAGTATGAATAAATATTACACAGAAAATATTAGAGATTTAAATTACATTTAAATACATCGCAGCGGAAAAACAATACAAAGCACAACTGAAAACTGATACACGGATACAGAGCTTTCCGAATACCGCTTCAGCTGTAAATCAGGGTCCTGTGAATATAAATCTGCAAAACAAAAACTACTAGCTACCCGTGTCGAAAATAAGGGCACCCAGAGTTCAGGTTAAAACAATAAACTCCAGGTCAGTCATGTGACTGGTGTGAGAACTAAAACAATTATTAATCTTTATTTTAAAGTTAGGTAAATCAAGGGACCACGCCGTATAACACGAAACGAGTTTCCTCCCAAGAATACCAGTGCATAAAACAATAGCGCAATGCTAAATAAAGAACAATGAAGCTATTATAAGGCCCAGGTCCCATCACACAATGCAACACAAGCCGGAGGATAGGGTTTTTACCTTATAATAGCCAAGAATGCTTGGTACGTGAAATTTCATGTTTTATTATTACTATAAGTGTATAATGTCAAAACAATTTCAATCATAAGTATCAATCATAGACGACATAAGTGACCCATACCACTATGTTGCCATATATAGGTATACAATCAAAATCGCAAGATGTCGTATTTGGAAATTGGATTTCCATCTGTGAACCGAGGCAAAAGATAGTCCTCACCGATTCGAGACTCTCTAGCCCGAGCCTCAGGACCTAGACACAGGTGAGCCCTTGGATCGTCAGGGCCGGTCCACCGATGTGGATTAAAATGCCTGAACACTGCGTTTCCCCACCCTTTGTGGCGTAAATGAGCCAAATGACTCCATCGGCTCCACATAGTCACTGATATATCCGAGGCGCCTCGCAATCCAACAACCATACATGTGAAAATAATATAAATGTCAGGGTTGGTAGGTCACTGACACCACCCTAGCTAGAAGGAAACGCATTCCCTCCCTGATGTCCTCTCCCGTTTCGGGTTCACAACCGGGGTGTGAGGCTCGTGAATCAACGCTACACAAAGCTTTGCACACAGGCGGTGCTTTGATCATCAACCACAAGACTTTACTTTTCAACAAAAGCCTTGGTCATTTGCATCTTAGCATGCCACATAGGCAAACCACTCCATGCAACTGATATCCATTAATCACACAGAATGATATCCAATGTCAGACACACAGTCCATTTACAAGTCCGTTCTGGGTTTGAACGAAACCGGAGGCACCTTGTACCTCGCATATCCATCGATCTCCAAGTACGTCTGGACGATCACCAACCGATTCCCTCCTCTTGGGTGTACAGCTCAATCAAGATCATCAGTAATTATCCAAATGATGTGAAGATCTCCGGTCTTCGACCACCGTCTTCACCCTCGACACATCGTCGAATCAGTTATTCAGAATGGGATAAACCCGGTCTTTCTGAATAACTCGTGTATATAATAAACAAGTGTTACACAAACACAACATACGCCTCATTCCAATTCAGAATATTCTTTTATTCAAATATTCTTATACTTTGGGAAAGGTTCCCATTAATTTTATCAAAGATAAATTCTTTAAATTTATTCTTTAATCTTCTTTTGAATATCAATTCAAACCAAATTATGGTTTATCCAAACTAGTCGGGATTAACGATCCTTACCGAAGTAATCACTTGTTAAATTTCTCAACCCCAACCTATTCATCCTATGAAGTAAAACTGGTCATACTTCATATCTAACACCACTGTGTTATCGGTAAATTCAATTACCATTTCATGTTCAAATCTAATTAAAGATTTAACTATCGCCTGGAGTAAAACTGGTGATACTCCATTCTCGATCATTTCAATCTAATTAAAGATTCATTAAAACTCCACTTGGTTTTAATCTTCCCAAAAATCAATATTAATGATTGTTTAACTTGAGAAATCATATCCTGGCTTTAACTGTGTTAAAGAACCAATGCCATTTAAAACAAGGTTCATTATAAACCCAAAATCACATTCTAATCCAGTTCCAATTAAATATCATTTAATTGGTTTACTTCATTAAATCTAAATAAAAAGATTTAATCTTTTTCTCAACTGGGTTTAAGAACAGTGTTACTGAAGACACCATTCACGACAAACCCAAACCCATTTGGTATTAAATACAAGGCTCTGAATAGAAAATACATCGGCTTATATTCAATATCAAATTCTACGACCATCAAATATCGTATTGGAAATAACGATATATATATATATATATATATATATCTTTCAAATTTCCATAACAATATTTGTATAATCACGAAATCCAACATCGAAATATTCCAAAGACAATTTCGATTCAAATCCATCCCAATTCAATTATTGGAAATTCTGGTTACTTTTGAAACCCTTTCAAATCCAATTTATTCATTTCAAAAATAAATGGATTATAATTCTAGTTCAAAACTAGTTCATTTCGATAAAAAATTATTTTTATCTTTTCAAATATGGAATTTTTCATCCCAATTCTTTCCAAATCATTTCTTATGATTTTACACAAATTATTGCTATTTTTAATAATTTTATCAAGACCCGTACAATCGATTTCCATCAACGGCCATCAAACTGCACTTACAACGAACTTTTCCAAATTTGATTTGGACATAATTCCAAATCCAACCGTTAGATTTCTAATTTCTTGTATTTTTTAGAAAGATCTTTTCGATACGAACCCAACAGTTCCGGTTTGAGGAGAATCTGACGGTCGGATCTCCGGTAATATCCATTCGAAGTCAATGGTCGAAATTCGCGAACTGCCGCAGTGCAGCGCGTTCTATTCAGGCTATTATATACATATAATATAAATATATTATATATATTTCGTTGATTTCCTTTTAAAACGTATTTTATAAATCGTTTTAAATTCGTTTTCAAAATGATTTCAACTTCATATTCAATTTTTAATCAAAATTGAATATTCCATATCATTAATCTATAAATGATAATATTTTCAAAACGTTAGATTTTGAAATCTATTCCTTCTCGATATTCATTACAAAAATGAATAAAATCGATATAAATATCGTTCGCGTCAAAATGGCGCATATCTAATCAACACGGCTTTATATTTTTCAATAACTTCATTATTCTATTCAACAAATGAATATTTTCTTCAGCATGAATTTTCTTTTATTCAACACATGAATATTCTTTTAATTCAACACATGAATTTTCTTTTATTCAACACATGAATCTTCTTTTATTTAAATGAGATCCAATCAATTACCATATAATGTTATTTATATGGATTCTATACAACACATGTATATAATAGCAATGATAAATAATCAACCATCATCCAAAGTGCACCTCTCAACTGCATAAGCATTAAATATAAATAATTAACGCTTACACAGTTTGTCAACCCATCGATTGACATACAACTAAATAATTGGGATTAGTGTATGTCAAATATCATCCCAACACCCGTGTGGGGTTTCAAATCAACAAACACATAATTTTATTTGTGCAGTTGGGCGATGTGTAAAATTTATCGTCCCAATTAATATTAGTCAAATGGGTGTATATAAACAAATCGTCCGATTTGTTAAATATTTATTTTATATACACCTTAAAAATTATATTTTTAACTATAAAATATTTATTCATTCTACTTCACACAATCAACTTTCATAACACATCAATTAAACAAACAAGTCATCCATGGTCTGTGGACGACGGGTGTCGGGTGTTGCTAAGCACCGTCTGTATCCTAGTATATATTTCAAACTAGAAATTAAAATAAAAGTGAGGAGTTCTCACCTAAAAGCCAAACCAAACACCGCGACTCTTCTTATATAAAAAATCTTCGCCGCGCTTCCAACGCGGTCTGTTTCACGTGGTATATGTTAAAAATCATATTTTTAACAACGCTACTTTATAAATAAAAGTCACATTTTCTTTCGGCTACTATATATATATAAATCACATTTTTATTTGTTACATATATAAAAATCGTATTTTTATTTCCAATCTAACACATAAAAATCTTAGCTTTATTCAAATAAAAATCCTATCTTTTCTGTTTTAAAATTCATATTTTTATATCGCTACTCCTATATAAAAGGTCACATTTTTGTATAACGATATATATAATAAAAATCATATTTTTATCTACATAAAAATATTTCAAACATGCGATAAAAATCATATTTTTATCTACATAAAAATTAAATCTTTCCTACGTTAAAAATCAAACCTTTTCTATATATAAAAATAAAAAATGAACTTTTTTTATGTATAAAAAATCAAACTTTTTCTAATCAAAAATCTAATATTTTTCTAATAAAAAATCTAATCTTTTTTCTAATCAAAAATTTAATCTTTTTCTAATCAAAAATCCAATCTTTTTCTAATCAAAAATCTAATCTTTTTCTTCACATAAAGATCATTACTTTTATAATCTAAAAATCACACCTTTTCATGTACTAAAACCATATATTTTCATTAGCAAAAACCATATATTTTCATTAACAAAAACCATATATTTTCATTAGAACTAGATTTTTAAATTGATTCCTAAACAAAATAAATTATCATAACTTTAAAGTTTTAAAAATCAAATCTTTTAAACAAAATAAAATCATATCTTTCTACCTCTTATCATAAAGGAAATGAAAAAAGATAAAATAAAATAAAAGTTAAAAAGAAAAATTACAATTTGTATTCGGGAAAAGGGGGGCTGATATGGTGGTGACGCGGCTATGGGTGGCGGCTGACGTGGAGGAGGGGCGTAGGGGGGTCAGAGGTGTTCGATTTGAGGAAGGTGGGGGATTGTGGTTTTAGGGATTGGGTAGGGAGAGTCTGACGACGAAGGAGGAGGCTGGGGGGCGGCGGCAGCGCCATGGCCGGAGGCGCCATGCTCAGCGTCGGGGAGCGAGGTCGAGGCCGCAACGGGATCCATCGCGGTTCCATTTCCCCTTTTTTTCTCTCGATCGGGTCTGAGAGATTTGAGAGGGGGTTGACCAGGCAAGGGAGAAAAGGGGCCCCAATTATATAATTTATTTATTATTTTATTATTTTAAATTCCCAAAAAACAACTTTTTATTTCGACCTCCAAACGAAACCCACCGACTGTCATCCATAACTAATTACCTTCATTCCGAACACAATGGGATATGTTTCGTAAGCCGATACGATCGTTTCAATCAGTTTTCGTCAAAATCAAAATATAAATCTATATATTGAATTTGAACGCACATTTCAATTTACTGGGGCCACGTACGGACTCTAAAAATTCTCGAAAAATATTTTCTAGCTTCGTATTGACGATACGGTTCTAACAAAACTAATTTCATCAAATTCTGAGACCGTTTGAAAAATGGCCATTTTCCAGTCGATTAAAATCAACTAAAATTGGTCAAACGCGTTTAACTTCGCCACACTCACATATTGATTCATAAAAATTACGAATTTTGAAACCTATTAATAACTAGACATCCCGGATCCAACAAAAGTGGTTTCGTCGAAAACTGAGGTCGTTTGCAAAATTTCCATTTTAAGGGACAAAATTCCACAGCGACTATTCTGAATTTTCAACTGGACATAACTTTTTATTCCCGCTATGAAATTTCAATTTTTTGGATTCGTTGGAAAGATATTCTCAAATAGATTCTAATATATTTGGTTTCGCCAAAAACCAGATTATTTTGAATCCTGCACATTCATTTGAAATTTGAAATCGAATTTTCGAACTACCGCGCCATTTTCAATTCCTTGTAAAAATAAAAATAAATATTTATATTCTAACGATGATTCAAATAAACATATACGTTCTAATTCAAAATAAATTTCTCGTCATTATTATTTAAAATAATTAATTTTAAATATTCAAAATTCATCAAAATTGCTAAAATAAAAATTTTAAATTGGCTCAGAATATCCGGGTTGTTACAATGTTGAAAATGAGTTGTGGATGGCGGTCAGGTTGTAGGTGGTTGTGCTGATGATGGAGTTCAGCTGTTTGTTGAAAAGAGGTTGGAGTTTGGCTTGGAGGATGATTGTAAATGCTGTTGCAGTCTGTGTATAGGGGTTGTTGAGTGATTTTGCGGTTGTGGTTTGTGTCGTGTGATGGATTGACAATAGTTAAACTAGCAGAGGCTGTCGAAGACAGTGTGACAGTGAGTTGGTTTGGTTGTGGAAGTCAATAAAGAAATCTAAAGAGGGAAAAGCTTGTTAAAATTGGTGAATAGTGATAGGAAGAGGTGATAGTTTGGTAAACGACAGTTCAGTGCAATATTGATCAGGAGTCGATGGTTGTTGTTGCTTTTTCGGCGTTTTTTTTTTGTGTGATGGGGAGTTTGGCGTTGTTTAGTGATGGAGTAATGATGAGGCAGTTGGCTATGTATATTAAGGGTCTGTGAGGTATGTTAGCTAGACATTGAGGTAAGAAGAGTTGTATAGGTGATGATTATGGTGAAGTGGTAGGGTGTAGGAGCTTGATTCCGGGACCTAATGTAGTTGTGTGGTGCAACTTTTGGTGAAGGCAGTTTTGCATGGATGTTTGTGATGTAGTCGCTGATAGAGGAGTAGTTTTTTGTTGTTGTGTAGATATGTGGTCAGAAGTTAGAGTATTATGAGATGAAGTGTGATTGAAGAGGAGGTTAGCAGTTGATGACGTGAACAGCTACAAACTACTGTTCAAACGATTGATATGCTGATTTGGCGAAGTGCTAGTTAGATGGTGGTCAAGGAGATGCTACGAACAATGAACTTTAGGTTTTTGAACCAAATGATAAGGTAGTTGTTTTGGAAATTGAGTGGCAGTGAAGTTATTTTGATATGTATAGGGGTGTTTTGATTGGTCAGTAAAATTGTGAAATTGGAGTTTGGTGTAGCTGTGTTTGGTTTGTGAAATATGCGAGTTTGGATATGTTCGATTATGGGAGAAAGGCAGAATGGTAGTTGCAGAGATGGTTCAGTTTTTTTTAGAAGTTGTGTAGAAGTTTGGTGAAGGAGATAGGGAGATGGAAGAGGAGACGTAGTTGATTCAAAATGAAGAAGGTGATGTCATTGATGTTAAGAAACATCAGAGAGAAAGTACAGTAGCTATTGCAGAATGAAGATGAAGAAGACGAAGGGTGTAACGTCATTTAGTGGGTTGGATATTTGTGAATGCTAGTGAGAATTGTTTGATGAAATGCCTATTATAGAATAGATATATGCCTACAAGTGAAGCAGATACATCTGTGAGTGAAGCAGATTTATTTTTATGTCATCCAAGGAAGAAGAGCTACGGTTCTCACTTATTAGGGGATGACATATATAAGGAAAGACCTGAATGGAGAGGTATGTGGATCCCTAAGAGGACACCAAAAGTATTCGTTGATGGTTAAAGTACCAATCAACATAAAAAAGTTGAGCATGCCTAACCGGACAGAGATGATAGTTTTGATCAAGTTCGTCTATGCAAAATGATGAAGAAATTGAGAAACACAGTTTATTGGTTTGTAAACTGGATGTTAGCACATCTATTTTATGGGAAAGTGTTAGAAATAATGACTATTTCCTTATTTGTCACATTCTTTAGTTAGCACGTTTAATGTTTTGTTTGTCCTAGTTTAATGTTTAGATCCTACTTTTATGTTATGTAACTGGTTATATCCGCCTATATACTTAGGCTTCATTCAATGATTAAAGAACGCAATTTTCTCTTATTCTTTATCTCTCCAATACTCTTAACAAATATGTCATTTTTTTAAAAGAAATTCAATGTACGCATTTGTCAATTTTTTGTTTTATCACTTCCATTTTATTTGCTCATAATAGTCTTTCTTTTCTTTTCTAGTTTTCCGTGCATGCTACAATAAAAAAATATTTTAATCCCAACCTAAATCAAACTAGAAATCTATCTGTTATCTATTATACTATATGAAAGCTTAATGTTCCTCTGCTGACCTTTGGTTTCATTTTTCTCAAAAAAGAATAGTGTTGACACCTGTACTATTTGCATATCTAAGGCCCCTACGCTTTTGCGTGTGATGTTTTCCCTTTTGTGCTTCCTCCCATGTTCTTTTCTACTTCATCTAAAGAACCTTCATTCTCATTTTACCCAAAATCGAAATGTCCACGCATAACAAAGCATCACTGGAACCCGCTGGAAAAATTAAAAACCCAAACAAAGGCTGTATTCTCCCACGACATCACACTCTTCTTCGACATATGATTAATTGATTGTGATTGTTCCAAGTCCATCCCGCTATAATCCTGTTAAATTGTAGTGCTTTCCGCCTTTTTTGCCACAGTGTGGTTTTGAATCCTTCAAACCCAAATTTATCAGCGCTGCCTCCTTTCCGTTGATACAACATATAGTACACCAGTTAGACGTGGTTTTTAGAGTTAAGGAAGAGGCGCACAAGTTCATCCATAGCAATTAATGTCGTCCCTCTTCAAATTTATTCCAGGTATAAGTTCCAGGCATGCTCATCAAACCTCTCATGGTTTTGCAAATTTATTCTAACATACAATTTATTGTTTGTCGCATTTGTATACTATTTCATGGTTTTGATTTGTGCACTGCTTGACTCTAATCATAGAGTGGTATCTTTTGCTCGAAAGTACCCTAATCACAAATCGATCTTTTAATATTCAACCTAATCATTGAACTTGTTACAGATCTGTAGTATGAGTTTATAACATGCATTTGGTTTATCAGGTACATATTAAAAATATCAACATGTATTATTTTGAGCATAACCATATAATGACTTATTTAAGATAAATATTGTCTAAAACAATTGAAGGAAATAGCTATTTTGACTTATAACAATTGATTTGTGTAGTGCACTAACAAAGTTGTTCCACTCAGTCTATTCTAAAATATATCCATGTTACAAGAGTGAATGCACGATCTTAGACCATGAGCAAAATCTGGTACTGGAGCCTGGGATAATGCACTTGCCAATATGTAATTTAGTTGTTCTAAAGAAAAATAACCCAAGTCATCTTCTATATACGATCGCATGTTTAGTTCTTAATTTTTTTGGACAAAGCTTTAATATTTCTTCTGGAATATTCCATGCATGCATATAGTGGTGCATAAATTTTCAACAAAACCAAAATATGTTACACGTGTTTTTCTTTTTTATCTTTTTTATCTTCTTTTTTTTTTTTTTGGAAACGAAGTAGATTCACTTAACATAATATAATATTTCAATGTTTGAGTATTATACTACACATAAAAGTAAACATCTACATACATGAAAATTATTATATTATAATGGAAGAATAATTTAGGGAGTAAGGACAATAAGTCACTCAGCTTGTATTTGTGTTCTTTCTTTTTTATTTTCCCTTTTGTATTCTCTGTGCTTGAGGCATTGTTTTCTATGTTTTCATCACTGCAGTGATTCCCACTATAATGACTTTTTTATCTTCTCTTAATGCTTCAATAAAAAGATCAGGGTTCTTTAACACCGTCGGCTATGCCAAAAAGAAATATTAAATAGAAAACAATGCGTTGCTCGCATTACAATGTTCACATGGCAAATTAATTAAGATATTAATAAAAAATTAGGCTTAAACATTCTCGTATATAATGCATATACAAGGGCATGTGAAACATAACGACCAGAAATATATAAACAAACAAAATGATGTACACATATAAATATGACAAGCAGACTTTAAGAACAAACAATTTCTAACGTATTCCTTATTCTCGAAATACGCATTCCTTTATTCTTTACATTTTGACAGTGGTATAGTGCTATTTTTTCCAAAGTGGTTTCATTTCAGAGTTGACCATGATAAATCTTATGAGTGCGATCTAGGAAATGTACAATGAATGATTTTAAATTTTATAGTTTGATAAAATAAAACTTATATTAAAGATGTTCCCATTAATAATCTATGAATATCAACATGGATTAATTGAGCACAACTTTATAATGGCTTATTTGAGATAAACATTATCTGAAACCGTTGAAGCATATAATGGAGCGATGATAACCATTAATTATAATTTTATTTATAATAATGACATGTACTAATTATAGTAAACTAATCTAAATAATAATATTAGAGAGAGATACAATGGTTTTAAGTTTTCAGAGCTGCTAGATAGATTTTATTAGCACCTACTAGGCTGATATGTTTGGCCTATTAGGGTTAATGACCTTTAGTATAAATAGAGACTGAAAATATTATGTTAACCTCTTCTCTTCATTTTTCTAGTAGCCACAAGAGCAAAGATTTCCTAGTTCTTCCTTTCAAAACCTCAAAACACATTCTAAATCACTTCTAATCTCCTCCAAACTTCTAGAAGATATTAGATTTTATTGATCTACACATTTTGCATCATTTAAAGGCTATTTATATTCATTTTCTTACTGCTCAAATCATTTTAACCTTGACCTTCACAAGATTCATTGATTTGGTGAGTGAATTACATATCTCACTATGCCATGTTACATTATATGCTTAGATTAGGTATTTTTATCACATGTACATGCTAGATCACACCAAACTATGATCATTTATGTTCATTTCAGTTTCCAAACCTTAAGGATAATATAACTACAGAAAAATGGATTAAAATGATGAGTATAGATTCATTTTCATGTAGATATACAGTTAATCTATGTTTATGAATGATTTTTTTCACGTTTTATATGAATTTGGGTGTTTGAATATGATTGTTGATATATGTGATTACGTTTTGATTAGTTGAAATCGCTATTTATATGTACTTGATTTTATATGTTAATATTGGCTAAATTGTGAATTGGAATTAAGACTGAAGCGCAACCGGATCAAAGCATATCGAAATCATATGTAAACTGGAGGATGAGCTCTGGAATGCGGATGGAAGATGCTTATAAATTTTAAAGTTGAAATTAGCAAGTACTTGGACCGGTACTGGTCCATAGGAAAGTGATATTTTTTTGGCCTCCAAACTTTATGCATGGACTCTTAGAGGCACTTGGGAGTTGGGTATCATAGCCAAAATTTAGGACTAAAATACGCTAAGTATATGGACCGGTACAGGTCCCTAGCCTATGGACCGGTACCCGTCCATAAGGAAGCGTATTTGGCCATGAGATTTTTAGCATGGATTTATGAGTGCAAAACAAGGCTACCGATCAAGTTTGAGGTGAATAAGACTCAACATGAGGACTGGAGAAATTTTCTAAGTTATAACAAAAGATCAAAAGTTACTATTGCATTCCTCCACCTTGAGAACCTAGGGGAAAAGGAAGAGAGAAGGAGAAACCAAACTAGGTCAGACATAAGTCTGAGCATAAGACAAGGAAGTATTTAGACAGATGAATAGTAATGGAGAAGCAAGTGTAATAAAGTAAAAACACGAAATAAGATAGACTTCTCATTCATATGCGAAAATTGCTGCACCAACTACCCAGAATACCATAATTAGGTTTTACCTGATTTCTACCCATCGATCGACTTCTTTACCCAAGTGTGAATAATCTGTACCAACTATGGAATTCAGGTTTATCAATCCTAAACCCATCAACTAAAAAGGCACAACATTAATCGCAGGCATTACATTGTCTTATCTTCCCCAATCAGAACAATGCACGCTCATGGTTCTACCGGAATGCTCCCATACCTACCTCGTTTGAACCACTTACTATCCAATTCAGTAAAGTGTGCCCTAGCCTCTACCTAGTGAGAGACCCCGTGATAACAAAGAGATACTGACTAACACGGGTTCCCACACAAAAATGCAACTGATACAAGTCACCCCTATACTTGGCCCCAATTTATAACTAGGATTTCTATGAGCCTCTTATATGTCAGTTGGAAAGGACCATAATAGCCTCTTATATCCCATTGGAACGAACCCCTTATAGCTTATTAATTTCACAGTTTTAACTTAACACGTTTAAGTTCATTAATAAGCCCAAGATAACCATGTGTTATGTCCCTAGGTTGTAATCATTTCCACTTAAATGTAAACTTTTTATACAAGCCTTCCCCATGTCACTTAATGGAGTCTAGTCTATTCCAATTTACATGTTTCCCGGTTACATGTTACTTAATGTCCAACTAAGTGCAATTTATTCCAGTTCATAAATTTGAATATTATTCAATTAAAATTTATCCCACTTTACTGTACATTATTTGAATATAATATTCACCAATTTTCAACATGCCCAGAATCCCCTTTTTGATATACTTTCAATATCACTCCCATTTTTACGCAATTTAAAATGATAAAGGTCTACGCTCAATGCAAAAATAAATAAAAAGGAGAAATTAGTCTAGGCTACTCGTAAGGCCTAGACTTAGATATTAACAAAATAAACAAAACAAAGCATTGCAAAACTGTAAATAAAATAATAACATAAAAGGGGATAAAGAAGAAGAATTGCTTGTAAATAAATAAGTAACTGAAAAGGAATAGACAATAGATAGTAAATATATTGAATAATAACTTGCAGAAGACAAACTTACAAACACTGTAAATGTAAAACTTGTAGATCCGAACTATTTTACTGTCTTAATCCTTCTTATAGAATTTACTAATCCAAAAATCACGTAAAAATCACAGAGAAAGATTGAAAATAAAAAAAATGACTTGGAAGAAGAAGAAGAAGAAGAAGAATCCTTTCAGATCTACATTTGAACATCACTTTGACTTATTCCTTAATTTTATTTCATTTTAGAACGTAATGGAGTGGAGGCTAAGATAATAAAGAAGAAGAGGAGTGGGGGAAAAGTGAGAAGATTATAGGTGTAGAATGATAATCCAGGCCTTAGGATTTTAGGCTTTTAATCTCATCCCTTGGAGACACATCAGCAAATATGTCCTAAAAAACGTTCAGTACCAGGCTCAACATCGTGCCAGGCTCGACATCGTGCCAGGAACGACATCGTCCCTGGCTTGATATGGGTCAACCTACCTCCTATGTGGGTCGACACATGGGTCGACCCACATAGGTCCTGGGTCGACACAGGGGTTGACCCAATTATGGGTTATGCCGCCCATTTCACATATGATTAAGTTTGATTATTTATTAAATTTTCTATGTTAAATTTCAAACTTTAGCTAATCATAATTTATTCATTTTTCGTTAATTTAACGCAAACTAAAAGTCTATCTGAACCAGAATTTCGTAATGGACGCAACGGTAAAATCCTTTTTGCCCAATTCCGAATATTATTGAATTAATATTATTTTTATCAATCTTCTCTTTTTAATTATTGTTTATAAAAAATGGGGGTGTTACATTCTCCCATCCTTAAATGATTTCGTCCTTGAAATCTCCAAGGTTAGAAGAATGTTATGAATATTATCAACCATTATCGACACCCATCTACTCAACTATCAACCACTAACATCCATTGTTCTTAGAATTTCTAATGCTTTGTATGAACATATGCAAATGTGTTGTGTATATGTCCCTAAGCTAATGCAAAAATCAGGTATGCATCAAATATGTATGTGAAAGAATCCCAATGATACAAATAAATTCTATATGTGCAACAAACTTTTACCAAAATGCAACATCCAAGTGATGATTCAACCATTTTCATCCATATTCAAGATAAATTAAAATGCGAACACATCCACATACATTATGTAAGTGTCCTAGTTCATCTTATCTCTAATCTAGTGCCTAGTGTGTGTGTATATGCATCCACTAGCATAACATGTTCCATTAACATGTTTTAAATCATTTCCTATCATCCATAGGCTTCTACCTAAGAATTATGATTCAAATAATAGGAAAATAGATTCAAATTTAAGGCTTAGAAAAGAATTAAGAGCGTACTCTCAAAGAGAAATGAAAAAAAGAGTGAATCCTATCGTCAGGTTCCCAAGTCACATCGCCGCTATCTTTTCCCCACTATATCTTGACTAGCTTGATTTCTTTATTTCATAGCTTCTTAACTTCAGATCCTAGTATACGAATGGGAACTCTTCTGGTTGATGCCTCCCTCTCTATCTCTATATCCACGAGGATACTCAACTCTACTACTACTATGGAATCATGTAGACACTTCCTAAAGTGTGAAACATGGAAAACATCATGAACTCCTATCAATCTCTCTGGTAGTCTAACTCTGTACTATAGGGGATGTCCCTACAAATCTCGGTGCCAACTTCCTACTGGGACAAACCAAACAACACTCCTCAAAGGTGACACCTTAACAACGACCGTATATCCTACCTCGAACCCTAGCTCTGTCCTCTACTGATCGACATATGACTTTTGTTTGTCCTGAGCTGCCTTCATCCGCCTCTGAACTCAACTCTATCTTCTCCGAGGTCTCTCTAACCATCTCAGGTCCAAGTAGAAGTATCTCTGTAGAATCCCACCAACATGTAGGTGATCTGCATGGTTGTTCATAAAGATCCTCGAAGGGATTCATAGCAATACTCGTCTGATAGTTGTTATTGTATTCGAATTCTACCAACGAAAGATGCTCCTCTCAAGTCCCTCCAAAGTCTAGGATACACAGCCTCAATAAATCTTCAATAATCCTATTAACCCTTTCTGTCTATCCATCCATCTGAGGGTGGTAGGCAATACTAAGTCGTCGCTATGTTAATGCCCCTTGCAGGTGCCTCTAAAACTCACTCGTAAAAATGGGGTTTCGCTCACTAACGATACTAGAGGGTACTCCATGATGTCAGACGATCTCTCTAAGATATACCAATGCCAACAAAGCTGCCATCCTCTTGCTCTAGACTGGTATAAAATGAGCAATCTTAGTCAATCTATCAACTATAACCCAAATAATGGTGTTGCCCCTCCTCGATCTGGGCAACCCATCTATGAAGTCCATATAGATGTCCTCCCACTTCCACTACGGTATGTCTAGAGGTAGAAGAAATCCACCAGGCTTCCTCTGCTCAGCCTTCACTCATTGGAAAGTCATACTTCGAGTTGCATACTCTGCCACATCCTTCTTCATCCCAATCCAATGAAAAACCCTCCTCGTGTTTTTGTATATCTTATCACCACCCAGATGGATAGTCGTCCGAGAGTGAAGAGCCTCCTCTAAAACTGATCTCAACAAATCACCAACTCTAGAAACACACAGTCTCCCATCTCGATGTAGCCACACTCTCTCATCCATAAAATACCTAGAAAGGTGACTAGAGGACTCTCCTCCACTGAGTCGGTCAATGATATCCACTAACTGCTGATCCTCGCGCTGACTAGATCCAATGAACTCTAAGAGAATAGGTCGAACCTCCAACGATGCCAATAATCCGGGTGCAAAATCTGTAGACGGTCTAAAATCGAATTATGAGATAAACTCCAAGCTCTACCACTCTACGAATAATGGACTCAAAGTTATTCTCTGCCCATCCAACGTGTCTGCTATCACATTCCCCTTCCTTGAGGTATATGCTATCTTGAAATCATAAGATGCAAGGAACTCCATCCAATGTTGTTGTCATAAATTAAGATCTTTTTGTAAGAACATTTACTTGAGCGATTTATGATCTGTATAGGGCTCGAACCTCTCACCTAATAGATAGTGTCTCCAAGATTTGAGCGCAAACACAATCACTGCCTGCTCCAAATCTTGGGTAAGGTAGTTCTTCTCATGTACCCTCAGTTGCCTACTCCCGTTGTAGACAAACCTATCTTCCTACATCAACACTGCACCTAATTAAACCCGTGTCGCAAGCATCCATATAAACGGTAAACATCTTCGTACCATCAGGAGAGCCAAAACTGGAGCTGATGTAAGAGTCTTCTTCAATCTCAAGAATGCATCCTCGCAATTTACATCCCAAGCAAAAACATGGTTCTTCTTTGTAGACGGGTAAGCGGAGTTGAGATCCGTGCAAAATACTTAATGAACTTCATGTAATATCCCGCTAATCCCAAGAAACTCCTAATCTCTATCGCATTTTAAGGGCTTTCCAATCATGAATTGCGACAACCTTAGCGGGGTCCACCGCTATACCTCCCTTGAGACAACATGCCCCAAGAACCTTACTTCCTTCTTCCAGAAATGGAACTTAGGAAACTTCTCCTTTAGCTGGTGTGCTCGGAGAGTATGGAGAACCTCTCCCAATTGCATGGCGTTCTCTTCCTTGCTCCTCAAGAAAACCAAGATATCATCAATAAATAATACTGTAAACTCGTTCAGGTACTCCCTAAATACCCCACCCATCAAATCCACAAAGTACGTCGGGGCATTAGTTAGCCCAAAAGGCATAACCAACCACTCAATGAATCCGTCAGGAGTCCTAAAAGAAATATTGTCAATGTTGTCATCTGCTACCCTAAGCTGATGAAAACCTGTGGCTAAATCCAATTGCGAGAAAATCGAAGCGCCCACTTAGTGGTCAAACAAGTCATCTATCCATGGGAGTGGGTACCTATTCTTCTTAATGATCTTATTTAACTCCCTATAGTCCATAAATAGACGGAGAGTGCTTTCTGCCTTGGTCACAAAGACAACTGGTGCTCCCTACCCAGGAATGCTCCGTCTAATAAATCATTTCTCGAACAACTCACTTGCTTACTATGCTCCTACCTCTCTCTTAGAGCCATGTGACGCACTGGAAATGTAACAGGCTTAGAATTCTATATCCGGAAATCTATCTCACGCCTGGGAGGTAACCCTCTCTCCTCCTTGAATACATCCGGAAAGTCTCTAACTATGGGTATCAAACTGAGATCCTCAATAGAAGCATTTAGGGAATCTAAGAAATTGAGCGTAACTGCCCCTTGTAGGTCGCAAGAAATCTCAAGAGTCCTATCATGGCATGTCAAAAGACTAACAACTCTCCTTTCATGATCAAGGATGACACCATATACATGGCCTGCCAATCCACCACTAGAATAAGCCAGTAACCCATAAAACCCAATACGTATGCGTTACACTAAAAGTCGACGCCAAGAATAGAAATCCTCAAACCCATACACATCGAAGACAGGTGAGTCGTACCTCCTATGGTGTTTGAGACAACTAATGGATCAGAAACTATAGAAGTATCTAGGTGCAGACTATTAACAACAGAACCAGATACGAAAGAATGAGAAGCACCGAAATCGAACAAAGTCCTAGTACGAGAGTCAAAAAGAGAAATCAAACCTTCTATGGTGACTTTCCTACCTCTATGCTGACTACCACTACCAGTCTAAGTCGCCTCAAGCGTATGAACTTGTGCTTCAGATGATCTTGCCCCTTCTCCCTACTTCTGAGGGCATTGCTTGCTGTAATGTCCCATTTGGCATCACTAAAAACAAGAACATTTCTTAGTCTTCCTAAATTTTTTGATAAAGTTCCCCATCATTCCACACCCATGGAACTTAACTTCCTTCTTGATTTGCGCCTTCTCAGGTTTCTCTCCCTTCTTCACTGCACCTTCCTAGGTCAGCACTTATTCTTTTTAGTACTTTGCTTAGCCTCCTCAGTCATATTCTCTTGCTTACTCACTTTTCCATCTTCATGCATCAAAGCCATATCCATTAGCCTTTCAAATGTAGCTCCCATAAGGATATGTGTCAACACCAATCCTTGGAGGGGTTAGTTCAGCCCCCTCCCAAATCTCAAAGCCTTCTTGTGTGTCATGTTAACTAGATCCAAGCCAAACCATGCCAACTCATTAAAGCTAATCACATACTCCTTCACTAACATACTACCCTGCCTCAAACTCAAGAACTTTTCCAACTGCATTCCTTCTTCATCTTGTGATAAGAGCGTCTTCTCAAGTCTATCCATGAAATCATCCCACGTCTCCACCTTCCGCTCTGCCTGAGATATCTCCCACCAATAAGATGCTTCCCATTTTAGTTGCCAAGTGCCAACTTAATCCACCTCTTGACATCTAGCTCTAATAATCCGAACACAAAATCCATCTCCCTAAATCAGTTACGATCCCCCACGTAACTCTCCGATCCAAGAAATGGCTTGCTACCCATAGCATAGAAATCCTTAAAGAGTTTAGAGAAGTTAACTACTGGATTATGTGGAACTACTATGGCTACGACTGGGATGGGGAATTTCCTTGCGCTTCGGCAAGCGTCGTAGCTTCTACATATCTACGGAACCATGTGGGAATGATAATGCCCTTTGGGAAATTGGGAGTCCCAGATATGCTGAAAAGAGAAGAGACAAGGATTCAAGAAGATATCAAAGGATATTGTAATTGACTTGAGGGGATATTTTTTCCAAAAATAGGTTTTACTTGAAAATTCTTTACTTTTGAAAACACTTTTTCAAAAACTTTTCTCTAATCTTGTAACCTTAGTATCTGATTCCAAATGTGAGACCCCACATCCCTTAATGTCACCCATATGAGGATGCGTTAAGTTTTGTGAAGCGCAAAGGTATAACGTAACAACACAAAGACTAAAATTCACAAGAAAGAATTGTAAAACACAGCGGAAACTTTTAAAAACATTTATTACTAAATTAAGCAATTCCAGTCATAACATTGATTACAATTCAAAATACCATGGAATCATCTTTATGAAATAAACAAACTGCCTCATGGAAAAAATATAAGAGTATAATAGTAAAACAACAAAAGTTATCCCTCTCATAAGTCATTACAATAGTCAGAAAGTAAGTACTAAAACAGTACATGAAACTAGAAATAATTTGAATCTGAGCTGGGAAAAAAGATCAAATTCACTGCTGCATTCCTCCACCCTGAGAACCTGGGGGAAAGGAAGAGAGAAGGAGAAAATAAACTAGGTCAGACATAAGTACCTGAGCTTAAAATAAGAAGTATTTAGACAAATGAACAGTAATGAACAAGCAAGTATAATAAAGTAGAAAACACGAAATAAGATAGGTTTCTCGTTCATATCAAAAAATTGTTGTACCAACTACCCAAAATACCATAGTTAGGCTTTACCTAGTTTCTACCCATCGATCGACTTCTTTACCCAAGTGTGAATAACCTACGACAGCTATGGAATTCGGGGCTATCAGTCCCGAACCCATACGGAACAATGCATGCTTATGGTTCCACCAGAATGTGCCCGTACCCACCTCGTATGAACCACTTACTATCAACTTCAGTAAAGCGTGCCCTAGTCTCTACCTAGTATGAGACTCTGTGATAACAAAGGTATACTGATTGATACAGGTTCCCACGCAAAAATGCAATTGACACAAGTCAGCCTTAGTCTTGGTCCCCAAATTATAACTAGGATTTCTACGAGCCCCTTATATCTCCACTGGAACGGACCCTATGAGTACCTTATATCCCACTGGAACGTACCATCTATAGCTTATAAATCATTTCTGTAACACTTTTATGTGTCACCAACGGCGTGTGAGGAATTTCCTGTAACACTTATAAGTGTTACGAATAGAGTAACTGCTAACACTTATAAGTGTTACAAACAAAGTAACTGCCAACACTTATAAGTGTTACAAATATATTCATTGCTAACACTTATAAATGTTGGAACCATAAGATATGGTAACATTTATAAGAGTTACAAACATATTCATTGCTAACACTTATAAATGTTGAAACTATAAGATATGGTAACACTTATAAATGTCAGTATCATAATCCTACTAACTCTTATAAATGTTGGTATATATAAATTGCTAACACTTATATGCATCACAGTACGAAATTAAGTTCTTCTCTATTTTTTACATGATTAATATTAAAACTCTCAAAACAAATGAATATAACATATCTTTGTGATTTTCAATACACATATATAATTCAACATATCAATTCAATATAAGATTTAGTACACTTCCATATCTCAAATTCAACAATGTCACATTTTCATAGTACTCAAATTTGAGCTACATGCTTCCGATTTCAAAATACCATAATATCATATCCAAACTGTAAAATATAAATGCACTCATCACATTCCAATAACTTTAGAGATAAAATCATTGTCAAGGTCACACGTGTTTGCTTTCTTTATGTTTTATCCCTCCTCTACGAGTGCCTGCAAAATATAAACGCACTCATTTTTATAAGAAGAAAAAAATGACAAGTTGCAATGGAACATTTTTCACTAAGGTGATACATGCATCAACAATCAAAAACCAATCCTTACAACGGCATATCCACCAATTAAGTAAATAGCTTAAAGATCACACATAAATAGATATGCTTTTGCTGAGTACAAACATAAATAGGAAAACATACATCACACATAAATAGATATGCTTTTGCTAAGTACAAACATAAATAGGAAAACATACAGCTTATGAATTTGAAATAACTTGATATCTTTCTATCATAAAAAGATAACAAAGGCAGCTTATGAATCAGTGATGGAATGGCATGATTGAAATTCGATAAAAATGTATTAAAAATGTGAATACTAATTCAGGATGCACAATTAAAAATGTATTAAAAATGTGAATACTACTTCAAGAAATTCGATAAACTCTTAGAATGATATGTTGTATAAGCAAAGAATAAAACAGAGAAATGGTTTCACTAACAACAAAAAATAATGAATAATGCACAATTATACTCAAAAGTGGAACAACATCTAAGATAAACAAGATAAAGAAGAGCAACACAACAGGATGACATACCATAGTGCAAGCATAAAACATAGCAAGTTCAGACAAAGGAATTCGACATCAATCCATGAGGACAAAAGTTCCACAAATGTAAAGGTCACAACTTCAGGATGCAAAACGGAAGGGTCCAAAGTAGTAAAGCAAAACAAAAAATTTATGGGTCTGAACAACTCAACGATGGCAGTTTTCTATCCGATTTCAGTGTCAGATTTGGGGTTAAACTTGAATTAAGTGAAATCACAAGAGGGCTCTTACCTTTTGGAAAGCAGCGAGAGAATGCAAAGGCTTGGCCTTCGATTTAAAAGCAGCAACTTGGTGTCTTTGACGATGGCTAATTGGACTTCAGGTGATTTGCATTATAATCACTCATCATTCCCAATTATAACATATCCGCTTCTTAAATATGTAGATATATGTATATTGCTAGATGTCATTATTTTTGTTTGCATATAATCAAACAATATGTATATATATACATCCTTATTATTTTGTGAATCCATATGATTTTATTCAAACAGTGGGTATACATTTAGGTTATGCACACACACAAATAATCCATCTATAGCCATATATATTTTCACTTATAATACTTATTGATTTAAATTAACATTATTAATTAGCGTGTGGGTTTGTGTGTGCTTAGGGTCATCACATCTACCCCTCCTTTTAAGAATTGTGTCCCACAATTTCCTCGTACTTACTTTAACTATCTTCCTCAATCAATTATCCTCAATAATCTGATTCAACAGTCCCAAGCCTGTCACTTGGCTCATTCATATACACTTTACCCTTCCTTCTTTTCTAAACAATAAATTCAACTTATGTACTTGTGTAAATATTAATTAGTTCTCACATATCCTGCTTTTCATCCAACAGGTTTATAACAATCTTTTTAATAACATACATGTTTATTTCTATGAATGTTTGCTTAAAGTCAGGTTCTTTAAAACATTATTTTCTTTTAGCATGCACAACTTCTCAGGCTCAGATATGTACATCATACATATGATGTCCTTTTGAAGCATCTGATTGCCAAAAAGAATTTTCTAGCATAATCTAACATTATATGATTTCAGATAGTAGTAGCATTTGATTATTTAAATTCAAACTGGAATACTATGATGTCCTTTTATTCCACTTATGTTTTTATAGTATGCAACATGCCTATATCTTTCTTATAATTAAATATTGGCATCTTCTTAATAGCAAAACCAGCTCTTAAACGTCCTCTCTTACATAATAGGTATACTTCCAAAACCAGGTTTTTTTTCCAAATATTTCCTTTTTGAGAAATCAAATTAAAACTGGCAGTTGTGTCAGGGTATCACAGTATAGCTTGTACCCCTTATATGATTCCCTGAATAATCTACCTTATATGCATTATGTTTTTACATTCAAACTCATTCTTGTACAGGCTCTTTTTATTCCATTTGCCTATAAATCCAGAAATCTTTAGTCGTTTTAACCCCTCTAACTCAAACCATTTCAATAATTAATTTTAATCCATACCTTAATGTGGATGGTTTATCAATTTTCCAGTTTAATCCCTGTTCTGACCACAAAATTTTCATTAATCCTGATTTAATCCCATCATTTTTCAGTAACATGGTACTCAGCATTTAAATTCTCTGATTTTTACTATGAATATTTCCTCCCTTATCGGTTATTTATCAATAATTTTGAGTATCTTTTAACATTAACCTACTTTCAGTCATATTAAATCTCACTAAATACATATTAAAACATAAATTGTCCATCCACTCAGGTCATTTCACATACCCAATGTAAATTTTCAATCTATCATTTCATTATAAAATACTAATTTATTTTAGCAAAACATTTAATAGATTTTAATCATTGCACTTTTTATGCTTATAAAACAGCAACTATCCAAAGAATTTTTTAACATACTTTTAATATTAATCTTTAACAAACGGTTTGCATGAAACATCAATGACTTATATAGCAACTCAACAACTTAATATATTGTTAAACCTGAACATTTTTAATTCCATTTTCAAACTAAAATGATTTGTTTTCATGAAGAGCTGAAACTTCTTCTAATTACATGACAACAAGCATCCAATGTCTAAACAAATCATGCTAAATTCAGATAAACAGCCACATGTGTTTTTCATTATCTCTTGGTTTCCATTAAAGTACTCACATAAATTTTCATTCCAGGTGCCTTACTGTTTGAGCATAATCATATATATTATTTATAAGCTATTTCTCTTACTTCCCGTAGCTTATAACCAGAATACATATTTTAATTATCAACCACTTCCAGAGAAGTTTTTGCATTCTAATTACTACTTTAATTTTAAGTAACAGTTCATATATGCTTCCAACTGAACATACATTCTGATTACTACTTTCATTATAATAAATAGCATGTTATTCATCCTGAATTATTCAGCCATTTAATGGAAGGCCTTGGTGATAAACGCACCTTTTCGAAATGTATAATTACCTTAAAGTAATTCTTAATTCCTAAAGAAATACCATGCCAACTAAAGCCTATTCATACTTTTATATTACTAAAATTTTCAACCTTACTGGTTGATCTTGACAAATCAAAGATTGCTAAACATTAACATTAGCGCAACCTGTACTTTGGACCTTCTTAACAGCTAGATTAACAAGTGCAGATTTTTCTGTTTTTTTAATATATCAAGCTTTCTCTATAAAGCCATAGAATGATTAAGGCATACATAACCTTTATCAGCCTACCATCTATAACTGTCAATCTATGCACAAAACATGTATATTTGTTGGAAATTTGTGTGAATTATTAAAATATTTGAATAAGTGTATGAGTGGCTCCTTAATGTGAATAGTCCCACATCATGGGATTATATGAAAGAAGCAAGTATTTATACTTGTTTCTAAGAAGCTTTGATGGGGCCTTGGGGCTCCCAATACATGCTTTGTTGTGAGGAGGGAGCCCATGCATCATGACCACCACACACGCGCGCGCGACCGACCGACCGACCGACTCGACTCGACTCGACCCGGCCCGGCCCGGCCCGGTTCGGTTCGGTATTGGGCTTGGGCCTTGGCTATGTGGTGTAGACACTTATATTTTTAGACCAGAAAAACTTGATTTTTTCGAACCGTTTTTTATTTACGGAAAATATTTCTGAACTGAATTTAATTTGAAACGGTAAACTTTTGACCAAGTATTTCGCAGATCCTATTTTCCTCCACTGACCAGTATTTTCAAATAACATAATCCTCGTCTATATATTATTATCTTCAGATTAGACGAGATTAAGATACATAAAAAAAAAAAAAAAAAAAACTGTTTTTCTCTTTTCTCTTCCACCGCCATTAAAATATTCTTACAGAAATTTTCGAGTAGTTAAATCAGAAAGTGCAAATCTGCACTGATCTGTTTGTGCAAAGCAGATCAGTTATTAATTTCAGAGAGGTTGTTTTATCCTAGAGGCGGCGGCGAAAGTACGAACTGGTTTTGCACCATCGACCAGATCGCCGAATCGTCTTCAAGAAAGCGACCTGGTCCGCGACTCAGCCATTGTTTCCCAACAATTTGAAGACGAATCTCGAAACAATGGCTGGAACTCTAAAATTACATGAACAGTCTCCGTTCAGCCCTAAATCAGAAGGCGCAAATATGACTTACAAAATTTGCTGCTGGTTGTCGATCAACGTTGTCATCGATGGACGCGAAGCTTCGTCGGCTGTACTCAGCGTAAAATAGAAGCGGAAAAAGCACCGAATTGATTTCTCCGCTGCAAAATTGAAGCAAGAGTTGGATGCCTAACATGACAATCTCGTGGCGAAGGTATGTTCATGAGATTTACAATATTTAATTGAAGTTTCAGTGCATGAACGTGTAGCGTGTTTAGTCTATCACGCAAATCACTTTGTAAGAACACGTAAATGAACATTGCACGAAAAAAAAATATAGCTTAAAGAATGCTTATGTAGACTTTGATTTTCTGACTTAGATCGAGATTGGGTTCTAAGTAACTATTAAGATTGACAACGAAAATACTAGATTATAATTAATGTTAGGGATCTAGTGTTGGACTCAAATATTAGATTATTGATATTTTGATCATGGTGTCATTATGAACGAAAATAACTGAGAGATGATTGCCTGTTAATATTGCAATTATGATGACAACGCAATAATGGTCACTCAGAGGACAAATTATATTCTGTGTGCCAATTTAAATGATTCTTTTCACCATGATAATTCTGTTGAATATGTGTATTTAAAATAAATTATTATGAAAATCTATGGCACATATATGCATCTTATAGGAAATGTCATTGACATTAATAGAACACATATATTATTGGAAAATGTCACTAAAAATTTGGCATTAATAGAATGTGTATGTTATTTGATAATGTCATTGAGAATTGACATTAATTGGATGGATAGATTTTTTTTTTTTGCATCAAATAAATTGACATAGTTTATATGCATACAAGTGAAAAGATAGAATATAGAACACCTTTGTTGCATACATGTGATTCACTTTTGTTAGTCTCTGAGTTTATGAATATTTTCCTATGAGAAAATATAAATTCTCAAACATATGAACATCTTTAAAAAATAGTAAGCATCAACAACCGACCAGTAAATAACAGAATGGAATCCGCAAGGAAACCATAAATGACAGCAGCAATCAACTCAAATGAATGATTCTGGACAGTTATTCTATAATACAACTATAGAAAACCAGATCATATGACACGAATGTATAGGAACAAGCCAGGCCCTACACCGCAGGCTAACCCGACTGAGAAGCCTCTTATGGCTATGGTTACTGAGATTCGCCTTGTTGGTGAATCAGAGGGTTGGTGGGTAGACATTGGTGTTTCTCGCCATGTTTGCTATGATCGTGATATATTCACAATATACACGGTTGCTGACGATCAGAAAGTGTGTTGTGAGATCTTCGCACCACTTAAGCTGTAGAGACTGGTAATATGAAAATAAAACATATGATTGGAAAGACATTGATTCTTAAAGATGTGATGCATTTGATATGTTTGAAAACATTCAAAATTGAAATCAAGCAAATAAGAAAATTAAGAGACTACATAGTGATAGAGGAACAGAATATGAATCAAATTCTATTCTGGATTTTTTATGTGATATATTGTACATAAGAGAACTGCACCCTATTCACCTGAAATGAATGGTAAAGCTGAAAAAAATTAGGACCTTTACCGAATTAATAATTGTCATTTTATTAAATTTTGGTGCAGCAAAGCATTAGTGGGGGGATATTTTATAGACTGTACGTTATGTTCAGAATAGAATCCCCATATCTAAGAATAAAATTTCACATTATGAAATTTTAAAAGAAATATAAATCCAATATGTCATACTTTAGAACTTGGGGTTGCTTAGCATATGTTCGCATTCTAGACCCTAAGAGAATAAAATTGGCAAGTAAATCATACGAATGTGTATTTATTAGCTATGCTGTTAATAGCAAAGCATACAGGATTTATGATCTAAATACACATAATATAATCTGAATCAAATGATGCCAATTTTTTATGAAACGAAATTTCCTTTTAAATTAAGGAATAGTGGGGGCACCTCAAATATGCCTATTAGAACAGAACTTAATAAAAGTTCTGAAGTTGAACCTAGAAGAAGTAAAAGAGCGAGAACCATAAAAATTTGGTTCGGATTTTTGTGCTTTTACTATAGAGGAGGATCACTTAAACCTCCAAGAGGCCTTATTTTATTTAAAACGCCGATTTTTTGGCGAGAGGCTATAAATGATGAGATGGATTCTCTAGAATCCAATAAGACTTGGCATTTGACAGATTTACCCTCTGGTTGTAAATTTATAGGCTGTAAATAAGTATTTAAAGGAAAATTAAAACCTGATGGCACTGTTAATAAATATAAGGCACGATCAGTAGCTAAAGGTTTTAAACAAAAAGAAAATATAGATTTCTTCGACAATTTCTCACCTATGACTAGAATAACATCCATTCGGGTATTAATTTCACTTCCATGCATTTATAATTTACCAAGACACCAAATGGATGTTAAAACCGTTTTTTTAAACGGTGAATTAGACGAAGAAATTTATATGGACCAGCCTGAAGGATTTGTAGTACATGGTCAAGAACATAGAGTATGCAAATTAGATAAATCATTATATGGTTTAAAACAAGCATCTAAACAATGGCGTGAAAATTTGATAACTTTAATCAATTCACATGGTTTTAAAGTTAATGAAAGTGACAAATGCATTTATAACAAATCTGAGAATGACATTTGCACTATTATATGCCTTTATGCAGATGACCTACTCTTTTTGGGTCAAATATTCATGTCATAAATTTAGTCAAATCCTTATTGAGTGCCAATTTTGATATGAAAGATCTAGGTGAGACGAGTGTAATCCTTGGTATTAAAATTACTAGGTTAGAAAAGAGAATTTCTTTGGATCAATCTTATTATATTGAGAAGATTCTAAAGAAATACAATTGTTTAGACTGTAAATATGCAAATACCCTATATGATCACAGTGTAAAGTTATTTAAGAACACTGATGAAGGTGTAAGACAGTCTGATTATGCGAGCATCATTGGCATGCCATTGATTGTACTAGACCCGACATTGCCTATGTCATGGGATAATTGTGCAGGTTTATCAGTAGACCTAGTATAAAGCATTGACATGATATTGAAAGGTTCATGAGATACCTTAAACGAACCATGAACCTTGGATTACATTATGAAAAGTTTCAAGCTGTACTTGAAAGATATTCCGATGCTGACTGGAATATTTTATCTGATGATTCTATTGCGGCCAGTGGCTATATATTTAGCATTGCTGGAAGAACTGTTTCTTGGAAATCTAAGAAACAGAATATCTTGACTCAGTATACTATAGTGACTGAGATAATAGCACTAGCCAAAGCTAGTGAAGAAGCAGAGAACTAAAGAAATCTGCTAGTTGAGATCCTTATACGGGAAAGATAGACACCTGTGGTGTAATCGATTGTGATAGTTCCGCGGCTATTACAAAAAGTATAGAACCGTTATAACAACGGCAGAAAACGACGTCGTAAGCACAATACTGTAAAAGAACATCACATATATAGTGATGAAAGATTTGACGACTATTGAAAGAAAAACAGAACCGATAATACAACGGTAAGAAATGACAGTCGTATGCACAGTATTGTTAGAGAACATCACATATGAGGTGATGATAATTTGGCAGATCCTTTGACGAAAGGACTGACCAGAAAGAAAGTCCTTAATAATTCTAAAAGAATGGGACTACTGCCTGAGATAGTGGAATCACGCACAATGGTAACCCGACCTAAATGACTGGAGATCCCAAGAACTAGGTTCAATGGGTAAAAACAAGTTGTGTAGTGATAGTAGATGAACATGCTAAATTTATATATTAAGAAGCATGTATTCCTGAAGTGATTAGAGGATGAGTTAATAGAAACTCTTAATGAGATCTATACTCTATTTGGAGTGGAGTACCTACCTTCAGGAGTACTCTTGATAGACTCACCTATGTGAATGTGGAAATGTGGCCGTTTCCTATGGAGTTTTGGGCAGAACTTCTAGAGCGTTCACTAAACTGGGATAGACGTGCATGGCCATAAACGCACGGGCTTATTTGATTGCACTATGAAAAGATTGTGTGTGGTTTGATGTCAGGAATAGAGTTCAAGACTACGTGTCACTCTAGTAAAAACTGAATCTTATTCACTACGCAAAGGTTCAAGTCGGATGACACCTTTGTTTATGCACAGTCTTATGTTTTTTAGAAACTGCTCGATAATATTTTAAAAATTCAAGTGGGGGATTGTTGGAAATTTGTGTGAATTATTAAAATATTTGAATAAGTGTATGAGTGGCTCCTTAATGTGAATAGTCCCACATCATGGGATTATATGAAAGAAGCAAGTATTTATACTTGTTTCTAAGAAGCTTTGATGGGGCCTTGGGGCTCCCAATACATGCTTTGTTGTGAGGAGGGAGCCCATGCATCATGACCACCACACACGCGCGCGCGCGACCGACCGACCGACCGACTCGACTCGACTCGACCCGACCCGGCCCGGCCCGGCTCGGTTCGGTTCGGTATTGGGCTTGGGCCTTGGCTATGTGGTGTAGACACTTATATTTTTAGACCAGAAAAACTTGATTTTTTCGAACCGTTTTTTAATTACGGAAAATATTTCTGAACTGAATTTAATTTGAAACGGTAAACTTTTGACCAAGTATTTCGCAGATCCTATTTTCCTCCACTGACCAGTATTTTCAAATAACATAATCCTCGTCTATATATTATTATCTTCAGATTAGACGAGATTAAGATACATAAAAAAAAAAAAAAAAAAAAAAAAACTGTTTTTCTCTTTTCTCTTCCACCGCCATTAAAATATTCTTACAGAAATTTTCGAGTAGTTAAATCAGAAAGTGCAAATCTGCACTGATCTGTTTGTGCAAAGCAGATCAGTTATTAATTTCAGAGAGGCTGTTTTATCCTAGAGGCGGCGGCGAAAGTACGAACTGGTTTTGCACCATCGACCAGATCGCCGAATCGTCTTCAAGAAAGCGACCTGGTCCGCGACTCAGCCATTGTTTCCCAACAATATTTATATGCATTTTTGGTTACATTAAAACCCGTACCTTCTAATTTATTTCTATACAAAACTGGCATAATTTAAACAATGGTTCTAGCAAATATACTTAATTGTTCGGTTATAGCTAAGTTTGGGCAATTAAACACCATTCAAACCAACTTAAATGTTTTGCTCATCTCTTTTAAATTCCCTTAAATTTAGAAATAAGGAATTCAACGTAAATATGGTATTTCTTTGGCCCTACTCGGTAAATAAAAGGAAATACTTATTACACAGCTTTAATGCATATATGGCCTACCTTGATCTATTCCATGGTTCATTTTTGTATGGATCAAATCTACACACGCATATTTAATTTTTAGAGCAGTGAACATTCTCATCAGCTCAAATTTGGACATCAAGTCAAATTAGACCAATTCTTGTTTCATACCCCTAAAACCTATGTTTCCAAATGATGCCATGTTATTTATTAAACTATTTATCATTTATCATATACAGTAGGTGTTCAATACTGATCATACCCCAAATTATTCTTGCTTTTATACCAAACCCAAACTAAATGCTTTTAACACCACATAAATGTTCAAGGGATATATCTCAGCAGCTTAAGGTACCCAATACTCAAATCAATGAATAATACTTGCTCAACACAGCAATATAAACACTCATAAAAGATTCTTGCTGTCTTACTTCTTTTTATGCTTATCATTACATGATTCTAACTATTTTTACAACATGCTGCATAAGAAAACCACAAGCATATATCTCTTATATGCCTTGTTTCCCTTCTTGTCATGGAACACATAAGTAATAACACTTCTGCATGTTTTTATACTCCTAGGTTAAATAAGAAAACAAATGCATATATTGACTATATTACATGCTCTCTCTATTCATTACATATGTAGATGGCTATTCACAGAAATGTATCCCCATATATATATTATTACCCACTCAAATATTAGTATTGATATTTTTACATATTTAGGTTCAAATCTGAAAATTTTCTAGAAAACAACCATACCCATTTATCAATTAAATGGCATAACTTTCTTCTTTAAAAAGATAATACATATGAGCACGTATATATTTACCAACAATGTCAAAGGAACTAAGATGTCATGCATACAATTCCCTTACTGCTATTTCTTGCATATAAATTGATAAATATACAAATCTACCCATGTTAAACCTTCCTACATAGAAAACAACACATGCTTATATCAATTATAAACCATGCTCCTTCTCTAGTACATACTGATGCACATAATTCTATATATACCACTATTTAACTCATATAAAATTGAACATCTATCCATGCAAATGGCTTTTACTCAACAGGCTTTTAAAATCAGTTTCAATGCAATCTTAACATTGCCCTTTATATCACATTTTACTATCATTTTTATCATCTGAATTCTACACCAGTGAACACATGTTCTCAAGAATATATTATTCTTTATAGTGTCAACTATCCTCAATCACAACAATACATCCAAACATGAAAACACATAGCACATCCATGTACACATAATAACAAGCATTCACTTCACTATTACTCATCAGATCCATCTGTATAATAAGTGTGTATAGCCTATCATTACTGGAATGTATAACAAGTTTACTAATCCTTCCTACAAAGCCTCTTCTATTTAGTCTATATCTATGCACAAAGCAAATAGGAAAACAATCAACAACCATACACCCACTCACAAAGATCATACATGTTAACTCGTGAATCACCCAATCGGTATATAAATGCATTTCGTCATACTAAGCATGAAATCGAAGACACATACAACTAACAGACTGCCTACAAAATAAGGTCATAGTACCTAAAAAGTGAGAATACACTCACCACGCTTTTGATCCTCGATCTCGTCCCCTTAGATTTAATTTAGACACTCGAGCTCTCAGATTATGTTGTTGTCGCTCCTCTCGACTTCATATCCCTCTCTGATTCCAACTTTATCTTTGAATCGAGACACCGTAGTATGATTTTCCCCCATTTTAATTTTCTAGGGTTTTAATTAGTCGTGGATTGAGAAACGAGTTGAGAAGCGAAGTCCATTTCTCTTTTTAACTGCTAAAGACGCGGCCTTCAGAGGAACAAGCGTTGGGGGAAAAAGAATTGAGGCAACAATTAGGTTATGGCTGAGAACTTACGCTTTTGCCCTTAGAAAATAAGGGTTGACCAAACATAACAACACATAAAAGTGTTGGCACATTTTTGGTGACACATTTTTCCTACCGCAACATATATTAGTGTCACTAGTCTATAACACATATAAGTGTTGGCAGTTGAAAAAGATAAGAGTTGCCAATTGGCCATTATGGTGTAGTGTTATTAATCTCATAGTTTTAACTTAAAACGTTTAAGTTCATTAATAAGCCTAATATAACCACATGTTATATCCCTAGGTTGTAATTAACATTTCTACTTAGATGTAATCTTTTTATACAACTCTTCCCCATGTCACTTAATATTCCATTAAGTCTAATCTATTTGAATTTACATGTTTCTCAGTTACATGTTACTTAATGTCTAATTAAGTGCAATTTATTTCAATTCATAAATTTGAATATTCTTCAATAAAGACTTATCCCATTCTACAATCCATTATTTAAATAATATATTCACCAATCCTCAACATACGCAAAATCCCCTTTTTGACATACCTACAATATTATTCCTATTTTTACGCAATTTAAACTATAAGGGCCTAGGCCCTAGTTGGCCTAAGCTCAGTGCGAAAATAAATAAAAATGATAAATTGGTCTAGGCTACTAATAAGGCCTAGACTCGGATATGAACAAAATAAACAAAACAGGCAATTGCAATACTGTAAATAAAATAATAACAAAGAAAGGGATAAAGAAAAAGAATTTCTTCTATGTAAATAAACAAATGAAAAGGAATAGACAATAGACAGTAAATATATCGAATAATAACTTGCAAAAGGCAAACTTATAAACACTGTAAATGTAAAACTTGCATATCCAAACAATTTTACTATCTTAATCCTTCTTATAAAATTTACAGATCTAAAAATCCCATAAAACTCACACAAAAAAGTTGCAAATCCAGAAAAAGGACTGGAAGAAGAAGAATCCTTTCAGATCTACAATTGGACAACACTCTGACTTATTCCCTATTTTTATTTCATTTTAGAGCATAATGGAGTGGAGATTAAGAAAATGAAGAAGAAGTGGTGTGGGGGAAAAGTGAGGAGTAGCACTCAATTAATAAGTTTAGAAGGATAATCCAGGCCTTAGCATTTTGGGCTTTTAATCTCATCCCTTGAAGACATATTAGCAAAATATCAGCAAAGAAGACTCTAGGAACATTCAACACCAGGGTCGACATCGTGCCAGGCACGACATTGTGCCTGGCTTGATCTGGATTGACCCACCTCCTATGTGGGTCAACCATGGGTTGACCCACATGGGTCTTGGGTCGACCCAGTTATGAGATGGGTTGCCCATTCACTGTTGATTAAGTTTGATTATTTATTAAATTTTCTAATTTAAATTTCGAACTTCAGCTTATCATATCTTATTCATTTTTCGTCCATTCAATGTAGACTAAAAGTCTTGCTGAACCAAAATTTCATAACAGACGCAACAGTTAAATCAGTTTTGCTCGATTCTGAATATTATTTGAATTAAAATTTGTTTTATTACTCTAATTAATTTTTTTATAAAAATTTAGGTTGTTACATGACCAAAGGAAAGACTCTTCGATTGGAGATTCAAGTGTGGAGTGGATCAAAGACAAAACAATGGTTAGTACGTGGAGTGACATAGATATCTAGTAGCAAAGCAGTTTGTAGTAGGCGAAGTTGTGTGATAATGCATTGGTTGAGTTATGTCTCAAGATTTGGATAGAGTAGGGCGGCTCTAATGATGGTTGCCAAGGAATCGTTGATAGCTCAAAGATTTCTAGTTTCGAATCAATAATAGGGTTTGTTGGAGACTTAGGTCCTAAAGGCACATGACTAGGGAAGATAGGGTCCCATGACCAGAACAAGACTGTATACCCTAGTTTACTAGGTAGGGGCACCTAAAATGCAAGACACTTGGGTCCTGAAGGCAGATATGCTGGACAACTAGGTCCTAAAGCTATGGAGAGCAAAATTAGGACTGGGATTTCTATTAGCCCCCGGTTAAGAGAGGATTTCCATACGAGTAGCAATGGATTCATGACTTTAAAAGGTGATAGTTGCAATGGTTATTTTGACAATGTACATTCGCATATTGGGTAGGCTATCACCTTTATAGATTAGATTAGAGAGGGTGGAAGGGAATGGGAGCCAAAAAGTCTAGATAAATTCGCTTTTCTCTTGGCTTTGTCCACTTCTTCTACTATTACTTTGTGTAGCGCTATTTCTTTGAGTTACATATATTATTGTGTTAATATCGGCTGACTCTTTGGTTACAGGGACAAGTCAAGTATGAGACTTAACATGTCTATTTAGATATCCTGTAGTACAGCTTTTGATATATCTTATAGCTCATAATAGACTATTGTCTGTCCCAAGGTTTGATTTCTCGTCTTATTATCTTGCATACTCATCGGCGATGTTGATAAGTAAACTAGATAGCAAGTCACATAATACGAGATGCTGAGTCGGAGACGAGCTTAGAGAAGTTATACCGTATACCTACTGTTTAAACCAAAAATGGTTCAAACACCAAAGGTGTTATGTAAAAACTTCACCAAATGGTTAGAATGAGGCCACAATCAATAAATAAAAAGAAAAGTAGAGAACAAAAGATTTTTATAGTGGTTTGATCTAGAATAGATTTACGTCCACTTTGAATGTTATTCTCATTATTACTTTAGGGATTACAAAATACATGGATTCATTCATATTGATCATCTTTCTCTTTTCTCTCTTTTTGTGATCTAAATTATAATTAAATTCTTAGAGGAACGGAGGAGATCTCTTGATTGGTGGCGGCTGAAGTGTAGATCTTTAGTCACTTGAAGATCTAAACATCCTTGATTCCATGGTGAATTAGTGTTAGATCTTGGCTTGAGAGAAGAGTAACGGCGGTAAGAGATCACTTTAGTTGAGTTGGAGAGATTTCAAACGGAGAATGAAGGTGATTTGATCTTCACATCGTTGGAGGAAGATGAAGTGAGTTGGAGAAACCATTAATAGAGCTTGGAGAGAGCATAGAGCGCTTGAGAATGGTGGAGAACCGAAATGACAGCCATTCGGTGTGGCTTAGATCGGTCCCATTAATGTTCATGAAAGGGGGTATTTATATGTGGATTTGGTGTGGAGAAAATGGAATGGCAGTGTTGTAAATAAGGGGTGTCGAGTCATGTTATTACAGCCGTCAATGGATGCTTTACAGCTGTACACAAGCTGGCCAAAACCGCTTTACAGCTGGCACCATTCAAGTATACAGTTGTGCGAGCAAAAATGCACGAGCGAGCCGGTTTGTGCGAGCGTTCCTTCGTGTAATTGATCCCTTTATACGTGACCGACCTCTTTTAATTGTAGAAATGCCATTGTGTACCCCCAAAGCATCGGCCGCGTGCTTTGTTAAATGTATATGCGTGCTTATCCTATTCTAAAATATGATCATGAATGACATGCTTGCCACTCTATTAATGTACTGTTCAAAATGGGGTACAGAATTTACACTATTTCCATTGCTTTATTTCTTTTGTGCCGTTTGTTTCATACGAAAGCAGATCCATCATTCTCTTCACACATATATTGCATACTCGTACATGCTCGACCCTTAGCTCGCTCCTCTGTAGTGCTCGACTAGGAGCTTAGGTGCCCGAGCCCACAGCTAGACATGGTGCTGACGTGCTCACCATTAGATTATACTCGACCGAGCTGATGTTGATAGCAGTGACCGATCCTCAATGATGACGTGCTCGACCAGAAGCTTAGGTGATGAATGACCTCTGGAGCTCGAGCATGGCTCGCACCGTTGCAATGCCCCGGAGTCCAAGTGTACGACCTCATATGAAAGTGGATGTGCGACCTCTACTCGTAATGGGATGCAGCACGACTTAGGGGCTCGAGCTTGGCTACTTGACCCTGGACTGATGGTGTATGACCTACTATGGAGTTTGCTTGACCTGGAGAGTGGTGCTCGAGCTGGCAGATGGATGAGTGGGCGAACAATCTACGCTGGAGATGCTTGACCAAGATCTGCCGATGAACTGCTCGACCGTTCTCCCCAACTATGTTCAAGCTTGGGTGCTTGACCAGGGTTGGTGTAGTGCACTCATATTGTTCAACAAAAGGGCCAAATAAGTTAGTTAACATTTGCCCTTCGAAGCTTGTATTTTTTTCCTGCGAGAAATGCAGGCTTCGAAATGAACACAATTTGCGTTGAGATTCAGTCGTAGCTTTTTGTTTGCTATGACAAACCAAGCTTTGAACTTATATGTTCCATGCTACCTGTTCTGTAATTAAAACAAGTATTTGCACGATTTTGGCTTATACTCACCATCTACTTTTCATATCGATAGTGGATTAGTTAATGACTTACATCGAATTTTACTTTGAATTGAATACACTACAACAACAAAATAATATATTACAACGCCATTTTTACAACGGACATTAACTGCCCGTTGTAATAAATGGGTATTACAACGGTCATTACGAAACCGTTGTAATAGATACTATGTTCAACGCCCTTTTTACAAGGGGCAATGACAACCTGTTGTAATAGAATTCTACTACAACGGCCTTTCTAAGCCCGTTGCAACAAATTCCAAATTTACAACGTTCATACAATGCCCGTTGTAATATATGCCAAATTTACAATGGTCACAAAATGCACGTCATAATGCCCATTGTAATATGTTCCAATTTTACAATGGGCTAAAGATGCCCATTCTAATAGGTGACAATGAATAATTGATAATTACAGTGATTTCTTAAAACTAATACTTATTATTTATTTATTATTTCATAATTATTTTTTAATAACACTATTTTAATTAGGAGTGAGCATTATTTGGTTAAACCAAATAAACTAACCAAACCAATGTATTTTGGTCGGTTTGGTTCGGTTTTGAAATTAGATCGGTTTGTAATCGGTTCAGAAAAATATTTAATTTGGTTATCGGTTTAACCAAATTAACCGAACTTTTGTTATATTTTCAAATTTATTGATGTTATAATAAATATTTTAGGTTAGATTAGTTATCCTACTAAATTTTAATCATCACGTATATGTTAAAATTACTTTTAAAAAGCATAAGAATCATAAATAATAATACTCTAATCATATATTTATGATTCGTTTTAAATTATAGTTAATATTACAAACATAAGGTCTAAATTATTTTTAGTTCGGTTAAATCGGATAACCAACCGAACCAACCAAACTTAATTTGGTCGGTTTGGTTTGGTTTTCATTTTTATCGGTTTTAGTTTGATTTGACAATTTTCATCATCGGATAAACCAAACCAACCAAACGCTCACCCCTAATTTTAATCATATGTTCCTACTTACTAATTATAATACTATATTACTAATTATAATATTATAATACTAATTACTAATAATTATTAATTATATTATAATATTTATAACTCGTTTAAAGAAGGGTTAGGTTGGACTGATTCATATACTTTGTTACATTCGTTCAGTACCCGCTAGCCGCCGAATTCAACCCTGCTACCCCACTAACGCGAAAATCCTAAATTCCATATCGTTTCTTCAAAATGGCGACATCGAAATCTCTCAAACCGCCTCCTGCGTTTCTCGATCTCGCCCTCACTCATAATTCCATCAAATTCGCCTCTTGCGTTTCTTTGATATCTCGCCTGAGTCGAACTTCAAAGTTGAAGCTCTTTAATTTATCAAGGTATGATTTTTCTCGAATACAAACCTTCAAATTTGTAATACAAACCTTATGCCTTTATTGGATGCTGAATAGATTAAAAATTTCGAAACATGAGGGGTTTGCCAATTCACGAGTAGTTTTCAGGCACTTGTGGCAAAATACTTGGAATATTTCACAACACAACTTCTATTAGGTAGACCCTTCTGGCTGCTTCTTTCAGTAATGTCTCATGCTTTTGTTTCTTTGATGGATATGCGTTTGCTATTATTAGGGTTTTGCATCATATATTTACCACTATGCCTTCAAGTCTACAACGCGGGGAAAAAGGGGAAAAGGTCCATTAATTGTTAGTGGAGTTACTTGTATCTTTTGACCGTAGATATTGTTACGTTATTGTTGGATGTAATCAATCTTATTATTAGGGTATAAATGTGATTTCATTCTTTAGGTGATTTCACTAAATAGAACAAATGATTATGCTAATTAATTATTTGGTATATGAAAACAAAACCTGATCCATTAGCTTAATTTATCTGCTCCACTGTTGGATGTTATTGCCTCTTAATTAGATTAATATGGTTAGGCTAGAAAATATGTTCTTTTTTACTCAAACTGTAAGAGTTAATCAATACGATCCAATTTTCAACAAAAACAGAATTATAACACATGATCAGCTAACTATACTGACCATTAGAAACATTGACCACTCACAACTTGTTATCTCATACATCCTGCAAGCGTGAAGATCATGATAAAAAATCACCTGATTCGAATTTTGATAGACCTCGTATATCATTTGAAATTCGCCTGTTCATCTTTATTTTTTTAATTTCAAAAGTAAATTAAATTTGAAAAACAAAAGGTGGAAATCTATTTGATCCATAGGACCATGCAAATTGGGAACAGGGTATTTGTTGACATCCATGCTACCAAAATCATCATCATCATCAAGTAATAATGGCAATCAAATAACATAACGTTAGGACTTCAACTCATGTGATCCAACAGAACCATTGCTCCAAACCCACATCATATTTCCAGACCTCATTACCCACATGTTTGGACACAACAACTCATTTATGGGCTATATTCATTTTCCCTGGTTCTCATTTTAATATGTTGTATACATTTTTGATGTATCAATCATTAGAAACATTGATTTTTATGCAATATGGCACGTGAAACTTATGGAGCGTAATTCAAACATATACCGTCATGACCTAAGACTTGTGGTACTGTATACTACCATCCAAGCATCCAACAAAAGGGAAAAAAAGAAAGAGGGGGAACGTCTTTCATTATATCCGGATGTTGCAAAGCTGTTGATGTACGTTCTTTTAAGGAGTCGCTGCCTTCTTTTCATGACGTGTTTCCTAAAAGATTTTCCCTTTTTGTAGCTCATGCAGGGTTTGTATTACTCATGAGGTTCCTCTTACAAGAAACATGACGCGACATGACCCTTCTGGCTGCTCTAATCAATCAAGGTTTGTATTTGCTATTTCCTTCAAAGTTGAACTTCAAAATTTTTAATCTATTCCATTTACACTATACTATATGCTGCAATTTCTTGAATGGTTTCTCACGTCTTCTTCACCGAAGAGTTGAAGGTATGATGTAAACAGACCCATCACTGTTTTTATTTTTACAACCTTATTACTGCTTTTTTTAAAAGGATAAAAAATCTAGATTGTGATTTTGTTCTAATGGTATGTTTCGTGCTTGGTATGATATCTAGAAATTTATACTTTCTACACAAAGATAAGGAAGCTGTATTTAATATTTGTTGCGACTACCGCTTTTATTATCTGGATATTATAGCATCAGTACAAATAATCATAATAGTCTGGGTTTATGAAGAATTTTAGCAGTGGTATAAGAAGCTATAATGTTTTGCTAAGTGACCTGGATGAGTTACAAAGTATGAAATAATAAAAATTAAGAGAGAACCTGAGTAAATATAGAGCCAATTCCATCAGGATTTTCAAAACTAATTCTTGTCGGATCCAAAAGTGAACTTCTAGTAGTAAGGGAATACTAATTCTAATATGTTCGTTGAAACAGCCATGAATCAACTTGAGTATTATTATTCACACTTTTGTTGTTTTTCTGTATATTTAAGGACAAAAGCACTTTAAATTTCTTACCAGTAAGCACTTTAAATTTCTTATCAGTAAAAATATTTTCATGTATGTTAATGAATGATCAACAATGTTATCAAAACCTACAAAAACATTATCTATTTTTCTAACGTTGCTTCATTCTATGGCTTGACGATGCTCTTTGTTTACTGCCAACAATGAAAAAGAAATATTAAATATTATTCTTATATCTGTTGCATTTGTGTTTTGTTTGACGTTCATTAAAAAATAAAATCATATGTTGTTATTCACTTTTCAATTTTCAGTTTTCTGTACTATAGAACACATACATAAATTTGCAGACTAGAATCTTCGTACAACATTTTTGACAGTATGTGTTAAGATGGGTTTTAATTTGGATTCTAGTAACATGTATGCAATCATAGTTGTCACATATCTTCAACAACAACGCCTTCAACAAACTCATTAATACAACATTACCATATGCATGTCTTAAAATATGCTAGATTCTTTTGTTTTGGTTAAGGCATTTAAAGCAAATCGTGAAGTATTTCTTTTATATGTTTATATAATATAACCATTCATTTGTGTGTGCAGGTTTTTTTGGTATAACAGAAGTTTATTGTATGTGCATAATTCAGTTTCAATAAATTTGAAGGCCTTTTTTTTAGTCTGCATCTTTGGTTTTTATATTGGTTTTTATTGGCTGCACTTTCTAAAATAAGTGTTTATTGATAAAAATGCAGTACATGGTCATTTGCTTTTCAGGATTGTGGCTTATCAGAGACAAAATGGTATGAAGTTATGTGATATTGAGGGGTTTACATGCACGTTGAGAGGGTATGTTATGTTCCCTTTTTTATTTTCCTTCTTTGACGTTCTGAAGTGCCATACGCAATTACTTTCAGCAACTTGCACGCCGTTATCATTATGTTCCTTTGCAATTATAGAACTAATGCTCTGATGCTTTTGATTGCCTAGGGCTTCCTTCATTTGGTTCTGTATTTTCAAAATCCATATTTGTGTAATTTGCCTGATAAGGTTGTCTTAAATAAATTGATTGTGCTTTTTATGTTTTCACTACTTTGGTCACGAGCTTCCTATTATATTGCAAAAACAGATGGGGGGAGGGCTCATAAAGACTATTGTGACAAGTCCGTATCCTCTCTATATATTGCTATGTTTGTCTCCTATTTGTGCTTTATGGATGTCAATTGAGTGATTATAGACAAGTCAATTTGCATATGGTGGTTGGTTGGGCTCTTATATTGGTGTTAGGCAAGTTTTTCACTTCTGGGTGCATTTGTTCAAGATATGCCCAATGTGTAATCTCTGGTATAATTAGTTATTTGATGATTAAAACTAGAGTGAGAGTGGGAGTGATGCATACATGTATATGAGTGAATGAGTATGTAGTAAGGAGCCAATGTATACGAGTGAAATGTAGCAAGTAAGTACGTATAAGTGATTGTGTAATAGTGAGAAAACAGTATGTGTACTGTTCGAAAGTGTAATAAATATTTGTTTAAAAGTAATTTCTATGTTAAATTCTTGCAAATATGTATTTCTAGTATTTGTATTATTGGGCTTGTTGCAAGTTCCAATTTTTTACAATTGTCATAGAGTCTATTGCAACGGGCAATAACAGTTGTAAAAAGGTGACATGTTATCACGTGGTCTAATACAACAGGCATTAAATGTTGTTATAGAGTATACTACAACGTGCAGTGACGGTTGTAAAAGGTGACATATTACAACATAGCCTACTACAACGGTCGCCACGCCCGTTGTGAAAACCCTATTACAAGCGGCATTGCCCGTTGTAAAAAGACTATTTTGTTGTAGTGATAAAGTGTTTGCGCAGGGTTGTTTTATTCAATGGTTTATAACTCATCAAATATTATCTTCACAAGCACAATATTTTAATTCGAAGTCGCGTTACCGTTTAAGGTCAACTAATCGACTAAAGCTGACTATGGATTTCAAACGTTATTGTTTTAATTGACTTATATGGTAGTGTATGTTATGTCGCATACTCACATTTAGGAAATTTGAATCTATGGTTTATTTTCCGTCTCCTCTTTGAGGAGCTTTGATATTCATGCCCCTGTTCAGGGGGTCGTTGTCTTTCACTATGGGAAGTATTTAAGTTTCATGCCCCTGTTTGGGCAAAAAAAAAAACACTTGTCGTCTCTGGGGTATTCAGACACTATGCAAATTAATTGGCTAAAATCCAAACTTCGTCTACAATCCAACTTGGTGAATTCAGGCACTGGAGACTTTCGTCACTCAATTATACTGATTAATCCAAGCGTTGGTAGATTCAGAAGGGATGCCCCGAAGAGGACTTTGGTTAGAATCCCAATGTTTGTCATAATCGGATCAGGTACTTCCTAACACTGACGATCAATTGAGTGCCCCCGGAGAGGTCTTTGGGATTTTCAATTTTGCCTCTACTTATGGGAGGACAAAAATTTAAACTTGCCCTTGCTGTGGAGGGACTTCATTTTGCCTCTGCTATAGGAGGACTTTGATTTACCCGCCCATGGAGGTTTTTCCCTGGCTATGGAGAGACTTTTACCCTTGAGGGTTCCCTTGCAATGGAGGAACTTCATTTTGCCTCTGTTACCCTTGCTATGGAGGGATTTTATTTTGCCTTTGCTATGGGAGGAATTTTTAAATTTACCCTTGCTATGGAGGGATTTTATTTCGCCTCTGCTATGGGAGGTCTTTGATTTGCACAGTTCCACAAGGTGACCATTAGTCGTCGTGTCGGATACGCTTAACTATGGTAAGCGATTGAAGTCGGACTGAGAGGTTTTCTTGACAGAACTTTGCTGGGTTTGTGTCATTTTGCAGGGTGAACGTCAATCCTTACATGTTGAATACACTTATCCATAATAGGCGATCACAGCCGGACCGAGAGGTTCTTTCAAGCATCGGTCATCCTGTCGGATTCACCTTGTTATAATTAGTGATCGCATCTAGACTGATTGTTTATGACCCTTTGGGATTTGCAAGGGTAGGCATCATTCTGTGGAGCGAACGTTGACCTCCTGCTAGATGCACTTGACTACGGCAAGTGATTGCAGTCGGGAGCGGGATTCTCTTTGGAACTTGCAACCTTGGATCTGCTTACCAAACTCTTCATCGTTTGACCTTTGGCAACACCTCTCATTCACTTTTCAAGGTGGTGCTTTTATTCGTTACATTTGTGCGTGTTGATGTTTTTTGCACTCCCGCTTGAGTTGGTGTTATTGGGGTTGCTACATCGCATTGGGTTTCGAGGAAGCAAGCATTTGTCGGATAGCCTGTTAGTAAGAAATCATCTTTTATCAAATTTTGAATTATCAAGAATATTGCAAGTAAGAGATTTACTGAGGCAAATATGCTAAAATCTGCTGTTAGTTACAGAGCAAATGTTCACTGTCTTACTTGCAGATTATTACAGACTGTTTAAGTTTTGAATATTACAGAAAGTAAAATATGAAGTAAAGCACGAAACAAAGCAAGAAGTAAAGCCAAAAATAGGGCGGTAGCGATGTTGATCGCTTATTCTGAGCCGTTGAAATTAGAGCAACAATCATTGATCCTTAGTTGATTATTGGCCTTGGATTGGTTTGAGAAGGAGCTCTGTTGTTTGGACCGGACTGGTCATTTGATGCCCATTGCTCCTGTGGAGTTGCAGAGTGTGACAGCCCGCCCCGCACCAGCCTGCATTTCCTCCGAAAGTGCGCTGTACACATGCCCAACTAGCACGGGACGGTCGTCAGGAGAAAGGAAAGAAGAGAATGAACTAATCAAGGAACCTGTAGAATGTCTCACAGCGCATGGGATAAAATATAATAATGATAACATACTTGACATAAAACAGGTGAGACAGTACATAAGCCGATAACTAAAATCAACATCAACATCAGAGTAGCGGAAATCCAAATACAGCTTATTACAACTTTTCAAAACCTGCTGTCTCTAAACAAAAGAAAGTCAAAGTAGAAGATACACCACCAATGCCCAAGCAGTGATCTTCCACAACACAGGGAGAATACTATATATATTACGTGGAAGCCTCCTGCTCGTCTCCGGATCATCTACCCGTGCATCACCAGCTAACCTGTCTCTAGTCTGCTCGTGTGAGCACCCAGAGTAATAAGAGGAGACATAAAACTCTGGGTCAGACATAAAGTCTGGTATGAGCGATAAGCATCTAAACAGAGTAATAACAAGTATACTAAACCATACCTGAACCTGGACCTGCAACCAAAGAGTTAGTACCACATACCGTACAATGCTCTAAGGTGCCATAATAAATAGTGTAAGAATACGGGGGTGGGGTATGCATGTCATAATGATAGCAAACAAATCATCCATAGCAACCATCCTCACATTTCTCACTCAGTGCATAAAGCATACGATATCTACCACTTTGGAACACTAGACAAACTGAGGCAACGACGAATCCCGACTTGTAGAAACCCTGCTATGACCAAGCTAAACATATGGAGTCATGACCAAACATTTCAATGACCCACTTCATTGGTTGTAGCCCTTGGTTCTACCGATGCCATAATGGCCCTGAATCCGCCTTCGTACCTCCTACCATAGTGGTCCAAAGCTATAGACGTCGATAACTCCTTGGCACGCGTCCCGCAGCAAAGCCCAACCATGAAGCGAACTCGTTGATTCCCATCTGAATCTTAAGCTCTAACTTCTCATTTGGACTACCTTTGCATCTCGGGTTTGATCGAATTGGAGTGGGTCTTCAGAAGAGTTGTCGCGCATTAACAGTCCTAGAATTCGGTTCGGTTCGGTAGTCATCACCTTCATCGGTTCGGGTCGGGAGTCATCACCTTCATCGGTTCGGGTCGGTCCTCCTTCTTTGTCATCTTTCCATTCGGTTCGGGTCGGGTACTCCACTTTGGGTCGGGTCGGTGTCCTCCTCCGGGTCGGGTCGGGTGTCCTTCCTTCCAGTGCTCCGATCCGCTCCCTCATTCCTTCACGTATTCCGATCCGATCCCTCCTTGTCATCTGATCCGCATGGCCTTCCCTCTTGCTAGTTCTCCCAAATGTTTACTTCCGATCCGATCCCCTTGTCCACTCCAACTCTAAGTAAACGGCCTTCCTTCTCGCCAAGCCTCCTCCAGTGACAAGTTCCAATCCAGTTCGAATTCCCTTGGTCAGTTCACAAATCCGATCCGACCCCTTACTCCGATCCGAACCGGTTCGGAACCTGCACACTTCTGCAACTTTCCAGCGAGCTTTCTACGCCATTCGACGGCCTTTTCGACCAATCTAACTATTCTAATCAATCATAAAACATACCATAGAGTCATAGCAACATGTAAGAGCAACCACAAACACCAAACAACAATTCAAATGAACCAAAATGGATCAAAAGTGGCTAAAACCTCACATTTTCCTATAATCCCTCCTAAACATGTTTAAGCACATACTTAGTAAAACTTAATCAAATCGTCTAAATTTTCTAACAGAGGCATGAAATATTATTTAAGAATTTCTAAACATTTTTCTAGAATTTATTAGTGTATAAATTCGCTAGTCTTCACTAATTACCCTTAATTAACTGTAATTAGTGTCAAAATGATGCTATCACTCACCTTGGCCACAAAATAAAACACCAAATCTGAAATATCCTCTGTTTGGGTTGAATTCCTATGTATAGCAGCAGCTCCAACCTTACTTTGTTGCTATTTGGCCTTGTTTTGATGTAGTTTAGGCTTAGTCTTCACTAAAAATGTGTTTTGGGGTGGTTTTAGAGGATGGAAGCCATTACTAAGGTCTCAAGAAGGTTTGTGGCGGCTCAAAACTGAAATGAAAGTGATAATCTAACCCTAATCAGTCCTCCTATACCTCTAAACCCGAAATTCCCCTCTGGGCCTAGCTGCTAATCACCCGGTTAAGCCCAATTAAGCTGTTTTTCACCATCTGAAACTTGTTTCAGCCATATCTCCCAAACGGTGAGTCCGTTTGACTAATGTGACCACTCTACGGAAAGAGAAACCATCATTCGGAGCCAATGGAAGTGGTTTAAGGTCAAAATTCCTTTCCAGTCAAAAGTTATGGCCAAAACAGTGCCAACCAAGGGCAAAATGGTCATTTAAAAATCGGGAAAAATCATGAACATGGGAAATGACCCCAATAGTCGTTCCCCAAAGTTACATGACCATACGACTTCGTATGTGAAAGAAATAAATATTCTACGATCTTATGATGCGTAGAATGCGGGTCGTTACACAGAAGGATTTGCAGCTTGAGGATTCTTCACACATTGTTGCAATCTATTTTTTCTGAATCAACTCCTCAATCAAGCTTTTGAGATGCCTACATTCATTTGTATTATGACCGGGTTGGTTGTGGAACCTACAGAACTTTCCCAAGTTTGCTGCCTTCTCGCCTATCCTTGTCGGTCTTGGTTCCGCATATTCTTCAGAATTCTCTATTGCTGGATAGATATTTTCAGGAGTGTCATTCAAAAGTGTTAGCTCTGATGGGTTGAAAAGGCGAATTTTCTTATAATCTTTTTGTCCTTTCCATTGCTGGCATGCTTTTGCCTCTGAGTATTCATCTGATTATACTGAGTAGCAGCATCTTCGGGAGCTTCAAGATGCAGGTTAGCATTAATAATCCGAAGAGGTACAGGATTAGTGTCGAATTTCATGTACTCCTCGGGCTTTTTATAGAATTTATCAAGTGCGTTCGGTTCTTTCATTTTAATCTGTCTACCGAATTCTCTCTTCTCATCTATGGCGTCGATTAGAGACATGAGGATTATGCGAGGTTATGGATTTCTCACTTCGGACAAAGCAACGTTGAATCGACTGAGAAAAGCTTTAACGGATTCCCCTGGTTTCTGATTCATCGCTGAAAGTGTTATGTATATCATCCTTGGCTTTAGTAGCATACATGCAGAACTGCTCCATGAATTTTTTGGTAAAGTCAGAGAATCGGTCTACGGACTTAGGTGTTAGCTTTGTGAACCATAGTGACGCAGTATCTTCTAGGTAGAGAGGGAAATATAAGCATTATCTCATGCTGTCTATTGCTTTTGCCGCACTCATATGCCATTCGTAGTTGAACAGAAAGTAGTTTGGATCAACAAGGCCGTTGTACGGAGGAGGGTCGGAGGATTGAATTTCTTCTGACACACGGTTCTCGAATTCTTTCTGTAAACGGAGTCCTGTCATGAGAGAAATCCCATTCCCTATCATCGTCATTGAGATCTTGATTTTTCTTTATGATTTGTTCTACCATATCTGAGATGTACTCTTCATTGGTATGACGCTCTGCGAAGCCGAGCTCTTTAACAAATGTTCGTTTAGGCATGCGATCTTGGTTAAAGAGCTTAGGTCCTTTACCTTCCCGACGAGGAGGTGCCCTCGTGACGGGACTAGTAGCCCTTTGAGCTTTAACTTTGGAATGATTTTTAGCTTTTGACTTCGAGTTTTCGACGTTAGCCTCGTCTTGTCGCTTAACCATTCATTATCATCTCCCATGTTGTCGTTGCGGTCATGGTCAGATGCAGATGAATTGGCATTCTCTTCAAGATCAACATGGACCTTTTGAGGCAGTAGATTTGGTCGAGCGTTGAGAATAGCGTCAAAATTTTCCATCATCACCTCAGTATAAGCATCCATCCATTGGTTCATGTTGGCAATAGCAGCATCTAACTCATTCTCAGTCACACCAGCTCCACCTATCGAGATTTCGCCAACTTCAAAACGGTTAGTAAACAGTGTAAGTTCGTTGTTAGTAACATTGTCATTTTCTCCAACGGTTTTCCTTGCGGTCTTCTTATATTTGGCCATTATTTCGAACAAGGGTCTCAACCTTGTGGGAGAGGATTCGTCAGATGGCCTGGATCGTAGATTTGGATAATCTATGGTAGAAGTAGGCTTAGAACTTCAATGGTAGACTCTTAAGATTGAGAGAAGTGCGAATATGGTGGGTGCTAAATGTTTAAACTGAAAATGTTTCAAACACCAAAGGTGTTATGTAAACACTTCACCAAATGGTTAGAATGAGGTCACAATCACAAAATAAAATTAAAAGTAGAGAACAAAAGATTTTTATAGTGATTCGATCTAGAATAGATCTATGTCCACTTTGAATGCTATTCTCATTATTACTTTAGGGATTACGAAATACATGGATTCATTCATATTGATCATCTATCTCTTTTCTCTCTTTTTGTGATCTAAATTATGATTGAATTCATGGAGGAACATAGGAGATCTCTTAATTGGTGGCGGTTGAAGTGTAGATCTTTAATCACTTAGAGATCTAGATAAACTTCCTTGATTCAATGGTGAATTAATGTTAGATCTTGGCTTGAGAGAAGAGTAATAGTGGTAAGAGATCACTTGAGTTGAGTTGGAGAGATTTCTAATGGAGAATGAAGGTGATTTGATCTTCACATCGTTGGAGGAAGATGAAGTGAGTTGGAGAAACCATTAATGGAGCCTGGAGAGAGCATGGAGCGTTTGAGAATGGTGGGGAACTGAAATGACAGCCCTTCGGGATGTCTTAGATCGGTCCCTTAAATGGTTGTGAAAGAGGGTATTTATAAGTGGATTTGGTGTGGAGCCAATGGAGTGGCAATGTTATAAATAAGGGGTGCTGATTCATGTGATTACAACCGTCAATGGACGCTTTATAGTTGTACACAAGCTGGCCAAAACCGCTTTAAAGCTGGTGCCATTCAAGTATACAGTTGTGCGAGCAAAAATGCAGAGGGAGCTAGTTTGTGCGAGCGTCCCTTCTTGTAATTGATCCCTTTATACGTGGCTGACCTCTTTTAATTGTAGAAATGCCATTGTGTACCTCTAAAGCATCGACCATGTGCTTTGTTAAATGTATACGTGGGTTTGTCCTATTCTAAAATGGGATCAAGAATTACATGCTTGCCACTCTATTAATGTAATGTTCAAAATGGGGTACAAAATTTACACTATTGCCATTTCTTTATTTCTTTTATGCCATTTGTTTCATACGAAAGCATATCCATCCTTCTCTTCACACATAAATTGCATGTCCATACATGCTCGACCCTTAGCTCGCTCCTATGTAGTGCTCGACCAGGAGCTTAGGTGCCCGACCCTACAGCTAGACATGGTGTTGACGTGCTCACCGTTGGATTATGCTCGACCTAGCTGATGTTGATAGTATTGACTGATCCTCATTGATGACATCCTCGACCAGGAGCCCAGGTGATGAATGACCTCTGGAGCTCGAGCATGACTCGCACTGTTGCAATGCCCTAGAGTCCAAGTGTACGACCTCATATGAAAGAGGATTTGCGACCTCTTCTCGTGATGGTATGCGGCACAACCTAGGGGCTCGAGCCTGGCTGCTCGACCCTGGACTGATGGTGTATGACCTGCTATGGAGTTTGCTCGACCTGGAGAGGCGTGCTCGAGCTGATAGATGGATGAGTGGGCGAACGACCTGCGTTGGAGATGCTCAACCAAGAGCTGTCGATGAACTGCTCAACCGTTCTCCCCAGCGGTATTCGAGCTTGGGTGCCTGGCCAGGGTTGTTGTAGTGCACTCATATTGTTCGACAAAAGTCCCGAGTAGGCTAGTTAACACTTATTTATATATATTTTCTTTCAATTTTATGAGCGAACTCTGAATGTTGTAGTAAGGATGACATGTATTCAAACATTATTGGATTTCATGTTCATGACACTGTGATTTTTATGGTATTTCAACTGCTTTATGTTCTGTCATATCTCTCTACACTACCATCTATATTTCTTATTATACTTTATCCATGTGCAGTGTGATGTACAACATGTATGATTTTTATTATCACTTTTGATGGCTGGCCCATATTGACTTAGTCTGCTACAACACATTTCTTTGCTTAAACACATGAAAGTGGTATGAGTCAGTCGTCACACTTGATATAAGAGCTTTGGCTATGCGATTTCACCAAAGAATTAGGATATATACGCGTAAGAGAGACGTATTTGTAGATTTCTAAATTTATAAGATTGACTATATTTTTTATAGATTCAAGATGAGTCAAGCTACTAGAAACACAACTATGAACAATTATACATAAGGGTTAGTTGGGGAAGGTGGATTGGGGATGGGGATTCCATGATAGAGTCTATCGCGGAAAGAGCCCAAGTTGTCCCTGAAGCAACAGTAGAGGAAGGTGGTGCACCTATGCTGGCACCACGAATGAACTTTGCCAAGCTACGCAAGGATATCTCTACTTTGGGGGCAATCCATTTAATGGGTCTGAGTCTGTTATCGATGCCCAAGAATGGTTGGACACTTATGCTCATATTTCCAGAGATTTGGGTATTGATGAAGCTACAAAAAGGATGTTCACTTCTTGATAGCTTTAGGGTAGAGCTACGAGTTGGTGGAAGTCTATTATTTTTATCACCCAGAGGATCAGATTACTCACTTTAAGGCTAGATTCGAGAACAAGTTTATTCCTATAGTCCATAAGTCTATCTTGTTTAAGAAGTTTGTCGAGCTGAAACAAGGGGGTAAAACAATTTCGGAGTTTGTTGTTGAGTCTGAATCTCTCTCCAAATATGAATGCTCATTTATTGAAACCCCTTATTGGAAGAATAAGAAGTTCATTTGGGATTGGATGAGTATATAGGAGAGAGGCTTATAGCACTACACCAAAACAGGGGATTCCCAACAAGTATAAATGTTACAAATAATTTCTGTAACACTTTTAAGTGTTACCAATGGCATGTAAAGAATTGGCCAGCCAAATTTGTAACACTTATAAGTTTACAAATAGACTAATTGCTAACACACATAAATGTTGGAACTTTAAGATATTGCAACATTTATATGTGTTACAAACAGACACGGTATTAACGCTTATAAATGTTGAAACAATATTATATTGTAACACTTGCAAGTGTTACAAACATATTCATTGCTAACACTTATAAATGTTAGAACCATAAGAGATATAGAACACCTATAAATGTCAATATCATAATCCTACTAACACTTGTAAGATATAGTTTCTTGCAATACTAATATTTTAATATTTAAAGTTATATATATATATATATATATATATATATATATATATAAACGCACACATACATATATATAGATATAAACATATATACATACATCATAAACGACGGTTTCCATATCACACATAATTCATCATATAAATCCAGTGCAAAGTTTAAAATGATGCATAAATGGAGCATATGTCAATTTTTTTTGAAAGATACCTTGAATTTCACAATGGCATGCATTCAGATAATACAACATAGGTTACAAAAAAATTAATTTTGAAAAGACTTAAAATTCTCTAAATATTAATCTAATCATTTTAGATCTGCGCCAAACTGTAATGGTTTTCCATATTCCTCAACGCCCAATACAACAATCCAAAGAGCTCCTTTACAAGTTCCCGCATTTAATACAAGCACTCAATAAACATATATAATGGAAAATAAAAAAATTGGAAACTGGATTACAATTTATATTCTAAACTGTACAATAAAAACTATGAAATATTTTAGCGTTGTTGGTTGGCGAATATGTTCATTCTGAGCACTTACTCCAGTTAGAAAGTATTAAAAATAATAACAATTTAGAATCTGTTTCGGCTCATTTTCAATTCGCTAAACCGACCCTTTTGGCTCAGTTTTGAAAACTAAGTGGCTGCGGACCCAGTTTTGAAAACTAAGTCTCTAGCGACCCAGTTTTGAAAACTGAGTCCACAGCGACTTTGCTTTCAAAACTGAGCCAATAGGGTCGGTTTAGCGAATCGAAACTAAGCCTTTCGGCTCATTTTCAATTCAAAACTGAGCAACTCAGTTTCGACTGAAGCTGAAAAGCTCGGTTTCTGATTGAAACTGAGCTAAAAAGCTTAGCTTCGATTCACAAAACTGAGCTGCTCAGTTTAGCGAATAGAAACTGAGCCAGGCTCAGTTTCTAAACTGAGCTTTAGGATCAGTCGGAATTCGAAATTGATCCTTTTGGCACACGTGAAAAATCAATAACACAATATGAAATATACGTACAAAGAGGGGAAGCAAGTCATGCTAAAGACATTCGGTAAATGGTCCGACCGCTTATTGTTATTAACTTATTATACTATTTGATAAGTTTGCTTACAATCGAAAAAACACTAAATGTTTTGCATGAAGAAACATAAATGATCATGATAAGTAGGAAACAAGTGTAACAGGTCAATTTCATATTTCCTCGATAGTTACTTCTGAGAAAACCCTTGATGAATCCTAAATCCTAATATGTTACTCATATACAATCATGGAAAAGAGTGAGGATTTTACACCATAAATCAGCTAATAAAACATCTTTCAAAAGAGCTGTAAACAGGTTATTAAGCACCGAATGGCATAAATCACATACCTGTGCTTTCAACTATGTGAGTTCCAATTATAATGAATTATATTCCGCTGGAGCATGCAATAATCATATTTATTGATACCAGGCTTGATAACATGCCAAAACACACTAATCAAATCATGCCAAAAGGCTGTTGCTAGTGTTAGAAAATTTTAGAAGAAGAATTTTAAAAAAATAATTTGTTGCTTTTTTGAGCTCCAAGTAAATGCCATGTCTCCTATGAAAAAAGCAAATCCAGTTGTACTTTTGCGATCATCAACATCTCCAGCCCAATCACTATCACTGTAACCAATCAACTTGAAATTGTTAGAATGTGAATACAACAATCCAAAATTAGCGGTACCTTTAATATATCGAAGAATTTTTTTTGCCGTCTTCAAATGCGATGTAGAAGGAGCTTCCATGTAACGACTAATAAGGCCCACACCATAGAGTATATCTGGCCTTGTGCATGTTAAGTATGTCAAACAATCAAACATGCTCTTGAATAGGGTAGGATCCACCAGCTCTTCTTGCATACATTTTGAGAGTTTTGTACCACATTCTACTGGTGTGTTTATAGGCTTGCATCCATCCATATTGAATTTCTTCAAAATTTCATTTGCATAGCTTTTTTGAGAAATAAATATACCATGCTCACTTTGATTCACTTGGATTCCAAGATGGTACGACATGAGTCCAACGTCCGTCATCTCAAATTCTAAACCATTTTCTTCTTAAAGTCGTCAAAATCTTTTGGATTATTTCCTGTAAAGATCAAGTCATCCACATATAAACATACAATTAAAATATCTCCATTTTCATTTTTCTTTATGTAAAGAGCATGTTCACGGGGGCATTTTATAAAATTATTTTCTAAAAAATAATTATCAATTCTTTTATTCCATGCTCTTGGGGCTTGCTTCAAACCGTACAACGCCTTCTTCAATCTTAGAACTTTGTCTTCTTGTCCTTTAACTACATAACCAAGTGGTTGCTCCAAATAAACTTCCTCCTCCAATTTACCATCTAGGAAAGCAGATTTCACATCCATTTGATGTATTTTCCATTTGTTTTGAGAGCAGCTAAGGCTATTAATAACCTTATCATCTCCAAGCGGGCAACATGAGCAAACACTTCATCATAATCTATACCTGCTCTTTGCTTGTATCCTTTAGCCACCAGCCTTGCTTTGAATCTTTCAACTTCTCCTTTAGCATTCTTCTTCACTTTGTACACCCATTTTGCACCAATAGCTTTATGTCCTTTTGGTAAAATAACCAACTCCCATGTATTGTTTTTTACAATAGCTTTGATTTCTTCATCCATAGCTTTCCTCCATCTTTTGTCTTGTTTTGCTTCTTCATAACCTATAGGTTCACAATTTCCAAAAAGACAAAATAATGTAGTATCATCAAAAATTTGTGTTACCTCATATAATTCTTGCAAGGATCGCATGCGTGGTGGTCTTTCATTTGAGCTTTCTTCAAGCGAACATTCTTGATGGATGATTGAAGGAGATGATGGTGTTGAACTAATGGGCTCTTCTTCCACAACATCATTGCACTTCTCTTCATAAAGCGGAAAGAATTTGTAATCATCTTCTTTTTCATTCCAATTCCAAGCACTTTCTTCATCAAACTCCACATCACGACTAATAATCACTTTGTCATTATTAGGATTATACAACTTTTATCCTTTTGACCTTGAATCATAGCCAATGAAAATGTTTTTTCACTTTTATCATCTAACTTTGAGCGTCTTTGATCCGGCACATAGGCATATGCAATGCTCTCGAATACTTTCAAATGGGATATAGAAGGCTTACTACCACTCCATGCTTCTTCAGGCATTTTGTTCCACACACTTCGAGTTGGAGAGCGATTTGCTAAATATACTGCGCATTCGATAGCTTCAGCCCAAAACTCTTTTGGAACATTTTTGCTCTTCAACATACTTCGCGCCATGTTGAAAAGAGATCTATTTTTTCTTTCTACAACTCCATTTTGTTGTGGAGTGTATGGGACTGTCAATGGACGATGAATTCCATTTTCTTCACAAAACATCTCAAATTCTTTTGATGTAAATTCTCCACCTCGATCAGATCTCATGGCTTTGATCTTATAACCACTTTCATTTTCTACTAAAGCCTTGAATTTCTAAGCATCAAACACATCTGGTTTTTGTTTGAGATAGTAAGCACTTATTTTTCTACTGAAATAATCAATAAAAAGTGCAAAATATTTACTTTTTCCAAGTGAGCATGGTTTTATGGGGCCACAAATATCAGTGTGAATCAATTCTAATGGTTCTTTGGCTCTTGTAGTTGATTGTTTTGAAAAAGGTTTTCTTGATTATTTTCCAAATATGCAACCTTCACACAATTTGTTTTCATGATTTATTGATGGTAAACCTTTCACCATGTTTTAATTTTTTAATAAAGATAAGCTCCCAAAATTAAGGTGTCCAAATCTTAAGTGCCAAAGCCATGATAAATCTTTATAGCATGATTTTAGGCATTTTGCAACATTATTGGAAATATTTAATGGAAACATTCCATTTTTTGACATCTCCACTTTAGTAATTAAATCACCTTAACCATCTCTTATGAAAATATTTCTATTTTTCATGTGTATACCATATCCTTATTCCAAAAGTTGCCCCAAACTCAAAATATTTGTCTTTATTTTAGGCATATAATAAACATTAGAAATAAAATCATTCTTTCCATTCTTTAGGCAAATTTGTATATTTCCTTTTCCTTCAACTGAAATTTTAGAGTTATCTCCAAAAAGAATATTTCCATTTACCGATTCATCAAGTTATGTGAACATGCTTCTCCTTCCACACATATGATTGCTTGCCCCTGAGTCCAAATACAATGTATGATTGTCACTACTTTCATCTCCTTTATGTGCCAACAAAAGTGCTGAATTTGTTAAATTTTGGTGATACAAAATCACAAATATATGAGAAGTAAATATTTGGTTAATATGGAAATGCGTGAATCAATTAATTGCATTTTCATGAGATGGAAAGAAATAAAGGCGGACATTAATTTCTTCCATCTATGATAAAGAAACGGATTGATTTACTTCCCATGTTTGCACAATTGTTGCTATGGCAATTACCTCCATTATTTTATTACCGTATGTTGGTAAATTAATTGATGAATCACATAGATTTGTACTGCCTATATATTGAGGGGTATACTTCATTGTAAACCCATCCTGGCATGGAGTCAGTGATCCCCAATGGTGTCTCTTCTTGTTAAGCCTATTTGAGGCTTGGATATTTAAACTCTTATTTTGTAATCTCTTGTGATTCTCTTATGTGGAATAAAATATCTCTCTTTTGGACTGGACGTACACTATCTCGATGATAGTGGAACCAGTATAAATTTTGTGTCTTTTAGTTTCTCTGTTATAGTTATTTACTATTTTGTTGATGTAATAGAATAATTGCTATCGGATTAAATTGATGTTCAATTGGCAAATCTAGATCTTGTTTATTGTGTTTCTGACAAGCCGCAATTTTCATAACAGATTGGTATCAGAGCAAGGCGATTTGTTTTAAATTGTGCATCAATTATTTCTACAAAGGTTGGTAGATTCAGTGGTGATTATGCTATTACTATTTTGGGAGAAAAGGAGACTTTGGTGGAGAAGATTATGTTGAGAGAGAAGAGTGTTCCAAGCTTGGAATTTTGACGTAGCTTGAGCTTTGGGTTCTCATTAAGGTGGAGTTATATGTTAGAATGCGGCCTGCCCAACCGTAGAAAAGTGACTTCGTAGAAAACAGCTTGGAGAAATTGCTTAGAGGTGGTAACGACCAAAGACGAACAGCTGGAGGTGTTAGCGACCTTTCCAAGTGTTTGAGAGCTGTATAACTTAATGTTTAGTTGAGAAATGCTCGAATTGTATGAGAGATAAAGAGTTTAATGTGTTGAAGGGACCATTGGGTTTAGAAATTATATCTGATGCTACTGATTTTGGTAACGGATTTGATGCCGTATTGGAGAGTTCAGTTCATGGAGCTGATTTTGGCGGATTTGGTGCCACTGTGAAACATGTCGATTTTGTGATGCCGTCTTAAAGGAGGTGCTACGTGCAGATATGTGGAAGGAGAGAGAAGTATGTTGCATACAGAGATTTGGATTTTGGCTCTGTTTTTTTAATTGGCAATTGAGAGAATTATTTGTGGCCTTGGTGGTATTGAGATTATTTTAGGATCTGCCTTTATTTTGATTTGGATATTTGCAAAATTTTGTTGGCGGGCGGGGACGTAGTCTGAGCTCGTTAACAAGGTGTGATGGGGGGTAGCTTTGCTGGAACCCATTTGGCAAATATTCATTTTTGTTTTTTTTATCTCGTTGTGAGATTTAGATTTAAGGTGAAGTTCTGTTGAAGAGTTTTATGATGTGAAGAGAATTTGATTGGAGATGGTGTGTTGAAGATATGTGATTTTGCATCAAGATGGAGTGTTAAATTTTGGTGATACAAAATCACAAATATATGGGAAGTAAATATTTGGTTAATACGGAAATGCATGAATCAATTAATTGCATTTTCATGAGATGGAAAGAAATAAAGGCGGACATTAATTTCTTCCATCTATGATAAAGAAACGGATTGATTTACTTCCCATGTTTGCACAATTGTTGCTATGGCAATTACCTCCATTATTTTATTACCATATGTTGGTAAATTAATTGATGACTCACATAGATTTGTATTGCCTATATATTGAGGGGTATACTTCGTTGTAAACCCATCCTGGCATGGAGCCAGTGATCCCCAATGGTGTCTCTTCTTGTTAAGCCTATTTGAGGCTTGGATATTTAAACTCTTATTTTGTAATCTCTTGTGATTCTCTCATGTGGAATAAAATCTCTCTCTTTTGGACTGGACGTACACTATCTCGATGATAGTGGAACCAGTATAAATATTGTGTCTTTTTGTTTCTCTATTATAGTTATTTACTATTTTGTTGATGTAATAGAATAATTGCTATCAGATTAAATTGATGTTCAATTGGCAAATCTAGATCATGTTTATTGTGCTTCCGACAAGGCGCAATTTTCATAACAGAATTCTCTTCATCTTTTTCAGCATAATTTGTTCTCTTTAACTTTGTAAAATGTGGATCTACATTCTGAAGAAAAATGCCCAAATTTATCACAGTTATAACATTTTATTTGTGATTTGTCATACCTTGACCTTCCATTTCCTCTTATATTTCCCCCTCTTCCTAGACCTCTTGTAGCATATGCATTTTGGCTTCTCTCCTCTTTATTAAAGGATCTGTAACCACCTCTTCCATAGTTTTGTCCTCGACCTCTTCCTCTTTGGCAATGACTTCTTCCATCTTTAAATGTTTCATTTTCTCGCAAGGTGAGCTTTGTTTGAAGTGCTTGCTCCAATGGTTCTTCTTTGACTTTTTTTCTTTAACTTTTTTTCATGGGCTTGAAGCGAACCCAAAAGTTGATCAACAGTCATGGCTTCTAGATCTTTAGATTCTTCAATTGCCACAACTATATAATCAAATTTTGAATCTAAAGATCATAGAATTTTCTCGACAATTCTAGAATCTTCCATTTTTTCTCCATATCTTTTCATTTGATTTACAATTGATAGAACTCGAGAAAAATATTCATCAATCGATTCTGATGATTTCATATGTGAAGTTTCAAACTCACCTCGCATAGTTTGTAGTCTAATTTTCTTCACCTTATCGATTCCTTTAAAGGCATTCTCCAAAATCTCCTATGCTTCCTTACTGTTTTTTGCATTAGCTATCTTCTCGAGCATAGCATCATCCAAACTTTGATAGATGAGCGCAAGGGCCTTTTGATCCTTCTTCTTCAAATTTTTTAAATTATTCCTTTCAATTGGGGATAAGACGGAAATATCGGCGGGTTCTTCATACCCATTTTGTACGATATCCCATCCATCTTGTGATCCAAGCAGCGCCTTTATGCGGATGCTCCAATTGTCATAATTATCTTTCTGCAATGAAGGAACTTGAAAGAGTGATGTTCCCTTTGCCATCTTTCTTGATTATTGAACCTTGCTCTGATACCACTGTTAGAAAATTTTAGAAGAAGAAGAATTTAAAAAAAAAGTATTGCTTTTTTGAGCTCCAAGCAAATGTCGTGTCTCCCATGAAAAAAGCAAATCCAGTTGTACTTTTACGATCATCAATAACTTGTGTGTGTACCTTGTCAAATCAACATGTATTGGTTCTATCCAATTTGCATGATTCAAACCAAGTTTTTGAAATGCTTGTTGTTGCACCAATAAAAACAAGCTATTAACTAACAAAATGGTTTGACACATATGATTTATGAAGAGGGAACTAATAGCAATACAAATTATTTTTTGTAGTTATCGGCTACATCCATTATGCTACACCTCAATGTCCATACAGTTATACAATTGAAATGACAATATATATTATGGATATGTTTATATACTTCTCAAGTTTATCTTCATTTGAATTTGAGATCATTTCAATTTTTTTTGTATGTTTAAATTTTTTAAATTAACTTCAAATATTCAATATAGCCTTTCTGGGGTGGGTCAGCGTTTGGACAGTCAAAACAGAAAACTTTTTTGTGAAGACAACCATGAATATTTAAAGAACCCATCTATATATTTGAAAATATTAGATTGTACGGCTCTAAAAAACACTGAGGTATAGACAATGGCAGAGCTAAGAATTCAGAATAGAAGGGGTCACAACATCCAAAGTGTGTTGCTCATTAAAATTGGAATGAGACTTTTTTTGACAACATAGTATAACATAAAAGCGTTTATGATGAAGATCAACATAAAGTGTTCAAGAAGCATTGCTGCAGCTGGGGCAAAACACTGGACAACCAAAAACAAATTTACACTTCAGTAATTTACATATAAAAAGCAAACTCTGTTTACATGATAGTGTACTGATCAAAATAGTGACTCGCTATCCCTGCACATACACAAATTAATGCAGTTAGCTCAACCCACTCTCCATGCACAAATACAGTCACACATAATTAACTCACTTTCACTAATGTCCCCTAAAACAGTTTGCATACTTTATTGCACAAGCATTAAGACACAACTTGCATATATATATATTTATATACATACATACATACATACATATATATATGTATGTATATATTAAAAAATACAATATGTTCCTATATAACAAATTATGAGAGAAGTACGTTGAATGACCGCATTGATGAACTGCAAGTTAAAGATGCGGTGTCTTGAGAATATACCAGAATATGGTGCAAGCAGTTAAAGGTGCAGAACAAGGTAAAGAAAAAAACTTAATATAAAAGAAATAGAATCCAAACTGACCTGAAATTTGGAAGACTGAGTTTTAAATATTTAACCGCTTTGCTTCTGGTAATGTATTAGAAATAATATGTTATTCTTTACCTTCCACACATCTCCTTTCACTCTCTCAATTCATACAAACTACCTTAGTTTAACTCAGTCTGTTCCATATGAAGTAACATAAAAAATATATTAAAATAACATTTTAAGAAATATGTAAGTATTGTGCAAATTTAAATCGGATTCATACTACTGCAGCAATCAATGACTGGTCTACTAAAATTGCATCAGTATTAAGCAAGTTTAGTAACCAATGGCTGTAAATGGAATATGAATTTTTGAACATTAATTTGCTATTAGTTCTTGTTTGAAATTTTATGAATTATTTAAAATATGAAATAAGTTTATGATGCCTCCTATTTGTAAATAGTCCCACATCATGGGATTATAAGAAAGATGCAAGTATTTATACTTGTTTCTAAGAAGTCATGTTGGGGCCTTGGGCTCCCAATGCAAGCTTTGTTGTGAGGAGGGAGACCATGCATCATGAACATCACACATGCGCGCGACCATCCGACCAGCTCGGCTCGGGATTGGGCTTGGGCCTTGGGCCTTGGCTATGTGGTGTAGACACTTATATTTTTGATCCAGAAAACACTGCATTTTTAAATACAAAAATATTTCTGGGCCGACTTTTATTATGAAGCGGTAAACTTTTGACCAAGTATTTCGCAGATCCTATTTTCCTCCACTGACCAGTATTTTCGTTCTAATCACGTCTATATATTATCATCGGTTGTAGACGAGAATGGTACACAGAAAACAAAAAAATACTGTTTTCTCTTCCTCCGCAATTAAAAAAAAAATTGTTCTTCCAGAAATTTTCGAGCAGTTAAATTCGAAAGTGCAAATCTGCACTGATTTGTTTGTGCAAAGCAAATCGGTTATTCATTTTAGAGAGGCTATTTTATCCTAGAGGCGGCGGCAAATGTATGAACTGGTTTTGCACCACTGACTAGATCGCCGAATCGTCTTCAAGAAAGCGACAAAGTACGTGACTTAGCCATTGTTTCCCAACAATTTGAAGACGATTAGAAACAATGGTTCGACAACAACCATAGATGATGCTGCTCCTTCCTCTGCATTCCAGATCCCATTGGTGACTGCTGCCCCATTTCGTTTCGAAGGTCTGCACTTCAAACAATGGCGTCAGAAAATGGAGTTCTACCTGACGATGAGGAAGGTGGCTACTGCTCTGACCACCGACAAACCGCAGCTGCCAGACAAGCCTGACGGAGCTGATGAAGCGCAGATGACATCCTGGACTGAACAATCGAGGCAGTTGCAGACCTGGACTGAACAGGATTATTTGTGCAAGAATTTTATTCTGAACGGATTGAGCGATGATCTGTATGATTACTATAACTCAGAGGACAAGACAGCAAAGCAGATCTGGGAAGCACTGCAGAAGAAATACGATACAGAGGAGGCAGGGGCAAAGAAGTATGCTATAAGCCGCTATCTCAAGTACCAGATGACAGACGATAGGTCAGTAGAGATGCAGTCTCATCAGTTGCAGAAAATAGCTCATGAGATCATCTCCGAAGGTATGGTTTTGGATGAACAGTTTCAAATTGTTGTTATTATTAACAAACTGCCCCCAGGTTGGTAAGACTTTAAAAATTTCTTACGGCATAAGACTAAGGAATTTTCCTTAGAGAGTTTGATCTCTCGCCTTCGCATTGAGGAGGCGGCATGCAAACAGGACCAGAAAGAGGAAGTGTTGTTTGTTTCAAGCAACAACACTAAAAAGACCAAACCCGCAGTTCTGAAACCAAACCAGAAGTCTTTTAAGAATCAGAACAGACGCAACAAACAGAATGGGAATCCGCAAAGAAACCCAAAAGGACAGCAAAAATCAGCCCAAAAGAATGACTCTAGACAGTTGTTTCTATGTTACAACTGTGGAAAACCAGGTCATATGGCACGAAAGTGTCGGAACAAGCCTAGCTCTGTACCACAGGCTAACTTGACTGAGGAGGAGCCTCTTATGGCTATGATAACTGAGATTCACCTTGTTGGTGGATCAGAGGGTTGGTGGGTAGACACTGGCGCTTCTCGCCATGTCTCCTATGATCGTGCTATGTTTTCCACATACACGGCTGCTGATGATCAGAAAGTGTTGATGGGAGATTCTCACACCACTAAAGTTGCAGGGATTGGAAACGTTGAGGTCAAGTTCACCTCTGGAAAGACTGTGATCCTCAAAGATGTTTTGCATACTCCAGAGATGAGGAAGAATCTGGTGTCTGGCTATCTCCTTAATAAGGCAGAGTTTACTCAATTTATTGGGGCTGATTTGTATACCATAGTGTATAAGGGAAACTTTGTAGGAAAGGGTTATGCTTGTGAGGGAATGTTCAAATTAAATGTTGAATCTAATAAAGTGAATAATTCTGCTTATATGTTGTGTGATTTTAATATTTGGCACTCTAGATTATGTCATGTTAATAAACGGATAATTCATAACATGAGCACTCTAGATATGATACCTAAGATAGCAGAATCTGGATCTGATAAATGTGAATTCTGTACACAAGCAAAAATCACAAAGAAACCTCATAAATATGTTGATAGAGAATCTGAACCCTTAGACTTGATTCATTCTGACATATGTGAACTTGATGGCACATTGACTAGACATGGACATCGTTATTTTATCACTTTTATCGATGATTGTTCTAATTTCACATATGTTTATCTTATGAAAAATAAAAGTGATGCTTTTGACATGTTTAAAACATTCAAAACTGAGATTGAGAATCAAACAAATAGGAAAATCAAGAGATTTCGTAGTGATAGAGGAACAGAATATGAATCTAATTCAATTCTGGACTTCTATAAATTACATGGTATTGTACATGAGAGAACTGCACCATATTCACCTGAAATGAACGGTAAAGCTGAAAGAAAAAATAGGACTTTTACCGAATTAGTAGTTGCCATTCTACTAAATTCTGGTGCAGCAAAACATTGGTGGGGGGATATTTTATTGACTGTATGTTATGTTCTAAATAGAATCCCTAAATCTAAGAATAAAATTTCACCTTATGAAATTTTAAAGAATCATAAACCCAATGTCTCATACTTTAGAACTTGGGGTTGTCTAGCATATGTTCGCATTCCAGACCCTAAGAGAATAAAATTGGCAAGTAGAGCATATGAATGTGTATTTGTAGGCTATGTTATTAATAGCAAAGCATATCGATTTTATGATATAAATGCACATAACATAATTGAATCAAATGATGCTGATTTTTATAAAACTAAATTTCCTTTTAAATTAAGGAATAGTGGGGGCACATTAAGTACGCCTATTAGAACAGAACTTAATAAAAGTTCTGAAGATGAATCTAGAAGAAGTAAAAGAGCAAGAACCGTAAAAGATTTTGGTTCGGATTTTAGCGCTTTTACTATAGAGGAGGATCCCTTAAACCTCCAAGAGGCCTTATCTTCATTAGATGCCGATTTCTGGCGAGAGGCTATAAATGATGAGATGGAATCTCTTGAATCCAATAAGACTTGGCATTTGGCAGATTTACCCCCTGGTTGTAAATCAATAGGCTGTAAATGGGTACTTAAAAAGAAACTAAAACCTGATGGTACTATAGATAAATACAAAGCACGACTAGTAGCTAAAGGTTTTAGACAAAAAGAAAATATAGATTTCTTCGATACTTTTTCACCTGTAACTAGAATAACATCCATTCGAGTATTAATCTCACTTGCTTCCATTCATAATTTACTAATACACCAAATGGATGTTAAAACCGCTTTTTTGAACGGTGAATTAGACGAAGAAATTTACATGGACCAGCCTGAAGGATTTGTAGTACCTGGTCAAGAACATAAAGTATGAAAATTAGATAAATCATTATATGGTTTAAAACAAGCACCTAAACAATGGCATGAAAAAATTGATAACTTAATCATTTCAAATGATTTTCAGTTAATGAAAGTGACAAATGCATTTATTACAAATTTGAGAATGACATTTGCACTATTATATGCCTTTATGTAGATGACCTACTCATCTTTGGGTCAAACATTCATGCCATAAATTCGGTCAAATCCTTATTAAGTGCCAATTTTGACATGAAAGATCTAAGTGAGGCAAGTGTAATCCTTGGTATTAAAATTACTAGGTCAGAAAAGAGAATTTCTTTGGATCAGTCTCATTACATTGAGAAGATAAAAGAAATATAATTACTTTGACTGTAAACCTACATGTACACCATACGATCTAAGTGTATAGTTATTTAAGAACACTGGTGAAGGTGTAAGACAGTCTGATTATGCGAGCTTCATTGGCAGCCTTCGGTATGCCACTGATTGTACTAGACCCGACATTGCCTATGTCGTGGGATTATTGTGCAGGTTTACCAGTAGACCTAGTATAGAGCATTGGCATGCTATTGAAAGTGTCATGAGATACCTTAAACGAACCATGAACCTTGGATTACATTATGAGAGGTTTCCAGCTGTACTTGAAGGATATTCTGATGTAGACTGGAATACCTTATCTGATGATTCTAAAGCGACCAGTGGCTATATATTTAGCATCGCTGGAGGAGCTGTTTCTTGGAAATCCAAGAAACATACTATTTTGGCTCAGTCTACTATGGAGTCTGAGATGATAGCACTAGCCATAGCTAGTGAAGAGGCAAAGTATTTGAGAAACCTGCTAGCTGAGATTTCCTTATAGAAAAAACCGATACCGGCTGTGTTGATACATTGCGATAGTACCGCGGCTATTGCAAAAGTTCAGAACCGTTATTATAACGGTAACAGACGACAAATATGTCGTAAGCACAACACGGTTAGAGAACTGCTTTCCGCAGGTACCGTTAGAGTGGATTACGTACGTAGTGAAGAAAATTTGGCTAATCCTTTGACGAAAGGACTGTCAAGAGAGAAAGTCCACAATTCTTCTAAAAGAATGGGACTACTGCCCTTAGATTGTTGAGTCACGCGCAATGGTAACCCGACCTAAATGACTGGAGATCCCAAGAAATAGGTTCAATGGGTAAAAACAAGTTGTCTAGTGATAGAAGTTGAACATGCTATATGAAAAAACTAAGAAGCATGTATTCCTGAAGTGATAGAGGATGAGTTAATAGAAACTCTTAATGAGATCTATACTCTATTTGGAGTGGAGTACCTACCTTCAGGAGTACTCTTGATAGACTCACCTATGTGAATGTGGAAATGTGGCCGTTTCCTATGGAGTTTTGGGCAAAACTTCTAGAGCGTTCACTAAACTGGGATAGACGTGCATGGCCATAAACGCACGGGCTTATTTGATTGCACTATAGAAAAACTGTGTGTGGTTTGATGTCAGGAATAGAGTTCAAGACTACGTGTCACTCTAGTAAAAACTGAATCTTATTCACTACGCAAAGGTTCAAGTCGGATGACACCTTTGTTTATGCACGATCTTACGTTTTTAGAAACTGCTCGATAATATTTTAAAAAATTCAAGTGTGGGATTGTTGGAAATTTTATGAATTATTTAAAATATGAAATAAGTTTATGATGCCTCCTATTTGTGAATAGTCCCACACCATGGGATTATAAGAAAGATTCAAGTATTTATACTTGTTTCTAAGAAGTCATGTTGGGGCCTTGGGCTCCCAATACATGCTTTGTTGTGAGGAGAGAGATCATGCATCATGACCACCACACACGCGCGCGACCGACCGACCGACTCGACTCGACCCGGCCCGGCCCGGTTCAAGATTGGGCTTGGGCCTTGGGCCTTGGCTATGTCGTGTAGACACTTATATTTTTGGTCTAGAAAACACTGCATTTTTCAAACCAGTTTTTTAAATACAAAAATATTTCTGAGCCGACTTTTATTACGAAGCGGTAAACTTTTGACCAAGTATCTCGCAGATCCTATTTTCCTCCACTGACCAGTATTTTCGTTCAGCCCTAATCCCGTCTATATATTATCATCAGTTGTAGACGAGATTGGTACACAGAAAAAAAACCGTTTTCTCTTCCTCCGCAATTAAAAAAAAATTATTCTTCCAGAAATTTTCGAGCAGTTAAATTCGAAAGTGCAAATCTGCACTGATTTGTTTGTGCAAAGCAAATCGGTTATTCATTTTAGAGAGGCTGTTTTATCCTAGAGGCGGCGGCGAAAGTACGAACTGGTTTTGCACCACCGACCAGATCGCTGAATCGTCTTCAAGAAAGCGACAAAGTACGTGACTCAGCAATTATTTCCCAACAGTTCTTTGCATTGTTGATGTTTAAGTCCATGAACGAATGGCAAAAGGGCATTTTCGATGTCGGCGCTATGAATTCAGAGTTATATAATTTACTAATTTCCTTACTTCTCATAATATTTCCCTATCAATGACTGTTTTTAATTATATTTATTTCCTGGACCTTCTTTTCAATAGGTTGGTCCATACTTAATGGATAACCATGGAACATGCATCATAGTTGTTGAAAAGAAGGATCACAAAAATAATATAATAAAAAACAATCATCAGTAAGCATATTGCAGGAAAGTAGAAGGATAAGTAAATTATACCACTGAGTTCCCAGGAATATGATAGTGCCGACATCAAAAATGCATTGTTGTCATTCGTTTGCGGACCTGAACGTCAACTAACACTAGGATCTTTAGATTGACAGAACTAATAGCCTATGGAACTAATAATTAATCAATATTCAAGCAAGTAATATTCCATTTACTACCATTGATAACTTAAGTTACTTAATACAAATGCAGTTTTGGTAGATCGACCATTGATTGCTGCAGTAGATTTATTCAAGCTTCTCATTGGTAATGATGTAGTAACAAGATACTATTTGAAAGAACACTAAAAAATGGTTAGATTTGGTGGGTGCATCAGGTCGAGGTGGCTAGAATGCAAATCTACAAAACTTGCTTGGTTGTTCCCGTTTTTGTTTTATTCATATGATATATAATGTGACTTATTGACAAATATTCACAAATTCCTTCTTAGTTCCATTGAATCTCCATCCCTGCCACAAAAGTTTGGTTCAACTCTTGATTCTTGTTGTCTAAGAGAGATAAAAGTGGTTTATAGCCATTATTTTTTGTTTTCTTTTTATTAATAGTAGTTTACCTCTTTTTCATTACAATTGACACTTAAAAAATCATGTATGGTTTCCATAATTATTGGCCACCATACAAGTTCTTCTTAAATGCTCGCTATTACACAAGACTGTATTTTTATCGGACCAACCATTTCCATAATTGGTTCACGAGCTTTCTTCTTATCTTTATTAATAATTCTCTTGGACGCACAAAGTTTTGGTCCGACCATGAACTTTCCAAAATGCCCTTACATAAGAATCTGCATGAATATCGGGGCATACCTTTTGAGTGCATTGATCATTTTCAATTAAATCATAAATCATGCATTCATCAATAGAATTAACTCAAATATTTTTGGTTATTAATTAATAGAATTATGGTAGGATGATGCATTCTTTATATGGCAAAAACAATGCATTAACTAATAGAATTATGGTAGGATGATTTAATTTGTAAAACGCTGCATTCCTCTCTTTTTAGTTTTATTGCATTTGATTTGTATAATAACTCAAAGATTTTTGGTTATTAATTAATAGAATTATGGTAGGATGATGCATTCTTTATATGGCAAAAACAATGCATTAACTAATAGAATTATGGTAGGATGATTTAATTTGTAGAATGCTGCATTCCTCTCTTTTTAGTCTAATTGCATTTGATTTGTATAATAACTCAAAGATTTTTGGTTATTAATTAATTGAATTATGGTTGGATGATGCATTCTTTATATAGCAAAAACAATGCATTAACTAATAGAATTATGGTAGGATGATTTAATTTGTAAAATGCTGCATTCCTCTCTCTTTAGTCTAATTGCATTTGATTTGTATAATTACTTTATATGGCCAATGCCATTTAAATATAACTGGTAGAGTATATATTTTATCCAATTTTCATAACAGTAAATTAGCGAAATAGTGCACTGTCGAAATAGTATATATTTTATCCCATTCCTAAAATGCACTGTCGAAATAGCATAATAAGTCAATTCAAAAAAGAAAAAAAGCCTAAGAAATAGCATTTGCGAATACACACCAACTTCCGTATTTGAATGGTTCTGAAATTCTCAAAGCTATTATTTGATGTGTCATCCAGATTTGCGTTTAATTTAGACCGGGTTTGTAGGCAATTATTTGATGTTCCAGAGAATACCATGTTACCTATAAATACCAGTTGCTTTACCTCTTGCTTTTATATCAACGCCACTTTTCTTCACAAATCTCTCCTTCCTCAGATCTAATTCTTTCTTCTTGCACAATTTTTATGCTACTTTTGAAAGCCTGACATTCAAATTGGTCCAACTGAGCAACCTCTAAGTCACCTTTGCATATAACGTGCAGGTATGATTTTATTTTTTCAACATGAATTAATCGCTGAGATCTATAATCACAAAGCTATAAGCAATTATATATCAGGTGATTTTTTTCCTTTCAAATAGTTTCTCATTCAACAAGCTCAGGGAAATGATACTTTGCACTGATGGATTTGCGCCCAATCTATCGGCTATGCAGGTTTGCTATTATATTTTATATAATCCGCTGGAACAATTCAATCATTATTTTATAAATTTATTTATCTCATTTTGTTAATTCCACCTTTGATATAACACGCTTTATCCAATTCTTCTAGACGGAAGTCAAAACTTTTTTTAAAATTTTCCATAGGTTCAATTTGTTTTTTTTGGATATAATGAACTATCCCTTTTGATCCCACCATCGATACTCTATTCTTTGGAACAACAGTCAAATAATGTAAGTCAATTACAATATTTAGAGTTAGATGTATACTTCAAACATATATAATATATACAGATATCGTCATCGTTTGTGTGTTTCAGATTTTACATGGCTGATTCAATATGTTGATCACAGCTCTGAAATGGGAGATATAGTATCCTTCCAAGCCAATGTCGATTTATGCAACTATATGGGATGGATCGATATGAGAGATGCATGTGGTTTTCAGCTCTTCTCTGTGAAAAAATAAAGATGGAAATAACTTATTTAGAAGTTTGTATATTTGAGCTGTCCAACGTCTGTTCCCACAAGTGTTTCAAACAGAAAAAATTGTTTTATTTTTGGATAAAACTGTTTATATAGTTATTGTTCAACAAGAAAACATATATTTTTATACACTGCTTTAAGAAGAAAACTCATTTGAAATGAAATAGACCTCAACGTTACAAATTGTATTATATTTAAAACTTCACTTTCATTTATGCCATTTATATGTCAATCTACTATTTAGTGATTTCTATTTTTTTCTTTTTAGTGGAAATATAATTCACATTCAAATAAATACATAAAATACACAAACATTTTAGAAATAATAATCCATGCGCGGAGCGCGTGCCGTGACGCTCGTATGTATGCTTTTCATGTTTTAACAAGTACGTATATTGGAAATATAACTCCACTTGCTTTTCTTGTTTAATAAGTCTGTATATTAAATAACTGTTCTCCTGTGTCTTATTCATTTATAAACCACTTATTCATCTATAAAAAGTATATTTTGACATCAATAAAATTATAATTTGAAATGGTAACATGATGCGTAAAAGTTTAAAGTGCACTTAATTAAACTATTCCTTCTGGATAATGCATGATTTTTGGGACATATTATAATATATTATAGATGCATGTTATAATTTAGAGTTTTTCATTGCTGAAACCATAACTTATTACGTGCGAGAAGTATGGTACACTCTTGTTTTCAAATGACTGAAGTATTGCTTCAACCCATTAACAACTAGTACTAATTTTAAACTAATTCAACCTAATGAATGCAGTTTACAGGCAATGGAAAATTGATATAAGTATCTCCACATAAATACTATTAACCCATATACTGAATTAAACTTTCATACCAGAAAAGGAAAAAAAGAAAATATAAATAAATAAATTTACGTTGTATATAACAGAATAATTCCTAGAATTAAAAGCATTGAGTACATAGAAAATGCTAATTAGAAATTAACTGTGTTATTTCAACACTGCGATTTTAAGATTGCAAAAATCCAACATTAGGTGCACATAATACACGTTATACTGTTGTGTTTGATTTTTAAGTCAAAACAATGAAGGATAGTGGAAAAAATAGAAAGCAGCAGACATCGATGAAGACTGAATATATATGAATTTCAGTACCCAAATAAGTTGTAAAAAATAAAATAGAGTGAAACATATATTCAAATACAATGAAAGGAAAGAAATTTTCCATCATGCGAGATATAGCAGAATAACAAAGGTGAGGTTGTATTTGAAATTCAAAGCAAATGTCGAGGCCAATAAATATACATTGATACCAACTTACTCCAATGTTTGTGAAATATCATAAAACACAAATCAAAGATGGTGTAATAAACGAGTGTCATGCAAACATAGCACAAACCATTTGCAACATATAATGTGCTTGTGATGGTGAGAAACAAATATTACAATACCTATATCTGATATGCATACATAAAGAGGAGAGGAATTACCTGATGTTTGACATCGGTAATGCCCTGGACATGTTTAATCAACGCTGGGTCATCGTCAAGAACAATATCCAAGAATATAGATCCATCTTCTACCTAGATAGAACTCAAAACATTTATTTGCGCAACTGTAGCAATACCATGTCCAGTTACAAATTTTAAACCACTCTCCATGTAAAAGTCATCATATATTTGGCATAAATAATTTAAAACCAATGATGAATCAAATGACAGTACCTAAAAAAATGTAGTACAATATAACGTATCATACAATAATGGTGTAAGATCAATAAGTACTTATGGAATGCATGTCATTTTACTTAATCTTTGGATCTAACCATAGAAGTGACATGCAAAAAAATTCACAAACCAATTCATTAATTAGAAATTTATGGAAACTAGTCTACTAAACTACAGTGAATACGAATGAACCAGTACAGTGTCACAATGCTTGACAAGATTGTCAATTTTACTACACTTGATCGACATCAACAAATGGATTATAGAGATCGACCGCAGCAGATAATCTAAGGGTTACCAAGACCAAATCGACGACGACAGATAATCTATGGGTTATTGATTATACAAATGAAACCAATAATCAGTAATTAAAGTAGGTCAAACCTTGCAAGTTATTCACCTGAAGAAAAAATCCAAGAGTTGTAATCAAGACTCTTCGAACTTAACATCCAGTAGACTGTTATCGATACACACGAATCTGAAGTCGAAGTTGAGGAGTCGATTCTCTAAATCCATAATCGATTGCCCATATTTGAAGCCAAGGGATCTGAACCCAGCATCCCCAAGATTGCAAAGCTCAAGTCGTGGAATCTGAAGCCGATGTCATTACCTCGAGTTCGAAGATGATCAGAAATGGATGGATTGAGAAATAGAGTCAGAAATCGATCAATTAGTCGCTTTTTTCCTTTTCTTTTTCCAAATAAGAAGCCGCTCTTTTCTTTTTCTAAAGAAGCGACCATGAACATGAAAAGCGTTTAGAAAGGGGATGAGACAGGGGTTAGGGTTTGCGAGCTGAAAATAACAGGTTGTTTACCTTTTTTTCCCCTAGGAAATCGTCTTACCAACACATATAAGTGTTTGTAATAAAAAGATTATAATTACATATTTTTGGTGACACATATTTAATATAGCAACACTTATTATTGTCACTGGTCCACAACACAAATAAGTGTTGGCAATTGAAAAAAAATAAGGGTTACCAAATGACCATTATGGTGTAGTGTAGATCATATCGAGGATCTATTCGAGAAACTGATTGAAAAGGCTCTTAGGCATGATAGCATGTTCCTTTAGAAGGTTGATGCTTGTGATGTTTCTTAAGAACCAAATCCGCAGCAGAGAGGTGGAGGTAATAAGAAAATAGAACGGGAAATGGAAACAGTAACAACGGGATAATGGCAAACCCAATAAAGAAAAGGATAAGAGTAAGGTGGTTTTCTATAACGGCCAAGAGAAGGATTACTATTCCATGTAATGAAAGGATCTGAAGGTGAAGAAGTGCTAAATTGTGAGAAAGTCGGTTACCTTAAGAAATGTTTTCCAGAGCCAATAAAAGATAAGCAAGTTGTGAAAGCTTATGCTTTGGATGCAGTTCCTGCCTCTTCTAGTGCACCGACTGTTAAGGAAAAGGGAAAGAACGTCATGGTGAAAAGTATGCTTTCTATCATAGATGTTTCTATTGGAGTTTTTTTTATATTGGAGCTGCACGTTCTTTTATCAATCACGATTTAGTTTGTAAATTGGATTTTTACCATGAACTGGTAGATGAGCCTGTTGTTGTGACTAGCCCAATAGAGGGTTCTACTAGTCTTCATATTCTTTGTTATGGTCTTGTTTTATCAAGTCGTGGATGCTCCACTGTTTGTGATTGCTTTGTCTTGAACATTGCGGGGTTCAGGATTATCTTGGGTATGGACTGACTTAGAAAGTATATGGATATTGTTGATTGCGGGAGGCATAAGGTGACGATCGAAAATGTGAAGGAGTGAGGGGTTGTGCTTGATTGTTTACCGGGGGGACAATGTAATGGCCAGTTATTTATATTTGTTAGGGATTCCACATGAAGGGTTGCCACCTGCGCCTATTGTTTAAGTATCCAGATGTCTTTAAGGAAGTTTCTAGGTTATCATTGCATCATGAGATCGAGTTTAGGATCAATTTGGTAAATGGAGCCGGACTCATTGTTTTGTCGTTGAGGAAAATGGAACCGAGAGAATGAAATGAGCTATAAGTGCAGGCTATAGACCTATTGTAACGACCCGGATTTTTAACCATTAAGTCTGAATATTTAAATTGGTTTTAAATGTTGAATCGGAATTATAAATGAATTTGTAAATAGAATTTATTAATTTAAATAAATGTAATAATATTTAATTTCGAGTTTATCAAAATATCATAATACGAAAATGAGGGATAATTGACTTTGAGATATAATATATACACGATGATATATTAAGATCTAATTGAATTCAGTTTTGAATTATAATAAGGAATCCATTTATAAAATGACGTTTAAATATATAACTTATAACTAATTTAAAAAGGAGCTTGAAGCATCATGGTAGTTCGTAGTTTTACGATTTGAACTTCTAGTGAATGTACATTATCCGATATAAGTCATAATTCTTTGAAACAATAATCTTTTAGATCTATTGGATTATAGTTTTCTAATAGAAGAGAAAAATCGAGATTTCACTTTGTAGACTTTGAGTTATTGCCAAATAAAATTTTCAGAAAGTCGTTATAGAATCATTAATAAACCATAACTAATTATTAGATAGAATAAAAGGATTTTTAAATAAACTGGATATCATTTTAACATGAAATTCAAGATATTCAATTTAAAATTTAAATTAGTTTATTTTGAAGCTATATAGATTTTATTTGAATATATATGATAATAATATTTTATTATTAATACTTTTGTTTATTTTGAAATCAATTAATATATTTTTGACTTAATATGGAATTAAAAAATAACCAATTTTCAAACGACCTAAGATTTCAACGAAACCAATTTTATAAAAAAACGTAATGGTTAATTATGGTAAGATTTCTAGTTTCACGTCAATTGGAGTTATTTTGTGATCTTGCGCAATATAAATGCCTATTGATTTACGTTAGGAAATTAAAAAGGGAGTTCGTAAAATGATCTCGGAATTAGATGAAACCACTTCCATCGTGTCTGATTAAATTATTGTAGGATTCAAGTTTTGAGCCAATCGGAATTGTTAAGTGAGCATGCAAAAAATACATGTGAATCAATTAACGATTTAATATTCAAAAAAGCGTAATTTTTGCAAACGGACTCGAATTTCGATGAAACAAGTTTCATTGGGTGTTGAATGTCATACTATAGCATGAGGCCTATTTTTATCATGAATGGAACTCGTGTGCAATAGAATGAATGTAGAATGTTTAATGTGAAATAGCGATAGGTTAGTATATTGAATAAAATCAAATAAAAAAATATTAAACCATCTTATAAATCATCGTTTCCTTCTGGTAACCATTCTGACTATTCTCCAACCTAAGAAATCCAAGCCGCTAGTTCTTTTCTTCACTAAGGAAAAATCATGCATTTTGAAAATTCAAAACAATTTAGATAAAAATCCTAAATTCTTTAATGAATTTCCTTGAGCTTGTCTGACTTTGCTCTTCATTTTGGTGGGATTTTCAAGGGGTGCGATGCCAGTTCCGAGTGTTCGACAGTTTAAGGTGGCAGTTAGGCCTAGCGTCGGTCAGAATTAGAAGAGGAGTTAAGTTGAATCGATGTTGGAGATGGGTTAATGGGTGTGAGGCACAGGAGTTGGCAAAGTTTAAGGTGATTTCGTGCTAACAAAATTCACACTTTGTATTGTGCATAATACGGTTTCAATGTTGATGCTGCTAACTGCAGGAGGACGACAAGCTTCAAATGGTGGTGACGAGGTAGAGTTGTTTGTGGAGAGATAGAAAACGGTGAACTCAAACTGTTGAATAGTGGACTGTAGAAGGAGCTAAAGGAGTGGTGTGGTGAAGAAAATGTATAACGGGAGTTATTTATCCGGGGAAGAAAGATTAATCACTGATGAAGTAATTAACGTTGTAATTGTGGGTTAGTATATAATTAGTTAGATATAACGATGTTATTAATATATTTTAAATCATTTAATTTGTAAATGAAATAACTATTTCATACGTTATCAAAATAGCACAAAACAATAGGCATTGGAATCGTATGCACGAGTATTACGAGTACGAACTGGTTTAGAAGGATTTGGAGCCTCTTTTATATAATTTCAAATGCTCATTTGAAATTTATATAAATTGACTTGAATCGTTGATTAGAACAAAATGTGAGTTAACTCTCATGCATTCTAAAATATTACAATGTGATAAAATTCATATAAGTTATATTTGTCTTTGTTAGTATAAATTTGGTGATCGGATGCAATAGATGATTATTGTTTGTTTGTTGATTGACGTTACTTATATTTCCATCGTTTTGAATGCATTAGAATAATTTTTTATCTCATATTCATTTATTAAATGATATAATGAGCTGTGATTCAGGGAAAAACAGGTTGGAGGAATCCAAGTGGATTCCTCAAATAATGTTATGTTACTTATTTTTCATATTATTTATATTTGAATTGTTTATCTCAAGTAACGTTAAATCCTGTTCGAATGTTAATTGTTGTTTGGATGTTGATAGTTGAATTAAAATTCAACAATTATGTTTTATTAATCAATAGACAATATTGATTAAACGATTGGCAGTAGATGGCCTAAAATCCATCGTTTTCAGATGTTTGATTTGCCGTCAGGCGAGTTGACATAGTTTGTGTTATAAAAAATTGTTTTTATAACTGAAGCAAAACTTTCAATTACATTTTATAAGTTATATAAAAATAAAAGTTTTATTAAAAAATATTTATAACTAGTTTTAAAAAATATTATTTAATGATTTATATAGAAATTTTTTATGTTTTGATAAATTTTATAAGCATCAATAATTAGACTTACTATTGTATTAGGTATATATAGCGATATTTCCAACGTAAAGCAAATAAAATGGGTTTTATGAAAATATAATGATATTTTCGAAATAAAGGAAATAAAGAGGCGATTTTATGAATACGTGTATTATGAAAAGATAAGAGTTGGTTATTGTTTTCAAAGTAATGAAAACAAAAGAGATTTGATTATTTGGTTGAAATAAGTATATAAAATCGGTGAAAGGATTTTAATGAACGGTTTAATAAAAAAGGCCCGAGCTGCTGATATCTTGACTGTACTGTTATGGTTTGATAGTTAAAAACACGACTATCAATAAATGTTGCTTTTGGACTAGTACGTGTTAGTTCGAAGAGACTAGGATGGGAACTAGACCCAAAACCACTTCGAACCAACTTTGCATTCGAGAACTAACATTGCAGGGATCTTATGGGATAAATTTGAAGACATAGATCTTTGGTGTGAGAGGATTGCTCGCTGATGTCTCTGGTTAATTACCAAGATTAAACTCTTGGCAGTAAGCCTCTTTGCTCTGGGGTATCTTCAGTTTTATTCAGTCCCAGAACGAACTTGTATGGACGAATGTCTGACAGAGTATTTCCTAAGACCACATACGTTGATTTTTACAAATATACTAAGTATGGTGGCAGAGAAGGTAACTTCTTCTAGCTTAACACCCATAGTATATTTGGTCAAATCAATTAGTGAATGGATGGATTTGACAAAGTGGCATTCAAAGTTTGATGTGCTATTCTGAAAAGGTAATCGTGACCTTAAGCCTCATCCACCGGGAAATGATAGAAATCGGGCAAGCCGCATGGTTATATGGGTCATTCCTATTAGGGTGTATTTTCACCATCTAGAGAATTGTTTCTTCTTCTGTCGCTTCTGTATGATTACGGGAAACGATTGTTGATCACAACCATGGGTGACAATGTATTCGGTACACTCTAATTGAATGAGTGGTCGGTCATGTGTGGTTGGGTTCTAAGATGTTCTTGTTGAACCTCTAGTTTTTCGTCTCTAGAGAGCACTGATCGGGAGGTGGTATCATACCTTGTCATGTTGTAAAGTGAGTTGTAAATCAATTATGTTGGAAAGTGAGATGCATGCTTTCCAGTTATTTTCCTATTTATTTGTGGTTTAATGGACATTATTATAATATCACTAGAGTTAGATATAAAAGGTGTTTGGTTATCGTAAGATGAAAACACATGCCATGTTCATGTGTGGTCGTGGATTACGAGAATTCCATTCTTTCAAAATATTTTCTAAAGTTAAGCAGGTTGTTTGTTATGAGTCTTATCACTGAAAGTATTTCAAACTGATTTGGGTTGATTTTGCTTGGCTTTAAAAAATGCTCGGGTCAGACCGTACTACTACAAAACAGATCTGTTACTTCGCGTCATTTGCTTTAGTTGTTCAAACAACCGAAGCAATTATTTTTATTTGCTTCGGTTATATGGACAACCGAAGAAACTGTAATGAAGAAAATAAGGTTATCTGCTTCGGTTGTGCCCATAACTGAAGCAGATAGTAAATTTGCTTCTGTTCTGCTTGCAACCAAAGCAAATAATGTTATATGCTTCGGTTGTTCGTACAACTGAAGCAAATTACATTATTTGCATCCGTTCCTTAAGAACTGAAGCAAATGCATCAAAGCAAATAATGTTATTTTCATCCGTTCCGTGGAAACCTAAGCAATTGCAAATTATTTTAATCGAGGCTAAAACACATATCAATAATCATAGCCATCAACAAATATATGTCATTATTTATAATTAATTATAATAAATGACTGTCAATGAATAATTTGTAACTACTTTTTATATTTAATAATATTATTAGTTAATTTTTAATAATTAGCTATTTATATCTAATATTTATTAATTACATTTAACGATTGATAAATAATAATTAATTATCAATATTGAATAATTAATGTTCGATGTCAAAAAATTAAGATTAATAGTCACATACTAATTAATATTAATATTTATTTATTAATAAAATATAATAAAATTTTAAACCTATGAAATTATATTTAGCATTTGATAATTAATTTTAAGTAATTATTAATTAACAATGACTAGTAAATTTTTATAACTAACAAATAATCATAATTTAAAAATATTTAATAATTTATAATCAAAATATTTCATAATCTTAGATAATTACTGGTATATATCATTGCATACAATTTATTATAATAAGTGATTATCAATAAACAACTGATAATTACCAATTATTATAAATAATCAATGAACATTTTTATATTCCTATTTTTTGCAATGTAGTTATATTTAATTATTAGTAATTAGTATATTACATTTAATATTCAATAATTAATAAAAGAATGTTTAATAACCAATAATTAATACTTAATGAATAATGAGTTAGATCCAAAAACGGTTATAACACCCAAACTATTGATAATTCTAAGTGCAATGAAAATAAAAACGAACAGAAACATACGATTTATAGTGGTTCGGCATTAAAGAGCCTACGACCACTTTATACTTCTTTGATTGATGATTGGAATACAAATGCAATGATTGTTTTCACTCAATCTCACTTTTACAATGGATAATTTCACTCAACACTCGCTGAAATGCTCTTCAAAGATTGATGATGATCTGATTAAAATGACGAAATTCGGATATAGTAGGTGTTTAAGTCAAGAGCTTGCCAAAAGATCCCTTCAAATGATCCTTGGTAGTGTATTTATAGGTGGAAAGTCTTTTTGGGAGGCCCCCGGTTTGGTACATATGGCAGGCATCCCGCTCGGTTCGATAGTGGGAGCTCTGATATGTTGCCAGCGCATAACCTTCGTGGGTGGACATAGGGGTGTAGGCATGCAACTGCTCCGCATCTTCTGGAGTAGTGGGTTGTAACTGATGTTCAGCTATTTTGGTTTAGGATTGGAAGCATGAATGAGGGGTCCGGATCGGAAGGCTCCGAACCGAACCGGTTGCGCCTCCTCTTTTCCATTTCCTGGACTGCTAATTTTCAGAGAGAAGGGGGTCGGTTCGTGAGTATCCGAACCGATCCGATTGCTTGCTGCGAATCCTTCCTTTACAGTGATTCATCGAGCAATCTCTTAGCTTTGTGTAGCCCGATCACAAAATGGGCTAACATTTTCCCCCTCGAAGTACGCGCTTATCGGAGATGGAACGTGCTTTGAATTGGCTCATTTATTTTGTTTATGAATCAAAGTCACTGAACAGTTGCTTCCATTTGTCTGTAAAGTCATATTGCTTAATCAAGCCACATATCTTGTTGTCTATATACACTATGGAATACACAAGTCGCTTCAGTTGTTTAAAATAACTTCGAGAACTTTGTTTAATGTCCAAGTAGCTCCTCCAGGTAAACTTTTACAATGTATACTTGCTAGCTTGTCACTTCTTCTTTCGGGTTGGTTTCGTGTGCTGAGTTGACTTTGATGGTTATGCTTCGGATGAAGCTTATCCGATCTGCTACGTGTCTGGTCCATGGTGTATTTACTAAGCTGAAATAGAGAAGGCCTTGGATTTATATTCTCTCACTTCCATTCGAGTCGGGCTGAACAGTCGTTTTGAGGAATACAAATGGACTTCTTCCTTTGAGTATATAAACCCGCACACTTCTCTTCTCTTTTACTTTCTTGTTTCAACGATTTTTGTCCCAAATTCAAAGAGAGAAAAACCCTAACCCTTGAAAATATTTCAAATTCCGCTTCGATTTTAGATTAAGCTTAAAGATGGGTTTTCAATTCTTGCATCACTTATCTTATTCTTGTTTGAATCCCATATTAGAATCAATTCGAGTGATTTCCGTGCTGAATCAAAAATTAGTGTCGACGTTTCTTTCCTCCGCTGTCATTGTCCTTGGTGGTTCTACTGCCACCTTGAGGAGGCGGTGGAGATAATCTGAGAGCATTATTGAGGCGTTGATTACATAAGAACTCACTGATGAGGGTTTTTCGTTTTTATGGACGATGGGTTGGGTTCTTCATGAGGAAAGGAGGATAAAAAAAGACAATACTTCTGGAAAGGCGGATCGGTTCAAAGTGAGAAGCAAAAGAAGGAGAAATGGTTTTATCGAACAGGGTCGGGTCGGAGTGAGAAGCGTGAGTATAGGAAAGATCTAGGTATAGCATATGTTCTTGGGTCGGATTAGACCTGTGAAAAGTGCTAAACTTTAACATCTTATATGACTTTCATCCGATCCGAATCGAACTCGTCCCATCTTCAACTCTGACCCGATTCGGACTATATAAGATGTGAACTTCTGACATGGATATCTGATCCGAACTGAATCGCATAACATACTAATTCCTGATGTGAATCGAATTGTATATATGATATGAGTTTCTGCTCTGAACCACATGGGACCTTAACTTCCGACCTGAATCTTTTAACACATGAACTCCGATCCAAACCAAACATTCAACATGAAGCATAAATATACTTAATCCGATCTAACCGAGACTAAGTACTACTTGCAAATTCAGGGACAGTTAGTAAAGAGCCTTCTAAACTGGATTTTGTAGATTTAACTAACGTGCAGCTACATTCCATATTACTTTCATTTGATGCTAACTCTTTGTTTTCTTACTTTAGCATTGCGTTCATACCACTACAATTTAGTCCACACACATGCACGGGGGTACACGGGTTATTATACTATAATTTTGCTATTGTTTCTTCGATAGTATAGCAGACATGGCTAAGAGACATCCGTCTAGATTGCCGGAGAGAAGAGAAGCTGTCGGGTCATCCGAGAATCCACCTATTGAAGATGTATCTTCCACTTCAGATTTGGGTTAGAATAGTATGGGTCCACACTATGAAATGGGAAGTCATGAAAGTGATGTATCATCCGGGGGTGATGTCTCTTTAGGCGATGAAGAAGAAGGAGGGATAGGAGATAGTCGTGCCCTAGATGAGTTTGGGAATGTTACTATCTTGGAACTGCCTAAGGATTCAGCCGAATCAACAATCGACAACGATAGTCTTGCACAAATATGCCTAAAGCATGGGATTCTTCGAAGAGACACTAAGTTGTCTTCGAAAACAGATTGTCCTCATGATCCACCGGAAGGGTATATGGCTATCACCAGGTTAATGTGCCTCGTTGGGGCAATACCTCCATTTCCGCCATCATCGTCGATTTTCTGAGACAAATGCGGATTGCCCCCATGCAGCTTCATCCTAGCTCTTACGCTTATTTGTATACTCTGTACATAGCTTATAGAGAAATCCTAGGTGTAGAGCTAATTTTTGAGGATGTTCATTTCTTCTACAATTTCAAGCATCAGACCAATGACACCCCCATCCTTTGTATACTTTGAATCGGTACCAAAAAGGAAAATCATCAGTGTTCCTTTTAGCAGCAAAGCTGGGGACCCGAAATGTGAATGGTTTTATGTTAAGCAACAGCCTGGGTGTGCCAAAAGATGGCTTAAGTCGAGTAAGGACCTCAGTTTTTATGCTGTAGTTCCGGCCTTTAACACAAAAACATTAAGCATTTCTTGTTTTCACTTACAGTTCCTAACCCACCACAAGAGAAGCATCCGGTGTAATTTGATCGCTTGAATAAGTTACTCAATGGTGACCAAAAATTCTTGACCATCAAGGACTGCTTAGTAGATGAATATCTCCATCAACATCGTCTAGTTGCTATATCTCGAAGCATAGGTCATGGTGAAGGTCCTTATGTGTACATACCTCCAGTTGAGGGAGCCAATCGACAGTCCTCTTGAGAGGGGATAAGGTTCAAAAGATCCAACGGTGCCCCTTAGGGATTCTCCTTCTCCCTCTATGACTCAAGATGATATATTAGCAAATATAGCAGAAAAAGATATAAATAAATACATTACTCCCGAGGATGCTACCACTCTTGAAAAGCCAATATCTCCAAAACAGTTGCCATTAGATGCTCCTCAAGGAGATTCCCCCATTACAGATGATTCTACGTTTTGGGGTTTGGGCAATCTCCCTTTGCCCAAGACCCTTTACACTTTAGAAGATTTTGGAACTAACCCTCTTATTTTTACTTCCTCAGAGGAAGCTACCCCTGTAAAGACTAAGGAAAATGCACGTGTCGTCCTAACTTCGGGCTCTGGTTGGTTGGAGGAGGGTTATCACTTAGGATGTGCACAATAAACCAACACTGCACGTCACAGTACATGTGCTTCACATAAACATTGGTCCTGCACTTTACATACCTTATTTTGCAGGAACTATGACCCGTCCCCGCTATGATGTCAGAAAAGTATGCAACAGTATGCCTAGATCTGATCCCGACACTGAACATGATCGCCGTGAGAGCCGCGGCAGGGATGACAGGAGGCAACATGATCCCAATCGTCCTCATTCCTCGCGCTCTCGTTCTCCTCGTCAGTCAGACCCGGACCAATATAAGAGCTACCAAGATCGTCGCGAGGGGGACAAACCACACTCTAAAGATGCAGTTCCTCCTAAAGACAAGCATCCCTAAGAGAAGCTGCCGTCGAAGCGTGTTGATTCGCAGGATAAGCATAAACAAATCGAAAAAAGGCCGAGTAGGGACGACATTTCCATCGTACCTGCCAAGCGAAAAAAGTTCGAGTTGTCCATATCTAAACCCATTCCATTTGATTCTAAAGCTAAAGAGAAACTGGCATATTTGAAGAAACAATTTCCGGATCATTATTTTGATCATCAACATTTTGTTTCTGCACTTGAGCATGTTCCTTCGAAGTGGGCGGATGATGCAAAGGCAAAGATAGACGAAGTGGACAAGCAATACACAGAAATGTATAGATATTCACGTGACCTTTTTAAGATTATCCGCAATTTAATCACTAACATTGACCACATGAAGGAAATGGATGATTACAACGAAAACATCCGAAAAAATTCAGAGAAAGACTTGGAAGACGCACAAGCTCAGCTTGCTCTCGTTCAACGGGATGTCGACAACTACAAAAAACAGCATGAGGAACTACAAAGGCGTTATCACACTTGCTTGAAATCCCATAGCCAAGAGTGCTTCGATCTGAAGAAGCAAGCCAAGGATGCTAAATCTAAAAGTGTCAAAGTACAGTTGGCTTGCACTACCCTTAAACGGGAGAAGGCTGGGTTGGAGAAGAAAAACATTGAATTGGCAAAGCGGAACGCCGAATTGGAAGCCAAACTACTGGAGGCTAAATCTAAGGCAGTCTTGGCCGAGGGGAACACAAGCATTGCCATTAAATCTGCTGAAGAAGTTCAAGAGAAACTTTCTGCAGCGCAGATGGAATTGGATGGCTATGGTGAGATTATGATAGAGTTCTTTGCTCAAGTGATCCGTCGTCGGGACATTTCTTGGATCGAGGATTACCCGACAACTCTAGTTTATGTGTGGGACCAAACCATCGGATGGGAGAAGAAAGATCTCAAGGTGGACTCCATCGATGAAAACAAACTTATGGAGAAATTTCTGAGGGGTGAAGAACTAGTGCGCTAGGCTGAAGGATGCAGACTCACTGCTGCAACTATGGAAGAAGAGATACGTCAAGCTAAAGGAAAACAATGTCCTCGAAACCGGTTCTTCTTCTACTGCCCTTGAGGATACCAAAACAGAGGGATATGATCCCGAGAATCCGGGAATACCTAAGATGTCTTTTTTTATCCTCCATTCCTGAAGCGACACCAGAGACCCTAGCTACCCAAATCGAGAAATCATCCGAAGGTATCTCTACCTTTTCACCCCAATTTGTTAAGGCTATTTCAACCTTCCACCATATTATTGGACAATCCATTGAAGACCCTATTGTTTCTCCTGAGCTAATACCAGTTAACTCTCATTCTATAGGTGCACAGCCATTTGCAAAGGATGATGAGAAGCAGGGGGAAACCACTGATATGAGGTCTACAGAAGAGATCCAAGAGAAGCATATGATGAAGTTACTAGCTCAAAACCTATGGAAGAGGTCAAGGATAAGGACAAGGTTGCCGAGAAGACTCCCAAACCATCTACCACTGAAGCCCCCCAGAAGATGTAATAGACGCCCTAAAAGACGACGGTGGTGATGGAGGGCATGAGGAAGATGATGATGTTACTATAACTGGAGACTCGGGGAATGTCGATGACATGACTTTTACTGAGATGAAGGCCAAGCAGGATAAGCGTGTGTAGCTGAAAGTTGAGGAAATAGATCCCGAAAGTTTTAAGACCCTTGCGACAGTAGCTCTTTGGTCGAGGTTACTTGTTAAACTTTCAACTAGATCAATCACTGAAGAGCTTGCTAAAAAATCTTCTACGGATCCCAGCACTCCGGTTCTAGGGAAGAAGAAACCGAAGCGGATCCAGACCGAGGCCGAAAAAGAGGAGAAAGAAAAAACTTAAAGCTTCCAAGAAAGCAAAGTCCACTCCAAAGTCCAAATGAGAGGCATTTTTATTTTTCATTTTGCCTGTTCCTCGGTCCGTTTGTTGTTGTAGCGAGTGCGGCCCTCGCCTTTGTTTAGTTCTCTTGTACAAACCTGCACCTGTGTAAATAAAGTTGTTCGTTTCCCAGTATACCAAATGCTTGCGAGTTCGTTATTTATTTATGTTAGTGTTGAGAAATTAACAAACATTAGCAATGATTCAAGTCACAATTGTGATGTCCTGCAAATGCATAAACAGAGAAAATATTATTCCAAAGAAATTGTTGCTTAAATAAATAAAATAAATGATTGATGGCAGGGTGCGTGATGTGTATGCCCCCAATCAATCTTGAATATAGCACTTGGCTAAGGCTTGTTCAAGATTGATTAAATTGCCCACAGGTCTTTTGGTGGGGTTATAATTTTTTTCATTGGTACACATTCTTTGTACCTTTATACTCTCCTATCATATAGTCAGGTTAGAGTAGATTCAAGGCGGTCTTTTGTCATGGTGCACCATCATGCCTCGAGGACGTCGTCTTCCCGTCCTTTATACTCTCTCCCGACTTGTGAGAGTTAAAGTTTGGGACGTCGGTTTCCCATCCCTTTTTATGTCATTCGGCAAATGATCATTTCATTTGCTTTTGTATCAATTCAAATGTCTGATATTTTCGACTTATGTTATGTCAATCACAAAAAAATTACAAAACAAGATTCGAAAGGGTAAAGTAAATCACATACAGTATTTTATAGTGGTTCGGCCAAGTCGTGACCTACATCCACTTCATAATCTTTTATTTATATTAGCCAGATTTTTCTAGGCAAGTCGTGCCTTTTTACATGGCCTATAAAACAAAAGACAATAGTACAATTTCAAGTTAAGTATCACCACAAATGTTGGGCGTTCCAAGCTCTCGGAATTTCTTCACCATCCGTGGTCGCTAACTTGAAAGCTCCTATGTCAAGTTTCCATTGGATGGCATATGGTCCCTTCCACATTGGACCTAGATGAACGGGAGGTGGAAAGACTCGTTTCAATACCAGGTCTCCAGGTTCAAAAGTCTTAAAGCGAACCTTTCTGTCATAATAGCGTGCCACTTGGTGTCGATGCCTTGAAGCACGTAAGTCCGCTTCGTCCCTCTTCTCTTCAACCATGTCCAGAGATTCTAAGAGGAGTGCGTTATTCATCACTGGGTCATAATACATCACTTTATGAGAAGGGACTCTAAGCTCCACTGGAATTACCGCTTCTGACCCGAAGGAGAGTGAAAAAGAAGTATGACCAGTAGCCGTCTTGAAGGTTGTTCGATAGGCCCACAAAGCTATTGGCAATTCGTCAACCCACATGGCTTTTGCTCGTTCCAACCGCTTTTCAAGAATTGACTTAATAACTTTGTTTACTGCTTCAACCTATCCATTCGACAACTGGTTAGCTACAGCGGTATACCTTTTATCAATTTTATACTTCTAACAAAAGTTTCTAAATTCTGCGTTGTCGAATTGGGTTCCATTATTAGTTATAATGGTTTTCGGTATCCTAAATCAACAAATAATATTCTTGACCACAAAGCTTATCACTTTTCTTGCTATGATCGCGATTAAGGGCTCGACCTCCACCCATTTCGTGAAATAATCCACAGCCACGATCGCATATTTAGCTCCTCCTTTAGCAATTGGCAAGGTCCCAATGATGTCTAGTCCCCACATTGCGGACGACAATGGACTGACCATTGATTTGAGAGGTCTTGGGGGTGATCTTGGAACTTTAGCGAATCTCTTGCATTTGTCGCAGCGTCACGAGTAATCAGCTGCATCTTTATTCATGGTAGGCCAAAAATAATTATATCACAATACTTTCTTCGCTAAAGTTTGACCTCCGTAATGATCCCTACACTCACCTTCGTGTACTTCTTTTATTACACGCTTGACGTCGTCGTGTGCTATACACCACAGCAGAGGCATGGAAAATCCTTGGAGATAAAGGATGTCGTCCTGTAAAATGTATCTTGCAGCTTTACGAGTTACAGCTCATCTCTCGCTCTTCTTTGATGGGAGAATTCCGCTCTTAAGGAAGTTCTTAATTGGTGTCATCCATGACTCCCTTTCTGGCTCAACTTCCAGGGCTAATTCGATTTCCATTTGGTCAAAGCTTGGTGATTTCAATATCTCTATTGGAGCCATTTCGGTTTCTTTAGGGTTGTCAGAACTTGCTAGCTTAGCCAGTCGATCTGCCTTCTAGTTTTCCACTCTCGAAACGTGTGGTATACTGTAATGCTCTAGGTTGCCCAGCAACTCCTCTACCTTTTCAAGATAAGTAACAAGTCGAGGTCCCCTGGTCACAAATTCCTTTCGAACTTGACAGACAACTATCTTGGAGTCACAGAATATGTCAAGTGTTCTTACTCTTAATTGTAGGGGTTGCAATTAGACTCGACTCGATGGACCCGGATCCGACCCGACGGGTCGCGGTTCTAGGCGGGTCGGGTTTTGTCGGGTCTAAACTATACATTTCAAAAATCTGGACCCGGCCTGAGCTTCGGTTCGGTTCGGGTCGGGTTGAAGCTCGAGTCGGGTCGGATTGGTTCGGGTCCGACCGAATAATTACACTAAAAATAAATATATTTCAATGTTTTTTGGTTGGGTCTTTCGAGTCGGGTTTGTGCGGGTCGGGTTTGATCGGGTCTTAATAGTATTTTTCATCACCTAGACCCGACCCGAGACCCATCGGGTTCGGTTCGGGTCCGGTTCGGGTTCGGGTCTTTTCGGGTCGGGTCGGTTCGGTTCAAGTTCTCGGTTCTAATTGCCAGCACTACTTAATTCCTTAGCGAGTTTTAGCCCGACAATCAAGGCCTCATACTCGGAATCATTATTGGTGGCAGAAAACTCCAATCGCAGGGCGTAGTATGTGGATCGTCCTTCCGGAGTGGTTAAAACAACTCCGACGCCGGGTCTTTAATCATTCGTAGCCCCGGCCATATATAATTTCCACGGACTAAGTTCTAATTTATGCTCTGAAGCAACGACTTTGTCATCCACCGTTTCTTCTTCAGGAATCATGAATTCTGCTATGAAGTCAGCTAGGGCCTGCCCCTTATTGACCTCCTTGGTTGAAAATTCAAATCAAATTGGCTCAACTCGATATTCCACTTAAGTAATTGACCTGATGCTTTGGGTCTTTGTAATACTTGTCTTAGATGTTGATCAGTGTAAATGACTATCGGATGAGGTTGGAAATAATGACGAAGCTTTCGGGAGGCAATTAAGAGGCTATAAGCAAGCTTTTCTATTCTTGGATAATTGCGTTCCGCAACTGCTAACTTCTTACTTACATAGTATACCGGCCTCTGGATCTTGTATTCTTCACGCACCAAGGCTGTGCTGACAGCATGAGATGACACCGCCAGATAGACGAACAGATTTTCATGATCCACCAGTTTTGACAATATCGGGGGTTTCTCCAATAAGTCCAACAAATTTTGGAAGGCCTCTACACAGTCGGGAGTCCATTCGAAATTACGTTTCCCCCATTTGATTAAATCAAAGAATGGGACGCACTTATCCATGGCTTTGGAAATGAATCTGCTTAATGCAGCAACCTTCCCTGCCAGGCTTTGAACGTCACTAATCTTCTGTGTCTCTTCTATGTTGATTATTGTTGCTATCTGGCTAGGATTAATTTCAATACCTCGAGAACTTACGATGAACTCAAGGAATTTCCTTAATGCAACCCCAAATGAGCATTTTAAGGGGTTCAACTTCATCCCGTACCTCCGTATTGTAACAACCCGAAATTTAACAACGTGTTAAGACAAGAATCAAGGTAGAATTAAATGTTAAAATCTGAATCAGGAGAAACGGGCTATGCCATTACGTTCGTCTCGGAAAAATACGTGAAACAGAGTCCGAAATTTCGTAAATCGGAGTCCGTATGGCTGAGATATGGCCTTCGGAAGTATCACGAAAAATCAGAATTCAAAACAGATTTCAAATTTTCAGAAATCAGGCTAGGCGGGAAAAATCCCGCCAGAACCAGGTCGACCTAGGGGTCGACCTGGGAGTCGACCTGGGTGGGACCAGGTCGACTGGGGAGTCGACCCCAGGGTCGACCTGGGGGTCAACCAGCCTGGTCGAACCCAGGCAGCCTGGTGCACCTGTTTTGCTGTTTGGCTCGGTTTTGGAGGCTTGTGACGATTTTTGAGGGCTTGGATCTATCCTAGGGTTAATCTAACGGCCTAAACTACTCCTAATCTCTATAAAAAGACCCTAAGCCTACCCTAAACCCCTCATAATTCACTCATGCCGCAAAGTGCTGCCCAAATGCCGAGTGATCATGGCCTCCATCTCCAACTCCAAGAGACTATGCATGCAAATCGGATCCGAATTGAAAGGTGTAAGCTTGCTACACCAAATCGAGGCCAAATCAACGTTGCTACGGCGATTTCATGATGGTTCATCATCAAAGGAGCCACCTTTCTTCGTCAAAACGATTCATGCTCCTAGCCCTCTTGCCACGCTATGTAAGTTCTAGGTACTTGTAGATTCTAACGGTGGTTCTAATGTGACATGGGATAAAATGAGATGTAACATGAGTATGTTAACCCATGTAAACCTAGTTTGCCCCTTTATCATGAACATATGACTTTGGGTTATGTTTTAGCGACTTAATCATGCCACTCATGTTATGTATAACCTAGTATATCTTGCAAGTTTGAATCTTTATCTATGGAATGCTAGCATGAACCTTTGGGAACCATTTGACTTATGAAACATTGGCAAAGATTTGTCTTTGGGGCTTATGCATGTAAATGAACCCAAACCCCTTATGTATCATGCATGTTTGTGGCCAAATTCCCTTATGACACTATGCATGTTTGTGGCTAAATCCTCTTATTAAACTATGCAAGCTTGTGGCCAAATTCCCTTATGATACTATGCATGTTTATGGCTAAATTTCCTTATGATACTATGCATGTTTGTGGCAAATATGTTGGCATAATACCCTACTATGTGACTCGCTTCCACTTGGGATGGAAATACGTTTGGGTAGCTTAGGAAAAACGTGGGTATGACATGAAAAACTTGACATGGGGTTGCATGAGAAAGGGGACACTCTTGAAACACGTAAACATGAACATGACACATACGAAAACGTGGGACTTGAAACTAGACACGTATGGGTTGTAAGTGTAATATAACACTAGACCAAACATGAAAGTGGCCAACTCGAGGTTGGGTTGAGTTTGTAGCATAAATCTACCCAGACCCGCCCGGCTTAACTAGTGGCTACAAACAATAGGATCCAATGTGAGAAGTTGGTCATGTCGCGCTTAAGACCCGAGGCTAGACTAGGTTGTGGTGTAAAACTACCCAGACCCGCCCGGCTTAACTAGTAACCACAACAAGGTCTAATGTGAGAGGTTGAGAGTGCATTAATTAAATTAATGCCACATGATAAGGTTAAGTAAATTTGACTAATGACACTTAACCGATATGACACGAATGGGTAGGTTAAGTGGGACCGGGCTTGATTTCTTAATGACACTTAACCGTACAAGACAATTAGGGGATGGGGTTAAGTAATTTACACTTAACTAATCCGACACGGTAATTAGATAGGGTTAAGTAATCCACATTTAACTAATCTAAACATGTTAATTAGATGGGGTTAAGTAACTTAGACTTAACTAATCTAAACACGGTAATTAGATGGGGTTAAGTAACCTTCACTTAACTAATCTAAACACGGTAATTCGATGGGGTTAAGTTAAACACTTAACCAATTTAAACATGGTAATTCAATGAGGTTAAGTAACCAATACTTAACCAACTTAACACGGTAATTTAATGGGGTTAAGTAACTTATACTTAACCAATTATACGTGATGATTTGATGAGGTTAAGTAACCTATACTTAACCAATCTAATAGGTGGACCTGATAGGGTTAAGTCACAAGACCTTTTAAAAGTAGGCCTAACCATTGTAATACGATTAATGGATGGGGTTAAGCTAACCCATACTTAACCAATCCGACTCGATAATCTGATGGGATTAAGATAATCTATGCTTAATCAATCTAACATGATAATCTGATAGGGTTAAGACAAATAAATACTTAACCAGTTTGACTTGATAAGGTTAAGTCATGAGCTTCTTGGTACACTGAACCAACCGGTAGGGCTAAGCCCTGAACTTGAGTACTTAGCCAATCTTGACATGATTTGTAGGCGGGTTAAATCATGAACTTGGATAACAACACTTAACCCATTTGACAAACCCTAGCTCAGGGGACTAGGTTGGAAATCGTAGTTAACAAGGATAGCGGAAAGAGGGGCTAAGTGGTAAACCTTAGTTAAGGGTAACTAAGTAATAATTCTTAGCTAAGGACATGGGACTAGTTCATAAAGAGATGAGTAACCTGGTACGGTAGGTCATCGCTTAGTATACGAGGAGGAGCAAGTTATCTGACTTGGATAAAAGCTCCAGCGAACTGGGCGACGAAGCGGAAGCTTCGGGGAACGTGAGGGTACTCTTGGTATCCCTCTGTGAGGTGGCAAGTGGTCCATGAAACCCGGCCTCACAGGGGTTAAGGTTTGCGGTAGAAGAGCCAAGAGTATGCATTGGTCGCTATGCGAGCGACCTAAAGACTGGGATGGATTAGCGTGGAGTCGACGATACTTGATTTTGCCCTGGATAGCATGTCGTCGACTACCTACCATCTTTAGTCAATCGTGTACGTACGGAAAGGCAGGGAACTCCCAACAGACCATATACTGGCTATCAAGTTATGGGTGAGGTTGGCTATCTGGAAGTGGGCATCGATGGGCCGTAGTGTAGTTCTCATACATGATTTTTCTTGGGTTTCCTTTCAGTAGTTGAGGGAGGGGTCACGTGGGACCATAGCCACGGGTACAAAAACAGACCTTGATATCTGCATCAGCAGACGACTCAAAGCTCCCGACCGAGTTCCGTATTTCTTGATTTGCCCTGGCACGGAACTCGGATGGCACATTGAGGAACATGTGTGTCTAGACATGGAAAACGGTTCACGATACATACGTGGGACAAAAGGGCGCGGTTGACGGGTGGCATAATCCCTAGTGGTCCTAGGTGGCCAAAACCCAAACCGAGACACGGAGACGTTCATTAGGTAGCATAATCCCTAGTGGTCCTAGGTGGCATAAATCCTAAGGGAATGCGCGATAGTTCATGGTAAGGAAACATAACTAGATCAAGGGTAGCAGTCCAAAATAACCTCAAGGATAAAACGTTTACATGGGAAAGCCCGTATGGCCTACGGCAAAGGACTGAACTTATACATGGAAAGAAACATACGAGTTGGGAAAACCTACATATGCTATATATTAGGTTGACATGGACCATTACATGACATTGGGCAAGGGACATTCATAGTTAACACATGACGCGGGTTGGGATACTAGTACGAGAGGTGCAGAGCATATATACATGTTAGGACCATGAGAAATATACATGATAGATACCGTGGGACGTTGTACAGGATAGATACCTCGGGATATTATACTTGATAGAAACCGGACGATGTGATACCTTGACTTATCATGACACCGTAGTTTATCATGATATCTTAGTTTACTTGCTACAGTAGTTCAGCCTGTTTTAGTTTATCTAGCTTGTAGTCATTCTTTTGTTTACTTTCAGTTTATGCATGTCATATTACCTTTACCTATTTTTATACTGGAAGTAGATAGGACTTACCCGTCTTTATGACTGACCCCGTTTTCTTTCGCCTCTTGTCATTCGGTCCCCCCCCCCAGGTTTTCAGGGAGGAAACACTTTTATCTAGTCGGACTTCTACTACTTGAAGGTCATCACGCATGGCTTGGACTTTTCTTGGCTATGGCTACTTTACTGTTTTACTAGGGGAATAATTTATGAAATGGTTTAGGCTTCTTTACTATTGCAAGACAGGTTTTGATGTATTCTGATGTAAAAGGCTTTAGACCTTATTTTATAAGGTAATGAAATTTGTTTTACTTCCGTTGTTTTATATATATATGTTCTGTCTTGTAATATTTATGTGCATGTTTACCTCGATAATGCTTCACCAAACCTAGTGCATTCCCTTGTGAGTGACCCTAGCGGAGGTGGGGTGTTACATTTGGTATCAGAGCAGAAGGTTACCAGACTGGGCAAAAGTTTTTAAAACCTTCTGAAAACTATTTGAAAAACCGTTTACAAAGAAGCATTTTTCAAGAAAGTTTTTAAAGGCTATTCCCCAAAAGCCATTAGCACTACCCTTTGTTTCCTTGATTGAATCTCTTTTCCTTTCTTTCCTCCATCTGTAGTCACGGTAGTTTTAACTGCGACTAATCCTTGTCTAACTACGTGATTGTTTTCCCTGTGCGATGGAGAAAGTTCTCGAGAGACCTGTTACCGAAGTTATAAGAAGGGATAATAGGAGCAAGGATAAAGGACACGAGCTTAAGAATAAGCAACTTGTTGGTATGGCTTGATCCACAAAGGAAGATAAGGACAAGATCAGCGAGAGGGAAATTGTATGCTCTCATTTCTAGCGTACCTAAGAGAAATGGTACCGTTTCTGTTAAAGGCTTAGCCTTTCTTTTCTATCATCCCGTCCAGACTTTGTATTGATCATCGCATCATTTAAGTCTGCCTCGATAGTTAAGTCTCTGCACCTTAGTACTAGCATGGTAGAAGATCCCACTTTTGGCCCAAAAATCTGGTTGGAGAGTCGGTCCATTTATTCATGACTTGTTTGGAATTGAGAGTGTAAATGTCAAGTGTTGAGATTAGAAGCAATACTTCTATTGTTGAGCTATGGATGGATTCTAGGGATGAAGTGGTTACCCAGTAAGTGATGCCATTCTCGGTTTTGAAAGGAGGTTAGTTAAACTCTTAGCTTGCCTTGGTAATACCCTCGAAGTCTCATGTAACCTTTTGGGTTCTGTCATGGTTAGTTACCTAGAATCTCTTGATGCATTTATCGGAAATCTCTGATCCGGTCGAGTAACGTTCGCCACTAAGGCGGATGGTCCATTCCGCTTAAGCATGGGTTATAGGAATCACCCTAGTAAGTGCACGTGTTAACATGGATTGACATCGGTAAACGAGATCCAGAATTCACTAGTGAATTTTGGAGAGCTTGCATGAGTACGTAGATATGGTTGAGCCAAGTATACTAGGGAAAGAATAAATGAAAGTGAAACGAGAGGCGACAGTGAAAAGAGTTCCGACTCATACCATGGAAATAGGAATCAAGGAGCTACGAAATCATGAAGTCAAAGGCAGTTAAGGCCCACTGGAATTAAGCTCAAGGAAATGCGGCTTAGATGCGCGCATCGTGTCTCTTTGTAAGAGTATATCGTTGATCCCTGGTTCTCCTGTAGAGCTTGCTTGCATGCTATCGCTTAGTGGATATCCTCTCGGTCTCGTTTCTGTTGCAAACCCCGTAAGGAGTTTGTCTTGTTTATCTCCTCGATCTTATCTTGGGAACCTTAGATAGAACTCTATGGATGTAAACATGTATTTGAAACATGTTATGATTGATATGGTTGCAAATGGTTGCAAGTGGTTGCTCGTGGATGCGCGAATACACGTTAGATACTAGATCGACGCACTCACATTTTGCATTGCATATGCACGAGTATTTATACTTGTTTATGGATGAAATTGAATGTGTTATCATGCGGATGCTGCATATGAATGAATGTTTGTGCACGCATATAGTACTTATATGACTAGGACTATTTGCATACATGTTGGACTCATGGCACAAAACATATTTTGCATTAGAAAGATCATTCAGGCCTGATCATTAGCATTAGCTAAGGAGCATATACACACACGCTTTGCATATGTTCATATGGCATTAGAAATCGTCTAAGGACAATGGTTGCCTATGGGTGATGTTTTGAGTAGATGGATGATGGATGGTAGGATATGTTCTTCCTAACTTGGAGATTTCGGGGACGAAATCCTTAAAGGAGGGAAGAATGTAACAACCCGAAATTTAACAACGTGTTAAGACAAGAATCAAGGCAAAATTAAATCTTAAAATCTGAATCAGGAGAAACGGGCTATGCCATTGCGTTCGTCTCGGAAAAATACGCGAAATAGAGTCTGAAATTTTGAAAATCGGAGTCCGTATGGCTGAGATATGGCCTTCGGAAGTATCTCGAAAAATCAGAATTCAAAACAGATTTCAAATTTTCAGAAATCAAGCTAGGCGGGAAAAATCCCGCCAGAACCAGGTCGACCTGGGAGTCGACCTGGGTGGGACCAGGTCGACTGGGGAGTCGACCCCAGGGTCGACCTGCTTGGTCGAACCCAGGCAGCCTGGTGCACCTGTTTTGCTGTTTGGCTCGGTTTTGGAGGCTTTTGACGATTTTTGAGGGCTTGGATCTATCCTAGGGTTAATCTAACGGCCTAAACTACTCCTAATCTCTATAAAAAGACCCTAAGCCTACCCTAAACCCCTCATAATTCACTCATGCTACGAAGTGCTGCCCAAATGCCGAGTGATCATGGCCTCCATCTCCAACTCCAAGAGACTATGCATGCAAATCGGATCCGAATTGAAAGGTGCAAGCTTGCTACACCAAATCGAGGCCAAATCAACGTTGCTATGGCAATTTCATGACGGTTCTTCATCAAAGGAGCCACCTTTCTTCGTCAAAACGATTCATGCTCCTAGCTCTCTTGCCACGCTATGTAAGTTCTAGGTACTTGTAGATTCTAACGGTGGTTCTAATGTGACATGGGATAAAATGAGATGTAACATGAGTATGTTAACCCATGTAAACCTAGTTTGCCCCTTTATCATGAACATATGACTTTGGGTTATGTTTTAGCGACTTAATCATGCCACTCATGTTATGTATAACCTAGTATATCTTGCAAGTTTGAATCTTTATCTATGGAATGCTAGCATAGAACCTTTGGGAACCATTTGACTTGTGAAACATTGGCAAAGATTTGACTTTGGGGCTTATGCATGTAAATGAACCCAAACCCCTTATGTATCATGCATGTTTGTGGCCAAATTCCCTTATGACACTATGCATGTTTGTAGCCAAATCCTCTTATTAAACTATGCATGCTTGTGGCCAAATTCCCTTATGATACTATGCATGTTTATGGCCAAATTTCCTTATGATACTATGCATGTTTGTGGCAAATATGTTGGCATAATACCCTACTATGTGACTCGCTTCCACTTGGGATGGAAATACGTTTGGGTAGCTTAGGAAAAACGTGGGTATGACATGAAAAACTTGACATGGGGTTGCATGAGAAAGGGGACACTCTTGAAACACGTAAACATGAACATGACACATACGAAAACGTGGGACTTGAAACTAGACACGTATGGGTTGTAAGTGTAATATAACACTAGACCAAACATGAAAGTGGCCAACTCGAGGTTGGGTTGAGTTTGTAGCATAAATCTACCCGGACCCGCCCGGCTTAACTAGTGGCTACAAACAATAGGATCCAATGTGAGAAGTTGGTCATGTCGCGCTTAAGACCCGAGGTTAGACTAAGTTGTGGTGTAAAACTACCCGGACCCGCCCGGCTTAACTAGTAACCACAACAAGGTCTAATGTGAGAGGTTGAGAGTGCAATAATTAAATTAATGCCACATGATAAGGTTAAGTAAATTTGACTAATGACACTTAACCGATATGACACGAATGGGTAGGTTAAGTGGGACCGGGCATGATTTCTTAATGACACTTAACCATACAGGACAATTAGGGGATGGGGTTAAGTAATTTACGCTTAACTAATCCGACTCGGTAATTAGATGGGGTTAAGTAATCCACACTTAACTAATCTAAACATGGTAATTAGATGGGGTTAAGTAACTTAGACTTAACTAATCTAAACACGGTAATTAGATGGGGTTAAGTAACCTTCACTTAACTAATCTAAACACGGTAATTCGATGGGGTTAAGTTAAACACTTAACCAATTTAAACATGGTAATTCAATGAGGTTAAGTAACCAATACTTAACCAACTTAACATGGTAATTTAATGGGGTTAAGTAACTTATACTTAACCAACTATACGTGATGATTTGATGAGGTTAAGTAACCTATACTTAACCAATCTAATATGTGGACCTGATATGGTTAAGTCACAAGACCTTTTAAAAGTAGGCCTAACCATTGTAATACGATTAGTGGATGGGGTTAAGCTAACCCATACTTAACCAATCCGACTCGATAATCTGATGGGATTAAGATAATCTATGCTTAATCAATCTAACATGATAATCTGATAGGGTTAAGACAAATAAATACTTAACCAGTTTGACTTGATAAGGTTATGTCATGAGCTTCTTGGTACACTGAACCAACCGGTAGGGCTAAGCCCTGAACTTGAGTACTTAGCCAATCTTAACATGATTCGTAGGCGGGTTAAATCATGAACTTGGATAACAACACTTAACCCATTTGACAAAACCCTAGCTCAGGGGACTAGGTTGGAAATCGTAGTTAACAAGGATAGCGGAAAGAGGGGCTAAGTGGTAAACCTTAGTTAAGGGTAACTAAGTAATAATTCTTAGCTAAGGACATGTGACTAGTTCATAAAGAGATGAGTAACATGGTACGGTAGGTCATCGCTTAGTATATGAGGAGGAGCAAGTTATCTGACTTGGATAAAAGCTCCAGCGAACTGGGTGACGAAGCGGAAGCTTCGGGGAACGTGAGGGTACTCTTGGTATCCCTCTGTGAGGTGGCAAGTGGTCCATGAAACCCGGCCTCACAGGGGTTAAGTTCTGCGGTAGAAGAGCCAAGAGTATGCCTTGGTCGCTATACGAGCGACCTAAAGACTGGGATGGATTAGCGTGGAGTCGACGATACTTGATTTTTCCCTGGATAGCATATCGCCGACTACCTACCATCTTTAGTCGATCGTGTACGTACGGAAAGGCAGGGAACTCCCAACAGACCATATACTGGCTATCAAGTTATGGGTGAGGTTGGCTATCTGGAAGTGGGCATCGATGGGCCGTAGTGTAGTTCTCATACATGATTTTTCTTGGGTTTCCTTTCAGTAGTTGAGGGAGGGGTCACGTGGGACCATAGCCACGGGTACAAAAATAGACCTTGATATCTGCATCAGCAGACGACTCAAAGCTCCCGACCGAGTTCCGTATTTCTTGATTTGCCCTGGCACGGAACTCGGATGGCACATTGAGGAACATGTGCGTCTAGACATGGAAAACGGTTCACGATACATATGTGGGACAAAAGGGCGCGGTTGACGGGTGGCATAAATCCTAGTGGTCCTAGGTGGCCAAAACCCAAACCGAGAAACGGAGACGTTCATTAGGTAGCATAATCCCTAGTGGTCCTAGGTGGCATAAATCCTAAGGGAATGCGCGATAGTTCATGGTAAGGAAACATAACTAGATCAAGGGTAGCAGTCCAAAATAACCTCAAGGATAAAACGTTTACATGGGAAAGCCCGTATGGCCTACGGCAAAGGACTGAACTTATACATGGAAAGAAACATACGAGTTGGGAAAACCTACATATACTATATATTAGGTTGACATGGACCATTACATGACATTGGGCAAGGGACAATCATAGTTAACACATGACGCGGGTTGGGATACTAGTACGAGAGGTGCAGAGCATATATACATGTTAGGACCATGAGAAATACACATGATAGATACCGTGGGACGTTATACAGGATAGATACCTCGGGATATTATACTTGATAGAAACCGGACGATGTGATACCTTGACTTATCATGACACCGTAGTTTATCATGATATCTTAGTTTACCTTGCTACAGTAGTTCAGCCTGTTTTAGTTTATCTAGCTTATAGTCATCCTTATGTTTACTTTCAGTTTATGCATGTCATATTACCTTTACCTGTTTTTATACTGGAAGTAGATAGGACTTACCGGTCTTTATGACTGACCCCGTTTTCTTTCACCTCTTGTCTTTCGGTTCCCCCCTCCTAGGTTTTCAGGGAGGAAACACTGTTATCTAGTCGGACTTCTCCTACTTGAAGGTCATCACGCATGGCTTGGACTTTTCTTGGCTATGGCTACTTTACTGTTTTACTAGGGGAATAATTTATGAAATGGTTTAGGCTTCTTTACTATTGTAAGACAGGTTTTGATGTATTCTGATGTAAAAGGCTTTAGACCTTATTTTATAAGGTAATGAAATTTGTTTTACTTCCGCTGTTTTATATATATATATATATATGTTCTGTCTTGTAATATTTCTCTGCATGTTTAGCTCGATAATGCTTCACCAAACCTAGTGCATTCCCTTGTGAGTGACCCTAGAGGAGGTGGGGTGTTACACGTATGATGGCAAACATCTCTGCCAGATCTTGTGTATGACTAGAGGATTGCCTGGATTTCACGAGCATGTCATCTTTGTAAACTTCCATAGTTTTTCCAATCTGGTTACAGAACATTCGGTTCACCAGTCACTGATACGTTGGTCCGGCATTCTTTTGTCCGAACGGCATCACCACATAGCAATACAATCCCAAGTTTGTTATAAAACTCGTGTGCTCTTGATCCGGCACATGCATAGGGATATGGTTATATCCTAAGTATGCGTCCATAAAGGAAAGAAGTTCGTATCCGGCAGTTGAATCCACTAGCTGGTCAATCCTAGGAAGTGGGAAACTATCTTTTGGACAAGCTTTGTTTAAATCCGAAAAATCAATGCACGTTCGCCATTCCCCATTTGATTTCTTGACCAAATCAGGATTCGATATCCAGTCGGGATACGTCAAATCTCTAATGAAACCTTTATCTTTCAACTTCTCCACTTCTTCCTTTAGGGCTGCCGACCTCTTCGGGATTAACATACGTCTCTTTTGTTTAACGGGTGGATGCTTTGGATTAATACTCAATGAGTGACTCATAACGGAGGGAGATATCCCACACATATCAGCATGGGTCTAGGCAAACACATCCAAATTTGCCTTCAAAAAGCTAATCAATTCCTTTGCTCGGAACGAATCCAGCTGGGATCCAATCCTTAAAACCTTCGTCGGATCAACACCATCAATGGAGATGTCTGCAGTCGTTTCATGGGAGTCACCTTTTTGTCCCCATGCTCTTCATCCTCTCTGGGATCTATGTCCTCGGGATGTTCTCTGGGCGACTCCCTCGGGGCTGGTCCCTTTAATTGCTATGTTGAACCCTCCTTCGCAAGGGAGGAGGTGCCTTTAGCTTCGATGCTTAATCCCTTCAGCAATATCTTTAGTTCGGCCATGTAGCAGGCTAGTCCGGTGGCTTGATTACCTCTCATTACTCCCACTCCAACTTCGGTCGGAAATTTCAACAATAAGCATCAGGGCGCAATGCAAGCCCTGAATTCTGCGAGAGTTAATCGGCCCAAAAAGGCGTTATAGTGCGAGTCGATGTTCAAAACTACAAATGGGGGGATTCTAACTCTCTAGCGTTCTCCATGTCCTAATGTAACTGACAATTCTACATATCCCATTGGACCTGTTGAGGCCCCATTGAAGCCACGTATTCATTGCTCGCAAGGCTTCAAGTCTTTCGCTTTGAGTCTCATCTGATCGAATGCTTTTTCAAAGAGAATATTAACCGAACTCCTAATATCCACTAACACTTTATGAACCAAAGCCGGTCCAATAGTGGTAGTAATCACCAATGGGTCTTCGGTGGGTGATTGGACTCCAGTATCATCTCTATCACAAAATATGACATCTTCTGACATCGTTTTCTGTTGCTTCACTGGAGCGGTGTTCTCAAAGTTACTACATGCCCCTACTTCAGGTGTTTGGCTGCATTCACATATTGCTCAATTGCCCTATAGCTATGGCCAGTTGGATGGGGTCCCCCCACTACAATGTTGATGACTATTCCTTTACCTTTTTATTGAGTTGTGGATTTGGGAGCGGCCTGATTTTGATTTGGGGTCTGTCCTCCTTTCCCCCTATCTCTCGGGGCAAACTTATATTCATCTAATTTTCCTTCCCGTAATATTTTTTCAACAACGTCTCTCAAATGCTGACACTCATTAGTAGAGTGTTCACGGGTTCCATGAAACAGACAGAATTTTCCAGTCGCCACCTCCTTCTCCGTGGAATCTCTGGGCGGAGGCTTTTATATTGCAAAACGTTGTAAGTATTCATGTAGATGTTTTCCAATGTGTCATTCAGCGGTGAGTAAGTTTCAAAGGTTTGGAATTGAGGCCTTTTACTGGAGTTGTTTCCACGATTCCTATTCGTCCTATTGCTGTTTCCATTCATGTTGTTACTTACTTCGTTTTTGTTACCGACATTAACCTCAACTTTCCCTGAACTGTCACCGGACTGTTTTACAGCAACATTACTTTGGATATCTTCCCTCGAAGCTCCATCACATTTTGTCTTTTGATTGGCGTATATCTCATCTCATCATAGACAAATTTCGCCTTTTCGTAGAAAGCCTCCCTAGTCAATGGTGGTTTCCCAGCTAAATAACCTCCGAATTCAGTATCTGGGTCAACACCATCTATTAAGGCCATTAAAATGGTTGGTTCGTGAGGATCGCTTATTTCAGTAACCACTAAATTGAAGCAATCCAAGTAAGATTTCAGAGATTCTCCAGGAGCTTGTTTGATTATGGACAGTTCGATAACACTTTTAGCTTTCCAGGCATGGAGTCGGAACTGATTCATAAAAAGTCCACTGAGTTCTTGAAAACTCGACACCGATCGCGGGGGAAGTCGTGTAAACCACATTAATACAGCATCTTCTAGATATATCGGGAAGGCTTTGCATTTTACGGCGTCAGGTACTACTGCAGCGTTAATATACCATGCATATCTCATCAGATGTTGTTTCAGATCCGTTCTTCCAGCATATCGATCCATTTGTGGCAAATTGAACCATCGAGGGAATTGGAAATTTAGGATGTCATCAGTAAATGGAGTATGACTGCGTTCAATACCCTAATCTTCATTAGTATATCGGCAATTATCGGCCATGATTTGACGCACCATCACTTCTACTTCCGCGTTGGTTAGAGCCAGTTTAGGATCCATGCTTCTGTCTCTTCTCACACATCTACTGCCTACCTCAGGTGACGCCCTTTAGTTTCGGTCGGTAGCTGAACCTCCTCGCCTCCTGTGGTCCCGGTCATTCACAGGACGAACGGGCTGAAGGAGTTGTCCTTAGGTGGGATTGGTAATATATGGATCTCTGGGGAGAACACGTGACCCTTGCATCGGTAACAACATTGGTTCCCTCAAACTCGGATCGTAGGTCCCCAGAACACGGCCCGCATCCTCGCGGGATCCAAATGATCCGAATGTTAACTGGTCCAGATTTTTAGTCCTTTCGTATGGCCTCCTTTCACACGGGCACTCTTCATCTGAAGATGATGAATGGTCCATAGTAGGATGACGAATTGGAGAGGATACTCTTTGTCTGCAGAGTTCGCTTATTTCTTCGCTCATAACCTTCCTGTTTTCCCTTATGAGAACACTATCGCATTTGTGATCCTCCAAAGCATCCCAAGAGCTCTCAAGCATATTAAGCAATCGGGAAGATTCCCAATGGGTTACGAGTTCAGTAGGTATAGGCTGATCGTCAGTTGCCAGGTTTGGTATCGGAGCATTTGTAGGAGCTCGAGTAGAGGTACCAACTTCAACTAGATTCAGATTGGCCTCCCCCGGCCTTTGTGGTTCGGATTGGAGGAGAGCAAATATGAGTGTTTATGGAACTAGGTCGGATCAGGGTGGCTTCTTCGGATCATTTTGGGGCTTGGGGATCAGATCGGGTTGGAGATTCCCTTCCAGATCGGGTAGCTCCTGAATTTTGTCCCTTTGATCTTTTGACAACCATAGCTTGCTGATCCTCACCTACTCTGCTTTTCCGTGCATTTTGCACTTCTTTTCCTTTTCCTATGGTCATAATATTCAATTTGTTGAGATCCTTTTTGAAGAGAATTTCAGGAATACTGACTGTACGTACTATCTTCTTCAGATATACAAACCCAAATAGTAAAATGGTAGCCCAAAATATACAGAATTTGAGAAGCTGTCAATTAAAGCACCAAAATGTTAGATCAAAAAATGGTTCTAACACCCAAACTATTGATAATTCTTAGTGAAATGAAAATAAAAATGAATAAAAACACACGATTTATAGTGGTTCGACGTTAAAGAGCCTACGTCCACTTTATACTTCTTTGATTGATGATTGGAATACAAATGCAATGATTGTTTTCGTTGATCTCACTTTTACAATGAATAATTTCACTCAACACTCGCTGAAATGTTCTTCAAAGATTGATGATGATCTGATTAAATTCAGATATAACAGGTGTTTAAGTCAAGAACTTGCCAAAAGATCCCTTCAAATTCGGATATAACAGGCATCCCGCTCGGTTTGGTAGTGGAAGCTCTGAGATGTTGCCAGCGCATAACCTTCATAGATGAACGTGGGGGAGTGGGCATGCAATATCTCTTCATCTTCTGGAGTAGTGGGTTGTAATTGCTATTCAGTTGTTTTAGGTTAGGATCACAAGCATGAATGAGTGGTCCGGATCGGAAGGCTCCGAACCGATCCGGTTGTGCCTCCTTTTTTCCATTTCCTAGACTGCTAATTTTCGAAGAGAATGGGGTCGGTTCGTGAATATCCAAACCGATCCGATTACTTGCTGCGAATCCTTCCTTTACACTAATTCATCGAGCAATCTCTTAGCTTTGTGTAGCCCGATTACAAAGTGGGCTAACAGAATGTTTAACATTTGATATTCAATTTACAAATAATATTTAATGATTAAGAAGCAATATTTAACAATTAATTTTTAATAATTAATAATTTCAACTAAATAACAAACTATTACAAATTATATAATAATTAAGAATAAAATTCAATTAATAATTATAAAATTTAATACTCAAGAAGTGATGTTTAATTTTTAATAAATATATTTAAATAATTACTAAGTATCAATGGTTATGAAAAAATTAACAATAAATAAATAAGAAATAACTAGGTATTGTATTAAATAATTCATAATTAATAAGAAATACTAATAACCAAGAATAATGTGTAACATTCAATATTTTATAATTAATACTAGATGTTCAATATTTCACATTAAATAATTATTGATTACTAATTATTAAATTATACAACCAATAAACAATTTATAATTACCCATTTTTATAAATAATTAACAATTTATTAATTAAATTTAATGATTAATAATTAGTAATAAATATTTATTAGTTACATTCAAATAAAATTAATATTTGTTGATTAGTGATGCAGACTTTCTTAGTACATAATTAAGAAATTTTATTTAATACTTAATAATTACTATTTCTCGTTATTTGTGTTTTTTACCAAGCATGCACACTAATAAATTCAAAATTCAAATGCTTATAGTTAGATTAGTTATTATTTGAAAAAATAAAATGTTTTTCAAAATTCAGTTGAAATGGAAATGTATATTTTCCAAAAAAAAAAAATCTCTTTTACAATCAAATTAATCTTGAAAAACAATAAGTATTATCATAAAATATGTTTACGTTAAACTTTCCTGGATATTTTGTTACTGCATTCGTCTTTTTGATCATCGTGGCACTTTGGCCCTCCTTTCTGACCATCGTTATTTGCATAAGGTAGCAAGTAGGTGATGATGACCTGACCCAAAATATAGATTAAAACCCTTATCATGTTGCAGTTGTAGTCGCCGCCCCTTTTTCTTTAGCTCGTGAAACCCTAGCAGCGAAAAAATGGTTGCATAACTCCTCAAATTCTTTCACTTATAATTCCTTAGCCTCGATACGTAAGCGCATCAGTTTTCTCCATGTTTAATTTGATCAGCTTTTCTTATTTGCCTGTTTCGTGGTTCTCGTCAACTTCTCTCAATGCCGAAAACATGGATTTAGATGAATCTATTCCGATCCACCTCTGCAGTAGAAGGTATTTTCTTTCTTCCTTTTGCGTTTTATCTCGTAAGTTTACTTGTTAGATCTGTAAAATTTATTCCTTTTTTGAATCTGAGGCTCTGCCAGGCTCCGATGATCCTTCTTGTTTAATGGAGTAGGAGTTAAGGGTTTGTTGAAGTATGGAAGATTTTTTGGCATGTTGGTTGTTTATGTAGATGAAGAGGAATGTAGTTGTGATGGAAGGAGCATATTAGGTGGCTCTGGATGGTTGAGATGGTTTTGTGAATGAGGTGGGGTTAATATTATGAAATAATTGGACTTAGGTCAATGATGTTGACTTAAGATGTCGGTGAGGTTGTTTTTCACGTTGCTTGGTTCTATTTTGAGTGGTAGGAACAGTGAACTTTATGTAATTGGGATGGTGGTCATGGTTTCTCAAGCGTTGTTGGTAGACTAATCAGACAACAGTTCAGTTACGGCTGGAGGATGCAGCTAGGCTTGTTGGTATGTAGTTGTAGGTGGTATTGAAGTTGTTTGTGGTTGGGTTGTAGTGGGAGGTGAGGATGCAGTGATGAGGCAGTGGATTTTTGTGGTAGGAGCCAACTGTTGAGTGCTGCAAAGGCCGGTGGTTGGATTGGTTTACGATAGAAACTCCTACGGTTAAAATATCTGAGGCCAACCTTGGCCGAGGGTCCGAAAGATGTTCGTCTTGAGCTTCTTTTTCAAGTAGGTCCCAGATTTTATCATTTTATGTGTTCATATGAACTTTGATACTATTTGAATCAAGTGTTTAGTCTATTTTACCTTTTTACTTTTCAGTTTTGTTAGGAAAAAAATTTAGTAATTGTTTTTAGTCAATATTTTAAATCATATCGTTTACGGTTGTCACATTTATACATACAATTATATAAAAATTTGAATTGTATTCAATTTTAACTAAAGTGTCAGTTTGAAAGAAAAATAACTAAATGATATATGTGATCCAGATTGTCATTATTTACTGATTTCATATATTGTAATGCATATAAGTAGAGAACTGTTACAATTTTTCTTTCAAGTATAAAATTCAACGGTTAAGATACGTATCATTGCGACAAGTGATTTAGTTGTTGATTTATAAAATGATTTTTTTGCTGTTGTCTCGATTCTTTAGCACATTAGTTATTCTTTTAGGGGAGACTAATAAGCTTATTGCTGCTCCATTTATTTTGCTCCCTATATCTGATTTAGATATATCCAAATATATTTAAGATATTTTGAATCTTTGGATTAAACTAGTGTTTTTATTTCCATTTAGTAAATGGTGCTGCAATAGTATGGAAATACAACAATTTGGATGGTGGTACTTATTATGGTAGACATTACTAATGCAGGGGTGATGCAAGGTCTTAAATGCTCAGATGTACCTTACCAAGCAGATACTGGAATATGATAGCATATGGATGAAGGCGTGTTTAATTCTCTAGAATATTTTCAGTTATGTGGCGAAATTTTTTAATTCTACATGTATTGTGTATTGAAGATTGAAGGCTGCTAACAAACAAGCGTGGCCCAATATTTCAATTGTATAAATATTGTTCGCTTTTGATTTCTTTTGTATAAAACTTAAGATGTTGATCGATAATGAAATGATTATAAGTATTTGGTTCATGAATGACTTTTCACTGGTAATGATTGTTTGCTGAAGTCATGTGATATCCGTTGGTGTTCAACTTTACAATTTTTATTGTCTATGAAATTGTTTGATCCATTAGGATTACTAGTTAAAACCATTTAAAAAAAAAAGCTCATACATTTGTTTTAGTTGTTACTGATATAAAAGCAAAAACTGTTGAGCGGAAGGAAGAAAAAAAGAATTCGCTTTGCTTCGGTTGTCAATATGATCTGGAGCAAAAAAAAATTTTTTTTTTTGCTTTCGTTATGTAGCTGAAGCAAGGGTTAGGCATGTTGCGTCTTCTGCATTTGCTATGATTGTTCAACCGAAGCAACAAGGGGTAAATGACTGAAGCAACAGATCTATTTTGTAGTAGTGCCGGATATATTTTATATTCTAACATTTCTTTCTTTTCCCACCCTCTAACTTCTTTCTACGAACTATATGCTTTCCAGTATAGTTTGAGTGTGACATGGATGGTTAAATGTAGGCTTCAGCTATATGGAAAAGTTCGGGTCATTACAATTGATATCAGATCTGAAGATTGAGTAATAACCTTGGCTTTGTGGCGTAACTCAATAGAGATGAGGTTAGTAATAACCTATATTGAGTTGGAGTGTACATATATGAGAGAGTACTTGTTAGTGTTGCAAAAAAATGGTTTTATATTGTGTTGATTGATTTATTGAGTTGTGTATAAATCCCACATCGATGCATTTAGCTGACGTGGTCGATAGGGATTTCTAAACACTTGAAAAGAGTAACTCAATACAATATTATTTTTAAGTGGGTAAATGAAATAATTTTACCCAAAGTTATATTTTTGATATAAAGGAATAATTTTCTGAAATTATTAATATGGTTGGTTGTTATTATAATCAAATGAGATTATAATATTGAGATGGTTATATATAACCCAAATAGAATTTGTATAAGAATGGAATATATAAATAAGCTAAATAAAAATTGGATTTAGATCGAGATTTCGGAATTCAAATCCCGGATGTCCAGAAAATATGTTTTGAAATATTAAAAAGTAATATAATACTACTTTGAAGGATTTGTGAATAAAAAAGTTTTCAAGTGGATTTTGGAAGTGATTAAGCACTGAAATCACTTCAGTCGCTGAAAAATAATTCTGATAATGGACAACAACATTAATTGTTCATTTTCGAGTTTTTAAGTGACGAATTGCTACCATAGTAAGTTTGTTAAACGAAATATGTTTGAAAAAAATAAGTTTTAAAAATTCAAATGTTTTGAATTTGCATTGATTATAAATATATGTGTATAATTATACGATTCCAAATCGATTTGGGAACAAAAGCCAGGAATTTGAATTCTGAAATTTAAATTTAACTCGTGCAAACTAAATGAATTTATTAAATGATCCATAAGTAAATATTATGAATTGGGTTGCCATTTGATATTAACTGAGGCAAATAAAATTGTGTGAACCCATGGAAAGTAGATAAATTGGTTTAAAACCAATTTGTAATGAATATGGATTGAATGCAAAGATATTGATTTGGAAATTATGTGAATGTTCGTATGTGGATTATGAATTGGATGTGAAAATATGGATTGAAAATCATTAAAAATCAAATGGATAATGTGGGCAAATTTTAGCAGATAGGGCGGCTACAGTTGGTGGTTATATGGGTTAAATGAATGAATGTTGATGTAAACTTCAATGAGCGAACACACTTGTTTGAATTGAGAACAAGTACATGTACAAGGAGTTGTATTGCTTGATTTCGGTTGCGTAAAGTAAATATGAATTGAGTGAGTTCGTTGAATAATGCTTATATAAGATACACCTATGCAAAAATACAAAATTTGGCATACGAATTGGGTTTTCCAACCGTGTGCATCGATGTGTAAGTATTTATCTCTTTTGTGATATTAAGAAAGTCCCTCTATACGTAGGAGACTCTACTGAAATTTTTCGAAAATTTAAGATGTTAGAAAATTTTCAAAATTTTTTGTTAGTAGAAATAAAATGGTGTTTTAATTAATAATAATCAAATAAGTTGGAACTAAAAGTTCAAAATGTGGAATGAGAAATTTTAACCAAGTAGAATTTTAAAAAGTTAACGAGGTTGTAGCATTTTTCCTACCTTAGTAATTTCGGGGACGAAATCCTTTTAAGGGGGGAGGAATGTAACAACCCGAATTTTTAACCGTTAAGTTTGAACATTTAAATTGGTTTTAAATGTTGGACTGGAATTATAAATGAATTTTTATATAGAATTTATCGATTTAAATAAACGTAATACGATTTTGTTTCGAATTTGTCAAAATATCGTAATACGAAAAAGAGGGATAATTGAATTTGAGATATAATTTATATGGGATGATCTACCCAATTGAATTCAGATTTAAATTATAATAAGGAATTTATTTATAAAACAATGTTTGAACTTACAATTTATAATTAATTTAAAAACTATCTTGCAACGTTGTGGTAGTTCATAGTTTTATAATTTGAACTTTATTAAATGTACATGATTCGATATAAGTCTGAATTCTTTGAAACAAGAATCTTCCGAATCTATTGGATTATCGTTTTCTAATAAAAGAGAACAATCGAGATTTCACCTTGTAGATTTTGAGTTATCTCCAAATCAAATTTTCAGAAAGTAACTATAGATCATTGATAAACCATAACGATTTATTGAATTAAATAAAAGGATTTTTAAATAAATTGGATATCGTTTTAACTTGAAATTCACGATGTTGAGTTTAAAATCTAAATTAGTTTATATTGAAGCTATATAGATTATATTTGAAAACATATGATAATAATATTTTATTATCAATAGATTTGTTTATTTTGAAATCAATTTATATTCTGTCGATTTAATATGGAACTTAAGAATAACCAATTTTCATACGACCTCAGATTTCAATGAAAACAATTTTATAAAGTCCAAATGGTTAATTATTGTAAGATTTCCAGTTTCACGTCAATTGGAGTTATTTTATGCTCGAGCGCGAAATAAATGTGTATCGATTTACGTTGTGAAATTAAAAAGGGAGTTGTTCAAACAAACTTGGAATTGGACGAAACCAGTTCCAACGTGTTTAGAACATTAAATTATTGTAGGATTTCAAGTTTTGAGCCAATCAGAGTTGTTACGTGAGCGTGCGAAAAATAAACGTGAATCAATTAACGATTTAATATTCAAAATAGTGCTATTTTTGCAGACGGGCTTGGATTTTGATGAAACAAGTTCCATTGGGTTTGGAATGTTAAACTATAGCAAGAGGACCATTATTATCGCGAATGGAACTCGTGTGCGATCAAACGAACGTAAAACATTTAATGTGAAATATCGATAGGTTATTATATTCGATAAAATCAAATAAAAATAATAATAAACCATCCTATAAATCATCGTTGGTTTCCGGTAATAACCTTTCTAAATTTTTTCCAACCTTAGAAACCCAAGCTGCCGGTTCATTTATTCACAAAGGAAAAAATCGTGCACTTTGAAGATCCAAAAAAGTCAAATAAAAATCCTTAAAAGAATTTCCTTGAGCTTGTCTAACTTTGCTCTTCATTTTGGTGGGATTTTCGAGGTGTGCGACGCCAATTCTGAGTGTTACACATTTTAAGGTTGTAGTTAGGGCTAAATTCGGTCGGAATTAGAAGAGGAGTTAGGTTGAATCGATGTTGGGGTGGGGTTAATGGGTGTGAGGCACATGAATTGGCAAAGTTTGAAGGGATTTCGTGTTAATAAAATTCGCACTCTGTACTGCGCATAGTTGGGTTTCGATGATGATGTCGCGAACTACAGAAGGACGACGAGCTTCAAATGGTAGTGATGAGGTAAAGTTGTTTGTAGAGAGATATAAAATCGTGAAATTGGATTGTTGAATAGTGGATTGTAGAAGAGGCTAAGGGAGCGGCATGGTGAAGAAAATGTATAGAAGTGAGAGTTATTTATTCAGGAAGAAGGATTAATTGCTGATGTAGTAATCAACGTGACAATTAGGGATTAGTATATAATTAGTTAAATATAGTGATGTTATTAATTTATTTCAAATCATTTAACTTATAAATGTAATAACTATTTCATACGTTACCAAAATTGCACGAAACAGGAGGCATTGGAATCTTATGGATGAGTACTACGAGTACGAACTGGTTTGAAAGGATTCGGAGCCAACTGGAATTTTATATAATTTCAAATGCTCATTTGAAATTATATAAATTGACCTGAATCGTCGATCGGAAAAAAAATGTGAGATAACTCTTACGCTTTCTGAAATTCTATGATATGATAAAATTCATATAAGTTATATTTATCATTGTTAGTATAAATTAGGTGATTGGATGCTACAGATGATTATTGTTTGTTTGTTCGTTGATTGACGTTGTTTATATTTCTATCGTTTTGAACGCGTTAGATTAAAATTCATATCTTATAGCATTTACTAAATGATATTATGAGTGGTGATACATGGAAAAATAGTTTGGAGGGATCCAATTGGATTCCTCAAATAATACTATGTTACTTGTTTTTCATATTATTTATATATGAATTGTTTATCTCAAGTAACGTTAAATCCTATTTGGATGTTAATTGTTGTTTGAGTATTGATGGTTGAATTGAAATTCAATATTGATGTTTTATTAATCAATAGACAGTATTGATTAACAATTCGTAGCACATGGCCTAAAATCCATCGATTTAAGATGTTGATTTGTCGTCAGGAGAATTGACATAGTTTAAGTTATAATAATTTATTTTTATAACTGTAGCAAGACTTTCAATTATATTTTATAAGTTATACAAGAATACAAGTTGTATAAATAATATTTATAATTGGTTTTATAAATTACTATTAAATGATTTATATAGCAATTTATTATGTTTTGATAAATTTTATAAGCATTAATAATACTTATACCATTGTATTATGTATATATAGCGAAATTTCCAAAGTAAAGGAAATAAACTGGGTTTTGTGAAAATATAGATATTTTCGAAGTAAATGAAATAAAGAGGAGATTCTATGAATATGTGTATAATGAAAAGATAAGACTTGGTTATTGTTTTCAAAGTAATGAAAACAAAAGATATTTGATCATTTCGTTAAGATAAGTATATGAAATAAATTTTGAATCCATGAAAGGATTTTAATGAGTGGTTTTAATAAAAAAGGCCTGATTGCTGATATACTTGACCGCACTATTGTGATTCGATAGTTGAAAACCCGACTATCAATAAATGATGCATTTGGACTATTGACGTGTTAGTTCGAAGAGACAAGGATGGGAACTAGATCCAGAACCACTTCGAACCAATTTTGCGTTCGAGAACCAACATTGCAGGGAACTTATAAGGTAAATTTGAAGGCATAGATCTTCGAAGTGAGAGGATAGCTTGTTGATGTCTCTGGTTAATTACCGAGATTAAACTCGTGGAAGTAAACCACTTTGCTACGGGGTATATTCGGTTTTGTTCAGTCGCAGAACGATCTTGTATGGACGAATGTTTGATAGAGTATTTCCTAAGATCACATATGTTTATTTTTACAAATATACCAAGTATTGTGGTGGAGAAGGTAACTTCTTTTAGCTTAACAACTAGAGTATATTTGTGCAAATCAATTAGTGTTTGGTTGGATCTGACAATGTAGCATTCAAAATTTAGTATGCTATTCTAAAAAGGAAATCATGTGTTACAAAAAGGTAGAAAACGGAAAACTTCTCACCTTCCATTTTTCTTTTATGTACCTTTTCTATATGTACTTGGATTTTAAGCACCTACTATACAAAGGTTTCCTATCTTCCTATCCAAGCACGGTTCTCATAAGAAAAATTTCTTTATTATAGATTTTCTTTTTCAACTTTCTTTGGAAAAATCCATTTTATGAACTGTTATGTTTTTTGCTTTACTGGATTTGTTGTTTTCATTTGGGTTATGAAATTTCTCTTTCTCAGCTTATTTAACTTAATCCACTGATCTAAGTTTATTTTTCAAATAAGTCTTCTAATCCTTAGACTAAAATAGGAAAACAAGGATTCTACACACGTACCATCAAGGGCTAAGAACCTAGGACCATGTCCCCTCTGACAAAGAAAAGTCCAAACTAAAGAATCTAAACACTTACCCTCTACCATCTAGCAGTCACCACTAGTCCATGTTGTGTACTAATAGTCTTTTCCAAGCAATAACCTAGGCTTCATAATGCTTACGCATTCTACAAGAATTTATTATTATTCCAAAACAATCCTTGATATTTACTTCGTAGCCTCAAAACATTTCTCGTCTTCCTTAGGTACTAATCCTTACCTACTCCATGATTTAAAAACATGGTTTGGCGTCCTTATTTCAATTCAAAAATTAAAAGTTTCAAAACTATATTTTTCCTCTTTAAAACTTTCGTTTGCCAAACCATAAAAATACGTTATCCCAAAAAAATGCAAATAACTTTTTTTTTTAAATCATAAAAACTGGAGTAGACAAGAACAATTATTTCTTAATCAGTTTCACCACCATTCATGTTTACAATGTTAGTTCAATAACTTACATCTAGGTGCACACATCATCTCTATTCTTAATTTTTTTTACAACTTATTTTATCCACCCAACAAAATTTTATGAAAAAACAATTATAAAAATTTATTGTCAAAAGAATAGAGATATTCAAAATTTTCCTTACTGAATATTTCAGTTTTTAACAAAATGCTATTTTCTCTATGTTTTGCTTTTTAATCCTTACATACATTATAATTTAAAACCAATGAGCTATGCATGCTCTATAATGTGAACATTTTCTGAAAGAATTCATTTTAGACAAAAGGTCCATAAGAAATCATCATTTCCAAAACATGCCCCATTTTCTTTTATTTTTCAAACCTAAAAAAATATCCCCTTTTTGTTTCAAAAATTGCTTCCACACATTTAACTAGTACATATTTTAAAATTGTAACTTTTTAACGTCAAAACTTGAAAAACAGCATAAACTATTACCCAGCAAATTTTAATTTTTCAACTTCTCAAAGCTTAACAATGGGCCTAGACTCAAAGTGAGTTTCTAACATACTTAGACCTTCCTAAATATTTCCACAAAGTCATTTCTCTCAAATATATATATTCATAATTCATTTTCTTCTTTCCTTTTTATAAGGCTCAACTGTCAAACCCAGTAATCCAAAGCATTAACATATGGGATACGTCTTTCTTCATTACCAATTACATTGTAAACTTTTACCCAAATCACCTAAGGGTCTCAAATTTCCATAATCATTCCCTTAGTGTACATAACTGATATCCCAATTCTTTTCATAAGTCATTCTTCCTATGTAGTGGGTTCGTTTGTGGATCTAGGTGTGTATATATAATATATTTATATAAATACAAATACATTCACTCACTATCTATACAGGAATCCAGAACCTAGGCTCTAATACCAGATGTAACAACATAAATTCCGACAGACCGATTTTTTTTCAAAAATTCCAATCTGCTGAAACTCGAGTTGGCTTATCTGGTATCCTATAGAAAAGACAGAGATATAAAATATATTGGAGCTCAGAAAACATCTCACAGTGGAATGAAATAAAATATAATATTATCAAATATAGCCTTACCGAAGTAATAATATTGTCTAACCAATATCAAAAGCTATCATATCTCTGCCATAAACCTAACCTACGAATGCGTTATGAGGAGGAGGGTCCAAACATAAGTTCTGGTGACTGGACTAAATTACCGCTCTGAAATAACCCTACATATACCGTCCAGTTATGTTTTCTTGTTTATTAGGCTAGTTTGGGTTAATTGCACTCAAGGTTTTACACAAACATCATACCCATCTACCTCCCAGTAGATTAACCCAATATAGTATATATGTAGCTACCCCCAATATATCTAGGTACTTCCCATGGTACCCTTCTCGTACGGTCTCCACCGTCCTACCTCAGAAGCGTATGCAACTCTCGTCCTACGCCGAATGACGTACGAACCTCCATATTACTACGCCACATTTCACACATAACTACCATCGCTATGCTACATAAGCGTACGGGTTGCCATATCCAAACTCCTCAATCAAGCTCAGTCTCAAATCGGAGTAATACCCTAACGTCTACGATACACCACCCGGTGCGATGTGTATATACCTACACCCTCACACGTACATTCTGTCTACAGTACATCGAGTCCCCTGATAGGGCTGCATTTGAATGTACGAAACTCGATCGGGAGCATTTCTATATATGTATAGGTCTGCTAAAAAGGCATAAAGTAAATATATCTAAACTATGGTCTGCATTTTCACAATGGCTATGGCCCCACCTTGAACCCTCCCTCAACTAATGAAAGACTACATCAAAAGCTAAGTGACGTTCCCCTCGCAAACAATCTACATCCAAATTGGTGTGTCCCGCAACCAAAGTCTCGATAGTGAAAGATCGATGGTCTGTAGGTTTATACTACACGAAAATAAGGATTTAGTTACACTTTCTGGCGGCGTTTGGAAAGCAACAACAACTATTGATATAGTTAATCTGAATCTTAACGATGCCTAAAATTTTCGTTGTTCTTGCTAATTGTAAAACGTTGTTACATTTTTTTACAATAGAAGTTTCAGCCATTTTCACTTTCCTCTCTTTAAAAAAATTTCATGAATTCCTAAATGATAATCATCGTGACAACATATTTCCTCTATCATGGCCACACTACCTCTTTCCTTTCTTCATGGTTTGGTGACTCCCCCTTCCTTTTAATCATCAGTCGTTTGATTGAGATTCTTCACAAACCCTAAATTGGTATGGGTTTATACTTTATTTTGGGATAATACATTGATTTTGTATAGTTCAATATTGATTTTATAAATTTAATGCAGAAGCCATAATATTTCCTTAAACCATCTGTGTCAATCTACATAAATCCTAGCTCGACTATTTCACCGTATTCTTGTTATTTTAAATTACTAGCATAAGATAACAATAATCTAGCATAGTTAGGACACGATGAGATGAGTACTCCAACTATATTTTCCTATGTCAATATTACTGGCATAATTTTAGAATAAATGGACAAAATGGGGATAAGGTGTGAGAGGTTGGTATGATATTTTTTATATAATGAAGTTTGTGTTTAGTGATAATTATATAGTCCATGGATTAACTTTTCTGAAATAAATACATCCTTAAAACCATGCCAAATACAAAATCAGATAATGTAATTCAAAATAAGTGACATAGCAGTGTATGATACATACTAACAAAACAACTGATATGAATATGGATAAATATTATCATTAAATAGCATGGTTGATCCTCTGTAAATATCATTTTTTACATGTAAATGTTATTTAACTATAAATTTCATTATTACATGTAAAACATGAAGAAAAAAACTTTCTGTTTTTCATTTAAATTTCATTATTCAAATTTTTTCTACCTCTTTTTTGAGTCTACCTTGCTTTTTAATTAAGATATTTTTGGAGAACAGATTGCAATTATATGCCTGTAATTGCTCATGGACCCATATCTTTAACGAAATCATGGCGTGGTAATTGGTTAGGTTGTTTTTAGTTTTATTTTACTTGAAAGTGTTCGCAGTGATATAGATTCAAACGTGCACCACTAATACACAAGTCCTACACATTGTTGCTGAATGTTGGAATAGCGGGTTCAGGAGAGAAAATTTTTGCTATAATAATTATTATTGTGGATCATGGGATTGTTTTTTTTGTTGAATTGAAGTGGCTGGTGTCGGTTATATTGTTGTTATGGATTAGGATGATTAGGCTGGATGTAGTTGTTGATAAGGGTTTAGGTGTTGAGGAGAGGACGAGGTTTGTTCATATGTTGGAAGAGATCCAGTGAGGTTGCTAGTGCATTTGATATATGCAGGGGTAAAAAGTTATAGATGTGTTGAAAAATAGTCTAAGATTGTGAATAGGAGGTAAAACCTAAAGAAGTTGAGATGCCATGTCTTGGGACATCAGCTTTTGATGTTGACAGTTAGCATATGTAGTAAAAAAACTAGAACCACAACTAGGTTTATGTTAGTAGCTGAAATTTTGACAATTAGAATATGTAGTTTCGTTGAATGGATTTTATCTCGCTAATGAATTGTATTATAACATGCTTAGGTGCTAGAAAAGTTGTAGTTGAGTGAAGCAAATTTGAATTGATCTGATCGTTTATGCGAAAACCTGAAAACCATAAGCATCTTGTGTAAGCACTATACTATTCCTTAAGAAATAGTACTTCCCTACCATTTTCAGATGAAAGAACCCATGTTATCTCATTTTTCACTCAAAACATTTGTACTAGGAGGATATCATATGATCATACTCAAAGATGTGTACTCATTTTAAAAGTGTTAAGGTCAGTGTAAACTTAATTTAGTAAAACATGATAAATTCGGTTAAGTAGAAAGTGAACTCGGTTTTGAAACTGAGTAGAAATAAATTAATAAAAAAACTTAATTCAAGTTGTTGCACAGCAGCAGTTTGCAACAGTTCTTGTTATTGTGGTTCTATCAATGTTTTTGGTTCTATCTGTTTGAGTTTATGTGGGATGGCAGTCCAGCTAAGTAAAAAAAAAGTGAGCGAGAGAGGAAGGGAGGAGAACAGAAGCAGAACCTTAATGCAATGTCCCGCAAATACATCAGGGTCTTATATCTGGGATTCTACAGCCTAGACACTTGTATATATTATAATTTTGTATAAAATATTCTCAAATACATGCGGTTTCAGTTTATAACAAAACTGGGCATGGTGTCATGATATATAGTGCTACATGTATGGGTTGTGTTTGAATTCCAGTACCAGCACACTATATGTGTGTATCGTGTGTTTTCTAGTTGACAGGTAGCAATTGTTTGTTTGTGAAACTTTTGTGTATGTGAGCATGCCTGGTTTAGTGTGTGTTAGTTAAGTGCTATTGGTTGGTCAAAGAGGAGTTTGCAAGTGTATTGGTGGTATAGTGTATTTGGTAAATTTACATGGACAATTGATTTGGTAAATGATTAATGTAGGTTTCTTATAGGCAGATACCCAATTTTGAGATAAAAAGTTGAAGCCTGAGCTTGCAACATGCCAAATTAGTGCAACTTCAATTGATAGGTACAAGAGTATGCTTTTATATAAGCCTTAAATATATACAATCATGTTGAAAAGTAACAAATGCACTCCGGACTCTTCTCTTTGTATTTAACTCTCACTCAGAAGTGAATTATTGATGCTCTGCACATTGCTATTAACAATAGCAGCCATTTCTAGCCACTTATCGTTATGTTGTATTTCATCTTTAGATTTCTTCGTACCTTTAGCGCTTCCCTTCCTATATTCATGATTTCTCCTTTGTTTTTACCTGATAATGTAACTATACTAACAACCAAGTCTGCATGTAGATTACATGAATGCCCATGTTTAGTTTCCTAACTAATTTAGAAATCGCCTCCTTTATTTCCTTCTGAAAATAAACCCGCTCGCCATCTACAAAAGCAATACATGGACCTGTTAAAATGGAAATCTGGCTGCCCTCTTTTCACTCGATCCATGAACTTTTTGTGCATTTGCACTTGTGCTTCCTTTCTTGAACATATTTTCTTTTGTAGCATGTATAAGATGACCATTCTTTTGTTGATGTTCAACTGCTTCCTTCGCGTTGATTTTGTACTGTCTTTCTATTTTGTTGTTTGGAACCTTTTCATTTATGTTGGAGTAAGCCTGCCTAAGTATGTTTGTTTTTGTTTCTATTTTATATATGACTCTATCAACGTGCAAGTTAGGTATAAAATAATCTTTTGATATTCTCAAAGGTTTTTCAGTTGGCCTTTTCTGGTTCGTGCTTACTTTAGTTATGTTTGGGGCTATCTCATGTTGATAAAGAACACATACCTTCTGTTGATTAGAGGCTTCAGCTTGTGGTTGAGTTTGTAAACTGGATTGTATCGCTGCCAGGCGGAAACTTTTCAGACTTTTAATCTATTTTTGTTGATTAGAGTCCCCTCGATCTTTCCTAAATGATTCTAAATAAGGAGGTTTGCTTCCTCTTCTTCTTTATTCAGCTTTACTTTGGTGTTTGAATCCAATTTGTTCATTTTAACAATAATGGCACCCTCTTCAGAACTTTCTCCTGGGTTTCGTTTAGGTCTTGAAGAATAAGCTTGTCCTACTTTAGGAATCTCTGCTGCCTTAGTTTCTTCTAGTTTCTCCCATCATCCTTTTTGGGCTTTGATTCTTTGAAACTGTCAGGTTGTCCTTCTAGCATTGCTCTTACTATAGATTTACCCAGTGAATCAATTAGGTTTTGTACTTTCATATTTGATGGTAATCTAGCTGGAGAAGATGGCTTTGTTGGTGCATTAAAATTTGATGGTAGTTGCTTCCTTGTTGGATCATTTGTATTTTTTGGAAGTGAAGATCTTCTGGATGGTGACGAAGAATGCGACGGTTGTGATCTTTGACCTAAAGGAGCAGCTGGCTATTGTGACGTAGAACTCTGAGATTGTGTTGGCTTACGTTTTGGTTGTGTGCGGTCTGGGCTTGGAGTTTGGGTCGGATTGTTCTAATATGGAAACCAGAATTTGAGTGGTTGTTGATTGGTTCTTGAAGACATTTTTGTATCTATTGGAAGTATTTGGCTATTATAGTTCTTGATAGTGCAAAAATAACATGAAGGTGGTATATATAGATCCAACTAAATATATAGTGATATATAACCATTGCTAAAAGTCTTGAATTATATTCTTTGCCAACTCTTACTTACTTTTATTGGCCAGAAATTAAGATGGATTTGGTAAATGATTAGTGTAGGTTTGAAAAGTTGGAGACTGAGCTTGCAACAACCATATTAGAATAGTTGCATTTGACAGGAACAAGTTTGTGTTTTTACATAAGTTTGAAATATATACAATCAAGCTGAAGTCTTTTATTTTCGTAAATGTATATACATTCAGGTATTTCATGGAACTATACATTGGGATAGCAGTGGAAGCCCTAGTGTACGGAGAAGCTGAAGGCAGATAAAATGATGAGAATTTTTTCAGAAGCATATGTGTTCTTTTAGGGCCTCCATTTACTGTTAAATAGGTATAATTCAAATTTTAGTGCAAATAAATGTAATTGTACAGTTGTTTCTGTGAAACTTGCGTTTACAGTTTACATATACTTCACTGACTCATCATATTTAATTTATACTTTTATTGAGTTATATTTTATTGACTTATGCTAACTTGTTTAAACAAGAAGTTTGTTTTACCTTTTGCAAATATAGTCACTGTCTTCTTTCTTTAAGAAAAGAAGTTTAAAATATATCATATATTCTCAGTTACACTTTTTCTCCTTCGAATTAGATCACAACAAAAATGCTATTTTACAACATTGGTTCTCCAGCTGTTTGTCAAAGTGTTGTTAAAAAGGTATATCTTTCACAACATTTGTTAAGAAAAAAGTTATAATAGATTCTTCAATGAAGTGTTCTATGTACAAAAGTTGTAAATAAAAAATTTCAACAATGTTTGTTTGAACTGTTGCAGAAAGTAACTTTTGACAATGACTTTTTTATGTTGTACTGTATTTGTTCTTTCATGACTTATTTCTCATGTTGTTGGAATATGTAAATTGAGAACATTTGTTTAACATTGTAAATTTACAGTTTCAACAATATTTTTCAAATGTTGCAGACCAAAAGGTAAACAACAACAAAATATTGTTGTTAATTAGGTTTTTTTTATTTTACAACATCAAGGTAGTGTTAATGCAATTCATATTTAGAACAACGTTCATTTTACGTTGTTAACAATATTATATTTAATAACTTTTGATTAATGTTATTGTATTTTATATTTTAACAATACATTATTAGCATTGCTATGTGTATGTTTTATAACTTTTACATTGTATTGTTAATGATATTAATAGTGACAACAGACTGTAAACGTTATAAAAACAGTATTGTTGACAATGTTAAATTGATGTTGTAATTTATGTAACACAAAGTGTTTTATTGATTTTAATAAGAAAAATATTGGTATTATGAATTATATTAGAGTTAATAAATTTAATTTTTATTACAATTATTTTGTTAAGGATGTGTTTCCATAACTTTATTATGCGACCACTTGAACCGACTATATTTAGATATGTTGAACAAGTTAGGCTCAAAGGTTATCAAGGCAAACAACCCAAAGAAATAACTCTAGTGTTAACCAACCTTTTGGCAAGCCTATAAAAATTCATCGACATCATAGACTTTGGCCATAGTGACATGGAGGACCGAGTTATCCTGACCAAGCAACAAGTCGATTGATGAATGGTTCAACCTGAACCTAGGACTTAAGGCAAGCACAGGAACCCAGTACGTCAACCAGCTAGATCCCACGGTCTTTAGGCCGATCCAGTCAGGCCAAGCCTGATTCTGTGCAAAATATCCTCCTGAAGATTTGCTCCTACTCCTTTTGACCACTCCCAGTCATCCTCGAGTTCCGGATCAACTGCCACTTGTCCTTACATGCTCAAATCATGCCATTCTTTGTAAGAAGAACGTTTCTCCGTGCTCTCCTAAAATCCTGGATCGAATAACACGTGCCTCAGCCAATTTGAACACTGTAGCATCTATAAATAGACCTTCTGGACTCAAAAGAAGGAATATTTTAGTGAATCTCTGGTCATATCATTGTTGTGATAGTTTCATCTATAATAGATCATCTCATATATAAGAGATAATAAAATGAGCGTAGTCTTGTTAACGTCGAACCACTATAAACATGTGCGTTATTGCTTTTCTCTTCATTTTTCATTTATTTATCTTCATTTGTTCTCTGCATTTTCATTTCTTAGGTGTTGTAACAATTTTTTTACTCAATACTTTGGTGCTTTCACTAAGAACGTTGATATTCTCAGCAATTAAAGGATTTTGCTCTGCTTTTGGATCACCAAGTCTTAGATAAGATCCTTCATATTTTCAAACATCGTTGAATCATGTTTTCCAAATCCTCAGCATGCACTTTCGGAAAGCAGCAACACACTCTAGCGTCAGTAGAAGCGGCTGAGGTGTCGACTGTTCTGGGGTTGACTTCAGATCAGCCTGCACTACCGCCTCCGGTGCAACCATCCACATCGGATCAAGCTCCCCCCAACATTTACTACTTGTGATGAGTTTATGACCATGATGAATCAACTTCGAGAAACAACGGTGGCGTTAGACGCTCAAGCCCGGGAGAGTGCTGCAATAAGGTAAGACATGAGTCGTATGTCGAGACAATGGGAAGAATTCAGGAAGCAACAATCTTCCCCTCACCTTCCGAACCAAAAATTAGAAGGATCATCATCGTCATATAGAGGGAGTGGGGATCAACCTCATCCACAATGCCTGCTGGAAAGGCCCATATACATACGACAGTTGTAGTTTGAAGGGCACTCAAAACAGCTAGGAATAGCTGATCAAGCTCAGGTCGATCCAGCCGACCCAGAGGATATCGAACCAACGACTCAACAGGATCGAAGAAACTCTCCTTCGGCCCACCGAAATATCACTGAAACATCCAAAGCTCCCGCTCTTCCTCCCAGACGTCCTTTAAATAACCGGGATGTCCGAGCTCGAGGAAGTTCCGCCCGGACGGTGACTCAGGCGACCTTGCTTGAAGTAGAAGTAGGGGGAATTCGATCAGTTGATGATGTCGACCGATGTGCACTTATCCTCTGAATTTGACCTCTATCGTACGACAAATTATGAATGATATAGTTAGGGCTACAAGAACAAAATTTGGGGGATCCACCGTAGCAATATGCCATTTACAGATGACATTTTGCAAGCAGAATTCCCCAGAAGATTTATTATGCCTTAGATGATCCACTATAAGGGAAAGACCGACCAGCAACAGCATTTGATGAGGTGCTCATGGCATATGGAGGTAGTCGTAGCTCCAGACACCATCAAGTGCAAAGCCTTTCCTACTTTCCTAAGCAGGGTAGCGCTCATATGGTTCACCGGCTTCCCCTAAGATCAGTTCCAAACTTAAAGGATTTAAGTGAGAAGTTTCTGAATCAATTCCGCCTTCACGCTTCTAAGTCAAAGCATGTTATACCTCTTTCTGCAATAAAGCAATCAAGGAGTGAATCTCTGAGGAACTACCTTAGTAGGTTCAACCGGGCTATCACCTAAGTAAGAAATCCCAATCACGAGACAATCTTAATGGCCATTGTAGACGACATCGACAAAAAGATGGAGTTCTGGAAGAATCTGATTAGAAAGCCCCCAATGACAATTGAGATGTTCTATGAAAAGGCTAACATTCTATTACGACAGGAAGATGCACAGTTAGATGAGGAAGATGGGCCGAAAGACGTGTCCGATAAAATCGTTCAGAGTAATGTGGCGGTTAAGCAATCCGGAGATAACTCCAGAAAGGTGGAAGTAAATCTTGTAAATCGTTGCAAGCGAAATGGGAACGAATTGAAAGATATCAATGGAAACCCTGGGCAAAGAGGGAATTCTAGGAAATGACTGCGGTTCTAAGTTTTTGAAAGTTATACTACGTTGAATGACATGCTTGAAAATATCTATCTTAACACATGTAGTACAGTTTAGTATAAGAAGTCGCCTTTGCGCGAATCTACAGAGAAACAACGAGCGATCGAGAAGTTTTGTTTGTTCCATGAGATTTACGGGCATGCAACTAATGAATGCCTTCACCTCAGGGACATCATTGAGAAGCTAATTAAAGAGGGAAAGCTTGATGAGTATAAGGTGGCCCCGAGGGACAGGGGGCAAGGGACGTCAACATCCAAGCAAAATCAGACGGCGCCTAGAGCCACTGCCTAAGAAAGGCAAAAGGGATAGTTATCAATACCATTGTCGGAGGACCCCATCCAACTGGGCACATCATTCGAACTATGGAACGACATGTAAACTCTGCAAAACATCTCGATCTTGTAGAGTCCAACGTCCCTGAAGCTGCAAGTCCCATAAAGCAAAGAAAGACGATGACGATGAAATCATCTTCCGTGACCGAGAGTCGATCGGTATAGAAGGCCCAAGTAATGACCCGTTGGTGATAACGACAATTATTGGCCCGGCTACAGTACGAATGGTTATAGTTGATAGTATAAGTTCAGTAAATATTTTGTTCAAACGGGCTTATGACCAAATGAAGTTGGAACTGAGAGACTTGAAGCAATACACGGGCCAGATACGAGGCTTAATTGGATCATCTACTGAACCAGCGGTCTAATCGATCTATCAGTCGAATTGGGAGATGGAGACCATAGGAGGGTACGGATCCTCCCGTTTGTTGTGATGAATATAAACTCCTAGTACAATGCCTTTTTGGGATGACCAGACCAGTAGAGTTTTGAGCTTATATGACTCCCTGGTGCCTACTTTTGAAATTCCTAACCGATAAAGAGATTGGAACGGTATGTGGGGATCAAGTAACAGGGAGAGCATGCTATTCGGCACAGTGGAAAGAACTGTGAAGCAAAGATAGCAAGGAGTCAAAAGATATTCCTCCCCCCGCAGAGGGGAAGGAAGCATAGCAACTACAGAAAACATCCCGGCCAAGACCGTGTGTTTGCCAACTCAAGTACATCGATCCAAGAGAGGACGAAGAGTCGGGATGTAGGAAGGAATCCCTGAATGAAACCGCAGTGGAGATATCAATCGACAACGATGACCCAACTGGGGTCTTGAAGGTTAGGTCCCACCTTGACTCCCTTCGGACGAAGGAGTTGACTGAATTCCTCCGTGCTAGTCTTGACGTGTTCGCGTGGACCCATGATGGCATGTGTGGGATCTCACTCTCCATCATAATTCACTCGCTTAGCATTGATCCAAATTACACCCATGTGAAGCAGAAAAGGCGGATGCTCGACCCGGAGAGGTTTTGCAGCTTTGAAGGAAGAAATCGGAAACCTTCAGGCTAATGGATTCATTCGAGACGTGACCTATCCTAAGTGGATATCAAACCTTATGCTTGTAAAGAAAGCCAACAAGAAGTGGCAGACATGTATTGACTTCTCATATCTAAACCCTAAAGACAACTTCCTATTGCCCAAGATCGATCAGCTAGTCGAATCAATAACGGGGCATGAACTCCTTTCATTCATGGATGCATACTTAAGGTATAACTAGATTGCAATGCATGTACCATACCAAGGACATACCAGCTTCATAACAGATTTCAGACTGTATTATTATGTAGTCATACCCTTCGGACTGAAAAACGCTGGGGCAACTTATTAGCATTTGGTCAATCAAATGTTTCATGATCATATAGGAAGAACGATGGAGGTTTATGTGGACGATATGTTTGTGAAGTCGAGGCAATCATCCGATCAGATCAGGGATCTGTTAGAAATGTTCAACATTCTTCGAAGATATGGGATCAAGCTCAATCACTTACAGTGCTCTTTTGAAGTTGCAACGGGAATGTTCTTGAGTTTCATAGTCAGCTCCCGAGGGATCAAAATCAATCTCGATCAGATCTTATCAATCAAGGGAATCCAGGAACTAGAAGGATCAAGGACGTGCAGAGTTTGGCAGGGAAAGTCGCGGCTATGGGTCAATTCATATCCAAAGCAACTGCTAAGTGCCTCCTTTTCTTCGAATTGATTAAGAGAGGGAAACGAAACTTCGCTTGGATGTCTAATTGCGTCAAAGCCTTTCAGAATTTACCTGAACATCGTTTGATTGGCTGCCTTCATGCATAATTTGATCACTCAAAATAGCTTATTCAACTCGTTTGATCACACCATATTCATTTGGTAGATACATGCAAAGGATCAGACTCGGAAAAGCATGATCGACATAGTCCGATCACTTTGAAAACCAAAAATTGGATCGATCCGACACTTGCTCGATCACTTCGGAAAGCTCAAATCAATATCATGAAAAGCATGATCGGAATCGTCCGATCACTCAAAATAGATGAACCGTTGTACAGAAATCGTTTCATTAAGCTTGCCCAATGACGTTGGAAACTCGGATTGGATAACTTCAGATCACGTCAGAAATTGTTGATCAACATGATGCGATCGCTCAAAAATTAAGGATCGAGATATGGAAAATTTGCCCGATCATTTACAAGGATTGACACCACGACTCCTAGGTCAGATCGTATTGATTTAGAGCGGATCGATCATTACTTCAGAACACGTAAAAATGAGTGACCAGGACGACACGATCACATAAAATCAAGTGATCGCAGGCCAGTTGTTTGGATACGAAAATCACTGACTCCCGGATATGAAACCTGGATTGGATCCGACGAAGGCTAGTGGTCGATCACCTAAAGACGAAGCAGATCATGCAAAAAAACTTAGTCAACAAGATGTGATCAATTAAAAACAAGAGATCGAGCATGATAGCTCGAATATGAAATTTTCCATAGTACTCAGATCCGAAGATGATCGATCAATGAACTTTGAGCGATCCCATGTGGCTATCATGAACTTTTTAGTAATTGAACCGTGCCAATCATGCTTTTCCAAGGTGATGAATCTGATCCTTTGCACGATCAATAAAGTAAATATTAAGTGATTCAATGAGTCGATCACACTATTTCTAAGTAATTAGACAATGCCTATATGTGATTGTTCCGAGTGGAGTCATTATCCAATTTTCAAGTGAACATCAATTCCGACGCTTATGAGTTCGCGCCCGAGTCATGAGCGATTCGGATGTTCCAAATCAAAACGTAACGGCCTTGTCACAGAAAGGTTAGTACTAATAATAGAAAACGAAGATTCATGCTTCCAAACTATAAGATATTGCAATAATAAAATTATAAAAATACATGATTTTAACATTAAAATCCATTGGCAAATCATAAGTGCACTAAATGTTTTTGTTTAAGTAAATATCAAAATTCAAATTTATCATTAACATTGTTATTAGTCTTCCATTTTTTTAATCGGAGTGGCATGAGTTAGAAAATTACTTTTGCACTAAATATGTCATGGGTTTGGAAAGAGATATACCAAATATACCATCTAACACTCTTTCTTTCATCCAACCATCTGATCACTGATTATCTTCCTTGTTTTCTGGTCGATAATGGTGAAACCAATTCCCATATCTCCATCAATTTCTCATCGCGCCAAATTCTCCCTCCCATCATATTATCGGCCACGTCTCTCCCGCATTTTTCACTATTCGCGCTAGTAGTTGCTATAAGAGGTAACTCTATGAGCACTAATGGGTGAAAGTTCCCCTTTCAGATGTCCTACAAATTAACCTAGCTGCTGTCAACTACGATTAAAGCAGCATGTAACATTTATGAGGTGGTAACGACAATTATGTCAGTGGAGGAACCTCCTTAATCCATCTCCTTATCTGAATGGTAAATTTGTCTACTCCTTCCATTTGTTTTGTTCACTCATTTCGGCATTGGGTGATTTATTGATATTATTTCTAATTTGTTGTTGTATTTTAATCATCTGAGATACTGAAGAAAAAATACCGCTGATTGTACTTTCAGTTACTCTACATTATTCAAATTGCAAATTGTCATTTTTACCTATTTTTGTAAATTTTCGACTATAACTATGTAATGTTCAATATGTGGATGTGTAAACGAAACTCTATTTCTTTGAATGCGACTGACTGGGAAATACCTTAGCGGAAGTCCATGAGATTTTTTGTTAACAAAGTGTTACCCAGAAATATTTTGTTAACAAAAATCTTAGCGGAAGTCCATGAGATTTATGTGATAGTTTGTGCATACTGCATCTATTGATTTTCTACTTGTTCATACTGCATCTACTGGTTCCACCTTACTGATTTTGAATCTCACTTTTTTGAAGGCACCTTCATAGAGCATTCATCCAACGTATTATAGTTATGTATTGATTCAGTGTCATGTTCACTTCTGTACTAATGCTATTATGTTTTGGATATTTGCGGCGCTATATTTTCTTTGTCGGTCGAAATGGTTACTTTTTTGATCCCGTTGGATTTTTTTACTTAACTGTATGTATTTTTTTCCTTTGATGCAATAATCTACAAATTTTCTATTTCAAGCACCATCAGCTTCTCCTTAAACCAATGGGGTATCGGGTTTGTTTCCTTCTTCCTTTATTACTACTGAAGCCATATATTGTACAGTTTGTTTCAATCACCTGAAATTTGCTTATGCTTCAGCTATGCAATCATTTTCAACCACACGGTGATATTTTTTTCCCTAATAGCCGGTTGTATATTTTCAACAAGCATTATTTGTTGTAAGCCTATTGTGTTCTAATTAAAATTGAAACTATGAAACTAATGCCAGTTACCGAATATAAAAAGTAGTAAGGTGATGCATTCAAAGAACAAGTCCAAAGTTTGCACAGTGCTAAGTTGCATTTGGAATAGATAAATGTGCTTGTAACGAATTAACATTGTTCCTAGTCATAAATGCAGCTATCAACTGCTTTTACTGTTGAGCAATGCTCAGTTTAGTTGCAGTTGCATTAACAATTGAACTAAGCTCAAATATGTTTCTAATTACGCTCGAATCGAGTTCAGTTGCAAATACAACTGATAGAATAGTAAAAATACTAGAACATACATGAGTTTGTGGTGTTCATCCTATAATTGAGGTGTTTGCTGATGGCATCGTTATATATTATGTACAAAAATAACTGTTTTTGGTATGATTCTAGCTAAAGTACTTGTGATATTGTTTCATGCAGCCTCGATCTTATCGAATTGAAATACCTTACACAGAATCATACTTGAAAGACTTTGTTAGTTGAGTCAGACATCCATAAATATTGCCTAGTTGGGATTTGATGGAATCTGGTATTACTGCTGCGTTTATTACCTTCATATGCTTACTTATGAAACTTTTTCCCTTGCTAACATTACCAGGCCATTCTCGGCTGAAACGAAAAGGTACGTATCCATACCAAGCACGTCAATCAAAATTTAGTAACTTAATTCATAAATATCATTACTATGATTGCATTGCTTATACACCGTATTTCTATATTTTAATGCAAAATGACTTGAGAAAATCAATTAAGGAACTTCCAAAAAACGCATCAACATACTCTCATATTACTCACAAGAATTATACAAAATTTGAGTATCCCAGTCGAGAAAGTACATGTAGTTATGGAAAAAATGTTCACAAGTTGAATATAACTCTAGGGAAAAAAATTAGCATCTCAAGGCATGGTGACGTCTCTGCTCTTTCTGCTTGACTTGATGATTTTAACAAGAGAAAGCCAATAAATTTAGAGCTTGAATTGCATACTTTCATTACAAAAGAGAGCCATATATATAGGCTTACAACATGACAGTCAAATTTAGTAATTAATGCAATACATCCTTTTAGTTTATTAAAGTTTTAACACGACCTTCCATTTTTTATATTCCCAAGAAAAACTTTGAAGTCAATGCAACCCTTCATAAAAGATACTTCATTCCCTAGGTGAATAGCTTTCAATAGCTACTTGGAAAAGCTTTGATCAACTTCAACACCTCCCCTTGATCCAAGCTTGCACATGCCAATTTCCTTCATAAAGTGTTCATGCTTGACTTGATTCAGAGCCTTAGTGAATAAATCTGCATTTTGACAATTTGTTCCACAGAAATGCAGGACAACCTTCTTTTCAGCTACCAAATTCCTGATGAAGTGGTATTGCACATCAATGTGCTTAGTCCTTGCATGAAATGCAGGATTCTTTGTCATAGCTATAGTGGACTTGTTGTCACACCAAATTTCCAATGCCTCTTGTTGCTCACAGCACAAGTCTTTCAACAGCTTCTTTAGCCACAAAGCTTGCTTTGCTGCAGCTCCCACAGCAATATATTCAGCTTCTGATGAAGACAGAGCCACAGTATCTTGCTTCTTTGCACTCCATGTCACAGCTCCAGAACCAAGATCAAATACAGATCCTGACATGCTCTTTCTATCATCAATGCAGCCAGCCCAATCACTATCTGTATATCCTTTCAACTTGAACTCCTTCACACTTTCATACCAAATGCCATAATCCAAAGAGCCTGCAACGTACTTCAGAATTCTTTTTGCAGCTCCCAGGTGTTGCTTGGTTGGATTGTGCATATATCTCGACACAACACTAACTGAATAGGCAATATCAGGTCTAGTGTGTGTGAGATAGTTCAAACCTCCCACAATACTTCTAAAAATCCTTTCATCTGCATTCTCACTGCCATCTACTTTCTGCAACTTCTCATTAGCATTCATAGGAGTCTTTGCAACTTCAGATTTCTCCATGTGAAATCTTTTAAGCAAATCTGCTGCATACTTTCTTTGACATAGAAAAATACCATCTTTTGTTTGTCTTACTTCCAAACCAAGGAAGTATTTCAATGTTCCAAGATCAGTCATCTCAAATTCAGACAACATTGAGGCTTTGAACTTACTTAGCATGCTTTCTGAAGAACTGAAATAGATTATGTCATCAACATAGAGACAAACTATGATAAACTCATCCATACCTTGCCTTTTCACATAGATTGTTGGCTCATTTTCACTTCTTTTGAAGCCCGTTGAAATGAAAAATGAGTCAATCCTGCTATACCAGGCTCTTGGTGCCTGTTTTAGGCCATAAAGAGCTTTCTTCAGCTTGAACACCTTCTCTTCTTCTCCCTTCTTCACAAATCCCTGTGGTTGTTCCACAAAGACTTCTTCCTGCAATTCTCCATTGAGGAATGCTGACTTCACATCAAGCTGAAAAACCTGCAATTTCCATTGTGCAGCCAATGCTAAAACAATTCTCACTGTTTCAAAGCGTGCAACGGGTGAGAATGTTTCCTCATAGTCTATACCCTCCTGTTGTGCATAGCCTTTTGCCACAAGCCGTGCTTTGTGCTTTGAGATGCTTCCATCTGCATTATATTTAGTCTTGTACACCCATTTTAGACCAATTGCCTTCTTGTTTTGAGGCAAGCTCACTAACTCCCATGTTTCATTTTTCTGAATTGACTTAATCTCCTCTGTCATTGCATCTTGCCACTCATTCTGACATACTGCTTCATCAAACCCTGCAGGTTCTGTAGCTACAAGTGCAAAATCACAGTTTTCATAGATATCAACAAGTGATCTTACGCGGCGTGGAGGAGATTCACTTGATGATGAGGACTGAGTTGATGAAGAACTCTGGCTACTTGAAGATGTTGATGAACCATGAGGTGTTGTTGGAGGAGATTGCTGTGTTGGCACATCAACTGGTTCATCAAATTCTCCAAGTGTGATTGACTTATGTAAGGCTACACTCCTCTTGCTTGGTTCATTCCACTCCCAACATGCTTCCTCATCAAAGATAACATTTCTTCCAATGATGATCTTGCCACTGACTGGATTATACAACCTATAGGCTTTCGATTGCGTTGAGTAGCCTACAAAGATGCACTTCTCTGCCTTATCATCCAGCTTAGTTCTCAAATTAATCAATGTATAGGCAATACATCCAAAAATTCTAAGATGACTTATAGAAGGCTTTTTATTTCTCCATACCTCAAAAGGTGTAGAGTTCTTGACAGCTTTAGTAGGTGAGATGTTGAGCAAATACACTGCAGTTGCAACAGCTTCACTCCAGAATGTGTTAGGCATCCCCTTAGCCTTTAGCATGCTCCTAGCCATCTCTACCACAGTCCTGTTCTTTCTCTCTGCCACCCCATTCTGCTCTGGTGTGTAAGGTGCAGTGAGCTCTCTCCTAATGCCATGATCATCACAGAACTGCGCAAATTCGTTGGAGACAAACTCTCCTCCCCTGTCTGTTCTCAATGCCTTGACTTGCTTTCCACTTTGCTTCTCCACTAGAGCTTTAAATTTCTTGAAGTTCTCAAATGATTCTGACTTGGTCTTATGAAAATAGACCCAAGACATCCTGCTGTGATCGTCTGTAATCAATAGAAAGTATCTGCTTCCTCCTAAAAATTCAGTTTGCATAGGCCCACACAAATCGGCATGTAACAGTTCCAAACATTCACTAGCTCTCCAAGAATTTCCACTTGGAAAGGATCCACGAGCCTGTTTGCCATACACACATCCTTCGCAAAATTCTAGATTCCCAATTTTGGGCAATCCAAGCACCAATTCTTTAGTAGTCAAATGCTTTAAACTATGAACATTTAAATGTCCATACCTGAGATGCCACAGCTTGGCACTGTCATCTCCTTTCACCACGAGTGCACGTCCTGAATTGTTTGACAGATTTAAAGGAAAGACTTTGTTCTTTCCCATTGCAATCTTCATTAGTGCCTTATTGCTTTGCTTCTCCTTGATCACACAGACGCCATCTTCAAACACAACTCTGTAGCCGCCACATACCAGTTGACCAACGCTCAAAAGATTGTGTGCCAGTTTTGGTACATACTGAACATTGTGCAGAAGCTTTGATTTGCCTTGCTCAGTTTGAAAAGCAACTGTACCAAGACCTTCCACTGTCAATTTCTTTCCATCTCCAAGCCTTACAATACTTTTCTTGCTATCATCAAGATTCTGAAACAAGTTTCTTGAATTGGTCATGTGGTTAGAACATCCACTGTCCACATACCAGACTGAATTGCTTTCATTGTCACAACTATGTTGAGCTAAAAACAGATTCTCTTGCTCAACATAATTTGACTTTTGCTCCTGTTTCCCTTTCTCCTTGTCTTCATTCTTTTTCCAGCAAAAAGCTTCCTTGTGGCCAGGTTTGTTACAATAATAACATCTGATTGGCCCCTTGCTTTTAGAAGGTTCTTCTCTTCCTTCACCAGATTGGCCTCTTCCACGGCCCCTGCCTCTATGGCCGCCTCTTCCTCTGCCTCTTGCTGAGTTTTGGTTTGATTTCTCCTTATTTGAAGACTCTCCTTTGACATGAAAAGCTTTCTCCTCTTTCTTTTCATCACTTTTGGAATGCCTTTCTTCATGAGCTTGAAGCGAGCCCATGAGTTCATCAAACGTGTATGATTCCATGTCTTTGGGCTCTTCAATTGCAGTGACAACATGATCAAATTTGTTTGTGAGACTTCTTAGCACTTTGCTCGCAACCTGTTGAGATTTGATCTCTTCACCATAAGACCTCATCTGTTGCACATTACTTGAAATTCTTGACAGGTACTCTTGAACTGTCTCCGTTTCTTTCATCTGGGACGTCTCAAACTCCCTTCTAAGAGATTGCAATCTCACTGCAATCACCTTTTTGTCTCCCAAGTATTCTTGCTTAAGAATACTCCAAGCTTCTTTTGCAGTAGAAGCCGCTGCAATTCTTGGAAAGATCTCATCATCCAAAGATTGTTGGATAGTATAAAGGGCCCTTGCATCCTTCTTTCTCTTGTCTCTCAAATCTTGACTTGGTTCAGCCGGTGCATCATCCGTGAACCCATCTTCTACAATGCTCCACAACTCTTGTGATCTAAAGAATGTTTTCATCTTTAGACTCCAAAAGTGATAATTCACTCCCTTAAACATAGGCAACTGGGTAACTTGATTCCCATTGCCACCAGCACTATTGTTGTTGTTTTGCATTGTCTCACACTGTGTTTTAATCTTCACACAAAACACTCAATCAAGCTCCTAAAATACCCTCTGGCTCTGATACCAAATGATGATTTTAACAAGAGAAAGCCAATAAATTTAGAGCTTGAATTGCATACTTTCATTACAAAAGAGAGCCATATATATAGGCTTACAACATGACAGTCAAATTTAGTAATTAATGCAATACATCCTTTTAGTTTATTAAAGTTTTAACACGACCTTCCATTTTTTATATTCCCAAGAAAAACTTTGAAGTCAATGCAACCCTTCATAAAAGATACTTCATTCCCTAGGTGAATAGATTTCAATAGCTACTTGGAAAAGCTTTGATCAACTTCAACATGACTGTCAAAATAGACGATTTTGCACTTGTTAAATCCTTCATTGACCTTCATATTATCATATGCTATACAGTTATTTTTATCCAAATAAACTACACTGTTTTCTGTTTACTTGTTTAATTACTACCATACTCAACCGACTTCTGCGGTACAAAAGGATTGCTAACCTTGGGTACAGGCCTCGCATGTGGCACCATTTCTCTTCTTATGTGCTTTAGTTCCTTCTCTTCTTCAACCTTTGCACAATAGTAAAATTCAGTAATTTATTATGTGAAATAATATTAATATGACGTTTGTCATTTTGCCTAGCTGGGATTTGATGGAATCTGGTAATACTGTTAGGTTTATTTTATTATAATTAGCATTATTTCACTTATGTCCGAACTTCTGGGAGCACAGTAAATCTGTTTTTGGTGATGCACGTCCATGAGAACTTGTAGGCTTATGTTGCTTTCATTTTCTATTATTATCCTTATTTTTTTTCAAAACTCAAACATCCATCATTTACAATGGTCCATACGTTTTTGTGCAGGTCCTGAAGGAGCGTGGAATAGATGATATCACTAAATTTTTAGATGCCTCCCTACGTGCTAATAGGTATCCATATTGCACATTTCATTCTGCGACGTAATATGGATGCATGCTTTGTTTCAGTCTGTACACAACAAAATGAGGTAATATTAATTGATTGTTTATGCATTATTTCTAATGACAGCTATCCACTTAGTTCACTACTAACACATATAAGTTTAAAAAATTGCACACTTGTTTATTAGTCTTTTTCTATGTACTTTTATTGATCCTATCACACCCTTTGCAGCTCTTCCTACAGATCAGACATCTGGTGAAGATTTCCAGACATCTGGAAGCCATATAGATGTCTGGTTTCGGATCCAGACGTTGGATTCGAGATAGAGCAGTTTCTCGAAGCTAATTCCATACGTCTGGAATCTTGAGGCAGACGTCTTTGATATTTTAATATAGGTATTTTGTTATTTTAATACTAAAATCTTAGCAAGGCATTTAATGGAGATATACATTTGTTTCTTTCCTGTTATCAGCAAAAACAATTCCATTCACTTCACTTTGCATGGTCTTGGAACCACCTGGACCAGAATGTATGAATGCACCATGTTTTAATGTACATTATATCAGGTGTTATTATTGCTGCATGATGTAGCTTTTAATTTGGCCCTGTTTTAATGCACCCTATTTTAATGTACATTATACCATTGTTGGTGTTGTATTATATTGCTTTGCTTTAGAACATGAATGTGACAAGGATGCTGAGCATTTGAACTACAGCTGTTGCATGATTGAAATGGGCACCTAGAACGAGCAACATTGCCACATTTTATGCATTTAGGTTTATTATGTCCACATTGGTTTGTTTTTGGTGCATCTAGAGAAGCCAGTCCTTGCAAAACAGTATTCCCGTATGATGCTGCAGAATTATCGAATTCCCTAAGCTTGGTAATGCTACATAAAAGAGTTGAAGAAGCCATGTTTATTCCCCATTAGATTGCGTTCTATGTTGAGAACCACATCAGTTGCCCCAAATAATGGTGTTTCGCAATTCAAATCCAAGCAATACTATTGGTTGAACACACATTAAAAAGAGAAAGAGCAGCCCTTTTTGCTAGAGCATTTGCAACCTCCCTTGACCTAAAGCATCAAGGGCAGAAGACGGTGGTCGAGGCTGAGACAGCGGCGGCGATAGACGGCGGTAGCGGCACCACGTGGAGGCAATAGGAGGCGTGGCCGTAGAAGTAGGTAGAGATGGCAGTAAGAGGTGGAGGTGGCCCCATAAGGAGCTAATGGCAGTACTTTCTTTTGGTTTGATTCGAACCCTAATATCAGTATCAACGACTCTATTCTAGGTTTGAGCTTCAATATTTACACGACAACGCTGGGTTAGTTCAAGTATCATATAAGTGGTAATGTATGTAAAAATATGTACTTATATGTCCATGACTTTGTTGTAAATGTAATAACATTCATCATCTACAATTTAAAATGTTTTTCCATTTGTTGTCCAATACTATTTTTTGTATATCATTCTATAATAAATTGTTCATGTTGTGATGATAATCATGTACTACGTAAAGTATTTGCATATAATAGTAAATGGTAGAATATGAAAGACTTATTGTTAAAAATAATATTTACAATATTTATGAAATGTCATGTTAGATGTATATATTATGGTTATGAAAAATTGCAAATACTATCTTTTACAATGCTTATAGTAAATAGTTAAGATGTTATTTACAAAGTGTATTACACGTTGTTAAAGTAGCATACACGATGTAGAAATGTACTTGTAACAAGTTAGTTTACAATGTTTTAAAATTATAGTTTAGAATTTAAACAAAATTATTTTTAAATGTCGTACCTTACTTTTTTTGTCGAGCATTTTATACTTGTACTTAAGATGCATAAAAATTGTTGTAAAATTGTTGTGTAAGGAATTAAGATGTGGAAGACATTACATCAATGTTCATAATATGTCGCTGAAAATTTAGTTTTACTATACTTCTGGATTATTGTGAAAACCCGTTCTAATTAATGTAAGAAACATATACTACAATTAAATAATGTCGTTAATACACAATCTATAAAGTTTCCCGCAACAATAAGTGAACGATGTTAAAAACTCATATTTTATGCAACTATGCATATCGCAACGCCAACAAAAACGTTGTTGATGTTTGTTGACAACATCTATCAAACGTTGTGAGAGTGTATTTTTGTTTTAGTATGGTTATAAAAGTAGTTCACCATGTTTTTTATGGTCATTTTCAACCTTCACTGTTATATTAGAAATTGGTTGATCATCATAATTTGATTAGGCGAAGTTCACAGGTTCACTATTTAGTGGAAATTGAATCTCTTGAAACCAGGTGAAATCAAACTTATGGACGCAAATAAACACACACACACACACATTCCACTGAAGAAATTTTTTTTGCAACATAACATAAAGGGAAATATGCCACGAAGGCACTACAAACTAAAGTAAAACAAACAGAGTACATATTGGAGGTTAAATTCCTTGACATGTAGGAAGTAATTGCAGATAGGAAAGCACCGGTTAATTTTTAAAACCTTTTGTTCTCGCCATTGACTTTCGTTTTATTTTGTAAACCTTGTTTTATTTTTTAATTATAGTAATATAAAGGTGAGGCAGGTTAAGAAAATCAAAGCCCTCAGCCATGTTAGCATGTATGCAATGTAAAAAGAGGACTATCAGAGTTGGTTGAGATGAAGCATAATCATATTTGGGAAAATAATTCAATGCTTGAAGATTACATTAGTCGGATTGTATGGTTATTTTCTTTATCACCTAATTTGCTAAATAAAATTATGTATCAGTGTATTATATATATATATATATATATATATATATATATATATATATATATATACATATATATGCGCGACAGTTCCCCATGCGAAATTTGTTTGCGTAATGGATATGGTTTGCAATCAGATAATTCTTATATTTTTATTTTACATGTATATTAAATAAGATAGAACTAATATATTAGATAATTACAAAACTCACCTACTTATCTAATCAAAATGAACAAAAAATTGTTCCGTAGGGACAAAAGGCTAAAATTTTATCCACAAGGACAAATTTTAGTGTAAAAGGAGAAATTCAGGGGTCCACTATAATTTCATAATTTACACTAAAATTTGTCTTTATGGATAAAATTTTAGCCTCTTGTCCTTATGAAACAATTTTTTGTTCATTTTGTCCTTCACACTATTTTCCTGTTATTGAGACTATACAAACCATTTTTTATGTATGGAGGTCGATGCATAAGATGCAAACTTTGCAATTACTCTTCCCAAATTTCCCACTGATATTTCAAAGTGGGATGTAAACCACTATGTCAGTAGATTTTGGGTGCGTTCGAGGTGCAAAAGTGATCTGTTAGCATTCTCGATGCGTTGAACGCGTCCGACATGTCGAAAATGTTAACTGACCATTTTGTTACGTTGTTTCAACGGACTAAATCTAGTCATTGGAAGTCGACGCGTCAGCTTCCAGCGGTCAGATTTTGGCTTCTCCTCCCAATCTTGTCATTCGATTTTAAACGTAAATTTATCAAGTTAGAAAACAAAAATAAAATGGTCTGCTGAAACCCGCAAACGCATTTTTTGCTTAACTAAAGGATTCGTTAAAATTTCCCTCTAAAATACCTCGCTTCCGCTTACCGTAAATGCACCCTTAGATTGTGTGTAGATTGCAAAATGCAGACTCATGCATTTTTGAAACTGTTATATTGTTGGTAACAAAGCTAGCTTTACATGCCAATTTATATTACATCAAACCCAAACACTATACAGAAAAAACCACCGTACTGTTGGATTATTTTTTGGTCATTCATTTTTTATTGTATCTCAACTCTTCTTACTCAAAGCTAGCCTTACATGCCAATTTATATTACATCAAACCCAAACACTATGCAGAAAAAACCACCGTACTGTTGGATTATTTTTTGGTCATTCATTTTTGATTGTATCTCAACTCTTCTTACTACTATGCTTGTTTATCAGTTTGATAGATCGGATGATGCGGTTTTTTATTTGGGAATAATGATTCAGAATGTATAAATGCTTTCCAACTCGATATACAACACAAATTGGTCAACTTTCACGGTAAGAGTGGCTCATTTAGATTTTGCTATTTGTATGCTAAAACTGTTTTGTTCTATCTCTATTTGCGTGCTCGAGTTTGAACTGTTTTGTCATGCACAAACTACTTTGCCGAGTTAGTAATTAAATCTCATAAATTAATTTTTTATCAAAAATATCTTGATTCTTTACTTCTTAATTCTCTCGTTACTAGTCTACTTACCACTCTTCTCATTACTCTATTACCTTATAGTCTTACTGCAAAAAAAAACTTTGCTTTTGGTCTTCACTTCTTCTCTCGAAATCGTACCTACACATGTACAATCTTCAGTGCTACACTATTTCTTTGTAACATAGACATATCTATTTAAAATCCAGCTCCATTATTCACCACAGTTTGTTATGGTTTTTCAAAAAAGTGATTGTCATCTTATCCAATAAAATGAGTGTGTAACACATTTATTATTTTTTTATTTACAACTTATCTACCCGTGAAGTAAACTGCTTTATCTTTATATTTCATGAAAGCTACTTTATTAATATCATGCATGAAGTAAAATAGCTATATAGTTTGATAATTAAGGATGCAAGAAATATTTCAAATAGGTGATGCTTTCTTAATTTAGCATAATAGTAGTTGTATAGATTTTTTTTATTTGGCTAACATTCTAACTTATATCTATAGCTTCAGTTGTGTCTGCACATGGTACAATCTTAGAGTGATTTTCGTTACCGCGTTTTCGAGTTTCTTGTCGATGCATGCTTTTACGACTATTGATATTACAGGACCTGTGCCTATGCATTTCACCATTTTGATTCAAGACATAGTTGTAGATTTTTTGAATGGCTGGAGAATCATGCAATGAGATCCATCAGACTTTGCATCAAATCTCCTAGTGTGCTATACTATTTTTCATTGGGTAGTACAAGACTTGCATAGATAAAAATTTACCCCTTTTTTAATTGAAAGTTAGGCTGCTTCCTCTATGTATTGATCAATTTAAATCTTAAGTATGATATTATTCTATACAGCTGTAAGAAAACAAACTTCTATGTAAATGATAAAAATGAAATAGAAATGTTATGTTACATGAAAGAATTTGTTGTAGGTGGTCATTAATTCAATGAATGAAAGCTAATCTAGTTTTATATGAAGCTAATTTGGTTTGTTAAGATGAAGGCAAAATGTGAAGTTATAGCTTTGGGTGGTTTGAAGCAATTGGTGAAGTTCTATAAATTTATGATTAATTTATGGTCGAGTTCTAATAATACTGTTCATATGCTTGTTTTAATAATAACCAATTAATATTGTCTACAGGTAATTAGCTTTTCTGGAGTAAAGACCATTAACAACAGTGGACATGACTTTAATTGTTGCATGTATTATGGTATTTGTTAGTACTTATTGTGTAAGTTTGTTTCTAAATACTTATGATGTGTGAAATTGCTGATTTTGTCAAATAACTATTATTTAAATGGTTATGGAAAATACTTATGTAACTAATTTTTTCTCGGTTATTTGAATATCATTGGTTGATTGTTGTTTTAACTCGGACTTTTTTATGATCATTGTAAATTTTAATATGACTATTATATAATTAATTGGTGAAAATAATATAAGCCATTAGCAGTATATAGTAGTAGCGTTTAAAATATGTTATAAAAGTTTCAATACCTTTTAGTAGTGTTTTTAGAAACGCTACAGGAACAAATGTAACATATGATCTGAATTTTAGTGATGCAAAACAAACGCTATTGAAAAGCAAAAAAAGACCCACATATAGACTTTCAGTAGCGTTTGAAAAACGCAACTATGCAAACAGTATGAATTTTTAGTGGCACAATATAAATGCAACGAAAAAAATTTAGTTGCTCAAAACAAATGCTATAGAAAAGTCAAAAAGTGACTTATGTACAGACCTTCAGTAGCGTTTGGAAAACGCAACTAAGAAAACCATTTGGTAGCGTTTATCAAAATACAACCAAAAAATTCAGACTTTTAGTTGTAGGACTTATAGTAAAGTTTATTAAAACGCTAAAAAAAGTTTTGGTAGCGTTTTTCAAATGCTACCAAAGGCCTTTTCTGGTGTAGTGTAGCTCTTGTCTTTTATAATCACACAGACTGCCGACGACAGGTATCCAACGATTATTATCCTTTATTTGGTCCTGACCAGTCTATATGCAGGCAAATTGTCGAATCACCCGAGTGTCATACCACCACGGCCTTTTGACCGCCAAACTATCATTCCAGTCAAGGTATACTCACCGGGTGGTAACGCGCAGACCCAGCCTCTGCAAGTACAGCCTGAGCATGCACCGCAATAGAGGACCACCACGGAGTACCCTACCATATCCCATGAAAATCGCATGCTTTATTCCAGTCCCACATAGCAAGCAAGAAGAAGAATCAGATGGACGTGCTCCTTTCGTGCCTCTAGACACCTTGATTATCTACCCCGTTCTGTTCTTCACCTTCAGACGTGTGGACTGGTCCAAGTGCATCACACTGTCATGTTATTAGAACCTATGTCTAGTTGTTTAATCTTGCACTTGTCTTATCTTATCAGCTTACCAATTAACTTGATTATTCACGTATTATCTTTATTCAAGTTACCGAGTTTTCTCTATGCCCCTTATATCTCGAAGGAACGGACCCCTCTTGCTTATTAATTCAGTGATATAACTTAACCCATTTAAGTTCATTAATAAGCCAACAACATGTTATTCCCTATATTGTAATTAACGAAAGTAATCTACAATCTCTTTACATTATTACCATGTAATTCATTGTCTAATTTCATGTTTACAAGTTACAATAACATGTTCCTACTTAATGTATAATTAAGTATACCTTGTTCTAATCCTCATGTTTTCTGTTAATATGTTACTTAATGTATATAATTAAGTACCACTTATTTCTTCGAATAAGTCTTACCTAATTTTTCCATGTTTAATCATGAAACTGGCATTGTCATCACAACCTATCATTGTTGTTTACTTATTAACTTAGTTCTCTTAACTAAGGTTTATTAATAAGTTCCATCTTTATTTGTTATAACTCATGTTATAATTCCACGTATCCCTAGGACAAGCCTACCTATTATATTGAATCCTCATTAATATAATTAATTATAATAGGTTATATTCCCCATTCATCACATTATCCATGGTTCTTTTACATTAACCAAATTTTTACTGTTATAATGTAAAGACCAGCTAGGGATTTGAGCCCCGAATTCTGACAAAAATACATAATCCCGCATTACTTGCCAAAACTCAAGTATTGAAAACCACCATATTGTTATTAGAAAGAATTTAGAGGGTGAGATAAGAAAGAAAGAAATACTAGAATAGAAGAAGAAGATCCATCACGACACAGAGTCCCACATCGCAGCGTAACAAAATATAATATAGAAATAAATCTTTATTGAGAGCTTGAAAATATATGTACAATCATCAGAGTACATCACACATATGGATAGTTACAATAATCTGTCCTCATATAAAACACACAGCGGAACAACATAACCTCATACGTCTGAACTCTTCCAGCTCGTCTCTTCACAGCATCTGATAACCCGAAACTATACACCTCGGTCTAACCCGAGCATTACAAATACCGGGTCAGTCTGGTGAACCAGAGTGAGAAACCCACTAAGTTTTAAAGGTATCACACAACTTGGTTTTTAAGTTATAAATCATTTCTAAAAGAAAAGGATAATCGTAAGACCAAATCCACACATAAATACAGACAGTTTTTACCTTACGATAACCCAAAATAGTTTCGAAAATCAATACTTGTCTGATATTATAATAGTGTCTAAATACAAATAAATAGAATCTAGTGGAACGCTTGCATCTCACACTCCATATATATAGTATACAAACAAAACCGCGGGTGCTTATTGGAGATTGGATTCAGACTATGACAATGTATGGAACCACCTGCCGATAGTGTATCACTAGAGAGGAATACACTGGGTTCAACAAGAATGTCTTGCAACCCGGCCCACACATGACCGACCGCTCATTTCTCTTAAGTGTATCGAATGTCTTGTCACCAACGGTTAGGCCCACAAAACCGTTATTCGAAGACAAAGAAGCGAAAGAAGAACAAATAATGAATATTCTCTAGATGGTGACAATACAACCTAATGGGAGCGACTCACATAGCCATTCTGCCTGCCCGATTTCTGTCATTTCCCGGTTGATGAGGCTTGAGGTTTAAATTATCTTTCATCACATTTGGCCACCATTCACTTTGAATGCCACATCGTCAGATCCATTAGATATCACTAATTGACATCCACAAAAATACTCTAATAGTTAAGCTAAGAGAAGTGCCCCTCTCCGCCACCAACTATAGTACGTTTAAAGAAACCAAAGTACATAATCCCTTTGGAAATTCTTTGTCAGACATCCATCCATACAAGTTGTCCTGGGATTGGACAAACCGAAGGCACCCTCCTACTGCATCCTAGGAATCACCTTATGGATCAATAGCAAGTAGTCCTTGCAATCCATAGATTTAAACCACGATAGAATCACAAATCAAATAACTCTGGTTGCAAGCCAGAAAAATTCGGTAAGTAGTCCTTCCGCTTATAAGATCTACGGTCTTCAACTGCTCCATCTTCAACCAGCATCCTTTACGTGTTTGCTGGTTCGGAATGGTTTTCGAATATAAATTCGATCCCGGTCTTTCCGTACCAATAGCGCATTGGGCATGATTTTGATAGTCGGTTATTTAACTATCAAAATAAACAATCATAAAAATAAAATAAATCCATTGGTTTATTACATAGCTTCACTTGGCCATTAAAATAATGGGTCAGTTGTAATACCAAAGATAATATAAATATTCTCGAATCATTTAATTAAAATACTTAAAAGAAATACCTTAAAAACTTATCCAATTTCTCGTTACTATCCTTCAAGACATTTGCTACCATATTTCTTATCATCGAGATCAATTCACTTACCATCATAAACACTCGTTATGAAATCCCCTTTTATTTCGTTACTATGGAAATATCATACAAGTCCCTCTTTATATCCTTTTATTTCGAAACCCCATCATGTGTGTGTGTGTGTGTATATCCAAATGCTTTAGATAACGTTACACTAGCACTTTCCCAAACTATTTACTTTAACATCTCCATTATCACGACTCATATCATCCTTTGATAGTCCTAAAATTGTTCAAGTTGGGGTATTTTGATTACCTCTCAGACTTTGATCAACATTATTCTTATCTTAAGATAAAATATGAGTTGTAATTCAAAAATCCATATTCATTTTAATAACACTTCACTATCGTATTAACATACGGTTTTATAAAACCTTCTTGCTTTTGAATAACTCCTTTATAAATATATGGTTATTACTAATTTGATTGATTTAGCAAATGATTAATACACATTAACTATTAAACTTTACTCCTTTGAAACGATCTGTCCCATTATCTGGATTTTTATTTCAAGTCCTATTACTAAACATTTTACCAAATTTAATTATAGAAATCCCTTTCCTAATTATTTAAATCATTTCCTTTAGGAAATCTCACTTCAATCTCATCCATTACACATATAGTCGTTAATTTCCAAGTTAACGCTTTCATTCCCCATCTCCTTATTCACAACTCGTTTACACCCCTCTAGTTTAATATAAAGCCCTTTTGCCATCTCGATTTCCTTTACTTGAAACATTAAGTAACATTTATTTTAAGCTTACTTTATTCGCTTAAAATCATTTTATAACCTCATTTACCAAATTCTGTTTAAATATAAATCCGTTCATAAACTTCCTTTGAACTCAATTTATATTTCATTTCTAACTTCCATTACTTACTTAAATGAATTTCATTTAAGAAATAAACCCTTAAATTAAATAAAAATAAAAATTATAATTTACTTCATCATTAACTGGAATTAAATTTCCTTTTTAAAATCTCATTAAGTAAACAACTATTTGCTAATTTATTTCATTAGATTAATTGGCCCAATCTAATTTAATTAAAAAAAATCAATTACTGATCAAAATAGTTGGCTTGGTAAATCTTGAACATGATAACCCATTGATCAATTCTATTTCGTCTTTTCATTTAAATTAATAAATAACATTATTAATCCAATAATCTCATTTACTTCAATTATTAAACAAAAATCTATTTCTAAATAAATCTCGTTTTAATTGTTTCTTAAAAACAGTAAATCGCGGTTATTAATCTTCGCTAATCCTCGCCCACTTGCTTGTCCGTTTTAATATAAAAATCAACTTTATAAAATTATTCAGTAATTTCGATGAAGCATGTGCTTCGTACATGGTAGATTTCTGATACAAAATAGTGGTTAAACAAACAATACATACATGGTTGGATTACTTTCTTTTATTAGCTTCATTTTAAAAATATATTTAAAATCTATATAAGTTAAAAATAAATTTCAAACTTCATTTCTATCGATTCACTTAACGGTGAATCAATCTTTATAAAACAGTTTGATTTTGGCCATTTGCTATAAATTGTTTAACCAATATCACCCATTGGTTAATAACCAAACAAATATCGAATTCGGGTTTAACAATCAGTAATCAATACAATATTTCAATCATATGGGTTCAATAATTCATATAACGATCATATGAAAATAATCAATAAATTTGAGAAACCGGTTGGATTCCCCCAACCTGTCCTTCCCTGCATACAAATATGTTATTTCTATAAAATCACTAGTCATGGGAATATATAACTAAACCGATAATTTCAGTAAACATCCAATAACGATAATTTAGTGTTAACCATTTACTTTAACGCATTTATACAAATTATACACGCGACCAATCAGGTAAGTTACCACAGTCGATTCCAATCGTTAGAGTAATGAGTTGGTTTTAATTAAATTAACCAACTGTTTAATTTAATTTATTCAGTCAATAAAAGTATCATTCAGCAATTAGCAAACAGTAAATAACCATAACACACCAAAAATTAAACCCTACGTATAAAATATAAGTGGGTGAACTGAGTAAGTTATACTTACATGGATCTGTGTTGTATACACAGCTCATTCAAGACAATTTCAACCCTATCCAATAAATTCCGTTCCATAACGTCTTGCTTGTTTGTAAATACGGTTCCAATTTATCTCATATCGGCCAATTCTGATAAGATGTGAATACGTTGTTAAGGTTTAAATTAAACTCTAATTTAAATAACTAATTATAAATTAATTAAATTGACGAACTAATTACTTTGTTTTAAAATATTACGGCTTAATTTCTTCGTTCACTATTTCATCCATCTCTGCCTTCTTCCAATCGTGACTGCCAATTCCAAAACCCTAGCGCAATTGTTACAACCCTGTCATGATTTAAAATAATACATTATTATTTATAATTTAATATAAAATTAATTAATTTTAAATTTTAGATAATTAGTACTAAATATTACTAAATAAACCTTTGAAGGCCCATTAGTTTTCATTACTGAGATTAGGGCTTTAACGGTTTGAAATCCCCATGACCTTGTAGGCTCGTCCATGTTAAACCTCTCCAACATAAAAGAACGGATCTCCCTTTTACTTACCAACAGCTTACCATTTCAACTCGTCCAAAATTAAAAACCATATCTGCCAAAAAGAAATCCAAGCGCCTTCACTTCCCTCGGTTGATCGAAGATCCGGCTGTATCCCTCAAAACAAACACCCTCCTTATCTCTTCCCTCGGCTTCGACCTCCTCTCCCCTGGCCTTTCCATTAGACCGTAATTCCCCCACAAAGATCACGCCTTTCAGGTGAGATTCCATCAGTTCGATTTCATCAAAAAGGTTAGCCCCAGATCTCATCATCTTTTATGTGTTTTGTTGTTTAAAAATTTGAGAATAAATTATAGATCGAGTCAGAATGGGTTGCCGCCGTGAATGGTTAATTTCGTGACTTTCTTGTGAGTTTTTGGTCACAGATGGAAGTAGTTTTGCGAAGTGAAGTGAACTGGTTTGTCCTTGTAAGATGCTGCAGGGTATATATATAGGTGAACGAGATCGATGTCTGTTCAATACGGTCTGGGTAGCTATGTGTTTTCCCCTCACATAGTAGCCACTGTAACAGTCCATCGATTAGAGAAGATTGAGGTGAAAACGATGTGAGTTGATGGTTGAGGCTTCAGCATGTATTGTCCCCTCAAATAGGATGTGCGTGCAACAGCTAGGAGGAAAAGGCTAGGTAGGAGTTGTCTGGGCAGTCTTCTTTGTTGCTCAGTGTGTTGTCATTCATCAAAAGTGATGTGGAAATTATGTCAAAGTGCATATCCTTCAATTGCTCTTTGGATGAATATGCGTCAATTTTTATATGTGTATTGGTAGAAGATCCTGGTACAAAAGCATATGTATGTGAAGCACATGTATGTACAGATTTTCCAGTTGTCATGTGAAAATTTGTCAATATATACATATGTTTCTCCTTCTTTTCTTACTTTATTTGTCTTGTTCTCTTTTTTCTTTATTTGATTTGATCTTCATATTGGCAAAATAGTTATAGATTTGTACTTTCAAATTTGAAATAAAATTGTTTGCTAATTCGCTGAGTTGTTTGTACCATTGTTGCTAAGTATGGTCATTCAGGATTGATGGTGGAAATTTGCCAAGGTAATCATGAACTGTATGGGATGGGTCTGCATCATTTTGTAAAGTTTGTATTGGCAAAAGTCTTGTACATGAACTTAAGGACGTGAAGAAACTATTCCATCTCATTTTGTATGGTATTGCATTGTCCTTATTCTTTATTTATTTGGTATGTAGCTTTGTTTCTGAATGGACTTGGTTGAAATTTCTATGTGCTATTGTAAATATATAAACTGTTTGTCTTAGTTATTGATTTGGTTGGATGATTTTCTTCTGGGGTACAATATCCTCTTTACCTATCACTAATGACCTTAATTTCCTATTACATTCTGTTTATACTAAGGAAAAACTATAAGTTTAACAATTATTATTATCCATTACTCCTTTAACATAAGTTGTCCGTGTACTTGGTCACGCACACTTGGAGATTTTGTATTCACTATGGGATGAATATATACCGCTACTCATGGTATACCGTTTTTCTATTATACAGTAAGGTCTGTAAATAGTTTATTAAATATTATCAATAAATATTTAAACAAATCCCGGAACTATTAAATTCAAAATAAATAAATAAATTATCATCGTCAGATATACCCGACTGGAATAGTATCTCACTTTAGATTAATCAATATTGAATTATAACTCAGCATCAAGGAGTTCTAGTCGACCGATATCAAATTCATATAGAAAACGTTATTAAATATATTAAATAAATGTTATCATTTATTTACGATTTCCATAGCGACTATTTTAAAATTTGAATTGGTCATAACTAACGATCTATAACATGAAATCCTGATTTTTCTCTTTCATTAGAAAATTATAATCAAACAGATTCAAACATTCCTCGTTTCACGAAATTCCGACTTATATCGGATCCTGGATATTCGATTGAAGATCAAAACTGAATATTACGAACTACCGCGACATTACGAGCCCGTTTATAATTAATATAAATTATAACGTTTAAACTTCGTTTTAAATAAACGAATTAATTATTAAAAACCCATAAATATTCCAATTAAAATATTTAAACAAACATAAATATCTAAATTACAATGGCCAAAAATCTGGGTCGTTACACTCTCCCCCCCCCCCCCCACCTTAAAAGAATTTCGTCCCCGAAATTGATTAGGTAAGAAAAACGTCACAACCTATTATATTTTCTAAATCCAATTCATTTTAAACTCAATACCAATTCAATATCGTAAATAATAATTTCCAAAAATAATGAAAAATTTCAAACACTTTAAATTCCCAGAAAATTCGGCAGAGTCTCCCCTATACGGAGTGACATCTCCGATATCGCAGGAGCAAATAATATATATTCATGGACTCACATTGTCGGAAAACAAAATTCAAAACCCCAAAAATTATAATTTCGCATAGGCGTACCTCATGCGAGCGCTATTGAGTATATTTTCTCAACTTATTGCGATCTACTTAACCAATATCAATCCTCACTGCCTCCTAACACCTGTATTCAACTTCATTCAGCATGTAAATGACCATTAAATGAAATTTATAAATAATAGTTCATTAGTCAACCCGTATAATTCGACCAATTCCCAAAGCATTTTCCAGAAAGGCATATGCAAATACAGGTTTAAATCACCTGGTTTTTAAATCCTAAGCAGTTCTATTCAAATTTTATCATAATGGAACTTAGTTTCCAATCCATTCAACTTTTTCATTTAAGCTATTGATGAGTTCATTTCAGCCAATCTAATATCCAAACAACACCCAATACACAATCAATTCAGCCAATTATTCAATTTCATTAAATTCCGTTAATATTCAAAATTAATATTACTTCACCAATTTAAGTCTCATTCCATGTCCAATTACCAAATTGATTTTTCAAACATTTCATTTTTATAATTCCAATTCTGATTTTTAATTCAAACACCATCACTCTAATTTATTCCGTTTTAACTTATCTTAAATTCTGATTTCAATTTCATTCTGAAATTCTCATTCACAACTATATATGTGAAATTTTGGTTATATTAACCATTCAAATTCAAGTTTCCATTTGAATTCCACTCAAATAATTCAATCAAATCACAATACCTTAATAATTTTATACATTTATTTCCATTCTATTCAAAAATTTAATTTTGGGTAAAATTATTTCATTTACCCTAATTACAAAACAATATTGTGTACATTCCCAGTCCAATGCTCCTTAACACTTGAACCGATTAGCAACACAATACAAACCATTTTCATATAAAATTTAAAAATACGCTCTCATATATATACACTCAACTCAATCTAGGGTATTACTAACCCCATCTCTATCGAGTCACGCCACAGAGCCAAGGTTATTACTAAACCAATAGCTTTGATACCAATGTAACGACCCGGTAGGGATTCGAGCCTCGAATTCTGACAAAAATACATAATCCTACATTACTTGCCAAAAATCAAGTATCAAAAACCACCAGATTGTTATTAGAAAGAATTTAGAGGGTGAGATAAGAAAGAAATATTAGAATAGAAGAAGAAGAAGATCCATCATGACACAAAGTCTCACATCACAGCGAAACAAAATATAATATAGAAATAAATCTTTATTGAGAGCTTGAAAATATATTTACAATCATCAGAGTACATCACACATCTGGATAGTTATAATAATATGTCCTCATATACAACACACAACAGAATAATATAACCTCATAAGCCTAAACTCTTCCAGCTCGTCTCTTCACAGCATCCGATAACCTGAACCTGTACATCTTGGTCTAAGCCGAGCATTACAAATACCGGGTCAGTCTGGTGAACCAGAGTGAGAAACCCACTAATTGTTAAAGGTATCACACAGCTTGATTTTTAAGTTAAAAATCATTTCTGAAAGAAAAGGATAATCGTAAGACAAAATCCACACATAAATACGGACGGTTTTTACCTTACGATAACCCAAAATAGTTTTGAAAATCAATACTTGTCTGATATTATAATAGTGTCTAAATACAAATAAATAGAATCTAGCGGAATGCTTGCATCTCACGCTACACATATATATTATACAAACAAAACCGCGGGCACTTATTGGAGATTGGATCCGGACTATGACAATGTATGGAACCACCTGCCGATAGTGTATCTCTAGAGAGGAATACTCTGGGTTCAACAAGAACGTCTTCCAACCCGACCCACACATGACTGGCCACTCATTTCTCTTGAGTGTATCAAATGTCTTGTCACCAACGGTTGGGCCCACAAAACCGTTATCCGAAGATAAAAAAGTGAAAGAAGAACAAATAATGAATTTTCTCTAGATGGTGACAATACCCTAGTGGGAGCGACCCACATAGCCATGTTACCTGCCTGATATCTGTCATTTCCCAGCTGATGAGGCTTGAGGTTTAAATTATCTTTCATAACATTTGGCCACCATTCATTTTGAATGCCACATCGTCAGATCCATCAGATATCACTAATTGACATCCACAAAAATACTCTAGTACTTAAGCTAAGAGAAGTGCCCTTCTCCGCCACCAACTATAGTACGTTTGAAGAAACCAACGTACGTAATCCCTTTGAAAATTCTTTGTCATACATCCATCCATACAAGTTGTCTTGGGATTGGACAAACCGAAGACATCCTCTAACTGCATCCTAGGAATCACCCTATGAATCAATAGAGAGTAGTCCTTGCAATCCATAGATTTCTACCATGACAGAATCACAAATCAAATAACTCTGGTTGCAAGCCAGAGAAATTCAGTAAGTAGTCCTTCCGCTTATGAAGATCCACGGTCTTCAACATCTCCATCTTCAACCAGCATCCTTTAGGTGTTTGCTGGTTCGGAATGGTTTTCGAATATAAATGATCCCGATCTATCTGTACCAACAGCGCATTGGGTATGATTTTGATAGTCAGTTATTTAACTATCAAAATAAACAATCATAAAATTAAAATAAATCCATTGGTTTATTACATAGCTTCACTTGGCCATTAAAATAATAGATCAGTTGTAATACCAAAGATAATATAAATATTCTCAAATCATTTAATTAAAATACCTTAAAAGCTTATCCAATTTCTCGTTACTATCCTTCAAGACATTTGCCACCATATTTCTTTTCGTCGGGATCAATTCACTTACCATCGTAAACACTCATTACGAAATCCTCTTTTATTTCATTACTATGGAAATATCATACAAGCCCCTCGTTATTTCTTTTCATCTCGGAACCCCATCGTGTGTGTGTATATATATATATATATTCAAATGCTTTAGATAACGTTACACTAGTACTTTCCCAAACAATTTACTTTAACATCTCCATTATCACGAATCATGTCATCCTTTGATAATCCTGAAATTGTTCAAGTTGGGGTATTTTAATTACCTCTCAGACCTTGATCAACATTATTCTTATCTTAAGATAAATATGAATTGTAATTCAAAAATCCCTATTCATTTTAATACCATTTTACTATTGTATTAACATACGGTTTTATAAAACCTTCTTGCTTTTGAATAACTCTTTTATAAATATATGGTTATTACTAATTTGATTGATTTAGTAAATGATTAATACTCATTAACTTTTAAAATTTAACTCCTTTGAAACTATCCGTCCCATTATCTAGATTTTGATTTCAAGTCCTATTACTAAACATTTTACCAAATTCAATTATAGAAATCCCTTTTCTGATTCTTTAAATCATTTCCTTTGGGAAATCTCACTTCAATCTCATCCATTACACATATAGTCGTTAATTCCCAAGTTAATGCTTTAATTCCCCATCTCCTTATTCATAACTCGTTTACACCCCTCTAGTTTAATATAAAGCCCCTTTACCATCTCGATTTCCTTTACTTGAAATATTAAGTAACATTTATTTTAAGCTACTTTGTTCGCTTAAAATCATTTTATAACCTCATTTACCAAATTATGTTTAAATATAAATCCGTTCATGAACTTCCTTTGAACTGAATTTACATTTCATTTCTAACTTCCATTACTTACTTAAATGAACTTCATTTAAGAAATAAACCCTTAAATTAAATAAAAATAAAGATTCTAATTTACTTCATCATTAACTAGAATTAAATTTTCTTTTTAAAATCTCATTAAGTAAACAAATATTCACTAATTTGTTTCATTAGATTAATCGGCCCAATCTAATTTAATTAAAAAAAATCAATTACTGATCAAAATAGTTGGCTTGGTAAATCTTGAACATGATAACCCATTGCTTCTATCTTGTCTTTTCATTTAAATTAATAAATAACATTATTAATCCAAATAATCTCATTTACTTTGATTATTAAACAAAAATATATTTCTAAATAAATCTCGTTTTAATTGTTTCTTAAAAACAATAAATCCCGGTTATTAATCGTCGCTAATCCCTGCCCACTTGCTTATCCATTTTAATATAAAAATTAACTTTATAAAATTATTCACTAATTTCGATGATGCACGTGCTTTGCACACGGTATATTTCTGGTACAAAATAGTGGTTAAACAAACAATACATATATGGTTGGATTACTTTTTTTATAAACTTCATTTCAAAAATATATTTAACATCTATATTTGAGTTAAAAATAAATTTCATACTTCATTTCTATCAATTCACTTGACGGTGAATCAATCTTTATAAAAATGTTTGATTTTGGCCATCTGCTATAAATTGTTCAACCAATATCACCCATTGGTTAATAACCAAACAAATATCGAATTCGGGTTTAACAATCAGTAACCAATTCAATAATTCAATCATATGGGTACAATAATTCATATAACAATCATATGAAAATAATCAATAAATTTGAGGAATCCAATTGGACTCCTCTAACATGTCCTTCCCTGCATACAAATATGTTATTTCAATAAAATCACTAATCATGGGAATATATAACTAAACTGATAATTTCAGTAAACATCCAACAACAATAATTTAATGTTAACCATTTACTTTAACGCGTTTATAAAAATTATAAACGCAACCAAACGGGTAAGTTACCACGGTCGGTTCCAATCGTTTGAGTAACGATTTGGTTTGAATTTAAATTAAACAACCGTTTAATTTAGTTTATTCAGTCAATAAGAGTATCATTCAACAATCAGCAAACAGTAAACAACCATAACACACCAAAAATTAAACCCTACTTATAAAATATAAGTGGGAGAACTGAGTGAGCTATACTCACATGGATCTGCATTGTATACACAGCTCATTCCAGACAATTTCAACCTTGTCCAATAAATTCCGTTCCATAACGTCTTGCTTGTTTGTAAATACGGTTCCAATTTATCTCGTATCGGCTAATTTTGATAAGATGTGAATACATTGTTCAGGTTTAAATTAAACTCTAATTTAAATAACTAATTATAAATTAATTAAATTGACGAACTAATTACTTTGTTTTAAAATATTACGGCTTAATTTCTCCATTCATTGCTTCGTCTGTCTCTGCCTTCTTCCAATCGTGACTGCCAATCCCAGAACCCCTAGTGCAATTGTTACAACCCTGTCATGATTTAAAATATTACATTATTATTTTTAATTCAATATAAAATTAATTAACCTTTGAAGGCCCATTAGTATTCGATACTGAGATTTGGGCTTTAACGGTTTGAAATCTATATAACCTTGCAGGCCCATCCATGTTAATTCTCTCCAACATAAAAGAACGGATCTCCCTTTTACTTACCAACAGCTTACCATTTCAACTCGTCCAAAATTAAAACCCATATCTGCCAAAAAGAAATCCAAGCGCCTTCACTTCCCTCGGTTGATCGAAGATCCGGCTCTATCCCTCAAATCCAACACCCTCGTTATCTCTTCACTCGGCTTCGACCTCCTCTCCCCTGGCCTTTCCATCAGACCGTAATTCCCCCACAAAGATCACGCCTTTCAGGCGAGATTCCATCAGTTCGATTTCATCAAAAAGGTTAGCCCCAGATCCCATCATCTTTTATGTATTTTGTTGTTTAAAAATTTAAGAATAAATTATAGATCGAGTCAGAATGGGTTGCCGCCGTGAATGGTTAATTTCGTGACTTTCTTGTGAGTTTTTAGTCATGGATAGAAGTAGTTTTGCGAAGTGAAGTGAATTGGTTTGTCCTTGTAAGATGCTGCAGGGTATATATATAGGTGAACGAGATCGATGTCTGTTCAATAGGGTCTGGGTAGCTATGTGTTTTCCCCTCACATAGTAGCTACTGTAACAGTCCATCGACTAGAGAAGATTGAGGTGAAAACGATGTGAGTTGATGGGTTGAGGCTTCAGCATGTATTGTCCCCTCAAATAGGATGTGCGTGCAACAGCTAGGAGGAATAGGCTAGGTAGGAGTTGTCTGAGCAGTCTCCTTTGTTGCTCAGCATGTTGTCATTCTTCAAAAGTGATGTGAAAATTCTACTGAAGTACATATCCTTTGATTGTTGTTTGGATGAATATGCATCACTTTGTATATGTATATTGGTAAAAGATCCTGGTACAGAAGCATATGTATGTGAAGCACATGTATGTACAGATTTTCCAGTTGTCATGTGAAAAATCTGTCAATATATACATATGTTTCTCCTTCTTTTCCTACTTTATTTGTCTTGTTCTCTTTTTTCTTTATTTGATTTGATCTTCATATTGGCAGAATAGTTGTAGATTTGTACTTTCAAATTTGAAATAAAATTGTTTGCTAATTCACTGAGTTGTTTGTACCATTGTTGCCAAGTATGGTGATGGTGGAAATTTTCCAAAGTAAACGTGATATGTATGGGATGGGTCTGCATCATTTTGTAAAGTTTGTATTGGCAAAAGTCTTGTACAGGAACTTAAGGACGTGAAGAAACTGTTCCATCTCATTTTGTATTGTATTGCATTGTCCTTATTCTTTACTTATTCGGTATGTTGCTTTGTTTCTGAATGGATTTGGTTGAAATTTCTATGTGTTGTTGTAAATATATATATTGTTTGTCTTAGTTATTGATTTGGTTGGATGATTTTCTTCCGGGGTACAGTATTCTCTTTACCTATCACTAATGACCTTAATTTCCTATTGCATATTGTTTGTACTAAGGAAAAACTATAAGTTTAATTATTATTATTATTATCCATTATGCCTTTAACATATGATGTCTGTGTACTTGGTTACGCACACTTGGAGATTTTGTATTCACTATGGGATGAATATATATCGCTGCTCATGGTATATCATTTTGCTATATACACTAAGGTCTGTAAATAGTTTAAATAGTTTATAAAATATTATCAATAAATATTTAAACAAATCCCATAACTAATAAATTCAAAATAAAAAATTAATTATTATCGTAAAATATACCCGACTGGAATAGTATCTCACTTTAGATTAATCAATATCGAATTATAACTCAGCATCAACGAGTTTGAGTCGACCGATATCAAATTCATATAGTAAACGTTATTAAATATATTAAATAAATGTTATCGTTTATTAACGATTTCCATAGCGGCTATTTTAAAATTTGAATTGGTCATAACTAATAATCTATAACATGAAATCCTGATTTTTCTCTTTCATTAGAAAATTATAATCAAACAGATTCAAAAGTTCCTCGTTTCACGAAATTCCGACTTATATCGGATCCTGTATATTCAATCGAAGTTCAAAACTGAATATTACGAACTACCGCGTCATTACGAGCCCGTTTATAATTAATATAAATTATAAAGTTCAAACTTCATTCTAAATAAACGAATTAATTATTAAAAATCCATAAACATTCCAATTAAAATATTTAAACCATTCTTTCTATTTAGTGGGTTCCTTTATGGATCTAGGTGTATATATATAATATATTTTATTTTATTTTGATATGTTCGCTCAATATTAGTACATGTATTCTAATTTTAGGCTCTAATACCAAATGTAATAACCCGAATTCCAACAGACCGATTTTTTCTTTCAAAAATTCCAATTTGCCGAAACTCGAATTGGCTTGTCTGGTATCCTGCAGAAAAGACAGAGATATAATACATATATCAGAGCTCAGAAAACATCTCACATCAATATATAATATAATATAATATAATATAGGCTTACCGAAGTAATAATACTATGTAAACAGTATCCAAAGCTATCATATCTCTGCCATAAACCTAATATGCGAGTGTGTTATGAGGAAGGGGTCAGAACACAAGTTCTGATGACTGGACTAAATTACACATTCTGAAATAACCCTACATATACTGTTTAGTTATATGTTCTTGTTTATTAGGTTGGTTTGGGTTAATAACACTCAAGGATTTACATAAACGTCGTACCCATCTACCTCCCAGTAGATTAACCTAATATTGCATATATGTAACTACCCCCAATATATCTAGGTACTTCCCATGGTACACTTCTCGCACGGTCTCCGCCGTCCTTCCTCGAAAGCGTATGCAATTGTAATAAACCGGAAATCCGAGCCAATTTAAAAAATTTATTTTGGCAATTTTAATGAATTTTGAATATTTAAATGAATTATTTTAAATAATAATGACGAAAAATTTATTTTGAATAGAATTAGAACGTATATATTTATTTGAATTGTCGTTAGAATATAAATATTTTATTTTGAATATAAAAGGAATTGGAAATGGCGCGATAGTTTGAAAATTCGATTTCAAATTTCAAATGAATGTATAGGATTCAAAATAAACCGGATTTTAGCGAAATCAAAAATATTAGAATCTATTTGAAAATATCTTTCCAACGAACCCAAAAAATTGAAATTTCATAGTGGGAATAAAAAGTTATGTCCAATTCAAAATTCAGAATAGTCACTGTGGAATTCTGCCCCTTAAAATGGAAATTTTGCAAACGACTTCTGTTTTCGATGAAACCACTTTTGTTGGATCCGGGTTGTCAAGTTATTGCTAGATCCAAAAATTCGTAATTTTTCAAATCAATATGTGAACGTGGCAAAAGAAAACGTGTTATAACAACTTCAGTCAATTTCGATCGACGAGAAAATGGCCATTTTTCAAACGGTCTTCAAATTTGACGGAATTAGTTTTGTTAGGACCGTATCGTCAATACGAAGCTAGAAAATATTTTTCGGGAATTTTTAGAGTCCGTATGTGGCCCCAGTAAATTGAAATGTGCGTTCAAATTCAATATATAGATTTATATTTTGATTTGAACGGAAACTGATCGTAATAGCCGAATCAGCTCACGAGACATATTCCATTGTATTCGGAATGAGGGTAATTAGCTAGGGGTGATAGTCGTTGGGTCTCGTTTCGAGTTCGAATAAAAATTCAACTTTTTATTGAAAATTAAATTAAATTAATTAATTATATAACCCCACACCCCTCTTTCTCTCTCCCCGACCCTCAGTTCAAAAATCAAAAAAATTAAAAAGAGGAAAACCTTCGAACCCCGTCGCCCCTCCTTCCCACCGTCGTGCTCCTCCGACGGCGTCGCCGACCTCCGGCGGTCCCCCCTTGCTGCGCCCCTTCCCTCTCCTTCCCTTTCTCGATCCTCTCACCTCTTCTCCAATTGAGGCTCCAACCCATCCAACCTTAAATCCGAACCCCGCAGCCCTTCACCGCTTAGAGCAGCACCCCTCATTTTCAGCTTAACCCCCATGAGTTTTTATTTTAGTTTTATTTATTCTAGTTAATAAAAATTCGATTTTTATACATATGGTTTAAAATAAAAGGTTTGATTTTTATTTAGATGAATAACACATAAAAGATTGATTTTTATTTATATGACTAGCATATAAAAATGAGATTTTTATTATCATGAAGGCGAAGTAAAAATATGATTTTTATATGATAGAGAAATAAAAATATGATTTTTGTTTATGTTGAGTAATAAAAATATAATTTTTATATATATAGTGAGGTAAAAATATAATTTTTATATATATAGTGAAGTAAAAATATAATTTTTATTATATTACTAGCAAGATAAAAATATAATTTTTATCATGGAAGTAGCGGTGTAAAGGAGTGATTTTTACATATGTGGCAGAGATATAAAAATACGATTTTTATATATATGAAGAAGCGATAAAAATTCGATTTTTATATATATGAAGTGGAAAATAAAAATATGATTTTTATGTACATATAGTGATAATAAAAATGTGATTTTTAATATGAACAGTGTGAAAAGGATGGCGTAGGAATTTTGGGCAAATCAAATCGATCAGAAATTCAGAATAGAATGGAAGAGTGGAACCCAAAGGTGAGAACTCCTCACTTTTATTTTAATTTCTAGTTTGAAATATATACTAAGATGTAGACGGTGCTTAGCTTCACCCAACACCCGTCGTCCACAGACCATGGATGACTTGTTTGTTTAATTGATGTGTTGCGAAATTTTATTGTGTGATGTGGAATGAATAAATATTTTATAGTTAAAAATATAATTTTTAACGTGTATATAAAATAAATATTTATAAACAAATTGGACGATTTGTTTATGTACACCCATTTAACTAATATTGATTGGGACGATAAATTTTACACATCGCCCAACTGCACAAATAAAAATCTGTGTTTGTTGATTTGAAACCCCACACGGGTGTTGGGATGATATTTGGCGTACACTAATCCCAATTATTTAGCTGTATGTCGATCGATTGGTTGACAGACTGTGTAAGCGTTAATTATTTATATTTAATGTTTATGCAGTTGTGTGGTGCACTCTGGATGATGGTTGATTATTTATCGTTGCTATTATATACATGTGTTGTAGGGAATCCATATAATTAACATTATATGGTAATTGATTGGGCCTCATTCCAATTTGAAAAATAAAGAATATTATAAAAAGAAAATTCATGTGTTGAATAAAATATATATTCATGTGTTGAATAAAAGAATATTCATGTGTTGAATAAAAGAAAATTCATGTGTTGAATAAAATATATATTCATGTGTTGAATAAAAGAAAATTCATGTGTTAAAGAAAATATTCATTTGTTGAATAAAATATATAATATCCATTTTGATGCGAACGGTATTTATATCGATTATATTTGTTTTTATAATGAATATAGAAAAGGAAGTGATTTCAAAATATAACGTTTTGAAAATATTATCATTTATATATTAATGATATGGAATATTCAATTTTGATCTGAAATTGAGTATGAAGTTGAAATCGTTTTGAAAACGAATTTAAAACGATTTATAAAATACGCTTTGAAAGTAAATCAACGTAATATATATAATATATATTATATATATATATATAATGGCCTGAATAGAACGCGCCGCACTGCAGCAGTTCGTGAATTTCAACCATTGACTTCTAATGGACATTACGGGAGATCCGACCGTTGGATTCCCCTAAAATCGGAACCGTTGGGTTCATATCGAAAAGAGATTTCTAACGAATACAAGAAATTAGAAATCTAACGGTTGGATTTGGAATTATGTCCAAATCAAATTTGGAAAAGGTCGTTGTAAGCCCAGTTCGATGGCCATTGATGGAAATCAACTGTACGGGCCTTGATAAACTTATTAAAAATATCAATAATTAGTGTAAAATCATAAGAAATGATTTGGGAAGAATTGGGATGAAAAATTCCAAATTTGAAAAGATAAAAATATATTTTTATCGAAATGAACTAGTTTTGAACTAGAATTATAATCCCATTTATTTTTAAAATAAATAAAGTAGATTTGAAATGGTTTTGAAAATAACTAGAATTTCCATTATATAAATTGGAAATGGATTTGAATCGAAATTATCTTCGGAATATTTCGATATTGAATTTCGTGTTTATACAGATATTGTTATGGAAATTTGAAAGATATATTAATATCGTTATTTCCAATACAATATTTGTTGGTTGTAGTATTTGATATTGAATATAAGCCGGTATATTTTCTATTCAGAGGCTTGTATTTAATATCAAATGGGATTTGGGTTTGTCGTGAATGGTGTCTTCATTAACACTTTTCTTAAACCCAGTTGAGAAAAAGATTAAATCTTTTTATTTAGATTTAATGAAGTATACCAATTAAATAATATTTAATTGGGATTGAATTGGAATTGATTTTTGGGTTTATCATGAACTATATTTTAACGACATTCGTTCTTTAACCCGATTTACAGTGAAATGGGATTTGTAATTTATAAATCTTTTTGATAAGATTTAAAGTAAATTTTCCAAAGTAAAGTTTTCTAATTTAATAAAATAAATTGAAATTGAATGGAATTCGATTTGGTAATAATCGAAGTGAATTTTTGTGGAGGAAGACTGCTAATATATATGGAATTTAAAAGGCTTTGCCGTTATTCCATTTATATTATTAGTTGGATATGGAAGTTTATATCGATTATATATATTGATCTGTTTTCCATGAAAATTCCATTGTTAATGGAATGTGATTTTGGGTTTATCGTGAACCATGTTTTAAATGACATTGGTTCTTTAACCCAATTAAAGATAGGATTTATTTCCTGCATTTGAATAATCATTAAGTAATGATTTTTGGAAATTAAAACTGAATTAGAGTTTTAATGAATCTTTAATTAGATTGAAAAGTGAATTTGATAATTAAAATTATCAAATTAAAGAAATGATCGAGAATGGAGTACCACCAGATTTACTTTAGACGATAGTTAAATCTTTAATTAGATTTGAGCGTGAAATGGTAATTGAATTTACCGATAACACTGTGTTGTTAGATATGAAGTATTACCAGTTTTACTTCATGGGATGAATAGGTTGGGGTTGGGAAATTTAACAATTGATTACTTCGGTAAGGTTCGTTAATCCCGACTAGTTTGGATAAACCATAATTTAGTTTGAATTGATATTCAAAAGAAGATTAAAGAATAAATTTAAAGAATTTATCTTTGATAAAATTAATGGGAACCTCTCCCTAAGAATGTGAAATTTAGCAACTAACTGAAGATTAGTTAAGATGAATGGTTTCCTGGGTATTGATCAAATGTTGGTTTCGGCCTTCGGGGTTAATATTTGGGGAATTGTTCTCTTACTAATTTACGGTTAGTGACCGATGAATTGGAATGAGGTGTATGTTATGTTTGTGTAACACTTGTTTATTATATACGCGAGTTATTCAGAAAGACCGGATTTATCCCATTCTGAATAATTGATACGACGATAAGTCGAAGGTGAAGACGGTGGTTGAAGAACGGAGGTCTTCACATCGTTTGGATAATTACTGATGACCTTGATTGGGCTGTACACCCTAGAGGAGGGAATCTGTTGGTGATCGTCCAGACGTACTTGGAGATCAATGGATATGCGAGGAATAAGGTTCCTCCGGTTTCGTTCAGACCCAGAGCGAACTTGTAAACGGATTATGGGTCTGACATTGGGTATCATTCTGTTTGATTGATGGATATCGGTTGCATGGAGTGGTTTGCCTGTGTGGCATGCTAAGATGCAAATGATCAAGGCTTCTGTTGAAAAGCAGAGTCTTGTGGTTGATGATCAAAGCACGACCTTTGTGGTGTAGCTTTGTGTAGCGTTAATTCGCGAGCCTCACACCCCGGTGTGAACCAGAAACGGGAGAGGACATCAGGGAGGGCATGCGTTTCCTTCTAGCTAGAAGTGGTGTTTTGGATTTTACACGCCCGGACATTTTACTTATGTGGATGATTGCAAGGCGCCTCGGTTAGATCGGATGATCCGGGTCCGATGGAGTCATTTGGCTCATTGACGCCCCATAGGACGGGGAAACGCAGTGTTCAGGCATTTTAATCCACATCGGTGGATCGGCCCTGACGATCCAAGGGTCGATGCGTTCTGATCCTGAGACACGGGCTAGAGCGTCTCGAATTCGGTAAGGACGATCCCGTGCCTTGGTTCATAGATGGAAATCCAAATTCCAATACATGACAATTGCGGTTTTGATTGTAGAGCCTAGTATCGGCGACATGATATATGGTACCCATGCCATCTAGGATTGATACATTTATATTTGAAATTGTATTATACACTATGCACTTATAATAGTATCAAGTGATTTGTTTTAACGTACCAAGCATGTTTGGCTATTATAAGGAAAAACCCTATCCTTCGGCTTGCGTTGCATTGTGTGATGGGACCTGGGTCTTATAATAGCTTCATTTTTTCGAAAAGCATTGCGCTGTTTTGTTATATGCACTGGTATTCTTGGGAGGAAACCCGTTCCGTGTATACGGCGTGGTACCTTGATATACCTGATTTAAAGTAAAGTTTTAAATAACTGTTTTAGTTCTCACACCAGTCACATGACTGACCTGGAGTTTATTGTTTTAACCTAAACTCTGGGTGCCCCTATTTCCACACGGGCAGCTAGTAGTTTTGGTTTTACAGATTTATATTCACTGGATCCTGGTTTATAGCTGGAATGATATTCGGAAAGCTTTGTATCCGTATATCTCCTTCAGTTGTGTTTTGTATTATTTTCCGCTGCTATGTAATGTATTGTAATCTCTGATATTTTATGATGTGTAATATTGATTCTTACTCTGTATATTCTTGTATCCTGATGGAATTGTTGTAATTAACAATGAAATGTTCTTATGTTTGTGTTCCGATATGTCTTGCCCTCAAAGTAATCCGTGCTTTCCTTACCGGGAATGTTTGGGTCGTGTTAGCTTGGTATCAGAGCTTTGTTTACAAAGATCGAGAACAAGACACGTTAGAACCAAACGAAAGAATTCATCAGAGATTGGATTAGTAATATCCAATAGGAATGACTCGTTAGAGAAGGGATCAGTAGTATCCTAGAACGAGTGTGAAGAGTATATTTATGAAAATGGAAACAAATATTGTTTTTAAAATTTAAACTATTTCATACATATTTGAATATTTATTTGTATTGAAATTAGACAATCAAGTATATTAAGATTTTGCGTATACATCTGATCTGCGTGTATTTGAAGTTTTAATATACTCGGTGGATATAGAATCACACTCTAGTCGCCCGGACATGGTCTTGGTGATGAAGTATACCATCACCAGTATTTATTTCCGAGTGACGAAAGTGGAATTTCTATATATTTCCAATTGACCGGTGTGAGAACCAAAACTAGATAGGATTTACTGTTGTGATTTGGCATCAAAAATCTGATTTTTTGGGCTATGTATCAAAGTTATAAATTTGAAAAGTTAATCAACTAATTGATTGATGATTGTGTTGTGTGTTTGTTTATTTAAACCATTATGTAGATGTATGGTAAATTTAGGCCAAATTGAATCAAATGTTGAACTGAATTGAAAATTGTTTGAAGTTGCATGCATGTACATATATATATATGTGAACAGGTCATAGCAAGGAGGATAGAGATGAGGAATAAAATTGTTTGCCTGACAAATAGGTACATGTTTATTGTATTTCTTCGGTTTTGGATGATTTTATGAGCCGATTGGCTAGCCGTTTGGCTGTTTCTTTTTCTTTTTGGATTGGAGAGGCCTGTATGGCAATTTCAGAATTTTCCCGGTGCTCCCGTGCAGGGGAGGTTATGGCGAAATTTTTCAAAAAATTATGATGTTAGCCAAAGTTTTGAAAATTTGAAAAGTTCTTAGAAACTGAAAGGTTGAAGAACTTAAGACATAATGAAAATAATGAAAGTTGAGTTGATTTGTAAAACAACTTTCAGCTTCGGTCCTTTTCGGGGACGAAAAGTTTTAAGTGGGGGAGATTGTAATAACTAGGAAATCCAAGCCAATTTAAAAATTTTATTTTGGCAATTTTAATGAGTTTTGAATGTTTAAAATGAATTATTTTAAATAATAATGACAAGAAATTTATTTTGAATAGAATTAGAACGTATATATTTATTTGAATCGTCGTTAGAATATAAATATTTTATTTTAAATATAAAAGGAATTGGAAATGGCGCAGTAGTTTGAAAATTCGATTTCAAATTTCAAATGAATGTACAGGATTCAAAATAAACCGGATTTTAGCGAAACCAAAAATATTAGAATCTATTTGAAAATATCTTTCCAACGAATCCGAAAAATTGAAAATTCAGAATAGTCGTTGTGGAATTCTGGCCCTTAAAAATGGAAATTTTGCAAATGACCTCGGTTTTCGACGAAACCACTTTTGTTGGATCCGGGATATCAATTTATTGCTAGGTCCAAAATTTCGTAATTTTTCGAATCAATATGTGAGCGTGACAAAAGAAAACGTGTTTTAACAGCTTTAGTCAATTTCGATCGACCAGAAAATGGCCATTTTTCAAACGGTCTTCAAATTTGACAGAATTAGTTTTGTTAGGACCGTATCGTCAATACGAAGCTAGAAAATATTTTTTGGGAATTTTTAGAGTCAGTATGTGGCCCCGGTAAATTGAAATGTGCGTTCAAATTCAATATATAGATTTATATTTTGATTTGAATGGAAACTGATCGTAACAGCCGAATCAGCTCACGGGACATATCGCATTGTGTTCGGAATGGGGGTAATTAGCTAGAGGCGACAGTCGTTGGGTCTCGTTTCGAGTTCGAATAAAAAGTCAACTTTTTATTGAAAATTAAATTAATTAATTATATAACCCCACACCCCTCTTTCTCTCTCCCCTACCCTCAGTTCAAAAATCAAAAAAATTAAAAAGGGGAAACCTTCGAACCCCGTCGCCCCTCCTTTCTTCCCACCGCTGTGCTCCTCCGACGGCGTCGCCGACCTCCAGCGGTCCCCCCCTTGTTGCGCCCCTTCCCTCTCCTTCCCTTTCTCGATCCTCTCGCCTCTTCTCCAATTGGAGGCTCCAACGCCCCAAATCCAATCCTCCATCGCCGCCATGGCCCTCCGCCATCCACCTACGACCACGAACAACCCCACCGTCACCTGCAACGCCAACTCGACCATCAGCACCCCTCCACAGCTCCCCCTCTCTCCTCCTTTGTTTTTTTTTTAAAAAAAGAAACCCATCCAACCTTAAATCCGAACCCCGCAGCCCTTCACCGCTTGGAGCAGCACCCCTCCTTTTCAGCTTAACCCCCATGACTTTTTATTTTAGTTTTATTTATTTTGGTTAACAAAAATTTGATTTTTATACATATGGTTTTAAATAAAAGGTTTGATTTTTATTTAGATGAATAACACATAAAAGTTTGATTTTTATTTATATGACTAGCATATAAAAATGAGATTTTTATTATTATGAAGGCGAAGTAAAAATATGATTTTTATATGATAGTGAAAATAAAAATATAATTTTTGTTTATGTAGAGTTATAAAAATATAATTTTTATACATATAGTGAGGTAAAAATATAATTTTTATATATATAATGAAGTAAAAATATAATTTTTATTATATTACTAGCAAGATAAAAATATAATTTTTATCATGGAAGTAGCGGTGTAAAGGAATGATTTTTACATATGTGGTAGAGATATAAAAATACAATTTTTATATATATGAAGAAGCGATAAAAATTCGATTTTTATATATATGAAGTGGAAAATAAAAATATGATTTTTATGTACATATAGTGATAATAAAAATGTGATTTTTAATATTAACAGCGTGAAAAGGATGGCGTAGGAATTTTGGGCAAATCAAATCGATCAGAAATTCAGAATAGAATGGCGGAGTGGAACCCAAAGGTGAGAATTCCTCACTTTTATTTTAATTTCTAGTTTGAAATATATATATACGAGGATGCAGACGGTGCTTAGCAGTACCCGACACCCGTCGTCCACAGACCATGAATGACTTGTTTGTTTGATTGATGTATTGTGAAATTTTATTGTGTGATGTGGAATGAATAAATATTTTACAGTTAAAAATATAATTTTTAACGTGTATATAAAATAAATATTTATAAACAAATCGGACGATTTGTTTATGTACACCCATTCGACTGATATTGATTGGGACGATAAATTTTACACATCGCTCAACTGCACAAATAAAAATCTGTGTTTGTTGATTTGAAACCCCACACGGGTGTTGGGATGATATTTTGCGTACACTAATCCCAATTATTTAGCTGTATGTCGATCGATTGGTTGACAGACCATGTAAGCGTTAATTATTTATATTTAATGCTTATGCAGTTATGTGGTGCACTCTGGATGATGGTTGATTATATCTCGTTGCTATTATATACATGTGTTGTAGGGAATCCATATAATTAACATTATATGGTAATTGATTGGGCCTCATTCCAATTTGGAAAATAAAGAATATTATAAAAAGAAAATTCATGTGTTGAATAAAATATATATTCATGTGTTGAATAAAAGAATATTCATGTGTTGAATAAAAGAAAATTCATGTGTTGAATAAAAGAAAATTCATGTGTTGAAGAAAATATTCATTTGTTGAATAGAATAACGAAGTTGTAAAATATATAAAGCCATATTGGTTAGATATGCGCCATTTTGACGCGAACTGTTTTTATATCGATTATATTCATTTTTAAAATGAATATAGAAAAGGAAGTGATTTCAAAATATAATGTTTTGAAAATATTATCATTTATATATTAATGATATGGAATATTCAATTTTGATCTGAAATTGAATATGAAGTTGAAATCGTTTTGAAAACAAATTTAAAACGATTTATAAAATACGCTTTGAAAGGAAACCGACGTAATATATGTAATATATATTATATATATAATGGCCTGAATAGAACACGCCGCACTGCGGCAGTTCACGAATTTCGACCATTGACTTTGAAAGGACATTACGGGAGATCCGATTGTCAGATTCTCCTAAAATCAGAACCATTGGGTTCATATCGAAAAAATCTTTCTAATGAATACAAGAAATTAGAAATCTAACGGTTGGATTTGGAATTATGTCCAAATCAAATTTAGAAAAGGTCGGTGTAAGTGCAGTTCGATGGCCGTTGATGGAAATCGACTGTACGGGCATTGATAAAATTATTAAAAATATCAATAATTAGTGTAAAATCATAAGAAATGATTTGGTAAGAATTGGGATGAAAAATTCCAAATTTGAAAAGATAAAAATAGATTTTTATCGAAATGAACAAGTTTTGAACTAGAATTATAATCCCACTTATTTTTAAAATAAATAAAGTGGATTTGAAATGGTTTTGAAAATAACCAGAATTTCCAATATAAAATTGGAAATGGATTTGAATCGAAATTATCTTCGGAATATTTCAATATTGAATTTCGTGATTATACAGATATTGTTATGGAAATTTGAAAGATATATTAATATCGTTATTTCCAATACGATATTTCTTGGTTGTAGTATTTGATATTGAATATAAGCCGGTATATTTTCTATTCAGAGCCTTGTATTTAATATCAAATGGGATTTGAGTTTGTCGTGAATGGTGTCTTCATTAACACTGTTCTTAAACCCAGTTGAGAAAAATATTAAATCTTTTTATTTAGATTTAATGAAGTATACCAATTAAATAATATTTAATTGGAATTGAATTGGAATTGATTTTTGTGTTTATCGTGAACTGTGTTTTAACGACATTCGTTCTTTAACCCGATTTACAGTGAAATGGGATTTGTAATTTATAAATCATTTTGATAAGATTTAAAGGAAATTTTCCAAAGTAAAGTTTTCCAATTTAGTAAAATAAATTGGAATGGAATTCGATTTGGTAATAATCGAAGTGAATTTCTGTGGAGGAAGACTGCTAATATATATGGAATTTAAAAGGCTTTGCCGTTATTCCATTTATATTATTAGTTGGATATGGAAGTTTATATCGATTATATATATATATATATATATATATATATATATATTAATCTGTTTTCCATGAAAATTCCATTGTTAATGGAATGTGATTTTGGGTTTATCGTGAACCATGTTTTAAATGACATTGGTTCTTTAACCTAGTTAAAGATAGGATTTATTTCCTGCATTTGAATAATCATTAAGTAATGATTTTTGGAAATTAAAACTGAATTAGAGTTTTAATGAATCTTTAATTAGATTGAAAAGTGAATTTGATAATTAAAATTATCAAATTAAAGAAATGATCGAGAATGGAGTACCACCAGTTTTACTTCAGACAATAATTAAATCTTTAATTAGATTTGAACATGAAATGTTAATTGAATTTACCGATAACCCCGTGGTGTTAGATATGAAGTATTACCAGTTTTACTTCATGGGATGAATAGGTTGGGGTTGGGAAATTTAGCAATTGATTACTTCGGTATGGTTCGTTAATCCCGACTAGTTTGGATAAACCATAATTTAGTTTGAATTGATATTCAAAAGAAGATTAAAGAATAAATTTAAAGAATTTATCTTTGATAAAATTAATGGGAACCTCTACCTAAGAATGTGAAATTTAGCAACTAACTGAAGATTAGTTAAGATGAATGGTTTCCTGGGTATTGATCTGATGTTGGTTTCGGCCTTCGGGGTTAATATTTGGGGAATTGTTCTCTTACTAATTTATGGTTAGTGACCGATGAATTGGAATGAGGCGTATGTTGTGTTTGTGTAACACTTGTTTATTATATACGCGAGTTATTCGGAAAGACAGGATTTATCCCATTCTGAATAACTGATACGACGATAAGTTGAAGGTGAAGACGGTGGTTGGAGACCGGAGGTCTTCACATCGTTTGGATAATTACTGATGATCTTGATTGGGCTGTACACCCAAGAGGAGGGAATCAGTTGGTGATCGTCCAGATGTACTTGGAGATCAATGGATATGCGAGGAATAAGGTTCCTCCGGTTTCGTTCAGACCCGGAGCGAACTTGTAAATGGATAATGGGTCTGACATTGGGTATCATTCTGTGAGATTGATGGATATCGGTTGCATGGAGTGGTTTGTCTGTGTGGCATGCTAAGATGAAAATGATCAAGGCTTCTGTTGAAAAGCAGAGTCTTGTGGTTGATGATCAAAGCATGGCTTTATGGCGTAGCTTTGTGTAGCCTTAATTCGCAAGCCTCACACCCCGGTGTGAACCAGAAACGGGAGAGGACATCAGGGAGGGCATGCGTTTCCTTCTAGCTAGGAGTGGTGTTTTGGGTTTTACACGCCCGAACATTTTACTTATGTGGATAATGGATTGCGAGGCGCCTCAGTTAGATCGGACGATCCGGGTCCTATGGAGTCATTTGGCTCACTGACGCCCCATAGGGCGGGGAAACGCAGTGTTCAGGCATTTTAATCCACATCGGTGGACCGACCCTGACGATCCAAGGGTCGATGCATTTTGATTCTGATACACGGGCTGGAGCGTCTCGAATTCGGTAAGGACGATCCCTTACCTTGGTTCACAGATGGAAATCCAACTTCCAATACATGACAATTGCGATTTTGATTGTAGAGCCTAGTATCGGCGACATGATATATGGTACCCATGCCGTCTAGGATTGATACATTTATATTTGAAGTTATTTTATACATTATGCACTTATAATAGTATCAAATGATTTGTTTTAACGTACCAAGCATGTTTGGCTATTATAAGGGAAAACCCTATCCTCCGGCTTGCGTTGCATTGTGTGATGGGACCTGGGTCTTATAATAGCTTCATTTTTCCAAAAAGCATTGCGTTGTTTTGTTATATGGACTGGTATTCTTGGGAGGAAACCCATTCCGTGTTATACGGCGTGGTACCTTGATATACCTGATTTAAAGTAAAGTTTTAAATAACTGTTTTGGTTCTCACACCAGTCACATGACTAACCTGGAGTTTATTGTTTTAACCTAAACTCTAGGTGCCCTATTTCCACACGGGCAGCTAGTAGTTTTGGTTTTGCAGATTTATATTCACAGGATCCTGGTTTACAGCTGGAATGATATTCGGAAAGCTTTGTATCCATATATCTCCTTCAGTTGTGTTTTGTATTATTTTCCGCTGCTATGTAATGTATTGTAATCTCTGATATTTTATGATGTGTAATATTGATTTTTACTCTGTATATTCTTGTATCCTGATGGAATTGTTGTAATTTACGATGAAATGTTCTTCTATTTGTGTTCCGATGTGTCTTGTCCTCAAAGTAATCCGTGCTTTCCTTATCGGGGAAGTTTGGGTCGTGTCAGCAACTCTCATCATATGTCGAACGATGTTTATTACGCTATGTTCCACACAGAACTACCATCGCTATGCTACATAAGCGTACGGGCTGCAATATCCAAAGTCCTCGAACAAGCTCGGTCTCAAATTGAAGTAACGCCTAACGTCTATGATACACCACACGGTACAGTGTGCATGTACCTAGACACTTACACGCATGTTATGTTTACTGTACACCGAGTCCCGTAATATGGTTGTATCTGAATGCACGAAACTCAGTCAGAGCTTTTCCATATCTGTATAGGTCTGCTAAAAAGGCCTAAAGTATAGATATCTAAACTATGGTCTGCATTTTCACGGTGGCTATGGTTCCACCTCGACTCCTCCCTCAACTAATGAAAGACTACACCAAGAGCTAAGTGATGTGCCACTAGCAAACAATCAACAACCAAATTGGCGTATCCGGCAACCAAAGTCTCGATAGTGAAAGATCGATGTTATGTAGGTTTAACTCTAGTCTTTCCACATCACACTGATTGTCGATGACAGGTACCAGACGATTACTATCATTTATTTGGTCATGACCAGCCTATCGGTAGGCAAATTGTCGAATCACCCCAATGCCATACCGCCACAACCTTCTTACTGCCAAACTTCCATTGCAGTCAAGGTATACTCACCGGGTGGTAACGCGCAGGCCCAACCTCTACGAGTACAACCTAAGCATGCACCACAATAGAGGACCACCACGGAGTACACTACCATGTCCCTAGGAAGTTGTGTGCTTCTTTCCAGTCCTGTAGAGCCAGCAAGCAGAAGAATCAGATGGACAGGCTCCTCTCGTGCCTCCAGACACCTCGATGATCTACCCCATTGGGTTATTCACCTTCAAACGTGCGGACTGGTCCAAGCGCATCACACCATTTTGTTATTAGACCCTATGTCTAATCATTTAACCACACACTTGTTTTATCCTATCATTTTACCAATTAACTTGATTATTCACTTATTAACTTTATTCAAGTTACCGAGTTTTCTCTTAGCCCCTTATATCTCGAAGAAAAGGACGCCTCTTGCTTATTAATTCAGTGATATAACTTAACCCATTTAAGTTCATTAATAAGCCCATGACATGTTATTCCCGACATTGTAACTAATGAAAGTAATCTACAATCCCTACATTATTACCATGTAATTCATTGTCCAATTTCATGTTTACAAGTTGCAATAACATGTTCCTGCTTAATGTATAATTAAGTATACCTTGTTTCAATCCTCGTGTTTTCTGTTAACATGTTACTTAATGTATATAATTAAGTGCCATTTGTTTATTTCAGTAAGTCTTACCTCATTTTTCCTTGTTTAATCATGAATCTTGCACTGTCATCACAACCTATCATTGTTGTTTACTTATTAACTTAGTTCTCATAAGTAAGGTTTATCAATAAGTTCCCTCTTTATTTATTATAACTCATGTTATAATTCCACTTGTCCCTAGGACAAGCATACCTATTATATTGCATCCTCATTAATATAATTAATTATAATAGGTTATATTCTGCATTCATCACATTTTCCTTGGTTCTTTAGCAGTAACCAAACTTTTACTGTTGTAACATCCATTTATTATAATTAATGTCATTTATTTATTTTTCGTTGTATACATAATTCATATATGTATGTTTATGCACTAGACCTCTTACATTAAGGTGACCACTTGTGGATGTTGGATTTGCCGGGAGGTTCCGGGAAGACTTCTACCACAAGTTGAACTTAACCTCGTGTCTTAGTGCAGTTATTTACAATTTCCCATTTACTGTAAATTTTACATGTAATGGCTTATCTATTCTTTAATTACTGTCATGTACATTTCCTTTATTTTAGGAAAACCTTTCATGCACCTCATTAGTTTGATTTATAGAAAGATATAATGATTTATTTCCATAACGCATACCAACTTAGATCCGTAGTTGCAAGCCATTTTCTTTATGTTAAGCCTGGATATATATATATATATATATATATATATATGCAATTTATTCGATTAATATGAAATACGGTAAAAGAATACCTATTTCACACCAATCTCCTTTTCCTTTTCTTGCAACTACGTCCTCAGTAATTTGTCGTTATAGAAATATATCATTTTCCCCAAATCCAACTAACTCGGTCCACTACCAATTTATCCCTTTTTATTTCTGAGTTAGATATTGAATTCCTATTCCATATAATGTTCGAAGTAACTAAAAAAATTCTTTGCCAATTAGGCAAATCAATTCTTAAGAATATACTCATGATTAATTTAAGTTCCACAATTTAAATGTTGATTGTAATTCCCAAATTCTACAAAATATCTGATGGAAATAGGTTTTATAAACAAGTAACAATTTCAACATATTCTAAATAGGTTTAATAGCCAATTTCCTGAATTATCAATTGTTTAGCATATTAAATATAATAGGGAATGTAAACGATAGATATACCGTTATTTAAAAAGGTATAATTTAACACACTCACCTAACAAGTTTCCAATCCACGAAACTAATCCAGATTTATTGTTCTGTGGCCTCCCTGACTGAATCTAATATTAAACAACCATGAATTTACAAATATGGTACTAAAAGAAGATGGAAAAAGGAAGAGAAACCTAAATAAATCTGATTTAAGAACTTACCTCACGTTGATCAGAATTCTAGACACCTATGCTGTAGATTTATGTCTCTTATCTTCAAATCTTGAATCATAATTTCCTAAAAATGATATTTTATTTTTCTTAAAAGTTTTGAAGGAAGAAGAGAATGGTAGAGCCTAGGCAGCACCTCTAAAAATATGAGTTTAAAGCTAAGCTCTGGTAGTCTATTTATAGGTGTATAAGAAAGTCTGGACCATCGTATTTAATCCATTAAAATCCGAACCGCACATATAAAAATTCCACGTCAAATAAAATAGATCTTAACGTTTTAATGTTGATTAATGACATTCAATCTCTTACTTAATATACACTATGAATTATAATATTCCAGGTATAACTTATCTTTAAGTTTGAATTTTGAATTTATGCGTGTATATACGCATACAATCTTTCCATTCCTTGTTCGTTAATTAATGCAATTAATGATGCTTTGTTTTATTCCTTTTTATGCACTCTTATTTCAAATGCAGCTGATTTCTTGCCCATTATTCATTTACCATGCGTTAACTTCTATCTGCTCTTATCTTGCACCTTTTTATTTCAACATTAGAATTTGTGCATATATATACACACACACACACACACACACACAACCTTTGTTTTGTTTTCAAAATTCAAACGGCATTATGCCATCATTATATTCTTACCTATTTTCATTGATTGTAGGTTTACTTTGGATTTCCCTTTCATATGTATATATTTTTTTCTCACACATACATATATATACATTTGCATGTATACAAATATTTTGTACTTACTATTATGTATAATTTTCCTTATATATGCATTTATACATATTTTCCTCTTAGAATATGTATTATTTTAGCCATCACACTAAAATAAAAATATGGCACCAGCAGGACTCGAACTTGCGCTGCTCACTTGGAAGACACATGCTCCTACCAACTGGGCTACATATGCTTTTGTTAACAAGACTAAAAACAATAGTGGTCGTTGTTCTTTTTAGTTTTTTTTCTTATACCTTCTTTTCACGTTTGTTGTAATATTTCATTTAAAGATATCTTTTTCATCTTAAATCAGTTTCCTGCAAATGATAGGTCTAACTTCGTCAGAAAATCACCATGGACGGAATGATGCTGACTCCGTGACCAAATTATGAAAGCTTTTCAAAATTTCTTTTTATTTAGTTAAAAATGAGGGGTGTTATAGACCACTTTCTAGTGTTGTTTGAGTGACATGGATGGTTAAATGATGACTTAAATGGTACAGAAAGTCGATTCGTTACACCTATTGAGGAAAGTATTCATTCAGAGAAGCGTATTCGAATAAGGTGAACCTGTTGTATTCGCATCTAAGACGGATGACTGATTGAGACTATGTGTGGATTATCGTGAGTTAAATAAAGCGAATAAGAAGAACAAATATCCATTACTGAGGATTGACGACTTATTCGATTAGCTGCATGAGACGAAGGTGTTTTCCTTGATGGATTTAGCTATGGGATTTCATCAATTGACAGTGGTAGGTGATAGTGTTCCGAGAACTGCTTTTGGGACACCATCGAGTATCAGTGGTTAGTTATGACATTTGGATTGACTATGTGTCAACATATTTTGTGGGTCTTATGGATACGATATTCAGAGATCAACTGAACAAGTCTGTACTTGTGTTCATGGATGATATTCTTATCTACTCTAGGCTTGAGAGGAACACAAGTCTCACTTGAGGATTGTGCTTGATGTGTTGAGAAGACACAATATAAAGATTTTTTTAAATGTCACTTTTTGAAGCAAGAAGTGAGATTCCTGGGTCATATACTGTCCAGACAGAAGATAAAAGTGGATCCTATAAAGGTAGCAACGATTCAAGATTGGAATCGACCTAAAAACACTACATGTATTTAGAGTTTCCTTAGTTTAATTGGATATTATAGATGATTTATCAAGGATTTCTCCAAGATGGTTACACCATTGATTAAATTGATGATGAAGAATCAGGTTTTTGATTAGGATGCCCGGTTCAAGCATGCTTTTGTGGTTCTAAAAGAGAGATTGACAAGTGCATGAGTGTTGGTTATTCCTAGTGGAAATGAAGAGATGACTGCGAACATTGATGCTCGTGGTACATATTTTAGTGTTGTATTGATGCAAAGAGGAAGAGTTGTCACTTACGTTAGTCGACAATTAAAGCAACATGAACAGAATTACCCTACTCATGATTTGATGTTGGTGGCGATTGTCTTTGCTTTGAAGATATAGAGGCACTACTTGTTCGGAGAAAGATTCAAGTTGTTCACAAATCATAAGTCGTTGAAGTACATGCTCTCTCAAAAGGATCTTAACGTTGGCTTCAACAGCAGATATGGTTAGAGTTTCTGGCCTCGTATGACTTCAGTATTTCCTACATTCCATGAAAGGATAACGCAATAGCAGGCGCATGTAGCAGGATTCATGCTGGGCTTAGAGATATGTTTCTGGAGTGCAAGCTATTAGACACTACACTATATCAGCCAATTTGGCACACACGGATGCGGGTGTAAAATTCGGCTAATAGCCGTATCAAATTTGATAATGCTCAGGTCCGTATCAAACAACAATTTGCGATCTGCACCACCACAAGTACCCCAAATCAGACCGTCCATCGTGAATGCTATGGATCGGTTATTATGATTCGATTGTTGGCCATTTCAAATTCGTGCTTTTTTGTGTAAAACTTTTGCCCGAAAAAGCACACCCATCCCTCCAATTTTTTATCCCTTTCAGGTTATCTCCCACCCTTTTTTTATTTCCCTCGTCTAATATTGTATCTCGTGGCCTTTTTCCATTTCTGAAAATTGCTCCCAAAAAATTACAGAAATCCGATAGTTGTCTGCTCATATCTGCTTCTTTGTCATTGCCTGCAAATCGTGCGTCTCTATTGCTGGTAAAATTTTGGTTTGATTCAGTTTCTTGTAATCAATATTTTTGCGCTATTGTTTCAATTCATGCTCAACATGTTGTAGGCCAGAGAGCTATTTATTGGTTTTTACCCAAGGGCGGTTACAAAGCGAGGTTGAACGTTGAAGAAAGTTAGGTTTTTTCAAGTTGGTCATAGTACACCATGGTTAGTGCACACGCTATTTGATCTATTTCCTTGTATTATATTAGCTAGTCATGATATTGAATATGTAAAAAATGAACCTTGAATTTTCTTTGTTAAATTGCTGTTGGAAATGTTTTGTTTCCCAACAACTGCCATACCCATTCCAGTAAATAAAACTAGTTTTAGGTTAACCAGTAAAAAAACCAACTTGCCAATGAAAACAACCAGTGATTGATGCAATTTGTAAGTTGTAACAATTTTTGAATTTATAGGCTGGCAACATGCCATTCGGTATAGACAAAAAGTGGATAAATGAATCTAATCAAAGATCTCCATATTATATTGATGGGGTGAAAAAGTTTATTTGTTTTGTTGAAGAAAACGGTGGTAAGAAAGGGGTGTATTTATGCCCTTGCAATCGGTGCCAAAATATGAAGACGTTCAAATTAGATGAAATTCATTTTCATTTGCTTAGATGGGGTTTTATCCAATCATATAGTGTGTGGTATTTTCATGGGGAAAAAAGGGTGGTGATGGGAAAACAGCAACCAATTAGTAATTCCACAAGTACTGACGAGGCTGAACATATTGTGATGGAAGATCTAGTCAATGATGCAAATAGATTTCATGATTTTCAACCTGAAAATTCGTTGTTTGATCATGCTAATGTTGGAGAGCAGTGTACGGATGATGGCAATTGGCAGGCCAATGAAAGTAAGAAGTATACACCACTTTATGTAAGCGCAAAAGAGCCACTGTATCCTTCATGTCCAAAAGGTGTGACTGCACTACTCGAACTAATGAAGGAGTTACTCCCCAAGGTAACACGCTGCCGACAAAATACCCCGACGTGAAGAAGGTCATTAAGAAAGTTGGGATGAATTACACAACTTATGACACATGCATCAATGATTGCATGTTGTACTGGAAAGATGATGCGAATAGAATTTCTTGTACAAATTGCAAAGAACCAAGATATAGGACATCTTTTAACGACGAGAGAAAAGGAACCAAAGTAGCACGAAAGACATTAAGACATTTTCCATTAATTTCTAGATTGAAGAGAATGTATACTGTACCATGGATAGCAGATGCAATGACCTGGCATGGTCGTGCCAAGTCTGATCCAGACGCAATGCGTCATCCATGTGACACTTCTCAATGGAAAGCCGTGGATTCCTTTGATAAAACATTCGCAGTCGAGCCACAAAATGTCACACTTGGAATAGCAACAGATGGTTTCTGTCCGAATGCTTCTCTTACTAACCCTTACAGTTGTTGGCCGGTAATTGTAGTACCGTATAATCTTCCTCCGTCTATGTGCATGAAACGGGAGTTTTCAATGTTAACACTATTGAATTCTGGGCCAAAACAACCGGGGAATGATAGTGATGTTTATTTAGAGCCGTTGGTAGACGAGTTAAAGCAGTTATGGGAAGGAGTTGTTACATATGATTCATCAAGTAAATCCGAGTTTACAATGAGAGATAGGGTGTTGTGGGTGATCCATGGTCACCCTGCTCTTGGGACTTTATCGGGATGTACAACTCATGGTTACTTTGCATGTCCCGTTTGTGGGGAAAACACTTGTTCTTATCATCTTCCTGAAAGTAAGAAGATGTGTTTTATGGGACATCGAATGTATCTTCCTAACCGACATAGGTTTCGATACGACAAGACAAATTTCAACAATGAACAAGAACTTAGTCGTCCTAAAAGGCCATTGAATGGTTTTGAAGTTGAAAAGAGAGTAGTGAATGTCAAAATGAAAATCTGTAAACACAAAGAAGAAGTTGGTCGAAAAAGGAAAAAGTCTGTCATTGAAGAAGGTGACAATGTTTTTGCTTGGTATAAGAGGTCTATCTTTTTTGATTTACCATATTGGAAAGCAAATATGATTTGACATAATATTGAGGCATACGGAGAAGAATGTCGCATAGCATCTCATCAGCGCCATTATGGGCCATAAAGAGAAGTCAAAAGATGGCATCAATGCATGCAAGGATATGAAAACCATGGGTATAAAACAAAAGTTGTGGGTGAGGGTAGATCCCGAAACCAAAAAAACAATCATACCAAAGGCAAATTTCACTTGAGAAAAGAAGAAAAGATAAGATTTTGCACCATATTGAAAATTTTGAAAGTACCTAACAAATTCTCCTCTAACTTCCGCAACAACGTGTGCATCAATCCTCTCGAACTAAGAAATATGAAGTCACATGATTACCATGTCATAATGCAACATCTGCTTCCGGTATTGCTTCAATATACTTATACACAACATAAGGATCTACGAAATGATATCCATCGTATTAGTCTATTCTTTAACATTTTGTGCTCGAAGGTTATCAATAAGGAACACCTTATAAAAGAAAAGGCTATGTTGGTGGAAGCAATGTGTGTTTTTGAAAAACATTTTTCACCTGCATTTTTTGATATTAGTATCCATGTTATGGTTCATTTAGCCGATCAAGCATTGGTTGGTGGCCCCGTCAAATATAGATGGATGTACCCTTTTGAACAGTAAATTACTAATTTCAGTTATGTACATTATTATTCAGTATAAATGGCTATCGTGTGCAAGTTATAATTGATCACAATCATAGGTTGATGTAAACATATAAAGGGTATGTGCGCAACAAAAGATACATTGAAGGGTGTATTGCAGAAGGATATATCATACAAGAAGCTAGCCTTTTTTGCATGGAATATATCCCAAACGGAGGTTATGGCAACCATAAACATACCCGCGAAACATTTTTAGACGAGGATGATGAGTTTGCTGGTGAGATACCTTTGGATAATGATAAAGATATAAGTTTAACCCAAGTGCAATTCGAACAAGTGCGTAGATGGGTCCTAAGTAAGTATGATGGATTGGATCCATGGAAGAAGTAAGTTCATGATGTAGGTTTCGAATTTCCATTTTTAATTCAATTTATATATTCATTTCAATATGTGTTATCTACGTATAGAAGGTACAACTCCTATGTGAAAAGCACTAAATTTCAACCACGAGGCAGAGGTACAACTGTCGAAGTCGTTAAACCTTTTACTATATGGTTACGTAATGAGGTATTACATCATCCACAGTATTTCACGTTTTTATAAGATTGAAATACACCATCGTGAACATGCTTGATTTTTCTTCTTGTATTTTATGTAGTTGTTGAATTGCAGCGATGTAGACCCAACTCTTTTGCGGCTAATACACGGGCCGAATTTCACGGCGCTTAGTTATACGAAGTACTAAGTGAATGGGTTTTTATTTTCCACGAAAATGTACGAAGACCATATGGTAACACAAGATAGCGGTGTATGCATGAGAGCAATTACAAAATTTAGAGCGAGTGGCAAAGAAAAAAATTATAAGGAAGCAGAAACAACGTATTACGGAGTCATTCATCAGATACTTAAGTTGGATTACATTGATTTCAAACAAACAGTTTTTTATGGCGATTGGGAGTCGAGGATAAGATCAATGGTTGCAAAATAGATCCCGCTTCAAACCTGATCATGGTTAATTTAGGAAAATTAAAGAACGGGGACAACGTGAATGATGAGCCATTTATTCTTGCATCAGAAGTGAGCCAAGTGTTCTGCTCAAAAGATTTAGAAAATGACAGTTGGTCTGTGGTTTTGCATACACCAAAACGGTTGACTGCAAATGTAGATGACATTGAGTCTCCTACCGTCTATCAATCAGCTTTTGAAGACAATGAAAAACTAGAAGATCTAACCAAACTCATGTGTTAACCTATGAATTGTTGAATGTTTTTTTTACCAGGGAATCATATGTATTTGGAATGTCATGTTTTACACTTTCTGATCGCAATCCATTATGCTTTTATTATTTCTTTTAACTATTTCATATTCATGGTGTATGCATGAATGAAATTGTAATAGAGAACACGATCAGTAACAAATGTGAATAATATTCTTATTCATGGTGTTTTTCATGATTCTTAATGTTGCTTCTATTTCATAGGAAAATACGTCGCAAAATCCAACATCATCACATGCATCGTGTTCGAAAGATCAACAACTTAAACAAAACCTACTCGGTATTCCAGTCTCAGAAAACGCTCCAAAAATCGCTACTATGCTTGGTAAACTAGTACGATCTTATGTGCCGATCTCTTACACAGGTTGGGATAAAGTACCCAAAACATATAAGGACGACGTTTGGAACCAGTTGGTGGTAAATTTGTGAAAAATTGCATGTAAATGTTACAGCTTATTTTTACAGTCTCTGACTCTTAATTTTTGCAGAAAATGTATACGCTTGAGCCGCTTTCAAAGGAAATGTTTCAAAAAGAATGGCCGAGTCTTTTAGGAGACACAAGAAAAACTTGATAGCAACTTATTATGACATTTTCGACAATGACGAAGAACGGATGAAACATTGTCCACCTTCAATTGCTCAAGATGATTGGAACGAGTTAATAAAGAATGAAGCAACGCTTGAAGCAAGCGGAAGAAGGATGGCAGGCAAAAAAATAGATCCAGTCTAAGTTATGCCCACCTTGCAGGATGTAAAAGTCACGCTATAGTAGAACACGAATTGGTAAATTACTTGATCATTTTCTTTCAACAGTAGTAAAAAAACACAATTAAGGGAGAGAATATACATGAACTGGAATATATTGCAGATCATTGCAAGTCCATCTGCAAATATCAACCATCGTCAAGTATGGGAAAAGACACACAGGAAAAAAGATGGTAGCATATCAGATGCCACGTCTGCGTACTTCGTAAGTTTTTACTTGTATTATGGTTATTATAGTTAACATCGAGCAGTCTATTGTTTGGACTTTCATTTCAGGCTTTCAGGCTTTCCATAATTGTGATTAATTAGTTTCTCATGACATTTTCTTCATTACGTGTTTTTATTGTTATGGTGTTATGTCTGGATTGAATTTATTCAGTTAGGAGTAACATACTATAGTTACAAGCTGCTACAAGTAAATGTTGGTGTAAACACATTTAATTTTTATCCCAGGATCAAATTGCCAAATTGAAGGAAAAGATCACCGATAGTGATGAAGAAAAATTGCCTATTGATGAAGATATCTTATCACAAGTGTTGGGTAAGGATACAAGGGGTAGAAGCTGCGCTGTTGGGAGCATCATACCAAAGATGCATGTTAAGGCTTGTGCCATTGCACAGAAACGATTCAAACATGTTCGTGAAGACAATGATGAGTCGAAAATGAGGGTTGGAAGCTTGGAGGGTATGATGACTGATATGAAGGGTACATTGGGAAATTTGTCTGGAAAAATGGAGGTTCTGATCAACATGGTAGGAACTTTGACTGATCAAGGAACTCAGGCACCGTTAACTACGTCGGATGGAGGACGCATCAGTACACACATCAGTGCATCAAAGGGTGTTCCTTCTCCGATCCAGGATACGACCAATGCGGTGAACAATCAACGATGTGAAATTCTCAACTCTGATCTAGACATAATAGCAACATGTATGTTTTATTAATAAAATCAAAGGGTGTTGCATATTTTATTGCACTCTGATCTAAATCGAGTGCTTAAAGTCTAATGGATACGTACTTCAATTTTCCTGTTTTAATAAAATTAAGCATATTTTATTAATACCATCCTTTGAAATTCTCGACTTTATTGCAACAGGTACTGTCTGTCGAGATCCTACGTCATCCAGATGCCATGGGATTCCTGTACCACCTACACATGAAAAAGTAGTTTTAGACAGTATACTGCTACCAGATGAGAAAACCCCCAAACTGAATCGTCAATTTGCAGAGTCCTTTGATGAAGTCGAAGTGGGTAGGTTTGTGTGTTATGTGAAGTCCCTGATTCACTATCTTTAGACGTTGGACCAGGTATATATAATTTTACACTTAACTCTTGGTTTACTTATGAAATAAGAATTCCATGACACTTGTGTTTGCATTAGTTTCATGAACTCTCTTCGGTGGCATACACATGAGACATGATATGCACACACGAATATTATTTATAATGTTTTTACAAATTGATTGATTCACTGATAATTCATGTGTGTACATCTAGCTTATGCTTATCAACGCAAGCTTTGAAACATATAAATTTTGTACATTCAATATCAGCATCTTCTCATCATTGCTTTAATTTACAGTAACGTGGACCACAGCACGATCAGCATGCTCAATCTTCCCGGTCCGATCTTGCAATTTTATCACATTTTTTTCTTTGATTAAATTTGCTACTTTCAATAATAAGCTCAGTTATATCAGACTTTGTAATTAGTTGAAACATCTGTGACAGTTTCCGTTTAATAATTGTACAACGCTCTATAAATTGTGTTATGAAAATTCTATGCTTTTTGTATAATTTGTGCTATATATGCTTTATATAAATTGTGATATGGTCTGTATTATGGAAAATATGTGTTGTAGTTTCTGTTTATATATATATAATATGTATATGTATACGTATATATATATATATATATATTTATATATATATACGTATATATAATAAGATACAGTTTAAGACCATGTCTACCCGACATCATAGATACGGTCTAAAACCGTTTCTAAAATATATTAAAGCGGCATCCACCGGAAATTATCTACGGTTTACATTCGTATCTAGGTGCCCTTTAGATACGGCAGCGAGCCGTTTCTATTTTACCTTCTGATACGGCTACGTGGCCGTGTCAAATTTTAAGTTAGACACGGCCTATAGCCGTATCTAATAATTAGACACGCCACTTTTTTATACGGCCTTTTACCGTGCCCAAGAGCTTTAGATACGGCTAAAAACACCGCCTAATCAACAGATATGGTGTAGTGAGAGTATTTGGCTAGATTTGATTTCAAACCTTGCTATGAGTTGGAGCCTAAATTGTTGGCGAGTTTATCTATAATACCTACTCTAATCAAAAGGATTCGAGCCAGCCAAAAGCGAGATGCTAAAGTTAGCAGATATTTTTGGTAAGACTGATACGAGAATTTACTCAAAGGACTTGAAGTGATATGAGATCGATCAAGATGGTTGGCTTTACAAGGATGGAAGATTGTATGTTCAAGATATCAATGATCTTCGAGAAGAAGTTTTGAGAGAGTGTCATCATTCTAGATTGACTATCCATCCTATTGGTAACAAGATATATCGAGACATGAAAAGGACTTGCTACTGGGAAGGTATGAAGAGTGATGTAGGCAAGTTCATCTCGAAGTGCATAAACTATCGGCTAGTGAAAGTTGTGCAGAAGAAGCTGAATGGGTTGCTTTAACCATTAGAAGTCTAGAATAAAAATGAGAACATGTATCTATGGACTCTATTGATGGGATTCTCCATAGTAGGAAAGGTAATGAAGGTATTTAGGTTATAGTGATTGCATGACCAAGATCACGAGATCATACATGTCAAGTCTAATAGGACAACATCGAAGTTGATCGAATTATATATGAAATGGATTATTCGATTCCAAGGTATGCCAAAAGGAATAGTTAGTGACATATATCCTTTGTTTACTAGCGGATTCTAGATAATTTTACAAGAGATGTTAGGCACCGAGCCACATTTGAGTATAACTTAGCATCCTCAGTCAAATGGACAGACTGAAAGGGTGAATCAAGTTTTGGAAGGTCTGATTAAAGCTTGTATTCTAGATTTTGGAGGATCATAGGGATGACCACCTCCATTTATTAGAGTTTGCTTATAACAACAACTATTAAGTGAATATCAACATGGCACCTTATGAGGCATTGTATGGAAGACCCTGTAATGCAAATTTGTTTTGGTTGGGAGCAGGGGAGAAGGCGATACTTGGACCTGAGATAATTCAAGAGAATTCAGCAAATTAAAGTAGCTCAAGATCATTATAAGAGCTATGCGTATAAGAGAAGATGAGGTGGAATCTCGGTGGGTGACATGGTTCATTAAGGTTTCTCCTCTTAGGAATGCAGTTCGGTTTGGAAAGAAAGTAAGTTGTCTCCGAGGTTTGTTGGACCATTTCCGATCATTAAGAGGATTGGGAACTAAGCATGAAGAGTGAATCTACCTTTGAAGATGGAGCTTTTCCACAATGTGTTTCATGTATCTTGTTTATGGAAGTTCGTCCACGACTCGTGTATTGTAGTGGCACCGAATCAGCTTGAATACTTGGAGGTTGAGCAAGATATTTCAAGACCTCATAAGCCACTTCAGATCATGGGAAATGATACGAAGAAGCATAGGAGGAGGGTAGTTAAGCTATTTGAGATATAGTGGAGCGATGAAGATGCAAATTTTATATGAGAGACAAAGAAGAGTATGATGGAGGCATATCTAGAATCCTTCAGATGATATGTCCCCTTTTTTTCATTTACTTGCATCATCGTATCTTATACTATTAGATTCTACATGCTAGGTTAGGATAATTCTTGCATGAATTGTTGGATTCTAGATTGCATGCTAGATTGATTTCTCATGGTTGGTAGGCATGCGGGATTCCATGTATGCTTGTGTTTGTTTTAGGATTTCGAGGACAAAATTCCTAAATGGAGAGAATGTAACGACCCATATTTTACGTATCGGAGGATCGTAAAATAATTCTATTTTATTCACAAGAGGTCGTATCATTCCCATATTTTGACATATGGTTAGTTGGATTGTTTCATACACCCATTTTTTTTGCCAGATCATTTTACCCATGAGTATCTTGTTTGGTCATATATGCTGAATAGTGCAGAATTAGACGCTCAAACCTATACCATTAGAAAGATTTGATAATTGTTCATTCAGTAGAGTAGTTAAATTAATGATTTGGTTAAGGAGTTAGGAAGATACAACCGTTTTAATTTTCAAGACTATTGGGTAGATTTAATTGGGCTGATTAGATTAGCCCATTTGAGTTATTGACCTATAGCATAAATAGGGACTGAAAAGATTTGGTTAATCTCTTCTCTTCATTTTCCTAGAAGCCATAAGAACTAAAATTCTCTAGTTCTTCCCCCCAAATCCTCAAACCAAATTCTAAATCACTTCCAATCTCCTCCAAACTGCTAGAAGAGATTAGATCTTCCTTGATCTACACATTTTGCATCATTTATAGGTCGTCTATATTCATTTCCTTGCTACCCAAATATTTTAAACTAGATCTTCATTAGATTCATTGATTTGGTGAGTGATTTTGACCTCTCACTATGTTATGTTACATTATATGCTTAGATAGGTGTTTTTATCACATTTACATGCTAGATCATACTAAACCATGATAGTTTATGTTCATTTCAGTTTTGAAACCTTAAGGATGATATAACTATTGAAAAATGGATTAAAACGATAGGTTTAAATACATTTACGTGTAGATATATGCTAAACCTATGCATATGGATGGATTTTCATGTTTTACATGAATATGGATGTTTGAATGTGAATTCTATGTGTTAGATGCTAGTCCACACCATCATTATGTTGCATAAAACCCTATATGCAAGTTTACACATGAATTTGGGTTATGATCATATCATGTAAATTGTGACATTTAACAAGTTGACACCTTTAGATCCTTAACATGTGTAGTTTTATGCAAGTTTCACCCCTATTATGATTAGATTTATTTAATTTGTCTATATGTTGTGATAATTTATTTTTGTGTTATGAGTTAGACTATTTGAGTCTAACGTATATTCTGCGTTGAATAAGCGAACGTATAAACGTGGGGTAGGGGTAATATTAAGGATTTAATATTAAGAAGTTGGGGTGCAATTGATATGATTTCGCATGCCATAAGTGGATGGCCATAATTGAGTCAATTATGGACATCATTAAAATTGGAAGTAATTAATGATTTGAATAGGGATATATTCAAAACTGGGGTAAAAGATTATAAGTGATAATTAATGCTTAGGACACGAGGTTGGACTCGTTTGTGACGTAAACATGCCCGGACCCGCCCGGCAAATCCAGTGGTCACAAATGTCAGCCCAATGTGAGAGGTCCTAGGCCTAAACTAAAGCATAACAGTTGTAAAGACACGAGGTTAGACTCTTTTATGGTGTAAGACTGCCCGGACCCGCCCGGCAAATCCAGCTGCCATAAATGCCAGTCTAATGTGAGAGGTCTTTATGAGGTTATGGCCTGAATGAATTAAGAAATACTTAACCAGATAAACATGTAAGGTGGGACATGGGGGTTAAGTAGGTACCTTGGGTGGCATGAGGAATCTAGTGAGTGCCCTTAGTGGCATGTGAAATACGATTAGTAAGACTTAACCAAACACACATGTAAATGAACATGACTAAGAGGGTTAAGTGGGATGTACTAGTGGACAAGCTTAGGTGGGTAGCTTGTGGGGGCCCATTTCAACCAGTATCCCAAACGTATCTTTGTGGGCTCGACCCAAGTCGACGACGGGACACACATACTGGGTTTGACTATAAGAAGCCAAAACGGGGTAGCGGTGGTAACGCAAGTCCAACGGGTTTCATATGCGTGTGTGGACCCGGGCTGTTAGGTAAGACGTGTTGCATGGTGTAGGTATAAGTCGTGCATTTTGTAGTTGTATCGGGTTGCCACTTTAGGGGAGTGATACACCCCACTGTGGGGCCAGCACGGGTATCTACGAGTAGGGAGCCGATCGAAAGTGGGTACTGGGGTACACCTAGCGGAGATAGGGGCAGACGGCACCTATGTAGTCAGCTAGGGGTACGCAAGGCTATTTATATAGCTTCTGTGTGAAGCAAGTGGGATCAACCTTTAGGGTGACTGGTGCAATGCAGTGTAGTAATTATTTGTTAGTAATTAGGTGTGCCTTTAATGTTATCTTTATCTGCTCTTCCATACCCAATAGTTCATAGACATTTCCTTGTTTTCCAACTTATGCCTTAGTCTAGTTATTTTGATAATAGTATTGTTAGAATTATCATACTCGCCAGACTTTATGTCTGACCCCCTCCATTTCTATCCTTTTTCCCCCTCCAGGTCCTCAGTTTGGGCCCAGATCTAGTGGAGTTTGATTGGATTGCTTCATCTCTCTCTTGAAAAGCTTGGATTCGTTGAAGTAAAGTCCAGCTTGTTATCTTCTTTAATGGCTATTTGTGTAATGGGATTATGTATTTTGTTTTATCAAGATGGATATTGTACTTGACTCTGGTTTATGGTTTTATGATGTAACAAACATGTTTAAATTCCGCTGCAACAAAATGGAGTTTTAGATTTCCAAGTACTACTTATTATCTGTCTTGTTGTAATTTTTCTGTTCTATATTCACTTAAAACCTCCATGGAGGTTAATGCATTCCCTTTGTGAGTGACATTAATGGATGTTCGCAAAACGGATTTTCTATTGAATTAAAAAACCGTCACGAATACTGAAATAACCACAAGTGCACGGCGTACTATTGTAATACGTAGTGAGTGCGAGTCGATCCACAGGGAAAGAAGTGATTTCAATTTTATTCAATCGAATTAAACCAAACTTTGAATTGTTCTAATAAAAACTATGAAACTAGAAACTAAGTTGAGAGCTAAATATGAAATTAGAGAGTAATTTAGAGGTAAATCCACTCTCACCTTTATGTAAGTTGTCAAACATACAATGTATGATCTCAACAAGTGATATAAATGCAATATTTACACCACTTATGATTCTCAATAAAATGAAACTAAAGCAAAACTATTCTAAGTATGGTCTATGAACTATTGGCTAGAACTATAGACCATCAAATTTTGTTCATACTTTCATTTCAAAATCAATAATCACTTAGCAAATATTGATGTAACTTGTGTTTATATTGAATAAGCATAGATCATTTGCAAATGCAACATGACCTATCAAACCCAATTGTATAAACTTACATCCATGTTCACTAACATTAAGAAAATATTAAAGATCACAAATCATACACTTGTTGAACTTACACAAAGTTAGAGAGCATCATTACCCCTAAATCAAGGGATTAGCCACTCATATGTGTTGTCATATCAACACATGTAAGTTTCAACATTAGAAAATTAAGCAAAATGAAAGAAAACTAAGTAGAACAAGAAGAAAACTAAACTAAGAACATAAAGTAAATCTAAGCTATGAACATAAAGTAAATGAACATGAATGTAAATCTAAGCTATGAACATGAATGTAAATCTAAACTATGAACATGAAAGTAAAGCATAGAAATTAAAAGAGACATAAGATAGACATAAAAGACATAGGCTTGGAAGCCATTTTTATTTATTTGATCACTTACACTTTCATATGCTAAAAAGGAGATGCAAAATACATGAAACAAAGGGGTATATATACATGATCTAAAACCCTAAAACCCTAATCACTTTTCTTGGGAATTCCCCAAAATGGCCCTTCATGAAGCTTCTAATTGATCTTAGCCACTAATATGTCATGTAGAATGCATGAGGCCTTTTGTCCCATTCAATAATATGAAGCAAGTGGGCTAGTTGAAAGATGGGCCCTCCACTATCCATAAGATGTATTAATTCTTTGCCTTCTCTTGTGTATGTGCATGCTTTCCTTCATCTCTTCATGTGTATAGATCATTTTAGCTCCTAAATTCCTACGAGAGTAAATAACAAGGAACGAGTAAAAGATTTCACAAATTAAAACATGCACAAGTGACCCCCTTTTTCCCCAAAATAAGTGATGATTTTGAAAATATTTATGGTTTGATCATATAAAATACCCAAGAATGTTCATTTATTAAACTAAACAAGAGTAAATATGTGAATATAAATGTGCATTTTTTGTGCACATCAAATACCCCCACACTTATCTTTTTATTCGTCCTCGAATAAAGTAAAGAAACTAAGATAAATCCACTTTCGTAGGGAGCACGATTGCATTGAGCGTATGCAACAAGCCGTTAAACCTCTGGGTGTCCCCAGTAGGACGAGTGTTGTCTCGTGAGGGTTTTCAGCGGATACTACCCACAAAATCCAAAAGTTAAATGCAAAAAATATTTACAAAAATGCAAGATTAGCAAACATGTACAAGATGAATGCAAGATTATTTACAAATGGGTAATTTACTTTTAAATTTTACACGAAGGAGTTAACACAAGTTTGGGTCGTCACTATGAAATTTAAGTCCATTACTAATCAAAACTTCAAACAAAAGTCAGTTATCGCTACAAACTCCTCTAGCTTGGCCAGTTGTTTTAGTAAAAACATAGTGCAAATATGAAATGAATTCTGTAATCGATATCAACAATCATAAGATGGCATCTTTAATTACTTTTGGTTAGCAAGTTAGGTCAAATAAGTGAAGAGTGTGCTTGGATTTCAAGTGCAAACTCTCTCTTTATTACAAAATATTTACATTATTATTATTTACAAATACTTAGGTATACCTCCCCTACACTGCACTACGACTTACGTAAGGGTCAGTAATCCTAAGGTGTCCAACTCATAAAATGAGACCAAGATATACCGACGCTGACTTTGTCAACAAGGTGTCGGAAAGAGCTTGGCGGGTTTGCACACCAACGCCAGATGTACCAGCAATGTTGGATACCCTTGGATTATTAAATATATTCTTTTTTTTCTCTTTTTTTTTCTTTTTTTTTCGAGAGAGAGTTTAGCGAGAATATCTTAGCACAACTTCACTTAGACGATCTAAAATGTTAACGTAAGTAATCTAAATCAACCGTTCATTCAGTCGGATTACAATTTAGAAAACACTTCATACTCATCACCCATGAATTTCCGTATATACCGGTTACACTAAATTTGCTCATAATTCAAACTTTTCTTTCGTTATCCGTTAAGAGAAGTAAAATTCCAAATATTTTAATCGTACGACCAAAACCGTATATCCACTTCATCGTGCCCATTTAAAAGTAAATTAAAATGCAATTTTTTTTTTTGAAATTTTATTTTAGGATGAAAAAGGAAAAGAAAGTTGAAATCTATGCAAAAACAAATAAATATGAAACTCCCCCCACACTTGATTTTGACTGTGTCCCCACAGTCAACCCAAGTGGAAGGAGAAAAGAAAAGAAAATATGCGCTATATTTACAAGAGAAAAAAAATATTTACAGTATATCAGAAAATATACTGACAAAAAGTAAATGAAACGGTCTTCTAAAGACCGATTCATTTGTCTCTTCAAGTATGAGAGACACAGCTTAAGCTCAAAAAACCAAATCGTAAAAGCTTTTGAAGTTAGACGTAGATTCGGAAAAACAAATGTTGTTTTATTAAAAATCGAATGAATTGCTTTATTTTCGATGATTTTTGGGGTAGATTGAATTAATGGTTGGAATTCATCTTTAATTTCACCAATTTGAATTTCAAATTTATCATTGAAAATTTGTTCAAAAATATCGATTTCAAAATCCAAATGGTGATTCAAATATACTCTTTCGCAATTCAACTCTTCTTCGGAAAGTCCAAAAAATTTGTGTTTATTAAATTCATCTTCCTTTGAATTATTAACAACTTCATTACCTATATCATTTTCAAAGTCTAAAGTTGTTATTTTCAAATTTTCAGGAAAAGGAAGATCGAATTTTAAATTTTGTTCCACATTCTCATAAGAATTGAAATCCAACTCAATTACCGTGTTATTAACAACTTCGTTAAGATTGTCATTTTCCATTTCGAAATTTGTTATTTCAAAATCATCAATTGTGGGAAAAGGTGAGTTATCGTTCAAATCGCCACACACTGAAACTTGATTTTGTTGGTCACGTCGTTTCAAGTATGTTTCAAATACCAAATCCGTGTGATTATCAAAAATTTCGTTCATTTGCTCGACAAAATCAAACTTATAATTATTAAATTGAAAATTTTCAATTTGAAGTTGTTTAGAACAAACGTTTTCGAGTTCACCACAATTGAAATTTTTCCCATTGCCCAAATCATTTGAAAAATTATTCGCATTTTCATTTTGAATTTGGAATTCATTTTGAAGTTCGAAATTGATTTGGCAAGGGTTATAATCAAAATCATTTGAATTTGGAAGTGAATTCAAATTTTGATCATTTTGAAAACTTTGACTTGAATTGTTGCACAAATATGAACTACACCATTCATTTATTCTTTGATTTTGTTGTGTGCTCATTTCAAGTAAAGATTCTATTTGTGTTTCAAGAGTGGAAGGTTGATCGTTAGTTTGAAAATTATGTGGTGCAAATTCGGAGTTATTTTGAAAAGTTGATGGTGTAAAATCCAAATTGTTTGTACAATAGTCGTTATTAAAATATCCATATGAATTTGGTGTAAAATTATATGGATTATATTGATTTTCACAACTATCGTAAAATCCGTAGGAATAAGAAAATTAAGACATTTTCAAGAAGCTTCTTTTTTTTTATGTATGCATGAACCTAATGCAACTATATGAATGCAAACTAAATATTTACAAATTATCTAAAATTATATAATGACGGTTAGATTAATTTCAACAAAAGATTTCTCAGCCAGTTAACGGACAGGAGTTATCGGTGCACCAGGAATCACCCTAGCAATGCAACCGAAAGTTTAAGTACCTTCAGAGGAACAACCGATATAATATTTACGAATCACCGTAATATTTATAAATGGTTATTACTCTGCCATAGTCTAGACACCGAGAAATGATTCGTTAGAAACAAACCAATTTGTCAAAAATATAATGATGTCCTTAAGAAATAAAAATAAAATGAAATGAATGCAAAACAAAAATTAAACGTGAATTACCAATGCAACTACGAATGAATTTTTATTTTGTTTTTGGTTTTTTTTTATGCAAATGCAAGCACACAACAATGCAATTAAATAAAAACAAGGGAGAAGAGAACAATACCAGAGGGTCTGAATTTATTAGCAATTTTTTTTAAAAAGCGGCAATATTTTTAGCAAGCGTAGAGCGGAGCAAAGCCAAGCAAAGCAGTTCAAATTTTCAGCGAAGCAATGCAAAGCAATATTTAGCAAGCAACAAACAATTCTCTTCGGTAAATTCTGCAAACCTAAAAAGTGAAAACGATATACATATGCAAGTGATTGGCAAAATGAATTTTTTTTTTCAAATATGGTCAAAAGAAAACAAAGGCAATTTAAATGAAAATGAAAGAGAATACAAAAGTAAAACAATTTGTATTAAACAGCGAAGCAAAATAACTCCCTTTCTAGTTGTTTTTTTTTCAAGAAAAATAGCTTTAGAAAACAACTTGTATTAACCAAAAATGAAACGGACACTTAAACACAAACACTAGAACGCAACAATTAAACAAAGCAGTCTACATAAAAAATGCAACACGGCCCGTTAAGAAAGAACGAAGCCCAAGCCCAAGAAATCACGCCTAATATCAACAAATCCCCAAAACCCCCTCGTTCAGATGAAATCAAAAAAGGTCGGTCAAAATAAAATAGCAAAACACGAAAAGAAAAGAAATTTTAATGGTCAGTTGGAAATTGAAATTGAAGTCGTCTGTTGTGGAAGGTGAGGGCGATGGTGGAGTGGTTCGGTTCCGGTCGTTTTCGTGTGGTTTCGTTGATAGGGATTTGGAATTTCGGGAATTGGGTTTGAATTCGAAGAGGGGTTCGATCTTCGGGTGGAAGTCGTGAATTTGAGGAAGATGGCGAGAGCAGAAACGGGTGAAGTGACGTTGAGGAGTTTAGAGACTGAAGCGCTAGCTGAATTCGGGTTCGATAAGGTGAAGTTTGTGGTGATTTGGGGTTTTGGTCCGCCTGAGAGTTCGAATTTAGTGTGAAATTTGGGGGTTCTGGCGTGGGGTTTAGAGTAGGACTTGGTGATGGAAGCGACTTGAACTGTAGCAGGCGGTGGCGATTGGGGAGTTGGTTGATTTGTGTTTTTTTTTTGGCTTGTGTTCGAACAGTTGATGGTTCAGACGTTTCGCTGTGGTAGGTGTGCTGATGCCGTGAGTGTATTTGGTGTGGTATGATTGTAGGGTGAACAGATGGTTCAGTTTTTTGTGATGGTGGATGAGGAGTTTTTTTTTTGAAGTATGGAAGTGCTGATGTTCAGAAGTTGTCGAGGTAGAAAGAAGTGATGAAGTTGATGTAGTGAATTGATGGTGTCGGCAGTGAAGGATGCTTGTTTGAAGTGGCAATGGAAAGTTGTTGCTGTTTTGTTTCAGAGCTTGGCTTAGTGAAGCGGCGATGGATCGGCGTCGATGATTGTTGTAGATGAGCGTGGCTGCTGCTTGGTTAGGTTGAATTGACGATGTGAGATGGGACTGTGTCGATTTAAGGCACTGATTTTAGTGAACTAACTGATACAGAACTGTGCAGGCTAATTGTTTGAAGGGTATGCAGTGTGGATTAATGGGGTTAATGCATTGAAGATTAGGAGTGCCTGTTTTTGCTAAAGCAGGGGAATGGTGATAGCAGTGAAATGAAATTGCGTTGAGGCGATGAAGGTGTTAATGGTTGTATTTGGTTAAACGGTTTGAACGAGGGTGGAGTGACTGTCTGAATGAGGAGCTGTGAATGAAGTGGAGGGAGTTTGGTGTTGATGTATGGAGGGGATTGCTTGTTGTAGGCAATGGAGATGGTGTATCGTAGCAAAAGGGTGTATTGTTGATCAGTATGGAGTTGGCGTGGAAGCTGTGTAGGCACAGAAGTGTGACTGGAAGAAGTTGGATGAAGGGGTGGTAGTGGATGGCTGTTGATGCAACAGCAGTGGTGTATGAGAGTGGAGACAGGGAAATGTGAAAAATTACTGAGGGGGTTGTATGTTGAAGGAAGAATTGTGTGTGTCTGGGATGATAGAATGTAGAAGACAGACTAAAATGACTAACCATTAACAGTAAACAGAGAACCAGAAAACAGTGATGTGTGCAAGAAGAAGTGGCAGTGCACAGTGGAAGTGGTATGTTGCTGACAGTATGGCTTTGGTATGTGAAGATATGATGGAGAATAGAAAAAAGAAGAGAGTCTACAGTTTGTAATGAGAACAGAAATATATCTGAAATGAGAACAGAGATGCAATGCCAATGTAAATACAAAACTGTAATGCAAAATTAAAAAAAAAAAAAAAAAACTGTCACAGTGCACATAAACTTGAAAATGGATTGATTTGAGAAACACAATGTGAAACAAAGGAACACAGAGAAGAACAAAGAGACACAAATATACAGTACTAAAGCTAAGGTCAGAATGCAAACAATGTGGTTTTTTTTTTTTTACACAAAATTTCTGTAAATGGGTAGAAGTGAATGAAATGCCAACAAATGCACAGTCAGAAAGAAGTCAAGCAGCAAAAATTTGTAAAAGAAACTGTGAAGTTGAACTAGAAGAATGCAGACACAAAACAATGCACTGACAGATTTTCTTATCTTCCTTTTTTTTCTTTTTAATGAGATGAACAGTGCACAAAAACAGAAACAGAAAAGAAAATTTGAGAAACTGTTAACAGAAACAGTCCAGAGAAATGTAAGTTTTTTTTATTTTATTTTTTAACAAAACAAAACTAACACACAAACAACACAAGATCAAACACAAAAAGAAAAACACACAATGACAAATACAAAACAACAAGGAGCAACACAAGATTATAACAAGGCACAAAAACAAGTGAACAAACACAACAAGTTATAAACAATTTTTTTTCTTTTTTTTAACGATGAACAAAAAACAAAATGAAAACAAAGAACCACAAACACACACAATTTTTTTTTAAATAAAATAAAATAAAAACAAGAAAGTTAATTCGAAGAATAAAACTAAAATCAAATTCTCTCCCCGGCAACGGCGCCAAAAACTTGTTCGCAAAACGGATTTTCTATTGAATTAAAAAACCGTCGCGAATACTGAAATAACCGCAAGTGCACGGCGTACTATTGTAATACGTAGTGAGTGCGAGTCGATCCACAGGGAAAGAAGTGATTTCAATTTTATTCAATCGAATTAAACCAAACTTTGAATTGTTCTAATAAAAACTATGAAACTAGAAAATAAGTTGAGAGCTAAATATGAAATTAGAGAGTAATTTAGAGGTAAATCCACTCTCACCTTTATGTAAGTTGTCAAACATACAATGTATGATCTCAACAAGTGATATAAATGCAATATTTACACCACTTATGATTCTCATGAAAATGAAACTAAAGCAAAACTATTCTAAGTATGGTCTATGAACTATTGGCTAGAACTATAGACCATCAAATTTTGTTCATACTTTCATTTCAAAATCAATAATCACTTAGCAAATATTGATGTAACTTGTGTTTATATTGAATAAGCATAGATCATTTGCAAATGCAACATGACCTATCAAACCCAATTGTATAAACTTACATCCATGTTCACTAACATTAAGAAAATATTAAAGATCACAAATCATACACTTGTTGAACTTACACAAAGTTAGAGAGCATCATTACCCCTAAATCAAGGGATTAGCCACTCATATGTGTTGTCATATCAACACATGTAAGTTTCAACATTAGAAAATTAAGCAAAATGAAAGAAAACTAAGTAGAACAAGAAGAAAACTAAACTAAGAACATAAAGTAAATCTAAGCTATGAACATAAAGTAAATGAACATGAATGTAAATCTAAGCTATGAACATGAATGTAAATCTAAACTATGAACATGAAAGTAAAGCATAGAAATTAAAAGAGACATAAGATAGACATAAAAGACATAGGCTTGGAAGCCATTTTTATTTATTTGATCACTTACACTTTCATATGCTAAAAAGGAGATGCAAAATACATGAAACAAAGGGGTATATATACATGATCTAAAACCCTAAAACCCTAATCACTTTTCTTGGGAATTCCCCAAAATGGCCCTTCATGAAGCTTCTAATTGATCTTAGCCACTAATATGTCATGTAGAATGCATGAGGCCTTTTGTCCCATTCAATAATATGAAGCAAGTGGGCTAGTTGAAAGATGGGCCCTCCACTATCCATAAGATGTATTAATTCTTTGCCTTCTCTTGTGTATGTGCATGCTTTCCTTCATCTCTTCATGTGTATAGATCATTTTAGCTCCTAAATTCCTACGAGAGTAAATAACAAGGAACGAGTAAAAGATTTCACAAATTAAAACATGCACAAGTGACCCCCTTTTTTCCCAAAATAAGTGATGATTTTGAAAATATTTATGGTTTGATCATATAAAATACCCAAGAATGTTCATTTATTAAACTAAACAAGAGTAAATATGTGAATATAAATGTGCATTTTTTGTGCACATCAATGGACGTGGGGTGTTACACGTGGTATCAGAGCTTAAGGTTACCAGAACAGATAATTTTTTTAGAAAAACTATTTTTCTAAAGTATTTTTGGAAGAAGTGTTTTCAGAAACATGTCTTAATGAGTAATTTAAACAGGAAAGTTTTTATGAAAAACATAATCCCCAATTGCTACATATTTATCTTTCGAATTCTCCATTTTGAATCTTTCCTTTTTCGTTTCATCATGGCTGAAGATCTTAACTTTCCGGACGGTGTAACGATACCAGGATGGTATAGGAGGTTGTTAGAGGCTAGGGCCGCTGCAGGTCCAGCCAATGTTCCTCCACCACCAGTTGCACCCGCTCCTCCTCCTCCTCGCGTTGATACTTTTGCAAAGACGTGCAAGGAATTTAAGGCTATGGGTGGAAAACCCTTTCAAGGGTCAGAAACGTTTGTGGAAGCTAGAGATTGGCTTAAGGAGGTGGAAGAATTGCTAGAAATCTTCTAAGTGGAAGAAGGGAGGAAGGTCAAATTAGCAGCTTGGTTAATGAAGGGAGAGGCCTCGTTTTGGTGGGAGTCACTAATGGGGAGCGTCCTGTTGATTCTTGGGCGGATTTCAGGCGTAGGTTTGAGGCAAAGTTTCTCTCAAGGGCAGAAGAGAATCTATATATGGAAAGGTTCTTGACATTGAAGCAAGGAAGCTCATCAGTGAAAGAATATGTCAACAAATTTAATCTGTTAGCAAGGTTTGGCTTGGACTTAGTGAACACGCCGGAGAAGAAGGCTCTGAGGTTCGTTAATGGCTTGAATGAACCGTTGCAAGGGTTGGCTATGACTCACATCCCTATGGGGGCCACCTTTGAGAAGCTAGTAGACATGGCACTCATGCACGAGGAGAAAGGCGCTAAAGCTGATAAGGAACCCGAGAAGAAAGGGGATCAGAAGAAACCACAACAGTAAAACAAGAAGGGTGGTAAAGACAATAATGGCAAGGGAAAGAAGAAATGCTTTAACTGTGGGACACCAGGCCATCTTAGCAAGGATAGCCGGAAGAAAAAGAAGACTGGCTGTTTTCACTGTGGTGAAGTAGGACATCTAGTGAAGGACTGCCCAAAGAAGGGGCAGAGGGCAGGGTCTACCTCGGGAGGACTGGTGCAGGCTCTTATGGCACCAGGGCAGGCAAGGGGACAAGTTCAGGCTCTCACGGTCCCACCGCTGCAAGAACGAGGTAGAACCACTTCTGTTGAAAGCTTAGTTTTTCTGTTTGATCATCATGTCCGTACTTTATTCGATTCGGGCGCATCGCATTCGTTTATCTCTACATCATTAGTTGAATCACTGCACTTAAACACCAGTTTAGTAGAGGATCCCTTAGTTGTTTCGAATCCAATTGGGGGCTCAGCTTATTTGTCCATGATGTGTTTGGATTTGAAAATTTCTATACTTAGCATTGAGTTTAGATGTGATGCTTATGTTTTGGGCTTAACGGGCTATGGGCTAATTTTAGGAATGGATTGGTTATCCAGAAATGGGGCCGTTTTTGATTGTGAAAGGAGAGTAGTTAGGCTCATGACTCGCCTTGGTAACGCTCTCGAAATCTTTTGTAAGCCCATAAATTCCGTTATGCTAAGTTATCTAGAATCGCTTGACGCGTCTGAGGAAAATCTACGATCTGTTAGAGTGGTCCGAGAATACTCGGATGTGTTTGCGGAGGTGAAGGGCTTGCCTCCGAAGCGGGAGATAGATTTTCGAATATATCTTCTAGATAATGCAAAACCAGTATCTTTGCCAGTACGCCACATGGCTCCACGTGAAAGGAGGGAACTCGATAAGCAAGTGAAGGAGTTGCTTGAGAAGGGGTTCATAAGACGAAGTATATCGGAGTGGGGTGCTCCAGTAGTATTTGCCACGAAGGCGGATGGGTCCCTTAGACTTTGTGTGGACTATAGAGAACTTAATAAGCTTACTAAGAAGAACAGACACCCACTGCCGAGGATTGACGATCTCTTCGATCAGTTAGTTGGCGCCTCAGTGTTTTCGCAGTTGGACTTAGCCACTGGTTTCCATCAGTTGAGAGTGGCTGAGGATAGCATTGACAAGACTGCATTTAGGACTCCGGACGGTTTCTATGAATGGCTAGTGATGCCCTTCGGTTTGACAAACGCCCCCGCATACTTTGTTGATCTGATGAGTAGGGTGTTTAGGGAGTACCTTAATAAATTCGTGGTAGTCTTTGTAGACGACATCTTGATCTTTTCTAAGGATGAAGAAGAGCATGCCCTACATCTTAGGGAAGTGTTGGAGACCCTACGAGCGCATAACCTTAAAGCTAAATTTTCTAAGTGTCACTTCTGGAGGAAGGAAGTACAATTCTTAAGGCACGTGGTTTCCAAGGAAGGGATATCTGTGGATCCCGCGAAGATAGTGGCCATCCAAGATTGGAAGGTTCCTAAAAATGCCACCGAAGTAAGAAGTTTCTTGGGGTTGGCTGGCTACTATAGGAAGTTTATCAAAGACTTCGCAAAAATATCAACTCCATTGACACACCTGATGAAGAAGAACCTAGTTTTCACATGGGATGTAGATGCTGATGATGCGTTCCAACGTTTGAAGAGAGCTTTGACTTCAGCCCCAGTCTTAGTGCTGCCAGACGGGAGTAAGCCGTTTACTGTTTATACCGATGCTTGTGGGACAGGGCTAGGCGCAGTCTTAATGCAAGAGGGAAGGGTAATAGCCTATGGTGCAAGGCAGTTGAGGGCGCATGAGAAAAATTACCCTACACATGACCTCGAGTTGGCCGCTATTGTTTTCGCGCTTAATTCTTGGCGTCATTACCTTCTTGGCGAGAAATTCGAATTATTCACTGACCACAAATCGCTAAAATACTTATTCTCTTAGAAGGACTTGAACTTAAGGCAGCAAAGGTGGATGGAGTTCTTAGCATCCTACGACTTCGAAATAGCATATACCCCTGGCAAGGGTAACGTAGTGGCCGATGCCTTAAGTAGAAAAAGATTGTCCTTAAGTCCTTTGTTTGTTGAGCGGCGAAGTTTAGAATTCATTTCGATGTTTGACTTTAGACCTTCCGTTGACTTTGTACCCGGTTTGCTAGCATCCTTGGAAGTCAGACCTACGCTTTTGGGACGGATTGGCGAGGCACAGCGAGACGACCTGCAGTTGGTTGAGTTAGTAGAAAAGCTCAAAGGAGGGGAGTCATCAAGCCATCTCCGTAGGTATACCCTAGATGATAAGGGTTGGTTACGTAGGGACTGTAGACTTTGTGTACCAAAAGACGATGACCTAAGGAAGACCATTTTTGATGAAGCACATCATTCGAAGATGACCATTCATCCCGGCGGGGACAAGACGTACAAAGACATGAAGCGAGTTTTCTTTTGGGCCGGTATGAAGAGGGATGTGGCCAAGTATGTCGCTAGATGCTTGGTGTGCCAACAAGTAAAAGCGGAGCAAAAGAAACCCGGTGGGTTGCTTCACCCATTGGAGGTTCCACTATGGAAGTGGGAAAGTGTCTCGATGGACTTTGTGGATGGATTACCGCGATCAAGAAAGGGTAATACGGGGATTTGGGTTATAGTAGATAGACTTACTAAGAGCGCCCATTTCATTTCCGTGAAGAGTAAGAGGACTGCTCCATGGTTAGCTTCTGTATACGTCCGAGAAATAGTTCGTTTGCATGGTGTTCCTTCTAGCATAGTGAGCGACCGCGATCCTATTTTCACTAGCGAATTTTGGAGAAGCTTGCAAGAGGCGGTAGGGACTCAGTTATGTTTGAGCACCGCATATCATCTTCAGACGGACGGCCAGACCGAGAGGGTAAATCGCATTCTAGAGTATCTTTTGAGGCTATGTATCCTAGACTTTGGGGGTACATGGGAAGAGCATCTTCCGTTGGTAGAGTTCGCATATAATAACAGCTTTCAGTCTAGCATTGGCATGGCACCTTTCGAAGCTCTTTATGGAAGACCTTGTCGTTCACCTACATGTTGGAGGGAATCTACGGATAAGATCTTACTTGGGCTCAATATGATTAGGGAGACTTCGGAGAAGATCGACTTGATTCGAAGGAGGATGAAAGCAGCGCAAGATAGGCAGAAATCTTATGCGGATAAGAGGAGGACAGATCTTGAGTTTGAAGTTGGGGACATGGTCTTTATCAAAGTGTCTCCATTACGGAACGTTGTTCGCTTTGGGTCCGTTGGGGAATTAGCACCAAGGTTCGTAGGGCCGTTTCCTATTAATGAAAGGATTGGGAAGATGGCGTATAGAGTGGAGTTGCCTGAGAGACTTAGTGGTGTACACGACGTATTCCATGTGTCACATCTGAGGAAGTGCTTGCACGAGACCGCGGAAGTGGTAGAGCCGAGCTTGCTTAGAGAGGTGGAGATAGAGCGTGATGCGACGAGCTCCTACATGCATTCTTGGGTCGGAGATCAAGAAGCTGAGAAATCGAGAGGTCAAACTAGTAAAAGTACAATAGGGAGATGATGAGAGAAACGCTACATGGGAGACGGAAGAGAAGATGCGTTCGTTGTAACCTTTTCTTTTTGAGGGTATGTCTTTTAATTTCTCCTCTATCGCTTAGCTTGTACTTATCTTATCTTTAGTATGTCCTCTCGCTAGTATCTTTGACCTTTAGTTAGGATAATCCTATGGTTGAAACATGTGTTTGTGACATGTTATGTATGATGGATGCAAAGTGGATGCAAGTGTTTGCTAGTGGTTGCTCGTGGACGCATATACACACACTATTAGGCACTAGATCGGCTCAGTCACTTCATATTGCATATTGCATATAAATGGATGTATTTAGTAAAATGGATGTATGAGGATTTTTTTTATCATATGGATGTTGCATTCAGATGATGATTGTGCACGCATATAGAGATAATATGTAGCATTAAGGAACTTTTGCATACATAATGGACGCATGGCACTATCATGATTTGCATTAAGGAGGTCAACTGAATCAGTGGACCGCCTGATTTTGCATTAGATATGGACATATACACACACTGTGAATTTAAACATGAAAGCATTAGAAGTCTATAAGGACAATGGATGCTTGTGTTTGATGGTTGAGTAGATGGATGAATGGATGTTAGGATATACATTCTTCTTAACCTGAAGATTTCGGGGTCGAAATCCTTTAAGGAGGGGAGAATGTAACACCCCGTAATTCTGTTAATATTAATATTCACAAACTAAAGAATAACTAATCTCAGACGTGAGAATTGTGGGAAACGGGTGGCGCCATTGTGTTCGTCTCGGAATTCTGGTTGAAACAGAGTCCGAGTTTGCATGATTTGGACTTCGTATGAAGAAGTTATGGCCATCTGAAGTTTCAGAAAATTCAAAACAGATTTCAGAAGATTTAAAATTCAAAATTCGAAGTCAAACAGGCTATGCGGGAAAATTCCCGCCCAGCACCCCAGGTCGACTGGGGAGTCGACTGGGCAGTCGACACCCTCCCCCCCCCCCAGGTCGACTGGGCAGTCGACCTGGGTGTCGACCTGTCCAGGCGGCTAGGGTTTGGCTGATGTGTTTTTAGGGCTGAGTTGGCAAATTAAATGGTTCAGGTTAGTTCTGAGTTGATCTGACGGCCTAAATAAATCTTAAACTCTATAAATACCTAGGTAGTCTCTCACTCTAATTCACATGAAAAATAGAATAGCCACCGTCATACCGCCGCCATGGAACTCAGTGTAGCCGCCGCCAACTAAAAAGGAAGAAAGCTATCAAAACCCTAATTCTACTCAACTCTAAAGCAAATCAAGACTCTCTTTCTTCTCTAATAGTGAGTATGATGATCTTAACAAGATTATTATTAAACTAATTAGATTAAGTTATGAATGGATTATAAGTGAATGATGTGGATTGTCATATATGTTGTTGTAAACCTTATGCTATCATGTATGTTGTAAATCCTATGTTATGTGATGATGATATCCTATATGTTGTAAATCATGCCATGATGATATTGTATAGGTTGTAATTTTCTATGCTAAGTTGTGATAAATCATACATGTTATAAAGTCATGATGTTATTATCTATGCTAATTAGTTCATGTTAATCAAGTCATAATGTTGATATTATTTGGGCTATGTTGATGACAAATCATGTATGCAAGTTTAGATTGATTAGTAAAGATTATGAACATATGCCATGACATCTATTTAGATCTAGAATTATGATATGACATATGTGAATTCTATGTGTTATATGCTAGTTCACACCATCATTATGTTGCATAAAACCCTATATGCAAGTTTACACATGAATTTGGGTTATGATCATATCATGTAAATTGTGACATTTAACAAGTTGACACCTTTAGATCCTTAACATGTGTAGTTTTATGCAAGTTTCACCCCTATTATGATTAGATTTATTTGATTTGTGTATATGTTGTGATAATTTATTTTTGTGCTATGAGTTAGACTATTCGATTCTAACGTATATTCTGCGTTGAATAAGCGAACATATAAACGTGGGGTAGGGGTAATATTAAGGATTTAATATTAAGAAGTTGGGGTGCAATTGATATGATTTTGCATGCCATAAGTGGATGGCCATAATTGAGTCAATTATGGACATCATTAAAATTGGAAGTAATTAATGATTTGAATAAGGATATATTCAAAACTGGGGTAAAAGATTATAAGTGATAATCAATGCTTAGGACACGAGGTTGGACTCGTTTGTGACGTAAACCTGCCCGGACCCGCCCGGCAAATCCAGTGGTCACAAATGTCAGCCCAATGTGAGAGGTCCTAGGCCTAAACTAAAGCATAACAGTTGTAAAGACATGAGGTTAGACTCTTTTATGGTGTAAGACTGCCCGGACCCGCCCGGCAAATCCAGCTGCCATAAATGCCAGTCTAATGTGAGAGGTCTTTATGAGGTTATGGCTGAATGAATTAAGAAATACTTAACCAGATAAACATGTAAGGTGGGACATGGGGGTTAAGTAGGTGCCTTGGGTGGCATGAGGAATCTATTGAGTGCCCTTAGTGGCATGTGAAATACGATTAGTAAGACTTAACCAAACACACATGTAAATGAACATGACTAAGAGGGTTAAGTGGGATGTACTAGTGGACAAGCTTAGGTGGGTAGCTTGTGGGGGCCCATTTCAACCAGTATCCCAAACGTATCTTTGTGGGCTTGACCCAAGTCGAGGACGGGACACGCATACTGGGTTTGACTATAAGAGGCCAAAACGGGGTAGCGGTGGCAACGCAAGTCCAACAGGTTTCATATGCGTGTGTGGACCCGGGCTGGTAGGTAAGACGTTGTTGCATCGTGTAGGTATAAGTCGTGTATTCTGTAGTTGTATCGGGTTGCCACTTTAGGGGAGTGATACACCCCACTGTGGGGCCAGCACGGGTATCTACGAGTAGGGATCTGATCGAAAGTGGGTAGTGGGGTACACCTAGCGGAGATAGGGGCAGACGGCACCTATGTAGTCAGCTAGGGGTACGCAAGGCTATTTATATAGCTTCTGTGTGAAGCAAGTGGGATCAACCTTTAGGGTGACTGGTGCGGTGCAGTGTAGTAATTATTCGTTAGTAATTAGGTGTGCCTTTAACGTTATCTTTATCTGCTCTTCCATACCCAATAGTTCATAGACATTTCCTTGTTTTCCAGCTTATGCCTTAGTCTAGTTATTTTGATAATAGTATTGTTATAATTATCATACTCGCTAGACTTTATGTCTGACCCCCTCCATTTCTATCCTTTTTCCCCCTCCAGGTCCTCAGGTTGGGCCCAGCTCTAGTGGAGTTTGATTGGATTGCTTCATCTCTCTCTTGGAAAGCTTGGATTCGTTGAAGTAAAGTCCAGCTTGTTATCTTCTTTAATGGCTATTTGTGTAATGGGATTATGTATTTTGTTTTGTCAAGATGGATATTGTACTTGACTCTGATTTATGGTTTTATGATGTAACAAACATGTTTAAATTCCGCTACAATAAAATGAAGTTTTAGTTTTCCAAGTACTACTTATTATCTGTCTTGTTGTAATTTTTCTGTTCTATATTCACTTAAAACCTCCATGGAAGTTAATGCATTCCCTTTGTGAGTGACATTAATGGACGTGGGGTGTTACAAATACTCTGTCAAACATTCATCCATACAAGTCATCTAAGAACAGGATGAACCGAAAGAACTATAACACCCCATAAAATTCATAGGTATTAACAAATAAATTACATAATTAAAATCAGCAATTAAATGACATGGCTGGAAAATGGAATTTTTGCATCTCAAGGAATTTGGCTACGAAAATCTTTTATTTGGATTCATGGAGAAATTTTGAATTGTTTTCATATATAATATGTTGAAAACGGTCAACGTACGAAGAAGTTAGGAATAAATGAAGTTGGACAGTGTACGCAGAATATATATATATATATATATATAATTATGTAAATATTATATATTTTCCAAATAATAATTTAAAATAAAAGAGGAAAATTTGAATTTGAATTTTAGATAAGATCAAGGGAACAATGTAACTTGTAAATATGGAATAGCGTAAAAAGAATTGGAAATGTATTAATAAAAATTAATAGCTCATCAATCGAGCAAAATTGGGCGTACCAGTTGAAGGGGGTCGGCTGCTCCCCCTTAAGGGGGGACCGCCGGTCAACCACTAGTCGGCTGGCCGGCCCAATTCTACCTACGTGGATTAGGTTTTTCTTAAAGGCTATGTTTATATGGATGGTTTAGATTAAATTTTACAAATCCGATGGCACCTTCTCACACGAGCAAGTATAAATAACCGCTCAAACTCTACACTAGAAACCCTAATTATTCCTAACCTCTGCCTCCATTTTGCTGAATTCCATAAAAAAATAAAGAGAAAAAGGGTGAAGGTTCTTCTACTTCTCTACCTCCATTTTGTATCTCTCTGTTTCAATCTATATAGGTTTAGGAAGTTGGAATTTAGCACAAACAATATATAAGATTCTAATTATATGTTTCTTATATTTATATTGTTAGGAGATCAATCAGAGCTCGCTTGAATGTTGAGAACCATCGCAGATTTTGAGATTTATATCACATCTCCACTTAATTTGTGAGTGGAATCTAGTTTTGCTTAAAGGCATATTCATATTATTATCAGTTTGTTATATGAATTGTTATGCCTATGAAGATTTCGTTATGCAATAATATAACATGAAAAATCCTCAAATCTTCTACTTTGTAATCACGTAGGAATTTGCCATATTGAATTGGTTTTGTAGAATTGTGGTTTTTTTATTGAATTAAAGGTAAACATGAGTATTGTATTATTATTTATATTTTATGCAATTCATCGTCATCATTTGATTAAGCCTAAGAAGGTTTGGATTTGAATTGTTTCATAGTTGAATTGGGATTGGATCCTAATTTAGGTGAAAACGTATTCATAAATCTGATGAATCAAATGTAAACATTTTTGGGTGTATTACACCATAAAAAGGGTGAATTGGGTGAAATATGTATTGTAAACATACACGTGTGAACGTATGAAATACTCTACTTTTAATTTAACATTTAAATCATTTCTACATGCCTAAGGATACTAGTTATAATTGTTATGTATATGTATATGTTTTCCATTCACTACTACTTGCTATATATTCATCATGCCTTCATCTCTATGTGTAGTGGTAAAATATGGAAAAAATCTATCCTGTATTCCTTAATTTGAATATGATGACAATTGTCACATCGTTAGAATGTTTCCCCGTTTATACGGATGTTAATGTTAATTAGGCGCTATTATTATATTATTTAATTAAACGTAATCAACATAATTAACGTTATATTAGCGTGATAAATGCGATTAGGTTAGAGTTTGAATTTGAAATGTCCCCTTAACAAATATATATATTTGTTTGCTTGTGTGTGCGTGTGTATAGAATGGCTTATATATATACATATATATATAATAAATGAAACATAGACAGGAGGTTAGTTGTCATTTGTGGTAGAAGCCTGCCCAGAACCGACCGGCATATCCAACAACCACAAGTGAGCCCAACTAATATGAGATGTCTAAGTGTCATGGGCCATTCTTAAACTTAGTACACTAGGCACGAGGTTAAACCGACTTGTAGCAGAAGCCTGCCCGAAACCGACCGGCATTTCCAGCATTTACAGGTATATGATTTAATGTGAGAGGTCTAGCGTGTATATATATAACTATATATATAAGTTGATGTGTGAAAACAAATAGGCTTACTACGCCTTAAGAAGGTCTTAAATGGCTTACTCACCTTTTATCGTCTTAAGTGGTTAGGACTAGAATCCCTCCGAAGGTTTATACCTTGGAGAGGAACCCAAGTCATGGGACCCTCCCTTATAAGTGTTAAGTTAAGTCATTGGGGCCTCCTTCTTTAAAAGTTGTTATGCATGAAGCTGTTAACAGAGTAGGGTAGTTCACGAGGATGTTCACTTCCTCTATAAGCTTGTAAGGGTTCAACTAGGGAAGGATTGGTAATTAAAAGATATGTGGCCATTGCACGCTCACCAATTGTCTAAGAGAAGTCGTAAGTGACATAGGTGTCCTACCGAGTAATATCAGTTAAGTAGTAACGTTCACAATACTACTTCTCATATTACAAATGAGATAATAGGCTTAAGAATGTTAACATACTAGGACGAGGTTCTTAAAGGGCTAGGGGTCCACCTCAGGGTTATAAGAGATCGTAAGAATCCACCTTTAATAGGGCCATAAGTGACCAAGAATGCCACCTCGTTGGGTATTTACCCTAAAAACACTAATGGGTGGTTGACTTGGATACCCACCCCATTGGTTAGATATTTGTATTTATGTGAAATCGTGTGTTGTGAAGACATAGGGTATAGACATTAACTAAAACTATGTTTCAGTCACACATAACTTTATGTTCTGACCCCCTCTCCTTAACATCCAACAAGTCAGTAGATGGGGTAAAGCCATGGACGAAATCATGATTGAAGCCGATGGAGAAGACGAAGTTACCATGATATTACTAGCTGTTATTGCATTGCTTCTTTTGGAATTCTATGAGAATTGAACTACTAGATGTACCTATATTGAATAATTGTAACTATGGCTATGCATTTCTGTGATTTTGAAATAAATGGTACATCTTATTTTGGTATTATATTTTCCCTTTCTGCTGTGTGAGATTTCCATTTGAAGTACATTTTTATTGTTATTTGTGCGAATGTAATCCTCACAGGAACCAACAACCCGTTTAGAATGGCTCTAAGTTTCGATGGGCCTTTTCTAGGTCGAAATTTAGGCTCATTCCGGGTGGGATGTTACATTTGGTATCAGTGTTTAGGTTACCTGATTATAAGGGAGATATACGTTGGAGAGGCGTATTTGTAATTTGAAAAAAAAATCAAACTCTATATAATATATGTTTACCCCCAATAAACATACGCGTTTATACTAGGCACCTTTATCATTTCTTCTTTTTCAGCTTTAATACTATCTCAGGAGTATCCACTAAGGGATTCTTCCTTTTCATTTCAGATAGTTAAATGGCTGAAAATCCTATTGAGTAGGGCAACCAGGCAAGACCCCATTACTTACCAGAATGGTTCTAGCAGTACCTCCATAGTATGGAGCAGGTCCCTGTAGCTAATCTTGCCCCGGCGGCTCCCGCAGCTCCTACTGTTGATGTGGACTTTGATTTTTCTTGTTTACGTAAGGTCTTTACGAATTTTGGAGGGAAACCGTTTTCTGGAAAGGAAGGCTTTGCTAGTGCCCAATCTTGGGTTATGGACTGTGAAAGCATCTTTGAGGCTACTGCCTGGCTCGATGAAATAAAAAGAATAACAGCGGTCTGGCATTTAAAGGATGAAGCCCTAGAGTGGTTGAACTTAATACCAATGGAGAATGAGGGCCGTATCTTTACGTGGGTCGAGTTAAAACCCGGTTTGAAGCCAAGTTTTTACCCTGGGCCGAAATGACTATTCATCTACAAGAATACGTATCCAATTTCGCTGAGTTATGTAAGTTTGGTAAGGGATTGGTAGACACCCCCATGAACAAAGCCCTTAGGTTTGTGAAAGGACTGAACTCCCTGTTGAAGGAAACCTTATTAGTCCAAGTAGCATATGGGGCAACTTTTGAGGCTTCAGTTGAGACAGCAACCCTTTACATGGCTGAAAGCTCCAAGGAGGATAAGGAGGGTGAGAAAGGAGAAAGTTCCAACAGAAACAAGAAGAAAGAATGGTGGAAAAACAAGAAGAAGAACTTCAAAAAGGATGCAAAGATTTGCGCGAGGTGCAACCGCAAGGGCCATGAGGCCAAGGACTATAGGGTCTCATTGGCAAAGAAGGAGTTCAAAGGAAAATGTTACAACTCCCATGAAGAAGGACACATATCCAAAGACTGCCCAAAGCCCAAAGGTGGCCAGAACTATGCAATTGAAGCAACCCAATTTCAAAGCCGACACTCGAGAGATCAAGGGAGGCCCGCACTCGAAGGTATAATCTCTATTTTAGGAAATTCAGCATACACCTTGTTTGATTCTGGAGAGACCCATTCTTTTTTCTCCAAGAGATTAATAAATCTGTTGAACCTTTCCATATCCATCTAGGATAGTCCGATTGAGGTGGCCAACCACATCGGAGGATCTAAGTATCTTGATTTTTTGTGTAAAGACCTAGTATTAGAGGTCGACAATGTCCAGTTCCATTGCGAAGCATATGCGTTGGATTTTATGGGGTATGACCTTATCTTAGGTATGTATTGGTTATCGTTTTATGGGGCCGTCCTAGATTGTGATAAGAGACTCGTTCGTCTTAGGAGCCAAGGAGGATGCAACTTAAATATTCCTTGTAATGTTAGAAACAAGGACAAAGCGTTATTATATTCCTTGTATCCTAGTTCTGTAGGACCATCTTCGGTCCCTATAGTTTGTGAGTTCTTGGATGTTTTTGAGGAAGTCACGGGACTCCCGCCCCACAGAGAAATCTCCTTTTGCAATGACTTAGAGAAGGGCACTAGACATGTAACATTGCCTTTGAGGCATATGGCGCCCAAGGAAAGAAGGGAGTTAGACAAACAGATTACAGAGTTGTTGCAAAAAGATTTTATTCGTCAAAGTACCTCAGAATGGGGTGCACCTGTTGTATTTGCCACCAAGGCAGATGGATCTTTGAGACTTTGTATGGACTATAGAGAACTTGATAAATTGACCAAAAAGAACAGGTACCCTTTACCAAGATTCGATGACCTTTTTGACCACTTGGGAGGAGCCCGAGTATTTACTCAACTAGACCTTGCTATTGGATTTCACCAGTTGAGAATTTCAGAGGGCAGCAAGGACAAAACTGTGCTTAGGACACCAGACGGATTGTTCGAATGGGAAGTTATGCTCTTCGGATGAACGAATGCTCCCGCTTTCTTTGTAGACCTCATGAGTGGAGTATTTAGGGGCATTCTAAATAAAATTGTGGTAGTCTTCGTAGATGATATCCTTATATTTTCAAAAAATCGTGAAGAGCATGAAAAACACTTAAGACAAGTGTTAGGGATATTAAGAAAGAACCAAATGAAAGCAAAATTCTCGAAGTGCCATTTCTGGAGGGAAGAAGTAAAAATTTTAGGACATATTGTGTCGAGTAAAGGCTTGACCGTAGACCCCACGAAGATCGAGGCAATTGAGGAATGAAGGATAGCTCGAAATGCTACAGAGGTAGGAAGTTTCCTCGAATTGGCCAGATATTATAGGAAATTCATTAAAGACTTCGCAAGGATTACTACTCCATTAACCAAATTGATGGGAAACAATTTGGTATTCACTTGTAGTAATAAAAGTGATATAGCCTTTAAGAAATTAAAGCAAGCATTAACTAGTGCACTAGTCCTAATTATACCCGACAGTTCAAAAAATTTCACCGTTTACACTGACACATGTGGGATCGGTTTAAGAGTAGTCCTTATGCAATAAGAAAGAGTAGTTTCCTATGCTAGTAGATAACTCAAGGATCCAAAGAAAAGATACCCAGTGCATGACCTTGAGTTAGCCGCAGTAGTGTTCACCCTTAAGATGTGGAGGCATTTTCACTTAAGAGAGAAGTTTGAATTGTTTACCGACCATAAATCCCTTAAGTATTTATTTCTTAACGTGACTTGAACTTGAGACAACAAAGATGGATGGAATATATTGCCTCATTTGACTTTACGATTCAGTATACCCCAGGCAAGGGGAATGTTGTGGACGATGCTTTAAGTAGGAAACATGCGACATTGAATGCGATGATAAAATGGAAACAATTAGAGTTCCTCGCCAATTTTAATTTGCAACCCTCACCGACCACTTCCAATGGTTTTATTGGGGCTATGATAAGACTTGCCCTAAGAGAAAGAGTCGAACGTGCACAAAACCTTGACGAGGAGTTAAAAGACATAAATGAGAAAGTGGAAAGGAGAGATACCTTTCCTCATTCTGTTAGGTATTCGATCAGCGACGATGGGAGTTTACTTTGGGATGGACAAATTTACGTCCCTAGGGATGAAGGGCTGATAAGAGAAATTTTAGAGGAGTGCCATAGGTCAAAATTGACCATACACCCCAGTGGGGATAAAATGTACAATTATATGAAGAGGAATCTAAATTGGAAAGAAATAAAGAGAGATGTAGCCGAGTTCATGACCAAATGTTTAACATGCCAAAAAGTCAAGGTAGAGCAAGGGAAGCCCGGAGGATTGTTGTTACCTTTAGAGCTCCCCACTTGGAAGTAGGAACATATTTCAATGGACTTCCTATAATCCAAAAAGGGAATGAGGCCATTTGGGTTGTGGTAGATCATTACCAAAATCACCCATTTCATACTAGTCAAGTAGACAAGGACTGCAGCCTTGTTAGCTCAATTATATGTTAAAGAGATAGTTAGACTCCATGGTATTCCATCAAGTATCATGAGTGATAGAGATCCCTTATTCACAGGCGAATTTTGGAGAAGCCTACAAACAGCATTAGGGACGACCCTTAACTTAGGCACAGTTTTTCATCCGCAAACCGACGGACAGACGGAGAGATTAAACAGAATCTTAGAAGACTTGCTCAGAGGTTGTATCATCAACTTTGGAGGAGTTTGGGAGCAACACCTACCTCTTGTAGACTTCACATATAATAATAGTTTTCAAGCAATGATTGGTATGGCCCCTTTCGAAGTGCTATAAGGGAGGCCATGCAAATCGCCAACTTGTTAGTGGGAAACTACCGATAAGGTTATACTCGGACCAGACTTTGTCGATGAATCCACGGAGAAGATATCTTTGATTAGGCAGAGGATGAAGGCAGACCAAGACCGTCAGAAATCGTATGCCGATAAACGTAGGAGGGAACTATAATTTAATGTTGGAGACTTGGTGTTCGTGAAAGTATCCCCTCTTGATAAGACTGTTCGGTTTGGAAAAACTGGGAAGTTGGCTCCCAGATTTATTGGGCCTTTTAGTGCCATCGAGAAGATATGATCTTTGGCCTATCGAGTGGATTTCCTAGAGCATCTATTAGGAATCCATAATGTTTTTCATGTATCTCATTTAATGAAATGCCTTCATGATTCTGCCATCAGACTCGATCTTGACGAAATTCGGGACATAGAGAAACTCAAGTTGGATTCCAGGGTTCCCTGTGCAACTGTAAGGATTGTACAGCATGGAATCAAGAGACTTCGTAACAAAACCGTTTGCCTCGTCCGAGTATAATGGGGGAATGACCCTGCGGAAAGCACATGGGAAACCGAGGATAAGATAAGACAAACTCACCTAAAGCTTTTCATGGGTAATTTTTCTCTCAAATTTCCATTTATTGATGCATCGTGATTGCTAGATTGGATGTTAGGGAATGGATGCAATGCCAGCACACCAAGCACTCATATAGAAATATACGCATATTTTGGTTGTTTGTATGCATACTATATCACTTATTACACCAATATGCTAGGATAGAGCTCACTTTATTGGGTCTGCAGTTCATAATCACTGGGAGTCATGGATGTTTATGGATGAATTATAAATAACATGGGTTTACAACATGGTTGTTTCGTGAAAATTGTATTTTTTGCCCTATAAACAGATTTCGGGATGAAATCTATTTTAAGGGGGGAGAATGTAACACCCCCGTAAAATTCATGAGTATTAACAAATAAATTGTATAATTAAAATAAGCAACTAAATGACATGGCTAGAAAATGGAATTTTTGCAGCTTTAGGAATTTGGCTACGAAAATCTTTAATTTGGATTCTTGGCGAAATTTTGAATCGTTTTCATATATAATATGCTGAAAACGGTCAACGTATGAAGAAGTTATGAACAAATGAATTTCGACAGTGTACGTAGAATATATATATATAATTATGTAAATATTATATATATTGTCCAAATAGTAATTTAAAATAACAGGAAAATAGGTGGAAGGAAGAACATCGGTCAAATTTTAGTTTTAAAAACACGACTTTGTTTTTTACATCAGAAGGACGCGCAACATTTATTTTCGGCTGAAGGAAATTTTTATCCAAAAAATTAAATCTTCAGTTTCTTCGCCTTCCAAGCAATCGCTGTCACTTCCTATCCAAGCCGCCGTCGCCGCCTCCCCAATCCGTTGCTGCCTCTCCACGCCGTCGCCGCCTCTCCAAGCGCTAGCCATCATCCGACCGATCAACGCCTGAAATCGTGTATTGTATGTCAAATTTAATCGATCCGTCTCAAATCGTGTATTTTCTGTCAAATCAAACGAATTTTTCATTCTTTTTGTGATTTGCGATTTTGAGAGAAAGAAATTATGCTGTTGCGATTTGTTTCGACTGGGTTTTGGTTTCAGCTAGCTCAGAATGATGATATTTGAAACTATCATTCCTGCGTGTGCTTTGAGTTTTGCTCCATTATATGTGCAGTTTAGTTTGATGTCCTTGTATTTTATGTTGATTTGCTTTTTTGTTAGTTTCTGGCTGTTTGTTGAATTTGCTCAAGTGTGATGCAAATATTATCTGAATTTTATTCTATTTGATTTTCTCTATTGATTGTGTTTGTGGTTATATTATCATTTGTTACAGTGTAATGTTAGTTGTATATATCATTTCAGTTATAATTCGTATTGATTGTATGATGCATGTTGTGTGTTTTTTTCCTGTTTGATTTACTCTACTGGTTGTGTTTGTGGTTTTATTATTCTTTGTTTGAGTATATTGCTAATTGTACATATCATTTTGGTTATATGGATTTATATTTGTAAAGTGCATGATTGCATATACTTGAGAGGTGCATGATGTGATTTGTTTCGACTGATTTTGGTTTCTGCCCAGGATAATGATATGTGAAACTATCATTCCTGCGTGTGCTATGAATTTTGCTCCATTATATGTGCAGTTTAGTTTGATGTCCTTATATTTTATGCTGATTTGCTTTTTTGTTGGTTTCAGGCTGTTTGTTGTATTATATGTCCATTATATGTTGATTTATGTTTTCAAAGTGAACTAACATGTATATAATATGATGAATGATATCTGAATATAGCATTATATTTTTATGAATATACAAAATAGCAGTTGAATTTAGCATTGATTTTTTTAAAGTAAACTAGAACATGTATAATAAATTGAATCATAGTTAAAAGTAGCATTAATTTTTGAATATAAACAAGTATGTACAAAATATGATAAATGATAGCTGAATATATCATTGTAATTTTAAAGTACTATATATATGTTAAGTATACCAAATGATAGTTGAATTTAGCATTGCATCTTTTAAAGTGAACTAGCATTATAATAGTTGTATATGCCTATATTAAAAAAAAGAACTAGAATGTATATAACATTATATTATAAAATTGAATAGAGCATCATGTATAGCAAGCTAAATAATGGTTGAATATAGCATTATTTAAAAAAAGAAATAACATATGTAAAGTATAAAATAAATGATAGTTGAATTTAGCATTGTAATTTTTAAATTGAAATAACACGTGTAGAATAGGTTGCATGATAGTTAAATATATCATTGTATTTTTAAAGTGAGCTACCATGTATACAATATAATAAAGGATAGTTGAATTTATCATTTGTATTTTTGAAGTGAGTTGACACATGTAGAGTTTGTAAAATAATGTTTGAATATAACATTTAGTAGTAAAATGAACTAGCATATATAGAATATAATAAATGATAGTTGAATTTAGAACTAGAACGTTTAAATATGCTAAATGATAGTTGAATATAGCATTAATTTTTTTTTTTCAAATACAATAGCAGTTTGGCATCGTCAACTTGAATGGCGGCGGCTAGGGTGGGGAATGAACGATGATGACGGATGAAGCTTGGATGGTGGTGGCTAGAAAGGAAGTGGCTAGGGTTTGGTTGAACGGTAGTGGTGACAGCCACGCTGGCTTAGGGCGGCGAATGTTAGGTTTGGGGACAGTAGTGGTTAGGGGCGGCGGCGGCTAGGGTTGAGGTGGCAGTGGCTTGGGGGGTAGCTTCGAAGGAAATGGCGGCTACGAAGGGAGACGATTGAGTTTGGCTGATAAAAATTGAACGTGTCCTTCCACCTAATTTTTGAAAGTTACGTCCCTGATTTAAAAATTAGATTAAAGTTTTCCTTTAAACTAATTACCTCTTAAAATGAAAGAGAGAAATTCAAATTTGAATTTGAGATAAAATCAAGGGGAAAACATATCTTGTAAATATGGAATAACATAAAAAGGATTGGAAACGTATTAATAAAAATTAACAGCTCATCAATCGACCAAAATTGGGCGTCCCAACCGAAGGGGGGTCGACCGCCGATCGACCGCTAGTCAGCTAGCAAGCCCAATTCTGCCAATGTGGATTAGGATTTTCTTAAAGGTTATGTTTATATGGATGGTTCAGATTAAATTTTATAAATCCAACGGCTCCTGCTCACACGAGCAAGTATAAATAACCCCTCAAACTCCACACTAAAACCCTAAGTATTCTAAACATCTACCTCCATGCTGCTGAATTCCATAAGAAAATAAAGAGAAAAAGGGTGAAGGTTCTTCTACTTCTCTACCTCCATTCTATATCTCTCTATTTCAACCTATACAGGTTTAGGAAGTTGGAATTTAGCACAAACAATGTATATAAGAATTTAATTATATGTTTCTTATATTTACGTTCTTAGGAGATCAATCAGAACTCGCTTGAACGTTGAGAACCGTCATAGATCTTAAGATTTCTATCACATCTCCACTTAATTTGTGAGTGGAATCTAGTTTTTCTTAAGTCATAATCATATTATTATCAGTTTGCTATATGAATTGTTATGCCTGTGAAGATTTGCTTATGCTATAATATAACATGAAAAATCCCCAAATCTTCTGCTTTACGTAGGAAATTGTCATATTGAACTGGTTTGATAGGATACTGGTTTTTGTATTAAATTAAAGGTAAACATGAGTATTTTATTATTATTTGTATTTTATGCAATTCACCATCATCATTTGATTAAGCCTAAGAAGGTTTGGATTTGAATTGTTTCATAGTTGAATTGGGTATGGATCTTAATTTGGGTGTAAACGCATTCATAAATTGGAATGAATCAAATGTAAACATTTTTGGGTGTATAACACCACAAAAAGGGTGAATTGGGTGAAATACGGATTGTAAACATACACATATGAATGTATGAAATACTCTACATTTAATTTAATATTTAAATCATTTCTACATGCTTAAGGATACAAGTTATAATTGTTATGTATATGTTTTCCATTTACTCCTATTTCCTATATATCCATTATGCCTTCATGTTTATGTATAGTGGTAAAATATGGAAAAATCTATCTTGTATGCCTTAATTTGAATAAGATGAATTTTGCCACCTTGTTAGAACGTTTCCTCGTTTATAAGAATGTTAACATTAAGTAGGCGCTATTATTATATTATTTATTTAAACGTAATTAACGTTATATTAGCGTAATAAATGCGACCAGAGTTTGAATTTGAAATGTCACCTTAACACGTATATATATATATACATATATATATATTTGTTTGCTTGTGTGTGCGTGTGTATAGAATGGCATAAATATATATAATAAATGACACATAGACACAAGGCTAGTTGTCATTTGTGGTAGAATCCTGCCTGGAACTGACCGGCATATCCAACAACCACAAGTGGGCCCAACTAATGTGAGATGTCTAAGTGTCATGGGCCATTCATAAACTTAGTACACTAGACACGAGGTTAAACCAACTTGTAGTAGAAGCCTGCCCGGAACCGACCGGCATATCCAGCATCTATAACTATATGGTTTAATGTGAGAGGTCTATTGTGTATATATATAAGTTAATGTGTGAAAACAAATAGGCTTACTACGCCTTAAGAAGGTCTTAAGTGGTTGACTCACCTTTTATGTAATTTGGGTCTTAAGTGGTTAGGATTGGATCCCTCCGAAGGTTTTTTCCTTAGAGAGGAACCCAAGTCATGGGACCCTCCCTTATTAGTGTTAAGGTAAGTCTTTGGGTCCTCCTTATTTAAAAGTGGTTAGGCATAAAGCGGTTAACGGAGTAGGGTAGTTCACGGGGATGTCCACTTCCTCTAGAAGCTTGTAAGGGCTCAACTAGGGACAGGCCGATAATTAAATGATATGTGTCCATTGCATGCTCACCAATTGTCTAAGGGAAGTCGTAAGTGACATAGGTGTCCTACTGGGTAATATCAGTTAAGTAGTAACTTTCGCAATATTACTGCTCATATTAAAATGAGAGAATAGACTTAAAAATGTTAACGTACTAGGACGGGGTTCTTAAAGGGCTAGGGGTCCGCCTCAGGGTTATAAGAGATAATAAGAATCTGCCTTTTGATATGGCGATAAGTGACCAAGAATGCCATCTCGTTGGGTATTTACCCTAAAAACACTAATGGGCGGTTGACTTGGATACCCACCCCTATTGGTTAGATATTTGTGTTTGTGTGAAATCTTGTGTGCTGCGTAGACATACCTTAACATATGTAACCTGCTAAAATTATAGGGTATGGACATTAAGTAAAACTATGTTTCAGCCACACATAACTTTACGTTCTGACCCCCTCTCCTTAACATCCAACAAGTCAGTAGATGGGGTAAAGCCATGGACGAATTCATGATTGAAGCTGATGGAGAAGACGAAGTTGTCGTTATATTATTAGTTGTTATTTCATTGCTTCTTTTGTAATTCTTTGAGAATTGAACTATTGGATGTACCTATTGAATAATTGTAACTGTGACTATGTATTTCTGTGATTTTGAAATAAAGGGTGCATCTTATTTTTGGTATTATATTTTCTCTTTCCACTATGTGAGATTTCCATTCGATGTATATGTTATTGTTATTTGTGAAAATGTTATCCTTACAGGAACCAACGACCCATTTAGAATGGTTCTAAGTTTCGATGGGCCTTTTCTAGATCGAAATTTTGGCCTATTCTGGGCTGGTTGTTACAAGCACCCTCCTACCGCATCATATATAGGAATCACCCTAAGAATCAGTAGAGAGTAGTCCTTGCAATTCGTAGATTTCAACCACGACAGAACCACATTCTATCTCTTGGGAGCTACCCAAAGATTATAAGTAGTCCTTCCATTTTATGAGGTTCAATTGTCTTCAATGCTCCATCTTTGTAATCATCCCTGCAAGTTAGTTCGAACACAATGTTGGTTCGAAGTGGGTTTGGGTCTAGTTCCCATCCCAGTCTCTTCGAACTAACATGTCAAAATTCCAATAAGAGATTTAATTGATAACTAAGATCTTGACTATCAATCACAATAGTATCATTAAGTACATCGAAAGCTTAGGCCCTTCCGTTAAAACCATTAATTAAAATTTCTTAATCGATTATATATATATATATCAACAAATCTCACTCGTTTTCATTATCTTGAAAACATTATCTAATTCCTATATCTTTGGAATAAACGTATTCGCTAAACTCCTCTTTATTTCCTTTACTTTGAAAAATATTGCTATATTTTCATAAGAAACCCATTTTTATTTCCTTAGATTTGGAAATATTGATATATATATATATTGTTAACTCAATGGTATAAATATGATCACACTTCCAACTTGGGTGAAACAATGTTGAATTATACATTATTTACTTTAAAACTTAGTGGTTTTAATTACATATCAAAACTGTGCAAATAAGTTGCAATATTCCTCTTATGGAAATAATGACCAATTTCAATATCTTTTATTATTACAAACTAATACCATCCCTTGATAATAGTGAAATCGTTTCGGTTGGGGTATTTTAATTACCTTCCAGACCATGATCGACAAGGTTCTTATCTTGAGATAAAGAAAAGTTCATAACACAAAAACCCATATTACTTATAATATCAACCAAATATTATTTTCTATTTTTTTTAAAATATGGTTTTATGAACCATATCCTTACTTTTGAAAATCTCCGTCGATCATAACCATTTTTACTTAATTCATTGATAAGTAAATTGTTTACCAAAATACTAACCTTTCGCTTCAAACCTCTTTATACAATTCCATTTATAACTTGGATCATATTATGATAACACATTTACCAATACTTTACCCAAAACTATTTAACATCATATTATGAAACTAAATTTTGGATTTTTTTTAACCAAATTTCCCTAGTTAACTTCTTTACCCAAATCCATTTAACATTCTTCATCTTTGCCTTTTTGACATTTTCTTTCCAATTTAAACTTTGTACTTAATTTAATTTATTAGGTAAACATCTCTTTAAAATTACACTTTAGCTCTAATTTCCCTTTAGAAACCCTTCCCATAACATTACAAAATCTCATTGCAAAACTTTTACGAATATCTAATTAAATCCTTTTATAACTCAGTTACTATCTTAAATGAATTTCATTTAAGAAGTAATTACTTTAATTATAATTAATTAAAATAATAATTAACTTTATCATTTACTGAAGTAAAAGTGGTTTACTCCTTCATTAACTAAAATAGATTAGTTAATTAGCTTTTAAATTAAATTTATTGAACCATAACTAATTACACTAATAATCTTTAAACATCGTTAATTAAAAGGTAAATTACATTTTAAGTAATCTTATTAAATTTAAATAACTATTTATTAAACTGTTTCCATTAGATTAACTGTAGATGAATTAATCTAATAGCCAATTTTAATAAAAAAAATAGTTGACTTAGTCAACTGTCATCATCTGTTAACTTGTTAACTGATTCCAATTACTTCTTCCTCTCAGATTAATATAATGAATGTAATAATATCCCTTAATTTTTCTTTAAAACAATTATCCCAAGTTATTAACCCATAGGTTAATTACTACTTTATTTGTTTATAAAACTTATTTAAACGTAAAATTCTTATTATAAAATCATTTTATAACACTTATATAAAACCAATTTATAATATCAATTTATTTATAAAATTTCATTAGTATATAAAATATAATTGGAAATCTTGCTTCAACTATAAGAATAAAATTTATAACTTAACTTCGTCAATTCGCCTGACGACAAATCAACGTCTTAAAAAAAAGGTAGATTTTAGGCCATCTATGGTCAATCCCTTAATCAATGTCGTCTATTGATTAATAAACCATCAATGTTGAATTTTCATTCAATGGTCAACATCCAAACAGGTTTTCAATGTCACTTGGGTTTAACAGTTCATATATAAATAATATGAAAACAAACAGTATAGAAAATATTTGACGAATCCAGTTGGATCCCTCCAACCTGTTTTTCCCTGCATCACAGCTCATATCATTATTATATAGCTGCATATGAGATAGAAATTTAATCTAATATATCCAAGATAACGAAAATATAAATAGCAATAACCATTAAACACAAAACAACAATAATCATTCAAGGCATCCAATCAACCATTTTAACCTATCAGCGATGAATATGAATTTTATCATATTACAGGATTCCAGAAAGAGTGAGTTAACTTACCATTTATTTTTAGGTGATGATTTCAGAGTTGTTTCATTTAATTTTAAACAAGCATTTAAAATTAAACGAAATTCTAATAGCTTATGAACCACTCCAAACCAGCTCGACAACATAGTATTCTTCACTACGATTCCAACGTGACTAGTTTCATTGAATTCTAACAACATACGAACAAATTATATGCGTCACAACTTTTAATTTAAATTAAAATAGTTTTTAACCTTATTAATATTATTTAATTAGGTTAATTATGCTAATTTTCCTTAACCATTATTCCTTAATCAGCGAAAACCTCTCGTTCTTCCCCGGTTCCTCTTCCCGACTTTGACAAAAAGCATGAATTCAACAATACCACGCCGCGCCTCCCATCGATCAAAAGAGCTGCCCCTGACCCTCCTCCTACGACCATCATTTTGAGAACCTCCAATATCCAGAGGCCCATCCCCTAGCATGCCGCAGTTCGCTAGTAATTGGCTTCGAATGGAAAAGACAATCGCCTCAATTTCAATCGCCCCCGACCACCGCGCCTCCACAGCAAGCCTAACCACGCCGCCCCTTTCCAATCCCCTTCAAGACCCTTGACCCAATAACGCCTCCATCAACCCTAAATCGTAGAAGTTCGAACGAAGCACCCCAAATAACTTAACCCCGTTTGTGACACCTCACGTCCGTTAATGTCACTCATTAAGAGAATGCATTAAGTTTCGTGTAGCATTATGGGTAAACAGACACAGAACATTACAAGACATATATAAAAGATAACAACGGAATTTAAAATTTTATTTAAAACATAATTCATAATATCATGGTCCAAAATATCACAAGTCGGGACATAAAAACCGTTACAATAAAATAAAACTTCTGTCTTGTACCATCAGAGTGCAGAAATACATAAAAAGGCATAATTCCCCAAAAGAGACAAAGCCATAGTAGTAAAGACGAGAACTTGAGCAATACTTCAACAGCAGCTCCTAGCAAGATGATAACCGAGTCTTGACTAAGCTTGAGTATTCCTACCCTGTGAACTTAAGGGGGTAACGGAAGAGAGAAGAGGAAACAAAAAGGGTCAGACATAAAGTCTGGCGAGTCTAGTTACTTGTAGCAAGTAAATAAGTAAAAGTATCATAACAGGCATATTAGGTGGATAAGAAAGATAACATCATAAAGGGTAAGTGTGACAAGGTAAACATGATGAGGTGTATACGCTTCTCTAATGATTACTCTGCACTGATACTAGTATAAACAGAATGAGATGATCTCAACAACTATCAAATGGTAAACTTAGGCATACGTCCAGACGTACCCTAACTACTACCCTAATCGATCGGCTCCCTACTCCGTAGATACCCTGTGTCAACCCCACAGTAGAAGGTATCGCTTCCTAAAGTGGCAACCCTTGTTGATGTGCACAACCATACCTACTGGTGTCACGGTCATCTTAGCCCCCTCTGCCCGGCCCATGCACGCACATGTCCCGGTCGGTTTGCGCCGCCCACATCGTCCTCCTCATTTGGATCTCTTACAATCGGCACAGTAAGTGTGCCCCAACTCTGACCTAGTTCGGAGTACTCGTTTGATACCTATTAAGGGTTACTGACTGAAACGGGTCCCATATAATATGATACAAGCTCTCCCCTTTGTCTTGTATCCCCTCTAGGATTTCCACTGGTTATGCTTACCACTAGGTGCCTTTAATTACATAACCCTATTATTTCCACAAGTTATGCTTACCTAAAAAGGTGTCTTTAATTACATAGTTCCAACATTTCCCCAGGTTATGCTTACCACTAGGTGTCTTTAATTACGTAACCCTATCAGGTTAAGTTTGTGGGCCTATATGTAAATATTACCCACCCCCTCAGATTTACTTAACCCACCCACTGTTTAACCAAATTTACTTAACCCCAATTTAAGTTTATGTTCACACAATCCCTATGGATTCAACTAGGTTAAGTATTCAAGGTTTATTACCATATTTCCATTTATGGTTACAGTATGCTAGACCTCCCACATTATGCCTACAATTTGTGGATGCTGGACATGCCGGGCGGGTCCGGGCAGACTTATTCTACAAATTGGGCTTAACCTCGTGTCTTAGCATGTTTCGTGCTTGTTCATCTATACCTCTCACATTAGATTCACCACTTGCGGTCGCTGGATGTGCCGGGCGGTTAAGGGCAGACTTCCACCATAAGCGTAATCTAACCTCGTGTCTAGGTGCAATTACAGTTTCTAATTACTGTAATCCTAGGCATTTTATTGTTAGCCAAATTTACCTGTGTCATTATAGGTTATAGGTTTCATGCCCCTTTCTCCCCAATTATGTTCATATACATAAGCATTATTCAAGTTATGCCAATTTCCCCCTTTTTCAAATTATGCCCAATTTTAACGTTTTTCCCCTCGTTCCCAAGCTAACGCATTCGCGTAATTTTAGCAGCACGCCTAGGCTCGAGAATAGCCTGGCTATATAAAATAAAAGGTTAAGGTGAAGGGAAGATGATAGAGATGATTATTCTAACAAAACTGACATAAGCATATGATGGCATAATGTTAAGATGAACATATAAGAACAGATCGGTGAACTTATGATAGTAGGTTTTAACATAGTATGGATGACATAATAGGCATGATTAGATATAAACAAGGATTTAGATGTCCAACTAACAACAGATCCAAATTAACCACAACATAATAGGTATAAGATGATCTAAATATCGAATTAGATCTAAAATCAAAAGTAGATCTGACATGATAAAGGTTAAGATCCAAGTCATAGTTAATTCAGAATATCATGGATTCACAAATTACAATAGATCTGGTATGATTCAGTCGCAGGCATAGATCCAAATTACAGTCATATCATGTTTTACTTTTAATCATTTAAATCTAAAAATAACTTAAACTCACACTGTTCGGATCTAGAATAATAAAAGGAGAAAACGTAGGTTGAGTCACAGACCTACACTTGAATTTCTAAACTTTGATTGCAGAAGAAGAAAGAGATTTGATTCAGTCTAGGCACCAATAGCATCTAGGCCTCCATTGATTTTCAGTGAAGAAAACAAGAGAAATGAGCCTGAATTTATAGCTGCCAGCCCCCAGAAACCGACCTGCCACGTCAGCCCTAGAGAAATGAGCAAGATAAGTTTGAACAGAATATACTGCGCTTCTTAAATACGTTTCTCTGCACCGCACCAATACTAGTATCTCTGAAACAGAATGATCACTACAAATACCGTTCCATTACATTTTCTTGAACTTTAGGTTACTTGGGTTAACGACACTCAACGCTTATACACACGTTGTACCCATTTACTTCCTAGTGGATTAACCTAATATGGTATATATGTAGCTACCTCTCATACTGAGGTACACCCCATGGTATCCACTCGCACGGTCTCCCTCGTAATACCACAGAAAAGTACGCAGTCCCTCATCCTACGCCGGAGTGACATACAGATCTCTATATAACAAGTTACGTTCCGTATATATTTTGTCATTACTATGCTACGTAAACGTACGGACTGCCACCGTCGATCGAATCAGATTTCATTCTGTAGTAATGCCCTCAAGTCTTCGATACATCACCCAGAGCAGTCGTACATGTATCTAGACTATCCCACGTATGTACTGTAATTGTAGCTCGATGCCTCAATCGCACGTTCTCTAATGTGCACCGAGTTCTTGGCAGGGCGATACAAAAAACACGGAACTCGGTCGGGAGCTTTCCTATACATGTACAGGCCCGCCTTTAAGAGCCTCAAAATACAGATATTTCTAGGGTATGTTTTTCATGGTGGCTATGGCCCCACCTTAGCCCCTGCCTCAACTGGTAAAGACAACAAGAGCTAAACGACTGCTGTAACAACCCGAAAATCTGGGCTAGTTTAAATTTTTTATTTTGGCAATTTTAAGGAATTTTGAATATTTAAATTGAATTATTTTAAATAATATCGACGAGAAATTTATTTTGAATAGAATTCGAACGTATATATTATATACGTCGTCGTTAGAATATAAATAATTCTATATAATTATAAATAGAATTGAAAATGGCGCGGTAGTTCGATAATTCGATTTCAAACTTCAATTGAATGTACCAGGTGCAAAACAATCCAGATTTTAGTGAAACCAAAAACAATAGGATCTATTGGAGAATATCTTTCCAACGAATCCGAAAAATCGAAATTTCATAGCGGGATTCAAAAGATACGTCCAGTTAAAAATTCTGAATAGTTGCCATGAAATTCAGGCCCCTAAAAATAGGAATTTTGCAAATGACCTTGGATTTCGTCGAAACCACTTTTGTTGGGTCCGCGATATCAAATTATTGCTAGATTCCAAATTTCATAATTTTTCGAATCAATATGTGAGCGTGGCAAAGGAAAACGCGTTTGACCAGTTTTAGTTGATTTTAATCGACTGGAAATTGGCCATTTTTCAAACGGTCTCAGAATTCGACGAAACTAGTTTTGTTAGGACCGTATCGCCAATACGAAGTCAGAAAATATTTTTCTAGAATTTTTCGAGTTCGTATGTGACCCAGGTAAATTGAAATGCGTGTTCAAATTCAATATATAGAGTTATATGTTGATTTTGACGAAAACTGATCGAAACGATCGAATCAACCTACGATACATATCCCATTGTGTTCGGAATGAGGGTGAAACGCTATGGACGATAGGCGGTGGGCCTCGTTTAGAGGTCGTATGAAAAAGTCAACTTTTTGTAAATTAAATAATTAAAATAATTAAAAATTAAAACCCTCTTCCTTCCTTCCTATACCCTCTGCCCCCCTTTTTTGTTCATTCAGAACGAACGAACGAAAGAAAAAAGAAAAAAAACGATGAAGCGACGGACGATTGGAGGAGCCACCGCGCCTCCAGGCGCTGCGCCCCCTGCTGCCGCGTTTCCCCCTCCTCAACTACCCCTTCCCCTCGCAGCTCTCTCCTCTCCTCCGCTGTCTTGAACCCATCGAACCCCCAGACCCTCGTGTAGCCGCGCCGCACCCCATTCCGCCGCCCCTGAAAACCGTAACCCCGACCCAATCTGGCCCTGCGCGCCTCCCCCCTTACCAACACCTCCTCCTCTTCACCTGCTAACCGACGCAGCCCCCCCCCCCCTCCTTCTTCCATTTTACAGTAAGTTTTCTCCACTCTTTATTTTTAGTTAAAACTGAATTTTTATATTAGTTGAAACTGAATTTTATTCGATAGGAAAATTAGAGATAGAATTTTTATTCGATAGGAAAGTTAAAGATATGATTTTTAAATGATAAGGAAGTTAAAAATATAATTTTTATCGTATGTAAAGGTTGAAAATATATTTTTCATATTATATAGATAATAAAAATATAATCTTTTATATTGTAGAAGGATAAAAATATGATTTTTACATTATAGAAGTGTTAAAAATTGGATCTTTATATATGTAGTGAATCAAAAATATGACCTTTATATAGTAGAAGATATAAAAATACTATTTTTATATAAGTAGTGTATTGAAAATATAATTTCTATAAAATAGAAAATATAAAATAAAATCTTTATATTTGAAAAGGCGAAATCTTTATATTTGAAAAGGCGAAATCTTTATATGAAGAATAGCGTGATAAAAATGGAATTTTTATCTATGTAACATCATTGTAAAAATAGAATTTTTATCTGTATAGCATCGATATAAAAATAGAATTTTTTATCTATATAGTAGCATTGAAAAAAAGAGGATTTTTATATATTGAATGGCGAAGTAAAAAATTCGATTTTTATATATTGAATAGCAATATAAAAATGTGATTTTTATGTATGTAGTGACTACGGGCAGTGAAATTGGCAAAAGGCGAGAACGACAAGATTTTCTACAATAGAAGTGTTGTGGAGTTGGGATAGCTATTGGTGAGAACTTCTCCCTCTAAATTTCTTTTTCTAGTTATATATATGTACTAGGATGCAGACGTTGCTTAGCAGCACCCGACACCCGTCATCCACAGACCATGGATGGCTTGTTTGTTTGATTGATGTGTTGTGAAAATTGTTTGTGATGTTGATGTGAAATCAATAATAAATTGTAGATGGTTGAAATAAATTAATTATCGTTAAAAATATAATTTTTAACGTGAAAGTGAATAAATAAATATTTATAAACAAATCGGCCGATTTGTTTATATACACTGATTTGACTGATACTGATTGGGTCGATAAATTTTACACATCGCCTAACTGCACAAATAAAAACCTGTGTTTGTTGATTTGAAACCCCACACGGGTATTGGGATGATATTTGGCATACACTAATCCCAATTATTTAATTGTATGTCGATCGATTGGTCGACATACTGTATAAGCGTTGATTATTTATATTTGATGCTTATGCAGTTGTGTGGTGCACATTGGATGATGGTTTATTGTTTATCGTTGCTATTATATACATGTGTTGTATGGAATCCATATAATTAACATTATATGGTGATTGATTGGGCCTCATTCCAATCGGGAAAATAATGAATATTATAAAAGGAAATTCATGTGTTGAATATAAAAATAGTCATGTGTTGACGATGTTCATGAGTTGAAACTATTGATGTGTTGAGTGAAATATTTTGTACAATAAAATATGCATCTTTATCATATTTAAAATTAGAACTACTTCACGGTGGAACCTAATTAAAATCAAATGATAGATACCATAATTTTATAAAATATTTTACATAAAAAAAATAGTGATGTGTTGACAGTACTCATTTGTTGAGATTAGTCAAGTGTTGAAAGAAATATAGATTCATGTGGAATAGAATAAATATTCATTTGTTGAATAGAATAAAGAAGTTTTTTTGAAAAATATGAAGCCGTGTTGATTAGAGATGCGTTATTTTGACGCGAACGATATTTATATCGATTTTATTCGTTTTATAATGAGTATTGAAAAGTGATTTCAAAATTTAATATTTTGAAATGAAATTCAAATTAAATTAGATTAAAATTCAAACGGAAATTGAATTGAATCAATTTGAAATGAATTCGAATCGAATAGAAAATGAATTCGATTCGAATTGAATAGAAAGTGAATTTGAATTCAAATTGAATAGAAATGAATTCAAATAGAAATGAATTCAAATTGAATTAAATTGAAATTGAATTAAAAACGAATTGAAATCGTTTTGAATGAAATTTAAAACGAACCAAAATTGAATTGAAATCAATTTGAAATGAATTCGAATTGAATTAAATAGAAGGTAAATTCAAATTGAATTGAAACGAATTAGAATTTGAATTGAAACAAATTTGAATTCGAGTTAAGAAAAATTGAAATGAATTCGAATTGAATTGAAATCAAATTGATTTGAAATTGAATATAGAGTTGAAATGGTTTTGAAAACGAATTTACAACGATTTTAAAAAATACGTTTTAAAAAGAAATCGACGAAATATATTATATATATATAATGGCCTGAATAGAACGCGCCGCGCTGCGGCAGTTCGCGAATTTCGACCATTGACTTCGAATTGACGTTGCGGGAGATCCGACCGTCGGATTCTCCTAAAACCGGAACCGTTGGGTTCGTTTCGAAAAGAGCTTTCCAATGAACATTAGAAATTTGAAATCTAATGGTTGGATTTGGAATTATGTCCAAATCAATTTCAAAAAAGGTCGCTGTAAGTGCAGTTCGATGGCCGTTGTTGGAAATCGACTGTACGGGCCTTGATAAAATTATTAAAAATATCTATAATTTGTGTAAAATCATAAGAAATGATTTGGGAAAAATTGAGCTGAAGAATTCCACATTTGAAAAGATAAAAATAGATTTTTGTCGAAATAAACTAGTTTTGAACTAGAATTAAAATCAATTTATTTTTGAAATAAATAAATTGAATTTGAAAGTGATTTTAAAAATAATCAATATTCCCAATACGTGAACTGGACTGGAGTTAAATCGAAATTATCTTCGGAATATTTCGATGTTGGATTTCGTGACTATACAAATATTGTTATGGGAATTTGAAAGATATATTTTATATCGTTATTTACAATACGATATTTGTTGGTTTCAGGATTTGATATTGAATATAAGCCGGTATACTTTCTATTCAGAGTCTAGTATTTAATATCAAATGTGATTTGGGTTTGTCGTGAATGGTGTCTTCATTAACACTGTTCTTAAGCCCAATAGAGAAAAAGATTAAATCTTTCTATTTAGATTTAATGAAGTGTATCAATTAAATAATATTTAATTGGAATTGAATTTGAATTGGTTTTTGGGTTTATCGTGAGCGGTGTTTTGAATAACACCTGTTCTTTAACCCGATTAACAACAAAATATGATTTGGGTTTGTCGTGAATCGTGTTTTAGATGACATTGGTTCTTTAACCCAGTTAACTGCAGGATATTGATTTTTGAAAAGATTAAAACTAAGTGAAGTTTTAATGAATCTTTAATTAGATTGAAATGTGAATTGATAATTTAAATTATCAAATCTAAAAGGTGATCGAGAATGGAGTACTACCAGTTTTGCTCCAAAGCGATAGTTAAATCTTTAATTAGATTTGAACGTGAAATGGTATTTTACTTTACCGATAACACCCTGGTGTTAGATATGGAGTATTACCAGTTTCGCTCCATTTGATGAATAGGTTGGGATTGGAAAATAAAACAAATAATTACTTCGGTGTGATTCGCTAATCCCGACTAGTTTGAAATGATATCCAAAGGAAGATTAAAGAATAAATTTAGAAGAATTTATCTTGGATAAAATTAATGGGAACCTTTTCCTGAGAATGTGATTTCATGAATAAAAGGATATTCTGAATTGGAATGAGGCGTTTGTTGTGTTTGTGTAACATTTGTTTATCATATACGTGGGTTAATCAGAAAGGCCGGGTTTATACCCATTCTGAATAAGTGATTCGACGGGATGTCGAAGATGAAGACGGTGGTTGAAGACCGGAAGTTTTCACATCGTTTGGGTGATTACTGATGTTCTTGATTGGGCTGTACACCCAAGATGAGGGAAACATTCGGTGATCATCTAGACGTACTTGGAGATGGATGGATATGCGAGGAAAGTGCCTCCGGTTTCATTCAGACCCAGAACGAACTTGTGAATGGATTGTGTGTCTGACATTGGATTTTATTCTATGTTGATTGATCTCTATTAAATATACATCTGTTTGGCGGCAGAGAATTTATTCTCTTGCTTAACGCCCTTCTCTGAAACGTACGAGCTCAGAGGTTGTATATCGATGGACATCTGTCGCATGGAGTGAATTGCCAATGTGGCACGCGTAAGTGGCAATTGATCAGGGCTTCTATTGAAAAGCAAAGTCTTGTGGTTGATGATCAAAGCACGGCCTGTGTGGCGTAGCTTTGTGTATAACGTGAATTCGCGAGCCTCACACCTCGGTATGAGTCAAAAACGGGAGACGAACCGCTGGGAGAGCACGACGTTTCTTTCTAGCTAGGGTGGTGTTAGTGACCTACTAGCCCTGACATTTATATACTTTTCACCTGTGTGGTTGTTGGAATGCGAGGTGCCTCGCATATAGGTCTGTAAGGACCGAGAAACGTGTGTTCATGAATTGTCAATCCTCAAAAGTAAGAGAGGACCGACCCAGCCGATTCCAGGGATCAAAGTGGGGTCCTGGGACATTTGCTAGAGTGTCTCGAACGGAGAGGAGCTTGCCCCTTGCCTCGACTCATGATGGAATCCAATTTCCAATACGTGATATTGCGGTTTTAATTGTAGAACTAGTATGGCGACATGATAGATGGTACCCATGCCGCCTATGAATGATAGTTATGATTTAAAATTGTTTTGACACTATACACTTATAATAGTATCAAATGACTTGTTTTTAAACGTATCAAGCATTATTTGGCTATTATAAGGGAAAACCCTATCCTCCGGCTTGCGTTGCATTGTGTGATGGGACCTGGGTCTTATAATAGCTTCATTTTTCAAAAAAGCATTGCGCTGTTTTGTTATATGCACCGGTATTCTTGGGAGGAAACCCGTTCCGTGTTATACGGCGTGGTCCCTTGAATTACTATCTTTAAAGTAAAGTTTAAAATAACTGTTTTAGTTCTCACACCAGTCACATGAATGACCTGGAGTTTATTGTTTTAACCTAAACTCTGGGTGCCCCTATTTTCCGCACGGGCAGCTAGTAGTTTTGGTTTTGCAGATTTATATTCACAGGATCCTGATTTACAGCTGGAACGATGCTCGGAAAGCTCTGTATCCGTGTATCACTTTCAGTTGTGTTTTATATATATTTTTCCGCTGCTATGTAATTTATTCATTTATACTCTGTATATTCTTGTATCTGATGGAACTGTTGTAATAACAATGAAATGTTCTTCCGTCTACGTTCTGATTCGTCTTGTCCTCAACGCAATTCGCGCTTTCCTTCACGGGGAAGTTTGGATCGTGTCAGTTTGGTATCAGAGCTTTGGTTTACAGAGCTCGAGAACAAGACACGTTAGAACCATACGAAAGAATTCATCAGATATTGGATTAGTAATATCCAATTAGAATGACTCGTTAGAGATAGGATCAGTAGTATCCTAGAACGAGTGTGAAGAGTATATTTTTCAAATGAAAACAATTTTGTTTTGAAAATTTAAACCATTTTATACGTATTTGATTATTTATTTATTTTGAATTTGGACAATCTAGTATATATAGATTTCGCGTATACGCGTCATGAACGTATAGTCGAAGTTTTAATATACTGGATAGATATAGAGTCACATTCTAGACACCCGGGGATAATTCTGGTGATGTGGCCACATCATCAGTATTTATATTCGTGTTACGAAGGTGTGATATCTATATAATTCCATCAGACTGGTGTGAGAACCAAAATATAGCTAGAATACATTGTTGTGAATTGGCATCAAAAAACATGATTTTCTGTATATGTATCCAATTATCAATTTGAAACTCTAATTCACTAATTGATTGATGTTTGTGTTGTTTGTTTATTTGTTTGATAATTTTGAACCATTTATGCCTAATTGTATCAAATATTGAATTGTATTGAAAATGGGTCGCATTTGCTTGCTTATACATGTGCTTACATTGAACAGGTCATAGCAAGGAGGCTAGAGCAGAGAATAAAATTTGGTTGCCCAACAAATAGGTACATGTTTACTATATAATTTACTGTTTTGTTTGGGTGATGATGATTTTATGAGCCTATTGGCTAGCCGCTTGGCTTTTTCTTTTTCTTTTTGAGATCAGAAGGCCTGTATGGCAATTTCGGGATTTTCCCGTGGCTCCCGGTGCAGGGGAGGTTATGGCAAAAAAATTCGAAAATTCCGGGTGTTAGCCAAATTTTTGAAGAATCTGAAAATTCTCAGAAACTGAAAAGTTGGAGAATGGAAGCCAGATCGAACGTAGAGTTGATTAATCAAACCACTTTCGACTTTGTTCCTTTTCGGGGACGAAAACTTTTAAGTGGGGGAGATTGTAACAACCCGAAAATTTGGGCCAGTTTAAAATTTTTATTTTGGCAATTTTAAAGAATTTTGAATATTTAAAATGAATTATTTTAAATAATTTCGACGAGAAATTTATTTTGAATAGAATTCGAACGTATATATCATATACGTTGTCGTTAGAATATAAATAATTATATATAATTATAAATAGAATTGAAAATGGCACGGTAGTTCGGTAATTCGATTTCAAACTTCAATTGAATGTACCAGGTGCAAAACAATCCGGATTTTAGTGAAACCAAAAACAATAGGATCTATTGAAGAATATCTTTCCAACGAATCCGAAAAATCGAAATTTCATAGCGGGAATCAAAATATACGTCCAGTTAAAAATTCTGAATAGTCGTCATGGAATTCAGGCCCCTAAAAATAGGAATTTTGCAAACGACCTCGGATTTCGACGAAACCACGTTTGTTGGGTCCGCGATGTCAAATTATTGCTAGATTCCAAATTTCATAATTTTTCGAATCAATATGTGAGCATGGCAAAGAAAAACGCGTTTGACCAGTTTCAGTTGATTTTAATCGACTGGAAATTGGTCATTTTTCAAATGGTCTCAGAATTCGACGAAACTAGTTTTGTTAGGACCGTATTGTCAATACCAAGCCAGATAATATTTTTCTAGAATTTTTCGAGTTCGTATGTGACCCAGGTAAATTGAAATGCGTGTTCAAATTCAATATATAGAGTTGTATGTTGATTTTGACGAAAACTGATCGAAATGATCGAATCAGCCTACGATACATATCCCATTGTGTTCGGAATAGGGGTGAAACGCTATGGACGACAGGCGGTGGGCCTCGTTTAGAGGTCATATGAAAAAGTCAACTTTTTGTAAATTAAATAATTAAAATAATTGAAAATTAAAACCCTCTTCCTTCCTTCCTATACCCTCTGCCCCCCCCCTTTTTTCGTTCATTCAGAACGAACGAAAGAAAAAAGAAAAAAAAACGATGAAGCGACGGACGATTGGAGAAGCCACCGCGCCTCCAGGCGTTGCGCCCCCTGCTGCCGCGTTTCCCCCTCCTCAACTCCCCCTTCCCCTCGCAGCTCTTTCCTCTCCTCCGCTATCTTGAACCCATCGAACCCCCAGACCCTCGTGTAGCGGCGCCGCACCCCATTCCGCCGCCGCCGCCCCTAAAAACCCTAACCCCGACCCAATCTGGCCCTGCGCGCCTCCCCCCTTACCACCACCTCCTCCTCTTCGCCTGCTAACCGACGCAGCCCCCCCCCCCCTTCTTCCATTTTATAGTAAGTTTTCTCCACTTTTTATTTTTAGTTAAAACTGAATTTTTATATTAGTTGAAACTGAATTTTATTCGATAGGAAAATTAGAGATAGGATTTTTATTCGATAGGAAAGTTAAAGATATGATTTTTATATGATAAGGAAGTTAAAAATATAATTTTTATCGTATGTAAAGGTTGAAAATATATTTTTCATATTATATAGATAATAAAAATATAATCTTTTATATTGTAGAAGGATAAAAATATGATTTTTACATTATAGAAGTGTTAAAAATTGGATCTTTATATATGTAGTGAATCAAAAATATGACCTTTATTACTATTTTTATATAAGTAGTGTATTGAAAATATAATTTCTATAAAATAGAAAATATAAAATAAAATCTTTATATTTGAAAAGGCAAAATCTTTATATTTGAAAAGGCGAAATCTTTATGTGAAGAATAGCGTGATAAAAATGGAATTTTTATCTATGTAACATCGTTGTAAAAATAGAATTTTTATCTATATAGCATCAATATAAAAATAGAATTTTTTATCTATATAGTAGCATTGAAAAAAAGAGGATTTTTATATATTGAATGGTGAAGTAAAAAATTCGATTTTTATATATTGAATAGCAATATAAAAATGTGATTTTTATGTATGTAGTGACTACGGGCAGTGAAATTGGCAAAAGGCGAGAACGACAAGATTTTCTACAATAGAAGTGTCGTGGAGTTGGGATAGCTATTGGTGAGAACTTCTCCCTCTAAATTTCTTTTTCTAGTTATATATATGTACTAGGATGCAGACGTTGCTTAGCAGCACCCGACACCCGTCATCCACAGACCATGGATGGCTTGTTTGTTTGATTGATGTGTTGTGAAAATTGTTTGTGATGTTGATGTGAAATCAATAATAAATTGTAGATGGTTGAAATAAATTAATTATCGTTAAAAATATAATTTTTAACGTGAAAGTGAATAAATAAATATTTATAAACAAATCGGCCGATTTGTTTATATACACTGATTTGACTGATACTGATTGGGTCGATAAATTTTACACATCGCCTAACTGCACAAATAAAAACCTGTGTTTGTTGATTTGAAACCCCACACGGGTATTGGGATGATATTTGGCATACACTAATCCCAATTATTTAATTGTATGTCGATCGATTGGTCGACATACTGTATAAGCGTTGATTATTTATATTTGATGCTTATGCAGTTGTGTGGTGCACATTGGATGATGGTTTATTGTTTATCGTTGCTATTATATACATGTGTTGTATGGAATCCATATAATTAACATTATATGGTGATTGATTGGGCCTCATTCCAATCGGGAAAATAATGAATATTATAAAAGGAAATTCATGTGTTGAATATAAAAATAGTCATGTGTTGACGATGTTCATGAGTTGAAACTATTGATGTGTTGAGTGAAATATTTTATACAATAAAATATGCATCTTTATCATATTTAAAATTAGAACTACTTCACGGTGGAACCTAATTAAAATCAAATGATAGATACCATAATTTTATAAAATATTTTACATAAAAAAATAGTGATGTGTTGACAGTACTCATTTGTTGAGATTAGTCAAGTGTTGAAAGAAATATAGATTCATGTGGAATAGAATAAATATTCATTTGTTGAATAGAATAAAGAAGTTTTTTTGAAAAATATAAAGCCGTGTTGATTAGAGATGCGTTATTTTGACGCGAATGATATTTATATCGATTTTATTCGTTTTATAATGAATATTGAAAAGTGATTTCAAAATTTAATATGTTGAAATGAAATTCAAATTAAATTAGATTAAAATTCAAACGGAAATTGAATTGAATCAATTTGAAATGAATTCGAATCGAATAGAAAATGAATTAAATTCGAATTGAATAGAAAGTGAATTTGAATTCAAATTGAATAGAAATGAATTCAAATAGAAATGAATTCAAATTGAATTAAATTGAAATTGAATTAAAAACGAATTGAAATCGTTTTGAATGAAATTTAAAACGAACCAAAATTGAATTGAAATCAATTTGAAATGAATTCGAATTGAATTAAATAGAAGGTAAATTCAAATTGAATTGAATTGAAACGAATTAGAATTTGAATTGAATTGAAACTAATTTGAATTCGAGTTAAGTAAAATTGAAATGAATTCGAATTGAATTGAAATCAAATTGATTTGAAATTGAATATAGAGTTGAAATGGTTTTGAAAACGAATTTAAAACGATTTTATAAAATACGTTTTAAAAAGAAATCGACGAAATATATATAATATATATATTATATATATATAATGGCCTGAATAGAACGCGCCGCGCCGCGGCAGTTCGCGAATTTCGACCATTGACTTCGAATTGACGTAGCGGGAGATCCGACCGTTGGATTCTCCTAAAACCGGAACCGTTGGGTTCGTATCGAAAAGAGCTTTCCAATGAATATTAGAAATTTGAAATATAACGGTTGGATTTGGAATTATGTCCAAATCAATTTCAGAAAAGGTCGCTGTAAGTGCAATTCGATGGCCGTTGTTGGAAATCGACTGTATGGGCCTTGATAAAATTATTAAAAATATCTATAATTTGTGTAAAATCATAAGAAATGATTTGGGAAAAATTGAGCTGAAGAATTCCACATTTGAAAAGATAAAAATAGATTTTTGTTGAAATGAACTAGTTTTGAACTAGAATTAAAATCAATTTATTTTTGAAATAAATAAATTGAATTTGAAAGTGATTTTAAAAATAATCAATATTCCCAATACGTGAATTGGACTGGAGTTAAATCGAAATTATCTTCGGAATATTTCGATGTTGGATTTCGTGACTATACAAATATTGTTATGGGAATTTGAAAGATATATTTTATATCGTTATTTCCAATACGATATTTGTTGGTTTCAGGATTTGATATTGAATATAAGCCGGTATACTTTCTATTCAGAGCCTAGTATTTAATATCAAATGTGATTTGGGTTTGTCGTGAATGGTGTCTTCATTAACACTGTTCTTAAGCCCAATAGAGAAAAAGATTAAATCTTTCTATTTAGATTTAATGAAGTGTATCAATTAAATAATATTTAATTGGAATTGAATTTGAATTGGTTTTTGGGTTTATTGTGAGCGGTGTTTTGAATAACACCTGTTCTTTAACCCGATTAACAACAAAATATGATTTGGGTTTGTCGTGAATCGTGTTTTAGATGACATTGGTTCTTTAACCCAATTAAAGGCAGGATATTGATTTTGAAAAGATTAAAACTAAGTGAAGTTTTAATGAATCTTTAATTAGATTGAAATGTGAATTGATAATTTAAATTATCTAATCTAAAAGTTGATCGAGAATGGAGTACTACCAGTTTTGCTCCAAAGCGATAGTTAAATCTTTAATTAGATTTGAACGTGAAATGGTAATTAATTTTACCGATAGCACCCTGGTGTTAGATATGGAGTATTACCAGTTTTACTCCATGGGATGAATAGGTTGGTATTGGGAAATAAAACAAATAATTACTTCGGTGTGATTCGCTAATCCCGACTAGTTTGAAATGATATCCAAAGGAAGATTAAAGAATAAATTTAGAAGAATTTATCTTGGATAAAATTAATGGGAACCTTTCCCTGAGAATGTGATTTCATGAATAAAAGGATATTCTGAATTAGAATGAGGCGTTTGTTGTGTTTGTGTAACATTTGTTTATCATATACGTGGGTTAATCAGAAAGGCCGGGTTTATACCCATTCTGAATAACCGATTCGACGGGATGTCGAAGATGAAGACGGTGGTTGAAGACCGGAAGTCTTCACATCGTTTGGGTGATTACTGAGGTTCTTGATTGGGCTGTACACCCAAGATGAGGGAAACAGTTGGTGATCATCTAGACGTACTTGGAGATGGATGGATATGCGAGGAAAGTGCCTCCGGTTTCGTTCAGACCCAGAACGAACTTGTGAATGGATTGTGTGTCTGACATTGGATTTTATTCTATGTTGATTGATCTCTATTAAATATACATCTGTTTGGCGGCAGAGAATTTATTCTCTTGCATAACGCCCTTCTCTGAGACGTACGAGCTCAGAGGTTGTATATCGATGGACATCAGTCGCATGGAGTGAATTGCCAATGTGGCACGCGTAAGTGGCAATTGATCAGGGCTTATGTTGAAAAGCAAAGTCTTGTGGTTGATGATCAAAGCACGGCCTGTGTGGCGTAGCTTTGTGTATAACGTGAATTCGCGAGCCTCACACCTCGGTATGAGTCAACAACGGGAGACGGACCGCTGGGAGAGCACGACGTTTCTTTCTAGCTAGGGTGGTGTCAGTGACCTACCAGCCCTGACATTTATATACTTTTCACCTGTGTGGTTGTTGGAATGCGAGGCGCCTCGGATATAGGTCTGTAAGGACCGGGAAACGTGTGTTCAGGAATTGCCAATCCTCAAAAGTAAGAGAGGACCGGCCCAGCCGATTCCAAGGATCAAAGTGGGGTCCTGGGACATTTGCTAGAGTGTCTCGAACGGAGAGGAGCTTGCCCCTTGCCTCGACTCATGATGGAATCCAATTTCCAATACGTGATATTGCGGTTTTAATTGTAGAACTAGTATGGAGACATGATAGATGGTACCCATGCTGCCTATGATTGATATTTATGATTTGAAATTGTTTTGACACTATACACTTATAATAGTATCAAATGACTTGTTTTTAAACGTATCAAGCATTATTTGGCTATTGTAAGGGAAAACCCTATCCTCCGGCTTGCGTTGCATTGTGTGGTGGGACTTGGGTCTTATAATAGCTTCATTTTTCCAAAAAGCATTGCGCTGTTTTGTTATATGCACCGGTATTCTTGGGAGGAAACCCGTTCCATGTTATACGGCGTGGTCCCTTGAATTACTATCTTTAAAGTAAAGTTTTAAACAACTGTTTTAGATCTCACACCAGTCACATGAATGACCTGGAGTTTATTGTTTTAACCTAAACTCTGGGTGCCCCTATTTTCCGCACGGGCAACTAGTAGTTTTGGTTTTGCAGATTTATATTCACAGGATCCTGATTTACAGCTGGAACGATGCTCGGAAAGCTCTGTATCCGTGTATCACTTTCAGTTGTGTTTTATATATATTTTTCCACTGCTATGTAATTTATTGTAATCTCTGATATTTATCGAATGTAATTTATTCATTTATACTCTGTATATTCTTGTATCTGATGGAACTGTTGTAATAACAATGAAATGTTCTTCCGTCTGCGTTCTGATTCGTCTTGTCCTCAACGCAATCCGCGCTTTCCTTCACGGGGAATTTCGGGTCGTGTCAGTTTGGTATCAGAGCTTTGGTTTACAGAGCTCGAGAACAAGACACGTTAGAACCATACGAAAGAATTCATCAGATATTGGATTAGTAATGTCCAATTAGAATGACTCGTTAGAGATAGGATCAGTAGTATCCTAGAACGAGTGTGAAGAGTATATTTTTCAAATGAAAACAATTTTGTTTTGAAAATTTAAACCATTTTATACGCATTTGATTATTTATTTATTTTGAATTTGGACAATCTAGTATATATAGATTTCGTGTATACGCGTCATGAACGTATAGTCGAAGTTTTAATATACTGGATAGATATAGAGTCACATTCTAGACACCCGGGGATAATTCTGGTGATGTGGCCACATCATCAGTATTTATATTCGTGTTACGAAGGTGTGATATCTATATAATTCCATCAGACTGGTGTGAGAACCAAAATATAGCTAGAATACATTGTTGTGAATTGGCATCAAAAAACATGATTTTCTGTATATGTATCCAATTATCAATTTGAAACACTAATTGATTGATGTTTGTGTTGTTTGTTTATTTGTTTGATAATTTTGAACCATTTGTGCCTAATTGTATCAAATATTGAATTGTATTGAAAATGGGTCGCATTTGCTTGCATATACATGTGCTTACATTGAACAGGTCATAGCAAGGAGGCTAGAGCAGAGAATAAAATTTGTTTGCCGAACAAATAGGTACATGTTTACTATATAATTTACTGTTTTGTTTGGGTGATGATGATTTTATGAGCCTATTGGCTAGTCGCTTGGCTTTTTCTTTTTCTTTTTGAGATCAGAAGGCCTGTATGGCAATTTCGGGATTTTCCCGTGGCTCCCGGTGCAGGGGAGGTTATGACAAAAAATTTCGAAAATTCCGGGTGTTAGCCAAATTTTTGAAGAATTTGAAAATTCTCAGAAACTGAAAAGTTGGAGAATGGAAGCCAGATCGAACGTAGAGTTGATTAATCAAACCACTTTCGACTTTGTTCCTTTTCGGGGACGAAAACTTTTAAGTGGGGGAGATTGTAACAACCCGAAAATCTGGGCCAGTTTAAAATTTTTATTTTGGCAATTTTAAGGAATTTTGAATATTTAAAATGAATTATTTTAAATAATATCGACGAGAAATTTATTTTGCATAGAATTCGAACGTATATATTATATACGTCGTCGTTAGAATATAAATAATTATATATAATTATAAATAGAATTGAAAATGGCGAGGTAGTTCGATAATTCGATTTCAAACTTCAATTGAATGTACCAGGTGCAAAACAATCCGGATTTTAGTGAAACCAAAAACAATAGGATCTATTGGAGAATATCTTTCCAACGAATCCGAAAAATCGAAATTTCATAACGGGATTCAAAAGATACATCCAGTTAAAAATTCTGAATAGTCGCCATGGAATTCAGGCCCCTAAAAATAGGAATTTTGCAAACGACCTCGGATTTCGATGAAACCACTTTTGTTGGGTCCGCGATGTCAAATTATTGCTATATTCCAAATTTCATAATTTTTCGAATCAATATGTGAGCGTGGCAAAGGAAAACGCGTTTGACCAGTTTCAGTTGATTTTAATCGACTGGAAATTGGCCATTTTTCAAACGGTCTCAGAATTCGACGAAACTAGTTTTGTTAGGACCGTATTGTCAATACCAAGTCAGAAAATATTTTTTTGGAATTTTTCGAGTTCGTATGTGACCCAGGTAAATTGAAATGCGTGTTCAAATTCAATATATAAAGTTATATGTTGATTTTGACGAAAACTGATCGAAATGATCGAATCAGCCTACGATACATATCCCATTGTGTTCGGAATAGGGGTGAAACGCTATGGACGACAGGCGGTAGGCCTCGTTTAGAGGTCATATGAAAAAGTCAACTTTTTGTAAATTAAATAATTGAAAATTAAAACCCTCTTCCTTCCTTCCTATACCCTCTGGCCCCCCTTTTTCGTTCATTCAGAATGAACGAACGAAAGAAAAAAGAAAAAAAAACGATGAAGCGACGGACGATTGGAGGAGCCACCGCGCCTCCAGGCGTTGCGGCCCCTGCTGTCGCGTTTCCCCCTCCTCAACTCCCCCTTCCCCTCGCAGCTCTTTCCTCTCCTCCGCTGTCTTGAACCCATCGAACCCCCAAACCCTCGTGTAGCCGCGCCGCACCCCATTCCGCCGCCGCCGCCCCTGAAAACCCTAACCCCGACCCAATCTGGCCCTGCGCGCCTCCCCCCTTACCACCACCTCCTCCTCTTCGCCTGCTAACCGACGCAGCCCCCCCCCCTTCTTCCATTTTATAGTAAGTTTTCTCCACTTTTTATTTTTAGTTAAAACTGAATTTTTATATTAGTTGAAACTGAATTTTATTCGATAGGAAAATTAAAGATAGAATTTTTATTCGATAGGAAAGTTAAAGATATGATTTTTATATGATAAGGAAGTTAAAAATATAATTTTTATCGTATGTAAAGGTTGAAAATATATTTTTCATATTATATAGATAATAAAAATATAATCTTTTATATTGTAGTAGGATAAAAATATGATTTTTACATTATAGAAGTGTTAAAAATTGGATCTTTATATATGTAGTGAATCAAAAATATGACCTTTATATAGTAGAAGATATAAAAATACTATTTTTATATAAGTAGTGTATTGAAAATATAATTTCTATAAAATAGAAAATATAAAATAAAATCTTTATATTTGAAAAGGCGAAATCTTTATATGAAGAATAGCGGGATAAAAATAGAATTTTTATCTATGTAACATCGTTGTAAAAATAGAATTTTTATCTATATAGCATCAATATAAAAATAGAATTTTTTGTCTATATAGTAGCGTTGAAAAAAAGAGGATTTTTATATTTTGAATGGAGAAGTAAAAATTCGATTTTTATATATTGAATAGCAATATAAAAATGTGATTTTTATGTATGTAGTGACTACGGGCAGTGAAATTGGCAAAAGGCGAGAACGACAAGATTTTCTATAATAGAAGTGTCGTGGAGTTGGGATAGCTATTGGTGAGAACTTCTCACTCTAAATTTCTTTTTCTAGTTATATATATATGTACTAGGATGCAGACGGTGCTTAGCAACACCCGACACCCGTCATCCACAGACCATGGATGGCTTGTTTGTTTGATTGATGTGTTGTGAAAATTGTTTGTGATGTTGCTGTGAAATCGATAATAAATTGTAGATGGTTGAAATAAATTAATTATCGTTAAAAATATAATTTTTAACGTGAAAGTGAATAAATAAATATTTATAAACAAATCGGTCGATTTGTTTATATACACTGATTTGACTGATATTGATTGGGTCGATAAATTTTACACATCGCCTAACTGCACAAATAAAAATCTGTGTTTGTTGATTTGAAACCCCACACGGGTATTGGGATGATATTTGGCATACACTAATTCCAATTATTTAATTGTATGTCGATCGATTGGTCGACAAACTGTGTAAGCGTTGATTATTTATATTTGATGCTTATGCAGTTGTGTGGTGCACTTTGGATGATGGTTTATTGTTTATCGTTGCTATTATATACATGTGTTGTATCGAATCCATATAATTAACATTATATGGTGATTGATTGGGCCTCATTCCAATCGGGAAAATAATGAATATTATAAAAGGAAATTCATGTGTTGAATATAAAAATAGTCATGTGTTGACGATGTTCATGAGTTGAAACTATTGATGTGTTGAGTGAAATATTTTATACAATAAAATATACATCTTTATCATATTTAAAATTAGAACTACTTCACGGTGGAATCTAATTAAAATCAAATGATAGATACCATAATTTTATAAAATATTTTACATAAAAAAATAGTGATGTGTTGACAGTACTCATTTGTTGAGATTAGTCAAGTGTTGAAAGAAATATAGATTCATGTGGAATAGAATAAATATTCATTTGTTGAATAGAATAAAGAAGTTTTTTTGAAAAATATAAAGCCGTGTTGATTAGAGATGCGTTATTTTGACGCGAACGATATTTATATCGATTTTATTCATTTTATAATGAATATTGAAAAGTGATTTCAAAATTTAATATTTTGAAATGAAATTCAAATTAAATTAGATTAAAATTCAAACGGAAATTGAATTGAATCAATTTGAAATGAATTCGAATCGAATAGAAAATGAATTAAATTCGAATTGAATAGAAAGTGAATTAGAATTCAAATTGAATAGAAATGAATTCAAATAGAAATGAATTCAAATTGAATTAAATTGAAATTGAATTAAAAACGAATTGAAATCGTTTTGAATGAAATTTAAAACGAACCAAAATTGAATTGAAATCAATTTGAAATGAATTCGAATTGAATTAAATAGAAGATAAATTCAAATTGAATTGAAACGAATTAGAATTTGAATTGAAACGAATTTGAATTCGAGTTAAGTAAAATTGAAATGAATTCAAATTGAATTGAAATCAAATTGATTTGAAATTGAATATAGAGTTGAAATGGTTATGAAAACGAATTTAAAACGATTTTATAAAATAGGTTTTAAAAAGAAATCGACGAAATATATTATATATATATATATATATATATATAATGGCCTAAATAGAACGCGCCGCGCTGCGGCAGTTCGCGAATTTCGACCATTGACTTCAAATTGACGTTGCGGGAGATCCGACCGTCGGATTCTCCTAAAACCGGAACCGTTGGGTTCGTATCGAAAAGGGCTTTCCAATGAATATTAGAAATTTGAAATCTAATGGTTGGATTTGGAATTATGTCCAAATCAATTTCAGAAAAGGTCGCTGTAAGTGCAGTTCGATGTCCGTTGTTGGAAATCGACTGTACGGGTCTTGATAAAATTATTAAAAATACCTATAATTTGTGTAAAATCATAAGAAATGATTTGGAAAAAATTGAGCTGAAGAAATCCACATTTTAAAAGATAAAAATAGATTTTTGTCGAAATGAACTAGTTTTGAACTAGAATTGAAATCTATTTATTTTTGAAATAAATAAATTGAATTTGAAAGTGATTTTAAAAATAATCAATATTCCCAATACGTGAATTGGACTGGAGTTAAATCGAAATTATCTTCGGAATATTTCGATGTTGGATTTCGTGACTATACAAATATTGTTATGGGAATTTGAAAGATATATTTTATATCGTTATTTCCAATACGATATTTGTTGGTTTCAGGATTTGATATTGAATATAAGCCGGTATACTTTCTATTCAGAGCCTAGTATTTAATATCAAATCTGATTTGGGTTTGTCATGAATGGTGTCTTCATTAACACTGTTCTTAAGCCCAATAGAGAAAAAGATTAAATCTTTCTATTTAGATTTAATGAAGTGTATCAATTAAATAATATTTAATTGGAATTGAATTTGAATTGGTTTTTGGGTTTATCGTGAGGGGTGTTTTGAATAACACCTGTTCTTTAACCCGATTAACAACAAAATATGATTTGGGTTTGTCGTGAATCGTGTTTTAGATGACATTAGTTCTTTAACCCAGTTAAAGGCAGGATATTGATTTTTGAAAAGATTAAAACTAAGTGAAGTTTTAATGAATCTTTAATTAGATTGAAATGTGAATTGATAATTTAAATTATCAAATCTAAAAGGTGATCGAGAATGGAGTACTACTAGTTTTGCTCCAAAGCGATAGTTAAATCTTTAATTAGATTTGAACGTGAAATGGTAATTAATTTTACCGATAACACCCTGGTGTTAGATATGGAGTATTACCAGTTTTGCTCCATGGGATGAATAGGTTGGGATTGGGAAATAAAACAAATAATTACTTCGGTGTGATTCGCTAATCCCGACTAGTTTGAAATGATATCCAAAGGAAGATTAAAGAATAAATTTAGAAGAATTTATCTTGGATAAAATTAATGGGAACCTTTCCCTGAGAATGTGATTTCATGAATAAAAGGATATTCTGAATTGGAATGAGGCGTTTGTTGTGTTTGTGTAACATTTGTTTATCATATACATGGGTTAATCAGAAAGGCCGGGTTTATACCCATTCTGAATAACCGATTCGACGGGATGCCGAAGATGAAGACGGTGGTTGAAGACCGGAAGTCTTCACATCGTTTGGGTGATAACTGATGTTCTTGATTGGGCTGTACACCCAAGATGAGGGAAACAGTTGGTGATCATCTAGACGTATTTGGAGATGGATGGATATGCGAGGAAAGTGCCTCCGGTTTCGTTCAGACCCAGAACGAACTTGTGAATGGATTGTGTGTCTGACATTGGATTTTATTCTATGTTGATTGATCTCTATTAAATATACATCTGTTTGGCGGCAGAGAATTTATTCTCTTGCTTAACGCCCTTCTCTGAGACGTACGAGCTCAGGGGTTGTATATCGATGGACATCAGTCGCATGGAGTGAATTGCCAATGTGGCACGCGTATGTGGCAATTGATCAGGGCTTATGTTGAAAAGCAAAGTCTTGTGGTTGATGATCAAAGCACGGCCTGTGTGGCGTAGCTTTGTGTATAACGTGAATTCGCGAGCCTCACACCTCGGTATGAGTCAACAACGGGAGACGGACCGCTGGGAGAGCACGACGTTTCTTTCTAGCTAGGGTGGTGTCAGTGACCTACCAGCCCTGACATTTATATACTTTTCACCTGTGTGGTTGTTGGAATGCGAGGCGCCTCGGATATAGGTCTGTAAGGACCGGGAAACGTGTGTTCAGGAATTGCCAATCCTCAAAAGTAAGAGAGGACCGGCCCAGCCGATTCCAAGGATCAAAGTGGGGTCCTGGGACATTTGCTAGAGTGTCTCGAACGGAGAGGAGCTTGCCCCTTGCCTCGACTCATGATGGAATCCAATTTCCAATACGTGATATTGCGGTTTTAATTGTAGAACTAGTATGGCGACATGATAGATGGTACCCATGCCGCCTATGATTGATATTTATGATTTGAAATTGTTTTGACACTATACACTTATAATAGTATCAAATGACTTGTTTTTAAACGTATCAAGCATTATTTGGCTATTATAAGGGAAAACCCTATCCTCCGGCTTGCGTTGCATTGTGTGATGGGATCTGGGTCTTATAATAGCTTCATTTTTCCAAAAAGCATTGCGCTGTTTTGTTATATGCACCGGTATTCTTGGGAGGAAACCCGTTCCGTGTTATACGGCGTGGTCCCTTGAATTACTATCTTTAAAGTAAAGTTTAAAATAACTGTTTTAGTTCTCACACCAGTCACATGACTGGCCTGGAGTTTATTGTTTTAATCTAAACTCTGGGTGCTCCTATTTTCCACACGGGCAGCTAGTAGTTTTGGTTTTGCAGATTTATATTCACATGGTCCTGATTTACAGCTGGAATGATGCTCAGAAAGCTCTGTATCCGTGTATCACTTTTAGTTGTGTTTTATATATATTTTTCCGCTGCTATGTAATTTATTGTAATCTCTGATATTTATCGAATGTAATTTATTCATTTATACTCTGTATATTCTTGTATCTGATGGAATTGTTGTAATAACAATGAAATGTTCTTCCGTCTGCGTTCTGATTCGTCTTGTCCTCAACGCAATCCGCGCTTTCCTTCACGGGGAAGTTCGGGTCGTGTCAACTGCCCTTAATAACAAACATTCAAAACATCCATTTGGCGTCTTCCCTCAACCACCCGTACCCTGATAGTGAAAGGTGAAATGGTCTGTTGGTTTTAGCTCTTGTCTTTTCGAATCCCACTGGTTGTCGATGATGGGCATCCAACGATCTACTATCCTTGTTGGTTGTGACCCTTCACCTTCCCGTAAAGGCAACCGCCGAATCACCCTAACGTCACTGCATCACAACATTCTGACTGTATAGCTACTTTTGTAGTCAAAGCCCACCCACCTAGTTGTTACGCGCAGACCCAACCTCTGCGGGCACAACCTAATCATCTACCACCGCACAGAGGACTACCAGGAGCACCTTATGTACCTCAGGAAGCCGTGTGCTTCCCCTTCCAGTCCTTCGGAGCTGTCAGAATAATCAGATGAACGTGCGCTCCCCTCGTGCCTGATAATACCACGATGATCTATCCCGTTGGGTTATTCACCCTCAAACGTACGGACTAGTCCAATCGCCTCATTTTAATGTGTCATTAGACCCTATGTCTAAACATTCTTTTATGCGCTTGCTTTACCTCACCGGGTTTCCATTTAACTTGGTTATCCCCGTTCACATTGACTTCTTATTCAATTACCAAGTTTCTCTTGCTTATTAATTCCAGTTATATAACTTGACCCATTAATAAGCCCACAACATGTTGTTCTCTAGACTGTAATTCAAGGTCTGTACTTTACAATCCCTTTATATTTTCATCGTCTGATTCCATAGTTACAATGACATGTTCTTATTAATGTGTAATTAAGTATGTCTCATTTACATGTTTCCTTTTTAACATGCCCCTTATCAATTATGATTAAATATAACTTATACCATTTTATAAGTTTCCCTCATTCTTTCTCATTTAATCATAATTCCATTTTACACCGTCACTACAACTTAGCGTTGTTTACTTATTAACCTAGTTCTCTTAACTAAGGTCCACTAATAAGTTTCTCTCCCCACCAATATAACTTATGTTGTCCTAATCCGTAGATTTCAGATTCTTGTTCTTGTAAATAACTTAATTTACAATTAAGTATAACTTATCTCCTTACATAAGTTAGTCTAATCCCTTTTTCGTTTATTATGACCTAAGTTATAATTTCTACTTGTCCCTAGGACAAGTCTAAACATGTAATTCTTATTAGCATATTTCATACTTCCAAGTTTACAGATTACTTAATTTATAACTAAGTACAACTTCCTACATTTCACAAACTTTCCCTCTTTTTCTCTACTTATTACAGATAACTGGTTTCAGTTTTTCCCCATTTGCTGATTACTTAATTTATAATTAAGTGTCACTTAATTATCTCACCGGTTACCTCATTTCCTTACTAGTTTATTATAACCTAAGTTATAATCTTTACTTATCCCTAGGACAAGTCTACCTATTATTTCTCCTGTTTATACATGTTAATGCCCTAGACCTCTCATATTAAGTCAACCGCTTGTGGATACTGGATATGCCGGGCGGCTCCAGGTGGGATTAAACCACAAGTTTAGACTTAACCTCGTGTCGTGGCGCCGTTTCACACTAGACCTCTCACATTAGATTATCCACTTGTGGTCACTGGATATGCCGGTCGGCTCCGGGCAGACATATACCACAAGTATAATCTAACCTCGTGTCTAAGCGTGATTACAATTCTAATTTTATGCACATTCATATTTGCAGTTATCCTATTTCAATTATAAGTTTCCATGCCCTAAATCAATATTCACATGTGTTCCAGTTTATGCACTAAATTGACATTTACATATGTTACAATCTATGCCCAATTTCATAATTACATATGTTTCAATTTATACCCACAAATCAATATTTACACATGCTCCAATTTATGCCCAAATCAATATTTACATATTTCGGTACAAGTTACCCAATTCATGTTAACATATTTTCCAATGTATGCCTAAATTCTTATTCATATTATCCAGCATGATATATGGCCCAAAATCCATATTCGTATATTTCCAAATTTTATGTTCAAAATTATATTTATATTTTCTTATACCAATTATGCCCCAAAATTATGTCTTTCTTAATCGTTACCAATTTCGCACGTTCGCATATTTTAGCGTCAGGCCTAGCCTCGAAGGTAGCCTGGATATAAAAATAAAAAGGGAAAAGAGGGAGAGAAAAGAATCAGAACATGCATAATAAGGAATCAATAATATAACGGTAGAAATAGGTATAAAAACTGAATAGGCATATTATGACAAGATTAGACATGGTGACGATATAAACATATAAGAACAAATCTGATGAATATGTCATAATAGAACTGATTAGGCACCAATTCAAGATCCAATTTGTATATACATATCAAGATTCCTATTTAAATATTTAGATCTAAAAATAATATGAACTCACAGTGAATAGATCTAAGGAAATGGATCCAAATTACTGCGAAGAAAACGTTGAATTTGTTGTTGTAGAAATCGTTGAATTTGTATAAACTTTGCTGAATTAGATTTGGAGAAGAAAAGGCCATTCAATTTACGTTGCAGCAGAGCTCCGCCAACACCATCATTTTTTTAGATGAATAAAACCTAGGTTTAGGGTCCTTTTTATAGCCTAGAACCAACGAACTAAGACACAAACAAGCCCACACTCGAAATATGAATTCTGCCCAGATCGGGGGGGGGGGGTCGACCCCCCTTCATGGGTGTCGACCCCCCTTCAAGGGTGTCGACCCCGGGGTCGACCCGGCTGGGTCTCGGGTCGACCCCAAACGTTCGGCCCTTTCCCTGTTTGCACGCCGGATTTTCTGGTTTTGAATTTTTGAATTCTGGATTAATTTATATATATATATATATATATATTCCCCTTATATGCATACAAACTTCAAACCTTAATAACTTCTTCATACAAAGTCCGTCTTATGCAAACTTGACATCTATCTTGACCAGAATTCCAAGACGGACACAATGGCGCGGTCCGTTTTACTTAATTCAAAATATTTAATTAAGTTTTCCTTAATTCATTGTTAATAGTGTATTTCACATTAATTATTCTTTAATTCATCATCTTTAGCGTCATTAAATTTTTTGGGGTGTTACACACCCCTTAGGGGGTTGACCCTTGGGTCGACACCCCCCTTGAGGGGTCGACACCCCCCTTGAGGGGTCGACTCCCCTGGGCGGGAATATTCCCGCTTACCCCGAATTTTGAAATTTGAACGATTTTGAACTTTCTGGACCTAATTTTTGAATTCTTGGACCATATATATATATAACTATCTTGCGCGTATACAAACTTCAAACCTTCATAACTTCTTCATACGGTGTCCGTTTTACGCAAACCAAACGTCTATTTTGACCAGAATTTCGAGACGGACGCGATGGCGCAGTCTGTTTCCCTTAATTCTGATTATTAAATTAATTATTAATTAATTTAATCTCCTTTAGTGTTGTTAAAATACGGGGTGTTACATCAACTTCCATTCTCCGCCACCACCAACCACCAAGGACTGTCGCGTCACGGCCAAAATCTCTGCCTCTCCTCCCTCTTCAATCGCCCTTCAGACCCCATCACCTAAAAGTGACTACAATGCATGAATTTCAAGGAAATGTGAAACTGCCATTCCTCGCTGTTTACAATGATTCTAGCCACCATAGTGCACCGATCACCACCAAATTTTACCAATAGGTCCCCTCAGCTTCGTCTCCAACTTTGTTGAGTTTAAATGCAAAATGTGTTGTTGATTTGGGAATTAGGGTTAGGTTAGGTCAGGTGTATTTATAGAGTGGTTTTACATTATTTTATCTTGAAGTGACTAACGATATTTCTTTAAAACGACTAACGATATTTTGGATTATTATTATTTTATTAACTTGTGCCTGTCGTCATTTCTAATTGATATTTATTTATTCCTACGATCATATATGAAATCTGATTGAGATAAAAATGGACATCATGTTGTAGTTTGACACTTCGGACCCAACGAAACTTGTTTCGTTGAAATCCGAGTATGTTTGCACAAACAGCGCTGTTTGAGTTCAATTATTGATTTATTCATATTTTAGTTTTTGTATGCTTATATATATATATATATATTCAGATAAAATTATATAGCTTCAGAATATAAATTTAACTTGATTTAAAAATCGACATCTTAAATTCGAAGTTAAAATGATATACAATTCATAAAAAAAATCCTTTAATTATATTTAATAGATCGTTATGGTTTATAAACGATTCCATAGCGACTTTATGAAAATTTGATTTGGATATAACTCAAAATCTACAATATGAAATCTTGATTTTTCTCTTTCATTAGAAAATTATAATCCAATAGATCCAAATGATTCTTGTTTCGAAGTATTCCGACTTATATTGTATCTTGCATATTCATTTAAAGTTCGAAATGTAAAATTATGAACCACCGCGACGCTGCAACTTGTTTTATAATTATATTATAAATTATACGTTTAAAGGTCATTTGATAAACGATTTCGTTATTATAATTCAATTCTAGCTTAAATAAATATTTCTATATTGTACAGTTCATACTATACTACAAATCCAACTAATTCCGACTACTTAGGAATTAAATAATTATTTTATTATTTATATTAATAAAATATTCAAAACCATTGAATTCAAGTCATTTAAATTTCAAATCAACATTTAAAATCATTTTTAAATATTCATCTAAACAGTTAAAAATCCAGGTTGTAACATTCCTCACCCTTAAAGAATTCCGCCCCCGAAATTACTAAGGCATCAAAAATGCCACAACCCCATCAACTTTTCAAAATCTACTTTGTTAAAAATCTTATGTTCCATTTTCTGAATCTGTAGTTTAAATTAATCCAGTTTGTTTTAATCGTAAAACCAATTCTTTTATGTTAACAAAAATTTTGTAAACCCTTAAATTTTTGGTAGAGTCTCTCCTATACGGAGGGACTTATGCGATATTGCAAGAACAACAAATATATATAAATCAACCCACACGATCGGAAAAACCCAATTCATAAACCTATTTTTTATATGTTGCTTAGGTGTACCTTATACGAGCATTATTAAGCGATCAACAATAAGCTATGAGTGGGCTTGCTTAAATTGCATGCAGTTATAGCAAAACTAGATCCAATCAGCTTGAGAACTCAATCAATATAGGCTTAAATACAAATTAGGCCGGGCACCTATTCTTAACTCAGATGGTATTCATTAGTTTCATAATCATGCAAAGTAGGTTCAACATCCAGATTATCAACTTCAATTTTGTAACCAATTTTTAGCAATCTATTTGAATACATACATCGGTCCCTTATATACCATCCAAATTCATTAGACTTGAAAATTAATTAATTTAGGATTGGTTCACAGTCAAGTTTACTCATCTTTAAATCCATACTCATGCAATCTATTTTAATTACACCATTCAAACTGATTTCCAGTCATTCCATTTGGAATTTCTTTTAAGTTAAATCATTCCAATTTCATAATCAAATTGGAATTCTATTCAAATTAACATTGGTTGATTAATGTAACACTCCATAATTTTATAACATTAAAATTCAAAAATTAAAGTATACTTAATTTTTAGAAGAAGAATTAAGTGAAATGGTTGCGCTATTATGTTCATCTCAAAATTTTGGGTCAAGATAGACATTTGGTTTGCATAAAACGGCTAACTTATGAAGAAGTTATTAAGCCTTGAAGTTTGTATGCATATAAGAGAAATATATAGGTATATATATATAATATATTCAAAAAAAGTTCAAAACAGCAAATCGGGAGGGGGAATAGCCGAACCGCACCATTTTTGGAGTCGACCCGAGCTCTGCTGGGTCGACTAGGGGTCGATCCAGGGTGTTTGGCTGTCAACCGATGGCCCGATTCGCCCTAAGGGCTGATCTGGCATCTGAGTGGTCCTGATGGTTTTGGTTATCCCTAGGTTAATCCGACGGCTCTTATTAAAGTAAACTTCTATAAAAACACTCCTAAACCCCTAACCCTAATCACATTAATTCATAACAATAGCCGCCATGCTGTCAATGGAGAACCTAGAGTAGCCGCCATGCACTTTCAACCCTAAAGCAAGATAGAAGCTTGAATCAAAATCAAATCAAATCTAAATAACGATTAGTCTACATCAAAGGCGAGCAATTCAGTTTCAGAATACAGATCCCAGAAAGATAAGATTATTCTTTTTAATTGTGAGTATGATAGCTTTCACAAAATAATTAATTAATTTAATTATGATAAGATATAATTGGGATTATGAGAATATGATATTGAATCATGTGATGTAAATTATATGTATGTTTGTGGTGTTGAATCATATGTTAGTCTTATGCAAGCTGGATCATATGTTAGTTCTTATGTGAATCCTATGCAAGTTAAATCATATATCTTATGCAAGTTTGTGATGATTGGATCATATATTCATGTATGAATCTTATGCAAGTTTGGGTTATTAAAATATATGTGAAACATGTATACGCATATGCTAGTTTATGTGACATTAACCTTTATGTCTAGATCCATATGCAAGTTTACATCTTTATGCTTAGATCCATATGCAAGTTTACATCTTTATGTTTAGATCTATATGCAAGTTTACATCTTTATGTTTAGATCTATATGCAAGTTTACATCTTTATGTTTAGATCCATATGCAAGTTCACACCTTTATGTTTGGATCTATAGCAGTACATAAGTTATGCAAGTTTATGCCCATTACTTATGCTAGTTTTGTATCATATGCTAGTTTGAATGAAATTCATATGCAAGTTATCGGCTATGTAATCTTATGTCATGATCCTTAGATCTATTTTATGTGTTATGTGATGTTGTTTTTCTTTTTATAAGTTAGGCTATTTGCGAGTCTAACATATGTCATATGAAAACGTACGAATAGCGTGGGGATGATGGGATAATATTGAATATACATAAATTGTGAATTGGCATAAAATGGCCTTAAAAGGCATATAATTAATTTGAGTCATTAATTGGCATAATTGGTATTTATGGACATAATTTTAAGAGACAATTATGGACATAAATAAATTTGGAATTTATTGACAAATTTGAATACGGATATTAATCCAATTTGGGGTTAAATAATGATGTGTAATAATTAACCGCTTAAGACACGAGGTTAGACTCTTTTGTGGTGTAAGACTGCCCGGACCCGCCCGACAAATCCAGCAGCCACAAATGCCAGTCTAATGTGAGAGGTCAAAGGAACGAATTAAATGCGTAACAATTGTAAAGACACGAGGTTAGGCTCGTTTGCGGTATAAGACTGCCCGGACCCTCCCGACAAATCCAGCAACCGCAAACGTCAGCCTAATGTGGGAGGTCTTTACAAGGTTACGGTTCTAATGAATTAAGTAACACTTAACCAGATAAACATGTGGTGGGACATTGGGGGTTAAGTGGGTGCCTTGGGTGGCATGTGAAATTAAGTGGGTGCCTTGGGTGGCATGTGAAATACGATTAGATGCACTTAACCAAGATTGAAACATATAAGAAGACATGAATAAGAATTGGGTTAAGTGGGGAAACCTTAGTGGGGACCAAGCATAGATGGCAGGCTTGTGTCAAGCATGGGGGCCCTTTTCAAACCAGTAACCCATTAAGTATCTTTGTGAGCTTGACCCAAGTCGAGGACGGGACACACTTACTGGATTTGATTGTAAGAGGTCAAAATGGGTTAGCAGTGGCAACGCAAGTCCAACGGGGTCATGTGCGTGCATGGGCCCGGGCTGGTAGGTAAGACGTTGTTGCATTGTGTAGATATAAGCCGTGCATCTTTGGTGGTATCGGGTTGCCACTTTGGCGAGTGATACACCCCACTGTGGGACCAGCATGGGTATGTACGAGTTAGGGAGCCGATCGAATGGGGTAGTGGGTACAACTAGTGGAGATAGGGGCAGACGGTACCTATGAAGGCAGCTAGGGGTACACGAAACTACCATTATCATTATTAAGTTCTGTAGGCAGGATCAACTTTTTGGGTGACTAGTGGTGGTGCAGTATAGTAATTATCCTATAGTGATTAGGAACGAGATTAACGCCAGAATATTCCTCTTATTTGCTTTGTCATGCCCACTTGTTTCATGGTCATATCTTATCTTACCAGTTTATGCCTTATCCTAGTTACTTTAATAATTATATTGTTAAAGTTATTATACTCGCCAGACTTTATGTCTGACCCCTTGTTTTCGCCTCTCTTCTTCCTCCCCCCCACAGGTTCTCAGGGTGGGACTAGTACTAGTGGAGCTTGATCTCGGATCTCTTTCTCTCTCTTTTGGAAGTGCTTGGATTGCTGAAAGTAAAGTTCAGCTCATCTCTTTTATGGCTACTTGTGTTGGGGGTTATGCTTTTTATTTTATGTACTCTGAAACAATTTATCAAGATGGATATTAAGTGTACTTGGTTTATGAAGTTGTTGTAATCAAACTATTTCTCCGCTGCAATAAAAGTTGTTTTAAAATTTTCAAGTACCATTATTTATATCTGTCTTGTTATATTTTGTTCTATACACTAAATACGCTCCATGGAAATTAATGCATTCCCTTTGTGAGTGACATTAATGGACGTGGGGTGTTACAATTAACAATATTAATAATTTGAGAACACTACAAGAAAAATGATTTTTTTATTGCAAAAATCAGTGGCGTTTATTTGCAAATGCAAGCAAAGGTGTTTTCACTCACAAAATAAATGAGGTAAAAAAAAATCACTTCCCCGCCTAAGAAAAAATAGTCTGTGTGGTACAAAATAAACATAACCACCTATTTTCAATTCCTCTCCCGCTCATACTTAGAAATTTTTTAACCCTCATTCCCTTTCCCCCAAATCCCTCTGCCGAAGAAATTCCCTTTCCCCCAAATCGCTCTACCAAAGAAATCGCACTGATTAGCTTTCCTCATGTCATCAGCAACTCTGTCGTACTCTACTCAACAACGTCGCGGAAACCAGCAAAAAACTACGCTCACGGTATAGGTAAATTTAGGTATGAATTCATTAACTCGATTTTGTGATTCTATTCGAATTATGTATGAAATATTTGAATGCATGTTATTTTCTCATCCCCTATCTTGCTAGGTTTCGGTTATGGTATAGCTAATTAACCCTAATTACAATCGCTTATTCTATTTTATTTCGTCCTTTTTGATTTACTCATCTCCTATCTTGCTAAGGCTCGGTTACGGTATAACTGCTTGATTTTCATGTTTTATTTAGATGCTTTTCTGATAGGCTATTTTGATGATTGTTATTATTGTGGATCATGTGACAGATTATGCTGTACGTTGAATTATATTTTGTTATAATTTGTTGAATTTTTGTGGTTTTTATACCGGTTGAAGATGATTGTCGGCTTTGTTCTAAAAAAATAATTTGTATGTGCATTCTTACGTTTTTAATAGTACATTGCACCCCATTTATGGATCAAATCAATCTTATTGGTGTTGGCATTCAGACTTAAAAAAGGATAAAGTATCTGAGTTGATGATAGGAGACTTGGCATATATCATATACTCACATTTACGTGAGATTTATCGAGTCTTTGTTAATTGAGTTTAAGTTAGGTTAACAAATATTCATGTTTATTAGTATTCAGACTTTGTTAATTGAGTTCAAGTTAAGGTGAACAAATTATCTATGCGTACCAATAGTCAGTGGCCTCAACTGAATGATATGGTACTGGTACATTAGGTTCAGTGCTAAGTTGTGAACAATTCATTAAGAAGCATGGGTTCATCTAGCATTGAATTTCAAAATATAATTGACAACTCTCCAATGATAATAGTAGTGTTGGACATAATTAGTTCATCCATCTTTCGATAATTGATCGTGATGCTCATAATTAAATAACCACCTTGCAGTTTGGTATTTAGAAGACCTTCAAATGAACTATGAAGCATAAACTGCACTGTCAACATCTATCAAACCAACATTTTACTTATTAACTATTGCACTTCTTTCCTTCTCTTTTATAATTATTCCTGGCGGATTTGTATTTGAACATATATTCAGAGTCGCTGAACTAGAACTAGCTAGTAAGTGCATCATTTATAAGATGCTTGGATGTCTTTTTGGGTAATAACTTAAACGTGTAGTTTTTTTTTTTTTTTTTGCTAACAACAGATAACCAATTTACATGTCAAAGATTGGAAACTTATTTGCCTTCATATATCGATGATGGAAAAAGATTGGCTTTTTTTAAACAGGTGATAAAACCATGTTTAACTTAATATTTATTTTGAGAACTAGAACATAATCTAATATTAAAAATCAATATTTTATGTTTTTTACTCTTTTCATAGAACTAGTACAAAGTATCGACAAGGGGTAATGAATTTCGTGCATGCTGCAAAAAGGAATGTAAGAAATGTAGAGAGAAAAAATATGCCCTTGCAGAGATTGTCGGAATCTTAGTCGCCTTGATGAGCAAATTACTATTGATCATTTAATTATAAAAGGAATGGATCCTAGATACATTGATGGTGAATGGTTTAATCATGGTGAAGAGATAAATGTAGAGAAGAAAACAAATATGTTTGATGTATATGATCTATGATTCACTATGAAGATGAAGATTTTACGAATAATGAATTTTTTGATGACGATAAAAATAATGTTGATTTTATGAATAATGATTTTCTTTAGTGTTGGTTGTTCATTTGCTGCATTATCAAGCTCTTTCTTTAGTGTTGGTTGTAATGATTTCATAGCATATGCCTACCCAATACGATTAATCTTTCCTATTTATTACTTTTAGGTTTTTGACTTCTTATAAAGAAATTGTAAGCATAATTTCTCTCGGTAGCATCATTAACAAAACACATGAAATTGTAAGCATACATTCTTTCAGTAGCATCATTAAAAAAAACACTTGAAACTTGGCATTTGTGTTGCACCCGAAACTATGTTATGTATGTTTGTGTTGTACCAAAATTTCTTGCATTTCTTGGTCATGCGGTCTGACCTGTTTTTCATATTACATGCACATACACTAGTACATTGTGTTGCCTTGTCTGGTCTTGCCATTAAACATGAGATTTGTCTAGTCTTGTCTGGTCTTGCATTTCATTAAATCAAACTGCACAATTTAAATTATATATGTATTTATGACTGTATATACAATTTAAATTATATATGTATTAAAATATATACATATATGCAATTCTCTGCCCATGCCATTGATATTTGTATTTATGACTGTATATACGTGTGTGTCAATGTGTGTATGCATATACATACATTGATCATATTTAAGTGCCAGCTGCTTATTTTTTTATATCGTATTTTGTTTCATTTGCAGAAAAAGATGTCGACAAGCAATGTAAGTACTTGCAACTAGATAAAGGCCGCAGAAGAATCCCAAAAGAATAAGCCAAACCGGAAGTGTAAGTCAAAGCTAAAGCATAACATTCAAGCTAAAGCATAACATTCAATGCGAAGAACAACTAGTAATGCTAAGAAGCAAGCCATTATTCACAATGAAGACGAAGAACAAACTATCCTGAATGACCGAAATGGAGAAGGACTCCGCTCAGGAAATCAAATCAGTCTTGAACAAACTGACGATGCTAAGCTGGAAATTGGGAAACAAAGTGCAGCTGAAATCAGAAGTACATCTCAAAAAAGAAGCGGTAGAGGTCCAGCAAAAGCAAAAAGGCTGTCGTTATGCAGTTAGAATCGAATTGAAATTGAGTTCAATGATCTAGGTATACCAATAGGGCAAGGGTCAGCATATTTATCCTTTTTTCTTGGATCGCTTATGCGGGATTAGGTTCCATACACTATCGATGATTAGAGGAATATAAGTGATGAGTTAAAAGAAGTTTTGTGGCAGTCGGTTCGGGTATGAAGTCAGACTTAATTTTGGTTACTTAATTATTTTTTCTTACTTAATTTTGGTTTATTTACTCGAACAACAGAATACTTGGGCATACATATGGTTGTTATTTGAATATCTACATCACGTTATTACAGTTATGGATGAAAAAAATTGTTTGATGCATACATATGGCTGTTATTTGATTTTTAATATCGTGTTTTCATGTATAGATTCAGGTTAGATTTAAACTGGAAGAGGAATGGCAAAGAAAAGCCATATTTCAACAAATGGGAGTACTTTAGAGATCGTCAAAAAGCAAATTGGTTCGAACTTTGCAAAAAGTGGAGAATGAAGAGGAAAGACTTAAACTGAAGCCTACCAACATAAAAAAAACATGAACGAATGGAGAAAGTTTGTGAAGGCGAAAACAAGTGTGGAGTTTAAGGTAAATCTAAAATAAAATTCAATCCTACAACAACAAATCATTCGTACTACATGTCAGTTTGTCACATGCCTTGCTCTTGTACATACCTTTAGGCAAACCAAAACCCTTTTTGCACACATATTTCTTCTTTTATGCTCATCTCTATCGGTATGCTAATTTTTATTTATGCTGGTGAACATGAAATTCTAACATCTTTTTATGATTCTGGTTGTTAAATTCTAACATCTTTGTATATTTCTAGCAAAAAAGTCAGAAATATTCGGCCCTTAGGCACACACAACTTCCACTTACAATCGGTCATAAGGGGATGGCTAGAATGGTCGAAGACTTGGTTAGTTAATTAACTATAAATTTATTTAATATTATTTTATACATGTCAGTTTATTTATTTAATGTTATCCTAAATTTAAAAAATGGAAAGTGTAGATCCATCGTCCATAACTAGAGTTGATATGTGGATCAAATCTCACATTAAAACAAATGGTGAACTAGTGACCATGGAAGCTACAAATACTATTGTATAATTGTTTTTAATTTTATCCATATTTTTTTTCTTGAAACAATGATATTTTTACCATTGTACATCATCTATGTGTTTTTATTTATGTAGGAGGAGATTAAAAATTTTGGTAGCTTGTCCCAGTCCAGCTTGACACAGAATGTCAATGGAGATGCTCTTGTACATGTATTGGGAGAAGATAGACCGGGACGGTTAAGGGCATTGGGAAGGGGTTGCACTTTAACCAAGCTAGTCATGGCTCAGTCTAAAGATAAACAAGTGTTGTGGTGTCGAGAGGAAATATTAGAATTGAAGGGAATGATATAGACTCCGATGGACCAGAAGGAAAACTTTTAAAATTAATTTATGTTCGTAAAATAAAAAATTCAGCACACTCTATAATTCAAAATACTATAAAGAATAAATTTTGGTGCTTTACTGCAGGGTAAAGAATGTTTGCAAGGGAGCACACATGAAATGGTAAAATTAATAATTATATTACTCGATAAATAACATTTAGATTTTAATTTTGATCCAGTAACGTTTTATTTTAAGTATTGTGGCATCCACTTAAGTGCTCCTAAGATTAAAATATCATAATATTTGTGCTTTGCAGCTGGGTAAAGAAAGTTCAAGAAGGAGCTCACCTGAATCGGTAAAAATAATAATTATATTACTCAATAAATAAAATTTATATTTTATTTTTTTAATCCAGTATTTGATATAATTTTCGATTGAATAATTGTAGAGCGATGACGAAGTATGTTCGATGTTTAATTGGGATGGAACCTTTGGAGTTATTGCCTATGAGAGGCTGTTATCCGTGGACCCAAATGGCGTTGTCAATAGCATTCGTCTTGGACCAAATGCTGCGAGCATTTTTATAAATTTTGTGTATGCTGATACTTATTTATGGAGGCCTAAACCTGAAATAATAGTATTAGCAGATGTTATGAATAAGGTAGTAGCTTGGCGATCAATTTACCTCAAGGTACCGTTGTGAGCATGCGTGAACTGTAATGAAGCCAGTACGGTAAATTTAACACTTCTCATATTATATTTATATCTATCTTGTGTAGTTGTGTGTGTATAGAATAAACGTACAACGCATATATCTTCATGATTATATTTATTAACAGATTCAGATTTGATTCAGAATAAAGGTACACATATTTATTTATAGTTACGCGTGAACTGTAAATGGAGGGTTGTAAAGCTATTAGCCGATAGAGCCATCACTACATATAAATAATACAAAATTCTATTGTTTTGAAACTGTCATGACTAGAAGTATAATTACTAATATTGAAGTATATTCTCATTTTTGGAGTACCAGCAGCATCCAAGATAATTGCAAGATTTATGGTTGGAATGAGGGTGAAGGTGTAGTTACCGAAGGAAGAATCTATGCCGACAATCCAAAATATACTGTTAATGATATTCCGCTCAGTCCATCTACCGTTGTGATTTGGGCGGACAACATAATAAATAAAGATGCTTATTTGTGACGACCCACATCTGATACGTCATGTATTGGAGATGCAGTTGGTAGGAAAGTAGCATGGCCAAGATCAAAAGTAGAAGCTGATAAAGAAAATGCAATTGAGAGTCACCATGGTAGTGAAAATCATGCAACTTCTCCCTTGAAATCCGCAAATATGTTCATGAATAAATCGTGACATGTAAGTATTAATTTTCAACATTGAAGAAGTTAACTGTGTATGAAAGTTACTTAATGTGTATGTATATATTCTGCATAATAATCTTTTTTTCTTTCAGCCGATTGCAACCATGAAAAAAGATGCCAAATGCAAGTTGATAGATGTGGGTGGAACAGACTTAGTGGATGAAGGAATTATTACATCAACTGATCTGATAGCGATGGTCCATTGTCGTCCATTGGGAAAAGATGCCGTAAAAATTTGTGTTGAACATGTGACAGTTCCAAATGCAGAGCTATGGAGATCAACATCAGCTCTGACTTGCATAGAAGATGCCTTTGGTGTTCCCACAGCTTGGCCAATGGAAAAAAATCATTATTGAAACAAACTGAAAGGTATGTAAATATTTTTTAATATACATTAGGAGTTACTGCGGTATGGAAGATGCCTTATAGGCTTAGACTTCTGGAACATGTTCTATGTTTCAGAAATCACAGCTTGGCCTTTTGCTGTGGTATGGCCATATAGGCTTCTGGATTATAGATATTTATAAGTTTATTTTACTGTAGTATGTTCTATGTTTCAGAAACCACAGCTTGGCCTTTTATTGTGGTAAGGCCTTATAGGCTTCTAGAACATGTTTTATGTTTCAGAAACCACAATATAACATGCCAACCAAGAGTTGATTCTTAATGGTATGCATGTTTAAATATGTTTGCTACCATAAGAGGTGCAACAGAAATATAAGGCATGTATTATAATTTGATATAAACAAAATGGTGAAATGAGGTCCAACCTGCAATGGAATTATGTTTATCAATAACTTGAGGAACCCGGATCGTTCTGCAAAATCCACTATTACACGACCTTTACGTGCAATGGAATTGCCAACTATTGTTTACTGTAAGAAAACGATTGTGTCTGAAGGGTTTATGTTATGTAGTGTTACGTTCAGGTTTTGACCTGCTCTTTCTTTTCCTTAAGTTATCTTTTGTTATTTGTTTTAGTAATTACTTGTCATTATTTTCTCAATCTTTTGTTCGGTACTTTGTTTACGGGTAGATTAACCTTTTTGAAGACATCAGAAATAGCAACATTACTTAATGATATTTGCTCGGTAACTTGGTTATTTCATATGTTTATTTCAGTTTTTAATGTACTTTGGTTATGACATTGTTATTGGTGGTTTGGTTGTGTATGTTTGAATGTATGACAAACTTTTTGTCTTGACACTTATGTATGTTGTAAATGTTTGAATATGTATGTATCTTGTGGATCTTTGAATGTGTACGTATTTTGTAGTTGTTCAATATATTATGTTCAAAAGTGTATGCATTTGTGTATTATGTTGTTATATAATTAGAGGCAAAATTGTGGGTAGGTCTGGAATATTATGATACAAATTGGGAACAAATGGTGGCGGAGAAAAAGCGTTATGGAATATTATTTTTATTAGTAGGGTTTAAAAACCACTACAAATAAATGGTTAAAGAAATCAAGAACCCTTTCGGTGGCATTCACTAAATGCTACAAAAACGTTAAGTGAACGCCATTAAAACAGAATCGTAATGAAGAAACCTTTTCGGTGGCATTTCAAAAACACTGCAAAAATAATATTCGTATCGTTTAAAAAACACCATAAAAAATAAATATTTAGTGGCGTTTAGAAAAAGTGCAACAAATACTCAATGATATTTAGTGGCATGTTTTCTCGTAACAATTATCGAAGCGCCACCAAAAATACTTGGTAGCGGTATTTGGGCGCTACAAAAGATAATTTTTCTTATAGTGGAAAATTATTAGTTTTATAGCTTTACAAAATATACCGGGTAAAAATAATATAAAATTATTTTATCTAACTACAAATAAGCGCGCACTTATATATATACACTCAAACTCAATTTAAGGTATTACTAACCCCATCTCTATTGAGTAACGCCACAAAGCCAAGGTTATCACTAAACCGTATGCTTTATCACCAAATGTAATGACCCATTTTTTCCGTACAGTTTAAGCCGACATTTAATAACACATGTCAACTCAAAATGTACAGAAAAGCAGATAATTTGGAGAAAGGAATTAGTGGGTGAGAAAAGAAAGAAAGAAATATTAGAATAAAAGAATAATAAGACCCATAACACAGAATCAGAGTAGAAATAGAACCTCACAGCGGAATGGACAAAATATAATATATCAACAACTCTTTATTCGAAAGAAAACAGTATATATATGATTACAACATCATAGTATACATTATTACAATACATCTCACACAATGGAATAATTATTACCAGAAATACGGAATTACGTCTCGACTTTAGCTCCTTTCCTAAAGCTCCAAGCAAATCGTGATGTAACCTGGAATGCACTTGGCCTGACCGAGCCCATTTTGCAACACGCAAGATCATACAGATTATCGGTTTGGAAGACTTACAGTGATAAAACTCATACAATAAACAACTTGCTTACCTTTAGAAAACCCATTGAAAGAATGGAACTCTCGTAAGACATAACTACACATAAACATGGCACGTGTTTTTACCTTACGATACCCAAAATAACTTTTTATATCAAAAATCCAGTGATATTATAATAACGCCTATCAATTCATAAATAAATAAGAATATAGCCAGAAATCTTGCATCTCGCTTTCCAACATAATTGGTATACATCTAAAAACGTACGGCTCGTATGGGAGTTCGTATTTCCAACATGACAAGGTACGAGACCACCTCCCAAATAGTGTACTTCTAGAAAGCAATACACTAGGGTTCAACATGAACATCTTGCAACCTGGTCACACATGACCGACCACTCATTCAACTTGAGTGTATCGAATATATTTTCACCCTATGGTTGCGTGACCATTGTATTCCATAGGACACAGAAGCAATAGAAGAAACAAAAGAATTTTCTCTAGATGGTGACAATACGCCCTAATGGGAATGGCCCACATAGCCATGCTGCCTGCCCGATTTCTGTCATTTCCTAGTTGAGGCTTGAGTTCACGATTACCTTTTTGAGAACATCACATTATCTTTGAATGCCACATTATCAGATCCATCAAATTACTAATTGACATCCACAAATATACTCTGGGTGTTAAGCTAAGAGAAGGTGTCTTCTCCGCCACCAAACTTGGTATATTTGTAAAAATCAACATATGTGACCGGTGACTCTTAGGAAATACACTGTCAGGCATTCGTCCATACAAGTCATCCATGAATAGAATGAACCGAAAGCACCCTCTTACCACGTCCTATACAGGAATCATCCTAAGGATCAGTAGCGAGTAGTCCTTGCAATCCGTAGATTTCAACCACGATAAAACCACGGTCTATCTCTTGGGAGCAACCCGGAGATTATAAGTAGTCCTTCCGTTTTATGAAGATCTACGGTCAACAATGCTCCATCTTTATAAGCATTCCTTCAAGTTAGTTTTGAACACAACATTGGTTCGAAGTGGGTTCGGGTCTAGTTCCATCCCGGTCTCTTCGAACTAACACATCAAAAATCCAATAAGATATTTCATTGATAGCTGGGTTTTTGACTATCAATCACAATAGTGTCGTTAAGTACATTAACAGCTTAGGCCCTTTCCATTAAAACCATTCATTAAAATTTCTTAATCGATCGAATATATATATATATATATAAACAAATCTCACTCATTTTTGTTATCTTGAAAATGTTATCTAATTCTTATAATTTTAGATTAAACATATTCACCAATCTCCTCTCTATTTCCTTTACTTTGGAAAATATTGCTATATTTTCATAAAGACTCATTTTTATTTCATTAACTTTGGAAATATCGATATATTATTAACTCAATGGTATAAATATAATCAAACTTCCAACTTGGGTCAAACAATGTTAAATTATACATTATTTACTTTAAAATCCAATATTTTTAATTACGTCTCAAAATCGTGCAAATAAGTTGCAATATTCCTCTTGTTGAAATAACGACCAATTTAAACATCCTTATATCATCATTATATAACTGCATATTAGATATGAGACAGAAATTTAATATCATTGTTATATAACTGCATATGAGATAGAAATTTAATCTAATTTATCCAAGATAACAGAAATATAAATAACAACAACCATTAAACACAAAACAATAATAATCATTCAAGGCATCCAATCAACCAATTTAAACTATCAAGGATGGATATGAATTTAATCACATCATAGGATTCCAGAAAGAGTGAGTTAACTCACCGTTTATTTTGAGTTGCCGATTTCAGCGTTGTTTCATTTAATTTTAAACAAGCATTTAAATTTAAATGATATTCTGATTACTTTTGAATCACTCCAAACCAACTCAGTAGTGTAGTATTCTTCGCTGTGATTCCAACATGACTTGTTTCGTTAAATTATGACAATATACGAACAAGTTATGCACGCCACAACTTTTAATTTAAATTAAAATAGTTTTTAACCTTAACAATATTATTTAATTACCTTAATAATGCTAATTATCGTTAATCACCGTTCCTTAATCCATGAACACCTCTCGTTCTTCCTCGATTCCTTCTTTCCAACTTCGACAAAAAGCACGACTTGAACAACAGCACATCGCGCCTCCCACCGATCATCAGCACTGCCCCTGACCCTCTTCCTACAACTGTCTCTTCAAGAACCTCCACCGCCTAGAGGCCCGACCCCCAATCATGTCCAAGTTCGCCGGTAATTGGCTTCGAGCGGAAAAAACAATCAGCAACCGCCCCTGACCACCGTACCTCACCGAGCCACCACCACAAGCCTGACCATGCCACCCCATTCCAATCTCCTTCAGGACCCTCAACCTATGTAATATTAAGCGTTAAGAGAGGCGAGGCGATGGAAGCCTCGCTTCACTTAATGGCGCTTAAGCGACGGTTAAGCACTGCTTAGGTGTCAGATCCATTCAAAGACCAGCTGGGCCTAATGGCTCTTAAATAGCGCTTAAGCAATAACTAAGAAGCTCTTAAGCAATGCTTAATTATTATATAAGTAATTCATCACTTAATACTATACATAAATGCTGAAGTTTAGGCAAGGCGCTACTAAGCGCTGAAAAAAGCGCGCTTAAGCGCTAGTCGCTTAATGGCTTCTGCTTTTTAAAAATTAAGCGATGTATTTGCCAAAATTGCTTAAGCGTCGCTTAAATGCGTTTTCATAACATAGCCCCAACCCAACAACGCCTCCATCAACCCCAAATCAAAGAAATCTGATCGAATCACCCCAAATAATTTAAACCTATTCAACTCCCATTCTCCTCCACCACCGGCCACCAGGGACTGCCGCACTACCGCCAGAATCTCCGTCTCTTCTCCCTTTTCAATTGCCCTTCTACCCAATCCCTGAAAGTGACTACAACACACAAAATTTGATGAAATGCGAAAGTGCCATTCCTCGCTCACTGCAATGATTCCGGCCACCACAATGCACGATTACCACCAAATTTTACTAGTTGGTCCCCTTCATCATCTTCTCCAACTTTGTAGTTGAAGACTTCCTCCAATTCCTCACCATTTGGATATAAATTAAAATGTGAAAATGAGTATAAATGCAAAATGTGCTATTGATTTGGGAATTAGGGTCATGTTAGGTGTATTTATAGAATGGATTTATATTATTTTATCTTGAAGTGACTAACGATATTTTGGATTATTATTATTTTGTTAACTCGTGTTTATTGTCATTTCTGACTGATGTTTAATTATTCGTCCGATCATATACGAACTTCAATTGAGATGAAAATGGACATCATGCTATAGATTGACACTCTATACCCATTGAAACTGGTTTTGTCAAAATCCGAGTGCATTTGCCCAAACTGCGCTAGTTTGAGTTCAAATTATCAATTTATTCATATTTCAGTTTTTGCGCGCTCAAATAATAACTCTGATTGGCGCAAAACTTGAAATTTAGCAATAATGAGCCATTACAAATTTAATAAAATTTGTTTCGTTGAAATCCGAAGTCATTTAAAGAAGAGCTCTTTTTATAGGTCTAAATTAAATCGATATAAATTGACTCTAAAACAATTCAACATAATAATAATAAATTATTATCATATATATATATATATATTCAAATATAATTTATATAGCTTCAGAATATAAATTTAACTTGATTTAAAACTCAACATCTTAAATTTCAGGTTAAAACGATATTCAGTTCATAAAAAATCCTTTTATTATATTTAATAAATCGTTATGGTTTATAAACGATTGCATAGCGACTTTCTGAAAATTTGATTTGGACATAACTCAAAATCTACAATATGGAATCTCGATTTTCTCTTTCATTAGAAAATTATAATCCAATAGATCTGGACGATTCTTATTTCGAAGAATTCTGACTTATATTGGATCCTGTATATTTATTTAAAGATCGAAACGTAAAACTACGAACTACCGTGACACAGTAGCTCGTTTTATAATTAAATTATAAATTATATGTTCAAATGTCGTTTAATAAACGAATTCGTTATTATAATTCAATTTTAACTTAAATAAATACTTCTATATTGTCCAATTAATAATATATTGCAAAACCAACTAATTCCAACTATTTCATAATTAAATTATTATTTTATTATTTATATTAATTAAATATTCAAAACCATTAAATTCAAGTCGTTTAAATTTCAAATCAACATTAAAAATCATTTTTAAATATTCAACTAAACATTTAAATATCCAGGTTGTTACAGGACCAAAATACGCTATGTACATGGATCGGTACTGATGGAGAAGCATTATTTAATCAAGGGATTTTTGGCATGGACTCTTGGGTGCATAAGAAGGCTACCGGTCAAGTTTGAGGTGAATTATACTTAACATGAGGACTAGTGAAATATTCTAAGTTATGGGCCGACATGAGACTTCAATAAACCAGTGGGAGGTGGATTGGCATGAAGTTGGAACCCAAGAGAAGAGTACTTTGGAGGTTCGAAGTAAGACAAAAATTTTCTAAGTACATGGACCAATACAACCTATGGACCAGTAACGATCCATCGTATTGAAGGTTATGGACATGAGGTCCATACTAAAGCAAGCTGGAGACTCGTTGATCATGTTGGTAGTCTTGGTTTGACAATGGCTTCTAGGTTTGGAGAATTATGGTATCATCGAGGAAGAGAATCTTCGATAGGAGACTCAAATGTGGAGTGGCTCAAAGGGAAAACAATGGTTAGTACATGAAGTGGTGTAGGTACCTAGTAATGAAGCAGTTCATAGTAGAGGAAGTTGGGTGATAATGGATTTGCTGAGTTGTGTCTTAAGCTTTGGACAGAGTGGACCGACTCTGATGATGGATCACCAAGGAATCGTTGATAGCTCATATGACACCCTACGTCTGTTAATGTCACTCTTTATCAGAATGCATTAATTTTCGTGAAGCATTACAGGTAAATAGAAACAGAAACATTACAAGACAAATATAAAATAATAGCGAAAATAAAACTTTATTTAATAGAAAAGCTTCGTGGTTCAAACCCAACTGCATAATAAGTCTGGAATACTGAAAACATAAAATTTCAGCCTTGTACAAAAATCATCATCAGAGTATAATAATACATAAAAAGAGCATAATCCCCAAAATATAGCCATAGTAGAGAAGATACGAAATCAAGTAGTACATCTAAGCAGCTCCAAGCAGAAGGAAAGAAGAATCCTGATCAAACTTAAGTATTCCCACCCTGAGAACCTTGGGGAGGGAACGGAAGAGAAAGAAGAGGAAACAAAATGGGTCAGACATAAAGTCTGGCAAGTCCAGTTACTTTTGGCATATAAATAAGTAAAAGCATCATGCCAGGCATATAAATTGGAGAGAGATAATAGTGTTATAAGGCAGGTATAACAAGGTAAATAGGATAAACAGAACAGAACATGCATTGTGCTTCTCTAATACTTTTCTTTGCACCAATACTAGTATAACAAGAACAAGATGATCCCAACAAGTACAAGATGGTAGACTTAGGTGTACTTCTAGTGAAAGGTTTTTATCCCAACAAGTACAAGATGATCCTGACAAGTACAAGATCTGTTATGATTCAGATTACTAACAGGTAAATGCTTATATCCAAACTTATAGGCATGTCAAAATTACATTTTAGGTGTTTATATCTAAAAGCAACAAAAACTCACTATGATTGGATCTAAAGAATAGAGAATTGATTTGAATGTTTTGACTGGTTTTGTATATATATAATTCTCTTATATGTATACAAACTTCTAACCTTAATAACTTCTTTATACGATGTCCATTTTACGCAAACTTGGAGTCTATCTTAAACAGAATTCCGAGACGAACGCAATGGTGCAGTCCGTTTTACTTAATTCTCAATGTTTAATTAAGTATTCCTTAATTTGTCATTTTAATGTGTTATAAAATTATGGGGTGTTACATTCTCCCCTACTTGAAGGATTTCGTCCCCAAAATCTCCAAGTTAAGAAGAATGTATATCCTAACATCCATCACTCATCTACTCATCCATTAATCACAAACGTCCATTGTCCTTAAAAGATTTCTAATGCTTGTATGAACATATGCAAGGGTGTGTGTGTGTATGTCCCTAAACTAATGCGAAAGATTAGGTGGTCTACTGATTCAGTTGACCTCCTTAATGTAACGTATTTCAGTGCCATAAATCCAACATGTATGCATATAATCCTATTATAATAGGTAAGTTTTATATGTGTGCGCAATAATTTATCCAAATGCAACATCCATATGATGATACACCCACTTTCATCCATCCATTTAAAGAAGAAAAACTCACACACATTCATATGCAGTATGAGAGTGATTGAGCCAATCTAGTGCTAATGTGTGTGTATTTGCATCCACGGGCAACCATTATCAAACACTTGCATCCATAAAATATAACATGTCTCAAACACATGTTTACATCCATGGGATTTCTACATAAAGGTCGAAGATTCGATCGATAGGATATACTTAAACGATAGAAACAAGCATGAATAAAATCTTTGGAAAGGAAATTAAGAACATACCCTTGAAAAGAAAAGGGTACGAAGCGCGAATCTTGTCTTCAGTCTCCCAAGTTGCATCCTCTTGGTTATCTCCCCGCTGTACTTTCATCAACTTGGCCTCTCAGTTGTGTAGCTTCTTAACTTCTGGCCCAAGAGTACGGATAGGAACTCGTCTAACTGTCGCCTCCTGTTCCACCTCTACTTCCTCAAGCATACTCGGTTCAACTACTTTTGCGGTATCATGCAAGCACTTTCTTAAATGAGAAACATGGAAAACATCATGAATGCCGAACAGTCTCTCTGGTAGCTTTACTTTATAAGCCATTTGGCCAATCCTTTATGTTATGGGAAATGGCCCTACAAACCTTGGTGCCAATTTCCCTACAGATCCAAAATGAACTACATTCCTTAAAGGTGATACCTTGATGAAAACTCATGTCTCCTACCTCAAACTCAATGTCAGTCCATCTCTTATCTGCATAGGACTTCTGCCTATCCTGAGCCATCTTCATGCACCTGCGGATAAGATCAATCTTTTCTGAAGTCTCTCTAATCATCTCAGGTCCAAGTAAAAGCCTCTTTGTAGATTCCCACAAACAAGTCGGCGATCTATAGGGTCTTCCGTACAATGCTTCGAAGGGTGCCATGCCAATACTAGTCTAGTAACTGTTGTTGTAGGCGAACTCTACTAAAGAAAGATCCTCTTCCCAAGTCCCTCTGAAGTTTAGGATACACAGTCTTAAAAGATCCTTAAGGACTCTATTCACCCTTTCCGTCTATCCATCAATCTGAGGGTGAACACAACTGTGTACCTAATGCTTCTTGCAAACTCCTCCAAAACTCACTAGTGAATATGGGGTCACAATCACTCACAATACTATAAGGTACTCCATGCAGACAGACTATATAATGAAGATAAAATACTGCCAACCATGCTAATGTCCTTATAATCTTAACAGGGATGAAATGAGCGCTCTTAGTAAGCCTGTTAACTATAACCCAAATACTGGTGTTGCCTTTCCTTGATCTAGGCAAACCATCAATGAAATCCATGGAGACGCTCTCCCGCTTCCACTGTGGGACTTCCAAATGATGAAGTAAACCGCCGACTTCCTTTGCTCAGCCTTGACTTGCTGGCAAATCAAACATCGAGAAACAAATTCTGCCATATCTTTCTTCATCCCAGCCCAAAAGAAAACCCTCTTCATATATCTACACATCTTATCACCGCCTGGATGAATAGTCATCTTAGAATGATAGGCCTCCTCAAGGATTGTCTTCAACAAACTCCCAACTCGGGGAACACAAAGCCTTCCATCTCATCGCAACCACCCTCTATCGTCCATAAAATATCTACTGAGGTGACTAGAAGTCTCCTTTCTACTGAGCCTATTCAAGATATCAGCTAGTTGTGGGTCCTCTCGCTGTGAAGTTCCTATCTGGTCCAACAGAGTAGGTCACACCTCTAATGATGGCAATAAACCAGGCGTAAACTCGGTGGAAGGTCTAAAATAAAAAGTTGATATAAACTCCAAGCTTTACCTCTACACAAATAGAGGACTCAAAGTCATCTTCTGCCTACTCAATGCGTCTTCCACCACATTACCCTTGCCAGGGGTATAAGCAATCTCAAAATCATAGGATGCTACGAACTCCATCCATCTTTGTTGTCTTAAATTAAGATCCTTCTGTGAGAACAAGTACTTAAGAGATTTATGATTGGTGTACAACTCGAACTTCTCTCCTAGTAGATAATGGTGCCAAGTCTTAAGTGAGAATACTATGGCAGCTAACTCTTAGTCATGGGTATGGTAGTTCTTCTCATGAACTCTTAGTTTTCTACCTCCATAACATACTACCTTTCCCTCTTGCATCAGAACCGCACCAAGCCCGGTACCACATGCATCAGTGTGTACTGTGAACACTTTGTTTCCGTCGGGTAAGGTCAAGACTGGGGCTGTTGTCAGAGCCCTCTTCAATCACTGAAAAGCATCGTCAAAATCTATATCCCAAGAAAATGTCAGAGTCTTCTTCATCAATCTGGTGAGTGGGACTGATATCTTTGCGAAGTCCTTAATGAACTTCCTATAATAGCCCGCTAATCCAAGAAAACTTCTCACCTCTGTTCCATTCTTTGGGATCTGCCAATCTTGAACTGCAACTATCTTCGCGGGATCTACTGCTATCCCATCTTTAGAGACCATATGCCCTAGAAATCTCACTTCTTTTCTCTAAAAATGACATTTGGAGAATTTTGCCTTAAGCTGGTGCGTGCAGAGAGTTTTCATAACCTCCCTCAAATGTAGGGCATGCTCTTCTTCGTTCTTCAAGAAAATCAAGATGTCATCAACAAAGACCACAATGAACTTATTTAGAAATTCCCGAAACACCCTACTCATCAGATCAACAAAATAGGCGGGGTGCATTCGTCAACCCAAAAGGCATAACGAGCCACTCAAAGAAACCATCTGGAGTTATAAAAGCGGTCTTGTTTATATTGTCCTCGGTCACCCTCAACTGATGAAACCCCATGACCAAGTCTAACTGAGAGAAAACAGATGCACCAACAAGTCGGTCAAGCAAATCATCTATCCTCAGAAGTGGGCACCTATTATTCTTAATGAGTTTATTCAACTCCCTATAATCCACACATAAGCGAAGCGAACCATCCGCATTAGTGGCGAATACTACTGGAGCACACCATTCAGATATGCTTCGCCTAATAAACCCGTTCTCAAGTAGCTCCCCTAGTTGCTTGCTGAGCTCTCTCCTTTTTCTTGGAGCCATATAGTGCATAGGTAATGCAATTGGCTTTGCATTGTCTACCAAGTATATACGGAAATCAATCTCGCCCTCGGAGGTAAGCCCCGAACCTCCTCAAAAACATCAGGTTACTCACAGACTATTGGTACAGAATGTAAATCATCGATAGATGCATCAAGCGACTCTAGGAAACTAAGTATGACAGAACCTTTAGGGTCACAAGAAATCTTGAGAGTCCTCCCATGGAAAGTCAAAAGTCTAACGACCCTCCTCTCACAATCCAGAATGGCACCAAACGTGGCTAGCCAATCCATCCCTAGAATCAAACCATAGCCTATGAAACCAAACACATATGCGTCACATTCAAACTCGACGCCTAACACAAATATTCTCAAACCCCTACAAATCATAGACAGATGAGTCGTACCACCAATGGGGTTTGAGACAACAATAGGATCCAAATCATACTAGTATTAAGGTGTAGAGACTCAACCATAGAATCAGATATAAAAGAATGCGAAGCGCCAGAATCAAAAAGAGTTCTAACTAGATGATTGGAAAGAGAAATCAAAAGTTCGACGGAAACTTTCCTACCTCTATCTGGTGCACTGGCCCCGAGAGCATGCACCTGACCTCCAGAAGATCCTGCCCTTTGACCATGTCCTTGCCACTTCAGGAAATCCTTGACAAGATGTCCGACCTATCCACAATGGAAACAAGCGTTCTTTCTTGTCATGCAATCCTTGATCACATGACCCTTGCGTCTGCAATGATGACATTTCCTCTTATCTCGAGCTTTGTCATTCTTACCGCCCTTCTTTTGTTGTTGTTGATCTTTCTTGGGCCACACTTTCTTGTTTTGTGTTTCCTCAACCTTACCTCTTTCTTTTCACCTTTATCAGCCTCGTGCATTAACGCCATATCAACGAGTTTCTCAAAAGTTTCTCCCATTTGAATATGAGACATAACCAACCCATGAAGGGGGTTCATTCAATCCTCTAGCAAACCTCAAAGCTTTCTTGTGTGAGGTATCTACTTGTTCCAAACCAAACCTCGCCAATTGATTAAACTTATTAACATACCTTTTAATAGACATGTCTCTTTGCTTAAGCGCCAAAAACCTTTCCATTTCCATACTTTTCTCAACTTGAGAAAGAAACTTCATTTCGAATCTCTATCGGAAATCATCCCAAGTCTCCACTGGATTGCCTGCTAGCGTCACTTCCCACCAGAATGAAGCCTCATCTTTCAGCTGCCAAACGACCAACTGAATCTTCCTTCGATCATCAACTTTGAAAATTCCAAACAAATCCTCCATCTCTTTAAGCCAATTCCTTGCCTTTATGAAAGTCTCAGTTCCTCGGAATGGCTTTCCACCTACATGACAGAAATATTTGCATATCTTAGAGAAATTATCGACATGCGGAGTAGGAGGAACAGCGGCTGCAGCTGGTGGAGGGGCGTCTTCTTGGCCTTCGGCAGGCGTCGTAGCCTCTAGATACCAACGAAACCAAGCCGGTATCTGTATGCTCTCTGGAATATTAGGTTTCCTAGGCATGCTGAAAAGAAAAGGAAAAAAGGATTCAAACAGAGAATCGAAAGATATTTCATATGGCTTTGGGGAATATGTTTTTCAAAACATACTTTTCTTTTGAAAATGCTTTCTTTTAAAACCTTTTTGAAAACAAATTTCAAATTCTTTTATCTGATCTGGTAACCTTCAGCTCTGATACCAAATGTGACAACCCACGTCCGTTAATGTCACTCTTTATCAGAATGCAATAAGTTTCGTGAAGCGTTATAAGTAAACAGAAACATTAAAAGACAGATATAAAATAATAGCGAAAATAAAACTTTATTTAATAGAAAAGCTTTGTGGTTCAAACCCAACAACATAATAAGTCTGGAATATTGAAAACATAAAACTTCTGCCTTGTACAAAAATCATCATCAGAGTACAATAATACATAAAAGGAGCATAATCCCCAAAATATAGCCATAGTAGAGAAGATACGAAATCAAGCAGTACATCTAAGCAGCTCCAAGAAAAAGGAAATAAGAATCTTGATCAAGCTTGAGTATTCCCATCCTGAGAACCTTGGGGGGAGAGAACGAAGAGGAAACAAAATGGGTCAAACATAAAGTCTGGCAAGTCCAGTTACTTTTGGCATATAAATAAGTAAAAACATCATGGCAGACATATAAGTTAGAGAGAGATAACAGTGTCATCAGGCAGGTATAACAAGGTAAACAGGATAAACAGAACAGAACATGCATTGCGCTTCTCTAATACTTTTTTCTGCACCAATACTAGTATAACAAGAACAAGATGATCCCAATAAGTACAAGATGGTAGACTTAAGTGTACTTCTAGTGAGAGGTTTTTACCCCATACAATAACTGATAGCCCAACAGAACTGACGAGTGTTACCCCCAACGATAATAACGGGCTCCTAAACAAGCAAGACTAGACGTACCCTAATTACTACCCCCAATCGATTGGATCCTTAACTCGTAGATACCCTGTACTGGCCCCACAGTAGAATGTATCGCTGCCTAAATTGGCAACCCGTTATTTTCAGGATGTGCACAACCATATCTACTGATGTCACAATGTCTTATCTTCCCAAGCAAGGGACCGATGCACGCACATGACTCCGATGGAATGCGCCGTCGGCACCATCACCCAAGTGACCTCTTATAATTAGCTCAGTAAGCATACCCGACCTCGACCTAGTTCGGAGTACTCATCTAATACCTATACGGGTTACTAACTGAAACGGATCCCACACACCAGATGATACAAGTTTCCCCCTAGGCTTGCATCCCCACTACTATTTCAACAGGTTATGCCTACCAGTTTAACAAGATTGCGTAACCCCAACAGGTTAAGTTTGTGGGCCTATATATATATATATATATATATATATTACCCACCGCCACAAGATTTGCTTAACTCTCCCAACAAGTTTACTTAACCCCTACTTAATTTGACAGGTTCATGTAACCCCCACAGATTCAAGCAGGTTAAGTATTACCATTCATTCATTTATGGTTATTTATGTGCTAGACCTCTCACATTAAGTCTACCACTTGTGGATGTCAGATATGCCGGTCGGTTCCGGGTAGACTTCTTCCACAAGTCGGACTTAACCTCGTGCCTTAGCACCATTACGTGTTTGTTTATGCACTTAGACCCCTCACGTTATATTTACCACTTGTGGACGCTGGATATGCTGGGTGGTTCGGAGCAGGCTTCTACCACAAGTGTAGTCTAACCTCGTATCTAAGTGCGGTTACAGTTTCTAATTACTATAAATCTAGGCATGTTCATTACTAACTAATTTTTCATGTTTATTATGCCCTCAAATCCCCGTTTGATTTACGATACAAGTTATGCCCCGATTTAGATCAAGATATAGATTATGCCCCCAAATCCTATGTTTTGGCTCAAGGTACAAATTATGTCCAAAATTCCCAATCATGTTTTACAATAGGAATTATGCCCCCAAATTTATCATTCCCAATTTTGTGCGCTCGCGTATTTCAGCGATAGGCCTAGGCTCGAAGGTAGCCTAACTATAAAAACAAAAAGGAAAAGAGGGAGAGAAGAGAACAAGAAATAAATCTGGCATTTGATGATAGAATTGGTCATACTAACAGAATAGGCATAGTGACATGATTAGGAAAACTAACATGATAGGGATATCATAAACAAGCATATTGAGATCTAAGTAGTGAATTAGATATACAATTAATGACAGATCTGTTATGATTCAGATTACTAACAGGTATAGGCTTAGATCCAAACTTATAGGCATGTCAAGATTACATTTAGGTGTTTATATCTAAAAGCAACATAAACTCACTGTGATTGGATATAAAGAACAGAGAATTGATTTGAATGTTTTTACCTTTTTGTATATATATAATTCTCTTATATGTATACAAACTTCTAACCTTAATAACTTCTTCGTATGATGTCCGTTTTACGCAAACTTGGGGTCTATCTTAAGCAGAATTCTGAGACGAACGCAACGGTGTAGTCCGTTTTACTTAATTCTCAATGTTTAATTAAGTATTCCTTAATTTGTCATTTTAATGTGTTATAAAATTACAAGGTGTTACAGCTCAGAGAGTTCTAGTGTTGACTCAAGAATAGGGTATGCCGGACACTTTGGTCCTGAAGCCACATGTGCGGGACTCATGGGGTCCTGCAAACACAACATGACGATATACCTTAGCTTACTAGGTGGGACACCTAAACTGCTGGACACTTGGGCCCTGAAGACAGACGTGTTGGATAATTAGATCTTTAAGGTACAGAGAAGTCCACAAGAACCAATATTTCCATTAGTCCGTGGTTAAGAGAGGATTGCCATAGGAGTAACAATGGATCTATGGCTTTAGAAGGTGATAGTTATGATTTGGATGATGGTTTCTATGGTTGCTTTGACACTCTCACCTTCACTTCTTGTGTAAACTGTCACTTATAGGGATTAGAGGGGGAGATAGAGAATGGAAGACAGAAGGGCTAGATAGGTTTTCTTATCTTGTGACTTTATCCATTTCTGATGTTATTGTTTTGTGTAGCGCTATTTCTTCGAGTATCATATATTACCGTGTTAATATGTGCTGACTCTTTAGTTGTAGGGACATGTCAAATCTAAAACTATCTATTTAGATATCTTGCAATACAAGTTTTAATAGATCATATCGCTCATACGAGACTCTTGTCTAACCCAATAGTGTATTTAGATATCTTGCAATACAAATTATAATAGATCATATTTAGATATCCATATACTGTGAGAATTCAACATGTCTGCTTTTGATTATCACTCTTAATGGCTGGCCCATATAGCTTGGCATGCAACAACATACTATTTTACCTATTTACATGCAAGTGGTATGGGGCAGTCATCATATTTCTAACTCCTTTAGAGTTTTATATAGAGTTAATACAAAGTATTCAGATTTCATTTTATCTCGATTTCGAAGATTTTTAGACCATTCAAGAATGATCTAAGTAGCGTTGAGGTCGGATGGTAGGTTAACTTATATCGCAATACCTGGTTATTAAACCTTCAATTACAGGACATGTAATGACCCACATTCTACGTATCGGAGGATCGTAGAATATTTATTTCATTTTCATATGAAGTCATATGGTTGTGTAACTTTTGGAAATGACTATTGGGGTCATTTCCCACATTCACGATTTTTGCCGAATTTTAAATGATCGTTTTGCCCTTGACAAATCTTGTTTTGCCTATAACTTTTGATTGGTAAGGATTTTAGACCTAAAACTACTTCCATTGGATTCGAATGATGGTTTCCCATTAGGTAGAGTGATCACATTAATCAAATGGACTTACCTTTTGGGAGATATGACTGAAATAATGTTTGGAACTTGGAAAACAACTTAATCGTGCTTAATAGGGTGATTAGCAGATAGGTGCATAACCCATTTCAGGATTAGGGTTATGGGAGGGCTGATAGGGTTTGAAGAAACATTCCCTTTCATTTTTCCAACCGCCACAAACATTTCTTGAACCCTAGTAATGGCCTCCATCTTCTAAATCTCTCTATAATCACTTTTTAATCACATATTAAGCAAATAAACACCAAATTAAGGCGGATTAGCATAAAAATCAAGGTAGAGCAGCTGCACTACATAGGAATCTGAGCTAAGTCGGTAGAAGTTTTAGATCTGTAATTTATTTGTGGCTAAGGTGAGTGATTAGCATGTTTATTCACTAATTATAGCTAATTAGGGGTGACTAGTGATAATTAGCGAAATTATGAATCATAAAAATATGAAAAAAAATTAAAATATTATTTTATGTCACTGATATAAAATTGGGTTAATTTGGATTAAGTTTGCTAATCCCGGAATTTAGGGGATTAAGGGGAAAATCATGGATTTGGGTATGTTTGATCTAAAATAGCATATGTGATTGATGTTTTGATCTTTTTGATTAAACCTATATGTTGTTATCGCTGTTTGGGATGTATTATGATTGTTTAGTAAAGTTAGAATGGCTGAAAACACCGTTGTATGGCGAGAATGGACGATATTAGCTCATTGGAAAAAAATTGCAGGGTTTCGGATCGGACCGGAGGTCGAAGACCGAACGAGAGCTTGGCACGGGAGAAAGCATGGCAAAAAGGAAGGCCACTTGCGTTGAGTTGGGATCAGATCGGACTAAGGCAAGAGAGTGGGATCGGATCAGGGAGGTGGCTTCGAACCGAGCTCGGGAGCACGAATCGAATTGAGACTTGAGTACCATACGAACCAAATCGAGACTAGAGCACCATTCGAATCGAACCGGATGAGCATGGCCGAACTCAACGGAAAGCTGGAGCAAGGAAGGAGAACCGAACCAAACCGCAGGCATGAGAAGGACACGAACCGAGTCGGAGAACTGAACTGCACACCAATTCGACCAAAATCCGATATGCAAAGGAAATCCAAATGCGAAGTTATTACTTAGGATCCAAATGGGGATCGACGAGTTAACTTCGAGAGTTGGGATTTGCTGCGGGACGTATGCAAAGGGGTTATCAATATCTATAACTTTGGTTCACCATTGAGAGAGGGGGTATGTAAATTGGTTGACCCGTTAGGGTTATTGACTATGGACCAGTGTAGCGGGGTCAGAGGTTGTATGGAGTGGGAGTCCTTAGGGCTCCAAAGGGCAAAATGGTCGTAGCGATAGTTGTATGGAGTTGGACTCCGTCATGGCCCCAATGGATCTGGTGATCAAAGCGGTGGATATCATATGCTTTATGCTCTGAGTGAGAGATGTGAGGATGATTGCTATGTTTGATGTTTGCTATCATCATGACACTCACACTTCCATTTTTACGCTATATGTTAGTGTTACCTTAGAGTATTGTACATCTTGTTGTGCTACCTCTTTGGTTGCAAGTCCAGGTCAGGTATGACCATTTATACCTATTATTGCTTTATTTTGCTGTTATCGCTCATACCAGACTTTCGTCTGGCCTAAAGTTTTATGTCTCTTCTTATTACTCCGGGTGCTCCTAAACGAGCAGACTAGATACATGTTATGTGGTTATGCACGAGTACCTGTCCGAAGATGAGTAGGAGGCTTCCACGTACTATTTACATATTCTCCCTGTGTTGTTGATGGTCACTGCTTTGGGCGTTAGTAGTGTACCTCTTTCATTTCCTTTTAGAGATGGTATTTTGAAGTTGTAATAATGGTTTGGATCATAAGCTGTATTTTGGATTCCGCTACTCTGATGGATATGGTTTAGTTTTCAGCTTATGTATTGTCTCGCTTGTCTTATATCAAGTTATGTTATTATTATATTTTATTCCATGCGCTGTGAGATATACTGCAAGTTCTTGATGATTCATCATTTCAAATCCCTTTCTTTTAACGACCGTCTCGTGCTAGTCGGGCATCAGCACAGCGCATTTCAAGGTAAATGTCGGCCGGTACGGGGTGGGCTATCACACTTAGTATCAGAGCCTAGGTTGCGTAGTTTAACCTACGGGAGGACATCAGGGAGAGATAACATACGTATATGAGAGCGCGTATTTGTGATACTTTGATTTTCAAAAACTATATATATAGACTATTAGTATATCTAAGGATGTAGTCACACTGCACTGGCACCACTAAGGGGATCTTTAATCGTCTTCTCTTTACAGATTGGACGATGAGCCGAAATACAAGGAGTACGATGAGGAATCCCGCATCGGGAGTTGAAGAGGGAGCAGATTCAGGGACCAACAATGAGAATGTCCCTGATATAAGGACAATGTTTACTACTTTCATGCGAGAGATGCTTAGGGATTCTCAGGGAGCAGTTCCTAATGCTGCTAATGGTGTGGTGCAATAGTGCAGGCGCCTAAAGCCGATTTCGCCAAGCTTAACAAGGATTATACTAGTTTTGGGGGGAAGCCGTTCCATGGAACGGAATCGGCAACGGAGGTGTAGGATTGGCTTAATAGTTGAGAGCGCATCTTCGAGGATTTAGGGATCGATGATGCAATGAAGATAAAGCATCGTGCCAGCTTCAAGGATGGGCAATGAATTGTTGGAATGCTATTAAAGCGGCTACACCCGAGGATCAAGTTACTTGGAATCAGTTTAAGATTTGCTTCAGTGACAAGTTTATTCCAACTGCTCAGAAATCAGAATTGTTTAGGAAATTTTTGGAGCGTAAGCAAAATGGTAGGGAAGTCTTGGAATATATTGCTAAATTTAATACCTTATCGTAATATGGATTGTCTCTTATAGATACTACCGAGAAGAAGAACGAGAAGTTCATAACTGGCTTAGATGAGTACTTGGGGGAAATACTTATAAACCATATCGATGAGACTTTTGAATCTATTGTGGAAAAGGCGTTGAGATCAGAGAGCCTTTACCCTAAGACGAAGACCAAGGTTGCTATTGTATCTGCAGGAGAGCCGAAACTGCAGGCAAGCGGTGATGGCAAGAAGAATTCCCAGAATAAGAGGAAATAGAACCCGATCAAGGAAGGCCAGAAAAAGAAGGATAAGAAATATATCGAGTGCTTTAGCTGTGGCAAGAAGGGCCACTATGCTACAGATTGTCGAGCAAAGCCAGTGAATAGGAAGTGCTTCAATTGCGACCAAGTGGGACATCACAAGGATAAATGTCCACAACCTCCTAAAGAGAAGCAAATTGTGAAAGCATATGCTATCAACGTTGTTCCTTCTTCGTCGAATCCCCCAACTGCGACGAAAAAGGTAAAGAGTTCGTAATTCAAGGTATGCCTTCTGTTTATGATGTTCCTGTTCGAATATTGTTTGAAACCGGGGCTTACCATTCCTTCGTTTCTAGTGACGTGGTAGATAGGTTGGGATTGGAACCCGAGATTGTTGATAGACCTTTAGTTGTGACGAACCCGATCGGTGGTTCGACTAGCCTTAGTATGATTTGTCGTAATTTGGTCTTATCGAGTCATGGATGCATGTTTGCTTGTGATTGCTTTGTTTTGGCTTTACTGAGTTTGGCATTATTTTGGGAGTCGACTGGCTCCAAAGGTATGGGGTGGTGGTAGACTATGAGGGGTCTTCGGTGACCATTAGAGCAAACGATGAGCGGAGGGTGGTATTGAGTTGCCTACCTAGTGATGGGGTGATGGCTAGTTTTCTAAATTCCCTCATCCCGCATGATGAGTTATCAGATGTGCCTATTGCTGGCGAGTATCCAGACATCTTCGGGGAAGTGACCGGACTTCCACCACACCAAGAGATCGAGTTTCAGATTGATTTAGTGAAAGATGCCAGACCTATAGTGATGCCTCTTTGTCGTATGGTACCAAGGGAGTAGCGAGAGCTCGAAGAGCAAGTATGCGATCTTTTGAAGAAGGGATTTATCCGAAGAAGTGTTTCCGAGTGGGGAGCACCAGTTGTTTTTGCTACTAAGGCCGATGGTTCCCTTCGCTTATGTATAGACTACTGCGAGTTGAACAAAGTGACTAGAAAGAATAAGTATCCTCTTCTATGGATAGATGATTTGTTTGATCAACTAAATGGAGCAAGAGTGTTTTCCCAGTTGGATCTCGCGATAGGATTTCATCAGCTCCGAGTAGCAGTTGAGAGTATACCTAAAACGGAATTTCGGACGCCGTCTGGATTCTATGAGTGGTTGGTCATGCCATTCGGGTTGACCAATGCACCCACATATTTTGTGGATCTTATGAATAGAGTTTTCAGAGATCAATTAAATAAGTTTGTTCTTGTGTTCGTGGATGACATCTTGGTTTACTCGAGGACAGAGGAAGAACACAAGGAACATTTGAGGAAAGTGATGGAGGTGCTGAGGAAACACTAATTGAAAGCAAAATTTTCTAAATGTCACTTCTGGAGGAGGGAAGTGAGGTTCTTGGGCCATATTTTTTCAGAGAATGGTATTGTCGTGGATCCTGCGAAGGTGGCTACGGTGCAAGATTGGTCTACGCCCAAGAATGCAATGGACGTGAGAAGTTTTTTGGGGTTAACTGGATATTATCGTAAGTTTATTAAAGACTTATCCAAGATAGCGACACCGTTAACTCAGTTGACAAAAAAGAATCAAGCTTTTGCTTGGGACGGAAGGTGTGAGAATGCATTTAAGAGTCTAAAGGAGAAGTTAATGTGTGCACCAGTATTAGTTATTCCTAAGGGGAACGAAGAGATGATGGTATACACGGATGCCTGTGGTACTGGACTAGGTGCTGTACTGATGCAAGGAGGTAAGGGTGTAGCTTATGCAAGTCGGCAACTGAAACCACATGAGAAAAGGTATCCTACCCATGATTTAGAATTGGCAGCAATTGTGTTCGTATTGAAGATGTGGAGGCATTATCTCTTGAGAGAAAGATTCGAGTTGTTTACTGATCATAAGTCTTTAGAGTATCTTTTCTCTCAAAAGGATTTAAATCTTCGTCAGTAGAGATGGTTAGAGTTCTTGGCTTCATATGATTTCAATATCACATACACACCCGGGAAGGGCAATGCGGTAGCTGATGCATTGAGTAAGAGACATGCCAATTTGGGGGCTATGTTTCTGGAATGGAAGCAACTAGAGTATATCACAGGATATGATTTTAGACCTAAGTGTGAATTGAATCCAGAGATGTTAGCAAGTTTGACGATCAGACCGACCTTGATTGAGCGGATCGGTTCTAGTCAGAGGGATGATCCTAACCTATTGGAAATCATCTCCAAGGTAGAGATGGGTATCGACAGTGAGGAAATGAACAAGTATGGACTTGATCGAGAAGGATGGCTTTGAAAGAATGGGAAACTAATTGTACCCAAAGTCAATGGATTGAGAGATGATGTGCTTAGATAATGTCATCACTCGAGACTGACTATACATCCCGGTGGTAACAAAATGTATCGAGACATGAAGTAGACCTACTACTGGGAAGGGATGAAGGGTGTAACAACCCGAATTTTTGAATAACATGTTATAACATAAATCAAGGCAGAATTAAACTGTAAAATCTGAATCAAGGGAAACTGGCTGTGCCATTGCGTTCGTCTCAGAAAAATACGCGAAATAGAGTCCGAGTTTTCGAAAAACGGAGTCCGTATGACCCAGATAAGGCCCGAAGAAGTTTTAGAAAAATTCAAAACAGATTTAAACACAAAAATTTCAATTTTCAGAAGTGGCGGGAAAATTCCCGCCAGACCCCAGGGGGTCGACCTGTGGGTCGACTGGGGAGTCGACCTGCCCCCCCAAGTCGACTGGGGAGTCGACCCTAGGGTCGACCTGTGGGTCGACTGGGGAGTCGACCTGCCCCCCCAAGTCGACTGGGGAGTCGACCCTAGGGTCGACCTGGGGGTCGACCTCCCTGGCCGGCCTGGTGCACCTGTTTTGGCTGTTTGGACCTGTTTTGGGGGCTTGTGATGGGATTTGATGGCTTGGATTGAATCTAGGGTTAATCCTATGGCTAATACTATCCTAATCTTCTATAAAAAGGACCTAACACCTAGCCTAAATGTAACACCCCACCTCCGCCAATGCCACTCTTGCAAGGACATTAGCTTTGGAGGGGCGTTAAACAAGGTAAACATGCATGCAGATATCACAAGACAGAACATATAAGTAAAACAGAGTAGTAAAGCAGCGGATAAAACTTAGCATTTCAAAACCATAGTCATGTTACAACAAAGTACTTGGTCATTATTTTCCAACAACAAAGTCTAGATAAAAGCATAAACTGAAAAACTGAAATACATAAAGTACTATCCCCAAAATGAAGTGATAAACCATAGCTAGCTCAATGTCCAAAACCGTACATGAGCAAATCCAGTAAGCAAGCTGTAAAGATCCAAGCTAAGCTCCAATGTTCCCACCCTGAGAACCTGAGGGGGGGGGGGGAAACGGAAGAAAAGAGGCGAAAGAAAACAGGTCAGTCAAAAAGACTGGTAAGCCCTACTACTATCTGTCTATGAACTAATAAAGTTAACTGGCATGAGAAGCTGAGATGAACATAAGGATAACAACATACTGGCATGATGATTAACTAACAAGATAGATAAAGGTGTCATCGCATAATTAAGGTTAAGTTTTGCACCACGGGTGTACTAGCATTCTAACATGTCAAGTAAAAACAAGAATTGATCCCTTGGCCCAAGCTTGGCCCATCATCATGAGGTGACCTAAATTAAGGTCCAACTACACGGTCTAGTCGATCGGCTCCCTATAAGCCTAACTCGTCAAGTGTCGGTGTCATACGGCCTAATCATGTAATGTAGTTGACTGTGCAGGGTCCACCCTAGGGTGTATCTGGCTCTACGGTGTAACCCTCAGACACCATACCATGATGCACAGTCCAAACCTACCGGTGCCCGTGTTCAACTCCGGACTTGATGTGCACGACCATGGTCCGCCTGAACAACCGGGGCATCATTCAGCCGTCTCTTTTGGTCTCTTACAATCAGCCCAGTAATCGTGCCCCACCCTAGCCTAGTCCTAGGGTCTTATGATACATCTAGAAGGTTACTGCTGAAAAGGACCACGCAACTAGGGTTTCTTAACGGGTTAAATGTGGTTAACCCGATCCAAACGTGGATTAAATCGGTTAAGAGTACCCAAGGCTCCTGACTTAACCTCGATTAATCCATCAAGCCCAAATTGGTTAAGTATTAAGTGGACCATGACTTAACCCTAATCAGGAGGCATTAATTAACTTAATGCGCTTTAACCTCTCACATTAGACTTTGTTGTGGTTACTAGTTAAGCCGGGCGGGTCCGGGTAGCTTTACACCACAACTAGGTCTAACCTCGGGTTCGAGCACAACATGACCAACTTCTCACATTGGGTCTTATTGTTTGTATCCACTAGTTAAGCCGGGCGGGTCCGGGTAGATTTATGCTACAAACTCAACCCAACCTCGAGTTGGCCACACTCATATTTTCTAAGTGTCATGTCCATTATGTTTCCAAAACATAATTACAAGTTAACATATCACGTCATGTTATAAAAATCATGTTCATGTCATAATTTTACCCAACCCCAACGTAATCCCATCGTTTACATACTCGCAACAACGCATAAAGGATAAAATAGGGAACTTGGCATAATCATGACAAAAAGGTGTTGAAGCCACAAGTTTATCATGGTGGCATATGGAATGTACATATATTCATATACTTGCATATTGCATCATTTGGCTTCAAAAGCATGCATAAAACCAAACTTAGCATATGAGTGATACATGGTGATAAATGACATGTAGAAGTTGCTAGAAGTTCGCATTTAGCCTCACATGCAAGTTATCATAAGGGATATGATAACTTCCATGTTGCCAAAATGCGACCTTCAACATAAAGCTTGGAGCTTTATGCTCACAACATCATGTTTAACTTGCATAACATGATAACATGATCAACCCAAACTTGCATAACATAGAAACATGTGTCATACATAATGATTAACCCAATTTGCATAATGATCATCCAAACTTGCATATAATGATCAACCAAACTTGCATATAATGATCAACCAAACTTGCATATAATGATCAACCAAACTTGCATATCATAATGATCAACCAAACTTGCATATCATAATGATCAACCCCAAACTTGCATCATTCATTTAACTTTAGAGTTCAAGAAAGAAAGTAGAAAAGGGCTTACAATGCTATGAAGACACAAATAATTATTTATTATAAAGATTGAGACGAAGCCCTTATGCAAGCACCAAAAACCCAAATATGCAAGCTCCAAATGAAAACCCTTGAGCCAAATCAATAAAAACCCTTGCTTTGTAATAGAAATGTTGCAACTTGACTTGAATGCAAACTAAGAACACTCATACAAGCTTGAAAATACTTGTATGCACTCAAAATCTCTCATAGAAATAAACTTAGGAATTTTAGCATGAGAGTGGAGGCCATGAGAGGAACAAATTTGGCATAGTTTAGTTGTAGGAATGAATAATGATGATTTAGGCTAGGCTTAGGGGTCTTTTTATAGAGTTTTAGGATAGTATTAGCCATAGGATTAACCCTAGATTCAATCCAAGCCATCAAAGCATGTCTTGGGGAAGAAGTCAAGTGTAGGAACCATCTAGGGCCTTTAGATTAAAGCTGAACCATGAGAACCATTCAAATGCAAAATCTGCATTTGAGCGAATCGGCCCACGGGTTGACAGCCAAACACCCTGGATTAACCCCTAGTCGACCCAGCAAGCTCGGGTCGACCTCAAAAATCGGCCGGTTCGGTTATTCCCCTCTCCCAATTCGCTGTTTTGAACATTTTTGCATATTTATTTATTTAATTTTCAATTAAATATATATATATATATCAATATATATATATATATTTCTCTGCGCAACCCATTTCACTTAATTAAGTATACTTTAATTTGTGAATTTTTCGTGAAACTTCGCGAGGCCATATCTTGGTCATACGGACTCCGATTTATGAAAACTCGGACTCTATTTCGCGTATTTTTCCAAGACGAACGCAACGGCACAACCCGTTTCCCTTGATTCAGATTTTACAGTTTAATTATACCGCCGTTTATGTTATAACATGTTATTCAAAAATACGGGTTGTTACATTCTCCCCTCCTTAAAGGATTTCGTCCCCGAAATCTCCAAGTTAGGAAGAACGTATCCTACCATCCATCACCCATCTACTCAAAACATCATCCACGTGCAGTCATTGTCCTTAAAGGGTTCTAAATGCTATATGATCATATGCAAAGGTGTGTGTATATGTACTTATCTAATGCAAAATCAGGCAGTTACTGATTCAGTAAACCTCCTTAATGCAAAGCATGTTGGTGAAATGAGTCCATATGTATGCAAATTCCTAACATAACTCATAGTCTCTACATGAGTGCACATAACATTCATCCATATGCAACATCCACGTGATAGCATAACAAGTTTCATCCATGAATAAGCATAAACACTCATGCATATGCGGTATGAAAGTGTGTGAGCCGATCTTAGTGCCTAATGTGTATCATGCATCCACGAGTATCCACGTGCAAACACTTGCAACCACTTGCAACCATCAAGCATAACATGTTTCAAATACATGTTTCATCCAAAGGGTTTCTACCTAAGGTCCTCATAACATGATTAACGAGATAATTAGACAAACAGGATAAACACGGATAGCAAAAAGAAAGATATGCTACTTAGGAGAGAGGTTGAGAATGTACCCTCAAAAAGAAATGGATAAAGCCCACGCATCTTCTCCTCGGTTTCCCAAGTTGCATCTTCGTCGGCTTCACCCCACTGAACTTTCACCAATTTGACTTCTCGATTCCTCAGTTTCTTGATCTCTGTTCCCAAGATACGAATCGGAGCTTTTCTCAAGGTTGCTTCTTTCTCTACCTCAATGTCTTCAAGAATGCTTGGTTCAACCACCTCAGCGGACTCATGAAGGCACTTTCGGAGATGCGAGACATGAAAGACATTATGCACTCCGGCTAGCTTTTCGGGCAATTCCACCTTATAGGCCATCTTTCCAATTCTCTCTGTGATAGGGAAAGATCCTACGAACCTTGGTGCCAGCTTCCCCACTGCTCCAAAACGAACCACATTACGTAAAGGAGAAACCTTTATGAAAACCATGTCTCCCACTTCGACTTCCAAATCTGCCCTTCGTCTGTCAGCATAGGATTTCTGTCTGTCTTGGGCCGCTTTCATCCTTCTTCTCACTAATTCAACTTTCTCGGATGTGTCCCGTATCATATCGGGCCCAAGTATAAGTCTATCTGTTGTCTCCCACCAACAAGATGGTGACCTACACGGCCTCCCATACAAAGCTTCAAATGGTGTCATCCCTATGCTGGCTTGATAGCTATTATTATAAGCAAACTCTACAAGAGGAAGGTGGTCTTCCCAAGTACCACCGAAGTCGAGAACACAAAGCCTCAAGAGATCTTCTAGCACTCTATTCACCCTTTCGGTTTGGCCATCCGTCTGGGGGTGATAGGCTGTACTCAGATTCAATCGCGTACCCATCGCTTCTTGCAAACTATTCCAAAACCGACTAGTGAAAAATTGGGTCACGATCGCTAACTATGCTAGAGGAAACTCCATGCAACCATACTATCTTTCGAAGATAAACAGATGCTAGCCATGATACGGTCCTCTTGCTTTTCACCGGAATAAAATGGGTTCTCTTCGTAAATCTATCAATTATTACCCATAGCCCATAAAGCCCAACAAATAGTTTGGTGACGAACTTCTTCACCCCAACCATATATCACAAATAGGCTAGCCATATTCCTTAGGGGTTTGCAACAGAACTAAGATTGAGGATAGGGCCGAGAGGATATACTTAAAAGATAGCATGCGAGTAAGCTCTACGGAACAATGGGGATCAAGGATATACTCTTAGAAAGAGATTAAATGCGCGTATCTAGTCTTCGATCTTCTAAGCCGCATTTTCTTGTGCTTAATCCCATCGTGCCCTGACCGTCTTTTAACTTCGCAATTCCGTAGTTCTTTATTCTTGTTCCCAAAATATGAGTTAGAACTCATTTCACCGTTGCCTCTCGTTCCACTTCCACTTATTCTTTGCCTAAAATACTTGGCTTAAACATAACTGCGTGCTCATGGTTTCGTGCAAGCTTTCCAAGATTCGTTAGTGAATCTTGGATCTCGTTTACATATTATACGGTATCCCACACAGAAAACTATCCCTTGAAAACAGTGCCAATCCACGTTGCCAAACTAGAGCTGAGGTAAGGGCTCTCTTGAGCCTTTGAAAAGCAAGCTCACACTCCAAGTCCCATGCAAAGACTAAGTTCTTCTTCGTCAACTTAGTAAGAGGGGCCGAAATCTTAGCGAAGTCCCTGATGAACTTCCTATAGTAGCCTGCCAGACCGAGAAAGCTTCTTACTTTGGTTGCATTCCTCGGAGTCTTCCAGTCTTGAACCACAACCACTTTCGCGGGATCCACCGCTATGCCTTGCTTAGAAACTATATGTCCAAGAAACCGAACTTCCCTTCTCCAGAAATGACATTTGGAGAACTTGGCTTTCAACTGATGCGCTCTAAGCGTATCCATCACTTCCTTGAGATGCCTAGCATGCTCTTCCTCATCCTTTGAGAAGATCAGAATATCATCCACGAAGACAACCACGAACTTGTTAAGGAACTCTCTGAACACCCTACTCATCAAATCTACGAAGTAGGCGGGTGCATTAGTCAAACCGAATGGCATGACAAGCCATTCAAAGAATCCATCTGGAGTCCTAAACGCAGTCTGATCAATACTATCCTCAGCTACTCTAAGCTGATGGAATCCGGTGGCTAGATCGATCTGAGAGAAAACAAAAGCACCTACCAACTGGTCAAAGAGATCATCAATCCTCGGTAAAGGGTGCCTATTCTTCTTTGTCAGCTTGTTCAACTCTCGATAATCAACACATAGACGAAGCGAACCATCCGCCTTAGTGGCGAATACCACCGGAGCAACCCATTCAGAAATGCTTCGCCTAATAAAATTCTTCTCAAGCAACTCCTTGATTTGCTTACCGAGCTCCCCTCTCTCACGTGGAGCCATGTGCCTAACTGGCAATGATACTGGCTTGGCATTATCAACTAGATAAATGCGGAAATCTATTTCTCGTTTAGGGGGTAACCCCTTAACTTCTTCAAAGACATCGGGATAGTCTCGGACCACCCTTACAGATTGCAGATCATCGATGGACGAGTCGAGAGATTCAAGATAACATAACATGACGGGACCTCTAGGGTTACAAGAAATTTCTTGGGGATTACCGAGGCGAGTCATGAGCCTCACTACCCTATGCTCACAGTCAAGAATGGCTCCATAACTGGACAACCAATCCACCTCCAAAATCAACCCGTATCCCATAAACCCGAGAACCTAAACATTACACATGAATTCTATGCTCAAGATAGAGATTTTCAAATCCATACAAACCACAGGTAGATGGGCGGAACCCCCAATTGGATTTGAAACACAAACGGGATCCTCAACTAAGCTAGTACTTAGGTGCAAACTTTCAACAATACCAGAAGAGATAAAACTATGCGATGCGCCAGAATCAAATAAGGTGCGAACAGGAAAATCAGAAATGTAAACATGAATTTCTATAAAAAATCTACCTCGATCAAAAGCTGGAAGAGCGAGGAGAGCCTGCAATTGCCCTCCAGAGGGTCTTACTTGCCGAGTTTGTCCTTGCCTTTGTCCTTGCTTCTTGGGGCAATCCTTGCTAAGATGTCCAGGCTCTCCACAGTGAAAGCATTCGCCCAACTTCCTCTTCTTCTTCCTACAGTCTTTGGCTATGTGTCCAGTAATCCCACAGAAGTTGCATTTCCTCTTCTTATTGTTCTTGTCTCTTTTCTCGGTATCTTCCTTCTTGCCTTGGGACTCATTTGCCTTGACCTCCTTCTTGCCACTCTTATCTTCCTCTTGGAATAGGGCCATATTCACCAAACTCTCGAAGGTCGCCCCCATGGGTATATGAGACATGGCCAAACCGCGCAATGGCTCATTCAATCCTAGAGTAAAGTGTAGGGCCTTCTTCTGAGCTGTATTTACCAATTCTAGGCCGAACTGAGCAAGTTGATTAAACATATCCACGTATTCCCTAACTGTCATGTCCCCTTGCTTTAGAGATAGGAAGCTCTCCATCTGAAGATTCTCTTCAGTCGATGATAGAAACTTTAGTCCAAACCTTCTCCTAAAGTCATCCCAAGTCTCAATGGGTCTAGTAGTGGTGGTGACTACCCACCAATAAGCAGCTTCCCCTTTTAATAGCCATACCGCCAGCAGAACTTTCCTATGATCTTCCACCTCAAAGATAGCAAAGAGGTCTTCAGTTTCCTTTAACCAGTTTCTTGCCTCCACAGAAGTCTCCGTTCCGACAAAATTCTTGCAACCCATCGCCTTAAAGTCTTTGCAAAGCTCCGCAAAATTCACTTGTGTATGCTGAGGGGGAGGAGGAACCTCAGCTACGGGAGGAGGAGAGATGTTAGCGACGGGGGAAGGAGGAGGAATGTTCGCGGGGCCGGCTTCATTCGCCCTTGCCTCCATAAATCTTCGGAACCAGACGGGTACTTGTACGCCTTCCGGGATGTTAAAGCGATCGACCATACTAAAACGAAGAAAAAGATAGATTCAGAACGAAGAAACGAAGGATAGTGCTATGGCTTTTGGGGAATAGCCTTTTAAAATAAACTTGACTTTTCTTGGAAAATACTTAATTGGTTTTGAAAATAGTTCTTCAAAAGGTAAGTTTTAAAAACCTTTTGCTCCAATCTTGTAAACCTTATGCTCTGATACCAAATGTAACACCCCACCTCTGCCAATGCCACTCTTGCAAGGACATTAGCTTTGGAGGGGCGTTAAACAAGGTAAACATGCATGCAGATATCACAAGACAGAACATATAAGTAAAACAGAGTAGTAAAGCAGCAGATAAAACTTAGCATTTCAAAACCATAGTCATGTTACAACAAAGTACTTGGTTATTATTTTCCAACAACAAAGTCTAGATAAAAGCATAAATTGAAAAACTGAAATACATAAAGTACTATCCCTAAAATGAAGTGATAAACCATAGCTAGCTCAATGTCCAAAACCGTACATGAGCAAATCCAGTAAGCAAGCTGTAAAGACCCAAGCTAAGCTCCAATGTTCCCACCCTGAGAACCTGAGGGGGGGGAACGGAAGAAAAGAGGCGAAAGAAAACAGGTCAGTCAAAAAGACTGGTAAGCCCTACTACTATCTGTCTATGAACTAGTAAAGTTAACTGGCATGAGAAGCTGAGATGAACATAAGGATAACAACATACTGGCATGATGATTAACTAACAAGATAGATAAAGGTGTCATCGCATAATTAAGGTAAAGTTTTGCACCACGGGTGTACTAGCATTCTAACATGTCAAGTAAAAACAAGAATTGATCCCTTGGCCCAAGCTTGGCCCATCATCATGAGGTGACCTAAATTAAGGTTCAACTACACGGTCTAGTCGATCGGCTCCCTATAAGCCTAACTCGTCAAGTGTCGGTGTCATACGGCCTAATCATGTAATGTAGTTGACTGTGCAGGGTCCACCCTAGGGTGTATCTGGCTCTACGGTGTAACCCTCAGACACCATACCATGATGCACAGTCCAAACCTACCGGTGCCCGTGTTCAACTCCGGACTTGATGTGCACGACCATGGTCCGCCTGAACAACCGGGGCATCATTCAGCCGTCTCTTTTGGTCTCTTACAATCAGCCCAGTAATCGTGCCCCACCCTAGCCTAGTCCTAGGGTCTTATGATACATCTAGAAGGTTACTGCTGAAAAGGACCACGCAACTAGGGTTTCTTAACGGGTTAAATGTGGTTAACCCGATCCAAACATGGATTAAATCGGTTAAGAGTACCCAAGGCTCCTGACTTAACCTCGATTAATCCATCAAGCCCAAATTGGTTAAGTATTAAGTGGACCATGACTTAACCCTAATCAGGAGGCATTAATTAACTTAATGCGCTTTAACCTCTCACATTAGACTTTGTTGTGGTTACTAGTTAAGCCGGGCGGGTCCGGGTAGCTTTACACCACAACTAGGTCTAACCTCGGGTTCGAGCACAACATGACCAACTTCTCACATTGGGTCTTATTGTTTGTAGCCACTAGTTAAGCCGGGCGGGTCCGGGTAGATTTATGCTACAAACTAAACCCAACCTCGAGTTGGCCACACTCATATTTTCTAAGTGTCATGTCCATTATGTTTCCAAAACATAATTACAAGTTAACATATCACGTCATGTTATAAAAATCATGTTCATGTCATAATTTTACCCAACCCCAACGTAATCCCATCGTTTACATACTCGCAACAACGCATAAAGGATAAAATAGGGAACTTGGCATAATCATGACAAAAAGGTGTTGAAGCCACAAGTTTATCATGGTGGCATATGGAATGTACATATATTCATATACTTGCATATTGCATCATTTGGCTTCAAAAGCATGCATAAAACCAAACTTAGCATATGAGTGATACATGGTGATAAATGACATGTAGAAGTTGCTAGAAGTTCGCATTTAGCCTCACATGCAAGTTATCATAAGGGATATGATAACTTCCATGTTGCCAAAATGCGACCTTCAACATAAAGCTTGGAGCTTTATGCTCACAACATCAAGTTTAACTTGCATAACATGATAACATGATCAACCCAAACTTGCATAACATAGCAACATGTGTCATACATAATGATTAACCCAACTTGCATAATGATCATCCAAACTTGCATATAATGATCAACCAAACTTGCATATAATGATCAACCAAACTTGCATATCATAATGATCAACCAAACTTGCATATCATAATGATCAACCCCAAACTTGCATCATTCATTTAACTTCAGAGTTCAAGAAAGAAAGTAGAAAAGGGCTTACAATGCTATGAAGACACAAATAATTATTTATTATAAAGATTGAGACGAAGCCCTTATGCAAGCACCAAAAACCCAAATATGCAAGCTCCAAATGAAAACCCTTGAGCCAAATCAATAAAAACCCTTGCTTTGTAATAGAAATGTTGCAACTTGACTTGAATGCAAACTAAGAACACTCATACAAGCTTGAAAATACTTGTATGCACTCAAAATCTCTCATAGAAATAAACTTAGGAATTTTAGCATGAGAGTGGAGGCCATGAGAGGAACAAATTTGGCATAGTTTAGTTGTAGGAATGAATAATGATGATTTAGGCTAGGCTTAGGGGTCTTTTTATAGAGTTTTAGGATAGTATTAGCCATAGGATTAACCCTAGATTCAATCCAAGCCATCAAAGCATGTCTTGGGGAAGAAGTCAAGTGTAGGAACCATCAAGGGCCTTTAGATTAAAGCTGAACCATGAGAACCATTCAAATGCAAAATCTGCATTTGAGCGAATCGGCCCACGGGTTGACAGCCAAACACCCTGAATTAACCCCTAGTCGACCCAGCAAGCTCGGGTCGACCTCAAAAATCGGCCGGTTCGGTTATTCCCCTCTCCCAATTCGCTGTTTTGAACATTTTTGCATATTTATTTATTTAATTTTCAATTATATATATATATATATATCAATATATATATATTTCTCTGCGCAACCCATTTCACTTAATTAAGTATACTTTAATTTGTGAATTTTTCGTGAAACTTCGCGAGGCCATATCTTGGTCATACGGACTCCGATTTTCAAAAACTCGGACTCTATTTCGCGTATTTTTCCAAGACGAACGCAACGGCATAGCCCGTTTCCCTTGATTCAGATTTTACAGTTTAATTCTGCCTCCATTTATGTTATAACATGTTATTCAAAAATACGGGTTGTTACACTAAATCATCATTATTCATTCCTACAACTAAACTATGCCAAAATGATTCTTGATCATGGCCTCCATCTTCATATCATGGCCTCCATCCTCTTCATGAAAGTTTGAGTGTTCAAATCAAGTAAAAGAGCCCTCTTTCTTCCTTAAAGAATTCATCTTTCTTCATAGCAAATCAAAGAAGCATCTTATTTTCTCAAAGCTTGGATTGGATCTTATTTTATTTGCGGATTTGCTAGTGGCTTCGTCTCAATCTTTATATATATTAATTCTAGTCTTCATAGCATTGTAAGCCCTATACTACTCTTAGATTCTAACTATGAAGTTAAATGTGATATGTTGCAAGTTGAGTTTGGGCCTAAGTATGATATATGCTTTGATCTTATCATGTTATGCATGAATATATTCTATGCATATTTGAAAACCTATCACCTTGACCTTGTGGGCTAAAAGCTTCAAGCTTTATATTAAAGGTTGCATTTTGGCAACATGGAAGTTATCATATCCCTTATGATAACTTGTATGTGAGGCTAAATGCGAACTTCTAGCAACTTCTACATGTCATTTATCACCATGTATCACCTATATGCTAAGTTTGGTTTTATGCATACTTTTGAAGCCTAATAATGCTATATGCGAACTTTTAGCCATCATCCTATGTCCTTCATGATCATGTTTCACCTATTTGCTTAAGTTGATATTATGCATGTTTTGAGGCCTATGATGTAATATGCAAGCTTATGAACCTATTTATGCCTCATATGCCACCATGTTTAACTTGTGGCCAAAGCATCCTTATACTAACTTGTGGCCAAATCACCCTTATGCTATTTGATATGTATGAGGCCAAGTCACCTTTTATGCTATCATACATGTTGAGGCCATATGCTAGTATGTTGAACCCCTTTTGGCCTCAAATATCGCCATGTTTAATTTGTGATAGATTTTCCCATCTTATGCCCACCTTGTCATATATAGTTATGTTCCCTCTTTTGATCTATGTTATGCGAAACGTACATGCGAGGGGAATGCGTTGGGTTTGGGTAATATTAACGACATGAAACATGATTTTGAAATATGATATGTGATTATGTTGTAAACATAATAATGGACATGACATGTAGAAAACATGAGAATGGCCAACTCGAGGTTGGGTTGAGTTTGTAGCATAAATCTACCCGGAACCGACCGGCTTAACTAGTGGCTACAAGCAATAGGACCCAATGTGAGTAGTTGGTCATGTCGCACTTAAAACCCGAGGTTAGACTAGGTTGTGGTGTAAAGCTACCCGGACCCGCCCGGCTTAACTAGTAATCACAACAAAGTCTAATGTGAGAGGTTGGGGTGCATTAAGTTAATTAATGTCACATGGTAGGGTTAAGTCATGGATTACTGGAGTATACTTAACCAATTAAACACGATGGAATGGTAGGGTTAAGTCATGAACTACTTGAATACACTTAACCAATTGAACACGATGTATTGATGGGGTTAAGTCATGAACTACTTGGACACACTTGACCGACTCAATACATGGTTAGGATAGGGTTAACCACACTTATCCCGCTTGAAACCCTAGTTACGTGGTCCTTTTCAGCAGTAACCCTCTTGATAGTATCATAAGACCCTAGGGACTAGGCTAGGGTGGGGCACGATTACTGGGCTGATTGTAAGAGACCAAAAGAGACGGCTGAATGGTGCACCGGTTGTTCAGGCGGACCATGGTCGTGCACATTAAGTCCGGAGTTGAACATGGGCACCGGTAGGTTTAGACTGTGCATCCTGGAATTGTGTCTGAGGGTTACACCATAGGGCCGGATACACCCTAGGGTGGACCTTGCACATTCAACTACATTTCATGATTAAGCCGTATGACGCCGATACACGACGAGTTAGGCTTATAGGGAGCCGATCGACTAGACCGAGTAGTTGGACCTTGATTTAGGTCACCTCATGATGTGGGCCAGCTTTGGGCCAAGGGATCATTTCTTGGTTATACTTGACATGGATTGGAATACTAGTACACACCTGGTGCAACTTAACCTTGTATATGCGATGCCACACTTGATCTATCTTGTTAACTTTTCACCATGCTAGTTATCACCCTATGTTTCATCTCTGCTTCACATGACCAGTTAACTTTATTAGTTTTTATATTGATAGTAGATAGGACTTACCAGTCTTTTTGACTGACCCGTTTTCTTTTGCCTCTTTTCTTCTGTTCCCCCCCCCCCCCAGGTTTACAGGGTGGGAACATTGGAGCTTAGCTTGGATCTTATAGCTTGCTTACTGGATTTGCTTATGTACGGTTTTGGACATTGAGCTAGCTATGGTTTATCACTTCACTTTGGGGATAGTACTTTACGTATTTCAATTTTTCAGTTTATGCTTTTCTCTAGACTTTGTTTGTTGGAAAATAATGATCAAGTACTTTGTTGTAACGTGACTATGGTTTTGAACTGCTAGTTTAATCCGCTGCTTTATTTACTCTGATTTACTTATATGTTCTGTTTTGTGATATCTGCATGCATGTTTACCTTGTTTAACGCCCCTCTGAAGCAAGTGTGCTTGCAAGAGTTACCCTGGCGGAGGTGGGGTGTTACATTTGGTATCAGAGCATAAGGTTTACAAGATCTGAGCAAAAGGTTTTTAAAACTCATCTTTTGGAAAACTATTTTCAAAACCAATTAAGTATTTTCCAAGAAAAGTCTAGTTTATTTTAAAAGGCTATTCCCCAAAAGCCATTAGCACTATCCTTCGTTTCTTCGTTCTGAATATTTTTTTTTTCGTTTTAGTATGGCCGATCGCTTTAACATCCCGGAAGGCGTGCAAGTACCCGTCTGGTTCCGGAGATTTATGGAGGTAAGGGCGAAGGAAGCCGGCCCCGCGAACATTCCTCCTTCTTCCCCCGTCACTAACATCTCTCCTCCTCCCGTAGCTGAGGTTCTTCCTCCCCCTCAGCATACACAAGCGAATTTCGCGGAGCTTTGCAAAGACTTTAAGGCGATGGGTTGCAAGAATTTTGTCGGAACAGAGACTTCTATGGAGGCAAGAAACTGGTTAAAGGAAACTGAAGACCTCTTTGCTATCTTTGATGTGGAAGATCGTAGGAAAGTTCTGTTGGCGGTATGGCTAGTGAAAGGGGAAGCTGCTTATTGGTGGGTAGTCACCACCACTACTAGACCAATTGAGACGTGGGATGACTTTAGGAGAAGGTTTGGACTAAAGTTTCTATCATCGACAGAAGAGAACCTTCAGATGGAGAGGTTCCTATCTCTAAAGCAAGGGGACATGACCATTGGAGAATACGTGAATATGTTTAATCAACTTGCTCAGTTCGGTCTAGAATTGGTAAATACAGCTCGGAAGAAGGCCCTACACTCTGCTCTAGGATTGAATGAGCCATTGCGCGGTTTGGCCATGTCTCATATACCCCTGGGGGCGACCTTCGAGAGTTTGGTGAATATGGCCCTACTTCAAGAGGAAGATAAGAGTGGCAAGAAGGAGGTCAAGGCAAATGAGTCCCAAGGCAAGAAGGATGATACCAAGAAAAGAGATAAGAACAACAACAAGGCAAGAAAGACAAGAAAGTACAACTTCTGTGGGATCGTTGGGCACATAGCCAAAGATTGTAGGAAGAAGAAGAGGAAGTTGGGAGAATGCTTTCATTGCGGAGAGTCTGGACATTTTAGCAAGAATTGCCCGAAGAAGCAAGGACAAGGGAAAAGGCAAACTCAGCAAGCAGGACCCTCTGGAGGGCAGTTGCAGGCTCTCCTCACTCTTCCAGCTTTTGATCGAGGTAGTGTTTCTGTATAGAAAGTCATGTTCACATTTCTGATTTCCCTGTTCATACCTTATTTGATTCTGGCGCATCGCATAGTTTTATTTCTGATCCTGCTGAAAGTTTGCACCTAAGTACTAGTCTAGTTGAGATCCCGTTAGTGTTTCAAATCCAATTGGGGGTTCCTCCCATCTATCTGCGATTCGTATGGATTTGAAAATCTCTATCTTGAGCATAGAATTCGTGTGTGATGCTTATGTTCTCGGGTTCACGGGATATGGGTTGATCTTGGGCATGTGTTGGTTGTCCAGTTATGGAGCCATTCTCGATTGTGAGCATAGGGTGGTGAGGCTCATGACTCACCTCGGTAATACCCTAGAAATTTCTTGTAACCCTAGAGGTCCCGTCATGTTATGTTATCTTGAATCTCTTGACTCGCCCATCGATGATCTGCAATCTATAAGGGTGGTCCGAGACTATCTTGATGTCTTTGAAGAAGTAAGGGGGTTACCCCCTAAGCGGGAGATAGATTTCCGCATTTATCTGGTTGATAATACCAAGCCAGTTGCATTGCCCGTTAGGCACATGGCCCCGCGAGAAAGAAGAGAGCTTGGTAAGCAAATCAAGGAGTTGCTTGAAAAATTTCATTAGGTGAAGCATTTCAGAATGGGATGCTTCGGTGGTATTCGCTACTAAGGCAGATAGTCCATTTCACTTAAGCATGGGTTAGAGAAATCACCCTAGTAAATACATTTGGCAACATGGACTGGCACTTGTTTTCAAGAGATAGTTTTCTGCGTGGGATACCGTATAGTATGTAAACGAGATCCAAGATTCACTAACGAAATTTGGAAAGCTTGCATGAAACCATGAGTACACAGTTGGGTGGAAGCCAAGTATTTTAGGCAAAGAACAAGTGGAAATGGAATGAGAGGCAACGGTGAAATGAGTTCTAACTCATATTTTGGGAATAAGAATTAAGAACTACGGAATTGCGAAGTAAAAAGATGGTCAAGGCACGATGGGATTAAGCACAAGAAAATGCGGCGTAGAAGATTGAAGACTAGATACGCGCATTAAATCTCTTTCTAAGAGTATATCCTTGATCCCTATTGTTCCGTAGAGCTTACTCACATGCTATCTTTTAAGTATATCCTCTCGGTCCTATCCTCAATCTTAGTTCTGTTGCAAACCCCTAAGGAGTATGGCTAGCCTATTTGTGATATATGGTTGGGGTGAAGAAGTTCGTCACCAAACTATTTGGGCTTTATGGGCTATGGGTAATAATTGATAGATTTACGAAGAGAACCCATTTTATTTCGGTGAAAAGCAAGAGGACCGTATCATGGCTAGCATCTGTTTATCTTCGAAAGATAGTATGGTTGCATGGAGTTTCCTCTAGCATAGTTAGCGATCGTGACCCAATTTTTCACTAGTCGTTTTGGAATAGTTTGCAAGAAGCGATGGGTACGCGATTGAATCTGAGTACAGCCTATCACCCCCAGACGGATGGCCAAACCGAAAGGGTGAATAGAGTGCTAGAAGATCTCTTGAGGCTTTGTGTTCTCGACTTTGGTGGTACTTGGGAAGACCACCTTCCTCTTGTAGAGTTTGCTTATAATAATAGCTATCAAGCCAGCATAGGGATGGCACCATTTGAAGCTTTGTATGGGAGGCCGTGTAGGTCACCATCTTGTTGGTGGGAGGCAACAGATAGACTTATACTTGGGCCTGATATGATACGGGACACATCAGAGAAAGTTGAATTAGTGAGAAGAAGATGAAAGCGGCCCAAGATAGACAGAAATCCTATGCTGACAGGCGAAGGGCAGATTTGGAATTCGAAGTGGGGGACATGGTTTTCGTGAAGGTTTCTCCTTTGCGTAATGTGGTACGTTTTGGAGCAGTTGGGAAGCTGGCACCAAGGTTCGTAGGACCCTTCCCTATCATAGAGAGAATTGGAAAGATGGCCTATAAGGTGGAATTGCCCGAAAAGCTAGCCGGGGTGCATAATGTCTTTCATGTCTCGCATCTCCGAAAGTGCCTGCATGAGTCCGCTGAGGTGGTTGAACCAAGCATTCTTGAAGACATTGAGGTAGAGAAAGAAGCAACCTTGAGGAAAGCTCCGATTCGAATCTTGGGAACGGAGATCAAGAAGCTAAGGAATCGGGAAGTCAAATTGGTGAAAGTTCAGTGGAGTGAAGCCGATGAAGACGCAACTTGGGAAACCGAGGAGAAGATGCGTGGGCTTTATCCATTCCTTTTTGAGGGTACATTCTCAATTTCCTCTCCTAAGTAGCATATCTTTCTTTTTGCTATCCATGTTTATCCTGTTTGTCTAGTTATCTCGTTAATCATGTCATGAGAATCTTAGGTAGAAACCCTTTGGATGAAACATGTATTTGAAACATGTTATGCTTGATGGTTGCAAGTGGTTGCAAGTGTTTGCACGTGGATACTCGTGGATACATGATACACATTAGGCACTAAGATCGGCTCACACACTTTCATGTTGCATATGCATGAGTGCTTATACTTATTCATGGATGAAACTTGTTATGCTATCACGTGGATGTTGCATATGGATGAATGTTATGTGCACTCATGTAGAGATTATAAATTAAGTTAGGAATTTGCATACATATGGACTCATTTCACTAACATATTTTGCATTAAGGGGGTTTACTGAATCAGTAACCTCCTGATTTTCGCATTAGATAAGTACATATACACACACCTTTGCATATGATCATACAACATTTAGAATCCTTTAAGGACAATGACTGCACGTGGATGATGTTTTGAGTAGATGGATGATGGATGGTAGGATACGTTCTTCCTAACTTGGAGATTTCGGGGACGAAATCCTTTAAGGAGGGGAGAATGTAACAACTCGTATTTTTGAATAACATGTTATAACATAAATCAAGGCAGAATTAAACTGTAAAATCTGAATCAAGGGAAACGGGCTGTGCCATTGCGTTCGTCTCGGAAAAATACGCGAAATAGAGTCCGAGTTTTCGAAAAACGGAGTCCGTATGACCCAGATAAGGCCCGAAGAAGTTTTAGAAAAATTCAAAACAGATTTAAACACAAAAATTTCAATTTTCAGAAGTGGCGGGAAAATTCCCGCCAGACCCCGGGGGGTCGACCTGGCGGTCGACTGGGGAGTCGACCTGCCCCCCCAGGTCGACTGGGGAGTCGACCCTAGGGTCGACCTGGGGGTCGACCTCCCTGGTCGGCCAGGTCGGCCTGGTGCACCTGTTTTGGCTGTTTGGACCTGTTTTGGAGGCTTGTGACGGGATTTGATGGCTTGGATTGAATCTAGGGTTAATCCTATGGCTAATACTATCCTAATCTTCTATAAAAAGGACCTAACACCTAGCCTAAATCATCATTATTCATTCCTACAACTAAACTATGCCAAAATGATTCTTGATCATGGCCTCCATCTTCATATCATGGCCTCCATCCTCTTCATGAAAGTTTGAGTGTTCAAATCAAGTAAAAGAGCCCTCTTTCTTCCTTAAAGAATTCATCTTTCTTCATAGCAAATCAAAGAAGCATCTTATTTTCTCAAAGCTTGGATTGGATCTTATTTTATTTGCGGATTTGCTAGTGGCTTCGTCTCAATCTTTATATATATTAATTCTAGTCTTCATAGCATTGTAAGCCCTATACTACTCTTAGATTCTAACTATGAAGTTAAATGTGATATGTTGCAAGTTGAGTTTGGGCCTAAGTATGATATATGCTTTGATCTTATCATGTTATGCATGAATATATTCTATGCATATTTGAAAACCTATCACCTTGACCTTGTGGGCTAAAAGCTTCAAGCTTTATATTAAAGGTTGCATTTTGGCAACATGGAAGTTATCATATCCCTTATGATAACTTGTATGTGAGGCTAAATGCGAACTTCTAGCAACTTCTACATGTCATTTATCACCATGTATCACCTATATGCTAAGTTTGGTTTTATGCATACTTTTGAAGCCTAATAATGCTATATGCGAACTTTTAGCCATCATCCTATGTCCTTCATGATCATGTTTCACCTATTTGCTTAAGTTGATATTATGCATGTTTTGAGGCCTATGATGTAATATGCAAGCTTATGAACCTATTTATGCCTCATATGCCACCATGTTTAACTTGTGGCCAAAGCATCCTTATACTAACTTGTGGCCAAATCACCCTTATGCTATTTGATATGTATGAGGCCAAGTCACCTTTTATGCTATCATACATGTTGAGGCCATATGCTAGTATGTTGAACCCCTTTTGGCCTCAAATATCGCCATGTTTAATTTGTGATAGATTTTCCCATCTTATGCCCACCTTGTCATATATAGTTATGTTCCCTCTTTTGATCTATGTTATGCGAAACGTACATGCGAGGGGAATGCGTTGGGTTTGGGTAATATTAACGACATGAAACATGATTTTGAAATATGATATGTGATTATGTTGTAAACATAATAATGGACATGACATGTAGAAAACATGAGAATGGCCAACTCGAGGTTGGGTTGAGTTTGTAGCATAAATCTACCCGGAACCGACCGGCTTAACTAGTGGCTACAAGCAATAGGACCCAATGTGAGTAGTTGGTCATGTCGCACTTAAAACCCGAGGTTAGACTAGGTTGTGGTGTAAAGCTACCCGGACCCGCCCGGCTTAACTAGTAATCACAACAAAGTCTAATGTGAGAGGTTGGGGTGCATTAAGTTAATTAATGTCACATGGTAGGGTTAAGTCATGGATTACTGGAGTATACTTAACCAATTAAACACGATGGAATGGTAGGGTTAAGTCATGAACTACTTGAATACACTTAACCAATTGAACACGATGTATTGATGGGGTTAAGTCATGAACTACTTGGACACACTTGACCGACTCAATACATGGTTAGGATAGGGTTAACCACACTTATCCCGCTTGAAACCCTAGTTACGTGGTCCTTTTCAGCAGTAACCCTCTTGATAGTATCATAAGACCCTAGGGACTAGGCTAGGGTGGGGCACGATTACTGGGCTGATTGTAAGAGACCAAAAGAGACGGCTGAATGGTGCACCGGTTGTTCAGGCGGACCATGGTCGTGCACATTAAGTCCGGAGTTGAACATGGGCACCGGTAGGTTTAGACTGTGCATCCTGGAATTGTGTCTGAGGGTTACACCATAGGGCCGGATACACCCTAGGGTGGACCTTGCACATTCAACTACATTTCATGATTAAGCCGTATGACGCCGATACACGACGAGTTAGGCTTATAGGGAGCCGATCGACTAGACCGAGTAGTTGGACCTTGATTTAGGTCACCTCATGATGTGGGCCAGCTTTGGGCCAAGGGATCATTTCTTGGTTATACTTGACATGGATTGGAATACTAGTACACACCTGGTGCAACTTAACCTTGTATATGCGATGCCACACTTGATCTATCTTGTTAACTTTTCACCATGCTAGTTATCACCCTATGTTTCATCTCTGCTTCACATGACCAGTTAACTTTATTAGTTTTTATATTGATAGTAGATAGGACTTACCAGTCTTTTTGACTGACCCGTTTTCTTTTGCCTCTTTTCTTCTGTTCCCCCCCCCCCCCCCCCAGGTTTACAGGGTGGGAACATTGGAGCTTAGCTTGGATCTTTATAGCTTGCTTATTGGATTTGCTCATGTACGGTTTTGGACATTGAGCTAGCTATGGTTTATCACTTCACTTTGGGGATAGTACTTTATATATTTCAGTTTTTCAGTTTATGCTTTTCTCTAGACTTTGTTTGTTGGAAAATAATGATCAAGTACTTTGTTGTAACGTGACTATGGTTTTGAAATGCTAGTTTAATCCGCTGCTTTATTTACTCTGATTTACTTATATGTTCTGTCTTGTGATATCTGCATGCATGTTTACCTTGTTTAACGCCCCTCCGAAGCTAGTGTGCTTGCAAGAGTTACCCTGGCGGAGGTGGGGTGTTACAAAGGGAGACGTTGGGAAGTTTATATCCAAGTGCATGAATTTCCAGTTAGTTAAACCCGAACAAAAGAAGCCTAGTGGTTTGTTACAACCGTTCGAAATTCCCAAAAGGAAATGGGAACAAGTCTCAATGGATTTCATTGATGGTTTACCAAGGACTAGATCGGGTCATGATAGTATTTGGGTGATTGTGGATGGATTGACCAAAAGTGCAAGGTTTATACCGGTCAAGTCGAATAGAACGACAACTAAGTTAGCAGAACTGTATATGAAGTGGGTAGTGATATTTCACGGAGTACCTAAAAGTATTGTGAGTGACTGAGATCCATTATTTACTAGTGGATTTTGGGAGAGCTTACAAGAGGCCTTAGGGTCAGAATTACATCTCAGTACCGCGTACATCCTCAAACCGACGGTCAAACTGAGAGGGTGAATTGTGTATTAGAGGATCGCTTGAGAGCTTGTATATTGGATCTTGGGTGTTCATAGGATGACCATTTGCATTTGATTGAGTTCACATATAATAATAGTTATCAATCTAGTATTGGTATGGCTCCATTTGAAGCTTTTTACAGAAGACCGTGCAACTCACCATCATGTTGGTTGGAAACTGGTGAGAAATTTGTGCATGGGCCAAACGTAATAAGAGAAACTTCATATAAGATCAAGGTTATTCAACAGAGAATGAAGGCTGCCCAAAATAGGCAGAAGAGTTATGCTGATAAAAGGCGAAGAGATTTGAAATTCCCCGTTAGCGACTTGGTATTCATCAAGATTTCTCCATTGAAGAATGTAATTCGATTTGGCATGAGACGTAAGTTAGCACCAGGATTTGTTGGTCCATTCCCGATTCCCGAACAAGTTGGGAATTTAGTGTATAAAGTTGGATTACCTGACAAGATGGCGGGAGTGCACAACGTATTTCATGTTTCCCAATTAAGGAAGTTCGTGCACGATTCTGATATGATTATTTCACCAAATCAGTTGGATGATATCGAGATAAAACCCGTGACAGTTGGAAACCGCAGACCAGCTCATATTGTCGGACACGATACGAAGCAACTTCGAAGGAAGGCGGTGAGACTGATTAAGGTCCGGTGGGGTGATAATGAGAATGACTGTACTTGGAAAACCGAGGAGAGCATAAGGAAGTCGTATCCAAAATTCTTTGCCTGGTAAGATTATAATCGCGATATAGTTATTCCCTTGTTAGTAAACTACATGCTAGGATAGGCTTGTTGTGCTATGTATGTTTGATTATTTGTAAATGGTTGATAGGCATGTGGGAAACCATTGTATGTTTTCTTGGTTAAGGAATTTCGGGGGCGAAATTTCTTAAGGGGGAGAGTGTAACGACCCGCATTCTACGTATCGGAGGATCGTAGAATATTTATTTCATTTTCATACGAAGTCATATGGTTGTGTAACTTTGGAAAACGACTATTGGGGTCATTCCCCACATTCACGACTTTTGCCAAATTTTAAATGATCGTTTTGCCCTTGGCAAATCTTGTTTCGCTTATAACTTTTGATTGGTAAGGAGTTTTGACCTGAAACCACTTCCATTGGATTCGGATGATGGTTCCCCATTCCGTAAAGTGGTCACATTAATCAAACGGACTTAACGTTTGGGAGATATGACTGAAATAAGGTTTGGTAGATGAAAAACAGCTTAATCGGGCTTAATAGGGTGATTAGCTGCTAGACCCATAACCCATTTCGGGATTAGGGTTATGGGAGGGCTGAAAGGGTTTGGAGAAACATTCCCTTTCATTTTTCCAACCGCCAGAAATATTTCTTGAACCCTAGTAATGGCCTCCATCTTCTAAATCTCTCTCTCTAATCACTTTTTAATCACATATTAAGCAAATCAACACCAAATTAAGGCGGATTAGCATCAAAATCGAGGTAGAGCTGCTGCACTACATAGGAATTTGAGCCAAATCAGTAGAAGTTTTAGATCTATCATTTATTTGTGGCTAAAGTGAGTGATTAGCATGTTTATTCACTAATTATGGAAAATTAGGGTGATTAGTGATAATTATCGAAATTGTGACTTAGAAAAATATGGAAAAATATGAAAAATTTTAAAATATTATTTTATGTCATTGATATAAATTTGGGTTAATTTGGATTAAGTTTGTTAATCCCAGAATTTATGGGATTAAAGGGGAAAATCATGGATTTTGGTATGTTTGATCTAAAATAGCCTATGTGATTGATGTTTTGATCTTTTTGATTGAACCTATATATTGTTATCGCTGTTTGGGATGTTTTATGATTGTTTAGTAAAGTTAGAATGGTTGAAAACGCCGTCGTATGACGAGAATGGACGATATTAGCTCACTGGAAAAAAATTGTAGGGTTTCAGATCGGATCGGAGGTCGAGGACCAAACTGAACCGGAGCTTGGCACAGGAGAAAGCATGGCAAAAAGGAAGGCCACTTAAGTTGAGATGGGATTGGACTAAGGCAAGAGAGTGGGATCAGATCAGAGAGGAGGCTACGAACCAAGCAGGGGAGCACGAACCGAACCGAGACTTGAGCACCATACGAACCGAACCGAGACTTGAGCACCATACGAACCGAACCGAGAATGGAGCACCATTCGAACCGAACCGGATGGGGATATCCGAACCGAACGGAAAGCTATAGCAAGGAAGGGAGAACCGAACTGAACTACAAGAATGAGAAGGACACGAACTGAACCGGAGAACCGAACCGAACACCAATTCGACCAAAACCCGAGATCCAAAGGAAGTCCAAATGGGAAGTTATTACTCCGGATCTAAATGGGGATCGACGAGTTAACTTCAAGAGTTGGGCTTTGCTGCGGGACATGTGCAAAGGGGTTATCGATATTTATAACTTTGGTTCACCATTAAGAGAGGGGGTATGTAGACTGGTTGACCCGTTAGGGTTATTGACTATGAACCAGTGCAGTGGGGTCAGAGGTTGTATGGAGTGAGACTCCGTCAGGTCCCCAAAGGGTAAAGTGGTCGTAGCGATAGTTGTACGGAGTTGGACTTCGTCATGGCCCCAATGGATCTGGTGATCAAAGCGGTGGATATCATATGTTTTACGCACTGAGTGAGAGATGTGAGGATGATTGCTATGTTTGATGTTTGCTATCACCATGACACTCACACTTCCATTTTTACGTTATATGTTAGTGTAATCTTAGAGTACTATACATCTTGTTGTGCTAACCCTTTGGTTGTAGGTCCAGGTCAGGTATGATCATTTATACCTGTTATTGCATTATTTTGTTGCTATCGCTCATACCAAACTTTCGTCTGACCTAGAATTTTATGTTTTTTCTTATTACTATGGGTGCTCCTAAACCAGTAGACTAGAAACATGTTAGGTGGTTATGCACGAGTAGCTGTTCGGAGACGAGCATGAGGCTTCCACGTACTATTTACATATTCTACCTGTGTTGTTGATGGTCACTGCTTTGGGCATTAGTAATGTACCTCTTTCATTTCCTTTTAGAGACAGTATTTTGAAGTTCTAATAACGGTTTGGATTATAAGCTATATTTTGGATTGCGCTACTATGATGGATATGGTTTAATTTTCAGCTTATGTACTCTCTCGCCTGTCTTATATGAAGTTATGTTATTATTATATCCATGCGCTGTGAGATATACTACATGTTCTTGCTGATTCATCGTTTCAAACCCCTTTCTTTTGACGACCATCCCGTGCTAGTCGGGCATTGGCATAATGCATTTCAAGGGAAATGTCGGTCGGTGCGAGGCAGACCGTCACATGACATGACAACAATATATTAATTTACTGGTCTTATGAAATAAGTTGCCCCGATCTATCTGGAGACATCTAACTTGGGTTCTTCACCTACTGGACTGTAAGTATTATCAGAATCCATATCAAATAATTCCACTATAATATGTTTATACCTTTGTAAGATAAAACATTTTTGGTAACTTTTGTCTTGACTCTTGTATAATCAGGCAAGTACAATAGTGTGTTTTTTATTTTGGTCAATCAATATGCGTGCATGTGTTATAATTGTTAATTGCTTTAATATTTTTATTGTTTCATGTCATCTTTTATTCTTTTACAACATATCTAAAAAAAACTTGATAACACTAAGGGAAACCTCATGAATTTAACTTAACGGACTCTTGTATGATGGTGATTTTGATGAACCTTCAGTGAAAAATTTGATCGTGGACAAGCTGTAGGACTTAGAAATACATTATTTGACACTATATGTGGTTTTATAGCTTGTTGTCTTGGTCTGACAGTACTCAGAAAATACATTATTTGACACTATGCTCAAGTTAGTTTGAACTGTAACTTGAATCGAGCGATTCATCAATTACTTGAGCAAGACACATGCTATCATACTTGGAGGGTAACCTTAGAAGATTAATCCAAAGGAATAAACTTCTAAAGACCAATGAATTAGACATAGTACCTAGTCATAGCTATGACTCGCTACCAGGTCATAAATACAAGTTAGATCAAGCCGATTCTTCTAGCGTGATCTTAGGTTTCCAAAATGCAAGCTTTCTAATGCTGACGTTCTGATCCAAATCGTCTTCAAAATTCTACATATACCCGATCACTTGCAACATAAACTATGTGGACTCTAGCTTCCTACATGTTGCATAAATCATTCTTCATGTTTTTTTTTCTTTATACAGTAGTCATCAAAAGGTTACTATGATTCTACGGTAGCTTTGAAACTTGTGAATCTTTTTAATTCAATCAGTTGCACTCAAACAACTTATAATAAATAGTCATTGAATAAATAATCTTAAAATGGACATAAACTTCATTAATAGCCGAACCACTCTAAAATCTTGTATTTCCTCCTCTTTTTTTTTAATTTACTTTTATTTATCTATTGTTGGATTATATCCGATGTACTATAAATGTCCAAAAAGACCGGTGCTCTCATCCCAGTATGTATTGATGTCATTTTTGAAGTTAACGCTCTTAAACTTAACGAATATTATAGATCAATGAAGTCAAAAGAGTAAAGTTGAAGCCATACTTAACTCTAGAGTGATTTTTTTTTTGGGTAATAAACAATAAATTATTATTAGTATTTGATTAACGTAACATTCATGTACTAATAGTTGTTTAATATTTAGAATTATTACACGACTGAATCCAATGCTATTCATGTGCGTATCCCTCAACTTGTCCACGCTAGATCTGTAAGTCGTGAATCATCATCTTAGGGCTATGAGCAAAATGAAGTGAACCATTTAGCTCCTTTATTTGATGTCAGTGTGTCTTGCAATTTTAATAATGTTCGATTACCTTCCAGCTGCAATTAAAAAGAAGATTAATAAATGAGTTATAAAAGAGGAGGATTGAACGTGATTTATACAAGCGTCTAACATCGAGTGTCTGCTTAACAGATGTTTGAAGTGTTGAGTATTTGAAAGTTGAATAACAAGCCAACAGCTTTTGGGATGCACTTATAAACCTGAGTAATAAAGATACATTTACAATGCTGTGGATCCTTGTACCAATGTCTCCTTAAAATGCTCACAAGCTTGGAAGAGAAAAAAAAAAAAATCATTTTTGTTCCTAAAGAATGCATGGCGTCAAAGCCCAAACAAGCCCTCTAAGAACTTCCGCCTAATCTGGGAAAACGGTAGAGCAGTAAAAGCAGGTACAGAATCTACAGATAGCGCGTTTGAACAATTCAAAAGGTGACTTTACACTGCTCTATTTTCCGCGCGACTTAAAATCCAAAGGAACACGAAAAGGGACTCGAAAATTAACAAATTCAACCACCTGCTATTTCAGTCACCAGCTTAAATTTCCTAAAATCTCTTCCTTCTTCCTCGATCAATTCAACCTCCGATCGCCGGAGTTTTCCTTTCTCCGGCGGTCCTATCCATGGATCCTAATCATCCCAGTAATCCTTATCCCTATTACCATTACGCCAATAATAATTATCCTCCTCCTGATCAAAGCCCTAACCATCATCAATTTCCCCGCCCTAATATTTATCTTCAGCCCAGCTACTCTTTTCCATCCCAACCCCCAAATCAGCCTCCTAATCCTCCATCCATTAATTACTACTCACGCCCTTACCCGCCTCCTCAAAATTACGACCAGCAGCACCCCTTTCCTAAACCTAATGCTAATCTTTATCCTAACCCTACCCCTAATCCTTATCCTAGCCTTAACCCTGGTCCCTATCCTAATGCTATTCCTACTACTCCTAATCCTTATGGTAGTTACAATCCAGCTGATCATTTTTCCCATCTCCAAATTTCTGACCAAAGCATTCCTAGTTCCCCTCCGGTGCATCTTAGTCCAAGCCATTCGTTTTCCTCTTCAAGTTTCCATGGAGGAAACTCGCAACATGGCTCATCGTTTTCATATGATGGGTCCAACATGCAGATTGTGCCCGTGCCTGCATCCCCTGTGTTAGCCAATGGGTCTAAACAAGGAGGGAAGGCCTCTTTGAAAGTACTTTTGTTGCATGGCAGCCTTGATATTTGGGTCTGTGAGGCGAGGTATTTGCCAAACATGGATATGTTTTCTAAGACGTTGGGTGATATGTTGGGAAATAGGTTGAGTTCATTGGGCAAACTCGACAATTTGTCAAAAATAACCAGTGATCCGTATGTTTCGATTATGGTTGAAGATGCGGTTATTGGTAGGACTTATGTTGTTAGCAACAGTGAGCATCCATCTTGGATGCAACACTTCAACGTACCAGTTGCTCATTATGCCGCCGAGGTCAATTTTGTTGTTAAAGATAGTGATATTGTTGGGTCTCAACTAATTGGGACAGTTAGCATTCCAGCTGAAGCAATTTATAATGGTGAAAGGGTCGAAGGAGTTTACCCAGTTTTAGGGTTAAATGGGAAACCATGTAGACCTGGGGCAACTCTGCGGATTTCAATGTTGTACACTCCAATAGAGCGGTTGAGTATATATTTTCAAGGAGTTGGCGCTGGACCTGAGTATTTAGGGGTTCCTGGAACTTATTTTCCGCTGAGGAAAGGTGGGAGAGTAACACTGTATCAAGATGCTCATGTGCCTGAGGGTTGTTTACCAGATTTAAAATTAGAAGGAGGTAGGCAATATGTGCATGGGCAGTGCTGGGTTGATATTTTTAATGGTATAGCTCAGGCAAGACGATTGATCTATATTACCGGATGGTCAGTCTTTCATACTGTTAGGTTGATTAGGGATGAAGGTAGTGGGAAGAATATCACTCTCGGGGAGCTTTTAAAGTCAAAATCACGAGAAGGGGTTAGGGTTTTGCTTCTTATATGGGATGATCCAACTTCAAGGAATATCTTGGGGTATCATACGGTATGGCTTCAATGTTCGAATATTGCTTACTATCATGTATATGTAACAAGTGCTACACCAACAGAACTAATAGTCGTGTTACATACAATATCTGCCATTGTGATTAAAAAAATCAATGAAATCTTACAGTTCCAATCATGTTTTGGGACGAATCCCTCCTACTATGATTCGGTTTCTCAAAGTACAATTCAAAATTCCAACCAAAGTCGTAATGCAGAAATCGTATACTGAATCCATGCTGAACTAAAAATATTAAAATACTCATTTGAATTTACAATCATGATCGTTTTCTAAACAAGAAGAGAGCAAAACAAAAGTTTTTTTTTAAGATTTAGATATAAAGTTCAAGCAGCATCATCATCATCATCATTTTTGAAATCGTAAATTATCAATATGAAACATGAATCAATGCTTTTCAATCTTACATGCCATTTAGTAACGTAAATAGATTAAAATATATAAGTTAATAGACAATATTAAATATGGATCATCTTACTATAATATTTACACTTTAAATTTGGTTTCAAAATTTAAAATTGGCATGTATGGTTTATGATTTGAATCCCATTTTGAAAACATTGTACCTGACCATGTTCAACATGCAATTTTTCGTATGATGTTCGACTGGAATTTTGTTTTCATCCTACCTCATTTGATTAATCGCAAACGTAAGAAGTGCTATTGTCCTTAGGACATGTCCACGTATTGTGGTGCATGGGTACGTGTTAGGCTTTTTTGCAGCGGCAACATTACTACACATTTAGCTAGCATCTTGGATGCAAAATCTTAAAATAAATAATTATTATTTATTATTAACAGCGATGCATGCTGAAATCATCGAATGTTAGGATTGCCTCGCATGTTGTTAAGGAGGAATGACGGGTTGGAATTAATAGTCCCACATCATGGAATAAATTGAAGGAGTTGAGTACAAATATGAGTTGGTAGGCACGTAACAACAGGGATTCCTTTTGTTATATGGGAGTTGTGTGCCAGCTCATATGCGTACAAGGAAGGGGGGCTTTGTTCCGACCGTCGTCACATAACAGTGGTATCAGAGTCGAAGGTTACGGGTTGGGTCATGTAGGCAAGGCAGTGCTCTCAAAAGATACTCGTAGGATGCGAGTCAAGGGGGAGACTGTTAGGATTGCCTCACATGTCCTTAAGAAGGAATGACGGGTTGGAATTAATAGTCCCACATCATGAAATAGATTGAAGGAGTTGAGTACAAGTATGAGTTGGTAGGCACGTAACAACATGAATTCCTTTTGTTATATGGGAGTTGTGTGCCAGCTCATATGCGTGCAAGGAAGATGGACTTTGTTCCGACCGTCGTTACATAACATCGAACACATTGATGAAGTTAGGTATGTGATAAGAGCCTCATGTTTGGTTTGCCTTGATAATTCAATTTAGCAGTTCCTCAGGGCTACTTTAGACATTTAAAGTTAGTGCTACAACGTAGGTCATGCCACACATTTAGGAGTAGATTGCAACTAAGATTGCCATTAAACATATCAAATCATTATAATTATTAAAATAAAAGCTTAATTCAACATGGGAGAATAGCTTACTAGTGTTAAAACAGATTTGTTTTTCCAGAAATGTATACCCGAATCATTTGAGCAAAACAAATGAAGACCCTGAAGTATTTTGTCCCCTAACGTAAGCAGAATGCCTTAAACTATGTAAACTATTAGGCTGTTTTGAAGCATTTTGGTAGAATTAAGGGTTTGATCCTTGTTTTCCTTTTGATAAAGATAACTTCAAATGTCAGCTTGCATAGTTTCTTTAAAGAAGATATTGCTTGCATGGCTTTCTATCATGAGAAATTTATAAGTCAAATAAAAATGATTCCAGTATTTGATAAGAGTTTTTTTTGTGTGTCCTTTAATGCAGAATGGTGTCATGGGCACCCAAGACGAGGAGACTAGACGTTATTTTAAGAATTCTTCTGTTCAAGTAATACTTTGTCCTCGTTCCGCAGGAAAGCGGCACAGTTGGGTGAAACAGCAGGTAATTGTTTCTTAGTTTGTCGTTTATAGTTTTGTAGGTTTCATTCAGCTAAATGCTGCATTGTATTTTCTGATACTTATTATAATAGCTTCATCGGTATTTTATGTCACTGACACAAGGCGATTTTCATTTTTTTGTTTGTGTTCTTATGCCTTTGAATATTGAACATATGCTCGCCTTTTATCTTCTTTACTGCTTGCTGTTCCTTTTTTTAATACAATTTTTCCTGCATGACTATCTTTTTTATGTGTACAGACCATGCAGATTAAAATATTATATTTTACAAAGTGAAGACACATGCTCATATTAAGTTATCCAGTGGCTTATTTAGATCAATATTTTATCTACGAACGGAGTTATTATAAAAATGACCTTTCATGTAAGGTATATTCTAAATGAAAAGTCAATATTTGTTTTTCTAAAGTGTCTTGCTTAGCACTAGATATAGATACACACACATACACATATGTGCATACATACATACATATACATACATACATACATATATATATGTTATAGATACACACATATGTGCATACATATATACATATATATATATGTATGTATGTATGTATGTATATACATATATCTATATATGTTATATGTTTAAAAAAATGTGTGTGTGTGTGGCTGTGTATACACACACACACACACACACACATAAAGAGAGATGTTTATTTAATTTTTCTCATTGACATTTCAACAGGAAACTGGAGTCATTTTTACTCATCACCAGAAAACAGTTATCTTTGATGCTGGTGCTGACGCTGGTGGTTTGAGAAGAAAAATTGTTGCTTTTGTTGGAGGACTGGATTTATGTGGTGGTAGATATGATACTCCTACCCACTCTGTATTTAGGACGCTAAACACGTTGCATAAGGATGACTTCCACCAGCCTAATTTTGCTGTAAGCTCGCAGTCTTCTATGACCTTTCACAACATAGTATCTTTGTTTTTTTTTTGTACATATGTAGAATGGCAACCATTGTATTTTACAACAACCTAAACAAAAAGTATCATCTTTTCTTAATTCCTTGTATTTGTGAAGGTATGAAGTGGCTGTGTTGTGTACAAAATTGTGCCCTGCATCCAAAGTTTGGACCATAGTGGTGCAAATCCCTTTAAACAACCATTTATATTATTTATCTAGAGTTAGTTTGATATGCAAGAAATAATAGTCACTAGTGTATTGCATCACTGTTATTGGGAATGTAACACACTGCATTTTGTACTCTAGCACATACACTTTATGTTTTTTACATCACGTAATTTTAGGTAACGTGGCATGTAGGAGTAGAGGTTTGGGAGTGAATAATATTTTTGCCAATTAGTACTTTTTTATCACTTGTCTAGACAAATTAAGCAAGGTATTCACATATCTGTTTTTTGGGAGAAGTTTATCACTTTGAGGCTAAATGGCTCTGCATTTTGTACTCTAGTACATCCACTTTATGTTTTTCACATCAAGTAACTTTAAGTAATGTGGCCTGTGGGAATAGAGGTTTGAGTGTGAATAATATTTTTGCCTAGTGGTACTTTCATATCTCTTATCTAGACAAATTAAGTAAGGTATTCACATATCTGAGTTTGGGAGGAGTTTATCGTGTTGAGGCTAAATGGCATTGGAATAATGATATAAATAAATTATGGGGAAACTTTGTGAACAACATGGAAGCAAACAGCAAAAAAAAAAAAAAAAAAAAAAAAAAAAAAAAAGAAAGAAAGAAAAAAAAAATCTAAGAAGAAACTAAATATAAAATGAGAAAGGAGACACGGTAGTGGTGAAAAGATGTACAACCATCCAATTAAAGAAAAAAGGTTTCAAAGAATGATAAAATGGTTAAAAAAAAAGGGAGAAAAAAATGGGGAAAAGCTATAGAAAATTGTATGAAAAATATATAGCAATTTTTTTTTGTTAGTATAGCTAAACAAAATACTTGTAGGAACATTCATAAATTAGGAGTCAAGAAGCTATAAAAATTCTGAAATTGCATAAAAATATATAGCAAAAAGACTTGTTAGCATAGCTACAGAAAATGCTTATAAGAACATTCATGAATTAAGGAGGTGGAGGGGGAGGTCTGTAACTCTCTGTCTGTGAATACATATCTCAGCATACTTATTAAAATTATAAAAAATGAAAACTAAATTTTAGTGGGGGGGGGGCATAAAATTCAAGACAGAATTTATGAAGAAAATATTCATTGGCCAACCTCATTATCTTGGGAAAGAGGCAAGAATGATGACAGAGGTTTTCATATAAGAAAAAAAACTCATTATAACTGGATCATTAAGCAGGTCAACTGGCAGACTTCTGCGATGCATGCAATATCCAATTCCAAGTTCCAAAATTACATAATTTGCATGTTATGTGTGTGTCATTTCATTAAGAGTGGGAGAAACAATATCCATCTGTTTAAGAATTCTCTAACCAGCCGTTTACTAGTTAAAGTGCAGCAGATATTATCTTTTGTACGTGGCTTATACTGCATACCTGTGACCATATGATCCCAGCTTTGTGAAACGTTTTCATTCAATCAAGTTAGCCAAATATTTGTTGTATATTCTGATGACTTATGTATATATTAGGGGCCTGTTGTTAATGGTCCAAGAGAACCATGGCATGATTTGCATACTAGAATTGATGGTCCAGCCGCCTATGATGTTTTGACAAATTTTGAGGAGAGATGGCTAAAGGCTGCAAAACGCCATGGAATCAAAAAATTGAAAAAAACATATGATGATTCCTTGCTCAACTTGGACAGAATGCCTGAGATATTAAGTATTCATGAATCTCCTTACCTAAATGACACTGATCCTGAAACTTGGCATGTGCAGGTATAAGAGCTTAGTCTTGTTTATATTGAATATTCTTTTTGATTGCTTTTTTTTTTTACAGTTTAAAAATCACAGATATTCCGCTCAATTGATTCGAACTCCGTGAAAGGTTTCCCGAAGGACTCAAAACTTGCTACTAGTAAGGCATGTAAATCAAACTACCGGTTTTCCATTTATTGCAGTTTGATTTTGTATCTTTTCATTGTATTATATAATATGCGTTTTTTTTTATTATTTTCACAACAGAACCTCGTGTGTGGGAAGAATGTTTTGATTGATATGAGCATACATACAGCTTATGTCAAAGCAATCCGTGCTGCGCAACACTTCATCTATATTGAAAATCAGTACTTTCTGGGGTCATCATATAATTGGACTTCACACAAAGACCTAGGTATACCCTTGCCGAATGAATATATTTGTTGCGAATTCGCATCAGACATTAAGCTGACTAAATATGTATTGTTATCTTGCAATTATTTTGAAGTTGAACTCATAAAGACAAGGGATCTCCTAGTAAGAGTGGCGTTGAGTGGTTTTCTTTCAGTTAAATACATTTTAAGTATTTTGTTTTTCTTGGTTGTGGAATTATGAATCTTAAGGTTAATTCAACACTAGAGGGAGGATGAATAGCGTGTTCTAATTTATGTAAAAAAAAGTAAGTTATTTTAATATTAGAATTTAACAACAGATTAACAACACATATTATAATAACAAGTAACAAACAATCACATATGCAATCACGGATGGATATAAATGCAGAAAAGTAAGAAGTAGAGAATAAAAATGATCACATCAAAGATTTTTATATTGGTTTTGATTTCTCCTACATGCAGTCTTAGACAATTGCTTGTACAGAGTTCTTTCGAAATGTCAATCACTGAACAGATAGAAAACAAAATCCAAATACAATCTCGATTTCAAGACCACGAGACACGTCCATTTGATTTTCCGAGCTCAAAGTACATCCACTTGATTTTAACGGGCTACAGGTTCGTTCATTTGATTTGAACAGGCTACAAACACATCCATTTGATTTGGACAGGTTACCAGCACACCAACTTGGTTTACGAGCTACAAGCAAACCTAAAGGTATTTTATATAAAGTTGATGGATTTTCCGAAGTTAAAATTTTGATCTTTGGATACAATGGATCATATAGCCTCTTAAGTAGCATTCAGATATTGGTTTGAGAGAGATATGATTGCAAACTGAGAGTAAATAGCAGTGATCAATCAAATGAAGTTTGAATTGATTCGATATGATTTTAAAAAGATTTGAATATTTTTTCCAATGTAAATTTCAAGAGAGGAGAGAATAAAGTAAAAAAAGTAGTTATTAAAAAAATTCATTTGAACTCCCCTTTAAATTGTAAATAAACGGATGTGGCCATTCGGAAAGAGTGCCTACAAATAGACACTTCCGTTCAAAATTTAAAAAACCACTTGGCGCATACATGTTGACATGAGGTATACGTATAACAACATATCTTATCTTAGTTAAAAATGAAAATTGTTTTCTTTTTATATGTTTTGAAAATTCTGTACTTCGTAGAATATTTTAATACTTTTTAAAAATAGTTCGAACACAGATTATAAGCATTTTAAGCTTTAAAGAAAATATAAGATATTTTAAAATATATTTTGAGAATTATAGAAGGTATTTTGAAATATAAAGATATTTTAAAATTTATTTGGGTTATGTATATACGACATTTAAAATAATATAAAAGATATTTTGAAATTTATGTTAGTAAAAAATTTTTTTTGAAATTTATTTTGGTTTTAAAATATTATAAATAGCATATAGGGATCAAAGATTGCTATCAATAATTTCAACAATATATGTTATGATTTTATAATAAATTACAGTTTTGGAATCTTCACATCTTCGTCTTTAAACCCATGAGTCTTCATGTTCATCTCTGGAGTTTTCATATCTATTTCTCGAGTGTTAATATCATATAGTCTTTGATTCAACACTTGTCTAATATACTATATAATTTGGTAAAATATTAGTATTATATATTTTATATGATTTGCATAAAAATCAATAGCCGAGTTGTTAACAATTTCTCTTTTTGATGATAACAACCATTAAATATTTTTGTATAAAATATGATATAACCTCCCCTGAGTTAGATAACTCACCCTGGATACATGCATAAGTAACATTTTATAATTTCACCCTTTTGTAAGTAAAAAAAAGGGTAAAAAATAAAACTTTCCGTAAATAAAATACTTATAAATTGTGGGGTTAGATTAAAGCATGTGATGGAATAAGGTATAAATGATAATAATTAAGAATAGATAAGCGACATAATGATAGATAAACCATTTTTATTAATTTAAATCAAGCAACACAAATTTTATCAATCCAATCATATACGTCTAAACCAAACCACTTCCTAATAATACTATCAAACTAAGCATAAAACAAAACCTAATAATCTCAAACTAGTTAAACCAAATTGAAATGAATGAACTAATGCAACCTCATTGATTATTGGAGATTTCTTAATGTGGCAAAATGGATGGTGAAGACATAAGTTTCATTTTTGTTCCACGAAATTTTTATCATGATCCAACCTACTCATTTGACTTCGTTGATATCCCCAACGATATCTTCTTACTCTTTATCATTCATGGCATTATCCAATAGATGCTTTTGAAGATTCTAAAGAATGCACTCTTGTTTCTCTTTTTCTTTCAAGAGGTGTATTTGTATGACCTCTATTTTTGAAAGCATGTTAAGGACATTTAGATCATCTTCGATTTTGATGGCTTCAGCCATGGTGGTGATTTGGAAGGGCCCTAGAGGGGATGTTTTGAATTTAAAGAAGGCGGTATCTTCTCTTGGACATTCGAAGCTCGAGGAGTTCATTCCTTTTATTTTATTTTGAATTTACAAAAAGATGATAGGGAAACAAGAAAGGGTTCGAAATTCGGTGGTTATATAGTTGTATTTTGAATTTAGAAGAGAAATTTGTTTTCAAAAATTCCGAGTGTACATCGACATATAAATAGCGTGTACGCCGACATATGTAGTTAAAACCTTTACTTATTATTTTCCTTTAAATTTATAATTTATATTTTATTATTTATATAGTTCAAAGAAAGAATTCCCAGAACTCTCTTGAGTTTAGTAAGGATGTTTGAGTTAATGATTTTGTTAATATATCTGCTATTTGATTTTTAGTGTTTATAAATTCAAGCGAAATGACTCCTTTATTTACGTTATCCCTTAAAAGATAACATTTTATGTTTATATATCTGGTGCTAATATGATGTGTTGGATTTTTAGATAAATTATATACTAATATTATCACAATATATTGGTGCTTTAGATAAATTTAAGCCAAAATCTTTAGAGAAAAATATTCTACTTCTGCTGTGGCTAAACCAAAAGATAAGAGAGTTCTAAATATGGCAAGTTTCACTTGTACTTCTGTTTGATTTGCTTTCAACATCGTTACCGTCACTACATGAAATTGAACCGAAGGGATCTTTTAGGCAAAAAAGTCCATAATTACATATCTTAGTATTTGTTTTGCAAATATTGTGAATTTTCCTTAGGTTGACATCGATATCTTGTACAGAGGCAAAGACCATGCACTATATCGGATCTACTTGTTATATTGAGTAAGGAACCCGAAGTGTCTAACCACTTGAACAACGGTGGTTGTCATATTTTGTTTATAAACGACAGTACTTAATTGTCTTATTTGTAATCCTAAAATTAAGGAAGGTTCTCCTATATGACTCATATCAGAATCCTTAGATATTATATTAAAATTTCTTCATTTGATTGTTTGTTTGTTGATTCAAAAATTATATATATATATATATATATATATATATATATATATATATATATTTGTATGAGTTAATATCATTATTATCTCTTTTGATAAATAAAGTACTATATATTTTTTCTATTTCAAAGTTAGATTGTAATAAATAGGATTTAAGTCTATCATATCATACTCTAGGATTTATTTCAAACCATATTTTCTTTATGATTACGAAGTTTTTCAACTTTAAAAAGTGAGGGTTCTACATAAACATCTTTTCTAATAAAACCATAAAAAATGCATTGTTAACATTCATTTGAAATAATTTAATATTATATGATTTACAAAACGAGTAGAAGCCTAATAGCTTCTAATCTAGCTACGGGAGCAAAAGTTTAGCTTCTAATCTAGCTACGGGAGCAAAAGTTTCATCAAAGTCTATACATTCTTAATGACTATAGCCTTGAGCATCTAAACGAGCTTTATTTCTAATTTAATTTCTTGTGCGTTTATTTTGTTTTTATAAACCCCCTTAGTTTCTATCACGGATTTATTTTTAGGTCTTGGGACTAATTCCCGAACTCGTTTCTGGTGAATTGATTCAATTCCTTTTGCATATCAAGAATCCTTTAATCATTTAATGACGCTTTATTTGGATTTTCAAGTTTATTAGTTAAAATTAAAGTTATATTATTCATTTAATCGATTTATCGTTTCTACAACCGACTATATTTCCTGAAATATTTTCTGTAGATTGATCTTTTAAAGTTTTAGCTTTTTATTTGGAAATAAATTTTCAGCGTTACCATGATTTTCTTCATCATCTGCGATTTCATTATTTGTAATTTCATTTCTAAAACAAAGTTGGTATTTGTTAGACCGAAATTTGGGCCTAACACCCAAATGCTATGTGAAAACCTCACAATCACAGATTAATACAGAAAAAGCAGTAAAATAAGAGGAGACACACGAGATTTTTATAGTGGTTCGGCTCAATCCAAGCCTACGTCCACTTTATAGTTTCTTAAATCCTAAGAAGCTATTACAATGTTGTTTGCTTTCCGTTTATACACGAAATCCTCGTGTTTACAATGTGGAATTCGATTTCTAGGTTATGCAATAGCCTTGCGAAGAACCATAATGGAAGCCATGAAGAGTTAGAGTTCCAAAAGTCCCTTGAAATAGCCATGTGAGGGTGTATTTATAGGCATAGAGGAGCCTTGCAAAGCTCTGAAGTGGTCCGGTTCGGAGGCGCCACGTGGAGGGTGGTGAGGCCATCTCGGAAGTAGTGGAGAAGTGGTCTTCAGATCGTGCTAGGACAGGTGGAGCTCGATCCATGAGAGTAGGAGGTATTGGCTCCTTAAGAATAGGTCAGATCCGAAGTGTAGCAGCAGGTCACTAGGGGTCGGATCAGTTCGGGTCCGATCCGAACCGAGGTGGAATCCCCGATCCGAAGGCTGGAAGCACTTCTGTGCAAGATACTTCAGGCGGGTCAGTTCGGGTCCGATCCGAACCGATTTGGTGTCCTCAATCCGAAGTCTCCGTGTCCAATGCTTTGAAGGTGGAGCGGATCGGGAATGCTCCCTCCGATCCGATCCGTGCGGATGTGAATGCGAAGAGCAAGTGCCAAGTTGTCCATTTTAAGGAATCGTCCGATCCGAACAGGCTTGTCCGATCCGATCCGAGGATCTATTCAATGCTAAATTCCAGGTTTTCGGTTCTGCATGCGTTCACGGAAACGGGCGTAACTTTCAAACCGTAAGTCTGATTGAGTCAAACCAAAGCTCAAACTGAAGCTGATTCAGAGATCTAGAAGAGTTACAAAGCTCAGCTCCGTAATCGCTGTTTTCGGGCCCAAAAAAGGTCATCTGGTAGGAGTTCCGGGCCTTTCTTTGTTTGTGATGCGATTTCGACCAAATCGCTGTCTGTCTTTTGACGATGTTTCCAATACTCTAGTGTGTTGTTTATCAGAGATTCTATATGTGACTGTTTTGACTAAAAAGCGGGTCAACATTTTGCCCCCCCAGAACATATCTTGTTGAACGAAGGAAGATGTGTTCTGGATAATCCAAAGAGTCCAAAGCCACGCCGGGCCTGCCAGCTGTAAGTATAAACCATACCTGCAAAGAAGAGAAAGCAAACAGGTATGTCAAAACCTAACAAAACCGATTACACTTTCGAGCATAAACCATGCTTGGGCGTTTGTTTGAGCATGAACCATACTCGAGGGACGTTCGGATCATCCTGCCAAAACCTGACGAGGGACCTAACCTTCCGGGTATAAGCCATACCAGGAAGTTCAAACTGAGCATAAACCATACTCGAGTTTTATTGAGTTCCTTTGCCAGATCCTGACAAAACAATAAGCCGTTCCATAGTATAATCCATACTTAAGAATCCTAGTGAGTACAATCCATACTCATGTCGGGATAGAGCTATGCTTGCCACCTGACAAGACAGTCTGTCCCTTGGCATAATCCATGCCTAAGGGTCCGAGATAAGTATAAGCCATACTTTAGTTGAGATTGAGAATCCTGCCACAACCTGACAAGATACTTAAATTGCCAAACATAATCCATGCTCGGAAAGTCCTTCCTTATTCAATTCCAAGTACAAAACCAAAGCAAATCCTGATTGGTTTGTTATCGAGTGCAGCACACGCTTTGGAGCTAAATCCTAACCCCGAACGTGTGTACTCCGATTTAGCCAATCGGAAAACCTAATGAAAGCAAAGAAACATATCTTAAATCCTAAGAAATGCAGGAAATCTAGGCTGATCTCATCTAGATCAGTTGATGATGAGCCCGCGAGAGCTCGATCCAGGGTCATTCCCTCTCCGGGGAGCAGGTGGTGGTAGCACAGGTGCTGGCGCTGTTGGTTGTTTCACATACTCGGGTAGCTCTCCACGTCTAACCCGTTCCTCAATCAGATCTCGCAAGTGTCTACAGTCATTTGTGTCATGACTGTCCATATCGTGAAACATGCAGTATTTCCCAGAATCGCGTTCTCTTTGTGATGGCTCCTTCCTGGGAGGCTTTGGATAGGAGATGTCACCGTTTGTGTTCACGTAGATGTCGGTTAGTGACGAACTGAGTTCTGTGTACTTTTCATATCTGGGCCCTCTCCGAGGCTGAGCGTTGCGGTCATTTTTGACGGTAGCTTTTCCTTTGCCTTTACCAGAATCAGACGGTTCTCCGTCTTTGAGCATGTTAACATCGAGAATTTTCTTTTCGGACGTTGCGTCTTCTTCACGCAAAAACCTATCCGATTCAAGATAGAATTCGCTGAGATTCCTTGGTGGGTCTCGGTACAAGGATTATTTGAACTCCGAGTTGTCTAGAACGCCGGATACTGCCGCCATCAATACCATAGATGGCTCAGGTCGATCAACTGATGCTGCTGCAACGTTGAACCTTTCCAGAAATGACCGCAGAGTTTCTTTAGGCCTCTGCTTGATTGTAGTTAGTGACATTACATTCTTGGGTCGAGCGATATGGACCCGAAACTGTTCAATAAAGCGAGCGACCAACATGTTCCAGCTGTTGATCGATTCAGATTCCAGCTGCCGAAACCACATAGCAGCAATATCAGTCAAAAAGAGGGGAAAGCATTTAGCCATGACGTTTTCCGACGCCGATTGAACTTCCATATGTCGTTTATAGCGCATTAGGTGCACGGTAGGATCTGTTCTGCCGTTGTATGGCTCCAGTTGTGGAAGTTTGAAACCCGGGGGATTACGGGAATTCCTGATTTTCTGTGTGAATGGATTGTGATTGACATCATCCATGTCATTCTGATAAATGCGGCCTCTCGAAAGGCGTTCAATGAGATTGGCGAGCCGATCGCCTTCAAAGAGCTGTTGCAAGATGCTAAAGCCAGAGCTGGTGCTCTCAGCGTTGAGTTCAGAAGAGTGTGGAAGAGTATAAGGAGCTTGGCAGGTCATCCGGTTCGGTTCGGAGGTGCCCCCTTGCTGCGGCTCGGAGAAGCGAGGGAGGTTATGAAGAGGTGCATGGTTCGGATCGGAGGTGCCGATCCGAATAGGTTCGCCTGTTCCGAACCGGGGAGCTTGATGCTGAAGCTGTGTGGAATTATCGATTCGAACCGGTGCGGAGGTAGGTCGTGCTGGAGCGAAGTCTTGATTTTCAGAGGGGAGGCTGCTGCCCCCAAGCTCATATAGGGTGGCGGTTCGGGTCGGATCCGAACCGATCCGGTGAGGATTGCCCCCCATTTCCATCTGCGTTTGATTCAGGTTTTGGCCCTCGGTTCGGATTGGATCCGAACCGATCCTGTTCGATGTTCCTGCTGGAGCCGATTCCATGCCAATTCCTGCGATTTGTACGTTGCCACTCGGCCTGCCTTCCATCCGAGCGAAGAATTGGTCGATCATCTCCTGTTGTTTGTGGAGGAGATCATCTTGCCTTGCCATTTGAGTTCTCAATTCAGCAAGAACGCCATCCATCTCTTCTCTGGTTAAGTATGCTGATGGATTTTCATGAGAGGAAGCCTCCTGGCTTGCCTCGTTCCTTGCGCCTTCAGTGCCAACATCCTCAGCAGGAGAGAAGGTTCCGTCTTTCTTTCGCTTGACCATTGATCCAATAGCCAAATAATCCGCTTCCGTTCAAGTTAGTAGAAGAAGTTGTATCGTGTGCCCCCTACCTGACGCGCCAAAATGTTAGACCGAAATTTGGGCCTAACACCCAAATGCTATGTGAAAACCTCACAATCACAGATTAATACAGAAAAAGCAGTAAAATAAGAGGAAACACACGAGATTTTTATAGTGGTTCGGCTCAATCCAAGCCTACGTCCACTTTATAGTTTCTTAAATCCTAAGAAGCTATTACAATGTTGTTTGCTTTCCGTTTATACACGAAATCCTCGTGTTTACAATGTGGAATTCGATTTCTAGGTTATGCAATAGCCTTGCGAAGAACCATAATGGAAGCCATGAAGAGTTAGAGTTCCAAAAGTCCCTTGAAATAGCCATGTGAGGGTGTATTTATAGGCATAGAGGAGCCTTGCAAAGCTCTGAAGTGGTCCGGTTCGGAGGCGCCACGTGGAGGGTGGTGAGGCCATCTCGGAAGTAGTGGAGAAGTGGTCTTCAGATCGTGCTAGGACAGTTGGAGCTCGATCCATGAGAGTAGGAGGTATTGACTTCTTAAGAATATGTCAGATCCGAAGTGTAGCAGCATGTCACTAGGGGTCAGATCGGTTCGGGTCCGATCCGAACCGAGGTGGAATCCCCGATCCGAAGGCTGGAAGCACTTCTGTGCAAGATACTTCAGGCGGGTCGGTTCGGGTCCGATCCGATTTGGTGTCCTCAATCCGAAGTCTCCGTGTCCAATGCTTTGAAGGTGGAGCGGATCGGGAATGCTCCCTCCGATCCGATCCGTGCGGATGTGAATGCGAAGAGCAAGTGCCAAGTTGTCCATTTTAAGGAATCGTCCGATCCGAACAGGCTTGTCCGATCCGATCCGAGGATCTATTCAATGCTAAATTCCAGGTTTTCGGTTCTGCATGCGTTCACGGAAACGGGCGTAACTTTCAAACCGTAAGTCTGATTGAGCCAAACCAAAGCTCAAACTGAAGCTGATTCAGAGATCTAGAAGAGTTACAGAGCTCAGCTCCGTAATCGCTGTTTTCGGGCCCAAAAAAAGTCATCTGGTAGGAGTTCCGGGCCTTTCTTTGTTTGTGATGCGATTTCGACCAAATCGCTGCCTGTCTTTTGACGATGTTTCCAATACTTTAGTGTGTTGTTTATCAGAGATTTCATATGTGACTGCTTTGACTAAAAAACGGGTCAACAGTATTATTGATTCTAAAATTCTCATTTAATGAAACACGTAATTTATCTTCAATGGTGTTGGTTTTAATGTTAAAAACTCTACCAGCTTTACTTTTATTTGAATGCCCAATTAATATTCCTTTATTTGTTTTAACATCAAATTTGTCTAAATTATATCTTGTATTTAATATAAATATTTACTGTACAAACTCTAAAATAGGAGACTTTAGGCTTTTTATCATAAAATAACTCATAAGGAGTTTTCTAGTCAAAGGTCTTATTAAAATTCTATTTAAAATATAACATATTGTAGCAAATGCTTCCACTCGGAAACTTTTAGGTAAATCACTATTGTTTAATATTGTTCTAGCACATTCCTGTATAGTTCTATTTTTACGTTTTAAGCAACAACAACAACAACTAAGTCATTAATCTAAAACAAGTTGGGATTGGCTAAAGATGGAACCCAAAACCAAATGACAGTTAATTTAAATGTGATAATAATAACAAGAGATTTAAAAATAAGAAAATAAATGTAGATAAAGTAAAATAATTAAACAAATAGTAGTAATAATAAAAAAAAAACCAAAGTGGTGATGATGATAATAATAATAATGGTAGCAGTAGTAGTAATAGATACCTAAGATTGGCCTTTTACGCTTTATGTCCATATTCACTAAACCTATAAACTAAAACTTAAAACACTCTCCCTAAGCTAACTCTATACTCAAGGTTCTGGTATACGGATCACTGACTTTGATGTGTTCCTGTTCAACACCAGCTCTTCAGATGTATTTCAGTTTCTCAAGTCCCTTTTTATTACTTCCTTCCATGTCATCCTTGGTTGATCTACCTTTTTTAAACATTGGGTACGGCTTATAACTCTAACGTGCACATGTGCATCATGAGGTCTTCGTTTGAGATATTCAAACATTCTTAAGCGGTGTTGAACTAGTTTCTCTTCAATTTGTGCAACTTTAAGTTTATTCCGAATATCATCATTTTTAACTCGGTCCTGTCTGGTATGCCCACTACTTCATTGTATCATACGCATCTCTGCTAAACTTATCTTTTGAACGTGTTATTTTTTGTAGGACAACATTCTGCATCATATAGCATCGCATACCTGGTTGCTATTATGTAGAACTCTTCTTTAAGTTTTTGTGAGTTTTCCCTCTTATAGAGAATGTCAGATGCTAGTCGTTATTTCATCCATCTCGCCCGAATTATAAAACTGACATCTTCATCAATTTTACTATTAAATTGCAACATATATCCTAAATATTGAAAGGATTTCTTCCTGGGCACTACTTATCCAGCCAGCGTAACATCTCCGTCCTGTGATCTGACACCGCTGAACTTGCACTTAATAAACTCTATTTTAGTTCTGCTAAGCCTGAAACCATCTGGTTCCTAAGTCTTTCTCCACAGCTTTAGTTGTCTATTAATCTGTATCTTATTTCCATCAATCGGCATAACATCATCAGCAAGGAGCATACACTATGGAATCTCACATTGTATACACTTTGTGACTTCATTCATCACTAAGGCAAAAATATAAAGGCTCAAAGCCGATCCTTAATGTTATCCTATGTTAATGTGAAAGTCACTGGTTTCACCATCGCATAGTCTAACTAGTCACAACCTCATCGTGCATATCCTAGACAAGGGTAATGTACTTTGTTGCGACCTTGTTCTTTTTCCGCACACATCACAATCTTTCTCGGTACTTCGTCATAGGCTTTTTGCAAGTCGATCAATATCATGTGTAGATCTTTTTTGTGCTTCCTAAATCTCTTCGTAAATTGCCTAATCAAGAAAATCGCCTCAGTGGTTGACTTTTCATGTATGAAATTAAATTGATTTTTTGAAGCATCTGTCAACATTCCCAATCGATGTTCGAAGACTCTGTCTCATAGCTTCATCATGTGACTCATAAACTTAATTTCTTTATAATTTGAGCAACTTTAAACATCTCCTTTATTTTTGAAGATTGGAACTAAATTGTTTCTCCTTTACTCATTTAACATCTTGTTTGATTTGAAACTATTATTAAATAGCTTAGTTAGCCAGATTATCCTTGCAACTTCAAAGCATCTCCATGCCTCAATGAGGACGTCATTAGGCTCTATCGACTTGCCTATTTTCATCTTTTTCAGTGTATCCTTTAGACTCTTGAATTCTTCAAACAAAATGTCTACTAGTGTCGTTAAAAAATGTTTTTCAACTCGATCGTAAATCTATAACTTTCTTCATTGAAAAACTTATCAAAGTATTATCTCTCTATTTCTTATCTCATCATACTTCACCAAAGGTCCATCATTCTTGTTCTTGATGCATTTAATTTGGTTGAATAGTGTTTTCTAACTTATGTGAATCTTTTTATAATTCTTTTATGGATAATATTGAACAACACATTAACGACACATAATTATACTAACAAACAATCACAGATGCAATCGCAGATGAATAAATAAAGTGAAGTAAAACGTTTAAAAAAAAGATCACAGTAGAGATTTTATATTCGTTCAGATTTCTTCTACGTTCAGTTTAGTGCAATTGCTTATACATTTTTTTTCTTTTCAAAATGTCAATCTTTAGACGGACAGAAGGTGGATCTAAGTACAATCTCGATTTTAAGGCTATGAGATACTCCCTTTTGATTTTCTAAACTCAAGATACATCCACTTGATTTGAACGGGCTACAAGCTCACCTGGTTGATTTGCACATGCTATAAGCATACCTGTTTAATTAAAAGGCTACAAGCACGTCTAAGAGTATTTTATATAGAGTTGATGGATTTTCCAAAGTCAAATTCTTGATATTTGAATACAATGAATCCTATAGCTTTTTGAGTAACGCTTTGATCTTGATTTAAGATGAATGATTGCAAATTGAGAGTAAATAGTAGTGAATCAATACAATAAAATTTGAATTGATTCTATATGATTTTGAAGAGATTTGAATATATTTTTCAAGAGACTAAGGTGAGAGAAAAAAGTAAGAAAGTAGTTATCAAAAAATTTGTTTGAACTTTATTTTATATAGCATATAAATAGATGTTTCCAGAGTAGTGATGAAAAGACATTTCCATCCAAAATTCAAAAAACCATTGGGCGACATATATGTGGACATACGAGGTGTGGTACGTTGAATGAAAATTTGTTCTTTTTTTTTTATTGTTTTAAAAATTCAATATTTTGTAAAATGTTTTGATACTTTGTAAAATAGTTTGAATGTAGCTTATAAATATTTTGATTTTTTTGTTTATAAAATATTTTAAATTATATTTTGGAAAAATATGTAAGATATTTGGAGTATGAAGCTGTTTTAAATTTTATTTTGGTTAAAAACACAAGACATTTTGAGAAATGTAAAAGATATTTTGAAATTTATTTTAGTTAAAAATATAAAAATTATTTTATACAACTTGATAAAATGTTGGTATCTATATTTTATACGATTGTTGTCATCTAAATCAATAACTGAGGTGTTAACAGTTTCAATTTCACTCAAGTATACTAACACAATTAATACCAAATGCACGACATGATTTGTTTCTCAAACTTTATACTTTGAAGTGTTTCATATAAGTTCCAATACACGTTTCTTTCTTTCGGGTCCCTTCATTTGTAGAGTATACTTTATACGCTGTTTGTCTCTATCCAAATGTATTGAATGAAATGAAGGTTCAAAATATGATTACATATGTTATCCTACCTTGCATTCATATGTAAATACACATACGTTTGTATGAGAAAAAGTCTTTTTAGACACAAAAAATAAGCACAATTGGCGACATAATTAATCACCATCATTGGATTTAGGGCCGTCAATGGATACTTTCGAACGTGGATAGTGTCATATCTATATCAACATCATAGGGCTGACAATTAGATTCGAGAACCGAAACCCGACCCGACGAGACCCAGACCCGAACCGAACTCGATGGGTCTAAGTGATGAAAAATACAGTTTAGACCCGATTAAACCTACCCGAATTGACCCGACCCGAAAGACCCGACAAAAAAACATTGAAATATATGTATTTTTATTGTTATTATTCAACCGAACTCGAACCGACCCAAATCGAAGATCGGGTCGGGTCTAGATTTTAGAAATGTATAGTTTAGAACTGACAAAACCCGACCCGCCTAGAACAGAGACCCGCTAGGTCGGGTCTAATTGCCACCCCTATCCACATCTGCATCCGAAATCACTTTCAAATATTGAATGTTCGCATTTGCGGATGCGAACGGAAAATAGGTAATTATTCTATCCGCTAACAACCGATAAATCTAGGAACATAAATGATTTTTTTTTTTAGTTTAATATAAATGTTTTTCAATCACGCTGATTATTAAAGTGATCAAAATTAAATAAATATAATGATAATAAATAGTTTTTGAGCAGTTAATATGCATTTAGTGCATACAATATAAACTTATAACTTAATAAAATAATAAATATCATTTATCAGGCTAAAATATACATAATTTAAATTATAATCTTGAAAGAAAATTGGACGGATAATTTTCGGATGTAGAGGTAGTCGTATCCGCATCATTTTTGGGATATCGGCTATTTATCCGCTTTTCGAATACGCATATGAACGGATTTTGAATTTTTCGGGTATCATTTGACTGTCCTAATCGAATTGTGCTATGATTTCCGCCTTCCCAACGGTCGAGATCCCTTGTCTCAGAGTTTGTGTCTAATTTTGTGTTTAAATAACCGTCTCTTTTATATAAACAAGTGTACATACTTATTTACATGCACATACACATATGAGAGATGTTCATTGACACTCTTTTCATAGGTCCCCCTATGGCATTTCCTCTCAAATTTCAAGTTGTACAGTTCCAAATGATATGGAATTTGATGGGTATGCTAATGTCATGCTTCGCATCATCTCCATTGAACTGGAGGTCATTTGAATATTTTTAGCTCAGTGAAACTTAAATTTAAAATCTAACATTTTAACCCATTGATATTGATTTATCATTTGAAGAGGTTGGAAGTTTTCAAATGGTCTAAACCTTTTTAAAGATGATATTCATGGCGTAGATTAAACATTTTTTTTTTCAGTTTATAATTGTCCAATTCAAAGTATTATAGGGATGCAAGTTGGATGCTACAAAAAAGATGTATCATTGAATCTCTCTCTACTCTCTCTCTCTCTCTCTCTCTCTCTCTCTCTCTCTCTCTGTGTGTGTGTGTGTGTGTTTGTGTGTACGTGTGTGTGTGTGATGTATTGTTAAGGACACTTTGTTATGCTTTTACTAATACCATATCCAAAAGGAATATGCTAGAATACCCGAACACTTTTTTGTCAAAAAACCCGACGCAGTACAAATGTGCGCAATTCATTGGGTAAAATTGTCATTTGCCATGGGGCCCTCCATTTTTTCAGCCCCTATCGCAGGAAATGACAAACACTTTTTCCGGGTATAGTAGCATTTCCGTATCCGAAGATACCAACAAAATTACCTATTTCACAACTGTATAGGTAACTACAAATGTTCTTTAAATTAAATGTTGAATAAACAAAACTCATCTTCCACTTTGATTTCAAAAACACCACAAGTGTTCCAAAGATTTAGTTGACCTCTCATTTTAAATGAGTCGAAATCATAAGAAGGTGCTTTGAATAATCTTTGATCAACGTATGTTGTTTTGTAAAAGAAAAATAAATAGATTCCGTCAAATCTATTGAAACTCCAAATTTTTGGAAGCTACGTTTTAATATTATTTAGCTTTAAAATATGGTTTACAGAGATGTTGCTGTTAAATGTATGGATAGAATTATTTTTTTGAAGTTGCTTTTCTGGATATTTGTCTGAAATTGTTGAGCGGCAAGAACACTTATTGGACGATGTTGCGAGGTCATGCCATTCAATGGAAAATTGCCTGTGAATTTCATTTGGTGCGATTATGGTATTAGCGGTGTATTGTTTCAATGAATCTTAGTCAAATTGTTATGGTATTAGTAATGTGTATCAGCGACTGTCCCATTAAAGCAGCTATAAGCATTATGACAATCCAATTAATTTTGTTCATGTCTATGTTTACATTATAAAGTTTTGCCTCCAGTAATATAACATTGACAAGTCAGTCCACCTTTTTAGGTGCAAATAATTTGATTCCAATGGAGATTGCCCTCAAAATTACAAATAAAATTAAAGCAAACGAGAGATTCTCTGTATATATAGTTATCCCTATGTGGCCTGAGGGTAATCCAACAGGTGCTCCAACACAACGGATTCTTTATTGGCAGGTTAGATTATCTCTTAATCTCTTGTTATATGGTGCTTGGATGTGTAACTATGTGGGTTATTTCTTTCTTCTTAACCAGCATTAACTTATTTATGTATCGATGTTTAGCATGTGCAAGTGGACAATTTTGGGTGCGCTCGTGTATGTTTTCTTTCTTGGTTTTTTTTTTTTGGGGGGGGGGGGGGGGATGTGGGGTTTTCCCCCGCCTGGTGGGGTGTGTGTGGAGGGATATGATTTTTAATCAATATGCAGCTCAACATAAAGTAATTGTCCTTGTTAATTTGATTTAACCAAATACTGACATGCCTATCTTTTGAAGATTGGATTATCGTTAACATGCACACTTGCTTATTGATATCAACCTTATAGAATAATATCTGTGTAGCATTGTATTTTACAGACAGCTTTCTATAGGATCGTAGTTTTATATTTAAAACAAACTCTATTTTTCTTTCTTTCTAGAAATTCATAGTTAGATAAATTCATTTTTAAATGCACTGAATACATTTAATTCTTGAAGCTTTGCTAATTTCGAAGCAAAATTACACTTTAACTTTTCTTCTTTTATAGCCTCAACAAAGTGTATTCTGTCATTTCTTATTCAAACCAATACACAATCATTGTATCAATACTAATTTGTAAACATACTTTGTGATGGTTACAATGAACTGGTTGGGGCGGGGGTGTTGGTTTCCAAAATTTGTAGTTTATTACTTTAGTCATGAATGATACGTATATAACAACAATTATTTTTAAGATGTTTTCCAAAATTCAAAATTTAGAGAGTGAAATTAAGGATTCGTCGATGTTGAGACATTCAAATATCTAAATATGTAATACTGTATGAATTGTTATTAAAACTACAGGAACATTTCAGTTTTTTGACAAGAAGAAAATACTGTGACGCCAACTTATTTAGTGACAAAACCTAGGAGCATTGTATATTGTGCACATATGAGATAGATATTTTCAAATTCATGTCTTTGGAAGAGTGATTTTAGTCCTGTTAATGTGTACATAATAGCAATATATGAATTCTCCAAGCACGAGACTCCGACTGTTAGGCTAATATAAATTCACTAGTATGAACCCCAATTTATTACAACAGTGCCATCAACAAACAAAATGTTTGTTAATTAAAGTCATTCTTACCAACAAAATGACCTGAAGTTATCTAGTTATGATGTATGGCTGTACAATTTAATTTTAATCAAGTTAGTTGGTCCTCAATAGTAAAAGTTAAAAGTTCCAATGGTATAATAGATTAATAAAAGATTATTGTTGCTGTATTTTGTACTGCTGCAATCATCTTTTATTTTAGTCATGATACACAACCATAATCTGAATCTTAAATTTGGAACCCATATTTCAATCTCCATACATTTTGGAGTGGCATTCGGCTGGATATTGATTTGATGATTATTGATATCTCCTTTTGTTCAGAAAAAAACTATGCAGATGATGTATGAAACAATTTACAAAGCTCTTAAGGAGGAAGGGCTCGAAGATATCTACGGACCTCAAGATTACCTGAATTTTTTCTGCCTTGGCAACAGAGAAGCTTTTGACAGAGACGAAGTCCCAACTAATAGTCCTACAGCTGCAGCAAATACTCCTGCTGTATGTATTATTAATCATCCTAACCGTTATACAAATATGTTTATCAAATAGCTTAATGCTAACTGTAAATTCGTTATACTTGTGATCCCTGGTGTTTCTACCTTAATTATTGCTTTTATAGGGACTTGCACAAAAGAACCGCCGCTTCATGATCTATGTTCATTCAAAAGGTATGATAGTAGATGATGAGTATGTGATTGTGGGATCTGCAAACATTAACCAGAGGTCGTTAGAAGGTACCAGGGATACTGAGATTGCCATGGGTGCATATCAACCTGAGTATACCTGGGCTAGAAAACATTCTCGACCATATGGACAGGTAATTGCAAGCATACCTATTTGATAGTCCATAAAAAATGGGATACTGAAGATATGTGGTTAGACACCCTTAATGTCTATGATAGTAGTGTTTGTTGTGTTATAGTTGGTCCATTGTTTTTTTTTTCCTGATGAAAACAAGAATGTATTATAGCAATATCTTTGTAATAATTTTGAGATGGGAAATTGAACACGCTTGGTTTTATAAGTTTTACCTTTTCTTAAATTTGTTTGCTAAGGAAAAAAGATTTTTTTTTTTTTTTTTTTTTTTTTTTTTTTTTAAGAGAAAACAAACTTGTTTTGCAGTTCATATGTTAAATCCATTTTCAGTGTTCTGATGAACTCAAAATTTGGAAATATCCAAAATGACCAACCAAACGAATCTTTATACTATTTGTAAATCATGTTTTGAAGTTTTTCTCCTTCAACCGTTTCATATGTTTGTTTTGTCCTGGTTTCCTTTTCTAGGCGAGCATAGATTATTTAGGTGATAATCTGCACTTCATGTCAAACAAGATTTTTTTTTATTACTATAAGTTAACCTGTCTTTGAATTACGAAGACCATGTCAATATGTTTTTAACTTGCATTAATTTCTGAAAATTTGTATTGAGTCTAACTTGAGTAATTTTTTGTTGCATAGATATATGGCTATAGAATGTCCTTATGGGCTGAGCACCTTGGATTTCTCGAGGACTCTTTTACTCAACCTGAAAGTCTTCAATGTATGAGAAGAATCCGAGAACTCGGCGAATATAACTGGAAACAATTTGTACGCCCTGAGGTTGTTGACATGAAAGGACATCTTTTAAAGTACCCAGTTGATGTCAGCAGAAAAGGGAAGGTTACACCACTTCCTGATTGCCCGACCTTTCCAGATTTGGGTGGGCAAATTTGTGGATCATTTTTCGCTGTTCAGGAAAATCTTACTATATGAATAGGAATGTGTTAGATTACACCGAAGAACATGGATACATACTTATTCCACCATTGTGTTCTACGCATCCCTTTAAGAAAGTTTGATTCTGAAAGGGACTCTTGTTGAATTTTTCATTGAAGAGTTCAAATTATCAATGAGATTGTATTATAGCAGCTACTGAATAGCGTACTATATAGAGTGACTTTAAATTGTAAAGCCGCTGTTCTTCAGATCCAGAATGTAGTGATTGTATGTTTTTTTATGGTTAATGTATTTCTTTGTACATATCATCAAAATATTCAGTGGTATTATTTGGATGATTGAAAGGTATATATATTGGTTTGAAATTGTGATGATACTGGAAAATTGAGCAAGGTGAGTGCTGCAGTCCTCGGGCTTCTTGAGAGTTTCTTTTTCACTGGTTCTGGCTGATTGTGCAAGATTCTGTATTTCAGGTGATTGGAAACATAACTTTTGTTTGTAATATTTTTCTTCCACCTGCTATTATTCGTTATAAGACTTCATAACCGATGAATTTCCTTGAATTCTTACTGTAATTTTGATGGTAAATTTGAATTTATTACTTGAGATGTTTGAGGGATTAAACTCTCTCTCTCTTTTTTTTTTTTTTAACTATATCCATGTACTTATATCAGAAGATTGATTTTTACAAAACTAAGGAATAAATATAAGGTTATGTATATAACGTCACTTTGATGAGAAACTTTCAAAACTGCTACCATTATTTGATGGTCAAAGCCGAGACTTTTAAAACGTCTCATTATCAATGTTATAAAACTCTCAACGCCCATACTTTTAAAACTGCTACCATTGTTCTGTATTGTGTGTAATTTAGGTGGAAGTTCATGAATCGAAGTCTCATCCAATTCCGAGGCACCATGAAGATGTAGCTGCTATTTAAAAAAAGGTTTTGCATCTAGAAGGTGTTCAAATATGAGAATGCAACATATTATCTTCTGAATGTAACCGTTAATCATCGTGCAGAAGTACAACGAACGATCACAAGATAAAATACCTAAGTATTCCGTACTATTCATAACTTAACCGAGAGTTCATTGATCGAAGTCTTGTTTGATTTCGAGATAATATGAAAACATTTGAATTAAAAGTTAGTACATTCTACCTAATAGGAGTTAAATGGGTAAATTAGTTATCCATCCATAACCATTTTAAAAATGAATCAACCAATTTAAACCTCATTTAATAACTCTTCATAAGTGGTTAACCCAACCCATTTATAGGAGGGTTTAATGGGTTGGGTCTGCCTACCCCATGGTTACTGTACTTAGAAAAGGAGCTAAATCAAGCAAGCTTACTATGAAATCTCATCAGGCAGGTGATAATGGCAAAGCAACAACAGTGACAATTCACTTCTCCACATTTCCCTTTTCGGATCAATAACAGAAACGAGTTATAATAAATAAACTTATACCGAGTTACATTTCTGACAAGCATTAAGCCACTTGGGATGCTCATAGCAATAAAAACAGCTTAGCTTCAGCCGCACAAGAAGATATATTTGATATCCTTTGACAAACTTACAGACCATCTACTCAAAGACCATACACCAGGATCACTTACATCTATGTCCACATATTTATTTTCATGTCAATCTTTATCCTAGCATGTACGCCCTATCTGCTAGAACAGCATGTCTTCATGACTTATATATCCACCCTCTTTGAGAGGCGGTCAAGCTGAGGTGATGCCGCTTATTCCTCTCGGCCTGCACATGGAAAGATGGAAAATAATTTAGCTCAACCCACAAAAACAATGTAAAATTATGTAATTTATTATCCTCTTGAATGGTTTATGTGATACTTATATTGGTTTAAATGGTGCGTCGCAGTGTAGCATGTACAGCAGATTCTCAATCTACTTATCTATACTTTTAGTAATTGAAAGCATCCTATTTTCCTCTCCCCTCCACTAAGTTATATACTCTTCTTGTCATCTTTCCATCCCCGTTCTTACGGTACTTTTCGTTAGTTGTACAAATATTGGAAAAAAAGGAGGGAACTACACACTTTATTGTTATTGCCTTATTGTTATTGGTGAGAATATTGATCAAGCGCTAAATAAGGGTAACCGACACAAATAGGAAATAGTGGAGAGTGCTGATTAGAAGGCACCTTTACAAGCTTGATAATTTTTCTGAAAATCGCACGGTTGATCTTGCTTCAATACTTAAGGTAACTAACCAAGTATGGCACAACAGTGATATATTTAACCTCCTCAACCATGAGAAGTCAAATCAAGAGAAGGATTTTGATTTTCAATGAAAATTAATATCATTCACAGTGCAAGTTATTTCCATGCCACATCAATCTCGATTTTCAGTAGGGGCATGATAATCTGGATAACTTATTATCATTGCTTCTAATTTCAATATTTATGCCCTGCTTAACAGTTGCAAATTCCGATCCTCAATTATCTTCAGCAGAATAATGAGAAGATTTTGGTTTTATCCATGATAGATACATGCACCACTAATGATGCTTTTCCATTCTCATTCTCCCGTAAGAAACAAGGTTTGTATCTTAAGTTTCATTTTTCTGATTACTCACGCTAATTCGAGAGAAAATCACTTTATTCAAGGTAATAAAGCAGGATTCTTTAATAGAAAAGAGGCTATGCAATGTGGTCTTTCTAATATTATAAACCCTTGATTCATCGATGGTTAGTCCATGGTGGAATATACTTTTATCTGCAATCTACTACACAAATAGTTTGTGACTTTGTGTATGCCAAATAAAACATGATTTTGATAACTCAATATTTGTTTTCAACGCATTGTTTCCGATGTAAGCCTGTCAATCGTTCAGTCTAAAACTTCACTGCTTATGTCAAAAGTTGTCACAAACACCTTAAGATTTATGAAAGTGAATAAAGCGAGAGAAAAAATAAACTAGGAATGAGAAAAAAATAACACACAGCAGTTATAGTGATTTGGCTAATCGATCACCACGTCCACTTGAATTTTATTCATCTTTCCATAAAGTTGTTACAAATCTAATTTTATAGATCGACGATAATCCGTATGATTGCAAAGATAGTACAAAAATTCATAATGCAAGCAAAAAGATCCCCAAAACACTGCCTATCGCCCTCTGTTTATAGCTTCACCTTATATTTATGGCCAAAGGTCGACGAATTTCTTGCCACTGCCTTTTTCCCTCCCCATGTTGTCCACTTCTAGAAGCAGCTGCCTTGAAGAGATCGAGGGCAGATCAGCAAAGTTCAGAAATCAATATCAAATCATGCCCTATGAGTTGATACCAATCCATAGGATGGGCTGTAAATCCTTCTTTGAGTTGTTGATGCTACCTAGTTGGCTAACATTTTCACATGCAGGGCTTGGTTGCATCAATATGGGCTCGAACTCGAGTGAAAATCATGGTTCAGTGAGTAGGCAAAAAGTACGTGGTCTAGTTGTTTTGAAACTGGTTAATCCATCGACCGTTTAAATCATGAGTTGCTAGCGAACCATCTTATATGATGTACTGACTAATAATTACTTTGGCTTTCCATGGCATGAACCATGAGGTGGATTTGAGATATGGGTTGATATCGATCCAAGACTTGGTTTGATTTTATGGTTGTTAACGGATACTTTCAGATACAGATAGTGTGACATCTTCATTTGCATTCAAAAATAACCAAAATTGTTTTTGGAAATTGGACATAAGCATTTGTGGATACGAACGACTATCAGATAATTATCTTATGCACAAACGATTATTAAATCAAGAAATGTAAATTGAAATTATGAGTTTAACATGATTTTTCTTCAATACCATGGATTAACTATATAAAATCCATAAGCAATATGATAATAAATAATTTTGAGCAATTAACATGCATTAAATACAAAAAATATAGACTATTAACTTAATTAAACGATAAACCAATATTATTTAATGTGTTAAAATATATATAAGATAACCTACAAAAAAAAAAAAAAAAAAAAAAACAGATAATTTTTGGATGCTGATGTCTTTAGCTTTGCATCCTGTTAGCCTACTTTGTGAACTAGGCAACACAAAGTCAAGATATCAAGCATTGAAGAACCTTTCTAATTAGAAGACTTCGGTTCGGGTCGGAGAGACCACCACTACTCAGATCGGGGAGGACACTACAGCCTAGATCGGACAGCTGCAGTTATTCGGGTCGGGTCAAAACAGCGTATCGGTTCGGATCGGATAAAGTCTTCTGTTTGGATCGGTGAACTGTTGCTGAGGAAATTGGTAAGGCATAGCTGTTCGGATTGGAGGGCAATATAGTCTCAATTGGATCGGAAAGTCACCTGGTTGCTACGGAAATAGATCGGAGCGGAGCAGACTAAAGAAGAGAGAGCGTTGTTTCCAAGCCAATCCGGGTCGGATCGGGTATCCCGATCCGAACCCCTTATACATGTCCCTCCGACCCGAACCCATTTTCCATATCATTCTCCAGCATAAGCGCCTGGATATCCGGATCGGCTATGACCAGTTCCTGCCCATAACGTCCATTATTCTGATGCGTTGTCAACGTAGAAATCAATCCGAATCCGATGCTGATGGGATGAGTGACACGTGGCTCCGATCCGGATCGGGCTCTGAGCAAATTCGCACCTATAAATACCCCGTCTGGAGACAAAAAAAAGAATCTTTTTTTGGGCATTTCGAGAATTCAACCACCTCCAAAATCCGAACTCCAGTACTCCCGAAGAATCCAAATCTTCTTTCTTTATTTGTTTTAGTCAATTGAGTGAATATAAGTGAGTTGTGAGTGGAATCAAGTGAATATTACATTGTATTTGCAGCTGAATCATTGAATATAGTGAAAGATAAGTGGACGTAGGCATTTCTTCGCCGAACCACTATAAATCCTGCGTGTTCATTTTCATTTTTATCTCATTTCATTTGCTTTTAATCAATTTGGGTGTTAGAACCACTTTTTGGTCTAACATTTTGGTGCTTTTCACTGAGAATCCTCATCTGAACTCTTTATTTTCCGGGATTTCTTTCTACTTTTTGGACCGTTGAGTTCAAAGAAGTTAATCCTTAAGTTTCTCCGCTCTTTTATATTTGTTGAAGTGATTGTCAAAGAATCATGGCCAAAGGAAAAGGCAAAGAAGTTCAATCTGGTCGAGGAAATGGAGCTGGCGAAGATCAGCAAAATGCGGTTGTAACAAGGTCTCGGGGGCAGAGTTCAGCAGCAGGAAGAACCAATGCAGGAAATCCGAGCCGCCAACAGGGGGAGAGCTCCGATCCGATCCGGGTACGAGATTCTGAAGCAGTGCATTCCCCCAATCTGAACCGACCCGAGCAGCTTGCCACGTACCGATCCGACCAGGCTCCCCAGCTCCGAACCGACCCGACCTCCTATCTCCGATCCGATCCGACGCTTGGTGAAGCTGGAACCTCCACTCGAGTCCCTACGAATGCTCCGATTCCAGCCACCAGGGCTAGTGATCAGGTTAATCCATCTACGTCCATCACACAAGGAGATTTCTCGCGCTTACTTGATATGCTTGAGAGCACAATGGAGGCTATGAAAGTCCACGAGCGCACTAATCTCATGATGCAGGAAAATATGAGGCTCATGAGTCGGGAGATTAGTGAACTCCGTCAACAGAGAACTCCATCACCGGTTCGTCACACACCAGTGGATCAATCTTCATCTTCCGAGGAAGAGCGGCCCCGTGAACGAAGGCCGCTCGAACGACCTCAGAATGTGGAGCAGCTGACATTTGGATCTTTGGGATCTCGTGAGGATATTGCACGAGCACTAGGAAACAATGACCCCACACGGGGGCAAAGACTCCAGTCCCCTCCTCCCGAGATCGACCGGGAGCGCAGGGAACGGAATCGAGCAGAAGCAGCTCGAAGAAGAAGGGCATCTCCTGAACAAGAGCCCAGAAGGAACTCGGATACTAGGGCCAGGGAACCTGAGCGGCCCCTAACTAATGCAGATGTGCAGGCAATGGTTCGCCAGATCATGTCCGAGAGCCGGAACTATACAAATGAAGATTATGGCATTGAGCGAAGCCATACTCCTTTCACCGACGATATCCTCGACTTCCAATTTCCCCGGCGCTTTAACTTGCCACAGATGGACAAGTATAACGGAAGGACTGATCCGGGACAGCATTTGATGCGATACTCATGGCTCATGAATGCTGCTGCTGCCCCTGATGAAGTGAAGTGCAAAGCATTCCCAATCTACTTAGAAGATGTGGTGCTGTTCTGGTTTACCCGACTTCCTCCTCGTTCGATTTCGAATTACAAGGAACTAAGCGAGCGTTTTATGAACCAGTTCCGACTCCATGCCCGAAAGTCCAAAAGTGTTATTGAATTATCGAGAATCAAGCAGGCACCAGGAGAGTCTTTGAGGGCATATCTTGACCGTTTTAACCAAGCTGTGACTGAGGTCAGTGACCCGCATGAGCCCACTATTCTGATGGCATTGAAGGAAGGAGGCGATCCTGAATCCGAGTTTGGAGATTACCTTTCTGGGAAAACACCCTCCACAAGAGAGATATTCTACGAAAAAGCCGATATTTATCTAAGGCGCGAGGAGGCCAGGGCAAACCGAAAGAGAAAGTCTGAGACGGCTTCAAAAGAAAATGTGCAGAGTAATATCGCCGTGAAGCAGTCTGGGGAAAGTTCTGGCAAGGTTGAAGTAAATGTGGGAAACAAGGGTGGAAACAACAATGCTGGAAGCGGGGGTAACAACAACAATAACCGTAATCCGAACGGTAACAGAAGAAACAGAAATAAGGGAAGCGATCCTAACAAAAGACTCCGATTCCAGACCTACGAGAATTATACACCATTGAACGACACCCTGGAAAATATTTACCTGGATACGTACAATGTGTTACAGTACAAAAGACCGCCACCTCGTGATTCGACTGAGAAAGAAATGGCAACAGGGAAATTTTGTTTGTTTCATGGAACTCATGGGCATTCAACCAATGAATGTCGGCATTTGAGGGATGTGATTGAGAAGCTGCTGCGTGAAGGAAAGTTGGATGAATACAAGGTTGCCCCGAGGGACAGGGGGCAAGGAGAGCAGGCTCCAAAACAGATTCTACCCGCTCCTAAGCCTACAGCGCAGCAGAAAGGTAAAGGAATTGTTATCAACTCCATAGTAGGCGGACCTCACCCGGCAATCCGAAGTTTCAGATCAATGGATCAATATGTAAATGCTGCCAAGCACCTAGATGTGAATGAAGGTGATGATTTGGAAGATATCACCCCCATAAAACAACAGAAGACCATGTTTGACGACGTGGTATTCCGCAACCGAGACAATACTGGGATCCAATCACCCACTGATGATCCGTTGGTTATTACTACCACTATTGGGCCGGCCTTGGTCCATAAGGTATTAGTAGACAACGGAAGTTCTGTCAATATTTTATTTAAAAAGTCATTCGATCAGATGAAGCTTGAATCTGAAGATTTGAAACCATGTGAAGGATGGATCAGAGGCTTCAACGGGGCGTCGACAGCTCCCATGGGATACATAGAGTTGCCCGTGACCCTGGGGCAAGGAGAACGTAGAAGAGTGCGGATGCTTCAGTTCGTAGTATTGGACGTAGATTCGCCTTATAATGCATTTTTGGGGAGGCCTGCCCTTGCTAAATTCAGAGTTTGTATCGCCCCTTGGTGTTTGTTACTTAAGTTCCCAACCGAAGCCGGAACTGGAGTAATGAGAGGGGATCAAGTTTCCGGACGGGCCTGCTATGTGACCGAATTAAAGATGTTGATGAAAGGACTTAACGTTGAGAGTAAAGATGTCTCGTCTCCCTCAAAAGGGGGCTCGGCATAGCAATTAGAGAGATCGACCCCAAAGGAGTTGCCCAAAGGAACTCCTGAAGACCTGGATCCCAGAAAAGACGAGGAACCAGAGGCTAGGAATGCAACTCCTAATGAAGCGACAGTGGAAATTCCCATTGATGAAGCTGATCCGACAAAAGTTTTGAAAATTGGTTCTCAATTGGATCCACGTCGAGCTAAAGAACTAACGGACTTCTTGAAGGCAAACTTAGATGTGTTTGCCTGGACCCATGCTGACATGTGTGGGATATCGCCATCCATTATAAGTCACAAATTGAATGTAAACCCGAAACATCCGCCTGTGAAGCAAAAGAGACGCATGCTGGGCCCAGAGAGGTCGACTGCTCTCAAAGAGGAAGTAGAGAAGTTGAAGCAGAATGGATTTATTCGAGATTCGACATATCCCGACTAGATATCGAATCTCGTCTTGGTAAAGAAACCAAACGGAAAGTGGCGGACTTGCATTGACTTTTAAGATTTGAACAAAGCTTGCCCAAAAGATAGTTTCCCACTTCCCAGGATTGACCAGCTTGTAGATTCGACAGCAGGTCATGAACTTCTCTCTTTCATGGACGCATATTCTGGATACAACCAAATTCCTATGCACGTGCCAGACCAAGAGCATACGAGCTTCATTACGAATTTGGAATTATATTGTTATGTTGTAATGCCATTCGGATTGAAAAACGCCGGAGCTACTTATCAGCGCTTGGTGAACAGAATGTTTTATAATCAAATAGGAAAGACTATGGAAGTTTATGTGGATGATATGCTTGTCAAATCAAAACAGTCCTCCAGCCATACGCAAGACTTGGCGGAAATGTTTGGTATCCTGCGAAAGTATCGGATGAAATTGAATCCTCTGAAATGCTCATTTGGAGTGGCATCGGGAAAGTTCCTTGGCTTCATTGTAAGCTCCCGAGGAATTGAAATCAACCCTAGCCAGATAGCAGCGATTAGAAATATCGAAGAGCCGAGGAGAATTAAAGACGTCCAAAGTCTTGCAGGGAAAGTAGCGGCGCTGAGTAGATTCATCTCCAAAGCCACAGACAAATGCGTTCCGTTTTTTGATTTGATTAAAAGAGGAAAGAAGAACTTCGAGTGGACTCCGGACTGTGTTGAGGCCTTTCGAAATTTATTGGAACTGCTAGAGAAACCGCCGATTTTATCAAAGCCCGTAGATCACGAAGAATTGTTTGTTTACTTGGCAGTCTCGGCTCACGCCGTCAGCACAGCCCTGGTTCGAGAAGAAGACAAAGAAAGGCCAGTGTATTATGTAAGCAAGAAATTAGCAGCGGCAGAGCGCAACTACCCAAAAATTGAGAAGCTCGCTTACAGCCTCCTGATCGCATCCCGAAAACTTCGTCACTATTTCCAAGCTCATCCAATAACCATATACACCGACCAGCCCTTAAGGCAGGTGTTGCAGAGACCCGAAGCATCGGGAAGGTTGATCAAATGGAACATAGAACTAAGTCAGTTTGATTTGAATTTTCAACCACGAAAGTCAATCAGGGGGCAAGCTCTAGCAGACTTTATTGCGGAGTTCACCATTCCAGAGGAGGAAGTAATCGATGACAGAGTGGTTAAGTCCGAGGATGAGTTAAAGATAGATCCGTGGAAACTATATACAGATGGAGCCAAGAGCGACCGAAGGTCCGGAGCTGGAATCGTCTTAGTCACTCCCGAAGGACGGTCGTTATATTACGTCCTGCGATTAGAATTTTCGGCGACTAACAATGACTCTGAATATGAAGCCCTGATTGCCGGGCTGAAGCTTGCTAAAGACCTCGGAGTAAAAATGTTAGACATATTCTGTGACTCTAAAATTGTTGTTTGCCAAGTGAGAGGGGAATTTGTGGCTCGAGGACCTCGACTTGTCGCCTACCTCAGGAAAGTGAGAGAGCTATTGAATAGCTTAAAGCGGTACAACGTAACACACATTCCCAGAGTTAAAAACCAGAAAGCGGATAGGCTGGCAAAGCTGGCTAGTTCCGACAATCCAGAAGAGACTGAAATAATTCCAATTGAAACGTTGGAATCGCCAAGCTTTGAGTCAATGGAAATTGAATTCGCTTTTGAAGCGGAACCAGAGGAGTCGTGGATGACTCCAATTAAGAATTTCCTTAAGAATGGGACACTCCCATCAAAGAAGAGTGAGAAAAGAGCTGTAGTTCGCAAAGCTACCCGATATGTCATACAAGATGATACTCTTTAGAGGCAAGAATTTTCTATGCCCCTGTTACGATGTATAGCACACGACGACATCAAGCGTGTACTGAAAGAAGTACACGAAGGTGAGTGTGGAGATCATACAGGAGGTCAAACTTTAGCAAAGAAGATATTGTGATACAGATACTTCTGGCCTACGATTAATAAAGATGCAGCTGATTATTCACGACGCTGCGATAAGTGCCAGAGATTCGCCAAAATCCCCAGGGCACCGTCGACCCAACTTAAATCAATGGTGAGTCCTTGGCCATTTGCCACGTGGGGAATTGATATCATTGGAGTTTTCCCAATTGCTAAAGGAGGAGCTAAGTATGCAATAGTGGCCGTGGACTATTTTACGAAGTGGGTGGAAGCTGAGCCCTTGACCAAGATCACGGCAAGAAAGGTGATAAGTTTTGTGGTCAGAAATATTATATGCCGGTTCGGGATCCCAAGGACGATTATAACTGACAACGGAATCCAATTTGATAGTACTGAATTCAGAAATTTCTGCCAGAAGTATAAGATAGACAAACGATATACTGCAGTTGCCTATCCGCAATCGAATGGGCAAGTAGAGGCAATAAACAAAGTAATAAAATCCATCCTCAAGAAACGGCTAGAGCGTGCAAAGGCAAAATGGGTTGACGAATTGCCCCTAGCTTTGTGGGCATATCGAACAACATTTAAAACGGCCACCGGTCATACCCCTTTCTCTCTCTCCTTTGGCTCAGAAGCTGTAATTCCAGTTGAACTGGAAGTTCCTTCCCACAGGGTGACATATTATGACCTGATGATGAATCGGGCACTCTTACTTGAGTCTCTTGATGAAGTCGAAGAAAAAAGGGACGAAGCAGATTTGCGTGCGGCAAGACATCGACATCAGATGGCACGCTATTACGACAAAAAAGTTCGCCTCAGGACTTTTGAACCAGGGGATTTGGTGCTAAAGAGAGTCTTTCCATCTCTTCCTCACCTCGGTCCAAAATGGGAAGGACCCTTTGTCATCTTACGGAAACTTGAAAAAGGAACCTTCAAGTTAACGACCGTAGATGGCGAAGAAGTCCCCAGAGCATGGAATGCCCAACACTTAATGCGATATTTGGATTAGAAATGCTGTACTTTGTGTTATTTTTCTTATGAACTCTGTAATAATGCACGACTTGCCTTGGGAAAATCTGACGATATGAATGAAGAACTATAAAGTGGATGTAGGCTACGACTTAGCCGAACCACTATAAAAATATTGCGTGTTATTTACTTTTATGCGTTACATATATACATTCATCAGTTATTCTGTTGTGATTATAAAATACAGGATGACTCAAAGCCTAAAAAGGTTGAAAACAGTTTAGACATAAAAAGAAGCACAACGACTATTTGTGCGATAAGACATAAAAGAATGAGAAAACGACATTCTTAACTCTAACTCTTCAGAGAGAGAGAGAGTATAAAAGCGTCTCCGACTGAGCGCTGAAAAAGAAATTCTTTTCCTAACTCTAACTTTCCAGAGAGAAAGAGAGTATAAAAGCGTCTCCGACTGAGCGCTGAGAAAGAAATCTTTCCCCGCTGAAAGACCGGGGAATAAATAGATTACTGAGCTCGAACTCTAACTCTCAAGAGAAAGAGAAAGAGTATAAAAGAAATGCCAGAAAAAACGACAGGTACTGACGACACAGGAAGTGCTATCCCGTCAGAGAATCGGGAGCATTCAGATTGCTTGATTAAACATTAAATAATTTGTGGGAATTGACTGGGGACACGTATGTATACGCATATTTCCCCCCTCCACAACTTCGTTTCATAACTATAGACATGCATTTTTACATAAGTGCAGAACTACTAACAAACAAACATTGCAGAAAATGAGTTATTTTTATTTACAAATGAATGAATTTGTACAGGAAAATAGCTAAAAAAGAAAGTGCAGGAGCTACTCTTGTAGCAGCAATTATTGGTTCACTAAATGCTAAAACGATACAAGGCAATCCACTATTTAGATTTTGAATGAGCCTTGGATTTCTTGGCGGCTTTCTCCGCGTCCTTTGCTTCTTTCTCAACCTCCGTCAAGATTCGTTTTGACTTCTTTTTTCCTGAAGATGCGGTGCTGGGGCCAGTAGACTTCTTCCCGGAGGGCGGGGCGCTGGAATCAAGAGAAGATTTTTTAGCGAGTTCCTCTGTAATAGATCTAGTTGAGAGCTTAACAACTAACCTTGATCCCGCATCGACAACTGCGAGGGGCTTGAGGGCTTCAGGGTCTAGTTCTTCGGCTTTTAATTGCAAGCGCTTGTCTTGATCAGCCTTCATTGCAGCCAAGGTAACGTCATCAGCACTTTTTGACTCCCCGATTATAGCAACTTCTGGTTCCTCTTCCTGACCCCCGTCACCGCCATCATCCCTTAAAGCTGCTATCACTTCTTCATCATGGGGAGTGGCGGTCTTAGTCGGCTCACTTCCTCCCAAGTCTATAGAAGCAGCCTTGTCTTCCCCTTTTTTGGCCTTTTCTGCGGGCTTTGCCCCAGCGGTGGCTCCTTGAGTCACATCTGTCTTTTCGGATGATTCAACACCTACAGAATGAGAAGCAACAGTTATCAACTCAGGCGAAAACAATGGGTCTTTCATCGATTGTTCAATCACGTGGCGAAAGGTAGAAATAGCCTTGGCAAATTGAGGAGAAAAGGTAGGGATACCTTCCGAAGACCTCTCGGCAGGGGTGACTACTACCTCTGGTGCTGTTTCAGGAATAGGGGATAGCAGAGTTGTTCGGGGAATTCCCGGATTTTCAGGATCATACCCCTCTACTTCAAAAGTTGCAGGGGCAGAAGAAGAGGAACCGGCTTCGAGAACAGTTTTCTGTTTAGACTTCCGTCTCTCTTCTTCCATGGCCTCAGCAATGAGGCGGCGCCCTTCAGCTAGGCGCTCCAGTTCATCATCCCTCAAGTATTTCTCCATTAGCTTATCTTCATCGATGGAATCGACCTTAAGTTCCTCTTTTTCCCACTCGACGATCTGATTCCACACTTGAACTAGAGTGGATGGATAATCCTCGATCCAAGAAATGTTTCGGCGACGGATGATATGTGCGAAGAATTCAATCATTAATTCGCCGAAACCCTGAATATCAGCCTCCGCCTCTGATAGTTGCTTACGGGCCTCCTCCGCAGATTTGATAGCACACTCCACATTGCCCTCGGCCACGGCAGCTCTGTTCTCTGTCTCCAATAGCTTTGAAGCCAAGTCGGCATTCTTCTTTTCTAATTCAGCACTCCTCTTTGCTAACTCGGCGTTTTTCCGTTCAAGCTCAGCATAAGCAAGACGTGTCTTAGCAGCTTCTGACTTGGCCTCGTCAGCTTGCTTTTTTAATTCAGAGCGCTCCTGAGTGTAAGATTCAAGCAAATCATGATAACGTTTTTGCATGTCCTCGAATTGTTGTTTGAAGTTAGAAGCGTCCCTTTGAGCGACAGCTAGCTGAGCTTGAGTGTCTTCCAAGTCTTTTCCTAGAGCTTTTAAGGCCTTGGCATCCTCCTCCGCGGTCTTTTGCATTGAGTCGGTATTTGTGATTAGAGTGCGGATGATTCTGGAGAGGTTGCGTGAATATTTAAACATCTCAGAATACTGCTTTTCCACCGCATCAATCTTTGCTTTGGCCTCATCTGCCCACTTAGAAGAAATAGGTTCAAGGGCAGGTAAAAAAGTCAAAGTCTCGAAGTAGTGCTCGGGAAATTGCTCCTCCAAATATGCCCGCTTTACTGCAGTTTCCGCATCTAGTGGGGGAGGAGCGGGGATTGTTAATTCGGTGTCCCTGTGTGAAGAGGATTCGGTAGTCTCTTTGTCTGTCCTAGGTCGTTTAGTGGCAGGGACCTTGTGCTTACTTCGAGACCCAGTTTCTTTTGGAGGAGTTCTCTCTCTACTGCGCTTTTCATGGGAAGAAGTGGAGTCTTTAGATTGTGGTCTGTCCTCCTCCCTACGGCTTTGATAACCCTTGTATTTCTCTTGTTCCGGCCGAACTGGTGAGCGAGAGCGTGAGGGTCGAGAACGATAGGGATCGTAAGGCCTTCTCTCATCCCTGCCACGATCATCACGACGATCATACTCGACATTCTGAGGAGGATTGGACATGCTGCGACGAAGCTTCCTGATATCGTAGTAGGATCGAGACATCGTACCTGCACGATAAAACAAACGAAATTTAGAATTAATGGATTCACGAAGAAAGAGGTGCAATGAATGCTAATGCTGTTATATAAAGTGTATCCTAAGTGGTGTGTTTCCCCCCAACCAACCCGAGTCTGAAGCTAGACTAGTACGGGCAGACTCTTTGGCCTTAGCAGGAGTGGTCTCTTCAGAAGAGGTGAAGGCTAAAGGATCCTTCCTGAAATCCTCTGAAGTGTATATAGTCTCAGGTAAGGGGAGATCCCCCAAACCCTGAAATATTTGCTCATCAATACTAGGGACATCCCCCTCGGAAGCATGAAGTGGCGATTCTTAGGAGGATTTTGACTTTTCCAGAGAAGTAGCCTCCTCGGGGGCAATATATCCTTCACGATGCTTTTCGGCCAGATTAGCCAATTCATCATCTTGTGTAGAAGATGGAGAAGGTGAAGTTTGAAGAGGCGCTGTAGGAACTCCTGAGCCTTCTCCTGTCTCTGGGACTACCTCCACTGGAGGAATGTATGCGTATGGAGCCGTCCCATGACCGATGCTACGAAAAACGGATAACAGCCCATGAAAATGAAGGTATTCGTCTTAAAGGACTTCGTCGATAGTCAAGAATTTCTGATCGCCATTAAAAAGTCTGTGCATCTGGTCAAAGAACACCTGATCTGATATCTGTTTGGGATTGTCGACTGCAAACAAAAAGGAAAACAAGTTAAGGTGATGATTCAAGTGTGTAGTGCCCGGATTTAGAGAATCAGTGCTTTACTTGATTTTGTCCACCTCCTGGCGCATCCAAGCTGTCGCTTCACGTAGAACCATTCTAGTCTGGAATCTCCAGCTTTACTGCTGAATGGTGCTGAGATTATCTTCCTTTTTGGAACTGACTCAAAGTAGCAGAAAGATGGAGTCTCTCGAGTCCGATGCTTGAAATTATAGAAGAAGTGAACGTCATCGAACGTGAGCTCTATGCCTAAGATTTCACGATATGCTATGTACAAGGTGTGCAAATAGGCATATGAATTGGGATGCAACTGCATGGGGGCAATCCGCATTTGTCTTAAAAAGTCAACGATGAAGGGAGAGAATGGAGGAACGGCGCCGACCACGCACATCAATCGAGTGACCGCCATATATCCTTCTGGAGGGTTGTGGGGACGGTCAGAGCGTGAAGGCACTAGAGTGTCCCTTTTCATTATCCCGTACTTTAAGCAAATTCGGACAAGTCGATCGTTGTCGATTGTTGATTCAACGGAGTCTGGAGGTGATTCCAATATAATGGCCGATTCAAATTCATCAGGGGCTCGATCGTCACCAATCCCTCCTTCCTCCTCAAAACCCAGAGAAACTTCATTCTCTGAAGACACCTCGTTGCTTTCTCGATTTCCAACCCCGTAGTCTGGACCCTCACTGTCCCATTCTGGATCCGAAGGAGAAGATATATCCTCGAGAGTGATTTTGTTAGAGGTTTCCGGGGCTTCTTTCCTCTCAGCTAGTCTGGAAGAGCGTCTGGGTCTCATTGTCATAGAACTATTGAAGAAGCAATAGCACGAATTAGAGTAAATTAGCCCGTACCCCCATGTGCATGTGTGTGAACTAAAATGTGTGCAGCGAATGTGAGAAATGCAAAGTAAAGGTGCAACAATGTAAGACGAAACTTGAAGAGAAAGTGATAGTCAGAGTAGTTCTTAATGTTCATTTATGTCCGCAAGGCACTATCCTAACTGTTCATGAAGTTGGAAGTAATATCTAGCATTGTTTTAAATAGTTGGACAAAAGTTTGTGCTTTGGACTGAGTAGTTGTCGGTTCGGATGTATACATCAGGTTCAGATCGGATAGGCAAGGTCACATGTCAGCTTAAAGCAAAGGCTCACACTCAGTGAGATATACCCGGATCGGTTCGGGGATTGACTTTCGGGGCGGGTCGGATTGACCTGAATAACAATGCCTCTATTCTCTCTTTGTTTCACAACCCGGTCCGATCCGAGCGCATAAGTCTTGACCTCCATTTTATTCATAGGTCCGACCCGACCCGGTCAAACAAGTTAAGTCCCATTTCTTTGCCTTATTGCTCCGACCCGGTCCGGTTCTGTGAATTTCTCTCTTTTCCTTTTTCTCCTACAATTCCTCCACTCAAACCGATCTCCTTCAATTTCCTTCCTCTTCCTCCTCTTAAGTAGCGAACCCAACTCGATATCCAAAGCCTTAATTAAAATCAAGTGCTTAAGCACTCAAGTATTCAACGGCGAATCTCAACACCCTCCACCAACGCCTCGAAATGGCGTCGATGCCATCAACGACGAAGGCGGAGGATGAAGGAAGCCATGACGATGGAATTAGTCAAATACCTTGTTAGAATCGTTCAACTTAACTGCGAACGTAAATTAAAAACAATTATGGCAACGAGATTCGAGATTGCAAGACTACCTATGTATTTGATTCAAAGATTGAAGCGAGAATTTTGAATTTTTTTTTGGAAAGACTAGGGTTTCGATGTGAAATCGGTTGGGCAAGAACAATGAATAAAAGAAAAGAAGAAAAGTGAAGTAGATTTATATAAAAAACAAGCTGACTATTCGTATTCCCGCTCGGACCGGCTCGAAAAGCCCAGTGACGCAGCTTGGCCCACTAATCCATTGCAGAGTATAGGAAGAAGGAAATCCGTCCGGGTCGGAACCCGAACCAGAAATCCGTTCGGGTCGGAATCCGTACCGAACAGGATGCAGTACGACAGCTTGGCATGTGAATTCAAAGGGAAGGATGAAGGCGTTGTGCAACAGCGATCAAAGCATGCTCCATTTCCAACAGAAGCATCCTTTGAGGGGGCAAAGTGTTAGCCTACTTTGTGAACTAGGCAACACAAAGTCAAGATATCAAGCATTGAAGAACCTTTCTAATTAGAAGACTTCGGTTCGGGTCGGAGAGACCACCACTACTCAGATCGGGGAGGACACTACAGCCTAGATCGGACAGCTGCAGTTATTCGGGTCGGGTCAAAACAGCGTATCGGTTCGGATCGGATAAAATCTTCTGTTCGGATCGGTGAACTGTTGCTGAGGAAATTGGTAAGGCATAGCTGTTCGGATCGGAGGGCAATATAGTCTCAATTGGATCGGAAAGCCACCTGGTTGCTACGGAAATAGATCGAAGCGGAGCAGACTAAAGAAGAGAGAGCGTTGTTTCCAAGCCAATCCGGGTCGGATCGGGTATCCCGATCCGAACCCCTTATACATGTCCCTCCGACCCGAACCCATTTTCCATATCATTCTCCAGCATAAGCGCCTGGATATTCGGATCGGCTATGACCAGTTCCTGCCCATAACGTCCATTATTCTGATGCGTTGTCAACGTAGAAATCAATCCGAATCCGATGCTGATGGGATGAGTGACACGTGGCTCCGATCCGGATCGGGCTCTGAGCAAATTGGCACCTATAAATACCCCGTCTGGAGACAAAGAAAAGGATCTTTTTTTGGGCATTTCGAGAATTCAACCACCTCCATAATCCGAACTCCAGTACTCCCGGAGAATCCAAATCTTCTTTCATTATTTGTTTTAGTCAATTGAGTGAATATAAGTGAGTTGTGAGTGGAATCAAGTGAATATTACATTGTATTTGCAGCTGAATCATTGAATATAGTGAAAGATAAGTGGACGTAGGCATTTCTTCGCCGAACCACTATAAATCCCGCGTGTTCATTTTCATTTTTATCTCATTTCATTTGCTTTTAATCAATTTGGGTGTTAGAACCACTTTTTGGTCTAACACATCCGCTTTTTCAAATGTCATATATTTATCCGCTATTCAGATACGGATTCAGGCAGATTTCGAATTTTTTGACTATTCATTGACAACCTTAGTTGATTATTCGGTTTTTGGATTTCACAACTGAAGTGGATTGGTGTGTTGGTCAATCTTGAAGATTCTTGGTAAGCTAATGATTCCATCTCTTAATCTTGTTTGACATCTGAGTTTAGCAGTTATCGCTTTGGATTTCTGATTGGTTATTCTCCTGTTTAGTTTATCAAACTCGTCCAAATATGGTTTGGTCACAGGGTTGGAATCGTTGGATAACATTCACTATGACGTATTTTTTCAATCAATAGTAATACGCATGTCATTGCACCCCAGTCTATCTTTTTCGTTCATTAATTGAACAGTAAAATATTTCTATCACATTAGAATACTACTTATTGAAAGCAAACTACTCTTATTATTTCCATTATTATGTAGAACATTGACATTAACATAAGTTACATAACATTTGTAAATTCTTCTTTTCTAATTAGAATATTCGGTGTAATATGTGAGATGATTTACGTGTCTTTAATCTTTTACCACATAAAATACTGACAATAGTTCAATTTCCAGTCGTGAACAAATTTTAATACTTTCTTCACTGTTTTTTCTTTACAAATTTTGCATTCATTTATGCTTTTTAAGTCACTTAGAATGAGCTTTCGTATTATATTATCAAACAAAAAATAATCTTCTGATTTGTTTTGAGTATACAGATACAAATGCACATACATATATATACATACATATAAATCTTTTCTACATTTTTTTCTCAACTTCAATGTCATGGGAAAATTTTGGTATTGTAATCTTTTTGTGCGGCACATCTGATGCCTAGAGAAAAAATGATTAGTTAAAAAAAAGGTTAGGAAAAATTAATATGCAAAATATACACTCATCAACAAATAACATAAAAATCTCATTCATTTATCACATTACAAACAAGCATGTATTTTAAAAAGTTATTTACAGCCAGTATCTAGTAAACAAAATAATTTGTATATAGGGAAAACTCTAGGATTTCATGTTCTAATTGTAAAAATACAGCTATCTGGAAGTCACTCCATAAATTTGTTTGCATCATTATATTTCCAAATTAAAAAACCAATGCCACATTATAAATTTACTTTGACAATTTTGAATCAATATGTATGTTTTTTTTTTTTTTTTTTTTTTTTGGATTTGTTTACACATGCGTGCATCAAGTCAAAGTGCTAGTCTTTATTAAGAGAAGGCTACCACAGGACCTTGTTAAGAGTCATCAAGAGAAATTAGATGATAGACATTGGTATGTAAGCTGGTTATAACTAGTGATTTTATTCGTTAAAAAGCATTTTTATAAATAAACGAACATTTATATATCACTTATTAATGCAATGTAGGGATTATCCTGCCAAAAATTCAGAAGGTTTCAACGATTTAAATGATGCTCAACGGTATGTATAGTGATGATAATTCCACGAAAACCAAGAATTGCAAATTATTGGCAGAAATAAAGCATAGGTGAGAAATAGCTTACAAGATGGAGTGTTTACAAGCTTTGCACGACCAGTTTCTTCATCTATCACCACCTCGAGACCAAGTTCAGCAATTTCTGGTGTTTGAACTGGTGCTTGCAGTTGCAGCTCCTTCAGTTCATGCACAATTTCTGCATTATCATACATCAAATAACTCATTGCAAGCATCCCCCATTCCCTTAAATAAGGATTATCTTCATCCAAAACACATTGCTGTAAAATAAGGTAGACCCCTCCTCTCTCCCTAACCTCATTTTGAACATGTTTCCTTCTATATGCACACGAAGCAATCACAGAGACCAAATCTCTTCGATACCCTTTGTAAGGGCATACCTTGTTAGCCATCTTCTCTTTAACTTCTGGTATGTTGGCTTTTACAATGCATTTTTTTATGATTGCAGGAGGCTCTAGTTCACGAAGAAGATTCAGAAAATACTCCGTAATACCTGCCATTAATAACGATTGGATAGGAGATTCATCTGCATGCAAAGGAACACCTTCCCATGCACAAATATCTCTTAGCATAACGATTGAGTATCCAAAAACATCGATTGAAGGAAAACCAGTTGGAAGTTCGGAACTTCCTCTCACGGTAAAATCTACACAACTATAAGCTTCCTTAAGAATACTTGAAATTTCAAGGCCAAATTCTTTGCTGACGGATACTTCATTAGATCGCTGACTCATACATTTCGATAAAACACGAAAAATAAATGCTTGTTCAGATGTAAAGATTGTGCACTGGGACTTGGCACCATTAGATGTTCTTGAAACATCCAAAGAACCTAACTTCACAAACAGCGTTGAGAAATAAGATTCTTCAATGCAGATTTTAGCAAGAAGCCATTCCAACCATTCTTCTTTATAACCTTCTGCACACAAAAGGTAAAGAATAATACTTAAAAATCATAAAATAAAGCTTGATTGGTTTCTTCATCATAATTTAAAAACACTCCGACGAATTCGTTCATATTATTTAATTTTCTTCAATGCTGTCTTGAAGAGCATAGTCAAGGTTTTCAAACATCTTCAAATCCTGAAGCCTGAAATTCAAACTTTATAAGTGGAATTTAAGTCATAAATTCTAAAGATCCATATTGTAAGGTTGTACACACTTCAATACTTGAGTATCTAAAACTAAACCTAATAGAATGTATTACAGTGGCTTGAATAATTTTCCTCAACTGTGTTTTTAACTGGGTTTATTGGGATGCAAATCAAATCGTAAAGGAGGAGACTCAAATTAAAACCAGATTCAAATTGTATGATTTTAAGATTTTTGGCGACAATGAACATGGCAATATCGCTAAAGTACCAGGTGTAACCTGTTATTTTTCGCAGAGTAAATAAAAGGGGGCGACCGGGCAAGAAAATCAGAAGCTAAAGTAAAAAGATACTGAGATAGAAAAAGTATACATGATAACTTCTCATCTGGAAATCCATGACCATCAAACACAATTGGGCAAACATAAGGCTTCATTACGACTGTAGGCATGAATTATACAAACAAATGTTGGAAACAGCCAAAAAAAAAAAAAAAAAAAAAAAATCGACAATATTGCACCACAAAATTTGTATAACCATAACAAACAAACAAAAAAAGATAGAAAAAAAAGAGAATAAACTTGACTACATTGCATTCTTCATAATCATTTGTTTTGTAATCTTAACAATTTAATACATCCTTACACAATATAACATATGCCCAACAGATTGATGGTCTATGAATAGTAAACAAAAACATCAACACGGGATTATATAATGATATTTTAGTCTCCATTTCCTCTAGCCTGAGTACACATTTACGAATGAACGTGGATGGAAATCTGATCTATAATATTTTAATAGGCCCTTAATTTCAGATGCAAAAATTTGGACACAAAATGTGACATAATAGATCTTGATCGTTGGTATTCATTGTGTTTTGAAGTTGAAATAATGGGGCAATCCAATCATTGTCAACAATCGTGTCACGAACTTGTGTAAGGTTCCAGTTATTGAACCTAAAGCCAAATACAATAAAACTGGATGCATACCGACTGGACCTCAACACACGCTGTGGAAATCTAATTTCTTTATTAATTACATATCTAAAAAAAATTTAGCCCTCACGGTTATTGGCCCCAAGCTGCCGTGCAGAGTTGGCCAAGCACATGCAAAATCCACTTCTGGCACAAAAAAATGTTGATTTTCAAGACAAGAAATTAGAAACCCAAAACCACCAAACTATAACTAATATTTTACGATGGTCCATATCAAATCGAAGAAACTAAAATAAGAGCCTTTGTTTGCAAATTGTAAGTTGAAGAGCCTTCACCACATCAAAGCTTAATGGTGCAAAATAAATTATCGATTTGTTTAACCTCTCAGACTGTTTATGGATGAAAGTGAAACTGAAATTTGCTAACTTTTTGTGAATTTTCTTCAACGAAGTTCCAAACAATTTGGGAGAAAAAAATAATTTCTGAACAAATATGTTTGCTTAATTTTTTAAAAATAAAATATAATGTCAACTTCCTAAAAAAAAGTATTCACTTTGAATAAAATATTTGATTGATTTTTTTTTTTTTTTTTTTTTTTGAAGGTCTAAATTTATCGGTAAAGTGATGTTTTTAAATATACTTTGTTTCCTTCAAAACATAAATCGATTTATTTACACACTATAAATATTTGAATTTTATATTTATTAATTAATACTAAAAATAGCTATGGAAAGACCGGTATCAGAAATTCAGAAAGAGGATCAAGCAAATGTTTTGAAAGGGAAATTCAAAAAGATGATCAAGTAGTGAAAAAGAGATTTCATCGAACCTGCACTTGTTAAAAACATGAGTTTATTTTGCATTAAGAAAATATTATTTATTCACCTAAGAGATTTCGTACATCGCATCATAAATTGTAAGTAAACTATATTTCGAAGAAATAAAATTCAAATTTAGATAAAATCAATTTACAATTAAAATTAAATAAAAAAATGGTGTCAAAAGCTATTCCTGAAGCAGACTATATGAACTCACGGTATATTGTTAGGTTTAGCCGTTTATGATATTGAAAACAACTTGTTAAAAAAATAGAGTTGGAAACAACAGAAATTTACCGGTTTATGCTTGAAAGAAAATTCCACTGTATCATTTTCGGCCAAAACTCCATAAAAGTGACGCTTCTAATAACTTGCAAACGCTGTTTTATAAACTATCATGAAAGAAGTCATCCAAAAACAAAATTAAAATTCAACATTAATTCTGGGAGATCAGTTTATAATAATTCCTTTTATTAGGCATAAGCAAAATTTTACAATTTTATAATAGCTTGAAAAACAATAGAACACGAAACTTCCAAAGATGATATTATGTACTATAAAATCCTTCTAAAATCAAATATCATTAAGGACCAAAGCCAATAATATCAAACTTCCTTTAGAGCACTCCCAACAGTGGGGAGAAAACTCGAAATGGGGATGAAAGGGGAATCCACGCTCTCCAGCAGCAGCGCGAAGGGTGTTGGAGAGCGAACTGAAATGGCGACGCTCGCCGTTTCCAATTTGGAGTGGTGAGACCTAAACGGTTTTATGAAAACCGAATATAGACTAAACGGTTTTCATAAAACCGTTTAACATATAAACGGTTTTATGAAAACCGTTTAGTCTATATTCGGTTTTCATAAAACCCTTTTGTTTTATATGGTTTTATGAGAACCATACAAAACATGGATTTTTTATATATATATATAAAAGAACCAATTTTTGATGTGTTAATTTAATATGTTTAAATTAATTTGTAAAGAAAAGCACAGATACTATTTACATAATGAAAATCTATCTGCTTTCAATTGGGTTTTTAATGTTTGGATTATGTTTGTGCATCCAACACTTACCGCACAGTTTTATTTACCTTTTAAATATAGTTTTAAGTATGTACGCATATTTAATAGCAATGTAAAAGAAGTTTGAATCTCGTATATGCATTAGAAAAAGATATATTAACTACTTAAAACTAGTTAAATTTTTTTAATAACCCATAAAACAGTACAACCAACATAGAAAACTAAAACTAGAATACAACAAACCAGAAATAGCAACATAAAAATAACAACATTCGTCAACACAGAAATCTAAAACTAGGATACAACAAACTAGAAATAGCAACATAGAACTCGCCTAGAACTCAGAACTTCCTTCTTCTTCCTGATATCGTTTCTGTTGATACTACGCTTTTTTACTATAGCATACTCAAGGGCCTCTCCAGTCAAATGAGATATATCTCTTACTAGATACTCCTCTTTTTCTTCCTTCAAACGTCTTTCACGTTTTTCTTCATAAACAGTTCTTTGGATGAGAGTTGTAGTTCTAGTGACATCTTGCTGTAGTTGCATTTCCATGATCTGTAGCTTCTTATCTTTACGCTTTTCACGGTCATCTTTGTTGGAGACAGATGCAATTGATATATCACTTAACAACGAAATTAGTTTATCACTAGACGCTGCCAAATCTTTTGTTTCCTTATTTCTCAATAGTGCTCTCTTGCTTGATTTTATTCCTTCTGGCCTGGTTTCAACTCTACCATACAACATTCTCAAATTACGAGTCACATGACTACTGTTATTCCCATCCTTGTCTGTAGCCATAGGACATTCAACTGAATTTTCCGGGGATGATTCCACCGAAAAAAGCTACATTTCTTAAGTTAGATCCTTCGGTATCTCCAAGATCTACAACATCTGTTTCGCATAGATTGGCCCAACGTGGACAAAAAGAAAGAATTTCCAATGCTTCATGAGCAATGAATTCAGTTTTACAAGTGTCACGATAGATGCTATCGTAATCCTCCTTTAAATCTCTGAATGTTTGACCGCTTCTAAGCGAATCCCCCTTAGTGCTTTTATCCCTTTGTACTTGGTACATATAGTATTCAAATTATACCATGCAGTCTTTGTGCTCTCAATTGATCTTCGTGTTACGCATTCATGATCTCCATTGTACAAATCATTAACCCTCTGGTAGAAAAACTTACCACCAGAACGGCCTTCGGCAACGACAGACGTGTTTACCCATGCATTAGCTAGCACTTTATAGTCAGCTGTTTTTCATATTTTACCAGTAGCTACAGTTTTTTCCATACCACTTTGAACGTTTTGTTTTTCGCTTGGTGTAAGACCGTTTGGCCTTTGTCCTTTGTCAGGTACCGGGGTCGGAGAAGCCACCTCTTGGTGTACGTTTTGATTAGGATCACTGGATTGTGACCCAAAGTAGTTGGTTTGAGGAAGTTGGCCATACATGTTACCGTATTGCTGAGCGAGGTTTAATTGGTGGAGATAATGACTTTTTTGAGGAATTAGGAAAGGGGGTGGAATAAGTGACAGGCCTTCAGCTTGAGATAATAAACTAGTAAAATTACCAATGTTATCATCGGTATAGCCAGAAAAATTGTTGTTGTTGGAATCAACCATTGTTGTTTGTTTAGAATTGGAATTGTTTGTGAGCATGAAGAAAACTGCCGTACCCCCGTATTTATGAAGACAAAGAACACAAGTAGACTTGATAATTACAATAAGCCATTCAATGTTCTGCAATGTGTTTTCCAATCAACTGTAGAAAACATGGTAAGTTTAATTGTTCTGACCTTGTAAAGTTATTTAATCAACTTTAGTGATTCTCTTGAATGATGTGACATGCTCTATTGGTATAAGTGCGCTTGCTATTTATACCTCTTGGTTGTTGTGCCTGAATAGGAAGATGTTTTACTTTATTGTGCCTATATTAAACATTGGAATTTTAGTTTGACTACACACTTCAAAATTGCAAACGAAAATTGGACTGCTTCAGATTACGTTGTTTTGATAAAGACGTACATTGAAGCAGACGTACTACATATGGAAGAAGAGGCAAACCAAAATTTTTAGGCAACCCTCAATGAAAAATACAACAATCATACTAGTTGTAGAATACAGAGGCCCAACTTAGTAACCAGAAGTGCATTCTGCTTATTTACTACTGATTGTATGCTGTGTTATCAAAGCGCGCGCTATAGCGCCAAATAGCGCATAGCGCAAGCTCTGCGCTATGAACCTAAAATAGCGCATGTGTTCCCTATAGCACATAAATAGCGCGCTATTTTATCGAAGCGCAAAATAGCGCATAGCGCAGAATAGCACGCTATTTGATTATTATTTTTTTTTAATTTTGTATAGAAATTAAAGCCCATACCCATTGAGATGCAACCGTATGTACAATGTTTTCTAATTCTACATGCATGCTTTTTCCTTTTATGGTTTGCATATTGCTTTAGCTAGTGTTCCATTAAGTTTTATCAATGTATTTCACAAATTTTTTTTTTTTACTAAGAACTTCAACTTGGTTGGACCGTTGTCCAGATACACCATTCTATATCTATGTTCTTTGGTTTAGGCTATTAGATCTCATATCTAGAAACAATAGAGACTCTTTTGTTTGTTTGAGTATCATCAAAAAAAGATGCATGCAATATCTAAAAACAATTCCAATATGTCTAGCATGTTGGACAACAAATTTTTTTGCTACCTTTAAAGTACCAAAATATTTCCTTCTCTTCTAAGTGAGATCTCTAAACATAAAATAACTTTACTTATAATTATAGTTTTTTTTTTTTTTTTTTTTTTACTTTGTTGTCTTTTGTTGTTTATATTCTTACTTAATTCTCATTAGAAAATATTTTATAGTTTATGCAAAATTGTATTTTTCATGCATTTTGTTTGTATAATTTTATCATCATTACTCACAAAATAAGAATAAATTTTATCATAATTCACACATATAAGACTAGATTTTAAATTCTATAAAACAAACATATTACGAGCCATCAATTATTTTTAATGTATAATATAAAATTATTAAATTTTCTCTAATATAATTGCATTGCACATCGACAAATATTTAGTACATGCATAAAGTATGATAGTTTTTGTGCTTGGAGTATTGAAGGATTTGGATATGGCATGAAATATACAAAAACATAGAATTAATTTTCAATTAGATATAATATACCTGATTAGTTATTAAAAAATGCAAAAAAAAAAAAGTGAACCAAATAGCGCACGCTATAGCGTATAGCGCAAGCCTTGCGCGATTCGCTATTAACTACACTGATTGTATGAATTACCGCAAAGTAATTGATGAGGTAAAAAAAAGATGATGTTTTTCAAGAGAAACGGTCGACGTACGACTCACTCTCTATCTTTTCAAGTACCGTTCAAACTTCGTCGGTCACGAAGCGTACGAATTATGGTACAATCATATTATACAGTTTGAGTAGTATATCGTTATATTATGTGTCGTATTCATTATGTATCGTTTGGTTTATATATTTGGAAAGTTTGGATGTATCTGTAGAGTTTAATTTTAATTCATGGCTATATTATGTGTGTTATTTTAGTGAAATGACCAGTCTATGAACATTGAAAGTCATGCTCTAGGGACATTAAAAGTTATGCTCCACTCACATTAAAAGCCGTGCTCTAGTGCCTGCATCCTGTTGGATAAAAAGAGTTAAAGAGTTAAAAATTGTGGGTCGTCCTATTTTTAATTGTGAACATTGGCTACAACATAAAATAGAAATGGAATATATTTAAATGACAAAACATAATACAATCATGGGGCACTACAACGTTACAACAGGTCAAGTAAGGAGTTATACAGTTTGGGTCATCCTCTAGTGCATTTTGAATATTAGCTATAGTAGAAAATAGAATGCGATATATTTAAAGTACATAAAATAATACAATAATCGAGTACTACAACGTTACAATAGTTCAACAAATGCATAAACTATATCTAAGCATTCCCTTTAAGATGCCATAAATGTTCAATCAGGTCATCCTGCAGTTTACTATGTACCTCCCAAGATCTAATTTTACGCAGGCGACTAAGAAATACCTCAAGAGTCGCTGGATTTCTACCAGCAACAACAGTTGCGGTGTTATCTGGATCATATCCCAAATAAGATGGAAATGTTTCTTCTTCTTCTTCACTGATCATGTTATGCATTATAATACAAGCTCGCATAATGTTGCTCAAAACCTATGGCTTAAACAATTTAACAAAGTTTTTAACAATGGCAAACCTTGATTGGAGAATCCCGAATGCACGTTCTACGTCTTTTCTCGCTGCCTCTTGCCTTTTAGTATAATATTTTTCTTTTTCGGTTTCAGGAGCTGAAATAGTTTTGACAAGCGTACCCCAAGAATGATAGATGTCATCTGCTAAATAATACCCCATGTCGTATGTATTTACTGCAATACTAAAATCACATGCATGTGCTTTCCCATGTGTAAGGCTCTTAAACAAATGTGATTGATGAAGTACATTAATATCGTTCATTGAACCAAGACATCCGAAAAATGCATGCCAAAACCATAGATCATGTGAAGCAACAACTTCAAGTATCATTGTCGCTTTAGTGTAATGTCCAATAAATTGACCGTACCATGCTGTAAGATAGTTTTTCCATTCCCAATGCATACAGTTTAGGCTGCCTAACATGCCGGGAAATCCTCTTTTGACTTCTAACCTTTTCAATTTGTTGACATCGCTTTGCGTCGGAGCATATAGATACTCCTCACCATACAACTCAATTATGGCTACACAAAACCTTTCAAGACTTAAAGTAATAGTACTCTCACCCATTCGGACAACCTCATCAAACGCATCTGGAGTTATTCCATAAGTTATTACACGTAATGCGCTTATAAGTTTTTGGTACGGCGAACATCCTAAGGTACCGGCACTATTACGTTTTTGAACAAAATAATTATCGTGTTCAACAACTCCATTGAAAATGCGCATAAACATATTCTTTCTCATACGAAAACGACGTCGAAAGTCGTCAGGACCATACATACAGGGGGTGTTGAAATAATCTTTAAGTAATCTTGCAGTACCTCCTTTATGATCCTGCATCTTCCGTATGTCTGCACGATTGTACACACTGCCTCCTCGAGTACCACTAGATGATCCTTTCGTTAGGAAATGTTGGTTAATTTTTAATTGTTGAATGGCAACAGCTTGCATCATAATCTCTAACTCATCGCTATCGATCATGCTATCCGAAGAAAACTAGAAAAAAATTGTATGCCCCAACAAATTATCGCCTTCGTCGGAATCAGAGTCGGTATCATCCGGACCATTTTGGCTATAGTAATTTGAATCTTCGGTTTGCACATCTGATTCGTAAACAACAACATCGTTGTAGACAATATGAGACATTTTTGTGTTATGAATCTAAATGTGCACACCAAAAGCGGTTTTATAGCTTCTTCAATCAACAGTTGCAACGGCTATAAGAATATTGTATACAAATATATCCAACGACTATAAATTCAAACAAAAATTTGATATTCTGCAACGGCTATAAATTTGAACTGTATTTTACTATTCAACCACGGTTATTAGTTTAAACTAAATTGTAATATTCGGCAACGACTTTATTTATATATATTATAATTTAATATCCAAAACGGCTCTATATATATATATATATAACGTATAATTTTGTATCCGATAACGACCATATAGTTATACCTTATTTTTATACCGTTAATGCTGAAAATAAATTAATTTTAATTTAATTTTCATTACAACGTCTCAAAAATAATTTAATTTTAATTTAATTTTTACAAGTTGAGTAACTTCACCAACGTTTTATAAATAAAATAGGGAGAACAAAGGGGAACCTAAGAGGTTTTCCGAAAACCCTTTTTGCGTTAAACGGTTTTCAGAAAACCGTTTTGTTTATAAAAATTAAAAAAAAAAAAAAACGAGCGTCGCCCCACCCACTGCTGGAACGGTGGGGCGAATGCACGTTCCACATAATCAATCCACGCTCAGACTAACCTTAGCTGCTAGGAATGCTCTTATAGACGAGCCTGCAAAATTGCAGACGGAGACTCATTGGTCAGTTTTCTTGGAAGCCTTATTGGTTAGTTGATAATTTACTTATATATTTGTACAAAATGCAGCATATGTACGATTATTAGCGGCTGCAAATCAACTTTTGATGTGCAGTCCTTGTATCTACTTTATAAGAAAGCAGATTGACCTACATAAAAAAAAGGCAGTGAAAATGGCCAATTAACCTACCTGCACTTGCAATCTTCACAATCTCCAAAACAATGCCCAATCCTTTCCCATCCGCACAGAGCTCGCCCAACCTCATCCTCCCCCCACTCCCAGAAGTGCAAGTGTCCAAAATCATACAAAGCTGATCCACAACCCCGACCATTGCAAACGCTGAAAACCCATCAGGAAAAAAGCGGCTCCATATAATCTGAACGTATAGATCGCCTCCTAACGCCACGTTTCCGAGCACCTGCAGCCCGACTTTTAGTATTTGGAGCGGAGGGTTGGATGTGAGAATCTGGTGTATAAAGTCTGGGCCGTTGTGCTGGATGAAAGAAGATTGGAAGGCTGGGACGGAGCAAAGGTTTCGGAGCAGGCGGAGGTGGTGGAGGAGCAGTGGTGAAGTTGTGGATAACAAGCGCAGAATAGACTGAAGGTGGGGCGTTTCTAGGGTTTGGTAAGAGGTTTTAGCTAGGGTTTCAAGGGTTTCAGGGTTTGTAAGATCAATGGAGGAAGATGATGGTGGATCCATGTGACTTCTCTTCCTCTTGATTGCACATTAAACAAATGAGAACGCTGCAGCAATTCGCAAACTAAAGAACGGAGGCTAAGGACATAAATATGGAGGCAGCATTATTAGAGATCTCGTACGGTGAAGCAATTCAGCTTGTGAATGGCTGAATTGGACCAGAAATCGCACCCAACAAATATTCCAACATTGAATATTCAGCAAGATATTACGATTTCTGAATTGGCCCGCGAGCCGATTTTATCGGCTCGCAATAATTTGTCAGTGGAAAAAAAGGTATGCGCCGATAAAATCGGCTCGTGACGCAATAAGAAAATTGAGAAATTGTTGTAGTTCTTGCGCGCCGATAAAATCGGCTCCTCATCGTTGGGGAAAATTCATCTTCTTTCCCGTAATCTTACCTACCGTAATATTCCAACATTGAATTCTGTTGGAGATGCTCTTAACAACCTGCAATTCAGCGGCAGATAATGGGCCAACCAAACAGGGGAAAACACTTTCCTTGGTGCACACGTTTCATTTTCGATTTGTTATTTTATTAAAAGGGTCCGCTATTTGAATACAAAATTAAACACAAATTAAATGATAAAACCTTGATCATTGTAATATCTTGTACTTATATGAAAAATGAAATTTAGAGGATAATTCAATAACGTAAATTCATTTTGTCACCAGTTGTGTCTATCTTATATGTCCAAATAGAATTTCCCTTTATTAGACTTTTATATAACATATAAAACAAATGGTTGCATTTGCAAGGACCATTGAACCAATAAAATTAGGTCTAGACGATCAACTCTTCAACTTGGTTCTCGTTAAAGATATTCACACCATCTTTGTTCCTTTACCACTCCACAATTAAGCTCTTCATTCAAAAATTTCTACCTTTTCATCGTTAACAAGTGCAAGCCAGTGCTATATAGGTAAAATATGCACACACAAAAAAAAAAAAAGTGCATCCTTTGATTTTTTTTGAAAGCTACTAAATACATCATATAATATATTATATATTACCTTATAAAAACGAGGCTAATTATTAAACTCTACGCGCTTGGAATACGACATCAAATGGTTACATATACCTGTATTTTTCTTCATAATCGCGCATAGATTCGTATGATTAGATTCATAATTGATGTATTATTATTGATCAACGATTTCAATCTTTAACATTGAGTTTCGTGTATCTTAGAGAATTTCATTTGTATTTTGTTATTTATTACAAAATTGAATTACATACTGATTTCGTGTATGCATTGATGTTGTTATTGAACATTAAACAATTAAACTAAAGAACTGGGTGTCAATCAATTTATTCTTTTTGAAACCAGAAAATCGAGATAGATTTGTATGCTAGTTTGTAATGAACAGGAAACACGGTGCACACCTATTCGTAATGAATAGGAAATAGTTATGTATAACTATTTGCTTTGTTTCTTCAAATTTCAAACCAGTTACAACAATTGAAATCCAGTTAGACACGATTGTAAATATTGGTTTTTAAAACATAATTTGATATACATTTTCTTTTACTGAAATTTACTCATTATTATCAAGATGATTTTGATGTCAATCAGAACAAAAATGAAGATGTGGGGGATGTCGATGATGTTAAAATTGATGATGTTTTTATTGAACAAGAGATGACAAAATATAATACGGGTGTAGGTGATTCAAATATAAGCGGAAAAAAAAGTAGTTGATTTTATTTCTAAATTCAGCATCGGCACTGTGAGTTTTCTTTTTTTAATTTGAATCCTACATGAATTATTGTATGGTAATGTGGTTTCTTTCTACCATTTTAATTCTGAAGAGTTTATGCATTAGTGCCAAGAAAAAGCAAAGAAATCAAAAATGGGTGTTGTAGTTTAAAGTCTAATAGACCTAATTATGGAAGAAACCAATAATATGGCTACCTGCAAGTGTTGTCGAAAATATATGGTTTTTAAAGCGAATGAAAAAAAAATGTTACAAAAAGAATATGGTCAAGCACAAAGGAAACATGAGTGTCCGTTTTTTATTAATGGAAATTTCAAAGTTAATGACGAATGGGGGATTGATATTTGTTCTGGTAGATATAATCACAAAATACATAATTGTTTAGTTGGTCATCTGTTTGTGTCAAGATGGGCAATCAAGGTAAAGTAGCTTTTGAAAAATATGTCGGTTGTAGGAGTTGCTCCAAAAGATACTCTAATTGCTATTGAGAAAGAGTTTCTAGAAAATAATTTGGTTACAAATCAATAAACCTATTTCATTAAGTCATCATGGATCATAAGTCCATTTTAGTATAGTAGATCCAAATAAATCATATGCATTTTACTCGATATCAATTTTCGTGTTCAATCTCTACTATTCTTCGAATAACGGTGTAAACATCTTTTATATTCTCACGGATAGTAAGGATTTCCTCCTCAGAATTTGATGCTAAATAAGACAAGATCATTTCTAAGAAATCTGGTTCATTTATCTTAATAAAACTTGATCTTTTATACTTAACTTGTTTCCTACATTTCAACCTTATATATTCCTCGCCCAGCAAAAAGGGCCAGGTGAGCCAGGGCACTGGTTGCTTCTGAAAATCTCCTTAGTTAAACACTCCACTGGATCTCACGAATAAAATAATCAGGTACACTCGTCGGCTTTATTAGAGCAAAGATTGAATCAATTGTTTATTGTAATTTTTTGATTCAGTTCGATTATTTAACATCTTTAAATAATTTATAGAACTTCAAAACAGTCTTCAAATTACTTCATTAGTTAGTTAAAACCGTTCATCAAAGATTTGGAGAAATTTGGTTAAGTTTAAACTTCAGTTTTAATCGTTATTGAAAATTCCAGCAAAAAGTGCTATTTTAGTTTGATTGACCACAACGACTTTTCTATCATTGAAAATTCATATACTAACTTAAATCACCTTTAAAACAGTTTAAATAATTTACAATATTTATTTTTAAAGTTTTTTTGAATTTAAAACTTTATTTTCAAACAATTTCATTTTCTGGATTTTGTACTGCAAAATCGCGATGTTTTTCAAATCTTGTTTTGGTTGTATTTCAAAATCTACTCAACTAATCTTTTTTTTTTTGATTCCTTAGAAAGCTATGCTTATAAGGATTTAGATAAATATTATTTTAAAGAGTTTCTATTTATATTTTTTCCGTATATGAAAGATCCACCTTTTACGGAGTGAAATCGTGACTAACTGATTCGCGACATACTAAAATTTCTTCAAACTTCGTATTCTTTTCAAACTCCATACTCACACTTAAAAGTGTTTATTATTCATTTCTAAAACATTTCAAACTATTTTAAGAGGTTTAATCACTGTTTTTTTACATTTTCATTCAATAAAGAAAAATGATTTCAATTGTGTTTATCGACGTGTATGTAACATGACTTATTAAATAATCCTACCACAAGCATATTGTCAATCAAACTTGATAAACAATCATCATAACTTAAATATCATTTAACAGAAATATAGCAAGCATATTCATTTCCTAAACATATGGACAGCTTGGATCATTTATACTTTAGTTTCTCACCTTCATTGGTTTATAAAGTTCCTAAAATTATTTATAGCTCCACTAATCCTTATTTTTGGTATCAATTTAAAATTTATTTTTAATTGATCTTCACAGAAATTAAATATTTCATATGAATTATTTTGAGGATAAACGATTTAAAAGTTATTATAATCGAAGTTAGAACGTATAAATTTAAAGTTTAATTAAAACAAACTCGAAATGGCGCGGTACCTTGAAAATTCAATTTTCTAACTTTGAATGAATGTATAGAATTCAATATAAATCAGAATTTGATAAAACAAGAAACGTTGGAATATTTTGAGTTGTACTTTTCTAACTATGTAAGAAATTGAGATTTCACTTTATAAATTGTAAATTATGTCTAAATTAAAATTTAGAATGGTCGCTATGGAATTTATATATATAATTTAATATTATATATAACCCTTAAAAATAGCCATTTTGGAAACGACCTGCATTTTCAACGAAACCACTTCCATTGGGTTCAAAACGCCGTTTGCGTGTGTTGTATATAACAGTGTTGTATACATAATTATATGATTTTTGTTTGATGATAACAACCAAATATATATTATTATATATATGTTTGTAATTGTACTGTTTCATATACTACACAACATACAATATATAATATTTCTATTTAAATAAAATACAACTGTACAGAAATTTAAATATTCACAGTATTTTATTTGAATAGAATATTTTATTTCAATATCAAACAGTACAAATTTTATACTCCACTATTTGTACATTGTTATATTGCATTTCATGTCATATCAGATTTCATATACATAGCTCAATCATTGTGTCACTCATTTCATATATACTTTCTTTCACTGTTTCATACATTGTGTTATACAGATACATTGACACCTATACTTTTCACTGACACACACTCATTTACTGATATTGTCTCGTCTTTTGTCTTCAGTCTTCTGTCGTCACTGCACAGTCAGTCCAGTCATCATCTTCTTACCTGTCACATAAAACAGAAACACACACAGTACACTAGAACTGGAATAAAAACTGAACACATGCAAATATAATTTTATTTTTGATATTTTATTTGTCTAAGAATTTCAATGTGTTTCTCATCATTTTTCATGACTTGATCTGATATGTGAATGTAGCACGCGCACGATATATGTATACACACATGTGTATGTATATACACATATTACAGTACAGGGACAGGAAAATTGTTCTGATCGACTGCATGTACGCACGTGCATATATGTACACGTGTGCACTGCCTCGCCAATCAGAATGCAGTGTCACAACTGAGGAGCAACCACGTGGACCAACTCGACTCAATGCACATAAATAACCAACAAACAAGTCAATGCAATATGATCAAGTCAAACCAGAATGGACTGTATCAAATCCACACAGCAAGTTCAAAGCTAAAACAAATGTAGTCGAGCACAAGTTCAAAATAGAATTTGGTATACACAACAAGCATGGACATTGATATACAGTGCAGCTACATGAATACATGAATATGGTGCTAATTTATGTCAAGTGTTTAGGTCTGAAGTGCAAACAGCATGTACATGGTGGAAAATTCAAAACAGTGCATATCTTCTTGTACATAATGGTTTCACAGCAATATTCATGATGGCGCAAGCAAATAGTAGCATTTAAATGCAAGTTCGAGCATGTTTTAATTTTATGGTATTCACCGTTTTTTTTCATGGATGGTTCATGCCAGCACAACATACAATGTCAAGGCAATGTGACATATTTTCATGCATGTCTGATATGGTTCAAACACAAATAAGCAATACGGCATGGCATAATCAAAATGCAGCATAGAAGAATGGATCAAATGCACGTATACAAAATGGGGTGTCAATGGTGCACTGCTCAATGATGGAGCAATATACACATCTACAACAACATCATGATTCAACACAAACATACATGTATGGAAGCTAGAGTGGTGAACTTATCAGCTCAGCATATATGTATACAAAGCAAGGTTATAAGCAGGTCATGTTGAACCAGTATGGAGCAAGTAGAACAGCACAGTGATAAAGTTGTGTTGTGCACAAGTGAGGACAAAGAGCAAAATGGTTGATGCAGCAAACATCATATACAAGTAAAATGGTGCAAAGGAATCAAAGATGCAGAAACTAAAATCGGGACAGTTCAGGTATAGCAGTCAACATGTTTGTTCATGTCATCAAGTTCAAAGCAGTTTTTAAATTCATGTGAGGAATGGGACAAAGTGGCAATGCCAAATGTGCACAACAAATTCCAAAATGCAATATTAATACAAGTCTGGTCCAAAAGGGAAGTTCAAATCTCAAATACAATCAACATGGAAATTGTTCTAATAGTGAATTTCTTGTGCCCGACATTATTGTTGGCAACAGTTAATTTAAGGCAAGACAAATTGTTTTCTAAGTTTTTTTTCTAATGCAAATGGAAAGTGTTCAATTTGTTAATATGGCCTGAATGATTCAGTTTGGGCAAGAAAACAAGTCAGAAATCAATTCAAGATTTCCAGAATTTCAGAATTTATATTTGACAAGTTTTTCTAATGTTTTCACAAATTCGCAAGGGGATAAAGAATATTTAATTTTTCAGATTTACTCAAGTTCAATCTACAGGAAATGTGCAAGCTCAGCTATACATGAAAATGGGAATATACAAAGAAACAATTTTGCCAAGATTATTATTTTTCAGAAAAGAACAAGGGTGTTTAGGAAACAATCATTAAGTCACGACAAAATACTCAAGAATGGCAAGAATTTTATCAAGCAATTCACAGCATAATTTCATAAGGACCACAATTAACATGATTCCAGAAATGATTCAGCAGTCATGAACAACTTTTCGAAAAGCATATCAAAATTTTAATTCGAGTGCCAAACATTTTTTTTTCCAAGAATCACATTATTATATTTGGCAACATTTCTAAAATATATGGCATGGGATAATTAATTAATGTCTGGAATCAAAACCGCATTCAGTCACGCCCAATCAAGAAATCAGAGGAAACAAATAGTCAGAGGAAACAAATAGTCGAAATTAACTTCAGTATTTACCAAAAGTTCCTCAAACCAATCAATCAAGACAATAATCGAAATCAAAGAGAAATTATAGGATTTTCTATTCCTATGTTATACACCATATCATCATCGGCCAAAGGGGCATCAAAATCATACAACAAAAAATACAGAGAAAATCGTATTCAGAGTACTCACAGATTTTCAGAGATTTTTGATCGTAAGTATATAGCCAAATCAATCAAGAGCGCACCTGGATTTGATACCAATTGGAAGAACACAACCGAGCATCAAATTGTCAAAGTGATTTGGGGATTTGGAAAAACCCTAGATAGTCGCTATTTCGAATTCTCAGAGAAAGGAAGAACGGGCTGAACTCAAATGGAATGTGGCCGGCCTATTTTTGAAGTGTGAAAGGGATGACCTTTCTTTTAAATTCTAGGGTTTAACTTAGTATTATTTTAAATTTGTTTTTATTGTTTTTGTTGTTCAATTCCTTTTGTAATCAACCGACAAAACAGTTTACTAGAGTTTGTCAAATCTAGGGTTACGAGTTACAAGGTTTGTAATTCGAGAAAATTTGGTCGAGGGGATATCGGTCAGTCTAGGGTTTTGAGCGTCGGAATAGAATAGGAGCGAGGGGCTCGCGAGTATACATGGTCTTGTATGCGAGATCTGTTCTTTTACCTAGTAGAAACCTTAGGAATGCAGCAGTAGGCAGGGTTTTGCCGAAGCTGGGTATATCTGTGTATGATTTATTTTCTGCACTTTTATTTTTGCTGCATTCTATGATTTGTTTATTATTTTAATATCCTGTCAATTTTTTAAATCAATGAAATATTGTGATAAACCCTATTCACCCCCTCTAGGGTTAATCTTGATCCAACAAGTGGTATCAGAGCAGGTATTTTTGTTTAACTCTAGAGATATGGTGATTCCTAGTTGTCAGTCCATAGAGAGTCAGTCCAGCGATATTCCAATTATTTTCAATGGAACAGATTTCTTAATATGGAAATCAAAACTCGAATTTGTTGTAATATATATATAAATGTTGTGAATATGCTTTTATTAGTTCTCTGTTTAGTCCCACATCACGGGTAAAAGTTAAACATCAGCTCCAAAGCCTATATATAAAGGAGCCAATGTAATAGAAAGAAACACACATCTGAATGAATAGAAATGTCCTCTCTCCCTTATTTCTTCTGTTTTGTGTTCGTTTTATAACACGTTATCAGCATGAGATTCTATTATAGTTATTTGTTAAAATCTTCTAGATCTACATCTATGAATTTGTCATGTAAGTAATTTTTATTTGAGAATATCAATTCGTGGATTTCTATATTTGTTCTACAATTATTTTCTATTTGAGAATATTTGATCCATGGATCTATACACTTTTTGTAGATCTAGATTATGTTCCAGTGGATCTAACTTTTTAGATCTAATTATTTTTAACTTAGTGGTATCTAGATATCCACCTACTTATATTTGATCTGGTATTATGGCATACTAAATAATTTTTTTAGGAAGATCCATTCGTTTTCTTTTTATAATATTATATACGGATCTTTTACCCCATACGCCATACACAAAACATCTTCATTTTCTACTTTATCTCTTCAATAACAGAGAAGCCATTGCTAATAGGTATGCATATATGTAAATAGCAAACTGCTTGTTAGCCAACATATGTATTACTATGGCCATTATTTTTTGTTATGTGACATGGTGTATGGCTCCTTGACGGTTTGTATTGTTTCATTATTGTAAGAAGTTAATTGTAAATGTATAGAGAAAGACTTGCAGATTTGGATATTTTTTTAATGATCCCATGCCGTAATATATTCAATTTATTACATGCATGTCTACGGTCCTATTCTATTTTATGAGATCTGCATTTTTTATGATATAACAGTACTACAATTTCATCGTTTTGTCTGTTCGTTAATTTGTTAATTCGTATTGATAATTATAGAACATGCATACTGATATGTGAATTTTGTTTGATTAAGCATATACAATTATTATTTTGTGTAGTTCACAAAAATGTCGAACACTGAAATCCATTTACAATCTCAATACTTAGAGAATACCATTATAAATGGTAATAATATGTCCCAGCAGGACAAAGCAAAGGCCCTGATATTTTTAAGAGGTCATATTCACGATGATCTAAAATCAGAATATTTAACTGAAAAAAGATCCTCTCCACTTATGGAACTCCCTGAAGGAGCAGTATGACCACCAGAAGATGGTTATATTTCCAAACACAAAGCAAGAGTCGTTGAACTTGAAGTTCACATGCAAATGACCTGAAGCTCATATGATCTAAAGTTCATATACAAATTCTTTTAAATAAGGAACCTGAAGTTCATATGCAAACAAGGAACCCGAAGTTCATATTCAAACGAGAAACATGAAATAAAGCATAAAAGCATATAATTGCATTTAATATTTGCATATAGCAAATGACCTGTAAAATGAAAGGATTTGAAAAATCAATGAAAGGAAAAGTTTCAACAAAAGGAAAAAGCCTTAAACTCCAATTTTATGCTACACACAATTTCTTGAAGAAAATTATTATTGGAAGAGATCATTACATTTATAATAAATACTCGTAAAATGACTCTCATATGTGAAAAAAGGGCACTTTCTAGAAAAGTTGCTTCAATTTAAAATATATAATAACAATATATGAATTATGATAAAACTTGAAGCTTTATTATAGTCATTTTGGAACATATTATATTTCTAGAAGAAATATTTCATTGTTTCTTAGGAAAACTTTTATAAAGAAAATATGCATCCTGAAGATCATATTAAGTTAAGATCTAAATATTGATCTTAATTCAGCACACCGGAAGTGAATGCAAAAACGATTTTTGTCATTACATGGAAAATTTAGAATCTACGGTTTCTAAAACGGCAAGAAGCAATTTTGATATAAAAAGAAAAATCTAAAAGATCTTTATATGAGTTGTATAATTTGAATCAAAAAATATGTAATTTTTATGTTTGTGAATTTTATGTATAAATTTACAGGTTTTTCAAATCATTCATATTGAAGAATGAGAAAAAAATTGAATATGAGGCATGTAGTTTATTTTTGTTTATAGTTATGAATTTTATATAAAGATCTATAAATTTTTGAACCATTTATGTTAGAGAATGTAAAATGTTGATTATATGATTGATAAATATATTATATTACCTTACTGTCGTAAATGCATTGAATGTTAGAGAATGCACTGTTATGATAATATATTATATTACCTTATTGTCATAAATGCATTGAATACATTATTATTGTTAGTTAATTGATGTATGTTTGTATTTGGAATAAAAATAAACATATGTATTATCATTCGATGTATTTAGCTAGTAATAACTAATGTTATGGAATAAAGGATAGAACCACAACCTGAAGTTGTGCAAAGAAAATATTTATACTGGAAGTTGTATAACTCAAAGTCTTGGACCTGAAGTCTTGAATTATATATATATATATATATATATATATATATATATATGTATATGTATTATATAAACATTTTTGATAAAGTATACAAGTTTGAAATCTTGTCAATGAGCAAGAATGTAAAAGCTTCTAAAATAGAAGTATGTTAAAAGATTGAGAACCAGAAGTTCATCATAAATTTATAAAATTGATATGCATATGTATGTGTATATATATGCATAGGAACTTGAAGTTCCTCAATTAATGAATTTGAAATACTTTATAATTTAAAAGCCTGAAGCTTTATTCAAACCGTATGAAATAATAACATTACACTTTTTAAATCATATGCGACAATAATAATGCATCCAAAAATTGCATAATTTTCAAAATGAGTTGTATCTTGCTTATATATTTATATTTACATATTGTACTAAAGAATAAATTTTAACAACTCGAAGTTGTTATATATTTTATTTGAACCAGAAGTTCAACACAGTGGAACCAGAAGTTCATTACAGTTGAATCAGAAGTTCAATACAGTTTATCAAACTTGAATTTTTTTATATGTTATTTGAACCAGAAGTTCAATATAGATTAACAACTTGAAGTTGTTCATATATTTCATTTGAACCAGAAGTTCAGTACAGTTCCAAATCAGATATTTTGGATATTATGATACGATCTTTAAGATTCGCATTGACATTGCTTGATAAGTAAAAATTAGTGATTGGAACCTTATGAACAATTTGTTCTGGAATAGGTTGAGAAAGAATATGCAAATCAATTACATATGTAATACGTGGACGCACGTATATACACATATATACAAAAAAAATTATTAACAACCTGAAGTTGTCATGAGCTCATATTAAAAATTATGCATATATTATTTAATATTTCAGAAAGTCGATTGACATCAATATTGAATGACCTGAAGTCATGTGCATATTCAAATGATAGAAAATTCTTCCAAGTCATTAGATCATTGAAAGGGAATAAGCAATACGATATGAATGCATCTTATCAAGTAATAAGAGCATTATCCTCCTACAATTGAAATACATCTAATGTATTTTCTAGCTATGATGCTATAATTGATCAAAAATGAATCCAAAGTAGGTTTATTATTTTATGTGACAATGTTTGTCAACATTGAGGGGGAGGATAAAGGAATCATCGATGTTAAATATTTGCTAACATATAGAATTATGCAAAGTATTAAGTAACTTGCATAAATTATCAATTATGTCCCTAATAGGCTTTCTCCAATATACATTTGAATCCCCGAAGGATCAAAAGGTGTAAATCACAACTGAAAATATGGTATAAAAGTCAGTTCAAAATATTTTTGGAGTAAGTCACAAAGATGCAAAATAAAGGAGTTAAGTGTTCCTGAAGAAACACAAAAGGTGCTTTGAAAGAAACCCATGACATGATTGTCAAAATAACCACAGAAGTGGTTTAGGTACCTAAAGCATGATAAGTTTTGAGATCTCAATAAATTATGTATAGAACTGACAAGAAATAATCATCGATGATAAATTAACAAATAATAAAGCGTTTATATTTATAAATGGATTAAAAATCCTATATTAGAGAGAAACATGATTGGCCATCATGAAATTCTCCTAAATAAGATATATGGACCTGTAGTCCATAAGATATGAACCAGTAGTTCATAAGATAAAAATAGAAATATATATAATGACAAAAACACATGGACGTTACTGAAGCATTAGAGCGTCAACAACATGGTAAGTGCCATGAGCATTGTATTTTCAAAGATAATTGAATTGATTAAAGTGGTGAAAGTGTTTAAAACACTTACAATACCCTGAAGGTATAAATGATGAAAGTATATAAATTCCACAAGAATTTAAATAACTTTGGTAGTGATAAAGAGCAAGAAATGTAGATTACAACATTCTTTTAAGTATTGTTGTGATGAAAATCTTGAAATAATTCATGATGAGTAGATCACTTCCTGCTTTCAAGAACTGTTGTAATAAAACTCTTAATATCCATTGAAGTGGTAATTGCGATATGCAAAACTTATTATAATATATAAGTTCCTGAAGAACATAAATAACATTTATTATTATAAAGAATACCAAGAACATGGATGATTGATTGCAACATTTCTCTAAGTATTGTTGTAATGAAAATCTTGATATACTTCAAGATGAGTAGATTACTTCCTGCTTAGTAATGAAAGTTGTCTTATTTATCAAATATGTATTGCAACATGCAAGTCCGATTGAAACAGAAAATTATAAGCACCCGAAGTGTATTCATAAATGAATATTAGTATCATACGAAACACAAAAGGAAGGCATTTTAAATAAGAAAGCATGCCTGAAGCATACAAATAAACATGAAGTTTTACAAGAAAAACTTCATTAAGAAGAATTTGTAAGCAATTTGAGTTATTGAAAGAAAAATACAAATTCATAGGAAATTATTAAATCAGGGGGAGCATCCATAAGTATGATATAATGCACTCTTTTTCCTTAACTAAGTTTTTCCGTACTGGGTTTTCTTAGTAAGGTTTTAATGAGGAATGGGTAATGATCCAGAAGTATCAACCCAAAAGTAACATACAAAAATAAGTTATAATGCACTCTTTTTTTCCTTATTTAAGATTTTTCCCACTAGGTTTTTCTTAATAAGGTTTTAACGAGGCATAACATTGATCCAGAAATATCATACTACTTTTGACGTAGTAAATATAACATTGTATGTTGTACTCTTTTTCCTTCACTAAGATTTTTCCCATCGGGTTTTTTCTTAGTAAGGTTTTGACGAGGCAACGTTTTGATCCAGAAGTATCAAACATATTTTGATGCAATAAACTATTGTTTACGAAGAAGACAAGGCAGTTTGCATGGCTCAGATTCAAGTGAATTATATCAAGTACGAAAGGATAGAGCACATTTCTTCTAAATTTCTCTTCACATATGCATGAAAGGATAACAAGAAAGAGGAGAAACAAATTCAGTTTCAAGAAAAGAGGGTAGATCCGTTCTCAAAGGCAATTTCCAAATCAACATTCCAGAAGATGATATACAAAATTGGCATGCGTCGACTACATCAATAGACTAATTGAATAATGAGTTATAAATAAGGGGGAGCATATAAAATTATGCTATAATGTACTCTTTTCCTTCACTAATATTTTTCCCACTGGGTTTTTGTTAGTAAGGTTTTTAATGAGACATTATCTTGATCCTGAAGTATCAATCCTTACGGTAACATTGTAAAATATGTTACCTAAAAAGGAAATAAATTTGCACTCTTTTCCTTTTTTTATGATTTTTCCCACAGGATTTTTCATAAAAAGGTTTTTAGTGAGGCGTTGTTTTGATCCTGAAGAATCAAACTCTTTTAAGGAATATCATTTTAATATGATATTCATAATGTCAGAAGTTGTACTCTTTTTCTCGTTCAAGGTTTTTCTCATTGGCTTTTCCTGATAGAGTTTTGAAGGCAACAGACAATAATTGTATCGACTGAACGGATATATGCAAGCAAGATAATAATAAGGGGGAGCAATCATCATATATGTTTTAAAAGGGACAACTTCAAGTTAGCAGACAATTCAAGTTTTTGAAGATGCATATTCAAGGGGGAGTGTTGTAATATATATATAAATGTTGTGAATATGCTTTTATTAGTTCCTTGTTTAGTCCCACATCATGGGAAAAAGTTAAACATCAGCTCCAAAGCCTATATATAAAGGAGCCAATGTAATAGAAAAAAACACACATCTGAATGAATAGAAATGTCCTCTTTCCCTTATTTCTTCTGTCTGTGTTCGTTTTATAACGGAATTATATTTAAAATTTGTTAATTTTGAATAATGGAATATTATTGAAAATTTGGAAGATATGTTGGATAAGAAGAATAAGGTTTTGAATGCTCGTGTTGTGCATATTATTTACTCCTATCTTGATAATGATCAATTAAAATTTATCTCTCATTGTTTAACTGCGCAGGATATCCGGAAAATTCTCAACACGCTGTATGGAAAATCCGACGACTACTCAAAACCCCAGAACGACAACTCAAATTCAGATCTATGCTTAACAGGTTATGTGGATGAAATTTCAGATGGATCAGATGATGGAGAATCAACAAATGCTGAAACGGAAAAATTCACATACGTAGATTAAGTTTATATGTGTGTTGATTTGACTAAATCTGTTGACAAACTCTAGTTGAAATTTAAAACTCTAAAACCTGAAAACTCTGAGTTGCGATGTAAAAATAATGTTTTGGAATTGAAATTTGAAAATAGAGAATTTTCTAATTCTAAGTGCAAAAATTGTTTGAATTTGGAAAATAGTCTTGCTCATCTTAATGAAAATTTTGAAAAGCTGGAAAACCAAATTTTGATTTTGAAAAATAGTGAGGATGAGCTAACTCATGGAAATAATTTTTTGCAAAAGGAATTAGACAACTTCAAGACATATGAAAATTCCAAATTTGAATTTTTTGAAAAAGAAAACTTGTAAACTGAATCTGCTTTGAAAGAGCTTGAAAACGAAATTGAAAAATTCAAGATTTTTGAAAAACAACAATTTGAAAAGCAAATTCAGTTTGAATCTGAGATTCTTGAATCCAAGACCAAAATTAAATTGATTGAAAACGAAAATTCTATTTTGAAACATAATGATACTGAAAAGAGAAAAATCAACATTAACCGATGTTCGAATCTAATGCAAGAAAATTTTGATCTTATACCCAAAATCAATAATCTTGAATTAAGTTTGAAACGTTTTTCAATTGGTGAAAAATCTTTGAATATGTTGTTGAAAAATCAATTTTCTTCTAGTAATAAAAACGGTCTTGGTTTTGGGAAAAGAAATTATTTTGAAAATTTGAACTCTTGTGATTTCAAAAATCCTTCAAACTGCTTCAAGAAGGGTCATTCAGAAAATTTGAATTTTAAAAATTCCAAAAGTTTTTTGAATCACAATCGAGATAAGAATTGGTTTGATAACAATTCATTTAGTTCATTTTGGATCCCGGAAGGAAATAAAGTAATTTCATTTAAATTCAAACAAGTTTGGGTTCCAAAGGGTACAAAGATAAATTCGGATGGATTGTTATACAAACAGATCTGGGTACCAAAAGATGTTAACAAAACTGTGAGTGGTTTTACTAATTTTGTCAGACCACTCAATCCCCTAAACTGTTAGGTACCAGAGGAGGCTGAGGAACTGCTTTGCGAAAGAGAAACTGTAATCAAACTGCCTCATATCATTGAATCAGTTACAGTTCCTCTAGCCAAGATCTGATGAGTTAGAAATTCTATTGTTTACATCGATTTCAGGTATAACCTCTAAACTCATCTTGTAAATATTTTTCTTTTTCTTTGTGTATTTCTTCTTCTAGCCTTTCTTTTTCATTTTTCTGTTTTGTCACTGTCATATCATTGTAACTTCTACTGGGCATCGTTGACTTTCAATTGTAGAACTCATATTTTCTGGAAATTCGCTTTAGTTGAATAGAATTTTGATGTCTTAATTATTTCCAGACCTTGAATTTAATCTTGTAGATATCTGTAATTGTTTTGAAGTTTATTTTTCTGATTCTCTGAATTCATAACAGTGTTGATGTATTCTTGTCATATCTTGAATACTATTGATTCGAATTCTAAATTTTTGTTGATCTGAAAGTTTTGTGGAATTTCACACACATTTGTTGTTTTGAGTCTCTTCTAATTCATTTTGGAAAGTCTTGAAAATTTTTACTCATTACAGCACACTGTTATTTATCAGTTGTGATAATTTCATTGATTTTCAGATTGGCTTGGATATTTTGTTTGGTCTTGAATCGTTGCTTACATCTTGAAATTCACTGTAATTCATGATCATCTGTTTTGGATTTTTTGTTTGTTTGAGATCACTTGAAAATTTATGATAATTTGAATCCCACACATCTCTCAAATCTGAAATAATTAATGTTGTGTGATTGATTCATTGTATCTCATGATTTACATCCATTCAAGTGATTTCAAAAAAAAAAAAATCTTATCATGAATATGTCTTCAAACTTGATGTAAATTTTCTGAAAAATTCTTTGGGCTTTTCAGAAATAATTTGAAAAAATTATTTGAAAATCCGATCTTGAAACTCACTGTTATTTCATGATTTTTTGATTTAGATATTTGATTGTTTAAAATCATTTGAAATTATTAATTTCTTGAATCTCACACACATCGTGAATTTAAAATTTATAATCTGGTGTGACAGATTCATTGAATCTCGATCTTATCATATCCCTTCAAATGATTTAAAATAAACCATATATTTCATCATTGGATCATGAACCATTCTTTGACTGTCTGAAATATCTTTGAAGCATCTCCTTGACAAATCTGCTTTGAAAATGGTATTTGTGCTGCTCTGATACTGTTCTTCAAATAATTGCTTGTTCTTGTCTGCAGTTATGATAAATGTGCTAAATTATTAATTCTGTCTAGTTGGGCTTTGTGATTAAAATTTGTTAATAAGGACACTAATTGGTATCAGATGTGCTGGTTTTTTTTTAATCCCTGTTGTCCTGTATAGCTCTTTATATTCCTCTTGTAATTGGTTTTCAATTTTACAATTATTTATTTTTTATTCATTTAGAAATTGAAATCAATATCCAAATTGAACTGTATTTATAATTCATCAAAATTATTATTAGAATTTGAAATTGTGATGAATTGTGACTGTAGTATATTTCACATCAAGAGGAGATTTTATTTAGATTTTCATGATGGTTGAATAATTATTATAATATCTTTGAATTGTCAATTATTTCACGACCATCTACTTTATCTATCATCATTCTACCATCCATCATTTTTTTATATTAATGTGGAGAGTTTAATTTTTTATAATTTTTTTTGAATAAACAGTGAAATTATTTATGACAGATATGGGACTATATTGTTATTCAGAATTAGTGATGATTGAAAATATTCAATGATCTTGGTACAGTTGGTCATATTTCATAATATAAATAATTTAGAAATTTATTTCATAGTCCATTTTTGTACCTATCACATTTCTATCATCCATATTGGTTTTATATACTGAGGAGTTTTTCCTTTTAAAGCTGGAAATAATAAATATAATATATAAGTGTGTCTCTAATCTCATTTAAAAATCCAAGCTCTGGTCATGCATGGTTATGAGATAACTTATAATTTAAGTTGCGAACGATCTCATTTAAAAATCCGAGCTCCGGTTATGCATGGTCAGTGCGCTCTTAAATAAAAAAAAAAGAAAAAGAAAATAATCTGAAATAAATAAACTTTTATGAAATTCTCCTTGGTATTTAAAAACTAGCTATCAATCCATTATCTAACTTGTGATATGTGTTGATATTTTACGATGTATTATGATTTGTTGATTAATAACTAATGGGATTTGTGACTACTCGGTTTTGTCACTTAAGTTGAATTTATAATTATAGTCCGAATCCATTACTGTTTTTGAATTTCATTTTTTTCTGAAAATAATTGAAATCCATATTTTTACAACTCTCCCCATTTTTATAAAATTCACCGTAAATCCGTCATTTTCTACAATGTGAAATATGCCATAGTTCTTAGTTTATTATGATTTTTGTTCGGTTGATTGAGATTTATGATGACTGTTCTTCCTCTTAAGATGAAATTATATTTCTAGTCATTTTTTCATCTATATTTTAAATTCTGAATCCTATGAGATTTTGATTTATGAGTGAATATTTCATAAATATTTTTAGTTTTGAAAATTTATTAATTTTTAATTCTTTCACGCATGCACAGTTTTAGGGGGAGCATTCAAATAGGTGGAGTAATATATATTTCATTTGTTCAAACACATTTATGCTCAAAATCTTGTATTTGTTTGTCATTATCAAAAGGGAGAGATTGTTGTATATAACAGTGTTGTATACACAATTATATGATTTTTGTTTGATGATAACAACCAAATATATATTATTATATATGTGTTTGTAACTGTACTGTTTCATATACTACACAACATACATAAGTATAATATTTCTATTTAAATAAAATATAACTATACAGAAATTTAAATATTCAAAGTATTTTATTTGAATAGAATATTTTATTTCAATATCAAACAGTACAAATTTTATACTCCACTATTTGTACATCTCTGTATTACATTTCATGTCATATCAAATTTCATATACACAGCTCAATCACTCTGTCACTCATTTCATATATACTTACTGTAACGACCCGCATTCTACGCATCATAGGATCGTAGAATATTTATTTCTTTCACATACGAAGTCGTATGGTCATGTAACTTTGGGGGACGACTATTGGGGTCATTTCCCATGTTCATGATTTTTCCCGATTTTTAAATGACCATTTTACCCCTAGTTGGCACTGTTTTTGCCATAACTTTTGACTGGAAAGGAATTTTGACCTGAAACCACTTCCATTGGCTCCGGATGATGGTTTCTCTTTCCGTAGAGTGGTCACATTAGCCAAACGGACTCACCGTTTGGGAGATATGGCTGAAACAAGTTTCTGATGGTGAAAAACAGCTTAATTGGGCTTAACCGGGTGATTAACAGCTAGGCCCAAAGGGGAATTTCGGGATTAGGAGTTTAAAAGGGCTGTTAGGGTTTGGAGAATACCTTTTTCTCATTTTTCAGCCGTCTCTATTCATTCCTCTTGATCTAGCCATGGCCTCCACTCTCTAAATCTCTCTAAAACACCCAAGATCACTTCCTAATCAAGGATTAAGGCTTAGAGGCATCAAATCAAGGAGGATTAGCACAAGAACCAAGGTAGAGCTGCTGTTATATATTGGAATTCGTGCAAATCAGAGGTCACTTCAGATCTGAAAGTTTTTGTGGCAAAGGTGAGTGATTTGCATAGTTTTTGCACTAATTACGGTAATTAAGGGTAATTAGTGAAGATTAGCGAATTTATACACTAATAAATTCTGGAAAAATGTTTAGAAATTCTTAAATAATATTTTATGCCTCTGTTAGAAATTTGGTTCGATTTGATTGAGTTTTGTTAACCCTATGATTAGATTTACTTAAACATGCTTAAGGGAAAATTTGGGGTTTTGACCATGTTTGATCCACTTTACATGCTATGATTTGTGTTATGGTGTTCGTGGTCGATACTATACGTTGCTATGACTGTATGAGATGTTTTGTGATTGTTTAGAAGTGTTACTTTGGTCAAAAACGTCGTCGAATGGCGAAAGACTGTCGCTGGAACGAAGTGCAGGAATTTACCCGGATCGGATCGCCCCCTCTATGAGCACGATCTGATGGAAGCTCATGCCACCATGCGCCACGATCCGTTCCACTTCGAAGGCCACGAACCGATGCAGCGCCGTGTCCAAACTGAAGTACCTCGATCCGAATCGCTCCAGCTTGGTGGACCACGAACCGATCAGAAGGTGCGATCCGAGATGAGACGCGACGATCCAGACGAGGTAGCACGACCCGAACCCAATGGGTTGCCAGCGCCACGAGCTGTTGAGGCGCGATCCGTATGGCGCGACACGATCCAATGGAGCTGGAGCACCACGAGCTAGCAGGAACTTGACCCGATCCGATTGGGGAGGCGCGCCACGAACCGAACCATCCAAGGGAGCACGATCCGAGGAGAAGACTGAATGAAGACCGATCCAGAGGTGAAGACTATAACCCGAGATGCAAAGGTAGTCCAAATGGAAGTTAGAGCTCAGGATCCCGGAACCAGTTGGGAACCAATGAGTTCACTTCATGAGTTGGGCTTTGCTGCGGGACGAGTGCAAAGGAGTTGTCGATATCTATGACTTTGGATCACTATGTATGGGAGGTATGTGGACGGATTCAGGGCCAAAGTGGCCTAGGTACGACTAAAGGGCTATAAACCAATGAAGTGGGGTCATTTGTAAAGATTTGGTCATGACTCCATGTGGTAAGCTTGGTAGTAGTAGTAGTTGTACAAGTTGAACTCCGTCACTACTTCAATGGGTCTAGTGATTGACAGTGGTGGACATCGTATACTTTACGCACCGAGTGAGAGACGTGAGGATGGTTGCTATGCTTGATTGTTTGACATACACACCCCCACCCCCGTATTTCTACACCATATGCTGTTGGCATCCTAGAGTATTGTACGGTATGTAGTACTGACTCTTTGGTTGCAGGTCCAGGTTCAGGTATGGTTTAGTATACCTGTTATTATTCTGTTTAGATGCTTATCGCTCATACCAGGCTTTATGTCTGACCCAGAGTTTTATGTCTCCTCTTATTACTCTGGGTGCTCTCACGAGCAGACTAGAGACAGGTTAGCTGGTGATGCACAAGTAGCCGTACCGGAGACGAGCAGGAGGCTTCCACGTATGATATATATATATATATATATATATATATATATATATATAGATATTCTCCCTGTGTTGCTGCGGTCACTACTTTGGGCATTAGTAGTGTACCTCTCTTTTACTTTGCTTTAGAGACAATTTTGAAAGTTGTAATAAGCTGTATTTTGTTTTTCCGCTACTCTGATGATGTTGGTTTTAGTTTTCAGCTTATGCACTGTCTCGCCTGTTTTATGTCAAGTATGTTGTTATTATACTTTATTCCATGCGCTGTGAGGCATTCTACAGGTTTTGTGTTAGTTCTTCACTTCTTTCCTTTCTTTGGCGACCGTTCCATGCTAATCGGGCACGTGTACAGAGCACTTTCGGAGGAAATGCCGATTGGTGCGGGGCGGGTCGTCACATTTGGTATCAGAGCTCTAGGTTGCGTAGTTAACCTAGGGACGTTGTCAGGGAGAGATAGTATACGTATACGAGAGAGCGTATTTGTGATTATTTTGGTTTTCAAAAGCTATATATATATACTATTAGTTGTATAAGAATGAAGTCGTGCTGCACTAGCACCACTATGGGGTCGTTAATTGTTTCCTTTTTCAGATTGGCGATGAGCCGATATGTTAGAGGTACCGGTAGAGGGGCCAATAATGGGAATGCTGCTGACATGAGGACGATGTTTACTGACCTCATGAGGGAGATGCTTAGAGATGTACAGAGGGCAGCTCCCAATGGTGGAAATGGTGGTGGTCCAATAGTGCAGGCGCCAAGAGTCGACTTCGCCAAGCTGAATAAGGATTATACTAGCCTTGGTGGAAAGCCATTCCACGGAACGGAGTCGGCCACGGATGTTCAAGATTGGTTGGATAGTTGCGAACGTATCTTCGAGGATTTGGGTATCGAGGATGCGATGAAGAGAAAGCTAGCGTCCCGTCAGCTGCAAGGGTGGGCAATGAATTGGTGGAATGCTATAAAGGCAGCTATTCCCGAAGATCAGATTACTTGGGAGCAGTTTAAAGCTCGCTTTAGCGAGAAGTTCATCCCAGCTGCTCAGAAGTCAGTGCTGTTTAAGAAATTCTTGGAGCTCAAGCAGAATGGCAGAGCTGTCTCGGAGTATATTGCTGAATTTGACACTTTGTCAAAATATGGGTTATCTCTTATTGATACTGTCGAGAAAAAGAATGAGAAATTCATAACTGGTTTGGATCAGTATTTGGGTGAAAGACTTATTAACCACATCGATGAGACGTTTGAATCGGTTGTGGGGAAAGCATTAAGATCAGAGAGTCTCTACCCTAAGCCGAAGACTGAGGTTGCATCCGCAGATGAGCTAAAGCCACAAGCAAGTGGTGGAGGCAAGGGTGGTTCCCAGAATAAGAGAAAGCAGAATCAGACTAAGAATGGACAGAAGAAAAAGAATAAGCAAGATGTGGAGTGCTTCAGCTGTGGTAAGAAGGGCCATTATGCTAGTAATTGTCGGGCCAAGCCAGCGGACAGGAAGTGCTTCAACTGTGGCCAAATGGGACATCACAAGGACAAGTGTCCACAACCCCCTAAAGAAAAGCAAATGGTGAAAGCATATGCTCTTAATGCTATTCCTTCTTCGTCGAATGCCCCAACTACGGCGGAGAAGGGAAAGAATGTCGTCATTCAAGGTATGCTTTCTGTTTATGATGTTCCTGTTAGAGTTTTGTTTGATACCGGAGCTTCCAGTTCTTTCATATCTAGTGACCTGGTAGATAAGTTGGGATTGGAGCCCGAGATTGTCGATAGACCTTTAGTAGTGACGAACCCGATTGGTGGTTCGACTAGTCTTAGCATGATTTGTCGTAATGTGGTCTTATCGAGTCATGGATGCATGTTTGTTTGTGATTGCTTTGTTTTGGGCTTTACTGGGTTTGGCATTATTTTGGGAGTAGATTGGCTCCAAAGATACGGGGTGGTGGTAGACTGTGAGGGCTTTTTAGTGACAGCTAGAGCGGATGATGGGCGGAGGATAGTGTTTGGTGGTCTACCCAGTAAGGGGGTATTGGCTAGTTTTCTAAACTCCCTCGACATTCCGCATAGTGAGTTGTCGGGTTTGCCCGTGGTTGGACAGTATCCAGATGTTTTCGAAGAAGTGACCGGACTTCCACCACACCGAGAGATTGAGTTTCGTATTGATTTGGTAAAAGATGCCAGACCTATAGTGATGCCACTTCGTCGTATGGCACCAAGGGAGCAGCGAGAGCTCGAGGTGCAAGTCAGCGATCTTTTGAAGAAGGGATTTATTAGAAGGAGTATTTCTGAATGGGGAGCACCAGTTGTGTTTGCTACCAAGGCGGATGGTTCCCTTCGTTTGTGTGTAGACTACCGCGAGTTGAATAAAGTGACGAGGAAGAATAAGTATCCTCTACCGCGGATAGATGATTTGTTCGATCAGTTGAGTGGCGCGAGAATATTTTCTCAGTTGGATCTCGCGACGGGTTTTCATCAGCTTAGAGTGGAAGCTGAGAGTATAGCTAAAACGGCATTTCGAACGCCGTCTGGATTTTATGAATGGTTGGTCATGCCATTTGGGCTGGCTAATGCCCCGGCATATTTTGTGGATCTTATGAATAGGGTATTCAGAGATCAGTTGAATAAGTCTGTCCTTGTGTTCGTTGATGATATTTTGGTCTATTCGAGGACAGAGGAAGAACACAAGGAACATTTAAGAGTAGCGATGGAGGTGTTGAGAAAACACCAATTGAAAGCAAAGTTTTCTAAGTGTCACTTCTGGAAGAGGGAAGTGAGGTTCTTGGGCCATGTTGTATCAGAGAATGGTATTGCCGTGGACCCGGCAAAGGTGGCTACGGTACAAGATTGGCCTACGCCCAAGAACGCAACAGATGTAAGAAGTTTCTTGGGATTAGCCGGATATTATCGTAAGTTTATCCAAGGTTTCTCCAAGATAGCAGCACCATTGACCCAGTTGACCAAGAAGAATCAAGCTTTTGTCTGGGATGAAAGGTGCGAGAATGCATTCAAAAGTCTAAAGGACAAGTTGACAAGCGCACCAGTGTTAGTCATCCCTAAGGGGGATGAAGAGATGACGGTATACACGGATGCTTGTGGTACCGGACTGGGTGCTGTATTGATGCAAGGCGGTAGGGTTGTGGCTTACGCAAGTCGGCAATTGAAACCGCACGAGAGAAGATACCCTACCCATGATTTAGAATTGGCAGCGATCGTGTTCGCGTTAAAGATGTGGAGACACTATCTCTTGGGAGAAAGATTTGAGCTGTTTACAGATCATAAGTCGTTAAAGTATCTCTTCTCTCAGAAAGATCTGAATCTCCGTCAGCAGAGATGGTTAGAGTTCTTAGATTCCTATGATTTTAACATCGCATACACACCGGGAAAGGGCAATGCGGTGGCTGATGCATTGAGTAGAAGACATGCCAGCTTAGGGGCTATGTTCCTTGAATGGAAGCAACTGGAGTTTATCGCGGGGTTTGATTTCAGACCAAAGTGCGAATTGGATCCAGAAATGTTAGCAAGTTTGACGATCAGACCCACTTTGATAGAGCGGATTGGTTATAATCAGAGGGACGATCCTAACCTATTGGAAATCATCTCCAAGTTAGAGATGGGTATCGATGAGGAGATGAATGTGTATGAGCTTGATCGAGATGGATGGCTTCGAAAAAATGGAAGATTAGTTGTGCCCAACGTGAATGGTTTGAGAGATGAAGTGCTTAGAGAATGTCATCACTCAAAATTGACTATACATCCCGGTGGTAATAAGATGTATCGAGACATGAGACAGACTTACTACTGGGAAGGGATGAAAAGAGACGTTGGGAAGTTTATATCCAAATGCATGCATTGCCAGCTAGTTAAAGCCGAACAAAAGAAGCCTAGTGGGTTGTTGCAACCATTAGAAATTCCCGAATGGAAATGGGAGCAGGTCTCGATGGATTTCATTGATGATTTACCAAGGACTAGATCGGGACATGATAGCATATGGGTAATTGTGGATCGGTTGACTAAGAGTGCAAGATTCATACCAGTCAAATCGACCAGAACGGCAGCTAAGTTAGCAGGATTATATATGAAGTGGGTAGTGAGATTTCATGGAGTACCTAAAAGCATTGTGAGCGACCGAGACCCGTTGTTCACTAGTGGGTTTTGGAAGAGCTTACAAGAGGCTCTAGGGTTAGAGTTACATCTCGGTACCGCATATCATCCTCAGACCGACGGTCAGACGGAGAGGGTGAATCGTATTTTGGAAGATCTCTTGAGAGCATGTATATTGGATTTTGGTGGATCATGGGATGACCATTTGCATCTAGTAGAGTTTGCATATAATAATAGCTACCAATCCAGTATCGGTATGGCTCCGTTTGAAGCTTTGTACGGAAGACCGTGCAACTCACCATCATGTTGGATAGAGACTGGCGAGAAGTTTATGCTTGGACCAGATGTGGTGAGGGAAACTTCAGATAAGATCAAGATCATTCAACAACGAATGAAGGAAGCCCAAGATAGGCAGAAGAGTTATGCTGATAAGAGAAGAAGAGACTTAAAATTCTCCATTGGTGACTTGGTGTTTGTCAAGATTTCTCCGTTGAAGAGCTTAATACGATTTGGCAGGAGAGGCAAGTTGGCACCAAGATTCGTTGGCCCATTCCCTGTTCTTGAACTAGTCGGGAATTTGGCATATAGAATTGACTTACCAGAGAAGATGGCGGGAGTTCACAACGTATTTCATGTTTCCCAACTAAGGAAGTTCGTCCACGACTCAGATATGACTATTTCACCTGATCAGTTAGAGGACTTCGAAGTAGAACCCGAGGCGGTTGGGAACCGCAAGCCGGCCCGTATTGTCGCGCACGACATGAAGCAACTTCGAAGGAAGGCGGTGAAGCTAGTCAAGGTACAGTGGAGCGAGGACGAGAATGATTGTACTTGGGAGACAGAGGAGAACATTAGGAAATCACACCCAGAACTCTTTGCCTGGTAAGATTTTGGCTTCAATTTAGTTTTCCGCATGCTAGGATAAGCTTGTTTGCTTGTTTTGCATGATTGATTGTTGTATGTGGTTGTTAGGCATGCGGGATCCTTTGTATGTTTTGGGTTAAGGAATTTCGGGGGCGAAATTTCTTAAGCGGGGGAGAGTGTAACGACCTGCATTCTACGCATCATAGGATCGTAGAATATTTATTTCTTTCACATACGAAGTCGTATGGTCATGTAACTTTGGGGGACGACTATTGGGGTCATTTCCCATGTTCATGATTTTTCCCGATTTTTAAATGACCATTTTACCCCTAGTTGGCACTGTTTTGGCCATAACTTTTGATTGGAAAGGAATTTTGACCTGAAACCACTTCCATTGGATCCGGATGATGGTTTCTCTTTCCGTAGAGTGGTCACAATAGCCAAACGGACTCACCGTTTGGGAGATATGGCTGAAACAAGTTTCTGATGGTGAAAAACAGCTTAATTGGGCTTAATCGGGTGATTAACAGCTAGACCCAAAGGGGAATTTCGGGATTAGGAGTTTAAAAGGGCTGTTAGGGTTTGGAGAATACCTTTTTCTCATTTTTCAGCCGTCTCTATTCATTCCTCTTGATCTAGTCATGGCCTCCACTCTCTAAATCTCTCTAAAACACCCAAGATCACTTCCTAATCAAGGATTAAGGCTTAGAGGCATCAAATCAAGGAGGATTAGCACAAGAACCGAGGTAGAGCTGCTGTTATATATTGGAATTCGTGCAAATCAGAGGTTCACTTCAGATCTGAAAGTTTTTGTGGCAAAGGTGAGTGATTTGCATAGTTTTTGCACTAATTACGGTAATTAAGGGTAATTAGTGAAGATTAGCGAATTTATACACTAATAAATTCTGGAAAAATGTTTAGAAATTCTTAAATAATATTTTATGCCTCTGTTAGAAATTTGGTTCGATTTGATTGAGTTTTGTTAACCCTATGATTAGATTTACTTAAACATGCTTAAGGGAAAATTTGGGGTTTTGACCATGTTTGATCCACTTTACATGCTATGATTTGTGTTATGGTGTTCGTGGTCGATACTATACGTTGCTATGACTGTATGAGATGTTTTGTGATTGTTTAGAAGTGTTACTTTGGTCAAAAACGTCGTCGAATGGCGAAAGACTGTCGCTGGAACGAAGTGCAGGAATTTACCCGGATCGGATCGCCCCCTATATGAGCACGATCTGATGGAAGCTCACGCCACCATGCGCCACGATTCGTTCCACTTCGAAGGCCACGAACCGATGCAGCGCCGTGTCCAAACTGAAGTACCTCGATCCGAATCGCTCCAGCTTGGTGGACCACGAACCGATCAGAAGGTGCGATCCAAGATGAGGCGCGACGATCCAAACGAGGTAGCACGACCCGAACCCAATGGGTTGCCAGCGCCACGAGCTGTTGAGGCGCGATCCGTATGGCGCGACACGATCCGATGGAGCTGGAGCACCACGAGCTAGCAGGAACTCGACCCGATCCGATTGGGGAGGCGCGCCACGAACCGAACCATCCAAGGGAGCACGATCCGAGGAGAAGACTGAATGAAGACCGATCCGGAGGTGAAGACTATAACCCGAGATGCAAAGGTAGTCCAAATGGAAGTTAGAGCTCAGGATCCCGGAACCAGTTGGGAACCAATGAGTTCACTTCATGAGTTGGGCTTTGCTGCGGGACGAGTGTAAAGGAGTTGTCGATATCTATGACTTTGGATAACTATGTATGGGAGGTATATGGACGGATTCAGGGCCAAAGTGGCCTAGGTACGACTAAAGGGCTATAAACCAATGAAGTGGGGTCATTTGTAAAGATTTGGTCATGACTCCATGTGGTAAGCTTGGTAGTAGCAGTAGTTGTACAAGTTGAACTCCGTCACTACTTCAATGGGTCTAGTGATTGACAGTGGTGGACATCGTATACTTTACGCACCGAGTGAGAGACGTGAGGATGGTTGCTATGCTTGATTGTTTGACATACACACCCCCACCCCCGTATTTCTACACCATATGCTGTTGGCATCCTAGAGTATTGTACGGTATGTAGTACTGACTCTTTGGTTGCAGGTCCAGGTTCAGGTATGGTTTAGTATACCTGTTATTATTCTATTTAGATGCTTATCGCTCATACCAGGCTTTATGTCTGACCCAGAGTTTTATGTCTCCTCTTATTACTTTGGGTGCTCTCACGAGCAGACTAGAGACAGGTTAGCTGGTGATGCACAAGTAGTCGTAGCGGAGACGAACAGGAGGCTTCCACGTATGATATATATATATAGATATTCTCCCTGTGTTGCTGCGGTCACTACTTTGGGCATTAGTAGTGTACCTCTCTTTTACTTTGCTTTAGAGACAATTTTGAAAGTTGTAATAAGCTGTATTTTGTTTTTCCGCTACTCTGATGATGTTGGTTTTAGTTTTCAGCTTATGCACTGTCTCGCTTGTTTTATGTCAAGTATGTTGTTATTATACTTTATTCCATGCGCTGTGAGACATTCTACAGGTTTTGTGTTAGTTCTTCACTTCTTTCCTTTCTTTGGCGACCGTTCCGTGCTAATCGGACACGTGTACAACGCACTTTCGGAGGAAATGCCGACTGGTGCGGGGCGGGCCGTCACACTTACTTTCACTGTTTCATACATTCTGTTATACAGACACATTGACACTTATACTTTTCACTGACACACACTCATTTACTGATATTGTCTAGTCTATTGTCTTCGGTCTTCTGTCGTCACTGCACAGTCAATCCAGTCATCATCTTCTTACCTGTCACATAAAACAGAAACACACACAGTACACTGGAACTGGAATAAAAACTGAACGCATGCAAATATAATTTTATTTTTAATATTTTATTTGCCTTAGAATTTTGGTGTGTTTCTCATCATTTTTCATGACTTGATCTGATATGTGAATGTAGCACGCGCACGATATATGTATACACACACATGTGTATGTATATACACATATTACAGTACAGGGACAGGAAAATTGTTCTGATCGACTGCATGTACGCACGTGCATATATATACACGTGTGCATTGCCTCGCCAATCAGAATGCAGTGTCACAACTGAGGAGCAGCCACGTGGACCAACTCGACTCAATGCACATAAATAACCAACAAACAAGTCAATGCAATATGATCAAGTCAAACCAGAATGGACTGTATCAAATCCACACAACAAGTTCAAAGCTAAAACAAATGTAGTCGAGCACAAGTTCAAAATGGAATTTGGTGTACACAACAAGCATGGACATTGATATACAGTGCAGCTACATGAGTACATGAATATGGTGCTGATTTATGTCAAGTGTTTAGGTCTGAAGTGCAAACAACATGTACATGGTGGAAATTTCAAAACAGTGCATATCTTCTTGTACATAATGGTTTCACAGCAATATTCATGATGGCGCAAGCAAATAGTAGCATTCAAATGCAAGTTCGAGCATGTTTTAATTTTATGGTATTCACTATTTTTTTTCATGGATGGTTCATGCCTGCACAACATACAATGTCAAGGTAATGTGACATATCTTCATGTATGTCTGATATGGTTCAAACACAAATAAGCAACACGGCATGGCATAATCAAAATGCAGCGTAGAAGAATTGATCAAATGCACATATAAAAAATGGGGTGTCAATGGTGCACTGCTCAATGGTGGAGCAATATACACATCTACTGCAACATCATGATTCAACACAAACATACATGTATGGAAGCTAGAGTGGTGAACTTATTAGCTCAGCATATATGTATACAAAGCAAGGTTATAAGCAGGTCATGTTGAACCAGTGTGGAGCAAGTAGAACAACACAGTGACGAAGTCGTGTTGTGCACAAGTGAGGACAAAGAGCAAAATGTTTGATGCAGCAAACATCATATACAAGTAAAGTGGTGCAAAGGAATCAAAGATGCAGAAACTAAAATCAGGACAGTTCAGGTATAACAGTCAACATGTTTGTTCATGTCATCAAGTTCAAAGCAGTTTTTAAGTTCATGTGAGGAATGGGACAAAGTGGCAATGCCAATTGTGCACAACAAATTCCAAAATGCAACATTAATACAAGTCTGGTCCAAATGGGAAGTCCAAATCTCAAATACAATCAACATGGAAATTATCCAAATTTGAAATTGGTCTAACAAGGAATTTCTTGTGCACAACATTATTGTTGGCAACAGTTTATTTGATGTAAGACGAATTGTTTTCAAAGTTTTTTTTCTAATGCAAATGGCAAGTGTTCAATTTGTTAATACGGCCAGAATGATTCAATTTGGGCAAGAAAACAAGTTAGAAATCAATTCAAGATTTCCAGAATTTCACAATTTATATCTGACAAGTTTTTCTATTGTTTTCACAAATTCGCAAGGGGACAAAGAATATTTAATTTTTTAGATTTACTCAAGTTCAATCTGCAGGAAATGTGCAAGCTCAGATATACATGAAAATGGGAATATACAAGGAAACAGTTTTGCCAAGATTATTTTTTTTCAGAAATGAACAAGGGTGTTTAGGAAACAATCATGAAGTCACGGCAAAATACTCAAGAAATTTCAAGTCACATGGCAAGAATTTATCAAACAAATTCATAGCCTAATTTCATAAGGACCATAATTAACATGATTCCAGAAATGATTCAGCAGTCATGAACAGCTTTTCGAAAAGCATATATTGAGGAAAACAAATCAAAATTTTTATTCGAGTGCCAAATAATTTTTTTCCAGGAATCACAGTATTATAGTTGGCAACATTTCTGAAATATATGGAATGGGATCATTAATTAATGTCTGGAATTAAAGCCGCATTCAGTCATGCCCAATTAAGAAATCAGAGGAAACAAATAGTCAAAATTAACTTCAATATTTACCCAAAATTCCTCAAACCAATCAGTCAAGATAATAATTGAAATCAGAGAGAAATTATAGGATTTTCTAATCCTATATTATACACCATATCATCATCGGCCAAAGGGGCATCGAAATCATACAACAAAAAATACAAAGAAAATCATATTCAAAGTACTCAAGATTTTCAGAGATTTTCGATCACAAGTATATAGCCGAATCAATCAAGAGCGCAGCTGGATATGATACCAATTGGAAGAACACAATCGAGCATCAAATTGTCAAAGTGATTTGGGGATTTGGAAAAACCCTAGATAGCCGCCATTTCGGATTCTCAGAGAAAGGAAGAACGAGCTGAACTTAAATGGAATGTGGCCGGCCTATTTTTGAAGTGTGAAAGGGATGACCTTTCTTTTAAATTCTAGGGTTTAACTTAGTTTTATTTTAATTTTTTTTATTGTTTTTGTTGTTCAATTCCTTTTTTAATCAACTGACAAAACAGTTTACTAGAGTCTGTTAAATCTAGGGTTACGAGTTACGGGGTTTGTAATTCGGGAAAATCTGGTCGAGGGGATATCGGTCAGTCTAGGGTTTTGAGCATAGGAATAGAATAGGAGCGAGGGGCTCGCGAGTGTACATGGTCTTGTATGCGGGATCTATTCTTTTACCTAGTAGAAACCTTAGGAATGCAGCAGTAGGCAGGGTTTTGCCGAAGCTGGGTATATCTGTGTGTGATTTATTTTCTGCACTTTTATTTTTGCTGCATTCTGTGATTTGTTTATTATTTTAATATCCTATCATTTTTTAAATCAACGAAATACTATTCGGATAAATATTAAATTTATCCTGAATATAATCAGCACCTAATCGTACATGAAAGAGCAATGTATAACTCCTAATGATGCATAACGTATATAGTCATCATTATTATTATATAAATCAGAATAGTAAAGAACAGAAGTAAATTCATAGCTAAGAACAACCATCGTCACTATTATTACATATCTCAGAATAGTACATAACATAAGTATATTCAAAGCTAAGAGTAGTCATCATCTTTTAATTATTGCATAGTTCAGAATAGTACATAACATAAGTAAATTCATAGCTAAGAGTAGTCATCATCTATGATCACTCTTCATCATATATTGTTTCAGACTCAGTCTCATACTCTGTATCGTATTCTTCAGTACTTACAAATGCATCTATTAAAACATTTGTGTCATCATTCAACGATCCTACATCAATGTCATCAGCTATTATTATTTAAGTATTTGGCTCAAAATCTGTTTGATATGTTGCTTCTCTGGACTATTATTTCCATCAAATGTAGATCTTGCCTTTGTTTAAAAACAACCCACCAGTCTGTTTTACCTTTTTTTAAGGACGGTTACGAAGCAAAATAGACTTGTAATGCTTCTTAGCTAACACGAAAGGATCATGCTTATAGTAATGCGACGTATGTCTTATTTCAATTATCTTATAATCTTTGTGCACGTTAATTACAAAACCAGGAACATTGCTAAACCGGTTGTATTTGAATAAAAAAATCTCTACAGGCTATACATAATACGTCAACTCTAAAACTTGCGTTAGGACACCGTAAAAATATTTTATATGCTCTTATGGATCATCACTACCTTTGACAAATACATCGCTGTTATATGTTAATGTTTCAGCTTCGTAATCATTGGTGTTGAATTTAAATCCATTGACAAAGTATATTGGATAAGTTTTGACATTTCTTTTTGGTCTGCTAGCAAGATGTCGTAATCCTTCGTCAACAACACGGTTTTTGGAATAATGAACATAGTTTGAAAACCATTCAACAAATTCTTTACTGAGGTCGCCAGATGGATGTTGTGATTCTTATATGCCGCAAATGTGTGTCATGTTACCATTTATTAATATATATATATATATATATATATAATTTAATTGCACATGAATTCGTGTTACCTAACAAATGGTGCAACTTCCACAAAATTTAAAAGAACATATGTGTGTGTCACATTGTAGTCTCTATCGCTTAACCATATTTCCACACATTTTCCAGTTGGCGTTTTGTATTGTAAATAGATAACATTGTTTGAGAAGGCTCACGTTCAGCAGTTTCTTCATTACGGGGAAAAGTTACAAAAGATAAGTTCATATCTTCACTAAAGTAATGGAAGAAAAAAAATGAAGCTTCTTCTTCAAGGTATAATTTGCAAATCGAACCTTCTACTCGTGTTTTTTGTCTAATTTTTCTTCTTCAAATGATTCAAGCACCTATAATAAATTAATTAAATTCATATGTTGGTACAAAAATCTAAAATGTAAACTACCATGAATATTGAGGATACTCAAAATTACTTCCCAAATGGATACATCCATCCATATTGCATAGGGCCTCGAAGGAGTACTTCAAATGGAAGATGAATAGGTAAATGCTCCATTACATTAAAGAAACCTAGTGGAAGTAGATTTTCAAGTTTGCAGAGCAATACAGGGATTGCTACTTCAAGTTTACATAGTCGATCTATCTTTAATGTCGTTAAACAAAGTTGTTTATAAAACATACTTAATTCTGTTATAACACTCCATATTTTTGTGGGTAATAGTTCTTTGAAAATCACAGGTAAAAAATATTCCATCATGATATGGCAATCATGGTTATTCACCCACTCAATTCACTGTTTTTAAAGTCCACACATCTACGGAGGTTAGAAGAAATCTCATCAGGAAATTTTAATCCTTTCATCCACTTTAGCACGAGTTTTACTTGCTTATTGTCTAACACATAGCATGCTTTGGGTTTTTTATTATCATTGTACAAGTGAAGTTTGTGCCGCTTACAGAAGCGTAACATATCACGTCTTGAATTCGCATCATCCTTGGTTTTCCCCTTTACATTCAAAACTGTATTAAAAATGTTATCGAAAACGTTTTTTTTTCGTTATGCATGACGTCAATATTATGTTGAAGTAGGAGAAATTTTACAGTAAGGTAACTCCCAAAATATACTTTGCTTGCACCTATTATGAATGTCCGATTTACCTGGAATTTCAACTTGTTCCCTTGTTTCATGTACTTTGAATAGTATTTTATGATTTCATATATCTCTTCACTTGTCCGAACTTTAGACGGTAGCATACTCTATACTTTGTTAGCTTTAAAGTTACCTTTATCCATTCTAAATTTATGATTAATATATAGAAAACACCGATAACAGTCAAACTAAGGTTTTTTTTTCCATAATTCAATGAAAATGTTCGTGTCTCATCCATACAATAAGGACAAGCTAGATGTCTAGATGTGCTCCAACCTGAAAGCATGCCATGTATGGGAAAATCACTAATAATCCATAATAAAGAAGCAAACATACGAAAATTTGTTTTTCTCGTAATGTATGTTTCAACTCCTTCATGTCATAATGTTTTCAACTCTTCTATCAATGGTTGTAGATAAACATCAATTCCTTATGTCGGATCATCAGGACCAGGGATGGCAATCATTAGAAACATATATGGAGTTTTCATACACATCCATGGAGGTGAGTTATAAGGAGTAACAATAATATGACATGATGAATATTTACTATCAAATTGAGAAAATGACGAAAATTCATTCGTACATAAACCGATCCTAACATTACGGCTCTCTGCAGCAAATTCAGGATGAGTCCTATCAAAGTGTTTCCATGCTTCACCATCATATGGATGTATCAAAGTTGCTTCTTCTGAAGTTTTCATGTTGTGTCATCGCATATGACATGTTGTAGCAGAAAATGCATATAACCATTGAAGTTTGGGAGTTATGGGTAGGTAATGCATTCTCTTATATGAAACTTCTTTTCCTTTCTTTTTTCTTGGTTTATAAATATCTTTGTTGCATATTTTGCATTTTTTAAGGTGAGCGTATTCTTTCCAATATAACATGCAACCTTTTACACATCTATCTATCTTCTAATACGACAGTCCAAAAGCAGACATAAGTTTTTTCATTACAATAACTATCGCACGTTAAATTATTGGGTGGCATGTGTTATTTTGTAGTTTGTACAACTTCTATAAATGCAGCTTCTGTAAGAATGAATTTTGATTCATAGTGATGTATTTGGCGGTTACAGATAATTCGGTTCCGCTTGTACATCCATCCCAAAACGACCTCTTAGCAAAATCCAATAAATCATAAAAAAATTAGCTTCCACTGTTGGTTCTTCTACATTTTTGTTCTCATCGTCGCCTTGATCAATGGTAAGAAACATTGATCATGCTGCATCTTGCACCATATTTTCTATTGGATTCACCATTGTATTATCATCCTCCACTTCAGGATTAGATGTAGGTTGAACAAGTTCTCCATGGCGATCCCATAAGTAATAATTCGGCATAAAACCAAATTTATACAGATGTACTTCTACTACATTTGGCTTTCAATGCTTCAGATGTTTGCATTTACCACACAGACAACTAACGTATACGTTATTTCGATTATAATATTTATCAAATCTAATAAATTCTTGGACACCGTTACAAAAATGTTCCTTTATTGATCCTTTCATACCAGTTCGGGATTCATATATTCAACTACGATCGAAAAAATAATCGAACATTTTTCTGATTTGCAAGAAATATGTTAGAAAATTCGATTAAACACTTTATATTAATTAAAGTCTTGTAAAATTTCATTTATAAATATTTCATTTTTTTTGTATATTAGTTTATTGCTTTTTACTTTGACGGACGGTCATTCTACTTCCCGTTACAAATACAATAACGTAATCATATTTTATAAATCATTTCAAGTTAAACGATTCAACAAAATTTCAACAGCACTTTCCTTTGGTCCCTGTATCGTACACAAATGCATGTACAGAGGGAACGAAAAGGAAGTGCCATCGAAATTTTGTTAACCGTTCAAACTGAAATGATTTATAAAATATGTTTATGTTATTGTAATCTGTAACTTGTCCAATACTGGGATAAATCCAACAAATATTGTATCATATGACTATAGGTTTCCGTTCTGTGTATACATATAATGATCATATACAACACTTGTCAGACGGGACCAAAAATTTCTAAGGGTTCACATAAGTAAAGCACATTTTATAGTTTGTATTTTAACGTCTAAATAATATTTTTTAATACGTTCAAAAAATATTTGTTAACTATAGTTTAAAATTTAAAATGTACTGTAACTTCCATTCAAAAGCTTTGAATTTGAAATATTAACATGTAGTTTAAAATTTAGTCGAATAAATCAAGTTTTAAATTATGGGTTTTAATTAAAAATTCAAAAGCTAGCACTTTTAATAAATTAAATTATAATTATTTTTACTTATGCTAATACATACAACTAATACATGCTAGCAATTTTAATGTAGTACACATATTTTTGCTTAAACGACAACAAACATTATTAACAAATATTCACAAAAACTTATCAATAAACATGTTAATAAATAGCATACACTAATTTTCAAATTACACAACAAATCAACAATTCTACATCAGCTAGCACAATATTATCATGACAACAACTATGCAATAATTACCGTTTTCAACCTCCTAATCAATTGCATTTACTCCCAAATCAACCTACAACTAAATCGTCATCATACTATCCCACACAACAACCAATTTAAAACTCATAAACAACCAATTTTCAAACCCATAAACATGCCACTAAACCCTAATTAAACAAGAATAGGGTTAGAAGACATACCAGTAGAAAATTAGATGCTTGGAGGCGTGTTTGGAGGCTCGGAGAAGGGGCAACATGTTAGAGTGTTTTTGGGAATAATTTGGGGAAAAATGGAAGGGAGAAGATGAAGTAACGGTTGTTGTTTGTATCAGCATACTGTGCAATTGGCGCTTTTTTACCCATCGCAAGCCATTGCCATAGGTGATCGCTATTTGAATTGCATCTCATAGTGCTTGAATTTGGCTGAATCCCCTTACCGTGCTTGTCCTTGTGTGTAAGAGGATGTGACATATGCATGTATGTGTAAGGGTAAGGTGTATGTAAGAGTAGGGTATTATTTTATTAAAGTAATCTCAATTTTGTTTTCCTATGCGTACGTTTTCGTAATCTCTCTTACTTTATTTAATACTTCATTATCCTTGTATATATATATGTTATCATGTGCATGCATACCTGTACATGTGTGTGTGTGTGTGTGTATGTGAATGTGTGTGTGTGTATTAGACAACATTGCATGACCTTCATTCGTTAAACCGTTGAATCCTGAATCTGTTTCTCGGTTATATTTTCAGTTTTCAGTTGAACTATTTTTTTATGTAAAAAAATTTGAAAATGGATTTATTATCATATTTAAATAATTAAAACATGATTATTTAGTCATTAAAAATGTATTAAATAATATTGATCGCTTATTCATAAAATTCATAAATTTACCAATAAAGCGATATTGATTTTCCTTATATTTTCCGGTTAAGTATATTCTTTTATATAACTTATTCACTATTGATATGTTATTACTATATAACATATTTAAAATAATTTCTTATTATTAAAGACAATTATTTGAATAATTATTAAATCGCTTAAACCTTCGTTTGGCTCCACAAATCAATTTTATTAACAAAATGGTTTTGGTTATTTTATCATCAATTTCCTTTGGTAATAAATCCCTAAATAATTTTCCAATATGGGGTCATTATTATTAGACTTGATTATATATTTGGAAATAATCTGTATTTGAATATCTAAAAATGATTCAAATATCCTTAATCAAAGTGATTAAACTCCTGGTTGTTACATCGTTCATTCATCATCAGAGGAAGATTTTGAAGAAAATTAGAATAAATTTCAACATTTTGAAGATATTAGCCATAAGCTCTTGGTTATTTTTTTACGTTGATAGTCTAGAAAGAATATTCTATGTACGCTTCAGTCAGTAATGCAACATACAAGAAATCACACTACAAATAGAGTCGAAACATCGCATGCTCGGATCATCACAAGGGGCTTTCGTATGGGTATATTTGGATGGATAATTTATTGCTAATTCACCATATACATATTAAAGCATGTTTTAATAAAATACCAAATTTGTATAGCAACATGATCAAATATCACTTTTTAAGGAGTTAAAATTCGAAATGTCAATGTTGTACTGAATTAGTTATTGGATGAGACTTAGAAGGCGAAAAAAGTAACATTAATCATATGTATGTAATGACTCACAAATTTTAACTATTTAAATAGTGTTATTATTGAATTTAAGTTAAAATTTGAAATCTAAAACAATGAATTTGTAATGTTGAGTGTTATGTTTGACCACATTTATTAGAAATAGAAGATTTTTGAAAAAAAACAACTTTTGATCAAAATTGGTTAAAATTTGAATTTTAGTTAAAATTCAATTTTTTTTTAAAAATACTAGACGAAATTCTAGGATGGCCACCACTTTTCATTTCATTAAAATCAAAGTTTTGTTGCTTCGAATTTTTATTTTTCTCTACAAAAATGCGCAAAACTGACGGTGTTTGTTAACACCTCACACCCCTTAGTACCCCCAATTAAGGTCATACTAAGGAATGTAAAGCGTTGTAGGTACAAAGAAACAATTCTTAAAGTTTAAGATTCACAAGATATAAAATAAAAATAGTGGAAGCATTTATTTCTTTAATAAACTTATCGTTAAAAAATATTATTTCACATAAGATAAGTTTTATATAAAACATGCGTCTCATGAAAAAGTACATATCAGTCATAAAATCATAGTACAATAAAAATGTATCCCTTAAGTGAACCATCAGTACAACAAGAAAAATGAGAATATATGCGCTAAGATGAGTCCCCAAGAAGCACTCCAAGCAATCCACACTAATCACAGTCACCTCATAAGCCTACTAGGTGGACGAAAAAAGAGAAAAGAGGAGTGGGTCAGACATAAAATCTGGTGAGTTGTATAATTACAAGCACAATTGACAAATAAAGACAATAGAAAGAATATCAGTTCTAGTGTCATGTACGTAAGTGTATGTGCATAACTATCATGTGAACACGTAGGAATGATGTATGAAGATTAAAGGTTTAGTTGATTGCTATCTCATTCGGTTGCCTATTTTATTGCACTATTCACTAGATTATTTGCACTTATGATGACAAAACATGTTAAACATAATTAGGATAACTTCCTAGTACTACCCATTGACTAGATGCTTAACCATATAGTGATGACCTATGTTCACTATGGGTCTTGGGTTTATCAGTCCTGACCCATCAGCAAAAAGACATAGCAATACTGCAAGTGTTATAGTGTCTTATCTTCCTAATCGGTTCAATGCTCACACATTTTACTGGTGGAACTGTAACACCTCTAAGTCCCACATCGTGGAAGTCTGTGTGAAGTGGGTACTTATATAGTAGAGTCCATCTCTTACTAATGCCGAGGCCTTTTGAGGAATAAAACCTTACACATATACGGTGGCTAAGTTGGGGACAATATCTTGCGTAAACGGAGGTGCGGGCTGTTACAGTGGTATCAGAGCCAATACCCAGCCGGAATTGTGGCTCCTGTGTGGACCACAGCGCTTGGGTGAGGTGTCTGTGAGCTAACGGGGACGTTGGACTCTGTAGGAGGGGAGAATGTAACACCCCTAAGTCCCACATCGTGGAAGTCTGTGTGAAGTGGGTACTTATATAGTAGAGTCCATCTCTTACTAATGCCGAGGCCTTTTGAGGAATAAAACCCCACACATATACGGTGGCTAAGTTGGGGACAATATCTTGCGTAAACGGAGGTGCGGGCTGTTACAGGAACGATCCACATCCAATTGGACCATCTTACTACATAACACAGCATGAGCGTCACTAGCCTTATCTATGATAATGGGTATGCTTCATGGTATGAATCCCTAATAAACAAATCCTACTTGGCCCAAATCCTCTTTGATTAGAACCCCCGAAGATTTACCAAAGAAACCATAGCCATGGAATAACCATAGAATTAGGCTTATAACTTAACATTAGTTCAGTTTTATAGTAAACCTATTTGTTTGTTTATTTAGCATAGAATCATTGCCATAGAAAAACTATAGAATGCCTAATTACAAGGCCACCGTAGAAAGCTCAATCACTAGGTCACCATAAGATCATAAAATAACCATAGTTTTAAACTTATAAACTTAACATCATTTTAAGTTTAATTACATTAAGCCTATTTGTCCATTTATTTATAACCCCATGTTATAATTATATAACATTTAAACCAAATTTATTTATTATGATTCTTTATAACTGTACAATTTATCATGTTTATGCAAATATATTACAATCCATTTTCTATCATAACCTGTGCCATAACCATTTTGCAAATCTTATCAAGTTTTCCTATTCCAGTCAAATTCCCTTTTTGTTACAGTTCCATGCTTCATTTTAATTATTTGTAAATTTAGTCTCAATTCATTAATCCTCTTTAGCACAATTTCATTTAAATTGTATTTTCCAAACATGCGCAAAATAAAAGGATTATAATCAGTCGTACAAATTAGACACATAACATATGTGCATAAACTTGTCATCTAAATTAGTCGTATAAATCAGACACATAATTAGGCATATATATCAATCGCCTAAATATTTCGAATAAATGAGTCGTATATGCGTCAATATTTGCAGATCTAGGCGTGTTTTGGTCATAGTAAACACAAAACTATAAAAATCAAATGTAGAAAGGGGAAAAAGTTCGAGAAGATATCTTATAGTATTTAAACAAGAATTAAAAGAAAAAGACTGAGAAACTGTAGAAATAACTTACAAAAAGAAATTTACAGAAAAACTACTAACTTACAAAAAATAAACAAAACTGTAAATAAAACAGTAAGGTAAAAGCTACACTACTCTAAAATTATTCTACTAAATAGTTACTTTAAAATAATAAAATTCAAATAATTACAAGACTCACCAAAAAAAGCTTTCATCGTGGCCTCGGCAGAACCCACCTCCAGAGAATATATATATACATACATACATACATATATATATATATATATATATATATATATATATATAATTCTCTATTCTCCTAAAATTTAATTTTAGGTTGGCCTATATTTGAAATAGAAATCTAGCCTAGGTGGGGAAGAGATGTGTGTTGTGAAGACTTAGGCAGTTTGGTGGTTTATTTATAGGTTAAGCTGAGGATCCTAGATCGTCAGATTTATGGATTAAATCTAGGCCAGCCAATCAAGCTTGCCATGTCAGCTTAGATTTGAAAATAGGCCAATAAGATAAGCCAAGTCAGCAAAAAATTAAAATCAGTGTCACCAATTATTTTAGAAAATCAATGTCACTAGTTCTATATAGCCTCTTCGTCCTTCTACTTGTATTATTGTGAGTGAAAATTTTATAAGTTTACCATATTATGTATTTTAATAGTGTAGATTTTGATTGTTTTGCCTAATGGGTTTGGATTCGCATGAAAACAAAATATAAACAAATCCTCCAAATCTCTTATAAATTGCGAAAATGGTCAACCATTTTGATGTATATTGGATTTTGATTATGAATGTATTAAAAGATGGACTTTTAGGTGTTGTAAAGTTTTGACGATGGTCCTATTTACTTTCTTACAAATTGTAAATATCATATATATGCAAAAACATAAGATTTGGTGTTGTAACTTAAATAGGTTTAAACACATATTTATAAATTAGATAGTTTGAACGTATTGAAAACAAATATAAATTCATTACACGTTCCTATTTAAGTTTAAAATTAGAACAACATCCGCTACAACTTTATAATTCAAAGCGGGTCCTTCTTTTTGGACCTTACGTGTTTTTTGAACTAATTTATGCGCTGTTTTATAAAAAAAATATTCAAAAAAAGGGAAATATTCCCAAATGCATTCGTAAAATAAAAAGGTTGCATAGTTCTGTGTAACTATTACCAATAGTAGCATACATACATGCATATAATTATCCAGTGTTTTCTGTTGAAAATCTGGACCAATATACGCATACATGTATGCAACTATGACCAATAGCTGCATACATGTATGCATACAAAGTTGAACTGAGGTGCATGTGTTACGAATAGTAGCATACATGTATGCAACTATTGCTTATATATGCATGAATGTGTGCAACAAATTCAAAAGGGTGGAAGACTTCTGAATATGTGCATGGATGCTTGCGTGTATTTTGTATAAGTGCATACGCGTATGCAACAATGTCTGAAAACCGTGAATTATTGAAAAAACAACCCAGGAATGAATATATGCATAAAACAATGCATGTATTGTTGTTTAACTGCATATATGTACCAATATATAGTGCAGTTTGGCGCAACACTGAGATATAAGCATGAATGTATGCAACTATGTATGAATAGGTACATCTTTCGATGCATAAACCTGATGTTTCGCTGCTTTTCTGTATTGTTGGGTTTTGGTGCGTTTTCGGTTGTTTTAACACCTGAATTTTTTGGCGTGTACGTGTTTTATTTAATAATGAATTTATGTGATTTTTTTATATTTATTTTTTATTTTTTGATTGACCTAATTTACATGAAACTTTGACCGGATGTGAGCCTAATTTTGAAACTTTCCAGGGACCCGTACCGAACGGGCCCTAAAAACAAATCACCAAAATCTTTGGTTTTTGTATAAAATCATATGAAAAGTAAAGTAGTATCAAAAAGAAATTATATATATTTGGCATATTACACTTTGTCTTTCTTTTATTATTGAAGTAATATTTAAAACCTAGGTTACAAGTTATTTTCTATATGAGTGTTATTTAATGTAAACAGACATTATATGCTATGTTGATGAAGTTCGAGAAATAAACTTGTAAACCTTATTTTGTGAATACGATCGAGATTCCTACGTTTTAGTATGGTTCTTTATGCATGCTTTAATTACATTCTATTTAGTATTATTTATAGCATAATTAACGTATTATTAATGTGTATTAAATGCGTTTAATTAGGAATTCAAATTTAAAATGTTCCTAATAGGAAATTTGTATGTGTGTGAGTACTTAGTGTCTTTTAATGACATATGGCATTAGGTTAACCCCCACTTATAGTAGAAACCTTCCAAGAACCGACCGACATATCTAGCATCTACAAGAAATCAGGTAATCATGGGAGGTATATTGTCATGGGGCCATTAAAATAAATACATAAAGATGTGAGGTTAAGCCCACTTGTAGGAGAAGTCTACCCGGAACCTACCGACATATCCAACAACTACAAGTAGTCGGTTTAATGTGAGACGTCTAGTGTAATAATTACTAGTGTGATGGAGGCCTTCCTCGAGAAGGTATTAAGTGGCTGACCTACCATGTTTGGGTATTACATATTTAGGACTGCGTCTGTTACTAAGGTTAACTCCTTTTTGTTGGGCCAAAGTCGGACCCTCCCTTACTAGGTCTTAAGTGGTCATTGGGTTCGCCTTTAGAGTCGTAAAGAACATGTAATACAGGCTGCCTATCTAAGGGAAGTATTAAATAGCTAGGAGTTCACCGGTATTGACAGCTAGATAGTAACACATGGGTCCACTAAAAGGATAAAAAATGGCTATGAGTGTCTACCTAAACCCAGATTACTATATCTCAAATTACATTGAGAGTGTATTTAGTAATATTGATGATTAAGTTGAGATCTTTAGTGGCTAGGGTCCTCCATAGGGTATTAAGTGATCGTACGAATCTGCCCAAAAATAAATATATAAATGGCCTTTAGTGACCGAAGAGTAGTCCGTATCAAGAGTATTAAGTGATAGTAGAAATCCACTCATACATGTACAGGTTAGGCCTTAAGTGACTTTTGGATGGTCCGCCTAATTAATGTTATGTTGAATGTGTGTTTAATTCGCCTGGACATAACCTAACAAATTTATACTGCCAAGTATAGGAAATAGGTTCACTTAAATTTATGTGATTTTCATTCACCAGAGCATAGTTGTTCTGACCCTTTCTCCTCTTAACAACACAGGTTAGTAGGTGCGAAAGCTAGATTGATGACATGATGAAGACTGGAGCTTGGTGTTGGAGATTTTAACATAGTTTAACTAACAATATTATGGTTTTTATGAAAGGGTATATTTATTTTGGTCAGTGCCCCATTCGTTGTGAGATTCTAATTTTATTTTTAGTTTGGCTTTGTTATTTCTTTCTTATAGAAACAAACGACTTTCTTAGAATGACTCTAAGTTCCTTTGAGCCTTTCCTAGACCAGAATTCAGGCTCATTCCGAACGGTTTGTTATTGTGTTTATTTTTTCTTCTAACCACAGCCTGTAAACTGGTTAATAGGTTCTGCTTCTTTTTAGCTAACTGCCATTTCAATTACAAGAAAGAATAATACAAGGGGGGGGGGGAGGAAAGGAAACAAGAAAATGAATTAATGGAAAATAATGAAGAAATGAAAGAGTTAGATAGTTTTCCTTTTATAAACAAGTAAAGCTTACGTCATAAGCTTAAAAAAAATTTGAAATTTGAGAATAAAAAAAGATCCTAATACCCTTACATTATGATGCCATTCCTTTCAAGTACAACATCGTTAATTGAGATGTTAAGTATGAAGAAGGCTACTGTACTTTTTGGAAATATTTGGTAACTTACTTATTGTTATGTTCATATATATATATATATATATATATATATATATTAGCTCATAAGAGTATTAAAATTGTTATACTAATGCATTATAAAAATATAATAATAATAAAGTACAAATGTATAAAATATACTTTTGCATATTTTATAAACAAACATAAAATCATGCATTTTAAATTATTTCCTATCAAATCAAGTATTTTCTTTAAAAAACATAGATTTAAATATAATTTACTTATTTTATTATAAACATTACATCACATTATGTATAATATAAAACATAAAAAGTAAAAAAAATACATTTAGTATTTAAATTATTAAGCATCAAATCATATGTTTTAAAATATAAATATTTAAAGTATATTATTATATAAGATATATTTATACATATAACAAATAAATACAATTCCAAAGTATTTTTTAAATTAAACTTATATCCATATTTATAACAAAACAAAAACTTAGTTTTTTCTTTAATTTGACATAATATTGAAAAGGCTATAAACCATCAAAACCATTAAAATCAATATTTTAATGCATAAAAATAAATTATCTATCCATAACTAATCATTTAGAATGGAAATTAAATGATTAAAAGTATAAGTCGTAAGTATAAGTCGTATATTTAGATAAATTAAATATTCATAAATTAAATTGATTAAATTCTGGGTTGTTACACTTCGATTTCCTAAAAATCGATTAGCTCGAGATCGTCTCATGGTTCGCCTTAAAAAGTTTTGTCCTGACTTCCTAGTAGTTTGTATTGACCGAGATTTTTTTTTTCAAATTAAGTAAAGCGATATGTCTTTGTTGGAGAGTATATTTGAATCCAATGTACGGTTTATTTCTCTGTAAGTTCTAAACACAGAAAGGATAGAAGTCTACGATTATGCTGAGTAATCAACTTGGAAATAATGTGATTCCATTTAGTCATAGGATGATGACTTTGAGGAGTTGATCGAGAAGGCTAATGATGTTTTAGCTTTTATCTAGTGTAAAAGTTCATCATGTTGTGTAGATAAAAATCGTGGAGGCATATGCATTGATTATCAACCCTATTTTATCGAGTTCTCCCTAGATGAAAGAGAAGGATAATAACACTACCACTTGGGATATTCTCTAATGGGGGTATCCATACTTTTTTTTAATTCTGACGTCAAGGTTTTATTATCCAATCTGATCTTGTGGTTTGATGGATGGAGTATGGATTTGGACTTGAAATAACAACTTGTTCGTTAGATTATGATGAACCTTGTTGAGACTTAGTTAGACTATATATATGTATCATCCAATATTTTATCGCTGTAGATTAATAATATGGATGACAGTAACATCCCTAGCTTTTAGTTTTCGGCCTCAAAATGGTGGAGAGTTACAACATGGTTTGTCTACACTTTGCATTATACATGAGTCATTACAACTTTGTCTTATTCATTCATGGTTGCTTTTATATTAGTTTATTCACTATTGATTGCATTAGGTTAATTAGGTTTGACATCAGAGTCTGGGAATTGACTGTCTAGAGGGATACATAATGACAGTGGATCATGATAGGTTGGTGGCGACGATAGGGACTTGGGACAAGTGGTGGACAATGTCGTACCTGGTAAGTAGGTAATAGTTAACCTTCTATATTTTCTCTATACCCTACACAATAAGTCATCATTTGGTTATAGCTTATGGGTGTCTAGACACATTCGATATGGTGATCAGACTACCACCATATTTGGGTTGAGTTCTGTATTGATCTGGTTATAGGTGTCCAATCAATAGTTATGACTCCAGGGCATATGTTACATTAATAACATATGATGAGAAAGTACTCATTTCTGTTGTTTATGGCTTTTTCAATTAGCTCTAGGGTGCATGGGTTCTCTCTCAGTTGGACCTTCCAATAGGGGTTTACTGACTGAGAGAAGCTAGAGGGCGCATTTAATTACAAAATTTCACATGCCACTTTGTCTTAATTGGTTGGTTATGCCGTTTGGGCTAACTATCAAATCAACATACTTTGTTGACTTCCCAAACCATGTTCCAAGATATCACTTAGGAAAATTATGCTTGTGCTATTGAGTAGTATTTTCATCTACTTTTAGGTGAAAGAAAAACACAAGGCACAGTTGATGTATATGTTGTTTGTGATGATCGCTCTACACCATCAGTGCTCATATAACCCGATAGTGCATCATATAGGAGCCCAATCAATATAAAATGGTTGTCAATGGAGAGAAATACAAGAAAAGGAGAAATATGGAAAGAAACAAAAGAAAAGGAAGAGAAGAGAATAGAAGGAAAGAAGCGCCAAAAATACAAACATAGAACCTGAAAAATATCTAACAATGCATTTGATTGAATATAGAACCACAAATATGAAAAAAAGCGAGATAGTAATAACCATATAAACCACATGATATGAGTATACAGATCTATACAACTTTGAAAATGGAATTTGTAAAAAAAAAAGGGTGTTAGATCCAAAATTGGCCCTAACACCGAAACTAATAAAGATTCTAATGAAATGAAAACTAAAACGAAGAAAACACACAGTTTATAGTGGTTCGACGTTAAATAGCCTACGTCCACTCTCTTCTTTTTTGATTGATGTCTTGAATGCGAGTCAATAATGATTTTTACTCAATTCTCACTCATTTCATACATTGATTCACTCAATTTCCTTCACAATATGATTTGAAAGATGATTGTAGGCTGAATAAGTTGATAAAATTCGGGTTGCAAAGGAGTTTCAATCCTGAAAGTGCCAAAAGATCCTTCCAAATGTCTTTTGATGGTGTATTTATAGGTGGAAAATGTTCCTGTAGAGGGATCGGTTCGGATCCATGTGGCACCCATCCCATTGCTATCGGGTTCGAATGGATTGTGGAGGTGACAACACACCATGTTAGTGGCAAACGTGGGTAGATCGTGGGTATAACCTTTCCGAGTATTAAGGGAACATGGGAGTGAGTATTTTGGTTCTGGATTCGGGTCGGAACGAAATGGTGTGGGGTTCGGATCAGCCTTATTCTTCCCGATCCGGTCCGGCTTGTGCACTATCTTCCTCTGCTTTGGATCACTTTGCCTTGGCTAGTGGACCTCTGATCCGAACCGACTTTATTGAGTGAGTATCTTCAACATTTGATCATTTAATCTTTGTGTTGCCTAGTTCACAAAGTAAGCTAACATTTTGCCCCCTCAAAGGACGTTTCTGTTGAAGACGAAGCGTGCTTTGACATTATTTGCCTATTGGTCTTTGAATTGGAACTGTTGAATAGTCGTTTCCATTTGCATGTAGGGATGTGTTGCTCCATAAAGTCGGTTCTCTTGCTGCTTATATATATACACACCCTGAAATATGCGAATTATTTTCTTCATTTCATGTAATTCATAGATTTCTCCTTGATGTCTAGTGACTCTTCCAGGTAAGCTCCTCGTTTATTTTTTTCTTTGAATTCAATTTGCACGCCAAGTCAACGTGTATAATTCCCTTTGGGTTCGGACTCCAACCCGAATCGGCTTTCCTTTTCACTTTTTTTAATATTGGATAAACAAGTTAACATACGTCCATGGGCTTGTACTCCGGTCCGAATGGGATGATAGGCCAAGGGCCAATGTAAATATATATAAACCCATCGCCTATCTTTTTCTTCCTCCTTCTTTCATTGCTCTCGCCAAGCGGATTTTGCACCAAAACCCTAACTTTCAAAAACCCAAAGTCCTCTCGTTAATCTTCAAATTAAACACTCTGGTAGGTTTAAAACTCTGATTATTTTCGTAATAATTGATTTCAGTTATAATTTGTAGTCAATTTGAACAATTTGGGCATGGTGTTTGCTTGGTTTCTACGCCGTGGCCTCGTCTTCCCTTGCCGTCGCCATGTGTGGCTCCGCCATCACCTTAAGGCGTTGGGAGATGGGATTAGGATCTATTGTTGGATATTTGAGCACATAAGTGCTCGGTCTTAATTGGGGTTTTTGACGTGGAGATGGGTTTGGTGTTGGTTGAGTGAGATGGAAGATGGAGAAGAAGAAGAGGAGAAGAGGAGATGGGATCGGTTCGGATGGAGAAACGTTAGAGTGAAGGGAAAGAAGGGAGAGAGGTTCATATGACCAGATCGGGTCGGAGTAAAAAGCAAAGAGGGGAAACAAAGCTCACTTGACTGGGTCGGGTCGGAGTGAGAAACAAGAAGGAAGAGAGGTATGGATACTCAAGTCACTCCGGACAGCTCCGAATCCCTACTTCTGGACCGTTCCGGTTTTTCTTACTGGGTGTGAATGTTTGCTTCAGGCCAAAACATGGCTTTGCCTCCCGATCCGATCCCAACACATACACCCGAACTGAACCGAAGCAGTCCATCTTAATGCACAAGAATTTGTCCAATTGACTAAATCAATGTTTGACATAACCTTCAACTTAAAGAACAGTTAGGATAGCGCCTTACAAACATAAACGAACATCAATGACTATTCTGGACATTATTGCTTTATCGAACCTTTGCATCACGCTCTCATGTGTTTACTTTGCATCTTTTGCACACATAGCACACACTTTAGTTCACACACACACACACACACACGAGGGGATACGGGCTATCTTACTCTTACTTATGTTATTGCTTCTTCAGTAGTTTAGTGATCATGGCAGAGAGACTTTCATCTAGGTTAGCAGAGAAGATAGAAGTTGCAGAAACTTCCGAGAAATTTACTCTTGATGACATATCCTCTCCCTCAGACCCTGAATGGGACGATGAGGGCCCAGATTATGAAGTAGAAGCACACAATAGTGAAATACCTTCTGATAGTAAAGTTTCTCTTGGCAATGAAGAGGAAGGAGGGATAGGAGATAATTGAGCTCCTGATGAGTTTGAGTCTGCCATTATATTGGAGTTACCCAAAGATTCTGTTGAATCGACGATTGATGACGGCAGACTCGTTCGAATATGTCTAAAGCATGGGATACTGAAAAGAGATACCCTGGTGCCATCGAAAGCAGATCGTCCCCACAGTCCTCCGGAAGGATTTATGGCAGTTACCCAATTGATGTGTATGGTTGGGGCTATTCCACCGTTTCTGCCTTTTGTTGTCGACTTTTTGAGACAGATACGGATTGCCCCTATGCAATTACATCCCAACTCTTATGCTTATTTATACACCTTATATATAGCATACAAAGTAGTTTTAGGTATAGAGCCTACCTTCGATGACGTCCACTTTTTTTATAATTTCAAGCATCAGACTCAAGAGATTCCTTCCCTCTCATATTTTGAATCAGTCCCAAAAAGGAAAATTATTACAGCTCCGTTTAGCAGCAAGGCTGGCGATTCTAAGCTCAAATGGTTTTATACCAGGCAGCAGCCGGGGTGTGCCAGAAGATGGACCAAATCAAGTAAAGCACCGATTTTCTAGATCTCAATTTTAAATGTTCATGCCAACACATTAACCTGCTTTCTTTTTTATTCGCAGTTGATAACCCAAAGTAAATATCAGATCAATTGTACTTTGATCGATTTCATCGGCTTCTCAATGGCAATCAAAAGTTTTTAACCATCGACAAAGTTCTTAAGGATGAATATCTCCATCATCACGGGTTACTATCCACTACCCATAGCATAGGTCATGGGACGGGTCCATATGTGTACATACCCCCGATAGACATTATTCCTGAGACGGGCGAGGGCTCGAAAGGTCTAAAAATACCTCTTCGGACTTCACCTTCTCCATCTTCAACTCAGGATGACGAGTTAGACAACATAGCTGAAAAGCACAGAGAAGGGAATACCGTCCCTGATGACGCTATTTCTCCTGAGAAGTCAACATCTCCTAAAGAGCTGCCAACAGATGCTTCTTAAGGAGATGCTCAGAATACTGACGATTCCACATTTAAGGGTTTAGGAAACCTTCCCCTGCCTGAAACCATCTATACTTCAGAGGAATTTGGCATGAACCCTTTAAATTTCACCTCTTCAGAGGAGACTACTCCCGTGTAGACCAAAGAGTCCGCTCGCACAAGTCTAGCTTCAGACTCGGGTTTGTTGGTTTGAACACCACTTAGGATGCACTCAACACATTAGCACCACACATCACAACACTCACTTCTTATGTGAACTCTGATTCTGAATTCCATTTGCATTGTTGCATAGGTACAATGTCTCTCCCTTACTACAATGTCAGAAAAATGCGTCGTAGCATGTCTAGGCCTCCTTCCGATATCGAGCATGATCACCGTGAGAGCCGAGGCAGAGATGATAGAAGGCCTCATGATTCTTATCGATCACACACCTCGCACTCTCGTTCCCCCGTCCGGTCGGATCTAGACAGATATAAGAGCTACCAGAGTCGTCGAGGAGAAGACACGTCGCAACCTAAAGACCGAACTTCTCCTCAAGACAAACACAGTTGAGAAAAAGGTCCACCGAAACATACCGATTCACGAGACAAACACAAAGTTTCTGAGAAGCGATCTGGAAAGGGTGATACAACCATCGTCCCGACTAAGCGAAAACATGTTGAACTAACATACTGATTCCAAAGTTAAGCTGGCATACCCGGAGAAGCAGTTCCCAGATCATTACTCTGAGAATCTGACTTTTTTACCTGCACTTGAGCCTATTTCCTCAAAGTGGGCAGATGAAGCTAAAGCAAAGATTGACGCAGTTGAGAAGCAATACTCGGAGATGTTCAAATATTCACACAATCTCTCCATAATTATTCGGACTTTAATTACAGACGTTGATTCGATGAAAAAGGCTGCGGATTCCAATGAGAATTCCTTGAAAAATTTGGGGAAGGACCTAGAAGACACACAGGCTCAACTCGTCATCGCTCAACGAGACGCCAACAACTTCAAACAACAATTTGAGGAATTACAGAAGCGTTATCATGACTTGCTGGAATCTCATAGTCAAGAGCGTTTGGAATTGAAGAAACAAGCGGAAGACACTAAGTCAGACAGTGTCAAAATACAACTGGCTTATAATACTCTTGAGCAAGAAAAAGCCGAATTAGCGAGAAAAAATGCTGAACTGGAGAAATGAAACGCTGACTTGGAGTCCAAGTTAATGGAAACCGAGAATTGGGCTGCCCTAGCTGAGGGGAATGTGGAGAACGTCATTAAGTCTGCTGAAGAGACCCATAGACAGCTATCAAAGGCTCAGGAAGAAGTGCACAGTTTTGGCGAATTGCTGATTGAATTCTTTGCGCACATAATTCGTCGCCGAAACATCCCTTGGATTGAAGACTATCCAACTACCTTAGTTCATGTATGGAGTCAAATCATTGAATGGGAGAAAGAGGAACTTAAGGTAGACTTCGTTGATGAAGATAAACTTGTGGAGAAGTATCTGAGAGATGATGAACCAACACGCCTGGCCGAGGGGCGTCGCCTCATTGCCGCTGCTATGGAGGAGGAGAAGCGCCTGTCCAAACAAAAGAATATCCCTAAGGATGGTTCTTCTTCCGCTACTGCTGAAACTACTGAAGTCGAGGGATATGATCCCGAGAACCCGGGAATTCCTAAGGCGTCTCTTTTATCTCCTATACCCAAATCAGCGTCAGAGACGGTAGTTACCTCAATTGAGAAACCATCGGAAGATATTTCTACCTTTTCACCTCAATTTATCAAGGCCGTCTCCACCTTTCATCACATAATTGGGAAATTAATGGAGGATCCTTTATTTTCTCATGAGTTGATAAATTTTGCTTCTCATTCTATAGGTGCTAGACCAGCCGAGAAGATCGATAAGCCTCAGGGATCCTCTATCAGAGAGGAATCCGTGAAAAAGGCTCAGGGAGGACAGGATAAGCCTACCACTGCCGAATCCGGAGGAGGCACTGAACTGTCTAAGGCCGACACTTTTCATGATGATGAGATGATAGATGCCTTAAAAGACGACGGTAGTAATGAGGGGCATGAAGAAGATCCTGATGTGGCTATAATAAGGGATTCAAAAAGTGCCGATGACATTACTTTGGCTGAAATAAAAGCCGATCAAGACAAACGCATGCAGCTAAAAACTAAAGACTTGAACCCTGAAAGCCTTAAGCCCCTTGCAGTGGTGGATTCTGGACCAAGGTTAGTCTTTAAGCTTTCAACTAGGTCTATTACAGAAGTGCTTTCTAAAAAATCTTCTCTTGATTCCAGTGTTCTGACTCTTGGGAAGAAATCCACCGATTCTGGTACTTTAACTACAGAGAAGAAGAGGCCAAAGCGTCTTATGACTGATGCTGAAAAAGAGGCTAGAGCTACTCATAAGGCTGCCAAAAAATCCAAGTCTGCTCCAAAGCCCAAGTGATGATGTGCTTTGTTTTATTTTGATATTCAATTGGTGCGCAATTGTTGCAGCGAGTGCGGCCCTCGCCACTTTTGCCTGATTTCCCTGCACAAACTCACATGTTTGTAAATAAAAATAGTTTATTTCCTGCAATGTCTGATAGTTGTTAGTTTACTACTTAAGTAAAAATGCAAATAGACAACATGTCATATTACAGTTATATAATAAAGTCATTGTTGAGGGGAATATGTGTACACATATATGCCCCCAATCAATCTTGGATAACTGAGCAAGAATTATTCAAGATTGATTAAACTCAAAATCCAACTGCCCCCGATTCTCCGACGGGGTCATATTCTTTTCGTCATTGATGCCTATTCTTTCTAGCATCTTTATACTCTCATGTCTCATAACAAGGTTAGAGTACTGTTGAGGCGGACTCTCATCCGGGTGCACCTTCACGCCCCAAGGGACGTTGTCTTCCCGTCCTTTATACTCTCTCTCGATTCATGAGGGTTAGAGTTAAGAATGTCATCTTCCCATTCTTTTGCATTCTATCATGCAAGCGGTCATTTTGTTCGTTCCTGCACATAGGTTATCTCCAATTTTCCAGATTTAATTTAATGTTTCGTATTTCATGGTCATGATAGAATGATTGTCAAATATATAAACAATGCAGGAAAATAAATGACACATGATATTTTTATAGTGGTTCAGCTAAGTCATTACCTACATCCACTTCATAATCCTTTGTTCATATAAACAGACTTTTTAAGGCAAGTCGTGCCTTTTTACACAGCTTATAAAAACAAAAAGGAAGACATTTCATATTTAGCTCAGATATCGTCGTAAGTGCTGAGCATTCCAAGCTTTGGGAATCTCTTCACCGTCCACGGCCGTTAGCTTGAATGCTCCTGTATCAAGCTTCCGTTGGATGGTGTATGGCCCTTCCCATTTTGGACCCAATTGGGTCGAAGGTGGGAAGACTCACTTTAGTACTAGATCTCCTGGTTCAAAGGTTTTGAAGCGAACTTTCCGGTTATAATAACGTGCTACTTGATGTCGATGTCTCGAGACACGTAAGTCTGCTTTGTCTCTTTTTTCTTCAATCATATCAAGAGACTTTAGGAGGAGTGTCCTATTTTTCATTGGGTCATAATACGTGACTCGATGAGAAGGGACTGCCAATTCTACCGGAATCACTGCTTCTGACCCAAAGGAAAGCGAATAGGGAGTATGGCCGATAGCCGTCTTAAAGGTTGTCCTGTAGGCTCATAAAGCTAGTGGCAACTCGTCTACCCATTTGGCTTTGGACCACTCCAACCGCTTCTTCAAAATATATTTAATGACCTTGTTTATGGCTTCGACCTGGCCATCTGACTGCGGGTGAGCTACTGCAGTGTATCGTTTATCAATCTTGTACTTCTGGCAGAAATTTCTGAATTCGATGCTGTCGAACTGTGCCGCATTATCAGTTATGATGATCTTCGGTATCCCAAATCGACAAATAATGTTTCTGACCACAAAACTGATTACCTTTCTCGCCATGATGGTTGTTAAAGGTTCAGCTTCCACCCATTTTATGAAATAGTCCACGGCGACGATCGCGTACTTAGCTCCTCCTCTGGCAATAGGTAAAACTCCAATAATGTCAATTCCCCACATGGAAAACGGCTATGGGCTTACCGTAATACTCCAAAAATTTTGACATCTGTCGCAGCATCGTGAATAATCAACCGCGTCTTTGTTCACGGTAGGCCAGAAATATCCATACCGTAATACTTTCTTTGCTAGGGTTTGACCCCCAGTGTAATCTCCACACTTACCTTCATGTATTTCTTACAGTAAACGTGTAATGTCATCGTGTGCGATACACCGTAATAGGGGCATTGAAAACCCTTGGCGATAAAGGATGTCGTCCTATAAAACGTATCTTGCAGCCTTGCGTCTTACAGCTCGTCTTTCGCTCTTTTTCAATGGGAGGGTTCCATTCTTGAGAAAATTATTGATCGATGTCATCCAGGATTCTCTCTCTGGGTCAATTTCCAAGGCTAATTTCGCTTCCATTAGGTCGAAACTCGGTGATTCCAAAACCTCTATCGGAACCATTTCAGTTTCTTTAGGATTATCAGAACTTGCCAGCTTCGCCAGTCGATCTGCTTTCTGATTTTCTGTTCTTGGAATGTGCGTTATGCTGTAATGCTCCAAAATTCCCAACAACTCCTTTACCTTTTTGAGATAAGTAATGAGTCGAGGTCCTTTGGCAGTAAATTCTTCCCGAACCCGACATACAACTATCTTGGAATCGCAATATATATCCAGTGTCTTCACTCCCAATTCTTTGGCGAGTTTCAGCCCGGCAATCAGGGCTTCATACTCGGAATCATTGTTAGTAGCAGCAAACTATAATCATAATGCATAGTAAATAGATCGTCCTTCAGGAGTTATTAAAACAACTCTGGCGCCGGACTTTCGATCATTTTTGGCTCCGTCCGTATATAGCTTCCACGGACTAAGCTCTAACTCTTGGTCCAAAGTAACTACCTTGTCACCCACCGTTTCCTCTTCGGGAATTGTAAATTCAGCTATAAAGTCAGCCAATGCTTGCCCCCTTATTGATCTTCGTGGCTGAAAATTCAAATCAAATTGACTCAGCTCAATGTTCCATTTAAGTAACCACCCCGATGCTTCGGGTTTTTGCAACACTTGTCTCAAAGGTTGATCGGTATATACAACTATTGGGTGAGCCTGAAAATAATGGCGAAGTTTGCGGGAAGCAATCAGGAGGCAATAAGCAAGCTTTTCTATCTTCGGATAATTACGTTCCGCAGCAGCAAGCTTTTTGCTCACGTAATATATAGGCTTCTGGACTTTATCCTCTTCACTTACTAATGCCGTAATGACGGCGTGAGATGATACCGCTAAGTAGACAAACAAATCCTCATGTTCCATGGATTTTGATAATATTGGAGGCTTTTCTAATAAGTCTAATAGATTCTGGAACGCCTCCACACAATCGGGGGTCCACTCAAAATTTCGCTTTCCTTGTTTTATGAGATCGAAGAAAGGTACACACCTATCTATAGCTTTGGAGATAAACCTACTTAATGCAGCAACTTTTCCGGCCAAGCTTTGAACGCCTTTGATCTTTCGTGGTTCTTCAATATCCCTTATTGCTGCTATTTGGCTAGGATTTATCTCAATTCCTCGAGAACTCACAATAAACCCAAGGAATTTTCCAAATGCGACCCCAAACGAGCATTTTAGGGGGTTTAACTTCATCCCATACCTTCGAAGAATATCAAACATTTCAGCTAAGTCCCTTGTATGGTCGGAAGATTGTTCAGACTTCACAAGCATGTCATCCACGTAAACCTCCATGGTTTTCCCGATTTGATTATAAAACATGCGGTTGACCAGGCGCTGATATGTGGCTCCTGCATTCTTTAACCAAAATGGCATTACCACATAACAATATAACCCTAAGTCTGTGATGAAGCTTGTATGCTCTTGATCTGGTATGTGCATGGGAATTTGATTGTACCCAGAATAGGCGTCCATAAAGGATAAAAGCTCATGCCCGGCTGTCGAATCTACTAGCTGATCAATTCCGAGGAGAGGAAAGCTATCCTTCGGGCATGCCTTGTTCAAATCAGAAAAGTCGATACATGTACGCCACTTCCCCTTTGACTTTTTGACCAGGACAGGATTCGATATCCAGTCGGGATATTTCGAATCATTAATGAATCCATTATCTTTTAATTTCTCTACCTCTTCTTTCAAAGCTGCCGACCGCTCTGGGCCTAACATTCGTCTCTTCTGTTTGACTGGTGGGTGCTTTGGATTAATACACAAAGAGTGGCTCATGATGGCAGGCAAAATCCCACACATGTCAGCGTGAGTCCAGGCAAACACATCCAGATTTGCCTTTAAAAAATCAGCCAACTCTTTCGCTTGAACTGGATCTAGTTGCGAGCCGATCTTTAGTACTTTTGTCGAATCTGTCTCATTAATAGGTATATCTAATGTTATTTTGTTGGGAGTCGCCTTCCTATCCTCGGGTTCTCTATCCTCTCTGGGATCTATATCCTCGAGCACATCTGAGGGCGACTCTCTTGGGGCAGGACCCCTTAATTGCTATGTTGAGTTCTCCTTTGGAGGGGCAGAATTGTCCTTAGTTTCTATATTCAACCCCTTTATTAGCATCTTCAACTCCGTCATGTAACAAGCTCGTCCTGTAGCTTGGTCTCCCCTCATCACCCCAATTCCTGAGTCAGTCGAGAATTTAAGCAGCAAGCACCAAGGTGCAATACATGCCCTAAACTCGGCAAAGGTCGGTCGACCTAGGAAGGCATTGTAGGGCGACTCCACATCCAAAACTACAAACGGCAGGATCCTCACTCTCTGGCGATCTCCCTGCCCTAATGTCACTGGTAATTCTACGTAGCCCATCGGAGCCGTCGACACTCCGTTGAAGCCACGTATCCATCCTTCGCATGGCTTTAGATCTTTTACTTCAAGTATCATTTGTTTAAAAGCTTTCTTGAAGAGGATATTGACCAAGCTTCCGTTGTCTGCTAACACTTTATGGACTAAAGCAGGGCGAATTATCGTGGTAATTGCTAGTGGATCGTCAGTTAGGGATTGAATTCCGGAATCATCTCTACTGCGGAATACGACGTCGTATGACATCGTTTTTTGTTGTTTTACTGGAGTAATGACTTCGAGGCTACTGCATTCTCCTACCTCAAAATGCTTGGCGGCATTGACGTACTAATCCATTGCTTTGAAACTACGACTAACTAGGTGGGGTCCGCCTATAATGGTATTAATAACGATCCCCTTACCTTTCTGCTGGGTTGTGGGTTTTGAAGTAGGCTGGTTTTGGTTCGGGGTTTGTCCCTCTTGCCCCTGTCCCTTGGGCCAACCTTGTATTCGTTTAACTTCCCTTCCCGCACCAATCTTTCGACTATATCTCTCAAATGACGGCATTCATTGGTGGAATGACCGTGGGTTCCATGGAACAAACTAAACTTTCCCGTTGCGATCTCTTTCTCAGTGGAATCTCCGGGTGGTGGTTTTTTGTACTGCAATTTGCTATATGTATCCAAGTAAATATTCTCCAACGTATCACTTAACGACATATAGTTTTCAAAAGTCTGGAATCTGGGTCTTTTACTAGAGCTATTCCCTCGGTTTCTGTTCCTTCTGTTGCGGTTCCCATTCCTATTGCTATTACTCCCACTCTGGTTGCCAACGATTACTTCAACCTTCCCTGAACTGTCACCAGATTGTTTCACAGCAACATTACTCTAGACACCTTCCCACGAGGCCCCTTCGAACTTTCTCTTCCTATTTGCATGAGCTTCTTCTCGCCTTAAGCGAATATTAGCTTTTTCATAGAACAATTCTCTAGTAGGAGGTGGTTTCCCAGACAAGTAATCCCTGAATTCTGTGTCAGGAACTCCTTCTATCAAGGCCATCAGGATAGTGGGCTCATGAGGATCACTAACTTCGGTGACGACTAGGTTGAAGCGATCTAAATATGACTTCAAAGATTCTCCATGGGCCTGTTTAATCCGTGACAACTCTATGACGCTCTTGGACTTTCGGGCATGAAGTCGAAACTGATTCATGAAGCGCTCACTCAATTCTGTGAAATTTGATATCGACCGAGGGGGGAGTCGGGTGAACCACATTAACGCCACGTCTTTAAGATAAATTGGAAAGGCTTTGCATTTTACAACATCTGGAGCTGCTGCAGCATTCATGAACCATGCATACCTTATCAGATGCTGCCCTGGGTCCATTCTTCGTGAATATCGATCCATCTGGGGCAAGTTGAATCGCCGAGGGAACTGGAAGTCCAATATATCATTTGTGAAGGGGGTATGACTTCGCTCAATGCCCTAGTCTTCATTAGTGTATCGTCTGCTCTCGGACATAATCTGACGCACCATTGCCCATACATCAGCACTTGTTAATGTCTTCACAGGTTCTCTAGGTCTGATGTTCGGATTACCCTTGGGTTCCTGATTAGGGGATAACCTCCTGTTTCTAGTGGTAGCTGCTCTACATTGCTCTCTGCGGTCCCGGTCGATCTCAGGAGGTAGAGGTTGAAGAAGCTGCTGTTGCATAGGGTTGGTAATATTAGGATCCCTGGGTAGGACGTAGGATCCACGCATGGGTAGCAACATAGGCTGTTGCAGGCTTGGGTCATCATGCCCTAATACACGAGCGGCGTCTTCTCGGGATCCTAAAGATCCAAAAGTTAACTGATCGAGGTTCTGAGGTCGTTCAAGCGGCCTTCTCTCACGAGGGCGTCCCTCGTTTGAAGAAGACGAATCATCTGTAGCAAGGCGGCGTGTTAGGGAAGGAGTCTTCTGCCTCCGGAGCTCTTGGAGTTCTCTACCCATAGTGATCATGTTTTCCTGCATGCAAAGGCTGTCACGCCTTTGGGTTTCCAATGCCTCCTTAGTACTCTGGAGCATGTCAAGAAAGCGTTAAAAATCTCCCTGTGTGACAGGTGAAGATGGATCAGGCTGAACATTAGTCATCGTAGCTGGAATCGGAGCGTTGGTGGGAGCTCGAGTAGAAGTTCCAGCTTCATTCTGGTTCGGATCGAATCAGAGTGCAGTGGTCTGGCCAGAGCGGTTCGGATGGGGAGAATGAGTGCCCTAAACTCCATTGGACCGGCTCAGATCGGGGTCTTCCATCCGGTTCGGACCTTCCTGACCAGAGCGGCTTGTTACAGAGTCTTGAGCACGTGACCTCGTTAGTACAATGGCTTGTTGATCTTATCTAGCATCGTTTCCCCTAGCGTCTTGCACTTCTTTTCCTTTCGTCTTAGCTATAATATTCGATTCTTCAACAGTTAGTCAACAAGTACTTAAAGATGTCAGAAACAGAGGATTAACTTCTTTGAACTTGAGGGTCCAAATAGTAGAATGATAATCCCAAAAAACTGAGAATTCGAAGATTTCTCAGTGAAAGCACCAAAATGTTAGATCCAAAATTGGCTCTAACACCCAAACTAATAAAGATTCTAATGAAATGAAAACTAAAACGAAGAAAACACACAATTTATAGTGGTTTGGCGTTAAATAGCCTACATCCACTTTCTTCTTTTTTTGATTGATGTCTTGAATGCGAGTACAATAATGATTTTTACTCAATTCTCACTCATTTCATACATTGATTCACTCAATTTCCTTCACAATATGATTTGAAAGATGATTGTAGGCTGAATAAGTTGATAAAATTCGGGTTGCAAAGGAGTTTCAATCCTGAAAGTGCCAAAAGATCCTTCCAAATGCCTCTTGATGGTGTATTTAAAGGTGGAAAATGTTCTTGGAGAGGGATCGGTTCAGATCCACGTGGCATCCATCCTGTTGCTATCGGGTTCAGATGGATTGTGGAGGTGACAACACACCATATTAGAGGAAAACGTGGGTAGATCGTGGGTATAACCGTTCCGAGTATTAAGGGAACGTGGGAGTGAGTATTTTGGTTCTGGATTCGGGTCGGAATGGAATGGTGTGGGGTTCGGATCAGCCTTATTCTTTCCGATCCAGTCCGGCTTGTGCACTATCTTCCTCTGCTTTGGATCACTTTGCCTTGGCTAGTGGACCTCCGATCCGAATCGACTTTATTGAGTGAGTATCTTCAATATTTGATCTTTTAATCTTTGTGTAGCCTAGTTCACAAAGTAGGCTAACAATGGGTAAATAAACTCAACTGGCAAACTTTCTTTAATAACAAGTCAAATAATGTCAAGGCTCCCAATTGTACCACAGTGGAAATAAGCATCAATAGTACAAATATAAATATAAGAAGGCATCACCCCTATCAATCCACGTGGACGGCTCCAAATAGCACTTACACGTGTAACCTAGTGTACTCATCAATTTGGTTGGTGAATACTCGATGTAATAAGATGGAATATAAAACTTGAATCAGATAACAGTTTGGTATTAGAAATAAGTAAATCTCAAAACAATATAAAAGTCGTAATAGTATAAGAAACAAAGGCTTAGAGAGTCATATCTGCTGTCCCAACATCCACATAGTCGACACATATTATAAAATGGTATATGCTGCTCAAAATAACAACAAAGGAAACTGTAATAGGACAGAAGGAACTAAATAGCTCACTTTGGTAGCACTTCTAATCCACTTTCCAAAATCCTATAGGTGATAGTCTAACCAGGAGAATGAAGATAAGAGCAACCATAACATCCCTCAACCAAATCCTAACTATCACCTTCAAAAGCTATGAATACATCGATAACCTATATGACTTATCCCGTTTGAGTCAAGGGATAATGTGAAACCACGACTCTAGTCTGACTACCTATTTATGAAACACATAGTTCAACATACTGGACCTTAGGACTCAGGTGTCCAGCAACTTGACCACTTCCCAAGTGATCCACGATACACTACCATCATTACTTGTCCCAATGGGCATCCCCATAATACCCCTGCTTCGAGTTAACGATAAAACTCTCCAAGCCATCACGATTACTTGGAACTTTGATCCTTCAAGAGCTATCAACACCTCCATCTTCAGGTTTGAGTCCCATTTAAACCAATCTATTATCTTGTAGCCTTGTCCCATCCAGAGGTGTCAATCGCACTCCTTCAACACTCTCATTCGAGTTCACAATCAACGAGTCATAACTTCACCTCGTAGAAGCAATAAGCGAACCACAAACCGCAATACAACCCTAGATACCTCATTATCTCATTCAATGGATTGCACCATCCTATCTTCCCCTTGATGAAACACCCATCTTTCTTCGCACCAAAGCCACCAATTGAAAAGTCATCATCTCAAAATCACAATTGAATGAACCATCATATCAAATCCTCAAAACCACACCACCATCCATGTCAAATTGGCCCAAAATGGCCAACATCAATAATAACCGATATCGATCACTCCATAGTGATCGGTAACAACTACCGTGATATGGTATTTAACATAAATTGGTTAAAGACACATCATATGAGAACGTCCAACAATCCATTGAAAATTCAAGCTCTCCATCGAATTGATAATCCGTCTTCAGATCTGTTGCCAGCTCCTATGTTGCTCCATCTTCTGGTCAATTACCATGCTCTAGTGCATCTCAATCTTCAAATCAGTTTGCGCGTTCTAATGCTCCTTCATATATGCATCTTTCCCGTTCGAGTCTACCATTCTTGTACGCTTAATCAATATACACCATTTTATGCATTTGATCGATAACAACAAGCTCTAAAGAACGACGTTTTCCTAGTCCTATATGGCAAAAAACAGAGTTTACGAGTAACCACGCAGCCAATAATTCTGTAATTATATAAAATAATTGTACAACATTCATAATAGCATCCATAATGTAAGTAGAACCTATTTATATGATTGCTGCATGTTTATTTTTAAAATAGTTCAAATCTAGTATTGTCAAAATAACGCGTGATAGCACACAAGTGGGTAAAATGGATATATTTAGATTTAAACTAATAAAACTACTTTTAATTATTTTATTTATTATTTTCTAGGTTCAACTACCTAGAAATTATATTTAATATTGGAAATCACTTTAAAACGTCAACTATACTCTGTAAAAGTAACTACAGTTCAATGAGAGATAATATCACTCACTTTAGCCAAACTAGTCCAAACTTGCACTAAAGCGTAGAGCTTGCCGTCATGAGTCCAACACAAGTAATAACATCCAAAAAGGGGCCTCATATGCATTATATATTACAAATGTAGGCTTCTTGGATTATTTAAATAATGAATCAAATCAAATATAATTAACTAAGATAATCACCCCATTAAGTCTTAATCCACCTCTTCCCAAAAATGTGTAGGTCATGCATGCAACATGAAACCTAATCACCCTATCGTTGGAGGCTTTAAACCTAGATATATCCTTCATTAATTGAATGATCTCAGCACCGTTTCTTTCTATGTGTTCTTATCCCGCCCTCATCGTGATGACGAAAACATCATACAACTCGGCCCTACATTTAGAAATCTGATCTATAGCCATGACCTCCTTAGTTGTGGATACGATTTTAACTAGGTGGTATTAAGGCTATGAACTTTTGGAAAAACTATGGTTTGCGAAGCGAAATCGATTGCCAACAATGTCATACTCCATTTCTCCCTGAAGTGATGGCAAAACAAAACCCAACTTGCTATGCTAAGCATGGATAATCTTGAGATCCTCATCGCACTCTATAATAGGGATATAGTTCATGGAGACTTATAAGAGGAGTTCAATGGTTGTGGTTTTGGATTTTATCATTGAGTGTTTAATCGAGAAATGACTTTTAAGACCAAAATCTACAACATCCATTATCTATAGTGGTGTATGTAACAGTAAAGGAAGAGATGAAGAATAAATTATAATTGGGCCAATAGAATTCTAGGGTTTAAGATAATAAGAATCTAATTATTAATACAATAATATATTTCTATTTAAATTCTCTAGTGAAACTAGTGCACGTTTGAAGCTCGTATGATCAAAGGTACATTCAATTGCTACAAAATTTGATGACATGCATCACCTCATTTTTACGGTACCATCGATATAAAATTTCTCGCGATCTAATACTATGTCTCTAAATAACAATTTATGCGTATTTCAATATAGTTTTGATCCTCAAATTCCCTGGTCTTGAAATATAGCAATCCTTATACATTTTATTCATGTAAAGAACTACCTAATCAACTCAATAAAAGTGGTTCAAGTCTTGATTTGGTCATATATGAAAAATCATATTTTGGAAACGATCATTAATTAATGATTAATATTTAAAAAAATATTTAAATATTTCACTGCTAAACTATAGGTCATTACATTCTCCTATTCTATGAAAATTTTGTCCTTGAAATCCTTAAGGATGGAGCAACACAACCCAACACTCCCGAATAAGTGACGAACACAAGATAAATTATCACCTATTGCTCTCTAGAACAAAGATTAAAAGTGATCAAATAAAGGAAATAGACTCGTAATTTGGCATAGAGCCATAATTCCCATCACTACGTATAATTTCAATTAAATGTTGGATCAATGCAGTTAAGCAAAATGGATAAGTTGTAAACTTATTCTTTAACGAACAGATAATGGAAAACAAAGTGACAACTCCCTAGCTGGAAGTCAACTCAACTAAATATCTTATATTGACTTTTCTTTCAATTTTGGCTAAATTCATGGAAAATTTTGGTAACACCTCCTTGGCGCCACTCCATTCAGAAATGCTACGACTTGCTAAATATGGCCTATCCTAATAAAAGAAAAAAAATCTCAAACGTGGTCATATCTGCAGTATAAAATCACAAAAATGCACCAAGAATATAAATCACTACTCTACATCTACTAAATATCTCTTTTATAGCAAGCTCAGAATTTAGATGTGAATAAATGCAAGCAAGCATCCAAATAATCAACTCTTCTTTATACCTGAGTATGTACTAAAAAAAGGGTTAAACATAATTGTAGTAGTAATTATAAGAAAATGAGCATGCTAAATAAATGAAATTTATCCAACATAAGTATGTCAAGTCATGTATGGAAATAAATAGACTACATAAAAATATAACTACCAACATGCCTAACAATCATATAAGCGCAAACAATCATGAGAACATCAATGATCAAACATGTATAACCAAAATAATAAAAATCATCTTAATTAACATCCATGCTTATCCTGACATGCAGGATACTACCTAGTGTAAGACATCAAATAGGATACCCAGTGCATATATGACTCGACAAATTGGGTTTCCATCACAATGGTAACAAGGGACATAAATCCAACATCTTTTGTTTGTGAATCGAATATGACTCAAGTATCACCATACTATCCTCAACTCCTTAGCAATCTATCGATACAAACCACCGACATTGGTTCCTGCATCCATAACGAATCTCGAATATAGAGAACTATGTGACACTATATATTCAGCACTATTTGTTGATAATCAATCCATTTTGATATAAATGCTCAATCGCTCTACTTCAACAAGTCGATAATAAGCAACAACTCTAGCATACAAATTTAACCACTGTGGTCGAGTCTGAACCACACCACTCCAAGCTTTTGAGTTACAACCAACAATTAATAAAAGCAACATCTGCTAGTAAAATTTCGCTCCTAAAATGGTACATCTCCAACTCAAGCACAACCAACTGCATTATAAGGTTAGGAGCTCTGACCATTGCTATTGACGAAGGTTGAGATCACTCATGAAAAAGAGAAAAACTAGCAATGTGTTGTCACTAAAAATCTCTAATTCCTTCCCTAATGGTCATTGCCTTCAAATCTTCAAATAAAACTCCATCACAGTCGACTCTAAATTGAGATCAAGTACTCCTTCTAGTGCAGTTTTGGTCATCGGCTAGAGATGTGTAAACCTCCCTTTTATCATAAGCACCTACTTAAGTAGCACACAAATGTATGTCATCGACTCCTCACTCTTAACAGAAATGAGTGATGCCAGTACACTCACCAACTCCTTAACCAGGGTTCCAGTTTGCTAATACAATGGGTCAACTTTAAAGTTCAACTGTAATGACCAGTATTTTAGCGATTATATATTTAAATATTAACCGTTAATGGAGTGACTGTTCTAAAGGTGATTTTGAAGATACGACTGAATCAGGACTTGAGACCGCTTCCATTGAATTAGGTAGTTCATTACGTGAATAAAAAAAATATGGTTTGCTATATTTCAAGATTGAATGATTTAATGCTCAAAAAGGTCCCGAAATATGTGTAAATTTTCATTCCAAATCTCATATTTCGATGAAGTTTCTAACATCGGAATCATATCACTGAGTTGATGTACGACATCAAGTTGTGTAGTGACTAGATGCGCCATTTGATCACAAGAAGCAAAATTGCATGTCATTTGAATTGAGAAATTAGTTAGTTTAATAATAAAATAATATAAATACATTATCCTTATGCTATAGTGAAATAAAATCATCCTTTCATTTCTCTCCATCATCTTTTAAGTTTACTAGTTACATGAGAAATAATGGACACCTCCATATATTAGATTAAAAAATTAGTATCTCAATATCCACTTAATGACAAAATTCAAATCCACAACCATTTAGCTCCTCTTCGAAATCTCTTTTTACTCATGTCGATGTTGCATGGTGCAGTTTCAATCTCTGTAATGGCCATGTGGAATGTAACATCCCTTTAGAAAAGTTAACATAAAGATCTTTTAGCATAGTGGTTAGTGCATGGTGTTACATTCTGAGAGGTCAGGAAATCTGCGGTTGCCACATATGGTCGGCTAGAATTGTGCGTGTAATGCTATGGATGTCAGTAGTGTGATACTAGTGTGGTTTCCATGCACAACGCCAGGGTGGTGAGTGATGATGAGCTAACGAGTACGTTGAGCCCTTTAAGGGGGTAGTATATTACACCCCTTTTGAAAAATTAACATAAAAATCATTTAGCATAATGGGTAGTGCATGGTTTAACTTTCCAAGAGGTCAGGGGTTCGAATCATGTGGTTGTCACATGGAATGTGTGGGTTAGGGTTTAACATCATGGAGGATTTAGGCAATGAGAGTTCCTGAAAATGGTTGCAATAGTTTCATAGTGCGAAGAGGTAGCTCCGGCCAAAGCCAGGGAAGATGCGGTTCACTATGGCTATATGCGACCTATAGAGGCCGAGTCCCGGAGCATGTTCATCCTTGAACTCACATTTTACAGTGACTATTTAAGCATGAACCTGAGGTATGCACTATGTAAATGGTGTATCGAGGAGCGTGTATGTGAAAATGGTTCGTGAATTCAATGAGTATCGTGTGAGAAATCATGGATGAATGCACAAGGGAGAAGCAAGCATGCATGGCCTGGAAATGACAGGTTTGAGGAAGAACGATTTAGAAAGGAAATTAAGCGATTAATTAGAATTTAAATTGTTTATTTATTTTCATTAAACTTATATGTTTGGTAACTTTCTGTACCAGATCCGATTTGGACGCCATTTCTTCTATTGGACTCGTAATGGGGAGCTTTACATTATAGAGAAGGTTTGGGTAGAAATTGTTGTGATGAGTGATGTTTTTTCTCATAGAATTTCAATTATCAATATAATATGTTGTTTGTAACAACCTAAGTTTTAACAGACCAATTTTTTTTCAAAAATCTCGATCTATCGAAAATCGAGTTGGCTTGTCTAGTATCCTGCAGAAAAGACAGTGATAATAAATATATTAGAGCTTGATAAAATATCTGACAAAGAAATGGATAAAATATAATAATCAAATGTAGCGTTACCAAAATAATTACACTGTCTAACAAGTGTCCAAACGCTACAAAATCTCTATCATAAACCTATCTACGAGTATGTTATGAGAGGGGGTCTGAACACAAACTTCTGGTGAGAGGTCAAATTATACATTTTGAATAACCCTACATATACTGTTCAGTTATGTTTTATTAATTATTAGTTTATTTAGGTTAACAACCCTCAAGGCTATTCACTCATGTCGTATCCATCTACTCACCAGTAGATTAAACATAATATATCGTATATGTAGTTATACCCAACATCTCAAGGTACTTCCCATAATACCCTCCTCGTACGACCGCCGTCATACCATAGAAGCGCTCACAACCTTTAACCATGCCAAACCACCTACAAAAATCTATATCATTACGCCACATAATCGCATAGAACCACTAGCGCTATGTCATTTAAGCATACAGATCCTCGTATCCGAACTCCTTGGTTGAATCACATCTCAACACGGAGTAATGCCCTAATGGCTACAATACACCACACAGTGCATGTACCTAGACCTCGCATGAACGTACTACCTACTATAACCCGACTCCTGTAATAGGGCTGCATCCAATGCACGAAAACTCGGTCGGGAGCTTTCAGTATTTGTAAAGGACAGCTTCATTAGGCCCATAATACATATATTCATATATGGTATGTATTTTCACGGTGGATATGGTCCCTACCTCAACAAATGAAAGACTTCTTCAAGAGCTAAGTGACGTGCCCTATCAACCAAACTAACATCAAATTTGGCATGTCACACAACTGATGTCCAATAGTGGAAGATCGTAGGTCTATAGGTTTAAATCTAGTCTTTCTGCATCCCACTGAATACCAATGACATGTATTTGATGATTACTATCCTTAATTTGGTCCTGGCCAACCTCACATACTGGCGAGGCAAATTGCCGAATCATCCAACACCATCCGCCACAAACTTTTGACTGCCAAACCACAATTGCAGTCAAGGTATACTCGCCGGACGGTACTGTACAGACCAAACCTCTGTGGGTGCAGTCCAAAACCTACCACAGAGGACCATCACAGAGTACCCTACCACGTCTCAGAAATGCCACGTGCTTCCCTCCAGTCCTGTAGAATAATCAGTTGGACGTGTTCCTCTTGTGTCTTCAGACACCATGATGATCTACCCCGTTAGGTTCTTCACCTTCATATGTACAGACTGGTCTAAGCACATCATGCCATCATGTTATTAGACCCTACGTTTATTCTTTTAATCACGTGCTTGCTTTACCTTATCACTTGCTTATTAACTTGATTATCCACATATTCCATTTTTATTTAAGTTACTCGGTTCATTAGCTTACAATTTGCTACTTACTTTTCTTTATTCATTCTATGCCGCCGGAGCAGACTTCCGCTTATTATTTATTATATTTATTAGACTTAATACTTTCAGTTATAAGTCTACTAATAATAATCTTACTTTATTCTTTCTTATTTAATTATAACCTTATCTTACACCGTTATCACAACCATTGTTGTAAGTTTACTTATTAACTTAGTTCCCTTAACTAAGGTTTATTAATAAGTTCTCTTTTCCTTATTAATCATTACTCACATTATAGTTCCACTTGTCCTTAGGACAAGGCTACCTATTATATTGCATTCTCATTCATATATTGGATTATAATAGGTTATATTCCCCATTCATCACAATTCTTCTTAGGTTCCTTAATATGAACCAACTTTTACTGTTGTAATCTTTCTTTAATTACCATCTTGTGCATTCTTATTATTTTAAAAAAATGTTTCACACACCTCATTAGATTAGTTAACAGAAAGGTGTAAATGTCTATTTTCGTAACGTACATTAATAAAGATCCGTAGTTGCAAGCTATTTCTTCTAATTTCATAGTGGACATACATGTATATTTTGATTAATTAGTGTGCAATACGGTAAAAGAACCCATATTTCACACTAAACCATTTTTTCCTTTCTTTTCTTTCATCCACATTCTCAGTAATTTTGCCGTTATGGAAATTTACCCATTTCCCTAAATCGAACCGACTCAGTCCGCTAATAGTTTGCCTCTTTTTTATTTTCTAAGTTAGATGTTAAATTCCTGTTTTTCATATACCATTTTCAATTACTGTAAATTTTCCATACAAGATTAGGCATATCAATTCTTTTTACATTATTCCCAATATCACTGTAATTCTATTTACAACATATCCAATTTGACATTAAATAACAGTCTTAAAAATATAATCATAATTATTGTAAATTCCACAATTTCAGTATTACAATAATTCTCAATCCAAACAGAAGATTAATGGAGTAGATTTGTATAACAACGTTATTATTAACGTACTTAGAAATAGATTATGTCGCAATTATCACGAGTTTCAATTATTTATCACGTTAGGAATTACGAGGGACTGTAAATGATAAATATACCATTACCAAAAGGCATAATTTTAAATCCACTCACCTGATTGCTTTCCAATTCCTGAATCTGATTCAGATCTGCTATTCTGTAGTCTTTCTAATTGAATCTAATATTGAGATAACCATGGGTTTACAAATCCGATGTTAAAAGAATAAGGAAAGAAAGAAACCTAAATAATTCAGATTCATAGGATTTATCTTACGTTGACATGAAATTTGAACACCTATATTGTAGATCTACATTCTTTGCCTTTAAATCTTGAATCAAAATTCCCTAAAGCTAATATTCTAATTTCTGATAGATTTGGAGAAGAAAGAAAATGGCAGAGCCTTGGCGTCATCTTAGGAAATATGAGTTGGAGGCCAGGTTCTGCTAGTCTATTTATAGGTGTACAGAAGATTTTGGTCTATCGGTTTAAGTAAAATAAAATCCGAAGCGTACAAGTGGAAAAATATAATGTTAAATGGCTCAGTACTGTGTCGACCCACCCATAAGGTGTGTCGTCCCTGGGCCATTAACGTTAATTTTACCGATATTAATTTCTTGTTTAATGTTGCTGATAACATTTCTTTTCTTTCTGAATATTGATTATGCAATTATCTTCTTCCATTTATATTGCATTTGAAATTAAAATTATGCACGTATTCTTCAAATCTTTGTTTGTTAATAGCTGCTCAATTAATATCATTATTAACGCCATCAATTCATTGATTTATTCCTTTTAATATATATTCTAATTTCAAATGCAGTTATCTTCTTGTTTATTTTTCATTCATTGTACATTTATTACTTTCCTTCCTTATAGTACACCTTAATTTCAAATTTTGAATTTATGCGTATATATCTACACATGATATCATTTCTTTTCAAAATTCAAATGGCGTTATGCAGAAATTTATTTCTAACTCGTTTTTATTGTTTGCAGGTTACTTTTGGATTTCCTATTCATATATTGTAAAGACCCGATAATTCACACCCTTTGAATCGACCATAAACCACACAAGTCTGAACCAAAAGTCGGAAATCTTCGAATACTTAAATTTGGGAATACAATACATTAGAACAAATAACAGAAGACTTTTATTACATCATGATAATATAACATCAGAGTATAGAATATACCAGAGTACATTAACAAATAATAACACAACAAAAGATTATTTACAATAATTAATATAAAATAGTGGAAATAATTAAACTAATACAGCGGAAGTCTATCAACACTCTGGACACAGCTTTAAACTTCGATCCAGAATCCTGCTTAATATATCTGCAAAATAAGTTACACGACTCCCCGTGTGGAAAAGAGGGCACCCGAGTTTGTAAGTGAAACAAACTACATGTCAGTCATGGGACTGGTATGAATAATCTTATTTAACTTGTTTAATAATAAGGCTAATCACAGGACCACGCCGCTAATGCAGAACGGGTTTACTCCATTGGATTGCCAGTGCATGAAATAAAGTAAATCGTTAAACAATGCAATGGTTTTTAGAAAAATGAAACCATTATAAGACTCAGGTCCCATCACACAATGCAACGCAAGCGGAAGGATAGAGTTTTGCCTTATAATGGTCAAAAATGCTTGATAAGATAAAACGGATTTGATATTACTATTAGTGTATATATGTTTTAAAAACAATTTCAGTCATAATGTATCAATCATAGACGACATAGCTACCATATACTATGTCGCCATACTAGTTATACAATCAAAACCGCATGGTGTCGTATTGGAAGTTGGGTTTCCATCTTGTGTCAAGGCTAGGGACGATCTCCTAACCGTTTTGAGACACTCTAGCATTGTCTCAGGATTCGGACGCTGGCGAATCCTTGGATACAGCAGGTCCGGTCCACAAATGCTTTAGTGGATTGGCAATTCCTGAACACACGCTTCCCGATCCTATTGGACCTATAAATTGGCCATTAGCGGCTAATAAAAATCTGAGGCGCCCCAATCCATCAACCACATAAGTAAAAATGCCGGGCCTTGTAAAAACCCAAACACCACTTCTAGCTAGAAAGAAACGTGTGCACTCCCTTCGTTCCCTTGTCCCGTTTTTGACTCTACCGGGGTGTGAGGCTCGCGAGGTAACGTAATACACAAAGCTATGCCTAAATAGGCTATTCTTTGATCATCATCCACAAAGCTCAGCTTTTCAACAAAAGCCTTGATCCATGCATCTTAGTATGTCACATTGTCAATCCCTACCATTGATTTCTGCCAATATATAACCTCTGAGCTCATACGTCTCAGAGAAGGGTATTAAGCAAGAGAATGAATTCTCCATTACGAAACAGATATATATATATATATTAACAGAAATCAACAGATACAATGTAAAGGAATACAACATCAAACATACCATCCGTTTACAAGTTCGTTCTGGTTTGAACGAAACCGGAGGAACCTTATTCCTCGCATATCCGAATAATCAACATGTACGTCCGGACGGCTACCACTGCATCCCCTTCATGGTAGCTGCTCCAATCATGGGCATCAATAGCAATTCATCCATTCGACCTGAAGATCGTCGGTCTTGCACCGTCTTCAATTTCTTCGACTGTTAGTCGTCGTATTCATTATTCAAAATGGGTTAAACCCGGTCTTTCCGAATAACTCGCGTAATTTAAAATCAAGTGCTATAAAAACACATCCAACGCCTCATTCCAATTCAGAATATTCTTTTAATAAAATATTCACAATATTAGGGAAGAATCCCCCATAAATTTTTTCAAAGATAAATCCTTTAAAGTTACCTTTTACATCTCTAAATCATTACTTAAAGATTTTTCAAATTTAAGAAATTAATCTTATCTTTAACTGGGTTAAACCGATGTCATTTAAAAAACAGTTCACGATAAACCCAAAATCATCTTCCATTAAATATGGAATTTTCACAGAAATCGAATCAATATATAATCGATATAAATTTTTGTATCAGACCAATAATATAAATGGAATAACAACAAAGCCTTTTAAATTCCATATATAGTAACATCCTTCTTTAACAGAAGCTCATCTCGATCATTACCGAACCAAATTCCATTCAATTCCAATTTAATGTAATAAATTGGAAAACTTTATTTTAGAAAATTTTCCAATTAAATCTTAATAAAAGATTTATAAATTCTGAATTATATTTTCATTGTTAATTGGGTTAAAGAACAAATGTCGTTTTAAAACATAGTTCACGATAAACCCAATTCACATTTCACTTTATTCTAATTATTAAAAATAATTTGAAAACTCTATTAATCCTAATTAAAAGATTTATTCCTTTTACACGAGGTTTTAAGAATAGTGTTATTTAAGCCACCATTCACGATAACCCAAAAATTCAATTTATTTAATTTAAAACATTGGATTATCTTTCTAGTTAATAACTAGTTCATTTTGATAAAAATATAATTTACCTTTACAAAATTAGAGTTTTTCATCTTAAAATATTTTAAAATCATTTATTATGATTTTACATAATTTTCCTATATTTTAAATAATTTTATTAAAGCCTTTACAGTCGATTTCCATAAACGGTCATCGAACTACATCCATAGCGACCTTTTCTGAAATTGATTTGGACATAACTCCAAATCTAACCGTTAGATTTCAAAACTCTCATATTCATTGGAAAGCTCTTTTCGATACGAACCCAACAGTTCCGGTTTTAGGAGAATCCGACGATCGGATCTCCCGTTACATCAATTTGAAGTTAATGGTAGAAATTCGCAAACGGTCGCTGTGCGGCGCGTTCTATTCAGGCCATTATATATATATATATATATATATATATATATACACATATATATTGTCTTATCAAACAGAAATACAATACAATAATACAAGACGGAAGCTTTCAGGACATAATTACTCACCTGAGCTTGAACTGGGCGGATGTAGACGCTAAAGTTAAAGAATACGGCCTTTGTGTAGTTACTGCTTGTTGGTAGATATGGAAGGAGAGGAACAGACGCATTTTTCAAAACAAAAAGAAATCAGCACATGAGATTACAAAGTTAATTGAAGTGGAAGCTAATTTGATTTTACGCACGAGGGGAAGAAGACTTATTACATCAGAGGTAAAACTACTACCTCGTATTGGAGAAACAGATCGAGGGGGTTGGCTGGAACCACGGTCAGCAGCTCAAAACCTAAGGCCGCCATGAATTGCTCGTTGAGGACGAAGCCGTTCGCCATTCCTAATTTGGGAAAGTAGCTGTTTAGTTTAATGTAAATACTGGGCTTAGTTTTATTACCACGTTTTTGTAATCATTAGTAGCTGTGCGCTGTTAACTGTGTAGACGTGCATCTTTTCTTGGGCTGAGATATGCCTTAAATAATATATACCCATTTTCAAAATATATATATAGTCGATTTCTATTAAAACGTATTTTACAAAACATTTATAAATTCATTTATAATGATTTTATCTTCATTTTCAATTTTAAATAAAAATTGAATATTCTATATTTTATTATATTAAAATATTTAAATTTTCAAAATATTAGATTTATAAATCACTTCTTTTATATTTATTTAAAGATGGAATAAATCTATCGATAAACCCATTCAGGTTAAAAATAGCATCCCTACATAACACGGCTTCATATTTTATATTCTTGTGTCCATTCTAAGACGGACATAAAAATCATACTTTATTCTTTCCTAAGTTTATCTTAAAATATTCTTTATTTTAAAATGTTCATTATATTAAAATATTCTTTATATTAAAATATTCTTTATTCTAAGGTGTTCCTTTTCTAAAATGTCCCTTTATCTTTTACATTAAAATGTATTTTCACATTAAAATGACCTTTTTCATTAAAATAATTCTGAATCGGAATGCGACTCAATTAATTACCATATAATAACAGTTATATGGCTTTCATACATTGCATATATCCAACGATAATGATAGACAATCATCAAACAATACATCCACATCCAAAGTGAGATTTATAACTGTGTGAGCATTAAAATAAATAAATAAGTAATGCTCAACAGAGACTGTCAATCCATCGATTGACAATTAATTAAATATTGGGGCTAGTGTATATCAAATGTCGTCCCAACACCCGTATGGGGTTTCAACCAACAAATAATAATAGATTATCTGTGCACTCGGGCGATGTGTGAAAAATTATCGTCCCAATCACATAAACAAGTCGGACAACTTATAAATGAAAGTGTAACATTTCAACAATGAGAAATTTTAATGATTCCTACATACGAAACAAAGATGTATACTTTTATTGTTCACCTATTCCACTTTAATATCTAATTCTTTTTAATGCATATAAAAGGACAATAAAAATATAACACTAAAATCTATTCTTTTTATTGTCCCTAAAATGACAATAAAAATGAAATATTTAAAACCTGTTCTTTTTGTTTCATATAAAATGACCATGAATTGTGACATTTAATTCCACTCTTTTTATTGTCTTTAAAATGACAACAAAAATGTAACTTTCAATTCTATTCTTTTATTTTAACCAAAACGTAGATAAAAATGTAATTCTTTAATCTATTCTTTTATTTACATCTAGAATGTAAATAAAAATTATAACTTTTTAATCTACTCTTTTATTCACATCTAAATTGTAAATAAAAATGTAACTTTTTAATTTAAGCTTTTATTTACATCTATAATGTAAAAAACATGTAACTTTTCATTTTGTAGTTTAATTTACATTTACAATGTAAAAAAATGTACTTTTAATTCCAAGTTTTTATTTACATCTAATATGTAATTAAAATTTTAACTTTTTATACTATATTTTATTTACATCTAAAATGCAAATAAAAATGTAACTTTTTAATTTATTCCTTTACTTACATCTAATTTGACAAATATAGATGCAACCTTTAATTCTATCATTCTTATTACAACTAAAATGTAACATTTTATTTTAATGTTTTGTTTGCATATAAAGTTGCAAACAAAAAAAGTGTAACTTTAAAAATCATGTTATTAATTTGTATCAAATTTACAAATAAAATATAACCTTTTTAAAACTATGTCTTATTTGCATCAAGAAATGCAAATAAAAATGTAACTTCCAATTTCAACATTTTATCTGCATCAAAGAATGCAAATAAAAGTATAACTTTTATTTCAATATATATTTGCATCAGAGAATGCAAATAAAGGAACAACTTTTTAATTCATGATATATTTGCATCAAGGAATGTAATGCAAATAAAAGAATAACATTTTAATTCATCGTTCATTTGCAACAAGAAATGCAAATAAAAGAATAAATTTTTAATTAATCGTTTATTTGCATCAAGGAATGCAAATAAAAGAATAACTTTTTAATTAAATGTTTATTTGCATCAAAGAATGCAAATAAAAGAATAACTTTTTTTAAATGTTTGGTTGCATCTAAAGAATGCAAATAAAAATTTAACTTTTAATTTCATGTTTCATTTGCATCAGGGAATGCAAATAAAAAAAATGTAATCTTTATTTCATGTTTTATTTGCATCGAGGAATGCAAACAAAAATACCACTCTTTATTTTAATGTTTTGTTTGCATCGGGGAATGCAAACAAAATTGTAACTTTTTATTTAATGTTTTATTTGCATCGAGGAATGCAAATAAAAAAAATGTAACTCTTTGAAGCAAACAAAAATGTAACTTTTTCAATTCAATAAAATGAACAAATTGATATTTTTCACTGAATTGAGAATTCTAATTTCAATTCAATAAAATGAACAAAATGGTATTTTTCATTGAATTGACAATTCTAATTTCAATTCAATAAAATGGTATTTTCATTGATTTGACAAACAAATTCAATTCAACAAATATGTCCAAAGTGATATTTTTAATTTTATTTAACTAACATATACAGATCTATAATTATTCATCACCAAACAATAGATTAATTATCATCCAAATTGCAGACAAAACAGATCTAAATCATATACATACAATCATCACATCGCAAGTAAAATAAATAATTTGATTAATTATTTAAAAATCAAAAATCTCACAGTCGATTTTTTTTGTCTGAATTTCTGTTCACGTTCAAATTTGGCTGAATTTCCAAATTGCTTCATTTCGGATCTGGTTGGTTCCATCGTGAAACTCTCATTTTTCTGATTTCAACGCAATTGAAATTGGGCGATTCTGATTCAATATGAGCGATTATGAATTTATTTAGATTAATAACACTTTGGATTAATTGATTAATTAATTAAGTTAAAAATATACCCTTTCTTCCTCACTCAAACAACAGGTCGACGTTGGTCTTTGAAGGCTCAAAACTAGGTTTCCACTTATCGATCCAGACGCTCAACTCCGCGACGATCAGGATGTGCCACGACCGAGAGCTAGGGGAGGCGCACGCAAAGGGGCCCACGGTGTCAGGTGCGATCACACCTAGGCGAGGAGTCGGCAGTTGCAAAGGCGCGGGTTTGGGGCACGATTCTCGGCCTACGTGCGATTTCAGGGTATGATGACCGTATGGATGAGAAGAGTAGAAGAATAAAGTATTGGCTTAAGAACTGCTTTGGATTAATGTGTGGATTGTTCATGGTTAAGGAATCAAAATAAGAGCTCGGTGGCCATGGATAAAGAAGGTGGCGGCGGCTCTGTTAAGAAACTAGGGTTTTGTAGAAGATTATGCATTTTTATAATGTTTTAATGTTAATTTTTCAAATAAATCCATAACTTTTGAATGACTCCAATTCCATCCCAACCAGAGTTGGCCCCACCTAATAACCCCCGTTCCGGATCCAATGGCCTAGGTCTCGTCAGCCCAAACGACTATCTGTGGCCTGTTTTATTTAATTTAATATTTAAATCATTTATTTAGTTAATTCCAACTTACATTTAAATTCACCGCAGCCACATACGGACTTAGAAAATTCCAGAATAATTATTTCTGGCTTTGTTTCGATGATACGGTCCAAAAAAATTAATTTTGTCGAATTCCGAGACTGTTTGAAAAATGGCCATTTTCTAATCGATTAAATTTGGCCGAAATTGACAAAACACATTTTTGTTTGCCATGCTCACATATTAATTCGAAAAATTATGAAAATTTAAAACTAGCAATGATTTGACATTCCGGTTTCAACAAAAGTGGTTTCGTTGAAAACGGAGGTCGTTTGCAAAATGGCTATTTTTAAGGGCCATATATTATATTAAAATATATATAAATATTCTATAGCGACTCTTTTAAATTTAAAACTAGCCATAACTATTTATTTTTAAAGTTAAATTTCTTTTTCATACATTCGTTAGAAAGATATGGTGAAACAGATTTAAATATTTTTGATTTTACTGAAATCCGATTTATTTTGAATCCTGTACATTCAGTTAAAGTTTAAAATCAAATTTTCAAACTGCAGCGCCATTTCTAATTCCTTTTATATTTAGATTAAATTTATTCATTTTAAATTCGATTTAAATAAATTTTTAGTCGTTATTATTTAAAATAAACAATTTTAAATATTAAGTTTTCATTAAATTTCCTAAAATAAAATTTTTAAATTAGTTCAGAATTTGTGGGTTGTTATAATCTCCCCCACTTAAAATCTTTTCGTCCTTGAAAAGGAACGTAGCTAAAAGTTGTTTAATCAACCAACTCAATTTTCTTTTTTTATCAATTTAGTTCAATATTAAATTAAATTTAGCTAAATTTATCATTCTTTCTCATATTGGTTAAGTTAATTATCATACCCACATTTTAATTAGTTAAACTAATTATCAAACATCACAACCAACAATCAATTAGGTGATTAACTTTTTAAATATATAACTTTTATATATAGTCAAAAATCATATTTTTAGTGCAAATCACAGTAATAAATCCTAATTAAGATTTGGTTCTCATACCAGTCGATTGGAAATATATAGATATCTCACTCTGAAACCCGAACATAAACACTGATGATGATGCCTCATCATCAGAATCATCTCCAGGTGACTGGAGTGTAATTCTATATCTACCCAGTATATTTGAGACTTCGTATACACGTGGATCAGACATAGATTAAATCCTCTATATACTCGATTGTCCAAATTAAAATATAATAATATCTAAAATACGTATTTTAAGATAAAATTTTAAAAACTAAAATTGTTTTTTTAACAAAATAACACTCTTCGGACTCATTCTGGGATACTTCTGATCCCATCTCTAACGAGTCATTCTTTTTATAGGATATTACTAATCCTACCTCTGATGAGTCTTTTGTTCAGTTCTAACGAGTTGTACCCCAATGATTTGAGCTCACCAGAGCTCTCATACCAAATGTAAAGATCCAATAATTCTCACCCTTTGAATCGACCATAAACCACACAGGTCTGAACCAAAAGTCGGAAATCTTCGAATACTTTAGCTTTGGGAATACAATACATTAGAATAGATAACAGAAGACTTTTATTACTTCATGATAATATAACATCAGAGTACATAATATACCAGAGTACAGTAATAAATAATAATACAATGGAAGATTATTTACAATAATTAATACAAAACAGGTAAAATAATTAAACTGATACAGCGGAAGTCTATCAACACTCTGGACACATCTTTAAACTTCGCTCCAGAATCCTGCTTAATATGTCTGCAAAATAAGCTACTCGACTGCCCGTGTGGAAAAGAGGGCACCGGAGTTTGCAAGTGAAATAAACTACAGATCAGTCATGGGACTGGTATGAGAAATATTATTTAACTTGTTTAATAATAAGGCTAATCACAGGACCACGCCGCTAATGCGGAACGGGTTTACTCCATTGGATTACCAGTGCATGAAATAAAGTAAATCGTTAAACAACGCAATGCTTTTTAGAAAAATGAAACCATTATAAGACTCAGGTCCCATCACACAATGCAACGCAAGCCGGAGGATAGATTTTTACCTTATAATGGTCAAAAATGCTTGATATGATAAAACGGATTTGATATTACTATTAGTGTATATATGTTTTAAAAACAATTTCAATCATAATATATCAATCATAGACGACATAGCTACCATATACTATGTCTCCATACTAGTTATACAATCAAAACCGCATGGTGTCATATTGGAAGTTGGGTTTCCATCTTGAGTCAAGGCTAGGGACTATCTCCTAACCGATTCGAGACACTCTAGCAATGTCTTAGGATTCGGACGTTGGCGAATCCTTGGATACAGCAGGGGCAGTCCACAAATGCTTTAGTGGATTGGCAATTCCTGAACACACACTTCCCGATCCTATTGGACCTATAAATTGGCTATTGGCGACCGATAAAAATCCGAGGCGCCTCAATCCATCAACCACATAAGTAAAAATGTTGGGCCTTGTAAAAACCCAAATACCACTTCTAGCTAGAAAGAAACGTGTGCACTCCCTGCATTCCCTTGTCTCGTTTTTGACTCTACCGGGGTGTAAGACTCGCGAGGTAATGTAATACACAAAGCAATCCCTAAATAGGCTATGGTTTGATCATCATCCACAAGGCTCTGCTTTTCAACAAAAGCCTTGATCCATGCATCTGAGTATGCCACATTGTCAATCCCTGCCATTGATTTCTGCCAATATATAACCTCTGAGCTCATATGTCTCAGATAAGGGTATTAAGCAAGAGAATGAATTCCCCGCTACCAAACAGATATATATTAGCAGAAATCAACGGATACAATGTAAAGGAATACAATGTTAGACATACCATCCATTTACACGTCCGTTCTGGGTTTGAACGAAACCGGAGGAACCTTATTCCTTGCTTATCCGAACAATCAACATGTACGTCCGGACGACTGCAACTGCAGCCCCTTCATGGTAGCTGCTCCAATCATGGGCATCAATAGCAACTCATCCATTCGACCTGAAGACATCGGTCTTGCACCGTCTTCAATTTCTTCGACTATTAGTCATCGTATTCATTATTCAGAATGGTTTAAACCCGGTCTTTCCGAATAACTCGCATAATTTAAAATCATGTACTATATAACACATCCAACGCCTCATTCCAATTCAGAATATTCTTTTAATAAAATATTCACAATATTAGGGCATAATCCCCCATAAAGTTTATCAAAGATAAATCCTTTAAAGTTACCTTTTACATATCTAAATCATTACTTAAAGATTTTTCAAATTTAAGAAATTAATCTTATCTTTAACTGGGTTAAACCGATGTCATTTAAAACACAGTCCACGATAAACCCAAAATCATCTTCCATTAAATCTGGAATTTTCACAGAAATCGAATCAATATATAATCGATATAAATTCCTGTATCAGACCAATAATATAACAGTAAAGCCTTTTAAATTCCATATATAGTAACAACCTTCTTTTATAGAAGCTCATCTCGATCATTACTGAACCAAATTCCATTCAATTCCAATTTAATGTAATAAATTAGAAAACTTTATTTTGGAAAATTTTCCAATTAAATCGTAATAAAAGATTTATAAATTCCGAATTATATTTTCACTGTTAATTGGGTTAAAGAACAAATGTCGTTTTAAAACACAGTTCACGATAAACCCAATTTACATTTCACTTTATTCCAACTACTAAAAATAATTTGAAAACCCTATTAATCCTAATTAAAAGATTTATTCCTTTTACATGAGGTTTTAAGAATAGTGTTATTTAAGGCACCATTCACGATAACCCAAAAGTCCAAATTATTTATTTTAAAACATTGGATTATCATTCTAGTTAATAACTAGTTCTTTTTGATAAAAATATATTTAACCTTGACAAAATTGGAGTTTTTCATCTTAAAATCTTTCTAAATCATTTATTATGATTTTACATAATTTTCCTATATTTTAGATAATTTTATTAAAGCCTTTACAGTCGATTTCCATAAACGGTCATCGAACTGCATCCATAGCGACCTTTTCTGAAATTGATTTGGACATAACTCCAAATCTAACCGTTAGATTTCAAGACTCTCATATTCATTGGAAAGCTCTTTTCGATACGAACCCAACAGGTTCTGATTTTAGGAGAATCCGACGGTCGGATCTCCCGTTACATCAATTTGAAGTTAATGGTCGAAATTCGCGAACGGTCGCTGTGCGGCGCGTTGTATTTAGGCCATTATATATATATATATATATATATACACACACACACACATATATATATATATTGTCGATTTCTATTAAAATGTATTTTACAAAATATTTATAAATTCATTTATAATGATTTTATCTTCATTTTCAACTTTAAATAAAAATTGAATATTCTATATTTTATTATATTAAAATATTTAAATTTTCAAAATATTAGATTTATAAATCACTTCTTTTATATTTATTTAAAGATAGAATAAATCGATCGATAAACCCGTTCGGGTTAAAAATAACGTCCCTACATAACACGGCTTCATATTTTATATTCTCGTGTCCATTCTAAGACGGACATAAAAATCATACTTTATTTTTTCCTAAGTTTATTTTAAAATATTCTTTATTTTAAAATATTCATTATATTAAAATATTCTTTATTCTAAGAAGTTCCTTTTCTAAAATGTTCCTTTTTCTTTTACATTAAAATGACCTTTTTCATTAAAATAATTCTTAATCGGAATGCGACTCAATCAATTGCCATATAATTACAGTTATATGGCTTTCATACATTGCATATATCCAACGATCATGATAAACAATCATCAAACAACACATTCACATCCAAAGTGAGATTTATAACTGTGTGAGCATTAAAATAAATAAGTAATGCTCAACAGAGACTGTCAATCCATCGATTGACAATTAATTAAATATTGGGGCTAGTGTATATCAAATGTCGTCCCAATTCCCGTGTAGGGTTTCAACCAACAAATAATAATAGATTATCTGTGCACTCGGGCGATTTGTGAAAAATTATCTTCCTAATCACATAAACAAGTTGGACAACTTGAAAATGGAAGTGTAACATTTCAATAACGAGAAATTTTAATGATTCCTACATACGAAACAAAGATGTATACTTTTATTGTTCACCTATTCCATTTTAATATCTAATTCTTTTTAATGCATGTAAAAGGACACTAAAATCTATTCTTTTTATTGTCCCTAAAATGACAATAAAAATGAAATATTTAAAACCTGTTCTTTTTGTTTCATATAAAATGACCATAAAATGTAACATTTAATTCCACTCTTTTTATTGTCTTTAAAATGGCAACAAAAATGTAACTTTCAATTCTATTCTTTTATTTTAACTAAAACGTAGATAAAAATGTAATTCTTTAGTCTGTTCTTTTATTTACGTCTAGAATGTAAATAAAAATTATAACTTTTTAATCTACTCTTTTATTCACATCTAAATTGTAAATAAAAATGTAACTTTTTAATTTAAGCTTTTCTTTACATCTATAATGTAAATAAACATGTAAATTTCCATTTTATAGTTTCATTTACATTTACAATGTAAAAAAAAAGTACATTTAATTCCAAGTTTTTATTTACATCTAATATGTAATTAAAAATGTAACTTTTTATACTATATTTTATTTACATCTAAAATGCAAATAAAAATGTACCTTTTTAATTTATTCCTTTACTTAAATCTAATTTCACAAATAAAGATGCAACCTTTAATTCTATCATTCTTGTTACAGCTAAAATGTAAATAAAAATGTAACTTTTTATTTTAATGTTTTGTTTGCATCTAAAGTTGCAAAAAAAAAATGTAACTTTACAAATCATGTTATTAATTTGTATCAAATTTACAAATAAAATATAACCTTTTTTAAACTATGTCTTATTTGCATCAAGAAATGCAAACAAAAATTTAACTTCCGATTTCAACATTTTATTTGTATCAAAGAATGCAAATAAAAGTATAACTTTTTATTTCAATGTATATTTACATCAGAGAATGCAAATAAAGGAACAACTTTTTAATTCATCGTATATTTGCATCAAGGAATGCAAAAGAATAACTTTTTAATTCATCGTTCATTTGCAACAATGAATGCAAATAAATGAATTACTTTTTAATTAATCGTTTATTTGCATCAAGGAATGCAAATAAAAGAATAACTTTTAATTAAATGTTTATTTGCATCAAAGAATGCAAATAAAAGAATAACCTTTTTTTTAAATGTTTGCTTGCATCTAAAGAATGCAAATAAAAATTTAACTTTTAATTTCATGTTTCATTTGCATCAGGGAATGCAAATAAAAAAATGTAATCTTTATTTCATGTTTTATTTGCATCGAGGAATGCAAACAAAAATACCACTCTTTATTATAATGTTTTGTTTGCATCGGGGAATGCAAACAAAATTGTAACTTTTTATTTAATGTTTTATTTGCATCGAGGAATGCAAATAAAAAAAATGTAACTCTTTGAATGCAAACAAAAATGTAACTTTTTCAATTCAATAAAATGAAAAATTGATATTTTTCACTGAATTGAGAATTCTAATTTCAATTCAATAAAATGAACAAAATGGTATTTTTTATTGAATTGACAATTCTAATTTCAATTCAATAAAATGAACAAAATGGTATTTTTCATTGATTTGAAAAACAAATTCAATTCAACAAATATGTCCAAAGTGATATTTTTAATTTTATTTAACTAACATATACATACCTATAATCATTCATCACCAAACAATAGATTAATTATCATCCAAATTGCAGACAAAACAGATCTAAATCATATACATACAATCATCACATCGCAAGTAAAATAAATAATTTGATTAATTATTTAAAAATCAGAAATCTCACAGTCGATTTTTTTATCTGAATTTCTGTTCACATTCAAATGTGGCTGAATTTCCAAAGTGCTTCGTTTCAGATCTGGTTGGTTCCATCGTGAAGCTCTAATTTTTCTGATTTCAACGCTACTGAAATTGGGCGATTCTGATTCAATATGAGCGAGTTATGAATTTATTTAGATTAATAACACTTTGGATTAGTTGATTAATTAATTAAGTTAAAAATATACCCTTTCTTCCTCACTCAAACAACAGGTCGATGTTGGTCTCTGAAGGCTCAAAACTAGGTTTCAACTGATCGATCAAGACGCTCAACTCCGTGACGATCAGGATGTGCCACGACCAAGAGCTAGGGGAGGCGCACGCAAAGGGACCCATGGTGTTAGGTGCGATCGCACCTAGGCGAGGTGGCGACGGTTGGAAATGCGCTGGTTTGGGGGCACGGTTCTCGGCCTACATGCGATTTCATGGTATGATGACCGTATAGATGAGAAGAGTAGAAGAATCTCTACAATATTGGCTTAAGAACTGCTTTGGATTAATGTGTGGATTGTTCCTGGTTAAGGAATCAAAATAAGAGCACGGTGGCCATGGATAAAGAAGGTGGCGGCGGCTCTGTTAAGAAACTAGGGTTATGTAGAAGATTATGCATTTTTATAATATTTTAATGTTAATTTTGCAAATAAATCCATAACTTTTGAACGACTCCAATTCCAGCCCAACCAGAGTTGGCCCCACCCAATAGCCCCCGTTTCGGATCCAATGGGCTAGGTCTCGTAAGCCATAACGACTGTCTGTGGCCTATTTTATTTAATTTAATATTTAAATCATTTATTCAATTCCAGCTTACATTTAAATTCACCGGGGCCACATACAGACTCAGAAAATTCCAGAAAAATTATTTCTGGCTTTGTTTCAACGATACGATTCTAACAAAATTAATTTTGTCGAATTCCAGGACTGTTTGAAAAATGGCCATTTTCAAGTCGATTAAATTTGGCCGAAATTGGCAAAACACATTTCGTTTGCCACGCTCACATATTAATTCAAAAAATTACGAAAATTGAAACCTAGCATTGATTTGATATTCCAGTTCCTACAAAAGTGGTTTCGTCGAAAACGGAGGTCGTTTGCAAAATGGCTGTTTTTAAGGGCCATATATTACATTAAAAAATATATAAATAAATTCTATAGAGACTCTTCTAAATTTTAAACTAGCCATAACTATTTATTTTTAAAGTGAAATTTCATTTTCTTATATTCGTTAGAAAGATATGGTTAAACAGATTTAAATATTTTTGGTTTTACTGAAATCCGATTTATTTTGAATCCTGTACATTCAGTTAAAGTTTAAAATCAAATTTTCAAACTGTCGCACCATTTATAACTCATTTTAAATTTAAATTAAATTTATTCATTTTAACTTCAATTTAAATAAATTTTTAGTCATTTTTATTTAAAATAAACAATTTTAAATACTAAATTTTCATTAAATTTCCTAAAATAAAAATTTTTAATTGGTTCAGAATTTGCGGGTTGTTACATATATATGCACACACATATATATACACATATATAAGTGTATATATACTCAGCTATATGTATAGTTTTTCTTATGTGTACATTTATATATATTTTTCTCTAAGAATATGCATTTCTTTAGCCGTCCCTCTAAAATTAAAAATATGACATCGGCGGGACTCAAACTTGCACCACTCACATGGGAGAGACTTGTCTTTACCAACTGTTCTACACAAGCATTTGTTCACAAGACTAAAAACATTGGAAGCTATTATTCTTATTTTGTTCTTATTATATCTTCTTTTTCACATTTGTTCTAAAACTTCGTTTAAAGATAATCCTTTTGTTTTAAGTCCTTTTTCTTCAAACCATAGGTCTAAATTGATTATAAAATCGCCGCGGACGCAATGACGCTAATTCCGTGATCAAATTCAAAAAACTTTTCAAAATTTTATTTTATTGTTTAATTAAAAATGCGGGGTGTTACACTGTTGATGTTTTTGAATGATTGCTAAGGATAAAATGGAACTTCTAAGATAGTTGAACTTGGTTATTAGTAAATAAAAAGATTAAAAAGTGATTTAAGTATATTTGACACGAACATCACATTTTATCAATTTACGCGCTATTACGCACTATTTTGATTACACTGCTAGAATTAACTATTTTGACACTTATTCCACTTTGATTGCTACAATAAGTTCTATTTAATTTATTATTGATGATATAAATGCTTGCACGCTAGTATAGGAATTCAAATGAATATTATTGCATAGTTGAATTGCTTTCTTAATTTAGCTAAAAACACTGTTAGCAAGCGTTTTAGTATTAGGAAATCTCGTTCGCCGGAGTTTGGGTGTTGTTGATGTGGGAAATTAGTTATTTGAGCATGCCAACCCCCAAGTGTAAGTTTAGATGTAAACTTATAATTCAAACATCTAGAGTACGAGAAATGTAAATGAAACACATAGCTTTTTATAGTGGTTCGACACTAACGCCAACGTCCACTTCATAGTAATCATTCATCATATGTTGTCGATTACAATGTTCGTACAAGTTCAGACAATTTGTGTATAAAAAGTTGTAAATTGAATAACAAATAGCTTGTTACTTCATAACTTTGACCAAAATGCTCTTTTTCTTCTTTGTTGAGCCAAAGTGGTATTAATGTCCAATAAATAGCTTCAATGTCCAAAAGTATGCAAATATGTCCAAAATCAAGCCAAAAGTCCAATTGAATGTCCAAAAGTGCTAAGAAAACGTTTATGTAACGTTTAGAAGTCCATGGAGATGCCCAGAGTCATAAAGGTGATGTCACAACCATTAATGGTGCTTAAGAGCTCCAATCCCGTAAGTCAAAGTGTTGATAAAGTCTAAAAATGCCAAACAAGAACCAACCCCTTTAAATGCCAAGTAAGGGGGTATTTATAGGTGAGTTTTGGGGGCATCAGCCCAAATTTCATATCTCGAGGGGATGCGACATTCGCATCCCTAAAAGATAGCAAAAAAAAAAAAAAAAAAAAAAACGAGTTTCATCCAAAAATTCGTATCCCGTAGCCTTGGAAATTCGTATCCTGAAAATGGCCTGCGCGTGTTGTGTCGATCAAGCAAAAACGAATGATCCGCACGTGTAAACCAGTGTGCCAACTTGCCTTCGCATTTGCCAACATTTCAAATCCCAGCCAAATCTAGAAAATCGCTTTCACCGCTTCACACACGAGGGATTTCGAATCCTAGCTGATGCGCACAAAGGATTTCGCATCCCTGATTTGTGCTAAAATCGTATCTGCTCCTCTGCTGTAATTCGTATCATGGATCAATCGAGTTGCATACTGGAGATTTCGCATATCACACCATTTTGATCTAGTGTTTTTCGTATCCCGATCACAATCGAGATTTTGAGTCCCACGCCCGATCCGAGAAACTCCGCTTCGCATTCCTATGTTGCTTTAGTGATCAACACATGATTTCGCATCCAGTTAGGGATGTGTAATCCTGGCATGCGAAATTCCCATAAAGCCGTGCTAAAACTATAATCTTGCGATGGCAAGCATACGCATGGGAAAATTGATGATTCTCATATGTCGATCACCTGAAAATGACGTGCCAGATTTACCAATTTGCCAAATGCCAAATTTTGATGTTGTGAGTTGTGCAAGCTATTTAAGTGATCATGCCATGTCAATCAGCTTTTTTTGAGTGCATGAAACAAGAATTTCCCAGAATCCATATATTTTCCACGATAAATTTTGCTATGTGATAGGAATGATACGCTAAAGGATTTTGAGATGATCGGTCCGAGTCAATCACACATTTTTACCACACCATTTTTTCCAAGTTTATTAACGATGACTTCGTGAATCAACGTTATTTCCAACCTTTTTCGAACACGTCGCGACTTCGACCAAATCACTTTGCGTTTTTTGACGACGTTCTCCAGACTTAAGTGCCTTGCTAACCATAATCTTAACGTGTGATTGCTTTGCTAAAAAGCTGGTCAACACTTTCCCCTTAAAACATGTCTTTCTTGATCGAAAGAAGATGTGTTTTGCGTGTAAACTAGAAATCAAGAAACTAAAGCCAGGGAAAGTCCAAAGCGAACTTCTATAACCAAAATACTGAAGAGCCACGATTGCACTGGATCATATTAACCAGAAAACCAAAGCTAATGAACAAGAAGTCCAGTGTTCACACCAGATCGTATTAGTCATAGAATCGAAAAACTAAAAAACTTAAATCCAAAGAAAGTCGATGATCACTCAAATCGTTTTTTAAGAGATAACCAGAATTAGGCAAAATAATCAAAGGACTGCAGGGGTCCAACAACCTGAATAACCATAGCCAAGAAATCGAAAAAGCCCAAAATCCATAAATCTCAAGTAACCAATACCGATATGAGTTCGAGGCGGTCTTGCTAAAGAAAGGAGACCAAGAATAGCCATAATAGTCCAAGGCGTCCTTGCCGGGGCAAGAAAACCAAGGATAAGAAAGAAAAGTCCAAGACAGCCTTTCTAGGGCAAGACGACCAAGGGTAAGCCAGAATAGCCCAAGACGGACTTGCCGGGGAAATACGACTAAGGATAATCCAGAACCCGTGGAATAGAGTCCTTAGAGTTAGCAATCCATTTTTAGATTTCCTTAACCCGTAGTCGCGTCCCAACAAATGGAGTAACTTTTATTAAAGCTATAAAACTTTGGAGTTTTTGGTAAAGCCAAAGGAAAACTTAACAGTTTATCATCCGTAAAGAGCATGCCTAGGAACTTGCTTTTTCTCGTACATGGGTATATGAACTTAGCCGTTTCTGATTTCAAATTCATTCATAAGAGAGATTGGATGGTTTATTGTTTGCGAAGAGCATGCCTAAGGGGGCTTGTTCACGTACATGGGTATGGAAACTTAGCCATTCTAGTTCCAAAACCAGAGTTTTCTCAAGGCAGCCCAACCAGAGCAAGACGACCAAGAGTAGCCAGAATAGTTCAAGGCGGCCTTACCGAAGTAAGACGACCAAGATAAGCCAAAGTATTTATGGCGGGCTTACTGAAGTACGAAGAAAAGCCAGAACATATCTATTTTATTAATAACCAAGGAGTGATGGTGTGTTGTCGAACAAAGAGCATGCCTAGGGATTATAACAGCTCCCGTACATAGGTAGGTCGGCTTAACCATCTACAACCAAAAATCCAAAAAAGATAAATCCAGAGCGCCGGAGCCAAACCGTAAGCTCAAAAATCCAACAAAACTAAGGATAGGAAAGCCAAAAGTGGGAAGATCGTTATCCAGAAGCTAGAATTCCAAAAGCCAAATAACCAAATGCAAGAAGCCGAAGAAGATCAAAACCAAGAGATTAATGAATCTATTGGAGCCAAAACTAAGATACCAAAAAGCCAAGACAAAAATCCAGAAAACCGAGAAGAATCAAGAACCAAACCACAAAATCCGCAATACAAGAAGATCAGGAACCACAAGCCAACAGATACTGATGCCCGGGAGGCCTGCATCCAAGACATCAAAGCTAGAATAAAGATTAATTGATAATAATGCCGCCGGGATGAGACAAGGTCCCGGGTATATCCTGAGTAGCATGAGGGGATGTGTCTGTCCCGACACTACAACCCGAGTCCAAAAAAACCATGCCAGCTCACCATTCCTGATATGCTCTTCAATCATATCCCCAAGATGTCGACAATAGTTTGTATTATTACCATTTAGGTCTGAAAATAAGCAATGCCGATCAGTATTCTTTTTATTTTGAGCCGACTCCCTTGCAAGAGGCTTTCTGAAAGGAGCATATGATGTGCCTCCACTTCAGGGGTGTGAGCAAGTTTTCGCCTCCAGGCTGTTGATCGATCATTCCCCGAAGGAGGTTTACTTTTACCAGAATTCGTAGCTTTACTAGAGTTGGGCGGCTTCCCGCCCTTAACCACATTAGCCTCAATAACCTTGTTATCAGTCCTTGCATCCTCTTCATGTAGAAACCTCTCCGCTTCAAAATAGAACTCTCCGAGATCCCTTAATGGATCCCGATGCAACGAAATTCTGAAGTCGGACTTATCCAAAACACTAGAGACCGCGACCAACAAAACCATGGACGAATTGAGTTTGTCAACCGATGCCATCGCCGCATTAAACATTTTCAAGAACTTTTGCAGAGTCTCATCTGACTTCTGCTTAAATGTCGTTAGAATCATAATGCTTTTTGGATGAGCGATGTAAACTGAACTGGTTGACGAACCTGCCAACCAAAGCACTCAAAGAATGAATAGAATCTGTTTCCAACTGCTTAAACCACTTGGAAGTAATATCTGTCTAGTAAAGTGGAAAACACATTGCCGTGACACTTTCTGAAGCAGAAAGAACAACCATTTGTCGCACGTATCGCATCAGATGAGCAGTCGAATCCTTCCGACCATCACAAGCTTCTAATACTGGCAATTTGAAGTCCGGTGGGTTGCAGGAATTCCTAATATCCAAACAGAAAGGGATTGCGAATAACACAATCCAAAGAAGTGGCATCGCCTCGAGTAAATCGACGAATAACATCCACGATCTGAGATCCATTACCAAAAGCAAGCAACTAATTCAAGTTATCCAAAGTGACATTGGTGCCCCTAGTGTTTAAGTCTAGGTTAGGAATCAGTTGATTTGCATGTCAAACATCCGGTTGAATTCCAACTTGAGGACCCGCATTGAGCACAATCCTCACTCCCAGAATCGTGGGAGTACTACCATATAAGGATGCGCGCACCAGCGCTTGAACCACATTACCGATGGCGGAGGCCGCGACTTGACCAACCAAAGCGTCACGAGATGGAGCAATGTCGAGTTTAGGGGTGCCCCGAGTGTAACGGGAATGACAACGGTCCAAGGATTGATGTTGCCCTGCTGATTAGTTCGCGGAGTTTCCCTTTAGTCCCAAGTCATAGCTTGTGGAACACTAATGCTTTTCCCGATAATATCTGCCTAGCCTGTTGGCCTTCTAATATTTCCAAGCCTAGCCTCAATCTGACTGAGAAAAGTAGTCATCGCTTCTTCTTATTGCTTGAGTAGAGAGTTCAAATCCATAGTTAAATTCTTAATCGTCCCGTTGACGTCGTCTCGAGTGACATAATTAGAGGGATTGCCAGTTGAAGAATTTTTTTGACTTCCTTCATCTCCAGTACCTTGAGCTTCAGCAACAATGTCGAGCTTCTTGCGCTTAACCATGTTGAAAAGCGAGCAACAAGGTAGAAGTAGAAACTGAAGTCGAAAACCAAAACAAAATTCGAAGACAGAAACCGAGAACCAAAACCAAAGCAGAAGTCGAAGTTGTGCGCTCAGTTCCTAGGACACCAAGTATTGATGTGGGAAATTGGTTATTTGCGCACGCCAACCCCCAAGTGTAAGTCTAGATGTTAACTTATAATCCAAACATTTAGAGTACGAGAAACATAAAGGGAAGGCACAACATTTTATAGTGGTTCGGCACTAATGCCTACATTCACTTCATAGTAATCATTCATCATATATTGTTGAGTGCAATGTTTGTACAAGTTCGAACAATTTATTTATACAAAGTTGTATAATTAAATAACAAATACCTTGTTAATTCATAACTTTGACCAAAACGCCCTTCTTCTTCTTTGTCGAGCCAAAGTGTGTATCTATGTCCAAGAAATAGCTTCAATGTCCAAAAGTATGAAAATATGTCAAAAATCAATCCAAAAGTCCAATTGATTGTCCAAAAGTTGTAGGCAAACATTTATATAACGTTCAAAACTCCAATCCTATATGCCAAAGTGTAGGCAAAGTCCTAAAATGTCAACCAAGAACCAACCCCTTTGAATTCCAAGAAAGGGGGTACTTATAGGTGAGTTTTTGGGGGAATCAGCTTGAATTTCGAATACAGAGGGGATGCGAAATTCACATTCCGAAAAGATAGCCAAAAACTGAGTTTTATCCAAAAATTCGTACCCGTAGCCTTGAAAGTTCATATCCTAAAAATGGCCTATGCGTGCTGTGTTGAACAAGCAAAACCAGACGATCCGCACGTGTGAACTAGTGTGCCAACTTGCCTTGGAATTTGCCAACATTTCGAATGCCGGGCCAAATCCAGAAAATCACATTCCACATTCACCACTTCGCACACTAGGCATTTCGAATCCCAACCGATGCGCATATGGGATTTCACATCCCAGATTTGTGCCTAAAAATTGTACGCACTCATCTGCTGCTTTTGGTATCAGGGATCCATCGAGCTACATACTGGAGATTTTGCATCCACACTATGTTGATCTAGTGTTTTTCGTATCCCGATCACAACCGAGATTTCAACTCCAACGCCCGATCCAAGATACTCCACTTTGCATCCTCGTTTAGCACTCATGAAAACGAGTGATCAACACATGATTTCAGATCCGGTTAGGGATACGAATCCTAGGATGCGAATTTCCCATAAAGTTATACCAAAACTCTGAGGTTGTCGGGGTAAGCACGCACACAAGAAAATTGACAATTACCCAGTGTCGATCAACTAAAAAAGATGTGCCAGATTTACCAATTTGCCAAATGCCAGATTTCGATGCCGTGAGTTTTTCAAGCCATTTTAAGCGATCTTGCCATGCCGATTAACTGTATTTGCATGTGTGAAACCAGATTTTGCTAGATTTCATATATTTTTCCACGAAATTTTTTGCCATGTGATTTGACCTATATGATCAAGGATTTTGAGCTGATCAGAATAAGTCAATCACGTATTTTTACCACGCTAGATTTTCCAAGTGTATTAATGATGACTCTGCAAATCGACATTATTTCCAACCTTTTTCAAACACGTCGCGAGTTCGACCAAATCGCTTTGTATTTCCTGACGACGTTCTCCAGACTTGAGCACATCGCTAACCATAATCTTAATGTGTGACATCTTTGCCAATAAGCTAGTCAATAGGTGCTTATCGAACAAATGCACAATTGTTGTTTGTTGACTAAGCATACAGGGATGATGAATCGAAATGATGGATAAATTTGCAAAGAAGTTTCGAGGTGCACGAGTTGATTTTGTTAGGGACTGGTTAATGGATCGTTAAGGCAAAGCAAACACTAGAGGGGGGAGGTGAATAGTGTTTGTAAGAAATTAACCAAAACTTAAAACAAAAGAGAATTATAGAATGAATCAAACAACACAAACACAATCACAAACACAGATTCAAACACAAATGCAAAATAAATAGAAATAAAAATGCAGAAAAGGAAAGAACACACCGGAATTTATACGGGTTCAGATCACTCCTATGCCCAGTCTTGCACAACGCTGAATTGTGCAGAGTTTTATTACTCTTTCAATAGTCAATTACACCCTCCCTAATTTCACGACTCACAAGGAGACACCGATTCCTACTTTCTTAATTTCACGGCTCATAAGAACACACCGACTCCTGTTTCCATGATTTCACGGCCCATAAGGACACACTGACTCCTCTTTGACTCACAACAAGGTTTATTCAACCCAGCCAATTACAAAACAGACCTATATCTCTTCAATAGCACTTGATTTAGAGAATAGAGAGTAGAAAGTGTAGAGAGAAGAAGTTTTATCAAAACATAATTGAATTCAGTAGAGTATAAGTGTAAAAACCATAAAAATGATTAAGAATAATGGTCGGATGAAAGAGTATGAAGTTGGAGAAGAAGATATGTTAAAAAATTCAGTTTTAACCTCTTTTTATAGAGTATGAAGGGTTGCAACGGTTCTGAAGCATTTCAAATAGTGAAAAGACACTTCCCTTCAAAATTAGAAAAAAATAGCAGTTATATGTCGACATACACTTTTTGCTATGTCGACATACTCATGTGCATTTTTCAGTTTCAAAGCTTTTTTAAGTATTTTGATATAAAACTAATTCTGGAAATTCTTGAGTAAAATTCTAGTGTTAAAAATTAATATTGTATGATAGAAAATCATATGAAAACATACTTTTAAACTAAATAAATATATTTATAAAATTATAAGGTTTTAAACTATATAAAGTATAAATATAAGTATATAAAAAAATTTAAGTTTGAAAAACTAAGAAGAATAAAAATAGAAACAAATAGAAAAACAAAATAGAGAGGATTGAGAATAAAATAGAAAAATAAAATAGAGAGGATTGAGAATAAAATAAAAAAATAAAATAGAGAGTATTGAGGATTGAAAATCAGAATTTGAAAATTAGAATTTGAATTTGAACCTGGAGTGCTATTTAGAGTCTTTCAAAATTTAGACTCTATAAATATATTAATCCTGAACTTTTGGACTCTTGAAATCTTGATTACTCATAAGTCTTGAAATTTCTCTGATCTTTGAATCTCTAATCATCTTTATAACTGTACAGTCTTCAGTAATATTTTCTGTATATAATTCTTGCATATATATATATGTATATATTCTATACAAAAAGTGTTAGCATATATTTTATAATCAATGATAATTGAAATAAGGTTGTTGTCATCAAAACTTCATTCTCCAACAATCTCCCCCTTTTTGATAATGACAACCTTAGCTTATAAAATTTCATACATGTATATACCTATTTGATGATGTTTCTTCTATACTCCCCTGTCTATAAGTTTCCTATAAACTATTCCTATATTTTATAATTTCTCTGCCTTTGGCATTATCAAAAAGAAATTTTAAAGATACTCCCCCTGAATCCTATAACTATCCAAATAATTCCTATACCTTTCTAAAAGTACTATCTCCGATTCCTAAATCTATAATCATAAAATACTCCCCCTAAATCCTGTATCTATATATACATATTCTATTGTAATATTCTTTATAACTATCCCTAATTCTATGATACCCTTATATCTCCCTATAACTCTATGATTCTAAGCCTAAAAGACTATAAATCCCTCTAAAATTATGACTATACTAATCTAATAGAAGAATAATAAACAAGGCAATCTAATCATTGTTTATAATCAATTCTAACAATCAATCCAAACAAGCAATTCAAGCAATTAATTCAAGCAAGCAATTCAAGCAATCTATTTAAGCAATTAATTCATGTAATCAATGTAAGCAATCAACCAAATCAATTAAATTAAATAACATGTGTTAATAAACACTTCTTGAACCTAGAAACTTTAAAACTCCACCTTAATATAATACAAGACTAAACGTCCAATTGTTAGGCGTCATCACTAACCAGTGGCCCAGCCTATACTAACTAGTTCCCTTACAATTATAATAAGACCTTATTCTAGACATAGAAATAACTCTGATAAGATATCCTTAAAATTATGATATAAGTAATTCAATCCAATCAACGAATCAATTTAAGTTTTTTTGTCACAAAACATCAACTCAAACATGAAACTAAACATTCCTTGTAAATTCTATCTACCCTAAAACCTATAAAGCTCCTATCAACTATAAATTCATAAGTGTATTTCTAACAAACCTATCAACCACTAATGAAATTTAACCATGTCAAGTAAGTAAATCAAGTTATTCAAATCAAACAAACAAACCAAATAAGTCAATCAATTCAATCAAATTAATCAAGATAAAGTAAATATGTTATGTATTTAATTAATAATCCTATATTTCTAATAAAAACTTTTCATACTATATACTTGTTATGTGTGGAGTTAAAGTTAACATGTAATGCAGTGCGTGAAGTATGTTGATTATTATGTAGTATGAAATGTATGTCATATGCAAAACAATATGAAATGTTACTTATGGTGTGAATAATCTTGATTTGAAATGCAATTGTAATTTATAATGATGATATGAAATAAGATGTATAATAATAGTATGCAAAATGATTTGGTGATAATATCTATTTAGGTAAAATATATTCAAAGTACTATCTAACTATTATAAATTATTTGAATCAAAAAAAGATAATGTTAATTTCTACAATTAGGTTAATTATATTAAAGTATTTGATTAAAAGAATAATAAAGATAATAGTTAATTAAAATTAATATTCATGATAAGTAGCAAAATATTCAGAAAAATCATGAAGTTAAATAATATTAGTAGGGTAAATATTGTAAAAAATTGAAGATCTTTCTAAAGAGAATATAAAATTTGTATAATATAAAGTAAGCTATATAAACATATATTCATATGTATATACAAAACTAATTTAAAAAGAACTTAAAATTTAATTTATGAGATATACATTAATAATTTGATACAAATCAATTTTAAATTTAAACTTTAGAAATCAAAACATATTTATTTGCTAAAAACCATTTGTACTTTAGAAGGAAAGATTATAAAGTAATCTATAAAAATTCTTATATTTTAACTACTAAAAAAAAATCATATATATATATATTTCTTTACATTAAGTTAAATATACAAGTTTTATAAATCTTAATAGGAAGTCAAGATAAGTATTAAGTTACAAATAATATTTGTGATAATGTATCCCAAAATTGTTATGAAATCATAAGAATAATTATAAGTTAAACTATGCATGTTTAAACTATATAAAAGATGAATACATTTATATTTTATAACAATATCAAAATTTTTATATTAGCTCTATATATCATACTAACATGTTTATATAATTTTATTAAATTATACATTTAATATATATATTTTGAAACGAGATATAAGAAAATAAGTATACAGATAAATTTAATAACTGGAATTTTAACTAGCATTTTCTAATTGAAAAAGATGGAGGGAACTTTGAAAGTTTAAATCTCTAAGATAAAAAATTTGAATTTCATTCTATAGGCTGATATGTTAACATATAGATATATGTATGTTGACATATATGTATTATTTCAAAGAGAATATGGTTTTGTGACTTTGATTTTAAAATATCGATTTATATTTCAGGTTTAACTATTTCCTAACATAATTTTAATCCTAACAAACATCCAAAATTTATTTTATTATTATATTAATTTTATTGTAATTATTTTTGAATTTCAAATATCAAATTTGAATTTCATATTTCAAATTTGAATTTTAAAGTTTAAATTTCGAATTTAAAACAAAGCAAAGCAAGCAAAACATCCATTCAACTAAAAATTTAGAAATTAATTAAGGCGTACCCAATTTTTAGATCCATTTCTTCGATATTATCTAAATTCTGAATTGGTCTTCTGGAATTTGATGATGAGATCTGTTCTATTGCGATGGGTTCGTTTTCCTGATCAGGATAGTATATTCATTTGCTGAATTTGAACACCGTATGAGAAAGATATTGTAGATTTAATAGTTCCACCAACTTGGCGTCAAAATTTGAGTTTGAATTTTGAATAAATGGACACTTCTAATACTATATAAATGCCCAAAAGTCACGTCTCTTCATAATCACTTCTCTTCTTCTTCTTCTTCTTCTTCTCATATTTCATTTTTAATCAAACTTTCAAGAGGCATAACTTCTTCGTTTCTTGACGGAATTGGACGAAATTAGTGGCAAATCGAAGAGGAATTCGAGGACTATGATAGCAATTAGAGGATGAATTTGGATGGTATTGGGGTGCAGCAAGTCGAAACAGTAAGACATATGCATAAAATCTCGTAATAATTTTCAATTTTGAATCATCAACTTCAAACTGCCATGTCTCACTCAATCAGAATTTGACGATCTACCCATCAAATCGCCCGCAAGAACGAGAACTACAATCTGGATAATGGTTTGGGACAAAATAATCTAACTTGTGGATGCAATTTGAAGATAACCATCGATAATTTTGGTTTCCCTCTCTCTTTATTCATCAAAACTTTATTTGATCATTACTTGGTCAATTCTTGATAGAATCTCATGAAACCAGCGACATTTCGAAGCAAATGAAGAGAAGTAGGGCATGAAGATAAGTTGTAGATGAAAAATCCAAAGTTGTAAATTGATCTGGTACCCATTTCTTTGCTGATTTATATTATATATTTCCATTTATTCTTACTCTTCTCCTCTTTTTGATTTCTTTTCTGAGTTTGAATTTTCAATAGCCACCATTTTGGAATTTGAATCACCAACAGCCACGTCACCTATCTTTTCAGAATTTGAATATCCATTAGCCATATAACACTTCTTTTCCTGTAAAACAACACAACTTTTCAAAGAATCAAGTAACTTTTCAAATAATTCAAATGACTTTTTGAATAATCAAATGACTTTTCAAATAATCAAATGACTTTTCAAAATAACTAACTACAATAATATCATGATATATCAAAAATTTCAAAATGTCAAGAATTTCAAAATTTTAAATTTTAAAATCAAATCTTAGTAACTTAATTTTTCCAGTAAAATTGAATGCAGACTCAATAAATTTGCCATTTAACATTTTCAAAAATCAAATTATAATTTTTTTGAAAGACTTGCTCTGATACCAATTGTTAGGGACTGTGGAATGGATCGTTAAGGCAAAGCAAACACTAGAGGGGGGTGAATAGTGTTTATAAGAATTTAACCAAAACTTAAAACTAAAGAGAATCATGGAATGAATCAAACAACACAAACACAATCACGAACACAGATTCAAACACAAATGCAAAATAAATGGAAATAAAAATGCAGAAAAGGAAAAAACACACTAGATTTTATACTGGTTTAGATCACTCCTATGTCCAGTCCAGCACAACGCTAGATTGTGCAAAGTTTTATTACTCTTTCAATAGTCAATTACACCCTCCCTGATTTCACGGCTCACATGGAGACACCGATTCCTACTTTCTTGATTTCACGGCTCAAAAGAACAAACCGACTCCTATTTCCTTGATTTCACGGCCCACAAGGACACACCGACTCCTCTTTAACTCACAACAAGGTTTATTCAACCCAACCAATTACAAAACAACCCTATAACTCTTCAATAACACTTGATTCAGAGAGTAGAGTGTAAAGAGAAGAAGTTTTATCAAAACAGAATTGAATTCGACAGAGTATAAGTGTAAAAACCATAAAAATGATTAAGAATAATGGTAGGATGAAAGAGCATGAAGTTAGAGAAGAAGATATGTTAAAAAAAATTCAGTTTTAACCTCTTTTTATAGAGTATGAAGGGTTGCAACAATTCTGAAGCGTTTCAAATAGTGAAAAGACACTTCCCTTCAAAATTAGAAAAAATAGCAGTTATATGTCGACATATACTTTTTGCTATGTCGACATACTAATGTGCATTTTTCATTTTCAAAACTTTTTTTTAATTATTTTGATATAAAACTAATTCTGGAAATTCTTGAGTAAAATTCTAGTGTTGTAAATTAATATTGTATGATAGAAAATCATATGAAAACATACTTTTAAACTAAATAAATATATTTATAAAATTATAAGGTTTTAAACTATATAAAGTATAAATATAAAGTATATAAAAAATTTAAGTTTGAAAAACCAAGAAGAATAAAAATAGAAACAAAATAGAAAAACAAAATAGAGAGGATTGAGAATAAAATAGAAAAATAAAATAGAGAGGATTGAGAATAAAAAAAAATAGAGAGGATTGAGGATTGAAAATCAGAATTTGAAAATTAGAATTTGAATTTGAACCTGGAGTGCTATTTAGAGTCTTACAAAATTTAGACTCTATAAATATATTAATCTCGAACTCTTGGAATCTTGAAATCTTGATTACTCATGAGTCTTGAAATTTCTCTGATCTTTGAATCTCTTATCATATTTATAACTATACAGTCTTCAGTAATATTTCCTGTATATAATTCCTGCACACAAACACACACACACACATATATATTCTATACAAAAAGTGTTAGCGTATATTTTATAATCAATGATAATTGAAATATGGTTGTTGTCATCAAAACTTCATTCTCCAACAGATTTGACGATGGAGAAGCATTGGATCTTGGCAATGGATTGAAGATGAAGCAATACTGGAGCTTGGTGGCAAATCAGAAGACGAAGTATAGACTTGGGGGCAATTTGGATTTTGCAACGATGTCGACATTTCACTTGATGTGTATTTAACCTATTTTGGCTAAATACACGATCAGGGTGGTCGTTATCTAGTCAATATTGAGTACTATTGTTGATGGCCATTCTGGCAAATTAAACGAGGACGATGATGTGATTTTTTAGAGCTGAACATGATTGCTCATTCGACAGTGGGTTCGACGTGATGGAAATTCGTCATATGGTATTGCGTGAGGCTATAGTTCGTCATCTGGTAATGTTAATTCCATGATGGGAAGCGGTGGCTTCGACGATGGAAGACGATATCCCTAGATGCAGTGTAGTGACGACGAATCGAGGCGAAGCTACTAGGGTGGGTTAGAGATAGTTGATTGAGTTTGATGATAGGTTGGTTATCTATACTTTGTCCTAACCCAGGGGACTCATGAAGAAGTCATGGTAGTAGTTTCAGGATAAACTCTACTATCGATTGCGTATGCAAAGGGATCATCGATATGTAGGTTCGACAGGTACTCATGATGAAGAGGTAGTAGGTACAATGTCCATTAAACCAAGTACGAGTCCTTATCTCCAAGTCTGAGAGATTAATTCCAAGTTGGTTGACTTATGGCGTTTCACTTGGACCAAGTAAGGGTCCTTATTTTGGGGCATACATGCTGGTACAACCTAGTTTCTGATCGATTAAGTGTCATAGATTCGAGTACCAAAGAATAGGAACATTATCATATATCTGATGCACTAAATGAATGAATGTAACGATGGATGACGGATGCTATGTTTGTTAAATTATTTATCACCTTAGGAGTCTCATGTGATGTTGGTTCAGGGTATCCGAATTTTTTTAGTATTCTGATGTAGGATACACTCATAATGATTATCATAGAGTAGTATATATCTTATATGTTTTAACTTTGTGGATTCAAGGGCGCGACATGTATGATTCTCCATACCCTCTACACTATATACTATTACGACTTCCACAGTACTTGAGATTTGTTTATACATCATATTTGACTGTTGTCTCATTTAGGTTTTATGTGTGAAGACCCGTAACCTCCCCGGTAAGGAAAGTCCGGATACTTTGAGAACAACACAAAAAAGAACGCAGACAGAGGAACATTTCATTGTTAATTACAACCATTTCATCAGATTACAAGAATATACAGAGTATGAATGAATAAAATACATTCGATAAATATCAGAGATTTAAATTACATTTAAATACATCGCAGTGGAAATAATACAAAACACAACTAGAAGGAGATATACGGATACAGAGCTTTCCGGATATCATTCCAGCTGTAAATCAGGATCCTGTGAATATAAATCTGCAAAACCAAAACTACTAGCAGCCTGTGTCAAAATAAGGGCACCCAGAGTTTAGGTTAAAACAATAAACTCCAGGTCAGTCATGTGACTGATGTGAGAACTAAAACAATTATTAATCTTTATTTTAAAGTTAGGTAAATCAAGGGACCACGCCGTATAACACGGAATGAGTTTCCTCCCAAGAACACCAGTGCATAAAACAACAGCGCAATGCTAAATAAAGAACAATAAAGCTATTATAAGACCCAGGTCCCATCACACAATGCAACATGATCGTCGCTAATCTATGAATTAGAAAAGCGCGACATTTGTAATAAATTCTGCAAGCATACAAGTGTGTAGCATACAGGTCGAACACAGGGAGGTGAATTAAATCAATTATTTGTCTAATCTCTTGGGCGAGTTAGACACAGCTGGAGGTTGATTTTGCAAAACAAGATAAAAAGTGAAACTACAATTAAAAGATGCAATTAAATTTACTGCAGATTCGAATCTAATCAGATCTGTAATAAATTCAACGATTAAAGATAAAATAGAACAATGGAAATAAAATTGCAGAACAGAATTAAACGAACAGAAAATAACAATTAGGATTATCGCTGAATCTAATCAGATGGTCAATCGCTAATGAAAAGAAATGCAAAAGACAAATAGTGTTCTACCGAATCTAATCGTGTAGACAACACTAATTGCTAAGAAAAATAGAAAATTGCATAAAAAGAAAAATGAGTTTTTGTTGATGAAGAAGAGAATAGACTGAGATATATATAGGATGGTGGCTACAATGCCATTACAAGGGTATATATAGGGTAGATAGCCAAACCCTAACCCTAACCCTAATGGTAAATGGGCCTGGTCATTACACCACTAATTTGTTTACAATGAGAAACATAAATGGGCCTTAGATAAATAAAGCAAATTTGGGCCTTTTCTCTTTTTCCTCTTGCTTCCTTGATATTTCTTCATTGATTTGTGATGTGCAAAGCCTTTTTATCACTCCTTTTCTTGTCCAACAGCAACTAGATGTGATATCTTCATCTACAATTCTTCAAAATGCAAATACACAGCAAATTGAACTCTATTTCTCTACATTTCTGGTTGCATGCGGCTGGGTTGGACTATCTGTAAAAGTAACAAAACAATACCCAAGTAATACTTATTTATATACAAAAGACGAGATATTAGAGCATAAAATAAACACATTTCTATGTCAATCACAACACAAGCCGGAGGATAGGGTTTTACCATATAATAGCCAAAGAATGCTTGATACGCTAAATTTCATCTTTTATTATTATAAGTGTATAGTATCAAAACAATTTCTATCATAAGTATCAATCATAGATGGCATAAGTGCCCCATACCACTATGTCACCTTATATAGGTATACAATCAAATCCGCAAAGTCACGTATCGGAAGTTGGATTTCCATTTGTGAACCGAGGCCAGGGATCGTCCTCTACCGATTCGAGACAATCTAGCCTACCATGTCTCAGGCAAGTACTCAGTCAAGCCTTGGATCATCAGGGCTGGTTACCGATGTGGATTAAAATGCCTGAACACGGCGTTTCCCCGCCCTATGGGGCGTAAATGAGCCAACGAATGACTCCATCGGCTTCACATAGTCACCGATATATCCGAGGCGCCTCGCAACATCAACAACCACATAAGTCAAACTCGTCCCGTTTCTGGTTCACAACCGGGGTGCAAGGCTCGCGAATCAACGCTACACAAAGCCATGCCACACAGGCTGTGCTTTGATCATCAACCACAAGACTCTGCTTTTCAACAGAAGCCTTGATCATTTGCATCTTTGCATGCCACACAGGCAAACCACTCCGTGCAACCGATATCCATCAATCACACAGAATGATATCCAATGTCAGACACACAGTGTAACACCCCACTCCCGCTTCGGTCACTCACTAAGGGAATGCCATAGCATCGGTGGAGTATTTTAGTGAATATAGAACAGAAAAATTACAACAAGACAGATATAAATAGTACTTGAAATTTAAAACATCATCTCATAACAGCGGAAGTAAACATGTCTGGTTACATCACAAAACCATAATAAGAGTTAAGTACAAATATCCATTCTTGCTAAATAAAAATACATATTCCCAATACATGAACTGATAGCCATAAAAGAAAAAAGGTAAGCTGAGCTCTACATCTAGGGTCCAAGCTCCAAGAGAGTAATAAAAGCAGCCTGATCAAAGCCCACTCGTACTGGGCCCACTCTGAGAACCTGAGGGTTGGGAAAAAAAGATAAAAACAACGGGGTCAGACATAAGTCTGAGCGAGTCCTATAACTTTAACAATACAATCATTAAAGTAACCAGAGAAGACATAAACTTGACATACGGTAATGTCTGGGGATGAATGGCTACACTAAGCAACTTGGTAGACTTAGGATAAACTAAGATTACTATAAAGACGCATTTACCCACCCAAGGATAATTACTACACTGCACCACACCAGTCATTCCTTCTTAAAGGTTGATCCCTCCCAAGGACTTAGAAAATTTACCCAGTAGTTTCGTGTACCCCTAGCCCATTACATAGGTGCCGTCTGCCCCTATCTCCACTAGGTGTACTTAGTAATTTTACCCAGTAGTTTCGTGTACCCCTACATAGGTGCCGTCTGCCCCTATCTTTATTAGGTGTACCCACTACTCCCCAGCGATCGGCTCCCTACCGTAGATACCCGTGCTGGTCCCACAATGGGGTGTATCATTCCCCAAAGTGGCCACCTGATAATATCAACGGTGCACGACTTTATATCTACACGATGCAACAACGACTTACCAACCAGCCCGGGTCCACACACGCATATGAAACCCGTTGATCCTGCGTTGCCACCGCTAACCCGTTTTGGCCTCTTATAATCAAGCCCAATATGCGTGTCCCGTCACCCGACTAGAGTCGAGCCCACAAAGATACGTTTGGGATATTGGTTGAAATGGGCCCCCACAAGCTACCCACCTAAGCTTGTCACTTATCTAGTGTATCCCACTTAACCCTTTAATCATGTTTAATTACATGTTTCCACTTGGTTAAGTATTCTAATCGTATTTTCTATTGCCACCCAAGGCAACCCACTAGATTTCCACATGCCACCCAAGGCACCCACTTAACCCCTCATGTCCCTCTACATGCTAATATGGTTAAGTGTTTCTTAATTAATTAATTAAGATCATGACCTCATAAAGACCTCTCACATTAGACCATCTTTTATGACTGATGGATATGCTGGTTAGTTCCGGGCAGACTTCTGTCATAAAAAGGGTCTAACCTCGTGTCTTTACTTTAATCACGTATTTAATTTATGACTAAGACCTCTCACATTGGGCCAATCAATTGTAGCCGCTGGATGGCCGGTCGGTTCCGGGCAGACTTCCGCTACAAAAGGGTCCAACCTCGTGTCTTAGTTGATTAATTACACCTAATTAATCACCCCCATATTAATTATCCCTAATTAATATCAAGTTTTTCATAACATGGGTAGACCTAACTCAATAGGTAAATTCCCATGGGGTAGACCTAACTCAATAGGTAAATTCCCACTTATGTTAATTTATTTTTTATGGTATGCTTAATCATACCCAATCATACTTTTATTAACATATTTACTAACCCCATCGTTCCCCATGCAAATCGTTCTCATTTCATGACATAATAGAGAGAAGATCCATCACAAATATCATGGGTTTAACCAAATCTTAGCATATAACTTTGTCATGGGTTAAGAGGATGTCAACTTGCATATATGAGCATATATTAACCCAACTACATTTAACCCAAACTTGCATATTATCATGCACATGACTTGCATAACATGTTGCATATGAACTTGCATATTATCATACACATATCTTGCATAACATGTTGAACTTGCATATAAGCATTCTTATAACTTGCATAACATGTTAAACATGCATTTAAGCATACACATAACTTGCATAAGCATTCTCATACTTGCATAACATGTTAAACATGCATTTAAGCATACACATAACTTGCATAAGCATTCTCATACTTGCATAAGCATGCATAACTTGCATATCATGTTAAACTTGCATTTAAGCATATACATAACTTGCATATAAACTTGCATAACAACCTACACATAACATCATACCCATAACTTGCATATGAACTTGCATAACTCACTTGTTAAACATGCATAAACCCACTTATTAAATATGCATAAACCCACTTATTAGACATGCATAAAACCACTTGTTAAACATGCATAAACCAACTTATTAAACATGCATAAACCCACTTATTAAATATGCATAAACATAGGAAAACATAGAGTAGCATATCATTACAAATGATTCAAACTCACTAATCCGCATTTAAGACCATAAGTCTCATTACACCCAATCTACTTACTTTAGCAATTGATGTTAAAGTGATAGAAACTCACCAAACCCAAGATTAGCAAACTTATGAAGTGGAATTGGTTGCTAAATATGAAGAAGATGATGATTAGAGGTTGATTAGCTTGCAACTTCCTTCATAAATTAGTGGAGGCTCCTCTCAAGTTTGATTTTGGCGGCATGAGGCCATCATTTCTATTTTTAGTATGGATTAGGCTTGCATTAGGGTGTATTTATAGGATTAGGGTGTGTTTTAGACCATAGGATTAACCCTAGGTTAGATTAGGTCCGTTAGATTTAGGAAATCTCTAGAACCCAGCCCAGCCCTAGCCAGAAAACCAGATCTGGTGCACCCAAGCCCTCTGGCTCGACACGCCGTGTCGACAGGCAAGTCGACCCCCCTATCGACAGGCCTGTCGACAGCCCTGTCGACATGGTTAGGGCGGGAATTTTCCCGCCTGGCCCCGCTGGTTCTATTTTGAAATTTGAATTTGAATTTTTAAATCTGTTTTTAGCTTTAAATTTCCTGCAAACTTCATTGGGCCTTAACTGGGCCATACGGGCTCCGATTTACAAAATTTCGGACTCTATTCTGCGTATTTTTCCGAGACGAACGCAATGACACAGCCCGTTTCCCCCAATTCTCACATCTGAGATTATTTATTCTGCAATTAGTGAATTTTAGCATTAACTGAAATACGGGGTGTTACACACAGTCCATTTACAAGTCCGTTCTGGGTCTGAACGAAACCGGAGGCACCATATACCTCGCATATCCATCGATCTCCAAGTACGTCTGGACGATCACTAACTGATTCCCTCCTCCTGGTTGTACGGCCCAATCAAGATCATCAGTAATTATCCAAACGAAGTGAAGACCTCCGGTTTTCAACCACCATCTTCTTCTTCGACTCATCGTCGAATCAGTTATTCAAAATGGGATAAACCCGGTCTTTCCGAATAACTCGCGTATATAATAAACAAGTGTTACACAAACACAACATACGCCTCATTCCAATTCATCAGTCACTAACCGTAAATTAGCAAGAGAACAATTCCCCAAATATTAACCCCGAAGGCCGAAACCAACATCAGATCAATACCCAGGAAACCATTTAACTTAACTAATCTCCGGTTAGTTTCTAAATTTCACATTCTTAGGGAAAGGTTCCCATTAATTTTATCAAAGATAAATTTTTCTAAATGTATTCTTTAAATCTCCTTTTGAATATCAATTCAAACTAGTCAGGATTAGCGAACCACACCGAAATAATCATTTATTTTATTTCCCAGTCCCAACCTATTCATCCCATGAAGTAAAACTGGTCATACTTCATATCTAACACCACGGTGTTATCGGTAAATTCAATTACCATTTCACGTTCAAATCTAATTAAAGATTTAACTATTGCCTGGAGCAAAACTGGGGATACTCCATTCTCGATCTTTTCAATCTAATTAAAGATTCATTAAAACTCCACTTAGTTTTAATCTTTAACTGGGTTAAAGAATCAATGTCATTTAAAACACGGTTCACGATAAACCCAAAATCACATTCCATTCTATCAGCTTTTAACTCTAAAATAGCAAGTGAGCAATTCCCTAAATATTAACCCCGAAGGCCGAAACCAACATCAGATCAATACCCAAGAAACCATTCAACTTAACTAATCTCCAGTTAGTTTCTGATTTTCTTAACTCAGTTGGGTCTAAGAACAGTATTATTGAAGATACCGTTCACAACAACCCAAAATCACATTCCATTAATTATCGGGTTAAAGAACAAATGTTATTTAAAACACCGTTCACGATAAACCCAAAAATCAATTCAAATTCAATTCCAATTAAATACCATTTAATTGGTACACTTCATTAAATCTAAATAAAAAGATTTAATCTTTTTCTCAACTGGGCTTAAGAACAGGGTTAATGAAGACACCATTCACGACAAACCCAAATCACATTTAATATTAAATACAAGGCTCTGAATAGAAAATATATCGGCTTATATTCAATATCAAATTCTACGACCAACAAATATCGTATTGGAAATAACGATATAAATATAACTTTCAAATTTCCATAACAATATCTGTATAATCACGAAATCCAACATCGAAATATTCCAAAGACAATTTCGATTCAAACCCGTTCCAATTCAGTTATTAGAAATTGTGGTTACTTTTAAAACCATTTCAAATCCACCTTATTTATTATAAAAATAAATAGAATTATAATTCTAGTTCAAAACTAGTTCATTTCGATAAAAATCTATTTTTATCTTCTCAAATATGGAGTTTTTCATCCCAATTCTTCACAAATCATTTCTTATGATTTTACATAAATTATTGATATTTTTAATAATTTTATCAAGGCCTGTACAGTCGATTTCCATCAATGGCCATCAAACTGCACTTACAACGACCTTTTCCAAATTTGATTTGGGTATAATTCCACATCCAACCATTAGATTTCAAATCTCTAATATTCATTAGAAAGCCCTTTTCGATACGAACCCAACGGTTCTGGTTTTTGGAGAATCTGACGGTCGGATCTCCCGCAATATCCATTCGAAGTCAATGGTCGAAATTTGCGAACTACCGCGGCTCGGCGGGTTCTATTCAGGCCATTCTATATATACAATATATATATATATATATATATATATATTATATTTCATCGATTTCCATTCGAAACGTATTTTATAAATCGTTTAATTCGTTTTCAAAACGATTTCATTTTCAAATTCAAATCAAGATTGAATTTTTCAATATAAATTCGTTTTAATTTCATTTCAAATCGATTTCAATTCAGTTTCAATTTAATTCGAATTTCAATTCATTTCAATTTAATTTGAATTTCAAATCTATTTAATTTAATTCGAATTTCAAATCTATTCAACTTATTTCGAATTTCAAATCTATTCAATTTAATTCGAATTTTAAATCTATTCAATTTAATTCGAATTTCAAATCTATTCAATTTAATTCGAATTTCAAATCTATTCAATTTAATTCTAATTTCAAATCTATTCAATTTAATTTGAATTTCAAATTTATTCAATTTAATTCGAATTTCAAATCTATTCAATTTAATTCGAATTTCAAATCTATTCAATTTGATTCGAATTTCAAAATCACTTTCAATATTCATTGAAAAATGAATAAAATCGATATAAATATCGTTCACGTCAAAATGGCGTCAATCTAATCCACATGGCTTTTATTCAACACATGAATTCATTTTCTATATTGGAATGAGGCCCAATCAATTACCATATAATGTTAATTATATGGATTTTCTACAACACATGTATATAAACAGCAACGATAAATAATCAACCATCATCCAGAGTGCACCACACAATTGCATAAGCATTAAATATAAATAATTAATGCTTACACAGTCTGTCAATCCATCGATTAACATACAACTAAACAATCGGGATTAATGTACGTCAAATCTCATCCCAATACCTGTGTGGGGTTTCAAATCAACAAACATATATTTTATTTGTGCAGTTGGGCGATGTGTAAAATTTATCGTCCCAATCAATATCCATCAAATCAGTGTATATAAACAAATCGGCCGATTTGTTTATAAATATTTATTTTATATACACGTTAAAAATTATATTTTTAACTATAAAATATTTTATTTCATTTACCATCACACAATCAAATTTCATAACACAGCAATCAAACAAACAAGTCATCCATGGTCTGTGGACGACGGGTGTCGGGTGCTACTAAACACCTCTGCATCCTAGTATATATTTCAAACTAGAAATAAATTAAAAGGTGAGGAGTTCTCACCGATTAGCTAAACCAATTCGTCGCGACTCTTCATATGTAGGAAATCTTCGTCGTGTTTTCCAGGAGATCTGTTTCACGCAGTACATGTTAAAAATCACATTTTTAACATCGCTACTTGTATAGAAAAGATTATATTTTTACAACGCTATATATATAGAAAAGATTATATTTTTACAACACTATATATATAGAAAAGATTATATTTTTACAACGCTATATATATAGAAAAGATTACATTTTTCTTTCGATGTAAACAATATAAAGATCGAATTTTTATCGCTACTTCATAAATAGAAAAATCAAAATTTTACTTTGCTAATGAATATATAAAAATCGATTTTTCTTTCTTTCTAAAAATTGTATTTTTATGTAACTAAAAATTGTATGTTTATATTTGTAAAACCACGTTACTTTATATTCTTAAAACAATGTATATTTTTCAAAACAATATATAAATTTTTATAACGCTTCTTTCTATATAATAAAAATCATGTTTTTATTCCTTTAAAAATCATTTCTTTTTCTTTCCATGACAATATATAGGAATCAAAATTATTTTTATAACCTCTCTATATATATATTTAAAACTAAAATAAAAATATATACTATAAAAACTCACATTTTTGGTTGCAAAAATCGGATCTTTGTCACTCGAGGAGGTTTCACATCCGAGCTATGGGCTTGGGGAGCTGCTGCAGGCCGGGGGGGGGGGGGTGCTTAGATTGCGGCGGTTGCCTTCGTCAGTGGTTGTCTTAAGTGGAAGAGGGTTTGGGGGTTCTCGCGGGTGGAAGGAGGGCTCGAGATCGGAGATGGGCTGAGGGGAGGCGACAAACTGGGCGGTGGAAGGTCGAGGGGGGCTTAGATTGCGTCGACGGGCTGTTTGGGTGAGGTAGCAGGGTCTAGGGTTCGGGTTAGGCGGGCGGAGGGAGAAGGGAGGAGGAGAGAGGAAGATCGGAGAGGGGGGGGGGGAGACTTCGGTGGCAGCGGCCACCCTGGGCGGCGCGGCGATGAACATCGACCGAGGGGGGGGGAGGGGCTTCATTCTTTTCTTTCTCTTTTTTTATATTTTAAATCGATATGAAAGGCAAAGAGAGAAGAGGGGTGAGGAAATAGGAATATATATATTATTATATTTAATTAATTTCAAAAAGGTACTTCTTATTTCGACCTCGAAATCAAGCCCACTGACTGTCGTCCATAGCTAGTTACCCCCATTCCGAACACAATGGGATATGTATCGTAAGATGATTCGATCGTTTCGATCAGTTTTCGTTGAAATCAAAATATAACTCTATATATTGAATTTGAACGAACATTTCAATTTACCGGGGCCACATACTAGTTAGAAAAATTCCCGAAAAATACTTTCTAGCTTCGTACTGACGATACGGTCCTAACCAAACAAATTTCGTCAAATTCTGAGACCATTTGAAAAGTGGCCATTTTCCAGTCGATTAAAATCAACTAAAACTGGTCAAACACGTTTTCCTTTGCCACGCTCACATATTGATTCAAAAAATTACGAATTTTGAAACCTAACAATAACTAGACATCACGGATCCAACAAAAGTGGTTTCGTCGAAAACCGAGGTCGTTTGCAAAATTTCCATTTTTAAGGGCCAGAATTCTACCACGACTATTCTGAAATTTCAACTGGACATATCTTTTGATTCCCGCTATGAAATTTCAACTTTTCGGATTCATTGGAAAGATATTCTCAATTAGATTAAAATATTTTTGGTTTCACTAAAATCCGGTTTACTTTGAATCCTGTACACTCATTTGAAATTTGAAATCGAATTATGGAACTACCGCACCATTTTCAATTCCTTTTATAAGTATAAATAATTATTTATATTCTAACGACGATCTATATAAATATATACATTCTAATTCTGTTCAAAATAAATTTCTCGTCGATATTATTTAAAATAATCATTTTAAATAATCAAAATTTGCTAAAATTGCCCAATTTAAAAATTTTAAATCGGCTCGGATTTTCGGGTTATTATAATTTCCTCCACTTAAAACTTTTCGTCCTCGAAAAGGAATGAAGCCGAAAGTTGTTTCACAAACCAACTCAACTTTCATTATTTTCTTTACGGCTTAAGTTCTTCAACTTTTCAGTTTCTAAGAACTTTTCAAATTTTTCAAAAATTTGGCTAACACCCTAAATTTTTGAATTTTTTGCCATAACCTCCCCTGCACCGGGGACTTTGTAATATTTCATATAGCCTCCCATGGCCTTCTTCAATCCAAAACAAAAGGAAAAATCCAAGCGGTTAGCCAATCGGCTCATAAAATCATCATCACCCAAACAAAACAGTAAATTATGGTAAACATGTACCAATTTGTCGGGCAAACAACTTTATTCTTTTGCTCTAGCCTCTTTGCAATGACCTGTTCAATGTAAGTACATGTATATGCAAGCAAATGCGATAAATTTTCAATACAATTTTTTATTTTGTTCAAAATAGCTACATGGTTCAAATTTATGAATCAAACAATAATCAAACAACACAATCAGCAATCAATTAGTTGATTAGATTTTCAAATTCATAACTTTGATACATAGTCTAAAAATCAGATTTTTGATGCCAAATCACAACAATAAGCCCTATCTAATTTTGGTTCTCACATCAGTCAATAGGAAATATATAGAAATCCCACTTTCAAAACTCGAACATGAATACTGATGATGCGATCGCTATAGCGATCATCAGAACCATCTTCGGGCGACTAGAGTGTGATTCTATATCTATCCAGTATATTAAAACTCCAAATACACGCGGATCAGACGTATACGCAAAACCTTTATATACCGGATTGTCCAAATCAATATAAAATAAATAATCAAATACGATTAATTGATTTAAATTTTTAAAACAAAAGATGTTTTCATTTTAAAAATATATTCTTCACACTCGTTCTAGGATACTACTGATCCCATCTCTAACGAGTCATTCTCATTGGATATTACTAATCCAATCTCTGATGAATTCTTTCGTATGGTTCTAATGTGTCTTGTTCTCTGAGCTTTGTAAACCAAAGCTCTGATACCAAATGTGAAGACCCGTAACCTCCCCAGTAAGGAAAGCCCGGATACTTTGAGAACAACACACAAAAGAAAACAGACAGAGGAACATTTCATTGTTAATTACAACAATTTCATCAGATTACAAGAATATACAGAGTATGAATGAATAAAATACATTCGATAAATATCAGAGATTTAAATTACATTTAAATACATTGAAGCGGAAATAATACAAAACACAACTAGAAGGAGATATACGGATACAGAGCTTTCCGGACATCATTCCAGCTGTAAATCAAGATCCTGTGAATATAAATCTACAAAACCAAAACTACTAGCTGCCCATGTCAAAATAAGGGCACCCAGAGTTTAGGTTAAAACAATAAACTCCAGGTCAGTCATGTGACTGGTGTGAGAAATAAAACAGTTATTAATCTTTATTTTAAAGTTAGGTAAATCAAGGGATCACGCCGTATAACACGGAACGGGTTTGCTCCCAAGAACACCAGTGCGTAAAACAACAACGCAATGCTAAATAAAGAACAATGAAGCTATTATAAGACCCAGGTCCCATCACACAATGCAACACAAGCCGAAGGATAGGGTTTTACCTTATAATAGCCAAAGAATGCTTGATACGCTAAATTTCATCTTTTATTATTATAAGTGTATAGTATCAAAACAATTTCAATCGTAAGTATCAATCATAGATGGCATAAGTGCCACATACCACTATGTCGCCATATATAGGTATACAATCAAAACCGCAAAGTCACGTATCGGAAGTTGGATTTCCATCTATGAACCGAGGCCAGGGATCGTCCTTTACCGATTCGAGACAATCTAGCCTACCATGTCTCAGGCAAGTACTCGGTTAAGCCTTGGATCATCAGGGCTGCTCCACCGATGTGGATTAAAATGCCTGAACACTGCGTTTCACCGCCCTATGGTACGTAAATGAGCCAATGAATGACTCCATCGGCTTCACATAGTCACCGATATATCCGAGGCACCTCGCAACAGCAACAACCACATAAGTCAAACTAGTCAGGGCGTGTAAAACCACTGATGCCACTTCTAACTAGAAGGAAACGCATGCCCTCCCTGAGGTCCTCTCCCGTTTCTGGTTCACAACCGGGGTGTGAGGCTCGCGAATCAACGCTACACAAAGCCATGCCATACAGGCTGTGCTTTGATCATCAACCACAAGACTCTGCTTTTCAACAGAAGCCTTGATTATTTGCATGCCACACAGGAAAACCACTCCATGCAACCGATATCTATCAATCACACAGAATGATATCCAATGTCAGACACACAGTCCATTTACAAGTCCGTTCTGGGTCTGAACGAAACCGGAGGCACCTTGTACCTCGCATATCCATCAGTCTCTAAGTACGTCTGAACGATCACTAACTGATTCCCTCCTCTTGGGTGTACAACCCAATCAAGATCATCAGTAATTATCCAAACGACGTGAAGACCTCCGGTCTTCAACCACCGTCTTCATCTTCGACTCATCGTCGAATCAGTTATTCAAAATGGGATAAACCCGGTCTTTCCGAATAACTCACGTATATAATAAACAAGTGTTACACAAACACAACATACGCCTCATTCCAATTCATCAGTCACTAACCGTAAATTAGCAAGAGAACAATTCCCCAATATTAACCCCGAAGGCCGAAACCAACATCAGATCAATACCCAGGAAACCATTCAACTTAACTAATCTCAAGTTAGTTTCTAAATTTCATTCTTAGGGAAAGGTTCCCATTAATTTTATCAAAGATAAATTCTTCTAGATTTATTCTTTAAACCTCCTTTTGAATATCAGTTCAAACTAGTCGGGATTTGCGAACCACATCGAAGTAATCATTTATTTTATTTCCCAATCCCAACCTATTCATCCCATGAAGTAAAACTGGTCATACTTCATATCTAACTCCATGGTGTTATCGGTAAATTCAATTACCATTTCACGTTCAAATCTAATTAAAGATTTAACTATCGCCTGGAGCAAAACTGGTGATACTCCATTCTCGATCTTTTCAATCTAATTAAAGATTCATTAAAACTCCACTTAGTTTTAATCTTCAACTGGGTTAAAGAATCAATGTCATTTAAAACACGGTTCACGATAAACCCAAAATCACATTCCATTCTATCAGCTTTTAATCGTAAAATAGCAAGTGAGCAATTCCCTAAATATTAACCCCGAAGGCCGAAACCAACATCAGATCAATACCCAAGAAACCATTCAACTTAACTAATCTCCAATTAGTTTCTGATTTTCTTAACTCAGTTGGGTCTAAGAACAGTATTATTGAAGATACCGTTCGTGACAACCCAAAATCACATTCCATTAATTATCGGGTTAAAGAACAAATGTTATTTAAAACACCGTTCACGATAAACCCAAAAATCAATTCAAATTCAATTCCAATTTAATACCATTTAATTGGTACACTTCATTAAATCTAAATAAAAAGATTTAATCTTTTTCTCAACTGGGCTTAAGAACAGGGTTAATGAAGACACCATTCACGACAAACCCAAATCACATTTGATATTAATTACAAGGTTCTGAATAGAAAATATATCGACTTGTATTCAATATCAAATTCTACGACCAACAAATATCGCATTGGAAATAACGATATAAATATATCTTTCAAATTTCCATAACAATATCTGTATAATCACGAAATCCAACATCGAAATATTCCAAAGACAATTTCGATTCAAACCCGTTTCAATTCAATTATTGAAAATTCTAGTTACTTTTAAAACCATTTCATATCCACCTTATTTATTTTAAAAATAAATAGAATTATAATTCTAGTTCAAAACTAGTTCATTTTGATAAAAATCTATTTTTATCTTCTCAAATATGGAGTTTTTCATCACAATTCTTCACAAATCATTTCTTATGATTTTACACAAATTATTGACATTTTTAATAATTTTATCAAGGCCCGTACAGTCGATTTCCATCAATGGCCATCGAATTGCACTTACAACGATCTTTTCCAAATTTGATTTGGGCATAATTCCACATCCATCCGTTTGATTTAAAATCTCTAATATTCATTAGAAAGCCCTTTTTGATACGAACCCAACGATTCCGGTTTTAGGAGAATCCGACGGTCGGATCTCCCGCAATATCCATTCGAAGTCAATGGTCGAAATTCGCGAACTGCCGCGGCGCGGCACGTTCTATTCAGGCCATTCTATATATATAATATATATTATATATATATTTCGTCGATTTCCTTTCAAAACGTATTTTATAAATCGTTTAAATTCGTTTTCAAAACGATTTCAACTTCCTTTTCAAATTCAAATCAAGATTGAATTTTTCAATATAAATTCGTTTTAATTTCATTTCAAATCGATCTCAATTCAATTTCAATTTAATTCGAATTTCAATTCATTTCAATTTAATTCGAATTTCAATTCATTTTAATTTAATTCGAATTTCAAATCTATTCAATTTAATTTGAATTTCAAATCTATTCAATTTAATTCGAATTTCAAATCTATTCAATTTAATTCGAATTTCAAATCTATTCAATTTAATTCGAATTTCAAATCTATTCAATTTGATTTAAATTTCAAAATCACTTTCAATATTCATTGAAAAATGAATAAAATCGATATAAATATCATTCACGTCAAAATGGCGTCAATCTAATCCACATGGCTTTTATTCAACACATGAATTCATTTTCTATATTGGAATGAGGCCCAATCAATTACCATATAATGTTAATTATATGGATTTTCTACAACACATGTATATAAATAACAACGATAAATAATCAACCATCATCCAGAGTGCACCACACAACTGCATAAGCATTAAATATAAATAATTAACGCTTACACGGTCTGTCAATCCATCGATTGACATACAACTAAACAATCGGGATTAGCGTACGTCAAATCTCATCCCAATACCCGTGTGGGGTTTCAAATCAACAAACACATATTTTATTTGTGCAGTTGGGCGATGTGTAAAATTTAACATCCCAATCAATATCAGTCAAATTAGTGTATATAAACAAATCAGTCGATTTGTTTATAAATATTTATTTTATATACACGTTAAAAATTATATTTTTAACTATAAAATATTTTCCACTATAAAATATTTTATTTCATTCACCATCACACAATCAAATTTCACAACACAGCAATCAAACAAACAAGTCATCCATGGTCTGTGGACGACGGGTGTCGGGTGCTACTAAACACCGTCTGCATCCTAGTATATATTTCAAACTAGAAATAAATTAAAAGGTGAGGAGTTCTCACCGATTAGCTAAACCAATTCGTCGCGACTCTTCATATGTAGGAAATCTTCGTCGTGTTTTCCACGAGATCTGTTTCACGCAGTACATGTTAAAAATCACATTTTTAACATTGCTACTTGTATAGAAAAGATTATATTTTTACAACGCTATATATATAGATAAGATTATATTTTTACAACGCTACATATATAGAAAAGTTTATATTTTTACAACGCTATATATATAGAAAAGATTATATTTTTCTTTCGATGTAAACAATATAAAAATCGAATTTTTATCGCTACTTCATATATACAAAAATCAAAATTTTACTTTGCTAATGAATATATAAAAATCAAATTTTTTTTCTTCTAAAAATTGTATTTTTATGTAACTAAAAATCGTATGTTTATATTTGTAAAACCACGTTATTTTATATTCTTAAAATAATGTATATTTATATTTTTCAAAACAATATTTTTTTTTTATAACGCTTCTTTCTATATAATAAAAATCATGTTTTTATTTCTTTAAAAATCATTTCTTTTTCTTTCCATGACAATATATAGGAATCAAAATTATTTTTATAACCTCTATATATATATATTTAAAACCGAAATAAAAATGTATACTATAAAAACTCACATTTTTGGTTGCAAAAATCGGATCTTTGTCGCTCGAGGAGGTTTCACATCCGAGCTATGGCCTTGGTAGCTGCTGTAGGCTGGGGGGGGTGCTTAGATTGCGGCGGTTGCCTTCGTAGTGGTTGTCTTAAGTGGAAGAGGGTTTGGGGGGTCTCGCGGGTGGAAGGAGGGCTCGGGATCGGAGATGGGCTGAGGGGAGGCGGTGAACTGGTCGGTGGAAGGTCGAGGGGGGCTTAGATTGCGGCGGCGGGCTGTTTGGGTGAGGTAGCGGGGTCTAGGGTTCGGGTTAGGAGGGCGGAGGGAGAAGGGAGGAGGAGAGAGGAAGATCAGAGGGGGGGAGGGGCGGAGACTTCAGTGGCGGCGGCTACCCTGGGCGGCGCGGCGATGAACATCGACGGGGGGATGGGGGCTTCGTTCTTTTCTTTCTCTTTTTTTATTTTAAAATCGATATGAAACGCAGAGAGAGAAGAGGGGTGAGGAAATAGGAAAATATATATTTTTTATTTTATTTAATTAATTTCAAAAAGGTACTTCTTATTTCGACCTCGAAATCAAGCCCATCGACTGTTGTCCATAGCTAATTACCCCCATTCCGAACACAATGGGATATATATCGTAAGCCATTCGATCGTTTCGATCAGATTTTGTCGAAATCAAAATATAACTCTATATATTGAATTTGAACGCACATTTCAATTTACCGGGGCCACATGCTAGTTAGAAAAATTCCCGAAAAATACTTTCTAGCTTCGTACTGATGATACGGTAATAACCAAACTAATTTCATCAAATTCTGAGACGATTTGAAAATTGGCCATTTTCCAGTCGATTAAAATCAACTAAAACTGGTCAAACGCGTTTTCCTTTGCCACGCTCACATATTGATTCGAAATATTACGAATTTTGAAACCTAACAATAACTAGACATCACGGATCCAACAAAAGTGGTTTCGTCGAAAACCGAGGTCGTTTGCAAAATTTCCATTTTTAAGGGCCAGAATTCTACAACGACTATTCTGAAATTTCAACTGGACATATCTTTTTATTCCCGCTATGAAATTTCAACTTTTCGGATTCGTTGGAAAGATATTCTCAATTAGATTCAAATATTTTTGGTTTCACTAAAATCCGGTTTATTTTGAATCCTGTATACTCATTTGAAATTTGAAATCGAATTACCGCGCCATTTTCAATTCCTTTTATAATTATAAATAATTATTTATATTCTAACGACGATCTATATAAATATATATGTTCTAATTCTATTCAAAATAAATTTCTCGTCGATATTATTTAAAATAATCATTTTAAATAATCAAAATTTGCTAAAATTGCCTAATTTAAAAATTTTAAATCGGCTCGGATTTCTGGGTTATTACATTATGTTTAGTCTTACTTCCTTGGATATCGATAATGCTAATAAGTAGACCAAGTGATAGGCATGAGCATTATTTGGAGCTACACAAGTGGATCGACAGAAGGTGACATCTTTTATACTTATATTTTTATTTCCATTGATTATTTCACTGAGTGGCATTGTGGAGCCTTGATAGTGCTATATGCTCTCATTAGAGATAGTTTATCAGCTGAGTTTTTATCTCGTGTATAAACTCTACTACTTTTCTATATAACCATATAAGCATATATATTATGATTATTTGGTTTATATAGTTATTATTGTCTTACCCATTTAATATATATGATCGATATTATTATATGTTATTTGATGCGCTATGGGATATAAGATAGGTTATGTGATTTTGTTCCATATTTTCTTTTTCCTCTTCTCTTCTTATTTCACTTTTTCTTTCTTATTTCTCCTTTTTCTCCTTCTCTTGACAACTATTTTACATAGATTGGATGCTTGTAAAGTGCAATATTGGATTTATGAGTACCGATGGTATATAAGGTGGTCACATATGGTAATGGAGTTTAGGTCATATTGTTTAACCTAAGCAGTATCGAAATCGAAGTTAATATATATATATATATGAAAGGGTATGTTTTTGTATATATTTCTTGTTTTCAAACTATATATTAGTACTATATCTACAATATAAGTTGTTTTGCACACCAGTACCATTGGAATAGTTTTGTCTACTAGCGACTAATCTTCCTAACTAGATATCTGAGACGATAAAGCGAACGCGTATTACTATCAAATTACTCCTTCTTTGGAGTTAAGAATTGGGCGAGATCGAGGACTACTAGCCTCGGTTTATGATTTTTGTTTCTAGTAATGGTACAAACCATTATCTGGGATGATCTAACATCTCTAACTGATTATCGCGCTTAAGTGCGGAGGTCGATTAGATCGTTCTACGTATACAATTATGTATCTATAAGGCAAACTGTTCCTTGGAACAGAATTGACTACTATGGAATCCGAGCTATTTGGTTTTTTGCAAGGAGTTCTTCAACGTGTTGGAGTTAGACGCTGAAATGAAGTAGGTATTTACTTTTAGAAAACTCCAAGGATAAGCCAGAATTGGTCGACAGTCCTTTCGCTTTGATTTCCTAAATTTTTTTCGCTTAAGGCCAGTTAATGGTTCGCTTTGAAGAAATCTCTGTGTCAACTTTTTAGAAGTTAATGTTGAGTGAGGAGTTTTTCCAATTTAGGCGTCTGTGTCGGAGTACATGACCGAATTCAATCTGCCGTCTACTCGAAAAGTGATTGGTTTCATTCGATGAGAGGATGATGGCTTGGAGAAGTTGATCAGGGAAGCCCATGATATTTGAGCTGGTACCCGGTGTAGAAGGTTGTCCTGCTTTATAAGAACAAGTCATGGAGATATATGTACTGATTATTGTTCATGTTTCGTCGAGTGCTCCCTTGCTGAAAGAGAAAGGAATGACATCAGTACTTGAGATGTGTTTTCCACCAATGGCTTTTCCATACATGTTTTATTTTTACGTTGAGGTTTTAATGTTCCATCTAATCTTGTGGGTTGATGGATGGAATGAGATTGGGACTTGTAATAATTAATTTTACTTACTTGATTATGACTTACAGTGTTGAGGGCTCATTTAGACTATATGTGTATGTCACATCCTGTTTTGGTTGCCAAAGATTAATGTTGTGGATGACAACAACAACTATAACACTTAGGTTCGGGCCTTAAGGTGGGGAGTGTAACAATACGGAATTTTACTGCTTTGATTTGGAATATTTAATTAATTTTAATATTCAAAAATATGTGTTCTATAATTAAAATAACCAATTTTAAAATATAGTATATAATGTGAAAAGCATTTTTAATTTTGGTTTACAAAAATATATAGTTCAAAGAAAAACAAAAAATGTGACCGTAAGAAATTTTCAAAAAAACACTGATTTCAGTTACGTAAATTTGTTTAAAATGTTGCAAATTCTTAAATACTTAAATATACAAGGACAAACAATTAAAGAGTGATTAATTAAGTAGATTAAGTACTAAACAAAGTACTAATAAAGTTTACTTAAGAAAAGTTAGTTTGACTTTTTATTTGGAAAAAGGTAAAAAGAAAATGGAAAAAGGACTAATATATCACATTTTGCAACTAAGGCTTGTACTAAGCAGTGTTGTGTTGTCAAAAAAAGAGGTAAAATGGGGTATTAACATGTATTTTAAGCCAATAATGGAGGTGGATTTGATGATGTGTCAAAAAAGTGGAGAAGGGTATGTACTTAATGCTAAAATAGTAATTTACTAAGCTTATTTTATATAAAACCAAGTTTAAGTTTCTCTCTCTCTCTCTCCTCTTCCCCATTTCATTTTCTAATTTTCAAATTTCTCCTTCTTCTTTCCTAATCATTTATAAGTTTTAAAAACCTTTTAATGGCTTCCAAAAATATTTTTAAAGTTTAAAAACTTGTTCTTTTTCTCTTTTACTCTTAAAAACTAGTTCTAACCACCTTCTTCCTTCATCCTACAACCTTTTCTCTTCAAAATGACCTCATACACCTCCAAGACAGCCCATGGACGTATTAGGGAATGCAAAAAGGATCGTTAAGGCAAAACAAAAACTAGAGGGGGGGGGGGGGGGTGAATAGTGTTTTTAAGAATTTAAACTAAATCTATAACTTATGTGAATTGCTAGATGAATCAAACACCACAGAAACATTCACAGATACGAAATCAAACACAGATGCAATCTAAACAGAAATAAAAATGCAGAAAAGGAAATAACACACTGAATTTTATACTGCTTCGGATTGCTCCTATGTCCAGTCCCATGCAACGCTTTGCGCAGAGTTTTACTACTATATCAATAGTCAATTACAACCTCCTTGATTTCACGGCTACAAGGGATACCACCGATTCCGTCCTTGATTTCACGACTATAAGGGATACCACTGATTCCATCCTTGATTTCACGGCTACAAGGGATATCACCGATTACTTTACTCAACCCAAACAATTACAAACAGTCCTATAACTCTTCAATATGACTTGATTCTGAGAGTAGAGAGTGTAGAGAGAAGAAGTTTGATCAAAACGGAATTGAATTCGGCAGAGTATAAGTTTAGAAATCATAAAAATGATTAATAATAATGTGTAAAGAAAGAGGATGAAGTTAGAGAAGAAGAGATGATTAAAAATTCGAATTCAAGCCCTTTTTATAGTATGTAAAAGGTTGCAACATTTCTGAAGCGTTACGAATAGTGAAAAGACACTTCCTTTCAAATTTAAATTTCTGACTGTTATATGTCGACATACTTATCATTTATATGATTTTTAAAGATTTTTTTAAGTATCTAAATCAATATTTAAATTCTGGAAATTCTTGAAACAAAACTAGTTGCTAAAACATTATTTTTCAAGTCAAAAAACATAAGAAAATATTAATTAAACATATGATTAAAAACTTAATATATATGTGATATAAAAACTATATATAATATAATTATAAACATATATAATATAATTATAAACATATATTTTGGAATTAATAAAGAAATATTTATAAACTATATATAAACAAGAGGTTATATGAAAACTTAGAGTTTAAATAATCAAATATAAACTTAGTAAAACATTTTTAATAAAACTATAAAAATAAGAATGCTTATAAATTAGGAAATATATTTGAAATCATAAGTTTGAAATTCTTGGAAGATAAAAAAATTATTTTGAGAGAAGTTTTGAAATCAATTTGAAAATAGTTTTGAGTTCGAAAACAAATAATTTGAAAAACAGAATTTGAATCTGGAGTGCCACTCAGAGTCTTATATAAACTAGACCCTATTACTATATTTACCTTGAACTCTTGAAATCTTGAAATCTTGAAAGCTTGATAACTCATGAGCCTTGAATCTATCTTGAATTCTGAATTTCTTAAAACTCTAAAACTGTACAGTCTTCAGTACTTAAGTCTTATATACAAATCCTGCAAATATATGTCTATATATTCTAGATAGAGATGTTAATATATATTTTATAATCAATGATAATTGAAATAAGATTGTTGTCATCAAAACTCCATTCTCCAACAATCTCACCTTTTTTGATGGTGAAAACTTTAGTTTATAAAAGATCATGCCAGTATATACTAGTTAATGATGATCCTTCTAATACTCCCCTGTCTATATGAATCCTATAAACTATGTCTATATTTTATAATTTCTCCCTCTTTGGCATTATCAAAAAAGAATTTTAAAACAACTCCCCCTAAATCCTATAACTATCTAAATAATTCCTATACTAAAGTAAAGTACTCCCCCTGAATCCTAAATCTATCTATACCTTATAAAATACTCCCCATAAATTTATGACTACACTAGTCTAATAAACTAAATAGAAGGATAACAAACTAAGAAAACAACTTAATATCAATTCAAACAAGTAAATCAATTCAAACTAATGAGCAATTCAAGCAAACAAGCAATTCAAACAAACAAGCAATTCAAACAAACAATTTAAATGATTAAATCAACCAAAGTATTCCAGAACCTTCAACTAATCCTTAGAAACTCAAAAACTCCCCCTTAATCTAATACAAGACTAAACCTATCCTCAAATCTGATTCCCTTAAAACTAGAATAAGACTTTAATCTAGACTAAGAAATAACTCTAATAAGATATCCTTAAAATTATGATATGAGTTAATTAAAGCAATTTTATCCAAGCAATCAATCAATTTTAAGTTTTGTTATCACGAAACATCAATTCAAACATAAAGCCAAACATTTCTTGTAACTTCTATTTATCCTAAAATCTATAAATTTCCTATCAACTACAAATGCATAAGTATATTTCTAACACATATCAACCACTAATGAAATTCAATCATGTCTAACAATTCAAACAAGTCAATCAAATCAAGCTAAACAATCCAAACAAGTTAATCAAATCAAGCCAAACAAATCAAAGAAACCAAACAAGTGAATCAATTTAATCAACTCAATCAATTCAACCAGGCAAAACAAGTAAATCAAGTTAACCAAGTAAATGTGTTTGACAATCCTATGTATTTTGTAACGGCCCGGGGAAAATTCGACGCTCGAATTTTTGACAATAATACATAAACCCATATCACTTGCCAAAAATCCAAGTATCGAACCCCGACTGTTAATAGAAAGAAGTTAGAGGGTGAGAAAAAAAGAAAGAAATGTTAGAATAGAAAAAAGAAGAAGAACACATCAGACTCTCACAGCGGAACGAATAAATATAATACATCAAATCTCTTTACAAAAGAAACTATATATATATATATATAATAATCATCAGAGTACATCATATATCAGACACATCGGAAATAACTTTGAATAACTAACGGTGAAGCCTCCTGCTTCCTGCTCCTAAAACTCCAAGCGAAACCTAACCTGGAAATATACTCGGTCTGACCCAAGCACATTTGAAGCAAAGCAAAATTCACCGGGTCAGTCTGGAATACTTTCAGTGATAAATTCAAAGCAAAAAACAACTTGTTTAACTTTGGAAATCCTTTTGAAATAAAAGGATAATAGTAAGACCAGTCCACACATAAACACGGATGGTTTTTACCTTACTATAACCCAAAACATTTTAGAAATCAATATCTTATCTAGTATTATAATAGTGTCTGTCAAACTACAAATAAATAACAATCTAGCAGAACGCTTGCATCTCACGCTCTACATATATATATTATAAAATCCAAAAAAAAAAATCAAGGGCGCTTATTGGAAATTGGATTCTGACAATGACGAGGTATGGGACCACCTTCTGATAGTGTATCTCTAGAGGCGAATACACTGGGTTCAACAAGAACGTCTTGCAACCCGACCCATACATGACCGACCACTCATTTCGCTTGAGTGTATCGAATGTATATCACCAACGGTTGGGCTCAAACCACTGTTTCCCGATAGGGCGAGTAGATTAAAGAAGTAAATGGAATTTCTCTAGATAAGTGTTACAACCCGGAAATGCGAGCCAATTTAAAATTTTTATTTTGGCAATTTTAATGAATTTTGAACATTTAAAATGAATTATTTTAAATAATATCAACGAGAAATTTATTTTGAATATAATTAGAATGTTTATTTATATACGTCGTCGTTAGAATATAAATAATTATTTAAAATTATAAAAGGAATTGAAAATGGCGCGGTAGTTCGATAATTCGATTTCAAACTTCAATTGAACATACCGGGTGCAAAATAAACCGGATTTTAGTGAAACCAAAAATATTTGAATCTAGTTGAGATTATCTTTCCAACGAATCCGAAAAATTGAGATTTCATAGCGGGAATCAAAAGATATGTCCTGTTGAAAATTCTGAATAATCGCTATGGAATTTCGGCCTTTAAAAATAGCCATTTTGCAAACAACCTCGGATTTCGACGAAACCACTTTTGTTGGATCCGTGAGATCAAATTATTGCTAGGTTTCAAATTTCATAATTTTTTGAATCAATATGTGAGCGTGGCAAAGGAAAACGCGTTTGACCAGTTTCAGTTGATTTTAATCGACTGGAAAATGGCCATTTTTCTAACGGTCTCAGAATTCGATGAAACTAGTTTTGTTAGGACCGTATCGTCAATACGAAGCTAGAAAATATTTTTCTGGAATTTTTAGAGTTCATATGTGACCCTGGTAAATTGAAATGCGCGTTCAAATTCAATATATAGTTATATGTTGATTTTAACGGAAACTGATCGAAACGGTCGAATCAGCTTATGGTACATATCCCATTGTGTTCGGAATGGGGGTGAAACGCTATGGACGACAGGCGGTGGGCCTCGTTTAGAGGTCGAAAATAAAAGTTGCTTTTTGGGAGATAATTAAATAAAATAATTAAAATAATCCCCCCTTCCATCTCCTTTATTCATTCACCCCCCCGGTCAGTTCATTTTCGATCAAAGGAAAAAAAAAATGAAGAAGGGGGAGGAGCCGCCGCTCCTCCCAGCAGCGCCGCCACCAGGGCGGAGCCCCCTCTCCTCCTTCTCTCTCTTTCCCTCCCCTCGTCTCCTCGTTGAACCCGAATCTAAATCGAAGCCCCCTCCCAGAAAACCCTAATCGAAGTCCACCGCCACCCACAGTCCGACCACCACACCTCCCCCTACCCCTCTTGACGACGACGACGAACCTGATGGTGGCCTGGTCAACCACGGTGGTGGCGGAAAATGGAACGACAAATCGATGGTTTGGGTATGGTAATCTGCTGTTATTACAGAAGGAAAGGAAGCAAAGGGTAATGGTTTATTTTAAGTGTTATAACTTCGTTAGTTTTATTTTAATTATTTCCAATTGTTTTCTTTTGAAATTTTCTATAAATTACGTAAATAAAAATCTGGTTTTAATGATATGAAGTTATGATTTTTGTCAATATAAAAATTCGATTTTTATATATGTGTTAGCATGAAAAAGATTTGATTTTTAGCTACACAAAGTTGTCATTTTTATGAACATCAAGTTATAATTTTTATAAGGACAAAAATATAATCTTTTATATTGTAGAAATATAAAAATATAATTTTTATATAGGTAAGATAGTAAAAATATCATCTTTATAAATATAGCAAAATAAAAATCTGATTTTTATTATATATATGTTGAAATAAAGAGGTGATTTTTATAGTGATGAAATAAAAATTAAATCTTTATATTTGAAAAGGCGAAATCTTTAGGTAGAGAACAACGATGTAAAAATAGAATTTTATCTATATAGTAGCGATGTAAAAATATAATTTTTATCCATATGGAGTGATTATAAAAATATGATTTTTATATACATAGCAACAATATAAAAATATGATTTTTATATATGTAGTGAATACGGGCAAAGAAAGTGACAAAAGACGAAAATGTGAAGATTTCCTACATTTGAAGTGTCGAGGAGTTGGGATAGCTTTGGTGAGAACTCTCACTTTAAATTCTCTTTTTCTAGTTATATATATATATATACTAGGATGCAGACGGTGCTTAGTAGCACCCGACACCCGTCATCCACAGACCATGGACGGCTTGTATGCTTGTTTGATGTGTTGTAAAATTTGTTTGTGATGTTGATGTGAAATCGATAATAAAATGTAGATAGTTGAAATAAAATAATTATCGTTAAAAATATATTTTTTAACGTGAATGTGAGTAAATAAATATTTATAAACAAATCGACCGATTTGTTTATATACACTGATTTGACTGATATTGATTGGGATGATAAATTTTACACATCGCCCAACTGCACAAATAAAAATCTGTGTTTGTCGATTTGAAACCCCACACGGGTGTTGGGATGATATTTGAGTACACTAATCCCAATTATTTAATTGTATGTCGATCGATTGGTCGACAGACTATGTAAGCGTTGATTATTTATATTTGATGCTTATGCAGTTGTGTGGTGCACCTTGGATGATGGTTGATTGTTTATCATTGCTATTATATACATGTGTTGTATGGAATCCATATAATTAACATTATATGGTGAATGATTGGGCCTCATTCCAATCGGGAAAATAACGAATGATATAAAAGAAAATTCATGTGTTGAATATAAAAATAGTCATGTGTTGACGATGTGCATGTGTTGAAACTATTTATGTGTTGAGTGAAATATTTTAATAATAAAATTTACATCTTCATCATATTTAAATTAGAAACTACTTCACGGTGGAGTCTGATTTAAAAATCAAACGATAGATACCATAATTTTATAAAATATTTTACATAACAAAAATAGTGATGTGTTGACAGTACTCATGTGTTGAGATTAGTCATGTGTTGAAAGAAATATAGATTCATGTGTTGAATAGAATAAATATTCATTTGTTGAATAGAATAATGAATTTATTGAAATATATAAACCCGTGTTGATTAGAGTTGCGCTATTTTGACGTGAACGATATTTATATCGATTATATTCGTTTTTATAATGAATATAGAAAAGGTAGTGATTTCGAAATAATATTATCATTGATATAGTAATGATATGAAATATTCAATTTTGATTAGAAATTGAATATAGAGTTGAAATGGTTTTGAAAATGAATTTAAAACGATTTATAAAATACGTTTTAAAAAGGAAATCGACGAAATATATAATATATATATATATATTATATATATAATGGCCTGAATAGAACGCGCCGCGCCGCGGTAGTTCGTGAATTTCGACCATTAACTTCGAATTGACGTTGCAGGAGATCCGACCGTCAGATTCTCCTAAAACCGGAACCGTTGGGTTCGTATCGAAAAGATCTTTCTAACGAATATTAGAAATTTGAAATCTAACGGTTGGATTTGGAATTATGTCCAAATCAAATTTGGAAAAGGTCGCTGTAAGTGCAGTTCGATGGCCATTGGTGGAAATCAACTGTACAGGCCTTGATAAAATTATTAAAAATATTAATAATTTGTGTAAAATCATAATATGTGAATTGGAAAGAACTAGGGTGAAAAACTCCACATTTGAAAAGATAAAAATAGATTTTTATCGAAATGAACTAGTTTTGAACTAGAATTAAAATTAATTTATTTTTGAAATAAATAAATTGAATTTGAAAGTGATTTTAAAAATAATCAATATTCCCAATATGTGAATTGGACTGGAGTTGAATCGAAATTATCTTCGGAATATTTCGATGTTGGATTTCATGACTATACAGATATTGTTATGGGAATTTAAAAGATATATTTTATATCATTATTTCCAATACAATATTTGTTGGTTTCAGGATTTGATATTGAATATAAGCCGGTATATTTTCTATTCAAAGCCTTGTATTTAATATCAAATGTGATTTGGGTTTGTCGTGATTGGTGTCTTCATTAACACTGTTCTTAAGCCCAATAGAGAAAAAGATTAAATCTTTCTATTTAGATTTAATGAAGTGTATCAATTAAATAATATTTAATTGGAATTGAATTTGAATTGGTTTTCGGGTTTATCGTGAGCGGTGTTTTGAACAACACCTGTTCTTTAACCCGATTAACAATAGAGTGTGATTTTGGGTTTAACGTGAATCGTGTTTTAGATGACATTGGTTCTTTAACCCAGTTAAAGGCAGGATATTGATTTTTGTGAAGATTAAAACTAAGTGGAGTTTTAATGAATCTTTAATTAGATTGAAATGTGAATTGATAATTTAAATTATCAAATCTGAAAGGTGATCGAGAATGGAGTACCACCAGTTTTGCTCCAAAGCGATAGCTAAATCTTTAATTAGATTTGAACGTGAAATGGTAATTAATTTTACCGATAACACCTTGGTGTTAGATATGGAGTATTACCAGTTTTGCTCCATGGGATGAATAGGTTGGGATTGGGAAATAAAATAAATAATTACTTCGGTGTGGTTCGCTAATCCCGACTAGTTTGAAATGATATCCAAAGGAAGATTAAAGAATAAATTTAGAAGAATTTATCTTGGATAAAATTAATGGGAACCTTTCCCGAAGAATGTGATTTTGTGAATAAAAGAATATTCTGAATTGGAATGAGGCGTTTGTTGTGTTTGTGTAACATTTGTTTATCATATACGTGGGTTATTCAGAAAGGCCGGGTTTATACCCATTCTGAATAACCGATTCGACGATAAGTCGAAGATGAAGACAGCGTTTGGGTGATTACTGATGATCTTGATTGGGCTGTACACCCAAGATGAGGGAAACAGTTGGTGATCGTCCAGACGTACTTGGAGATGGATGGATATGCGAGGAAAGTGCCTCCGGTTTCGTTCAGACCCAAATGAACTTGTGAATGGATTGTGTGTCTGACATTGGATTTTATTCTGTGGTGATTGATCTCTATTAAATATACATCTGTTTGGCGACAGAGAATTTATTCTCTTGCTTAACGCCCTTCTCTGAGACGTACGAGCTCAGAGGTTGTATATCGATGGACATCAGTCGCATGGCATGAATTGCCAGTGTGACACGCGTAAGTGGCAATTGATCAAGGCTTCTGTTGAAAAGCAAAGTCTTGTGGTTGATGATCAAAGCACGGCCTGTGTGGCGTAGCTTTGTGTATAACGTGAATTTGCGGGCCTCACACCTCGGTATGAGTCAAAAACGGGATAGTGACTGCGGGGAGAGCACGACGTTTCTTTCTAGCTAGGGTGGTGTCAGTGACCTACCAGCCCTGACATTTATATACTTTTCACCTGTGTGGTTGTTGGATATGAGGCGCCTCGGATATAGGTCTGTAAGGACTGGGAAACGTGTGTTCAGGAATAATTAATCCTCAAAAGTAAGAGATGACCGGCCCTGAAGATCCAAGGATCATAGTGGGGTCCTGAGACATTTGCTAGAGTGTCTCGAATCGGAGAGGAGCTTGCCCCTTGCCTCGACTCATGACGGAAATCCAATTTCCAATACGTGTTATTGCGGTTTTGATTGTAGAACTAGTATGGCGACATGATATATGGTACCCATGCCGTCTATGATTGATATTTATGATTGAAACTGTTTTGACACTATACACTTATAATAGTATCAAATGATTTGTTTTAAACGTACCAAGCATGTTTGGCTATTATAAGGGAAAACCCTATCCTCCAGCTTGCGTTGCATTGTGTGATGGGACCTGGGTCTTATAATAGCTTCATTTTTCCAAAAAGCATTGCGCTGTTTTGTTATATGCACTAGTATTCTTGGGAGGAAACCCGTTCCGTGTTATACGGCGTGGTCCCTTGAATTACTATCTTTTAAAATAAAGATTAATAGCTGATTTAGTTCTCACACCAGTCACATAACTGACCTGGAGTTTATTGTTTTAACCTAAACTCCGGGTGTCCCTATTTTCCACACGGGCAGCTAGTAGTTTTGGTTTTGCAGATTTATATTCACAGGAACCTGGTTTACAGCTGGAATGATATCCGGAAAGCTCTGTATCCGTATATCTCTTTCAGTTGTGTTTTGTATTATTTTCCGCTGCTATGTAATTTATTGCAATCTCTAATATTTATCGAATGTAATTTATTCATTTATACTCTGTATATTCTTGTATCTGATGGAATTGTTGTAATATACAATGAAATGTTCTTCTGTTTGCGTTCTATTTTGTCTTGTCCTCAACGCCATCCGTGCTTTCCTTCACGGGGAAGTTCGGGTCGTGTCAATAAGTGATTATACACCCTAATGGGAGCGACCCACATAGCCATGCTGCCTGCCCTATTTTTGTCATTTCCCGGTTGATGAGACTTGAGGCTAGGATTTTTTTCCTTCTTAGATTAGCACATCACTTTGAATGTCACATCGTCAGATCCGTCAAATCACTGATTGACGTCCTCAAAAATAAACTGGGCATGTTTGAAGAAATCAATGTACGTAACTTGTAACACCCCGTAATTTTGTTAATATTAATATTCACAAATTAAAGAATAACTAATCTCAGACATGAGAATTGTGGGAAATGGGTTGCGCCATTGTGTTCGTTTCGGAATTCTGGTTGAAATAGAGTCCGAGTTTGCGTGAATTGGACTTCGTATGAAGAAGTTATGGCCATCGAAAGTTTCATAAAATTCAAAACAGATTTCAGAAAATTTAAAATTCAAAATTCGAAGTCAAACAGGCTAGGCGGGAAATTTCCCGCCCAGCACCCCAGGTCGACTGGGGAGTCGACACCCCCCCAGGTCGACTGGGCAGTCGACCTGGGTGTCGACCTGGTCCAATCGGCTAGGGTTTGGCTGAGCCCAATCTTGAGCTGCTGATGTGTCTTTAGTGCTGAGTTGGCAAATATAACGGTTCAGTTTAGTTCTGAGTTGATCTGACGGTCTAAATAAATCCTAAACTCTATAAATACCTAGGTAGTCTCTCACTCTAATTCACATGAAAAATAGAATAGCCACCGTCATACCGTCGCCATGGAACTCAGTGTAGCCGCCGCCAACTAAGAAGGAAGAAAGCTAATCAAAACCCTAATTCTACTCAACTCTAAAGCAAATCAAGACTCTCTTTCTTCTCTAATTGTGAGTATGATGATCTTAACAAGATTATTGCAAACTAATTAGATTAAGATGTGATATGGATCATAAGAAAATGATGTGAATTGTCATATATGTTGTTTAAACCTTATGCTATCATGTATGTTGTAAATCCTATGTTATGTGATGATGATATCCTATATGTTGTAAATCATGCTATGATGATATTGTATAGGTTGTTGTTTTCTATGCTAAGTTGTGATAAATCATACATGTTATAAAGTCATGATGTTATTATCTATGCTAATTAGTTCATGTTAATCAAATCATAATGTTTGGGCTATGTTGATCTATATGACAAATCAGGTATGCAAGTTTAGATTGGTTAGTAAAGATTATGAACATGTGCCATGACATCTATTTAGACCTAGAATTATGACATCTAGAATTATGCTATGACATATGTGAATTCTATGTGTTAGATGCTAGTTCACACCATCATTATGTTGCCTAAACCATATATGCAAGTCCATACATGAATTTGGATTACGATCATATTATGTGAATTGTGACATTTTACCAAACAAGTTGACACCTTTAGATCCATGACATGTGTAGTTTCATGCAAGTTTCACCCCTATTATGATTAGGTCTATTTCATTTGTCTATATGTTTTGATAATTTATCTTTGTGTTATGAGTTAGACTATTCGAGTCTAACGTATATTCTGCGTTGAATAAGCGAACGTTTAACGTGGGGTAGGGGTAATATTAAGGATTTAATATTAAGAAATTGGGGTGCAATTGATACGATTTTGCATACCATAAGTGGATGGCCATAATTGAGTCAATTATGGACATCATTAAAATTGGAAGTAATTAATGATTTGAATAGGGATATATTTAAAACTGGGGTAAAAGATTATAAGTGATAATCAATGCTTAGGACACGAGGTTGGACTCGTTTGTGACGTAAACCTGCCCGGACCCGACCGACAAATCCAGTAGTCACAAATGTCAGCCCAATGTGAGATGTCCTAGGCCCAAATTAAAGCATAACAGTTGTAAAGACACGAGGTTAGACTCTTTTATGGTGTAAGACTGCCCGGACCCGCCCGGCAAATCCAGCTGCCATAAATGCCAGTCTAATGTGAGAGGTCTTTATGAGGTTATGGCCTGAATGAATTAAGAAATACTTAACCAGATAAACATGTAAGGTGGGACATGGGGGTTAAGTAGGTGCCTTTGGTGGCATGAGGAATCTAGTGTGTGCCTTTAGTGGCATTTGAAATACGATTAGTAAGAATTAACCAAACACATGTAAATGAACATGACTAAGAAGAGGGTTAAGTGGGATATACTAGTTGGACAAGCTTAGGTGGATAGCTTGTGGGGGCCCATTTCAACCAGTAACCCAAACGTATCTTTGTGGGCTCGACCCAAGTTGAGGACGGGACACGCATACTGGGTTTGACTATAAGAGGCCAAACGGGTTAGCGGTGGCAACGCAAGTCCAACGGGTTTCATATGCGTGTGTGGACCCGGGCTGGTAGGTAAGACGTTGTTGCATCGTGTAGGTATAAGCCGTGCATTCTTTAGCTATATCGGGCTGCCACTTTAGGGGAGTGATACACCCCACTGTCGGGCCAGCACGGGTATCTACGAGTAGGGAGCCGATCGAAAGTGGGTAGTGGGGTACACCTAGCGGAGATAGGGGCAGGCGGCACCTATGTAGTCAGCTAGGGGTACACGAAGCTATTTATATAATTTCTAAGTGAAGCAAGTGGGATCGACCTTTAGGGTGACTGGTGTGGTGCAGTGTAGTAATTATCCGTTAGTAATTAGGTGTGCCTTTAACGTTATCTTTATCTGCTCTTCCATACCCAATAGTTCATAGACATTTCCTTGTTTTCCAGCTTATGCCTTAGTCTGATTATTTTGATAATAGTATTGTTAGAATTATCATACTCGCCAGACTTTATGTCTGACCCCCTCCATTTCTATCTTTTCCCCCCACCAGTTCCTCAGGGTGGGCCCAGCTCTAGTGGAGTTTGATTGGATTGCTTTATCTCTCGTTTGGAAAGCTTGGACCGCTGAAGTAAAGTCCAGCTTGTTATCTTCTTTAATGGCTATTTATGTAATGGGATTATGCATTTTGTTTTATCAAGATGGATATTGTACTTGACTCTGATTTATGGTTTTTATGATGTAACAAACATGTTTAACTTCTGCTGCAGTAAAATAAAGTTTTAGATTTCCAAGTACTACTTATTATCTGTCTTGTTGTAATTTTTCTGTTCTGTATTCACTTAAAACCTCCATGGAAGTTAATGCATTCCCTTTGTGAGTGACATTAATGGACTTAGGGTGTTACACGTGGTATCAGAGCTCAAGGTTACCAGAACAGATAATTTTTTTAGAAAAACTATTTTTCTAAAGTATTTTTGGAAGAAGTGTTTTCAAAACATGTCTTGATGAGTAATTTAAAGAGGAAAGTTTTTATGAAAAACATAATCCCCAATAGCCATATATCTTTATCTTTCGAATTCTCCATTTTGAATCTTTCCTTTTTCATTTCAGCATGGCTGAAGATCTTAACCTTCCGGACGGTGTAACGATACCAGGATGGTATAGGAGATTATTAGAGGCTAGGGCCGCTGCAGGTCCAGCCAATGTTCCTCCACCACCAGTTGCACCCGCTCTTCCTCCTCCTCGCGCTGATACTTTTGCAAAGACATGCAAGGAATTTAAGGCTATGGGTGGAAAACCTTTACAAGGGTCAGAAACGTTTGTGGAGGCTAGAGATTGGCTTAAGGATGTGGAAGAATTGCTAGAAATCTTTGAAGTAGAAGAAGGGAGGAAAGTCAAATTAGCAGCTTGGTTAATGAAGGGAGAGGCCTCGTTTTGGTGGGAGGTCACTAATGGGGAGCGTCCTGTTGATTCTTAGGCGGATTTCAGACGTAGGTTTGAGCCAAAGTTTCTCTCAAGGGCAGAAGAGAATTTATATATGGAAAGGTTCTTGACATTAAAGCAAGGAAGCTCATCAGTGAAAGAATATGTCAACAAATTTAATCAGTTAGCAAGGTTTGATTTGGACTTAGTGAACACGCCGGAGAAGAAGGCTCTGAAGTTCGTTAATGGATTGAATGAACCGTTGCAAGGGTTGGCTATGATCCACATCCCTATGGGGGCCACCTTTGAGAAGCTAGTAGACATGACACTCATGCACGAAGAGAAAGGTGCTAATGCTAATAAGGCACCCGAGAAGAAAGGGGATCAGAAGAAACCTCAACAGCAAAACAAGAAGGGTGGTAAAGACAATAATGGCAAGGGAAAGAAGAAATGTTTTAACTGTGGGACACCAGGCCATCTCACCAAGGATTGCCGAAAGAAAAAGAAGACTGGCTGTTTTCACTGTGGCAAAGCGGGACATCTAGTGAAGGACTGCCCAAAGAAGGGGCAGAGGGCAGGGTCTACCTCGGGAGGACAGGTGCAGGCTCTTATGGCACCAGGGCAGGCAAGGGGACAAGTTCAGGCTCTCGCGGTCCCACCGCTGCAAGAACGAGGTAGAACCATTTCTGTTGAAAGCTTAGTTTTTCTGTTTGATCATCCTGTCTGTACTTTATTCGATTCAGGCGCATCGCATTCGTTTATCTCTACATCATTAGTTGAATCACTGCACTTAAACACCAGTTTAGTAGAGGATCCCTTAGTTGTTTCGAATCCAATTGGGGGCTCAGCTTATTTGTCCATGATGTGTTTGGATTTGAAAATTTCTATACTTAGCGTTGAGTTTAGATGTGATGCTTATGTTTTGGGCTTCACGGGCTATGGGCTAATTTTAGGAATGGATTGGTTATCCAGAAATGGGGTCGTTTTTGATTGTGAAAAGAGAGTAGTTAGGCTCATGACGCGCCTTGGTAACGCTCTCGAAATCTTTTGTAATCCCATAAATTCCGTTATGCTAAGTTATCTAGAATCGCTTGACGCGTCGGTGGAAAATCTACGATCGGTTAGAGTGGTCCGAGAATACTCGGATGTGTTTGAGAAGGTGAAGGGCTTGCCTCCGAAGCGGGAGATAGATTTTCGAATATATCTTGTGGATAATGCAAAACCAGTATCTTTGCCATTTCGAATATATCTTGTGGATAATGCAAAACTAGTATCTTTGCCAGTACGCCACATGGCTCCTCGTGAAAGGAGGGAACTCAATAAGCAAGTGAAGGAGTTACTTGAGAAAGGGTTCATAAGACGAAGTATATCGACGTGGGGTGCTCCAGTAGTATTTTCCATGAAGGCGGATGGGTCCCTTAGACTTTGTGTGGACTATAGAGAAATTAATAAGCTTACTAAGAAGAACAGACACCCACTGCCGAGGATTGACGATCTCTTCGATCAGTTAGTTGGCGCCTCAGTGTTTTCGCAGTTGGACTTAGCCACTGGTTTCCATCAGTTGAGAGTGGCTAGGATAGCATTGACAAGACTGCCTTTAGGACTCCGGACGGTTTCTATGAATGGCTAGTGATGCCCTTCGGTTTGACAAACACCCCCGCATACTTTATTGATTTGATGAGTAGGGTGTTTAGCGAGTACCTTAATAAATTCGTGGTGGTCTTTGTAGACGACATCTTGATCTTTTCTAAGAATGAAGAAGAGCATGCCCTACATCTTAGGGAAGTGTTGGAGACTCTACGAGCGCATAAACTTAAAGCTAAATTTACTAAGTGTCACTTCTGGAGAGAGAAAGTGCGATTCTTAGGGCACGTAGTTTCCAAAGAAGGGATAGCTGTGGATCCCGCGAAGGTGGTGGCCATCCAAGATTGGAAGGTCCCTAAAAATGCTACTGAATTGAAAAGTTTCTTGGGGTTGGCTGGCTACTATAGGAAGTTTATCAAAGACTTCGCAAAGATATCAGCTCCATTAACACGCCTGACAAAGAAGAACCTAGTCTTCGCGTGGGACGTAGATTGTGATGATGCGTTCCAACGTTTAAAGAGAGCTTTGACCTCAGCTCCAGTCTTAGTGCTGCCATACAGGAGTAAGCCATTTACTGTTTATACCGATGCTTGTGGGACAAGTCTAGGCGCAGTCTTAATGCAAGAGGGAAGGGTAATAGCCTATGGTGGAAGGAAGTTGAGAGCGCATGAGAAAAATTACCCTACACATGACCTAGAGTTGGCCGCTATTGTTTTCGTGCTTAAGTCTTGGCGTCATTATCTTCTTGGCGAGAAATTCGAATTATTCACTGATCACAAATCTTTAAAATACTTATTCTCTCAGAAGGACTTGAACTTAAGGCAGCAAAGGTGGATGGAGTTCTTAGCGTCCTACGATTTCGAAATAGCATATACCCCTGGCAAGGGTAACATGGTGGCAGACGCCTTAAGTAGGAAGAGGCTGTCCTTGAGTCCGATGTTTGTTGAGAGGCGAAACTTAGAATTCATTTCGATGTTTGACTTTAGACTTTCCGTTGACTTTGTACCCGGTTTGCTAGCATCCTTGGAGGTTAGGCCTATGCTTTTGGGACGGATTAGGGAGGCACAACGAGACGACCCACAGTTGGTTGAGTTAGTGGAGAAGCTCAAAAGAGGGGAGTCATCAAGCCATCTTCGTAGGTATACCCTAGATGATAAGGGTTGGTTACGTAGGGATAGCAGACTTTGTGTACCTCGAGACGAAGGTTTGAGGAAAGCTATTCTTGATGAAGCACATCATTCGAAGATGACCATTCATCCCGGCGGGGACAAGATGTACAAAGACATGAAGCGAATTTTCTTTTGGGCTGGTATGAAGAGGGACGTGGCCGAGTACATTGCTAGATGCTTGGTGTGCCAACAAGTAAAAGCGGAGCAAAAGAAACCCGGTGAGTTGCTCCACCCATTGGAGGTTCCACTATGGAAGTGGGAGAGTGTCTCGATGGACTTTGTGGATGGATTACCAAGATCAAGGAAGGGTAATACGGGGATTTGGGTTATAGTAGACAAACTTACTAAGAGCGCCCATTTTATTCCCGTGAAGAGTAAGAGGACTGCTCCATGGTTAGCTTCTGTGTACGTCCGAGAGATAGTTCGTTTGCACGGTGTTCCTTCTAGCATAGTGAGCGACCGTGATCCTATTTTCACTAGCGAATTTTGGAGAAGCTTGCAAGAGGCGGTAGGGACTCAGTTATGTTTGAGCACCGCATATCATCCTCAGACGGACGGCCAAACCGAGAGGGTGAATCGTATTCTAGAGGACCTTTTGAGGCTATGTATCCTAGACTTTGGGGGTACATGGGAGGAACATCTTCCGTTGGTAGAATTTTCATATAATAACAGCTTTCAGTCTAGCATTGGTATGGCACCATTCGAAGCTCTTTACGGACGGCCGTGTCGTTCGCCTACATGTTGGTGGGAAGCTACAGATAAGATCTTGCTTGGGCCCGATATGATTAGAGAGACTTCAGAGAAGATTGACTTGATTCGAAGGAGGATGAAGACGTCGCAAGATAGACAGAAATCTTATGCGGACAAGAGGAGGTCAGATCTTGAGTTTGAGGTTGGGGACATGGTCTTTGTCAAAGTGTCTCCATTACGAAATGTCGTACGCTTTGGGTCCGTTGGGAAGTTAGCACCAAGGTTCGTAGGGCCGTTTCCTATTAAGGAAAGGATTGGGCAGATGGCATATAGAGTGGAGTTGCCCGAGAGACTTAGTGGTGTACACGACGTATTCCATGTATCACATTTGAGGAAATGCTTGCACGAGACCGCGGAAGTGGTAGAGCCGAGCTTGCTTAGAGAGGTGGAGATCGAGCGTGATGCGACGATTCGACGAGCTCCTACGCGCATTCTTGGGTCGGAGATCAAGAAGCTGAGGAATCGAGAGGTCAGACTAGTCAAAGTGCAATGGTGAGATGATGAGAGCAACGCTACTTGAGAGACAGAAGCGAAGATGCGTTCGTTGTACCCTTTTCTTTTTGAGGGTATGTCCTTTAATTTCTCCTTTATCGCTTAGCTTGTACTTATCTTATCTTTAGTATATCCTCTCACTAGTATCTTTGACCTTTAGTTAGGATAATCCTATGGTTGAAACATGTGTTTGAGACATGTTATGTATGATGGATGCAAAGTGGATGCAAGTGTCTGTTAGTGGTTGCTCGTGGACGCATACACACACACTATTAGGCACTAGATCGGCCCAGTCACTTCATACTGCATATTGCATATAAATGGATGTATTTAGTAAAATGGATGTATGAGGTTTTTTTTATCAAATGGATGCTTCATTCAGATGATGATTGTGCACGCATATAGAGATAATATGTAGCATTAAGGAACTTTTGCATACATAATGGACGCATGACACTATCATGATTTGCATAAAGGAGGTCAACTGAATCAGTGGACCGCCTGATTTTGCGTTAGATATGGGCATACACACACACTGTGCATTTAAACATGAAAGCATTAGAAGTCTATAAGGACAATGGATGCCTGTGTTTGATGGTTGAGTAGATGGACGATTGGATGTTAGGATATACATTCTTCTTGACTTGAAGATTTCGGGGTCGAAATCCTTTAAGGAGGGGAGAATGTAACACCCCGTAATTCTGTTAATATTAATATTCACAAATTATAGAATAACTAATCTCAGACGTGAGAATTATGGGAAATGGGTTGCGTCATTGTGTTCGTCTTGGAATTCTGGTTGAAATAGAGTCCGAGTTTGCGTGAATTGGACTTCGTATGAAGAAGTTATGGCCATCGGAAGTTTCAGAAAATTCAAAATTCGAAGTCAAACAGGCTAGGCGGGAAATTTCCCGCCCAGCACCCCAGGTCGACTGGGGAGTCGACTGGGCAGTCGACCTGGGTGTCAACCTGGTCCAGTCGGCTAGGGTTTGGCTGAGCCCAATCTTGAGCTGCTGATGTGTCTTTAGTGCTGAGTTGGAAAATTTAACGGTTCAGTTTAGTTCTGAGTTGATCTGACGGTCTAAATAAATCCTAAACTCTATAAATACCTAGGTAGTCTCTCACTCTAATTCACATGAAAAATAGAATAGCCACCGTCATACCATCGCCATGGAACTCAGTGTAGCCGCCGCCAACTAAGAAGGAAGAAAGCTAATCAAAACCCTAATTCTACTCAACTCTAAAGCAAATCAAGACTCTCTTTCTTCTCTAATTGTGAGTATGATGATCTTAACAAGATTATTGCAAACTAATTAGATTAAGATGTGAAATGGATCATAAGAAAATGATGTGAATTGTCATATATGTTGTTTAAACCTTATGCTATCATGTATGTTGTAAATCCTATGTTATGTGATAATGATATCCTATATGTTGTAAATCATGCTATGATGATATTGTATAGGTTGTAGTTTTCTATGCTAAGTTGTGACAAATCATACATGTTATAAAGTCATGATGTTATTATCTATGCTAATTAGTTCATGTTAATCAAATCATAATGTTTGGGCTATGTTTATCTATATGACAAATCAGGTATGCAAGTTTAGATTGGTTAGTAAAGATTATGAACATATGCCATAACATCTATTTAGACCTAGAATTATGACATCTAGAATTATGCTATGACATATGTGAATTCTATGTGTTAGATGCTAGTTCACACCATCATTATGTTGCCTAAACCATATATGCAAGTCCATACATGAATTTGGATTACGATCATATTATGTGAATTGTGACATTTTACCAAACAAGTTGACACCTTTAGATCCATGACATGTGTAGTTTCATGCAAGTTTCACCCCTATTATGATTAGGTCTATTTCATTTGTCTATATGTTTTGATAATTTATCTTTGTGCTATGATTTAGACTATTCGAGTCTAACGTATATTCTGCGTTGAATAAGCGAACATTTAACGTGGGGTAGGGGTAATATTAAGGATTTAATATTAAGAAATTGGGGTGCAATTGATACGATTTTGCATACCATAAGTGGATGGCCATAATTGAGTCAATTATGGACATCATTAAAATTGGAAGTAATTAATGATTTGAATAGGGATATATTTAAAACTGGGGTAAAAGATTATAAGTGATAATCAATGCTTAGGACACGAGGTTGGACTCGTTTGTGACGTAAACCTGCCCGGACCCGACCGACAAATCCAGTAGTCACAAATGTCAGCCCAACGTGAGAGGTCCTAGGCCCAAATTAAAGCATAACAGTTGTAAAGACACGAGGTTAGACTCTTTTATGGTGGAAGACTGCCCGGACCCGCCCGACAAATCCAGCTGCCATAAATGCCATTCTAATGTGAGAGGTCTTTATGAGGTTATGGCCTGAATGAATTAAGAAATACTTAACCAGATAAACATGTAAGGTGGGACATGGGGGTTAAGTAGGTGCCTTGGGTGGCATGAGGAATCTAGTGTGTGCCTTTAGTGGCATTTGAAATACGATTAGTAAGACTTAACCAAACACATGTAAATGAACATAACTAAGAAGAGGGTTAAGTGGGGTATACTAGTGGGACAAGCTTAGGTGGATAGCTTGTGAGGGCCCATTTCAACCAGTAACCCAAATGTATCTTTGTGGGCTCGACCCAAGTCGAGGATGAGACACGCATACTGGGTTTGACTATAAGAGGCCAAACGGGTTAGCGGTGGCAACGCAAGTCCAACGGGTTTCATATGCGTGTGTGGACCCGGGCTGGTAGGTAAGACGTTGTTGCATCGTGTAGGTATAAGCCGTGCATTCTTTAGCTGTATCGGGTTGCCACTTTAGGGGAGTGATACACCTCACTGTCGGGCCAGCACGGGTATCTACGAGTAGGGATCCGATCGAAAGTGGGTGTGGGGTACACCTAGAGGAGATAGGGGCAGGCGGCACCTATGTAGTCAGCTAGGGGTACATGAAGCTATTTATATAATTTCTAAGTGAAGCAAGTGGGATCGACCTTTAGGGTGACTGGTGTGGTGCAGTGTAGTAATTATCCGTTAGTAATTAGGTGTGCCTTTAACGTTATCTTTATCTGCTCTTCCATACCCAATAGTTCATAGACATTTCCTTGTTTTCCAGCTTATGCCTTTGTCTGATTATTTTGATAATAGTATTGTTAGAATTTTCATACTCGCCAGACTTTATGTCTGACCCCCTCCATTTCTATCTTTTTCCCCCACCAGGTCCTCAGGGTGGGCCCAGCTCTAGTGGAGTTTGATTGGATTGCTTTATCTCTCGTTTGGAAAGCTTGGACCGTTGAAGTAAAGTCCAGCTTGTTATCTTCTTTAATGGCTATTTATGTAATGGGATTATGTATTTTGTTTTATCAAGATGGATATTGTACTTGACTCTGATTTATGGTTTTTATGATGTAACAAACATGTTTAACTTCTGCTACAATAAAATAAAGTTTTAGATTTCCAAGTACTACTTATTATCTGTCTTGTTGTAATTTTTCTGTTCTATATTCACTTAAAACCTCAATGGAAGTTAATGCATTCCCTTTTTGAGTGACATTAATGGACGTGGGGTGTTACATGACTATTTGGAAATACTCTGTCAGACATTCGGCCATTCAAGTCATCCAGGAATAGGATGAACCGAAGGCACTCTCCTATCGCATTCTATATAGGAATCACCCCTAGGATCAGTAGCAAGAAGTCCTTGCAATCCGTAGATTTCAACCATGACAGAACCCCAGTATATCTCTGCTTCGACTCAGAGATTGTAAGTGGTTCTTCCATTTATGAAGATCTATGGTCTTCAATGCTCCGTCTATATCGCTTGCACGTTAGTCGCGATTGCTCAGTTGAATCGAAGTGGTTTTGAGTCTAGTTCCCATACCGGTCTCTTCGAAACAACTCGTCAAAAGGTGAATAGAATATTCCATTTGATAGTCGGTGGTTTAACTATCAAACCATAACAGTGATCTTAAATACCTTGGCAGCTCAGGTTGTTTATTTTAAAGCACTCCATTAAATCCTTCCATCGATTCTTATAATCGATTTTACAAAAATTATATCTCACTAAACTCTTATGATTTTTCTTTACTTTGAAAACATAAATCGAATCCCCTCTTTAAAATAACGGATTTACCAAACTTCACTTCCATTTCCTTTATTTGGAAAATCACTATATTTTATAAACCAACTTTTATTTTCCTTATATCTTGGAAACCTCGTTTGTATTTCAAACCTTTTCACATTTCCTTACCTTTGAAAATATCAATATAGTTTCATAAACTCGCCTCCCATTTCCTTTTACTATTTGGAAATATCATTATATATATACACACTAAACAAATCTATATAAGTTCCATTAACAATTTTACATGATTAAAATAACACCAAGTAACATACTTCTTATAAAATCTAAATGGATTTTTTATTAACTTTAAACCAATAGCTCTTTTAGTAATTATATCTTCATTTCCAATATATGATTCCATTTCAACCAATATCACGCTTTATTCTCATATTTCAAGGAAATGATATTATCGACTTATTTCTTTGAATAAACGTGCTTACCCAAAACCTATTACTTCATTATTTCGAAAATAGTGTTATAAGAAAAAACGTATTTCATGTATGACCTAGATAATACACTGATTATTTTAAACTCAATGGTTTTACTATATTTCTAAATCCTTCAAATTACTATTTGCAATATTTTCTCCATAAATTATTCCAAACATCCTCTACCCTTGCAAACTAGTATCATCCTTTGACAATAGTGAAGTCGCCCAAGTTGGGGTATTTTAATTACCTCTCAAACCTTGATCGACAACGTTCTTATCTCCGGACAATAAAAGTTTACAACCAAAACTCTGATATTCCATTCCAACTTTCACTTATCACGGTTTTATAACCCATTTCCTTTTATTCGAAAACCCACTTTACACCTTCATTTCCATTCCTTAATTAAGTAACTTCCTCGACAAAATCTTATTCGCCATTGGATTCAAATAGGGTTTTATAACCTATTTCTTCCATTGGTAATTCCCTCGTAACTTCTTTACTTAATTTGTTAAGTAAATTTACCAAACTCCCTTTTAAGCCTTATTTTAACCAAACTCACCTTAGTTAATTAAGTAAATTCTTATTTAAACTCTCGAATTGGCTTACGAGTCGTTTTTACAAACTCTGTGTGTAAGCCCAGATTAAAATCCTCTTATAAAACTCTAACCAAATCTTAGTCGACCTTATATCCTTTTTGATCTCTTTTTAATTTAATTCATCATTAAAAATAATCACTTTGATTATCATTATTTCGAATGATAATTTACTTTAGCATTAACCAATTTAATCGTAGTTAATTCCATTAAAATAGAGTGATTAACCAATTAAAGGATTTTTAAATAATAACTAACTTTATTAACATAAATTCAAATTTGATAATTCCCTTTAAAGTATAGTTAATCAAAGGTTAACTAACTTCAACAATATTCATATTTTTGGAAACTATCCATTAGATTAATTTAAAACAAATCAGTTAAATGGTTAACTGATTTTCAGTTCATTCCTTATAAAATTCTTATTCCACCCTACTCCATCTTATCGCTACTAGATTACTTCTTATTTGAATTCTAATCAAAAAGTAATCGCTTTAATTAATTAAAATAATAATTACTTACAACATTAACTATGTTAAAATAACTAATTCCATTATTAACTAGAAATAAAATAATTAATCATTTCAAAAGATCATTAAATCATAATTAACTTCATTAATGATAATTAAATTGATAATCATTTTTAAAATATAGTTAATCATAGATTAACTAATTTGAACAGCCTTTGTTAAGTTTAATGAATATTTGAAAATAATCGATTTGATTAACTAAAATCAAATCATCCTAATTTCCAACTTTAATTAAAACAGTCTCTTTTGTCGACCGTCAACATTAGTTAATTCTTAACTGATATTCGTTACCGTTTCCCCTTTCTTAAATTAATTAATAACTTAATTAATTTAAAAAATAATATCATTTAATTGTTTTGTAAAACACTTATTCAATTTTACAAATCAATATATTGGTTTCTGCCCTTCTGACAAAATATTTCATTATAAAATATATAAATAAATTCTTATATAAAATCATGATTATAAATATAAATATATTTATAAAATTTCTATTTTAATTAACTTGTATAAACAACTTCAAATTTCATTTCAGTTATAAAAATAAATTTATAAAAAAAATCTTCGTCGGTTCGCCTAACGGTAAAACGACGCCATAATAACAGATTTTAGGCCATTACTGCCAATCACTTAATCAATGTTGTCAATTGATTAAAAATCACAACATGATTAATATCTATCCAATCTGAACAGGTTTTGATATCGTTTTGGGGTGTCAATTCATATATATGAGAAATATGATCAATAAATAACATAAAATAAATTTGAGGAATCCAGTTTGATTCCTCTTACCTGTAACAACCCGTATTTTTATAACGTGTAATAACCATAAATCAAGGCAGAATTAATTTTTAAAATAAGAATCAAGGGAAACGGGTTACGCCGTTGCGTTCGTCTCGAAATTCTTCTTGGAAACGAGTCCGAGTTTTCGAAAATCGGAGTCCGTATGACCAATTTATGACCTTTCGAAGTTTTCAAGTTCAAAACAGCTCAGAATTCGAATTCAAATTTCGAAATTCAAACCTCACAATGGACTGGGCGGGAAATTTCCCGCCCAAGACCAGGTCGACCTGGGGGTCGACTATGTAGTCGACCTGCCCAGGACCAGGTCGACCATAGTGTCGACCTGGGGGTCGACCTGGTGGCCGAGCCCACTTTTGAAGCTTGATTCACTTTGATGTTTCTGGCCTCGATTATGTCTACATTCGTTGACCTGACCCTATATATACAGCCCCTAACACTAGTCTCTCTACACAAAATTCTTTCTGACCTTATGCTGCTCTAATTCTGGTTGAAAAGTTAGAGAAAGGGACTACTTCTTCTACATCGAAACTACGTTGCTGATTTGGGGATTTCTGTTAGGACTTGACTAAGCATATAAAGATTCAACATCGACTCTCCTTTTCTAATTCTCGAACCACGATCTGTAAGCCCCAGTTATTTTTAGATTTAAACTGTAAATGTAATATGAATATTTTGTAAATTGAAATTGGACCTATGTAAGATGACTGTTTTACATCCATTCTTGTTCATCTTGGATCTTGACTTTTGGATATATTACTATGACATTGATTTGGGGCCTATTCATGTTTTAAATCAAAAAGAAAACCCCCTCATATTATCACGTTGAATCTGCTATTAGTCACAAGTTTATGACTATCACCTTATGTCAATTGTTACCATGACTATACTATCACCTTATGTCAATCGTTACCATGACTATACTATCACCTTATGACAACTATTATCTTGACTAGTACCTTATTTTGCTAGATTTGGAATCTTTATGTTTGATGCCAATATTCCATATGCCAATAATGTTATAATCCTTTATCTCAAGTCATACCATGCTATGCTAGTAATCACTTTTTCTACCTTATACCCGTCCCTTTTTATGTTATTCCCTAATTAGATTTATTTGTATCGATTCGAGCTTATGTGCGATGAGAATACGATTTGGGTAGATTAGGTAAATCATAAATTGGCTTTGAACAAGAACGTTATTATAACTTGAATCTGGATATGGACATGAACTTGACACGAAACATGACATGAAAACTTGACATGAATTTTGACATGAAAACTTGAACATGGGCATGACAATTAGATAAACTTGAAAATGGCCAACTCGAGGTTGGGTTGAGTTTGCAGTGTAAATCTGCCCGGAACCGCCCGGCAAATCCAGTAACTGCAAACAATAGGATCCAATGTGGGTAGTTGGTCATATCGCACAAAAAACCTGAGGTTAGACTATGTTGTGGTGTAAATCTGCCCGGAACCGCCCGACAAATCCAGTGACCACAACAATTAGTCTAATGTGAGAGGTTGGGGTGCATTAATGAATTAATGCCACATGATAGGGTTAAGTCATGAACCACTTGAATATACTTAACCAACTTGACACAATGATTTGATAGGGTTAAGTCATGAACCCCTTGAACACATTTAACCAACGTGATACATGATCTGGATAGGGTTAAGTCACGTATTTGAATGACAACACTTAACCCATTAGAAACCCTAGTTACGCGGTCCTTTTCAGTAGTAACCCACTTGGATGTATCACGATACCCTGGGACTAGGCAGGGTGGGGCACGATTACTGGGTTGATTGCAAGCGACCAGAACGATGGCTGAATAGGTGCGCCATTGTAGGTTCATGCGGACTATGGTCGTGCACGTAGTCCGGAGTTGAAAAAGCAGGCATTAGGCACCCGTTGATTTACACTGTGCGTGCTTGATTCGTGTCGATGGTTGTCACCATAGGGCTTGATACACCTTATGGTGGGCCTAGCACAGGTAACTACATTTTAGGATAGGGCCGTATAACACAGACACATGACGAGCTAGGACTTGTAGGGAGCCGATCGATTAGTAGATCGTACCGTAGGACCCCGTAATGGGTCACTTCATGATACTGGGCCAAGGGATCATTTCATGATTAATACTTGACATGGGTTAGAACACTAGTACAGTTGGTGCAGCGAACCTTGAATATGCGACGCTAGACTTGACTTATCTTGTTATCTTAATTATCATATCAGTCCTGTTATCATCCTTATATTTAATTCCAGTTTTCACATGTCATACTACCTTTACTAGTTTTTATACTGAAAGTCACTAGGGCTTACCAGTCTTATGACTGGCCCTTTTTCCTTTCGCCTCTTTTTCTTTCGTTTTCCCCCCAGGTTCTCAGGGAGGAAACTCTAGCTCTTAGCTTGGATTTAGCTTGCTTTCTGACAGCTCATGTACGGTTTGGTCTTGAGCTATGCTATGGCTGCTTCTGCTATTTATGGGGAATAATTTACTTTTGTTATCTTAAGTTTATGCTTCTTTATTTGGAACTTGATGTAATGGAATAATTTGTACCTTGGATATATGAGGTTTTGACTCTTTTCTTGAAAGTAATAAAAAGTTGGTTTTTAATTTCTACCGCTGCTTTATTTATGTTCTGCCTTGTGATATCTTTGTGTATGTTTACCTAGATAATACTCCACCAAAACTAGTGCATTCCCTTTGTGAGTGACCCTAGCGGAGGTGGGGGTGTTACACTACCTTTTCTTCCCTGCATCACATATCACATACGAAATGATTTCATTAATATAACGCATTAAAAATGGAAAATAAACAAAGTCAACCAATCAAACAATAACAACCAATAGCAACCGTAGCATCCATCCAAACAATATAAATGATGTGTTAAATTATATGGATTTATCACATCATAGCAGTCCAGAGAAGTGTGAGAATTAACTCACCATTGTTTTAGTCGATGGTTTCAGCGTTATTTTCGTATAATTTTAAACTGCATTTAAAATTACATAGAATTCCAACTGCTCCCGTTTCTGACCAGACCAGCGGGTATGCGTAGCCTCCGTCGCCACGATCCCAATGAACCCTGTTTCGCGTAAATTCGTCAACGAATGTAGAAGTTATCGAATAAATACCACTTGGATAAAATATATATTAATAATTAATTAAATTAAATTTGTCCTTAAACCACCCATTACCGGTTTAATGTTGGTCCATGTCAGCATCAATTAATGCGTCTTCCCCTTTTCTGATTTCCAAACCCGATTTCCACTTCTTCGTCAAAATCAACCCAACCACGACATCAATCTTCCTCCGCCAATTCCGCCGCCGCCGATGGACCTGGGACCATCGCGTCCCCTCTACCGGAACCGTCTCTCCGAGGTGCCTGTTCGCCTGCCGCCCCGTCCCCTGGTGATCTCCCCATCGTCATGATTTTGCCCTCAAATGAAATGGGTTCGAGCCCCAATTTCTCCAGTCATGGCTCACCGTTGATGACCGCACCTCCGCCGCACTCACCCCCTCGCAGTCCTCTTCCTTTTCCTTCAGTCCACCTGACCCAGTTCGGCCTCCAGCACCGTGTATCCCATCAAAACCGATCTCCACTTCAGAAATCAGCCCCAAAACGTCCATCTCCGTTCATTTAACCACACCGACCACCACAGGCCATTTCAGACCCTCCGACCAAAGATAAAAACACAGCCCTCTTCCTCCTATACGACCTTGCCTTAGACTCCATCATCGATCGTTAACCCAATCTCCCCCAAAATCCATAAAAACGAAAGCAGTTTTCCACCTTTCCTCGTGATTTTCGGCCACCACACCTGACGAAACCTCACCAATTTTTGTCAGCGACTAGCCCTCGACCCGATCTACATTTTTGCTTTAGGTCCCCATAGCAAATTCCATCCAGAATTCAAGATATAAATTGTTTTGTGATTTTGGACTTTTTTGCAAAATGTATGGACGGAAATTAGTTTGGGTTTTGGAAATTCTAGTTTGGGGGTTTATATAAGTGGGGGAAAACTTTATTTTACTGTTGAGTTGACTAACGATTTTTATTTCATGGTTATCACAATTTCTAAATGTTGTTATTGGTTACTGCGGCTACATACAAGCTCCGTTCGTGCCGGAAATGGACGGCATAATATAATTTGATGTTACGGTCCTAATGAATCTTGTTTCATCAAATTCAGAGTCCGTTTGCTCAAACGGCGCTCGTTCACATCCAAATGGTTGTTTTTATTTGCATTTTATTTTGCCATGCTCACAAAATAACTCCGTTTTGCGTACAACTTGAAATTTAGCAATAATTTATCGCTACGATCCCAACAAATTTTTTTTTGTCGAAAACGGAGGTCGTTTGAATAAAATCCCTTTTAAATGGTCCAATTTAAATTAAAATAAACCAATTTAAAAATACTTCAATATAAAAATATTGTAATTGGTCATACTCGACCAGAATTGCATACAGATTCAAAATAAAATATTCCTGGTTGAAATCCAAGCTTGTTCGATATTCAAAATATTTAAAAACCCCTTTATTTATAAATTAAATCGTTATAAATTATAAAGGAATTCCATAGCGACTATTTTAAAATTTGATTTGGGCATAAAATAAAATCTACACTATGAAAACTAGATTTTTCTCTTCCATTAGAAAGATATTGTCCAATCAGTCTTGACGTTTCTTGTTTCAAGAAAATCCAATTTATTTTGAACCCTGTACAGCCAATTGAAGTTCAAAACTCCATTTTACGAACTACCGCGCCGCTGCAGCTCATTATATAATTAAATTATAAATTTTACGTTCAACTTTATTAAATAAATGAAATCGTCAATTTATTTTCAATACAGACAATATTAACCCTTATATTCTACCGACACACATTATACAGCAAATTCAACAATTTCCAAATATTATGGAATTAAAATAGTGGAAATTAGGCTAAGATCCCTATTTTGAAACTTAATTAGGCTCAGGCCCGGCCATAAACTTATTGTAAATTAGGTCCCTATTTTTCTACTTAGAAAAATTTCATATATTTATGCAATAACTCATCAACGTTAGTTCAACTTTATTTACATACATGTATGCAACAATTCAGAATATTTGCATACATGTATGCAAATATTCGTTCAGAATAGTTGCATACATGTATGTAAAAATTCAGAATATTTGCATATATGTATGCAAATATTCATTCAGAATAGTTGCAGACATGTATGTAAATATTTTGAATAGTTGCATACATGTGTGCAACTATTCTGAATGAATATTTGCATCCATGTATGCAAATATTCGTTCAGAATAGTTGCATACATGTATGCAAAAATTTAGAATATTTGCATACATGTATGCAAATATTCGTTCAGAATAGTTGCATACATGTATGCAAATTTTTTGAATATTTGCATATGTGTATGAAAATATTCATTCAAAATAGTTGCATACATGTATGCAACTATTTTGAATATTTGCATACATGTATGCAACTATTCGTTCAGAATATTTGCATACATTTATGCAACTATTCATCAGAATAGTTGCATACATGTATGCAAAAATTCAATATATTTGCATACATGTATGCAAATCTTATGAATAACACGTAAAAATGAAAACAGGGACTAAATTTATGACCGGATGTGAGCCTAATTTTGAAACTTAATCGGGACCTGTAGAAAACGCACCCATTAAAATATTATATTATTCTATTTATATCATTAATTAAATATTCAAAATAATTAAATTCAATTATTCCAATCCAAACTGACATTTTAAACAATAAAATAATTTAAATAATTTGCCAGAAAATACGGGTCGTTACATTCCTTCCCCCTTAAAAGAATTTCATCCTCGAAAACTTCAAAAAAATTCTAACTCCTTAAATTTTGGAAAAATTTCGGCAGAGTCTCTCCTGCATGGAGGGACATCTGCAATATTGCAGGTTCAAGAAATATATATACATCGACTCTCATGGTCGGAAAATCCAAAATCAGATCTCAAAACCCAAACCAAAACCCAAAAATTTATATTTGGCGTAGGCGTACCTTTTTGCGGGCGTTATCAAGCAAAATTCTTAATTTATAGCAATCCACAGAATCAAATTATATCTTCAAAGCCGTCTCATACCTGTACTTAACTGCATTTACCAGGTAAGTAACAATATATGAAATAATATTCCAATGATATACATGTGATTACACAAATCCCCAAAATCAAACACTTGGATTCATTAATTGGTTTAATCTTTTGGTTTCCAATCACCCTTATTATACTAAATTTTATTTACTTAACCTCCCAATTTATTCAACTTTTAAATTTTAACTATTGGTGAATTTTATACAAACCATCCAACATAAAACAAACAATAAACAAGGCAAAACAATCCAACCAAATCATTTTGATTCAACATTAATATTTTCTCATTTGTTTTCACTTTGGTTTCATATATTCCAATATCGATTGGTTCACATCAATTTGATTTCTTATTCAATTATTAGTTCGATTAACAAATTCAAAAGTATTTTATTTGGTTCCAACATCATATCCAATTCTGATTTAACTCGACTTAATCAAGTCAAGTCGTATTCCACCTTTGGTTTTAAATTCCATTCAAATCAATCCAACCATCAAATACTTCAATAGTTCGATAAAATAATTTCCTTTTTTTTTATATATAACCATAATTGGGCAAAATTATTTCATTTTCCTTCTTTACAAAATATTTTAAAATTTATATTCAATCACAAATACGCGCTCTCAATATATATACACTCAACTCAATCTAGGGTATTACTAACCCAATCTATATTGAGTTACACCACAGAGCCAAGGTTATCACTAAACCAATAACTCTAATACCACTGTAACGGCCTGGGGAAAATTCGACACTCGAATTTTTGACAATAATACATAACCCCGTAACACTCGCAAAAAATCCAAGTATCGAACCCCGACTGTTAATAGAAAGAAGTTAGAGGGTGAGAAAAGAAAGAAAGAAATGTTAGAATAGAAGAAAAAGAAGAACACATCAGACTCTCACAGCAGAATGAATAAATATAATACATCAAATCTCTTTACAAAAGAAACTGTATATATACACATACCAATCATCAGAGTACATCATATATCAGACACAGCGGAAATAAATTTGAATAACTAATGGTGAAGCCTCCTGTTTCCAGCTCCTAAAACTCCAAGCGAAACCTAACCTGGAAATATACTCGATCTGACCCGAGCACATTTGAAGCAAAGCAAAATTCACTGGGTCAGTCTGGAATACTTTCAGTGATAAATTCAAAGCAAAAACAACTTGTTTAACTTTGGAAATCCTTTTGAAATAAAAGGATAATAATAAGACCAGTCCACACATAAACACGGACGGTTTTTACCTTACTATAACCCAAAACATTTTTGAAATCAATATCTTATCTGGTATTATAATAGTGTCTATCAAACCACAAATAAATAAAAATCTAGCAGAACGCTTGCATCTGACGCTCTACATATATAGCATAAAATCCAAAAAAAAATCGCGGGCGCTTATTGGAAATTGGATTCCGACTATGACAAGGTATGGGACCACCTTTTGATAGTGTATCTCTAGAGGCGAATACACTGGGTTCAACAAGAACGTCTTGCAACCCGGCCCATACATGATCGACCACTCAATTCGCTTGAGTGTATCGAATGTATATCACCAACGGTTGGGCTCAAGCCACCGTTTCCCAATAGGGACCACATCGAAATAGATTAAATAAGTAAATGGAATTTCTGTAGATAGTTGATTGTACACCCTAATGGGAGTGACCCAAATAGCCATGCTGCCTACCCGATTTTTTTCATTACTCGGTTGACGAGGCTTGAGGCTAGGATTTTCTTCCTTTTTAGATCAACACATCACTTTGAATGTCACATCGTCAGATCCGTCAAATCACTGATTGATGTCCTTAAAAATACACAAGGCATGTTTGAAGAAATCAATGTACGTGACTGTTTGGAAATACTCTGTCAGACACTCGTCCATTCAAGTCATCCAGGAACTGGATGAACCAAAGGCACACTTCTATCGCATCCTATATAGGAATCACCCCAAGGATCAGTAGCGAGAAGTCTTTGCAATCCGTAAATTTAAACCATGTCAGAACCCCAATATATCTCTGCGTCGACTCAGAGATTGTAAGTGGTTCTTCCATTTATGAAGATCTATGGTCTTCAATGCTCCATCTTTATCGCTTGCATGTTAGTCGCGATCGCACAGTTGATTCGAAGTGGTTTTGAGTCTAATTCCCATCCTGGTCTCTTCGAAACAACTCGTCAAAAGGTGAATAGAATATTCCATTTGATAGTCAGTTGTTTAACTATCAAACCATAACAGTGATGTTAAATACCTTAGCAGCTCAGGTTGTTTATTTTAAAGCACTCCATTAAATCCTTCCATTGATTCTTATAATCGATTTTACAAAAATTATATCTCACTAAACTCTTATGGTTTTTCTTTACTTTGAAAACATAAATCGAATCCCCTCTTTAGAATAACGAATTTACCAAACTTCACTTCCATATCCTTTGTTTGGAAAAATCACTATATTTTATAAACAAACTTCTATTTTCCTTATATCTTGGAAACCTTGTTTGTATTTCAAACCTTTTCACATTTCCTTACATTTGAAAATATCAATATAGTTTCATAAACTCGCCTCCCATTTCCTTTTACTATTTGGAAATATCTTTATATATACACACAAAACAAATCTATATAAGTTCCATTAACAATTTTACATGATTAAAATAACACCAAGTAACGTGCTTATTATAAAATCTAAATGGTTTTTTTATTAACTTTAAACCAATAGCACCTTTAGTAATTATAGCTTCATTTCCAATATATGATTCCATTTCAACAAATATCACGCTTTATTCTCATATTTCAAGGAAATGATATTATCGACTTATTTCTTTGAATAAACGTGCTTACCCAAAACCTATTACTTCATTATTTCAAAAATAATGTTATAAGAGAAATCATATTTCATGTGTGACCCAGATAATACACTGATTATTTTAAACTCAATGGTTTTACTATATTTCTAAATCCTTCAAATTACTATTTGCAATATTTTCTCCATAAATTATTCCAAACATCCTCTACCCTTGCAAACCAATATCGTCCTTTGACAATAGTGAAGTCGCCCAAGTTGGGGTATTTTAATTACCTCTCACACCTTGATCGACAACGTTCTTATCTTCGGACAATAAAAGTTTACAACCAAAACTCTGATATTCCATTCCCACTTTCACTTATCATGGTTTTATAACCCATTTCCTTTTATTCGAAAACCCACTTTACACCTTTATTTCTATTCCTTAATTAAGTAACTTTCTCGACAAAATCTTATTTGCCATTGGATTCAAATAGGGTTTTATAACCGATTTCTTCCATTGTTAATTCCCTCGTAACTTCTTTACTTAATTTGTTAAGTAAATATACCAAACTCACTTTTAAGCCTTCTTTTGACCAAACTCACCTTAGTTAATTAAGTAAATTCTTATTTAAACTCTCGAATTGGCTTACGAGTCGTTTTTACAAACTCTATTTGTAAACCTGGATTAAAATCCTCTTATAAAACTCTAACCAAATCTTAGTCAACCTTGTATCCCTTTTGATCACTTTTTAATTTAATTCATCATTAAAAATAATCACTTTGATTATCATTATTTAGAATGATAATTTACTTTAGCATTAACCAATTTAATCGTAGTTAATTCCATTAAAATAGAGTGATTAACCAATTAAAGGATTTTTAAATAATAACTAACTTTATTAACACAAATTCAAATTTGATAATTCCCTTTAAAGTATAGTTAATCAAAGGTTAACTAACTTCAACAATATTCATATTTTTGGAAACTATCCATTAGATTAATTTAAAACAAATCAGTTAAACGGTTAACTGATTTTCAATTCATTCCTTATAAAATTCTTATTCAACCCTACTCCATCTTATCGCTACTAGATTACTTCTTATTTGAATTCTAATCAAAAATTAACCGCTTTAATTAATTAAAATAATAATTAATTACAACATTAACTATGTTAAAATAACTAATTCCATTATTAACTAGAAATAAAATAATTAATCATTTTAAAAGATCATTAAATCATAATTAACTTCATTAACGATAATTAACTTGATAATCATTTTTAAAATATAGTTAATCAGAGATTAACTAATTTTGAACAGCCTTTGTTAAATTTAATGAATATTTGAAAATAATCGTTTTGTTTAACTAAATTCAAATCATCCCAATTTCCAACTTTAATTAAAACAATCTCTTTTGTCGATCGTCAACATTAGTTAGTTCTTAACTGATATTCATTCACCATTTCCCCTTTCTTAAATTAAATAATAACTTAATTGATTTAAAAAATATATCATTTAATTGTTTTGTAAAACACTTATTTAATTTTACAAATCAATATATTAGTTTCTGCCCTTCTGACAAAATATTTCATTATAAAATATTTAAATAAATTTTTATATAAAACCATGATTATAAATATAAATATATTTATAAAATTTCTATTTTAATTAAGTTGTATAAACAACTTCAAATTTCATTTCAGTTATAAAAATAAATTTATAATTAAGTCTTCGTCGGTTCGCCTAACGGTAAAACGACACCATAATAACATATTTTAGGCCATTACTGCCAATCACTTAATCAATGTTGTCAATTGATTAAAAATCACAACACGATTAACATCTATTCAATCTGAACATGTTTTGATATCGTTTTGGCATGTCAATTCATACATATGAGAAATATGATCAATAAATAACATAAAATAAATTTGATGAATCCGGTTTGATTTCTCCTACCTGTTCTTCCCTGCATCACATATCACATACAAAATGATTTCATTAATATAACGCAATAAAAATGGAGAATAAATAAAGACAATCAATCATACAATAACAGCCAATAGCAACCATAGCATCCAACCAACCAATATAAATGATGTGTTAAATTATATGGATTTATCACATCATAGCAATCCGGAGAAGTGTGGGAATTAACTCACCATTGTTTTCAGTCAATGGTTTCAGGCTATTTTCATATAATTTTAAACTGCGTTAAAAATTACACAGAATTCCAACTGCTCCCGCTTCTGACCAGACTAGTGCGTATGCGTAGACTCTGTCGTCACGATCCCAACAGATCTTGTTTCACGTAAATCCATCAATGTATGTAGAAGTTATTGAATAAATACCATCTGGATAAAATTTATATTAATAATTAATTAACTTAAATTGAATTTGTCCTTAAACCACTCATTACCTGTTTAATGTTGGTCCACGTCAGCATCAATTAATGCGTCTTCCCACTTTCTGATTTCCAAACCCGATTTCGACTTCTCCGTCAAAATCAACCCAACCACGACGTCAATCTTCCTCCGCCAATTCCGCCGCCACCGATGGACCTGGGACCACCACGTCCCCTCTACCTGAACCGCCTCTCCGAGGCGCAAGTTCGCCTACCGCCCCGTCCCCTGGTGATCTCCCCATCGTCGTGATTTTGCCCTCAAACGAAATGGGTTCGAGCCCCAATTTCTCCAGTCATGGCTCACCGTTGATGACCGCACCTCCGCCGCACTCACCCCCTCACAGTCCTCTTCCTTTTCCTTCAGTCCGCCTGACCCAGTTCGGCCTCCAACACCATATATCCCATCAAAACTGATCTCCACTTCAGAAATCAACCCCAAAACATCCATCTCCATTCATCTAACCACACCTACCACGACAGGCCATTTCAGACCCTCCGACCAAAGACAAAAACACAGCCCTCTTCCTCCTCTACGACCTTGCCTTAGACTCCATCATCGATCGTCAAACCAATCTCCCCCAAAAGCCATAAAAACGAAAACAGTTTTCCACCTTTCCTCCCAATTTCCGGCCACCACACCTGACGAAACCTCACCAATTTTTGTAAGCAACTAGCCCTCGACCTGATCTACGTTTTTGCTTCAGGTCCCCATAGCAAATTCCTTCCAGAATTCAAGATATAAACTGTTTTGTGATTTTGGACTTTTTTGCAAAATGTATGGTTGGAAATTAGTTTGGGTTTGGGAAATTCTGGTTTGGGGGTTTTTATAAGTGGGAGAGAACTTTATTTTATTGTTGAGTTGACTAATGATTTTTATTTCAAGCTTATCGCAATTTCTAAATACTATTATTGGTTACAACGGTTACATACATGCTCTGTTCGTGCTTGAAATGGACGGCATAATATAATTTGATGTTACGGTCCTAATGAATCTTGTTTCATCGAATTCCGAGTCCGTTTGCTCAAACGGCCCTCGTTCACGTCCAAATGGTCATTTTTATTTGCATTTTATTTTTCCATGCTCACAAAATAACTCTGTTTTACGTGCAACTTGAAATCTAGCAATAATTTACTGCTACGGTCCCAATAAAATTTGTTTCGTCGAAAACGGAGGTCGTTTGAATAAAGTCCCTTTTAAATGGTCCAATTTAAATTAAAATAAACCAATTTAAAAATACTTCAATATAAAAATATTGTAATTGGTCATACTCGACCAAAATTGCGTATAGATTCAAAATAAAATATTATGGGTTGAAATCCAAGCTAGTTCGATATTCAAAATATTTAAAATCCCCTCTATTTATAAATTAAATCGTTATAAATTATAAAGGAGTTCCATAGCGACTAATTTAAAATTTGATTTGGACATAAAATAAAATCTACACTATGAAAACTAGAATTTTCTCTTCCATTAGAAAGATATTGTCCAATCAGTCTTGACGTTTCTTGTTTCGAGAAAATCAGATTTATTTTGAACCCTGTACAGCCAATTGAAGTTCAAAACTCCATTTTACGAACTACCGCGCTGCTGCAACTCGTTATATAATTAAATTATAAATTTTACGTTCAACTGTTGTTAAATAAACGAAATCGTCAATAAATTTTCAATATAGACAATATTAACCCTTATATTCTGCCGATACACATAATACAGCAAATTCAACAATTTCCGAATATTATGGAATTAAAATATTATTTTATTCTATTTATATCATTAATTACATATTCAAAATAATTAAATTCAATTATTCAAATTCAAACTGACATTTTAAACAATAAAATAATTTAAATAATCTACCAGAAGATACGGGTCGTTACATATTTCTAAGACAATAACTCCCCATATAGCATACTTGTTATACATGGAATTAAAGGTTAATATATAATGTAGTGTGTGCAGTATATTGGTTATAATGCAGTATGAAATGTATATCATATGCAAAGAAATATAAAATGATATATTAAATGAAATGCAATTTATGATGTGAATGATCTTAATTTGGAATGTACTATAATGTTGATTATATGAAATAAGATGTGTAATGATAGCGTGCAGAATGATTTGGTAATTATATCTATTTAGTACTATTTAACTATTATGCATATATATTATACATTATTTGAATTAAACAAGGATAATATATATTAATTTCTAGACTTAGGTTAATGATACTTATGAAAGAGATTGAAAGGATAGTAAAGATAAAAGTTTTATGATATTCATAATATATAATAAAATATTAAAAATAATTCTATAAGAAATTTGGAGTTAAATAATCTTAGTAGGATGCTTCTTTAATATAGTAAAAATTGAAGGTTTTTTAAAGAGAATATAATTTTGTATCATATAAAGTAAACATATTGTCATAATTGTATATATAAAAACTATTTTTAAAAAAGGATTTAAAATTTAATGAATATAAATCAATCTTTTGATACAAATCAATTTTAACCTAAAACTTTAAGAAATCAAAATATATTAATTTGTTAAGGAACCATTTATATGTTAAAACTTTAAAAAGAAATCTATAGTCACAACAAAATTATGAAATCTGGATATGTATTAAACTATAAAACTATAATTTCTTATATTTAAGACATAAAATCGTGTATATATATATATATGATTTTTATACAAAAATATAAGGTTAAATATTTAAGCTTTTATAAATCTTAATAAGAAATCAAAATAAGTATTTAAGTTACAAATAGTATTTGTGATAATGTAACCCAAAATTGTTGTGAAATCATATGAATAATATGTAAAGTTAAACTATGTATGTTATGAAAAGTCGGTGTGTATGACTTAAGCAGGATTTATATGGATATAGCGGAAATATAGATGATATACTAACTAGCTAATATACGATAGTTATGCAGATAAGTAAGAATTGATATGATATATCACAAGTAAATAAATGAAATAAGTAAAGTAAAGTGACATCAGGAATTTTATACTGGTTCAGACTTCCCTTCCTACGTCTAGTCCCGAAGCTCCTCTTCGTAATTCACTATCACGCCCTCTCTTAACCCGGAGGTATAGGTCAGTACACCCGAGCCCTAACAAGGATGCCTCTCGCCTGAGCAACTACACATGACTTCAACAATTACAAGAGATTTGAATTCTGCTTTGTGTTCTTTGATCAAGACAGATAGTCAACGGTTTAAGTACACCCTTCCTATAATATTATCCTCGAGTATATGTGTGATAACCCCAAACTTCCGTGGTTCGAAAGTAAGGATAATCATTTTGGAATACAACATATTTACAACAAAAACAGATCTCAGATAATTATCATAACACATAAACCATTGCAGCGGAAATAGATGTCATCAGCATCATAATATCCAATACATCAGAGTACGCAGTACAGGATACAACTTAGCCAAATAGAGAGTCTCAACAAAAGGGGAATAAGTTTCAATGGAAAAGAAAAAAGTCTCAAACTCCATTACATACATCAAAGCTACAGAAGATAAAATGTCTCAAAGCAGAAGTAAAAAACTAGAGAAAAGGTCTTCTTCTTCTTTCTTCCAAACAAGCTCCAATCAGAATGTATCACCTGAACCTGTCAATTGGCTGCCCGTGTGGAAAGAGGGCACCCGAGTTTGCAAAAGTGAAACAAACTACGAGTTAGTCATGGTACTGGTATGAGAATTCTTAACTAATTTATCTAACAACGTGGCAAATCACAGGACCACGCCGCTAACGCGGAACTTGTTTACTCCATTGGATTGCTAGTGCATAATTTTATAAAGTTTATATAAAACAGCGAAATGACTTTTGGAAAAATGAAATCATCATAAGACTCAAGTCCTATCACACAATGCAACGCACACAGGAGGATAGAGTTTTCCCTTATGATGATCAAACATGCTTAATACGTGAAAAATAATATTTTTAATATTATCATTAGTGTTTAAGCAGTATTAAAATACTTCAATATAAATGTATCAATCCTAGACGACATAGGTACCATATACTATGTCGCCGTATATAAGTTTACAATCAAAACCTTGATGTCGTATTGGAAATTGGTTTTCTGTCATGAAATCCAGGCTAGGGATCGTCCTCTCTCGATTCGAGACACTCTAGCAAATGCCTCAGGATCCCCCGTAGTGAACCCTTGGATGCGGTAGGGCCGGTCCCCACCTAACGGTAGTGGATTAGTTATGCCTGAACACACGTTTCCCGGTCCCTTTGGACCTATAGTATGTCCACTTCCGGCCTATAAAAAACCAAGGTACCTTAATCCATAATCCACATAAGTAAAATGCCGGGCCGTGTTAAAGCCCAAACATCACTTCTAGCTAGAAAGAAACGTATGCACTCCCTACGGTCCATATCCCGTTTTTGACTCATAACGGGGTGTGAGGCTCACGAAGTCACACTATACACAAAGCTATGCCTAAACAGGCTATGCTTTGATCATCAGCCACAAGGCCTGCTTTTCAACAAAGCCTTGATCATTGCATCTTGGCGTGCCACATTGACAATTCACGCCATGCGATCGATAACTATTACTATATACCAGGGTGTTAAGCAGAGAATAAATTCTCTACCACCAAACAGACATATATTAATACAAATCGATTTAATTACATGAAATGAATTCCAACGTCAGACACGCATCCATTTACAAGTCCGTTCTGGGTCTGAACGAAACCGGAGACACCAAAGAGGTTCTCGCTTATCTGCACGACCAACACATACGTCCAGACAACTACTGCTTCAACCCCATCCTGGGAGCAAGTCAGTCCGAGGCATCAGTAGTCGTCGTCCATTCGATGTGAAGATCACCGGTCTTCAACCATCGTCTTCTTACATCTTTGACTTAATCACCGTGCAATTATTTGAAATGAGTTAAACTCGGTCTTTTCAAATAATTGTCGCATAATTATCATTTAAAACATTTCATATATATTTATAACTATTTATCGCTATTTTTATTTATTTGAAAATAGCTCAAAATAAATGAACGACGCTTCGGGTAAGTGGGCGGCCCTGGCGCTGTTTTTACCAAAATTTGATTTACACATATCTTAAAATCTAACTGTCAGATTTTGATGAAATTTATATCGTTGGAAAGCTCTTCCCAAAGCGGTCCCAACGGTTCCAGTTTTGGGAAAATCCAACGGTCGGATCTTTCGGAATAATCGTTTGAAGTTACGATTGTCGATACGCGAACTGCCGCTCTCGTTTCGTTAAATTTTATATTTATATTTATATATATAAACCATTTGGCGATTCCCATTTTCAACATCCATTCTTTTATTTTCAATAAAATAACATTTTTGTCCGCCAATTCTAATGCGACAAAAATGATGGTTTCAACAATGTATATTTTTATTTTCAATTAAATAACATTTTTGTCCGCCAATTCTAATGCGACAAAAATGACGGTTTCAACAATGTATATTTTTATTTTCAATAAAATAACCTTTTTTGTTCGTCAATTCTAATGCGACAAAAATAATGGTTTCAACAATGTATATTTTTATATTCAATAAAAATAACATTTTTGTTCGCCAATTCTAATGCGACAAAAATGATGGTTTCAACAATGTATATTTTTATTTTCAATAAAATAACATTTTTGTTCGCCATTTCTGATGCGACAAAAATGATGGTTTCAACAATGTATATTTTTATATTCAATAAAAATAACATTTTTGTTCGCCAATTCTAATGCGACAAAAATGATGGTTTCAACAATGTATATTTTTATTTTCAATAAAATAACATTTTTGTTCGCCAATTCTAATGCGACAAAAATGATGGTTTCAACAATGTATATTTTTATTTTTAATAAAATAACATTTTTGTCCGCCAATTCTAATGCGACAAAAATGACGGTTTCAACAATGTATATTTTTATTTTCAATAAAATAACATTTTTGTTCGCCAATTCTAATGCGACAAAAATGATGGTTTCAATAATGTATATTTTTATATTCAATAAAAATAACATTTTTGTTCGCCAATTCTAATGCGACAAAAATGACGGTTTCAATAATGTATATTTTTATTTTCAATAAAATAACATTTTTGTCCGCCAATTCTATTGCGACAAAAATGACGGTTTCAACAATGTATATTTTTATTTTCAATAAAATAACATTTTTGTTCGCCAATTCTAATGCGACAAAAATGATGGTTTCAACAATGTATATTTTTATTTTCAATAAAAATAACATTTTTGTTCGCCAGTTCTAATGCGACAAAAATGATGGTTTCAACAATGTATATTTTTATATTCAATAAAAATAACATTAATGTTCGCCAATTCTAATGCGAAAAAAATGTTGGTTTCAACAATGTGTATTTTTATTTTCAATAAAAATAACATTTTTGTTCTCCAATTCTAATGCGACAAAAATGATGGTTTCAACAATGTATATTTTTATAATTACATAAAAATGTTCTTTTTTTCCTATTTGTTTAAATACACAAAAATGTACTTTTTTATGTAATTCATTTTTATAACATAAAGATGTACTTTTATGTTTCTATAAAATGTAAATATTTTATCTCTTTTTCTTAATGCACATTTTTTCTTTATAGGGGATATTTTCCTATCTAACTCACATGTCAATTTGGCGTCAAAATATGATAACAAAAAATAATGGTTTTGTCTTACCATTTCTATTTATCCAACATCGTAATTTCAATGTCCACACATATACTAATATGTTTTGGTCTAACTATTTCTATTTACCCAACGTCGTAATTTCAATGTCCACACATACAACACAATATATGAGATGAATCACAATAAAAGGTCTCATCTTTATTTTATTTGTAAATCAAATAAAATATCTAATCTTTATTTGTAAATCAAATAAAATATCTAATTTTTATTTTATATTGTAAATCAAAATAAAATATCTAGTCTTAATTTATCTTTTAATTAAAATTTAAAAGATTTAAACTTTCTTTATTTTATAAATCATAAATCGAAATAAAGATTCAACTTTTTTTCTTATTATGCAAATCAAAATAAAGATTCAACTTTTGTTTTTATTTTGCAAATAAAAATAAAAATTCATCTTTTGTTTTTATTTTGCAAATCAAAATAAAAATTCAACTTTTGTTTTTATTTTGCAAATCAAAATAAAAATTCAACTTTTGTTTTTATTTGCAAATAAAAATAAAAATTTACCTTTCTTTTATTTTGTTAATCAAAATAAGAATTCAACTTTTCATTTTATGTTGTGAATCAACAATAAAGATTTAAACTTTCTTTTGTAAATCAGAATATAGATTCAATTTTTCATTTTATTTTGTAAAAACAAAATAAAGATTCAAAATTTCATTTTTTTTTGTAAAACAAACAAGATTCAAATTTTCATTTCTATAAAGGAATAAAAATAAAAATAAAATAAAACTAATAAAGATGAGAACTTTATAGAGATTACATCTGAATTTATAGATCAAAACTGACATGCTATATCATGATATCACAACGGATATTAACAACCATACAACAATCACAACATCGTAGATCAGAAACAATAACATACAATGATTCACAAAACAAATATAATTGAATTATTTAATTATTCAAAATTTAGAAATCTCACCGTCGTTTGTGATTTGGTCAAAATTTCAAATAGTTCAGAATGGTCCCGTTTCAGTCTCAACACATTCTATTCGCTGTTACGATTCCAATGTTTCCGAAATCGTCAAATTCTGAGTTGAAACGAATCAATTATGGTTAAATCAAGTTTTAAAACAATTTAAATTAATTAATTAGTAAATTAGTTAGGAAATAGACCTTTCTTCCCCAAATCAAATATCGGCCGTTACTTTCAACTTCTCAATTCAAACCTAGGGCTACAATTTGCGCTCGACAGAGGACACGGGAGGGGAATCAGACGGTGGAACGGTGTCGGGCTAGGGGCGGCGCTCGAGGGGGGGTGGTGGCGGCTGGCTCGGTGCGCCCAAGTAGGGCCGACAGCGGTGCGAAACGACGGGGTTCGGGGCGTTGTTGCTCGGATTTCAGGCGACGAGAGGACGATCAATCCGTATGAGATTAAAGAGGGAGGAAAGGGCTTCGATTTGGTATATGTGAGGAGGTTTAATTCGTTAAGATGAAGGAGAAATTGGTGGAGGAAGTTCGGAGGTCGGTGGCCATGGATTTGGGTGGGTGGCGGCTACAGAGTGAATAGTATTAGGGTTTTAATTTTCTTAATTATTTATAATATTTAATTGCTATTTTACAAATAAATCTGTAACTTTTAAACCAATCTATTTCCAGTCCAGCAGAAAGTGACCCTAGCCAATAACCCATATTTCGGATCCAATGGGACAGGTCCCGTGAGCCCAAACGGCTGTCTGTGGCCTGAATTATTTAATTTAATAATTAAATGCTTTATTAATTTAATTTGTCTGCATAAATAAATTCACAGAGGCCACATACGGACTCAGAAAAATCCAGAAAAAATATATTTGTCTTTGTTATGACGATACGGTCCTAACAAAACTAATTTCGTCGAATTCTGAGACTGTTTGAAAAATGGCTATTTTTCAGTCGATTAAATTTAACTGAATTGAACAAATCACAGTTTCCTTCGCCACGCTCACATACTAACTCGGAAAATTCTTAAAATTGAAACCTAGCAAAAATATGACATTCTGGTTCCAACAAAAGTGGTTTCATTGAAAACAGAGATCGTTCGAAAATTGACTATTTTCACTGGCTTAATATTATTTAAAAATGAAAATTTTAATTTATGCCACATTTTTCTACCAAATTATTTAAAATAAATTTTTTAAATTGGTTCGGATTTTTCCGGGTCGTTACAATCTCCCTCACTTAAGAGTGTTTCGTCCTCGAAAAGGAAACAAAGTAAAGTAGGAAACAAGATGGAAAATGTAAATTGGGGTAAACGTACCTTAATACAAAAGTCATTCGGAGATGTCCACTCTGCACTTGGGGTAAGCCTTTTTGATGCTATCATCTGTCTCCCAAGTACAGTCTCTAGGATCCCCACTCCATTGAACCTTGACTAGGTTGATCCTCTTGTTCCTCAAAATTTTGGTTTCTTTGCCAATGATCTTAATCGGGTATTTTCTCACTGTTAGATTTGGAGCAATATCTAGGACCTGTTGATTTAATTCATCCTCTATCAGATCTGGATCATGCACATGCTTACGGAGTTGAGACACATGAAATACGTCATGCACCCCTGGCAACCAGTCAGGCAGCTGCACTCTATAAGCGAGAGTACCAATCCTTTCTAGGATAGGGAATGGACCAATGAATCTCGGTGCCAACTTTACCATCTTCTCAAAACGAATCATGCCTCTCAAAGGAGAAACCTTCAAGTATACTCGATCACCCACAGAGAATTCTAGATTTCTTCTTCGCTAGTCTACATAGCTCTTTTGTCGGCTCTGAGCAGTCAACAAGTGTTTCTTAATCAAGTCAACCTTATCCGATGCTTTACGAACCATGTCAGGGCCCAAGACTAGTCGATTTCCTGTCTCCACCCAACATGCCGGAGATCTGCATGGCCTACCATATAGTAATTCAAATGGTGACATCTTCAAGCTTGCTTGGTAGCTATTATTATAGGAGAATTCCACCAAGCGCAAGTGGTCCTCCCATGAACCGCCATAATCAAGAATGCAAGCTCGCAACAAGTCTTCCAAAACACGGTTCACCCTCTCAGTCTGGCCATCTGTCTGAGGGTGATAGGCAGAGCACAGATTCAACTTGGTCCCAAGCTCTTCTTGAAAAGCTTCCCATAATTTGCTGGTAAATAATGGATCCCGATCACTGACAATGCTTTTGGGTACCCCATGTAGTCTGACTATCTCTTTAAGATAAAGCTGTGCCAAACTACGAGCTGTTCTATTGGACCGAACAGGGATGAAATGGGCAGACTTTGTTAAGCGATCCACAATCACCCATATGCTATCATTCCCTTTTCTGCTTCGGGGCAAGCCATCTATATAGTCCATAGAAATTTCCTCCCACTTCCAACCTGGAACTCCCAGTTGTTGCAAAAACCGGCCAACTTCTGTTGATCACTTTTAACTTGCTGACAAGTGGGACATCTAGCAACGTAAATAGAAATATCTCTCTTCATGGACCTCCACCAAAATGTGCGCTTAAGGTCGTGATACATCTTGCTCACTCCAGGGTGAACACTAAGCTTAGATTTATGACATTCATCCATAACCTCCCTTCTGAGCTTAGAGTCGTATGGGACACAGATTCGGCTTAATAGCCTCAGAACCCCTTTGTCATCAATTTGGAAACTCGTGGTTTCGCCATCCTGAATTCTTTTGATAATCCTCTAAATAAATTTATCACCCTTCTGAAGAGCAGAGACTTTATCAATCAGAGTAGGAGTGATAATGAGATTGGCGAGAATAAGCTTGTCATCATCTGCATTCTTTCTACTGAGCGCATCAGCCACAACGTTGGTTTTCCCTGGAGTATATAGGATATCCAGATCATATGATGCAAGAAATTCGACCCAGCGTTGCTGCCTCATATTCAAATCTTTTTGGGTAAAAAGATGTTTCAAGGATTTGTGATCCGTGTAAATTTCAAACTTTTTGCCCAAGAGATAATGCCTCCATATTTTGAGAGCAAACACAATGGCCATTAGCTCAAGATCATGCGTGACGTAATTCTTCTCATGCGGTTTCAGCTGGCGGCTAGCATATGCGACTACTCTGCCTCTTTGCATCAGCACCGCACCAATAGCTTAAATAAATAAGCGATAACATGTTAAAATGAGATTTGACATTAAAAGAAAATGTTATCTCTGACATGTTCATTTATAAAAGAAACAACCTTGCTTAGAAGCGTCGGTCCAGACCTTCAAATCCTGATTGCCATCTATGATGGTCAACACAGGAGCATTGGTCAACCTCTTCTTTAGCTCTTGGAAAGCTGCCTCGCATTCTGGTGTCCAATTGAATTTCGTATTCTTTTTGGTCAGGTTTGTCAATGGGCAAGCTACCTTCGAAAAATCCTTGACAAATTTCCGATAATAGCCAACCAGTCCTAAGAAACTTCTGACCTCTGTGGGAGTTCTAGGCTGCTTCCACTCTTGGATGGCTGAGATCTTTCCTGGATCTACTGAGATGGCTTCCTTTGATACAACATGGCCGAGGAATTTCACCTCTTCTTTCTAGAATATGCATTTAGAAAATTTTTCTTTCAGCACATTTCTTCGCAAAATCTCTAAGACTTCTCTCAGATGTTGTTCGTGCTCAGCAGTGGATTTAGAAAAGATGAGGATATCATCGCTGAACACAAGCACAAATTTATTTAAAACATCTCTAAACACTCTATTCACTAGATCAACAAAATACGCTGGAGCATTACATAGACCGAAGGGCATTATTAGCCATTCATAAAAGATATCCGGTCCTCTGAAAGCAGTTACAGGCACACACTCTTCTGCAATGCGAAGTTGATGGAAGCCTGTAGCTAGGTCCATCCTAGAAAATACTTGTGCTCCATGCAAGCGGTCAAGTAAGTCATCTATACGAGGCAGTGGGTATTTGTTTTTCAGAGTTTGTTTGTTGATATCATGGTAGTCACACATAGCCTGAGAGTACCGTCTGACTTTGGGACGAACACCACTGCTGCTCCCCATTCTGAGAAGCTGGGCCTGATCAGACCGATCCAAAAAGTTGCTTGGTTTGATTTATCAGCTCCTCTCTTTCTTTTGGCGACATTCTACGAATGGGACGTACGACAGGCCTCGCATTCGGAGCTAAATCAATTCTGAAGCTGATTTCTCTATGCGGAGGTAGGCCCTCAACTTCTTTGAATACATCAGCTTAATCTTTGATGACAGGGATATCCTCAATAGAAGTAGGGGTAACTTCTAGAGAAGACGAGAATGTTTTCCTGTCGGTGGCTGAGCCGTGGCATGGGATACATACATTCCCGAGATTAGTTTTAACTTTGACAAATCTTTCGGCGCATACTAACTCAGCCTCATACTTTGCTAGCCAATCTATACCCAGTATGATGTCATATCCAGAAAACTCCATGATGATCAAATTAAAAGGAAACAGATAGCGAGAATAGGAGATAAGCACTTTACAATACTGATCTAGAATGAGGGAACCTCCTATCGGACTATTAGCTCTAATTAAATTTTTGAGTTTTCTTGATTTCAGTTTCAACTTTTTACTTGCATCTTTAGAAATAAAGCTTCGTGCAGCACCAGTATCAAATAAGACAGTAATAGGAATGTTTTTAATATTAAGAGTACCTCCTAAGACATCGGGTTTACCTGGCCCCTCAGTCGTAGCTGGTGCATCTGCTCCCTCATAAACATGTGCCACCTGAGCATTCTTTAGCAGTGGACAGTTCGCCTTAATGTTCCCCTTTTGATGACAATTGTAGCATTCCCTCTTGTTCTGAGAACTCTGGCCACGATTCTGAGGATTCGAGTTACGGTTCTGGCTAGGTCCTGAATCATTTCTCTTGACCTTTTTAGGTGCTCTACACTCGTAATCAAAATGTCCAATCTTGCCGCAGTTATAGCAGGTCACCTTGCTCCCATCCCTCTTCTTCCATTGGGGCTTAGCGGAAGAATTGCTTGCCTCCGGTTTCTTATTAGCCTGTTCCTTCTTGTTGTTGCCTTGACTTTTCCCTCTATCCTGCGGTCCAGACTCGTCATTTTCCTCGTAATGGCATGCCATCTCTACTACTTCATTAAATGGAAGTTTGATATGAGCAGTGACTCGGTTCAAATATTTCTTTGACAGACCCTTGATAAATTTTTTATTCTTCTCTACCGGATCTTGAATCAAACCAGGAGCATATCGTGAAAGCTCATCAAACTTCCTCACATACTCAGAAACGGTCATATTCCCTTGCTGTAGGTTAACGAACTGCTTGCGCAGGCGCTCTCTAGCTTATGGGGGTATATACTTCTCATTGAAAAGCTCCTTAAACTTTGCCCAAGACATATTGGCCACGTCATTGCAGATCTTGATCGTATCCCACCAATGCTCGGCTTCCTCTTTTAATTGCCATACTGCCAGGTAACGCTTTCGTTGATCTTCCAGCTCTAAGCCCTCTAGGATCTTTTCACAATCTTTAAGCCATGCTTCTTCCTGAATCACAGACTCTCGCCCCGTGAAAGGTACACCTCCTAGGTTTTTGAATTTCTTTGACATTCTCTCCAAATCGAAGGGCTGTGGAGGTGGTTGTGCTATGACCTCTGAAGTATGCTGTTCCTGAGTGATGGCGGTCTCATCTCTAGCTTGCCCTCCAGCTCCAACTCGGGCTCCTCCTCTAGCCCCGCCTCGAGCTCCACCTCGGGCTCCGCCCCGGGCTGTTCTTGCTCTAGTATCTATTTAAATCAGTCTGTACCATCAAGGAAAGAGTCAGACCAACAAAAATGAGAATTTTCAAGAAAATATAAGGACAAGAGGAAAAGATGGTGATGTAATGACTGATAAATATGTGCTATTCTGCTGTGCTCATTCTAGGACATTACTAGTCCTATCTCTAATGAGCTACTCATCTTAGAATAATGTTGATTCTATCTAGACGAATTGTTCTAAATATGTTATATTCCGAAGCTAAGGTTAACCTTAGGCTCTAATACCAACTGTGATGACCCCAAACTTCTGTGGTTCGAAAGTAAGGATAATCATTTTGGAATACAACATATTTACAAAAAAAACAGATCTCAGATAATTATCATAACACATAAACCATTGCAGCAGAAATAGATGTCATCAACATCATAATATCCAATACATCAGAGTACGCAGTACATGATACAACTTTGCCAAATAAAGAGTCTCAACAAAAGGAAAATAAGTTTCAATGGAAAAGAAACAAGTCTCAAACTCCATTACATACATCAAAGCTACAAAAGATAAAATGTCTCAAAGCAGAAGAAAAGAACTAGAGAAAAGGTCTTCTACTTCTTTCTTCCAAACAAGCTCCAATCAGAATGTATCACCTAAACCTGTCAATTGGCTGCCCGTATGGAAAGAGGGCACCCGAGTTTGCAAAAGTGAAACAAACTATGAGTCAGTCATGGGACTGGTATGAGAATTCTTAACTAATTTATCTAACAACGTGGAAAATCACAGGACCACGCCGCTAACGCGGAACATGTTTACTCCATTGGATTGCCAGTGCATAATTTTATAAAGTTTATATAAAACAGCGAAATGACTTTTGGAAAAATGAAATCATCATAAGACTCAAGTCCTATCACACAATGCAACGCACTCAGGAGGATAGAGTTTTCCCTTATGATGATCAAACATGCTTAATACATGAAAAATAATGTTTTTAATATTATCATTAGTGTTTAAGCAGTATTAAAATACTTTAATATAAATGTATCAATCCTAGACGGCATAGGTACCATATACTATGTCGCCGTATATAAGTTTACAATCAAAACCGTGATGTCGTATTGGAAATTGGTTTTCTGTCATGAAATCGAGGCTAGGGATCGTCCTCTTCCGATTCGAGACACTCTAGCAAATGCCTCAGGATCCCCCGTAGTGAATCCTTGGATGCGGTAGGGCCGGTCCCCACCTAACGGTAGTGGATTAGTTATGCCTGAACACACGTTTCCCGGTCCCTTTGGACCTATAGTATGACCACTTCCGGCCTATAAAAACCCGAGGTACCTCAATCCATAATCCACATAAGTAAAATGTCGGGCCGTGTTAAAGCCCAAACATCACTTCTAGCTAGAAAGAAACGTATGCACTCCCTACGGTCCATATCCCGTTTTTGACTCATACCGGGGTGTGAGGCTCGCGAAGTCACACTATACACAAAGCTATGCCTAAACAGGCTATGCTTTGATCATCAGCCACAAGGCCTGCTTTTCAACAAAGCCTTGATCATTGCATCTTGGCGTGCCACATTGACAATTCACGCCATGCGATCGATAACTATTACTATATACCAGGGTGTTAAGCAGAGAATAAATTCTCTACCACCAAACAAACATATATTAATACAAATCGATTTAATTACATGAAATGAATTCCAACGTCAGACACGCATCCATTTACAAGTCCGTTCTGGGTCTGAACGAATTTGGAGACACCAAAGAGGTTCTCGCTTATCCGCGCGACCAACACATACGTCCGGACAACTACTACTTCAACTCCGTCCTGGGAGCAAGTCTGTCCGAGGCATCAGTAGTCGTGTCCATTCGATGTGAAGATCGCCGGTCTTCAACCATCATCTTCTTACATCTTTGACTTAATCGCCGTGCAATTATTTGAAATGAGTTAAACTCGGTCTTTTCAAATAATTGTCGCATAATTATCATTTAAAACATTTCACATATATTTATAACTATTTATCGCTATTTTTATTTATTTGAAAATAGCTCAAAATAAATGAACGACGCTTCGGGTCAGTGGGCGGCCCTGGCGCTATTTTTACCAAAATTTGATTTACACATATCTTAAAATCTAACCGTCGGGTTTTAATGAAATTTATATCGTTGGAAAGCTCTTCCCAAAGCGGTCCCAACGGTTCCAGTTTTGGAAAAATCCAACAGTCGGATCTTTCAGAATAATCGTTTGAAGTTACGATTGTCAATACGCGAACTGCCGCTCTCGTTTCGTTAAATTTTATATATATGTATATATATATATATATATATATATAAACTATTTGGCGATTCCCATTGTTAACATCCATTCTTTAATATTCAATAAAATAACATTTTTGTCCGCCAATTCTAATGCGATAAAAATGATGGTTTCAACAATGTATATTTTTATTTTCAATAAAATAACATTTTTGTCCGCCAATTCTAATGCGACAAAAATGACGGTTTCAACAATGTATATTTTTATTTTCAATAAAATAACCTTTTTTGTTCGCCAATTCTAATGCGACAAAAATGATGGTTTCAACAATGTATATTTTTATATTCAATAAAAATAACATTTTTGTTCGCCAATTCTAATGCGACAAAAATGATGTTTTCAACAATGTGTATTTTTATTTTAAATAAAATAACATTTTTGTTCGCCAATTCTAATGCGACAAAAATGATGGTTTCAACAATGTATATTTTTTTATTCAATAAAAATAACATTTTTGTTCGCCAATTCTAATGCGACAAAAATGATGGTTTCAACAATGTATATTTTTATATTCAATAAAAATAACATTTTTGTTCGCCAATTCTAATGCGACAAAAATGATGGTTTCAACAATGTATATTTTTATTTTCAATAAAATAACATTTTTGTCCGCCAATTCTAATGCGACAAAAATGACGGTTTCAACAATGTATATTTTTATTTTCAATAAAATAACATTTTTGTTCGTCAATTCTAATGCGACAAAAATGATGGTTTAAACAATGTATATTTTTATATTCAATAAAAATAACATTTTTGTTCGCCAATTCTAATGCGACAAAAATGATGATTTCAACAATGTATATTTTTATTTTCAATAAAATAACATTTTGTCCACCAATTCTAATGCGACAAAAATGACGGTTTCAACAATGTATATTTTTATTTTCAATAAAATAACATTTTTGTTCGCCAATTCTAATGCGACAAAAATGATAGTTTCAATAATGTATATTTTTATTTTCAATAAAATAACATTTTTGTTCGCCAATTCTAATGCGACAAAAATGATGGTTTCAACAATGTATATTTTTATATTCAATAAAAATAACATTTTTGTTCGCCAATTCTAATGCGACAAAAATGATGGTTTCAACAATGTATATTTTTATAATTACATAAAAATGTTCTTTTTATCTTATTCGTTTAAATACACAAAAATGTACTTTTTTATGTAATTCATTTTTATAACATAAAGATGTACTTTTATGTTTCTATAAAATGTAAATATTTTATCTCTTTTTCTTAATGCACATTTTTTCTTTATAGGGGATACTTTCCTATCTAACTCACATGTCAATTTGGTGTCAAAATATGATAATAAAAAATAATGGTTTTTGTCTAACCACTTCTATTTACCCAACATTGTAATTTCAATGTCCACACATATACTAATATGTTTTGGTCTAACCATTTCTATTTACCCAACGTCGTAATTTCAATGTCCGCACATACAACACAATATATGAGATGAATCACAATAAAAGGTCTCATCTTTATTTTATTTGTAAATCAAATAAAATATCTAATATTTATTTGTAAATCAAATAAAATATCTAATTTTTATTTTATATTGTAAATCAAAATAAAATATCTAGTCTTAATTTATCTTTTAATTAAAATTTAAAAGATTTAAACTTTCTTTATTTTATAAATCAAAAATCAAAATAAAGATTCAACTTTTGTTCTTATTATGCAAATCAAAATAAAGATTCAACTTTTGTTTTTATTTTGCAAATCAAAAGAAAAATTCAACTTTTGTTTTTATTTTACAAATCAAAATAAAAATTCAACTTTTGTTTTTATTTTGCAAATTAAAATAAAAATTCAACTTTTGTTTTAATTTGCAAATCAAAATAAAAATTTACCTTTCTTTTATTTTGTTAATCAAAATAAGAATTCAACTTTTCATTTTATGATGTGAATCAAAAATAAAGATTTAAACTTTCTTTTGTAAATCAGAATAGAGATTCAATTTTTCATTTTATTTTGTAAAAACAAAATAAAGATTCAAAATTTCATTTTTGTTTGTAAAATAAACAAGATTCAATTTTTCATTTCTATAAAGGAATAAAAATAAAAATAAAAATAAAATAAAAATAAAACTAATAAAGATGAGAACTTTATAGAGATTACATCAGAATTTATAGATCTAAACTGACATGCTATATCGTGATATCACAACGGATATTAACAACCATACAACAATCACAACATCGTAGATCAGAAACAATAACATACAATGATTCACATAACAAATATAATTGAATTATTTAATTATTCAAAATTTAGAAATCTCACCGTCGTTCGTGATTTGGTCAAAATTTCAAACAGTTCAGAATGGTCCCGTTTCAGTCTCAACACGTTCTATTCGCTGTTACGATTCCAATGTTTCCGAAATCGTCAAATTCTGAGTTGAAACGAATCAATTATGGTTAAATCAATTTTTAAAACAATTTAAATTAATTAATTAGTAAATTAGTTAGGAAATAGACCTTTCTTCCCCAAATCAAATATAGGCCGTTGCTTTCAACTTCTCAGTTCAAACCTAGGGCTGCAATTTGCGCTCGACAAAGGACACGGGAGGGGAATCGGACGGTGGCACGGTGTCGGGCTAGGGGCGGCGCTCGAGGGGGGTGGTGGCGGCTGGCTCGGTGCGCCCAGGTGGGACCGACGGCGGTGCGAAATGGTGGGCTTTGGGGCGTTGGTGCTCGGATTTCAGGCGGCAAGAGGACGATCAATCCGTATGAGATTAAAGAGGGAGGAAAGGGCTTCGATTTGGTATATGTGAGGAGGTTTAATTCGTCAAGATGAAGGAGAAATTGGTGGAGGAAGTTCGGAGGTCGGTGGCCATGGATTTGGGTGGGTGGCGGCTACAGAGTGAATAGTATTAGGGTTTAAATTTTCTCAATTATTTATAATATTTAATTGCTATTTTACAAATAAATCTGTAACTTTTAAACCAATCTATTTCCAGTCCAGCAGAAAGTGACCCTAGCCAATAACACATATTCCGGATCCAATGGGACAGGTCCCGTGAGCCCAAACGGCTATCTGTGGCCTGAATTATTTAATTTAATAATTAAATCCTTTATTAATTTAATTTTTCTACATAAATAAATTCACAGAGGCCACATACGGACTCAGAAAAAAAAAATATTTGTCTTTGTTATAACGATACGGTCCTAACAAAACTAATTTCGTCGAATTCTGAGACTGTTTGAAAAATGGCTATTTTTCAGTCGATTAAATCTAACTAAATTGAACAAAACACAGTTTCCTTCGCCATGCTCACATACTAACTCGGAAAATTCTAAAAATTGAAACCTAGCAAAAATATAACATTCCGGTTCCAACAAAAGTGGTTTCGTCGAAAACAGAGATCGTTCGAAAATTGACTATTTTCACTGGCTTTAATATTATTTAAAAATGAAAATTTTAATTTCTGCCACATTTTTCTACCAAATTATTTAAAATAAATTTTTTAAATTGGTTCGGATTTTTCCGGGTCGTTACAATATGATTTGAATGTAAAGATTGAAGGAAGATTGTTGCTTATCGAATCAAGATATATGAAATGTTACCAAGGATTCAACAAGTAACTTGAAATTTAGAGAGCTTTTGTTCGCAATGAATATTGGAGTGTAAATCAAAGAATAGATAGAATAGAGTGAAATTCGATGATTGTAAATCATGTTTGAAGTGTTTATATAATAGTAGAAAGATAGCAATTCTTCATGAAGAGTTTTAACCAAAAGACGCTTCTATTTCCTTTCAAAAATGAAAAGATTTCTCTTTATGAATGAAGACAACCTTTCAGAAAATATGTGTTGTTTCGAATCAGTTGACTGGTTAATAATTCATCAGTTGACTGGTTGCAAAAGTATAAAATCGTATATATATTAAAAATATTCAGAAACTACCCATTACTGGGACAAAATTGTCTGACCAGTTGACAGGCTGATTTTGGACCAGTCGACTGGTTCAGGCAATTTTGCCCAGTCAGATTGTTTCATGTCATTTGAAATATATATATATATATGCTTTGTTTTGTGTATTCATGTTATACTCGAGAATAGATTTTAACATAATTCTAACTCGACTCAATGTGTATATACATATATAAAACCTTATCTCTATGACATGATTTCCATTGCAACTTCTCTTATTGACATTAATCAAAATCTTGTTTTCAACATCCTCCCCCTTTTTGATTGATGACAACATTTCTGATTTTCTCCCCCTAAATGTTTAGCTCCCCCTGAATCTCTGCAATATCTTGTTAGTTCATAAACTTATAAACTTAGTATTTGATTCCTGCAACAAAATGTTGGCACATATATTCCAACAATTATTATTACGAGCATGGAACCACATAAGAGAGATAGTTCTCCCCCTTTGTCATCAATTAAAAAGAAATTAAGACATCATAAGCAAAATTTCATCGAATAACATGTAAGCCATGGAACCAAAATAAAACATAGCTTTACTTGCATAATGTTTTAACACAACCAAAAACATAAAGTTCCCTTCCATAAGCTTTTATACAACCAAAAGCAAATATGTTATCAAGTTCAGAAAACTAAAACATACTTAAGATAAACGACATACATATAGTACTGCTAAGCTAGATTTCATCGGATTCGGTACTTTCATAAGAGGTCCAATTGATAGGAGATATAGGTCATTTTTTCGGATTTGTCACATGGCCAGTAGCTGCAAGAGAGCATGAAATAGATTTCTACATCCTTCCAAGAAAATCCTCGACTTCGTTGAACTTTTTATCCATTCTTTTAAGCCTTGCTTCTAATAGGAGGTGGTTGCACACAACTACATCAAGTGCTTGTCTTGATGTTTGAGATGGTTCCGTTAGTCGTACATCTTTAGGGTTAGCACGAATAGAACTTGATGATGGTTGATCCAAACTTCTCTTTTTCAAACTTTATAAACTCATGATACAAATGGTTGGATGAGGAATATGCATTTGCTTCAAATTCTTTTTATCCAAGATTTTTATTTCAATTGTTTCGGAATCCAGTTTAGGAACTTTTTCAATTTCAAAGACTCTCATTAAGTATTCGCTATAGTGAAAATATGTAGTCATTCCATGTGTATAGAGAAGGAGATGATCCATAATAGTTTGCATCCAATTTATTTTTATGTGACCAAAAGTAGTCGAAAGGTATCCGAATAAACATGATAATGTGTTTCGGATCGTGGTTGAATTGTTCATGTAAGAACATGGTGAAGAATTCTTGCATTAGGTCGTAATCCTTTGGTTCGAGATCCATCTGAGTCATCATTAATAAAGAGATGACTTACTTCATCTCTTACCCCAAATTCACAATTTAATTCGGTTAAAACTATCCCACCCGTAGGTGAGTTTAAAAGCTGACCAAGTCTTTCAATAGAAATGAAGATAGGATGTCCACAAACAATACTCCAAATACAATTTTGTGAATTAGCGGGATTTTGATGATCTAAATTCATATTAGCCAAAAATAGCTTTATTATGGTGACATTGATTTTGATATTGTTTTGAGAATAGTCTAAGTGTGATTTAAGTCTACCTTGATGAGCTAATTGTTGTAACCCATAGGAATTGAAGTCTTCAAATTTTGCAAACGTCCCTGGGATGAATTTTAGATTAGATAAAAGCTTCAACCATTGCTTTGCTAGGTCATTCCATAGCCATTGATCAATAGAGGGTTCTCACTGGCTTCTTTGATCTTGTTCTTGAAGACGATCTAATGTCTCTTTGACGTTTAGGAGGAGCATGAGAGAATTCAGAGTTTCTAGGGTTTTAGAAGTTTTTAGATAAGTTGAGAAATGAGAAATAACAGAGAAAGTAGGGTTAAAATAGACCATATAAAGCTGGAACCTAGTTTTTGGGTTTCACTTTACCAGTCGACTGGTTTATATCTTACCAGTCGTCTGGTTGCTGTTATTATGAACAGAAGCCTTTATTTTAAAGAATTTTGATTTTTATTCTGGATTTCTCATCTTGAGATTAGTTTCTTTATAAGAGTTTATATTTATTTTTATTAAAATAACATAAAAACATGATTATTACAACGGATTAAAGAAAACAAACAAGACATGAGCCTTTGCATTTTTCATCAATGCAAGTCTTATTTAAGCAAAGAAAAGGTATTTCTCTGGTTAACGTATTATTGTTCTTCAGATGAGGTTGATTTTCTTGGGGTCGTAGAGCGAGCTACCTCATTCTCTTGATAGTTCTTTTCCCAAGAATCCGGGCTTTCCTTCTTGCTCTTTGGAGATTTCCTCCAAGGATTCCATGAGATGGTCTTGGTGTTTCAAGAGTCATGGAAAGAGGATGGTGTCTAAGTTCAACTACAGCTGATCTACCACATATAGAGAGTGCAACTGTTTCTAAAAATGTCAACCTATCTGAGGTCTATTTTTGCTCAAAATATAACTCTCTTTGTAGCCTCATTTGTTCATATTGATAATGATGAATTTCGTTTATTTTTTCTTTTATTGATGGAGATACTGAAACTTCTTTTCTTTGCATCCGGAGTGTACCCAGTTCGGTAATCTTGCCATCGAAGTGTTGGTTCTTCATTTGGAGTAGGCGACGTAATGATATTAATTGAATCAGACGAAGTTTTCTCAGAATATTTGGTTGGTGTTGATGGGGAACTTTCTTTCTTAGACATGATATAAGAAGGTTTTGGTTATCACTTTCTTATTTGTTTTAAAGCGGAAACACTTTTCTCTAGAATTTAAACAAGAGTATATACTAAATATAGTATCTCAAATGAATGGCAAAGCTAATATTAACCATTACTTTAAAACCGAAATAAATTTTGCTAAAAACTGGGTATTATATGTTTTAATGAATGGTTGTACGTTAAATAATATGCTAAAATATAGTATGTCTATTTTAGTTAAGCAACAACTATATTGAGTAACTATATATATAAAAAGAGCATTTTTAAAAATATATATTTAACTAAAAAGTTACTTATAGGAATGAATGAGTATTAAAGAACTCCTTTTAGTTCTAGCTAGTCAGTGACATAGATTTTTGTGGTACCTGCAAAAAAAAAATAGAATTTAAAATGGTACCCACTTCCTCCGTTAGGGTCTTAAGGGTTAAATTTTTGGAAGCCAAACCCAAGAAGGTTCAAGATCCTTTTTGAAAATGTAATCAATATTATTATAAACAGAATCTAAAAAATTCTTAATATATTTATTTTTGATAAGAGCATTATTTGTTTTCGTAACCCATACTCTAATATTTTCCAAATAGTTTTTCTTAGTAGACATATTTGATTTACCACTAGAAATTTTTGGTTTAATATTAGAATTTTTAGAACTGGATTTCCTTTTTGATTTAACTTATAGATGATATCCTAGTCCTTTTTTACTAAAAACCGGTTGAGAATTTTCTAATATTTTAGATAAAGTCTCTCTACCTTTGTTAAAATTTATAACATTTTTAGAAATACTTTCTAACTTAATTCTATGATTTTAACTTTAGTATTTAAATCATGATTTTCAGAAGCTAATAAATCGTTTTTATTCTTTTGAGTCTCGATTTCTTGACTCAACATAGAAATTTGAGAATTTGCAACTAAAAGAGATTCTTGTAGTTTTCTAATCTCATCTTCTAAAATTTCTTTTTCATCTTTTAAAAGATCTCTCTCAAATTCTGCTTTCTTTTTTTCTTCATTAGCTTTTTTAAACTTTTTCTTAAACATTTTCTTGATTCTAGAATTTCATTACTAATTTCTACTAATTCATCAAAAGTAAAATCACTTACATCATTATCCTTAGCCATGAAGCATACATTTGCTTGCTCACTGTCGCTATCACTTTCAAAAGATGAATCCGAGTTAACCTAAGTGACTAAAAAAGCTCGTCCCTTTGATTTTTCCATTTTACAGTATTCTTTAATTCTGGACAATTCTTTTGATAATGTCCGGTCTGGTGACAGTTAAAGCATACTACCAGCTGGATTAGGCTCTTTTGATGAATTCTTTTTCACACTCTTGTTTTGGCCTTTTCTGTATTTTAGAAATTTTCTAATTTTTTTTGCTACAAAAGCAATATCTTCTTCGTCTGAATCTGAGTCTTCTTTCTCAGCATGAAAAGCTAAAATTTTCTTGTCTTGTACATGTGCTTTCTTTGCCTGTAAGTTTACTTCATGGGACATGAGATTACTGATGAACTCTTCAGGTTTCATGGCAGAGAGATCATTAACTTCTTTGATAGTTATTTCTTTCCTATTCATCCGTTAAAGAGTTTAAATTTTTTGAAACTATATCAAAATCGGAATACTTTTCTCCTAATCTTAACAAAGAGTGATAAATGTTTTGGAAATGTGAATACATATCATTTAAGGATTCATTTTCGTTCATCTTAAAATTTTGAAACTAATTCTTAAGCATTGATATCTTGCTTTGTTTAACCTTATTAGTTCCTTCATGAGTAATTTTGAGTGTTCTCTAGATTTCGTATGCTGTGTTGCACATACAAATCCGTTTAAACTCATCTCTATCTAAAGCATAATGTAACATATTCATGGCTTTAGCATTGGACATAGCCTCTGCTTTTTCATTTATGGACCATTCAGTGTGTAGAGTAGTAGGTTGTGTGTACTCTTTTTGTGTAAAATTCCATGAATCAAAACTATTTGCTTGCATATATATTCTCATTTATGTAGCCCAATAACTATAATTCATGCCATTAAAGAAGGGTAGTCTAGCAGTTGATTTGGCTTCAGTATATCCAGTATTATTGCTAGTACTAGTGTTATTATCCATATTGACTATGTATCAGATAATGATTTTATGGTTAAATGACGGCCTTGCTCTGATATCAATTGAAATGTCGGTGTGTACGACTTAAGCAGGATCTATATGGATATAGCGGAATTGTAGATGATATACTAACTAGCTAATATACGATAGTTATGCAGATAAGTAAGAACTGATATGATATATCACAAGTGGATAAAAGCAATAAGCAAAGTGACACTAGGAATTTTATACTGGTTCAGACTTCATGTCCTACTCCAGTCCCAAGATCCACTTCGGAATTCACTATCATGCCCTCTTTTAACCCGGAGGAATAGGTCAGTACACCAGATCCCCAACAAGGATGCCTCTCGCTTGAGCAACTACAGAAGACTTCAACAATTACAAGAGATTTGACTTCTGCTTTGCGTTCTTTGATCAACATGGATAGTCAATGGTTTAAGTACACCCTTCCTATAATCTTATCCTCGAGTATATGATTTGAATGTAAAGATTGAAGGAAGATTGTTACTTGTCGAATCAAGATATATGAAATGTTATCAAGGATTCAACGAGTAACTTGAAATTTAGAGAGCTTTTGTTTGCAATGAATATTGGAGTGTAAATCAGAGAATAGATAGAATAGAGTGAAATTCGATGATTGTAAATCATGTTTGAAGTGTTTATATAATAGTAGAAAGATAGCAATTCTTCATGAAGAGTTTTAACCAAAAGAATCTTACATTTCCTTTCAGAAATGAAAAGATTTCTCTTCATGAATGAATATAACCTTTCAGAAAATATGTGCTGTTTTGAATCATTTGACTGGTTAAAGATTCATCAGTCGACTGGTTGCAAAAGTATAAAATGATATATATTAAAAATATTCAGAAACTAGTCGTTACTGAGACAAAATTGTCTGACCAGTCGACAGTTTGATTTTGGACCAGTCGACTGGTTCAGGCATTTTTGCCCAGCCAGACTGTTTCATGTCGTTTGATATATATATATATATATTTATGCATTGTTTTGAGTATTCCTGTTATACTCGGGAATAGATTTTAACATAATTCTAACACAACTCAATGTATATATATAAAAACTTATCTCCATGGCATGATTTCCATTGCAACTTCTCTTGTTGACATTAATCAAAATCTTGTTTTCAACAAGTTTAAACTATATATAAGATAAATAATTTTATATTTTATAACAATATAAAAAATATAATAATTTTGTATAACATATTACCATGTCTATATAATTTTATTAATTTATATACTTATAATATATATATATATATATATATATATATATATATTGAAACAAGATATAAGAAAATAAGTATACAGATAAAGTTAATAATTAGAATTTGAATTGGCATTTTCTTATTGAAAGAATGAAGGGAAGTTTGAAAATTAAAATTTGAATTTATTGGAACATATGTCGACATGCTCATTTATGTATGTCGACATACATGTATAATGCAACGACCCGCATTCTACGCATTGGAGGATCGTAGAATATTTATTTTATTTTCATATGAGTCGTATGGTAGCGTAACTTTTGGGAAACGACTATTGGGGTCATTTCCCATGTTCACGATTTTTGTCGAAATTTAAATGACCATTTTGCCCCCTAGCGAATCCTGTATCGCCAATAACTTCTGATCGGTAAGGAGTTCTGACCTGAAACCACTTCCATTGGATTTGAATGATGGTTTAACTTTCCATAGAGTAGTCACATTAATCAAACGGACTTACCGTTTGGGAGATATGGCTGAAACAAGGATTGGAAGGTGAAAAACTGCTTAACCGGGATTAATTAGGTGATTAGTGGTTAGGTCCGTAACTCATTTTGGGATTAGGGTTATGGCAGGACTGAAAAGAGTTAGAGGAAGATTCATTTTCATTTTTATAGCCGCCACTTACCTTCCTCTAACCCTAGTAATGGCCTCCACCTTCTAAATTCATCTTTAATCACTTTCTAATCCAATACTAAGCTAATCTACATCAAATCAAGGCAAATTAACATCAAATTGGAGGTAGAGATGTTGTGTTGCATTGAGATTCGAACCAAATCAGAGATATTTTCAGATCTGATATTTGTTTGCGGCAAAGGTGAGTGATTTGCATGTTTTATTCACTAATTATGGCTAATTAGGGGTGATTAGTCAAAATTAGTGAAATTATGCATCATAAAAATCTGGAAAAATATGTAGAAATTCTAGAATATTATTTTATGCCTCTGATAAAAATTTGGGTTAATTTGGATTCAGTTTGCTAATCCTATAGTTAAACATGGTTAAGGGGATTAAGGGAAAAATCATGGTTTTGGGTACATTTGATCAAAAATAACTCATATGATTGATGTTTGTGATTGATTACACATGTTACTACTGCTGTTTGGAATGTTTTACGGCTGCATAGGAAAGTTAAATGGTCGAAAATGCCATCTATGGTGTAAATAGCTCACTGGAAAGTTACAGGAAATTGGTCAGACCCCCGATCGTGTAGTACCCCTCACGAACTGACCCCACTCGTGACCTAGGCACCACGAGCCGTAGGGGGAAGGTCACCACAAGCCTCCTGGGGGAGCATCACCACGGGCCGCCGGGGGGGGGGGCATCACCATGAGCCGCTTGGGGGAGCATCACCACGAGCCGCCGGGGGGAGCATCGCCACGAGCCGGACCCAGGCAAGGATCACGAACCGAAGTACCCCTCGAACCGAAGCCATGAACCGATGCAGGGGATGACCCATGAACCGATGCAAGTGGCGAGCCACGAGCCGAACTGCAGTGCGCATGAGGACCATGAACTGACCTGGAGACTCACGAACCAAAGAAGACTAGAACCTGAGATGCAAAGGAAGTCCAAGTGAGAAGTTTTTACTCGGGATCCAGCTGGGAACCAAAGAGTTAACTTCTAGAGTTGGACTTTGCTGCGGGACGTGTGCAAAGGGGTTATTGATACCCATAACTTTGGTTCACCATTTAAGAGAGGGGGCATGTAGGCGAACAGAGCCAGAGAAGTGTGGACTGGTTGGCCCGTTAGGGTTATTGACTATGGACCAGTGCAGTGAGGTCAGAGTAATAGTTGTACGGAGTTGCCTTCATGGCCCAAGGGGTAAAGTGTGTAGCAATAGTTGTATGGAGTTGCTGTCATGGCCCCAATAGATTTGGTGATCAAAGCGGTGGATATCGTACGCTTTACGCACTGAGTGAGAGAAGTGAGGATGATTGCTATGTTTGATGTTTGCTATCCCCATGACTTGTACGCTCCCATTTATTTTTACACTCTATGTTAGTGTTTACCATAGAGTATTGTACATCGTATTGTGCTAACTCTTTGGTTGCAGGTCCAGGTTCAGGTATGATTATTTGTACCTGTTATTGCTTTATTTTGCTGCTATCGCTCATACCAGACTTTTGTCTGACCCAGAGCTTTATGTCTCTTCTTATTACTCTGGGTGCTCCTAAACGAGCAGACTAGAGGCAGGTTAGATGGTTATGCACGAGTAGTTGTCCGAAGATGAGCAGGAGGCTTCCACATACTATTTACAATATTCTTTATGTGTTGTTGCTGGTCACTGCTTTGGGCATTAGTAGTGTACCTCTTTCATTTCCTTTTAGAGACAATATTTAGAAGTTGTAATAAGGGTTTGGATCATAAGCTGTATTTTGGATTCCGCTACTCTGATGGATATGGTTTAGTTTTTAGCTTATGCACTGTCATGCCTGTTTTATATCAAGTTATGTTATTATTGTACTTTATTCCATGTGCTATGAGATATGCTACAGGTTCCTTTGTAGATCATAGTTTCAAATACCCTTTCTTATGACGATCGTCCTGTGCTGGTCGGGCATTGGCAAAGCGCATTTCGGGGGAAATATCGGCTGGTGTGGGGTGGGCCATCACACTTGGTATCAAAGCCTAGGTTGCGTAGTTTAACCTAGGGGAAGACATCAGGGAGAGATAGTATACGTATATGAGAGCATGTATTTGTGATATTTTGGTTTTCAAAAGCTATATATATATATACACACACTATTAGTATATCTAAGGATGAAGTCTCCCTACACTGGAACCACCATGGGGATGGTTAATCGTTTTCTCTTTACATATTGAACGATGAGCCAAAATACGAGGAGTACGGTGAGGAACTCCGCGTTGGGAGTTGAAGAGGAAGCGGGTTCATGGGCCAACAATGGGAATGTCCCTGATATAAGGACGATGTTTACTGCCTTCATGCGAGAGATACTTAGGGACACTCTGGGAGCAGTTCCTAATGCTACTAACGGTGGTTGTGCAGTAGTGCAGGCACCGAGGGCTGATCTCGCAAAGCTTAACAAGGAGTCCCAGAATAAGAGAAAGAAGAACCAAGACAAGCTGGTCAGAAGAAGAAGAATAAGAAGGATATCCAGTGCTTTGGCTGCGGTAAGAAGGGCCACTATGCCAGAGACTGTTGAGCGAAGCCAGGGGAAAGGAAGTGTTTCAATTGTGGACAAGTGGTACATCTCAAGAAAGAATGTCCACAACCCCCTAATAAGAAGCATAGATTGTGGAAGCATATGCTATCAATGTTGTTCCTTCTTCATCGAATGGCCCAACTACGACAGAGAAAGAAAATGGTGTCGTTATTCAAGGTATGCTTTCCATTTATGATGTTCCTGTTCGAGTATTGTTTGATATCGGAACTTCCCATTCCTTCATATCTAGTGACCTGGTAGACAGGTAGGAATTGAAACCCGAGATTTTCGATATACCTTTAGTTGTGACGGACCCGATCGGTGGTTCAACTAGCCTTAGTATGATTTGTCGTAATTTGGTCTTATCGAGTCATCGATGCATGTTTGTCTGTGATTGCTTTGTTTTGGGCTTTACTGGGTTTGGAATTATTTTGGGACTCAATTAGCTCTAAAGGTATGGGGTGGTGGTAGACTGTGAGGGGTCTTCGATGACTATTAGAGCAGATGATGGGCGGAGGCTACTATTTGGTTGCCTACCTAGTGATGGGGTGACGGCTAGTTTTCTAAATTCCCTCGACATCCCGCATGATGAGTTGCCAGATGTGCCTATTGTTGGGGAGTATTCAGACATCTTCGAGGAAGTGATTGATGCCAGACCTGTTAAATCCCTGATTTTGATGACGACACACTATACACAATACACAAACATACATATATACACATTCACACAGGAATCAACTCAAGGAGAAGAACTCAAGATGGCATGACTTCTCGAAGAATTTCATATTTATAATATTAGATGTTATGTAAAATCTCCTTGACTAAGTATGAAAAAACATCAAAATGTCATAGTGTCTGTGCAAGTGTCAGACGTCTGTCACATAATATAACAGACGTCTGCCACTACAGCAGGAAAAATATTCCTCACCTAGCACAGACGTCTGTTATATATATAACAGACGTCTATTGCAAGCCTCGGGCTAATTTTCCTGCACATACAGACGTCTATTCTTCTAAGGACATATGTCTGTTTATGTATCTGAGTAGTATCATATTACAAGACAGAAGTCTGATCAAAGCTGAACAGATGTCTATCCTGGCACACGACCTATGTTTTTGAAGCAACATCTTTTCAGTTTGAACAGTCGTAACTCTATCTCTTCTTCTCCAATAGGATTTTTCAAAAGAGATATCTTTTCTAACAAAGGGTTTTATTCAGAAATCACAACCTTTCATAAAAACTCTTAGTTTTCTATAAATAGATCAAAGATTCAAGTTCTCAAATCATCTATTCTTTCTCAATCTATTCTATGTTCTCTAGATCTCTTGGTTTCCAAATTCTCTAGATTTCAATCAAGCACTAAATACTTCTATTCTCTCTAAATGATTCAATTCTCATATCAACTCAAGGATATTATAGGAGCAACTTGTATGATTCAGTCAATATCAGTGTTGTAAAGGACATAAGATTGTCAAGATTTCTATTCATCTGTAAACCAATTCCTACGGGTGAAGTGAGGACAGTTCTTGATAGTTGAAAGGCTGAAGGGGAGCTTCGGGACTGGATGTAGGACGGGAGGTCCGAACCAGGATAAAATATCGGTACGATTATCTTTGATTTTATATTTGCTACTTACTATTGCATTATTTTAGTACTTGCTATTGTTTAGACACATAGACGATCCTGTCATAAACTTTCAATTGGTATCAGAGCAAGGCTATAACAAATAACAGTAACTTGTGTTTGTTTCATTGTGTTTAATGTGGCAAGTAACATTGTTAGTAGCATTTTTCAAGAAGGACAGTCTACACAAAGACCACCATTGTTTAATGGGTCTAATTATGCTTATTGGTCAACACATATGAGAATTTTTATGGAAGTTAATGGCTTAGAAATATGGGCTGCGACTCAAAATAAGTATGAACCACCAACACTGAATTAAGTACTTGGACTGATGTTCAAAAAGCAGTAGCATCAAATAATTTAAAAGCCATGAATGTTTTATTTTGTGCATTAGATAAAAATGAATTTTCACGTGTTATGATATGCACTACAGCTTATGACATATGGAGAACTCTACAAATTACTCATGAAGGTAGTACAAAAGTAAAACAAACCAAAATATCGATTTTACAAAATCATTTTTCGTCATTTAAAATGAAAATAGGAGAAACCATTAGTGATGTGTACACTAGATTTCAAACTATCCCACATGATTTGATGACTCTTAGAGTTAAATTTACTGATTTTGATCTAGTTACGCGTATCTTAAATTCATTAACTAATGAGTGGGAAAGAAAAATCTTAGCCATAGAAGAGGCAAACGATCTTTCTTAACTCAAAGTTGAAGGATTGATAGGAAATATTTTATCCTATGAAGCTAAATTGTAGAATAGAAAAGAACAAAATGTTGAAAAGAAAAATATAGCTTTTCAAGCGAATAATGAAGATTTGGACTTGGATGAGGAAGAAATAGCGTTCATAGCAAAGAACTACAACAAATTCAAGAAATTCAGAAAAATGACAAGATTTCAGAAGAACGAGAAACCAAATTCAACAAACCAGACCTTAGTCAAATGCTTTAATTGTGATGAGTATGGACATATAAAGAAAGATTGTGCAAAGAATGATAAGAAGAAACAAAAGATCGAGAAGTTTAAAAAGAAACGAAGAGCATTTCATGTTACATGGGATGATTCAGATTCATCCTCGTCAGAAAGTGATAGTGACTCAGAACAAGCAAATGTATGCTTTATGGCTGATATTGATGAGGTATGTCATGAACTCACATATAATGAAATCTTAGAAATCAGTGTGGAACTAGACGATAAATTTAGAGAACAAAAGAAGCTAAATAAGGAGCTTATTTCTAAGATAAATAGAATGGAAATTGAGATTGGTCTATTAAAAAATGAGAAAACCATTCTAGAAGAAGAATTAGAAAATGCACAATTTAAAGATAAAAAATTATCTTTAGAAAATGACTCTTTATCTAGCAAGTTAAGAAATATTGAATTAGAAAATTAAGATATTTCAGAAAAATATAATAAACTAAGTAGTGATTTAGAAATTTCACTATTTGAAAATTTAAGACTCAAAAGTGAGTTAGAAAAAATCACTGCTAATGTTTTAAAGTCCAACAACGGAAAGCAAAACTTAGAAAATTTAATTAAAACTTCAAAACCATCAGGAAATAGAAATGGCTTAGGCTTTAAAAAGGATGGTAATTCTAAAAATCATAGTTTTTTATATAGAAAGATTAAGCAAAAAGGAATTCATAAAAAGAAAGAAATATATAAGGAAGAGAAAATAAGTTCTAAAAAATCCAAAGTACCTAAAGAAGTGAAAATATGGATTCCTAAAACTAATAATAAGCTTATTAGGCAAAAACATATTAGAAATTTCTTACAAAGTGTTATATTCAATACAAATTATGTCTTTAAAGGTCCCAAACCTACATGGGTATGGCTACCTTCTCCACCTAACATTTAGGACCCTAATAGAGGAAGTGGGTACCAATAAATTCTTTCTATCTTGCAGGTACCTTAATCGAGACAAAAGGAGAAATGGATCTTGGATAGTGGCTACTCCAAGCACATGACAGGAAATGTGAACATGTTATAAAATATAAAATATATGGATGGTGGCAATGTTAGTTTCGGGGACAATTCAAAAGAATATGTCATTGACATTGGTAAAGTCATAAACACTGGTATACCTGACTCTCCTATTATTTCTATTGTGCTATTAGTCAAACATTTAAAACATTATCTTTTAAGTATAGGTCAACTTTGTGATAAAGGTTTTCAAATAAGTTTCAAAAAAGATAAATGTAACATTTTTTATGAACATAAAACTTTAATTTTTGAAGGAAAATAAAAATATATACATTTTAAATATGAAATCAAAACAAAAAACAAACTTATGTTTAACCGTTAACCATGAAGATCCATGGCTATGGCATAAACGATTTTGCCATATAAATTTCAAATATATTAATAAGTTATCTAAAAATGAATTAGTTAAAGGATTACCAAAAATTAACTTTAAGGTAAAGAATCTATGTGATGATTGTCAAATTGGTAAACTTAAAAAGAGTTCTTTCAAGTCTAAAATAAAATTTCTACAAAACAACCTTTAGAATTATTACATTTAGATTTATTTGGTCCTACTCAAACTCGTTCATTAAACCATAATAAATATGCTTTCGTTATTGTAGATGATATTTCTAGATATACATGGACTCTATTTTTAAAACATAAAAGTGATAATTTTGGATTATTTAAATTTTTTGCTAAATGTATAATGATTCTACTTGATTTAAAAATTAAAAAGATTCGAAGCGATCATGGAGGAGAATTTGAAAATGAACTATTTAATGATTTTTGTAACAAGAAAGGTATTAGTCATAACTTTTCAACACCACGAACACCACAACAAAATGGTGTTGTAGAAAGGAAGAATCATACTTTACAAGAATGTGCCAGGACACTTTTAAATAGCAGTGGCTTACCAAAATCATTTTGGGCTGAAGCAATAGCTACAACTTGTTATGTTTTAAATAGAGTAATTCTTCGACCATTAACTAAAAATATTTGCTATGAAATGTTCTATGGTAAGAAGCCAAATGTATCATACTTCAAGACATTCGGGTCAAAATGTTTTATATTGAACACAAAATTTTTGATCCAAAAGCCGATGAAGAAATTTTTATTGGATATTTTGATAGAAGTAAGGCGTTCAGAATTTTTAATGAAAGAACTAATTCTATTGAGGAAAGTTTACATGTTTCTTTTGATGAAAACTTTCAAAAAATTAAAATTTCTGATGAAGACGAAAATAAGTTATAAAATAACACTAACATTAATGAACCAGAAATTAATACTATTCTAAGATCACCTACTCGTATTCTAAAAAATCATCAGACAAATAATATTATTGGAGACATAAACTCAAGAGTTTCTACTAGACATCAACTTAATAAAATGAGTCATGTGGCTTTTATTTCATCATTAGAACCTAAAAACTATAAGGAAGCAGCCAATGATGAATCATGGATTTTAGCAATGCACGAAGAACTTAATCAATTCAAAAGAAATGAAGTTTGGTAATTAGTCCCTCGACCAACAGAACAATCTGTAGTTGGAACAAAATGGGTCTATAAAAATAAGTCTGATGAAAATGGAAATATAATCCGTAATAAAGCTCAATTAGTTGCACAAGGATAAAACCAAGAAGAAGGAATTAATTATAAAGAAACTTTTGCTCCAGTAGCACGTCTTGAAGCAATTCGTATTTTATTAGCTTTTGCAGTTCATCACAAAATAAAACTATTTCAAATGGATGTTAAAAGTGCATTTTTAAATGGATACATAAAAGAACAAGTCTATGTTGAACAACCTCCTCTTTTTATACACGAACAATTTCCTAACCATGTTTATAAATTAAAAAAGGCCTTGTATGGTTTAAAACAAGCACCTTGTGCTTGGTATGAAAGATTAAAATCATATTTAATCCATTCTGGATTTGAAATTGGAAAAGTAGATACAACACTTTTTATAAAAAGAATTCAAAATGATATTTTAGTTATTCAAATTTATGTTGATGACATCATCTTCGGATCAACTAATGAAGTTTTATGTAATGAATTTTTTTAAATAATGAAAAATGAGTTCGAAATGTCTCACATGGGAGAACTAAATTTCTTTTTAGGATTACAGATTAAACAACTCAAAAATGGAATCTTTCTAAATCAATAAAAATATTGTAACAATTTTTTAAAAAGATTTAACATGGAAAAGATGTCAGGAAAACCAACACTAATAAGCACAACTGCTCATTTAGAAAAGGATGAACATGGAAAAGACTTTGATCAAAAATTATATCGAAGTATTATTGGTTCACTTTTATATCTAACTGCAAGCAAACTAGACATTATGATGAGTGTCTATTTATGTGCTTTCAAGCTCAACCAAAGGAATCACACTATAAAGTGGTCAAACGAATTTTGAGATATTTAACTAACACGCGTGATTACAGACTTTTTCATCCGACTGGTAGTTTCTTCGACCTTGTGTCATATAGTGATGAAGATTTCGGAGGATGCAAGTCTGATAGAAAAAGCACGAGTGACACATGTCATTTTATCGGGCAATCTCTTGTGTCATGGTTCAATAAGAAGCAAAACTCGGTTTCACTATCAACATGTGAAGCAGAATACATACCTACTGCACTCACATGTGCTCAAGTAATTTATATGCAACAAACCTTAAGAGATTTTGGATATTAATTACTAATTCGCCAATATACTGTGACAACAGTAGTGTCATTAATCTCTCCAAAAATCCTATTAATTATTCTAGATCTAAGCATATTGATATCATGCACCATTTCTTACGAGATCACATAGCAAAAGGTAATATTACTTTGGAATTTGTGAAAACTAACAATTAAGTTGTGGGTATATTCACTAAACCAATAAATGAAACCATTTTTATAAACTTACGTAGAGAATTAGGAGTTTGCTCCTTCTCTGATATATGATTTTCGTCTTCACCTTAATTTTCTCTTCACCATAATTTTTGGTTGGTTTTAAGATAATTATTGCATTTTTTAGGGAATAAAAATTAGCAAATTCTCACATATAAATAACTTACTCTGGCTTAACTAAAATTTTATACAAATAAATATTTAAGAATGTCAAATAAATCTGCTTCATCAATCAACATCACGTTCACTACTGATAGTTCTGCAGACACACCACATGATCCGACTCCAATATCAAAACATGAACCGGTGTACAAATGGTAGGATTATCATACTGGTTTCACTCTAGATTCCAAACGAGCTAAGAGAGCTTTATTCACATCACCAGATACTAAAATGAAGATTGATGAAATTAATCACTATCAAAAGGAGCAACTAGATCTTCAAAAAGAGTTATATTTCGAACAGAAAACTACGTCTACTATATTGAGTTACCTACGACAAGTTGCTTTGAAGTTTTGTAGTTCTAAACTAAAGGATGTTTCTTAACCTCTTCCACGACCGGTTAATCCACTGGATCCACCCTCGTCTTATCATACGTCACACGATCCAGTTAACCCATGGACTTCTCCGAAAAGGCCACCTTTAAATCACTAATACAATAAAGTCCAAGACTTGAATTTTTAAATAAATATGCATTGTCATAATGCTTTTATATTACAATTTATTCTATTTATTTTTAGTAATATTGTATGGAAATAAATGATATGCCTTTGTTCTAACATTTGCACTTTTTTTATCAAATAGACGTCTGCCCCTGAACACCACATACGTCTGACCCAGTTTTAGCTTTAAAAACTCCTTCAGCACAGACATCTATAATACATCATTCAGACGTCTGTAGCAACTCTCGGGTTACAACCCCTGTACTCACAGACGTTTGAACTAGCATCCATCAAACATCTGTCAATATGTTCTTTTCAACATTGACTCAGCACAGACGTTTGTGATCCTCAAAACAGATGTCTGTTCCAACTCTCGGGATTTTTTTCTGCAGTGACAGACGTCTGTACACTACCTCACAGACGTCTGGATTCCCTCTGAACTGTTTTTACCCCCTCTTATATAATATCTTTTCACCTTTTTTACTCAATCACTTTTTACTTCTACCATCTTCTTCCAGCATAAGAAAACCCTAATCCCCAAATCTTCAAAATTCGAAATGTCAATGGCTCCAAGAAAGCCCTCCATGAAACGAAAGAAGGTTGTTGGAGGATCCTCCTCTCAACCAACTCAACAAACACCTAATTATGCCACTGATCAACAAATCAAAGATTGGATAACGGAGAAACATGACTCAGAACTATTAGAATCCTTGAAAAAGAAGTCAATTCATCAAAGACCTTTCTATCCCCTTTCACAATTTATCCACCATGATGTTAGTTCCATCCTTAATCGAGTAAAGCTTACTCATTTAATTGAGTTTGAAGATGAAACGACCCGAACTTCCCCGGTAAGGAAAGCCCGGATAGAACTGAGAATAAGCCACAAAGGAACGTAGACGGAAGAACATTTCATTGTATTTTACAACAATTCCATCAGAATACAAGAATATACAGAGTATAAATCAATATTACACATTTATCAAATATCAGAGATTACAATAAATTACATAGCAGCGGAAAATAATACAATACACAACTGAAGGAGATATACGGATACAAAGCTTTCCGGAAATCATTCCAGCTGTAAACCAGGATTCTGTGAATATAAATCTGCAAAACCAAAACTACTAGCTGCCCGTGTCAAAATAAGGGCACCCAGAGTTTAGGTTAAAACAATAAACTCCAGGTCAGTCATGTGACTGGTGTGAGAACTAAAACAGTTATTAATGTTTATTTTTAAAGTTAGGCAAATCAAGGGACCACGCCGTATAACATGGAACGGGTTTCCTCCCAAGAATACCAGTGCATAAAACAAACAACGCAATGCTAAATAAAGAAAATGAAGCTATTATAAGACCCAGTTCCCATCACACAATGCAACGCAAGCCGGAGGATAGGGTTTTTACCTTATAATAGCCAAGAATGCTTGATACGTTAAAAAAAAATCATTTGATACTATTATAAATGCATAGTGTATAAAACAACTTCGAATCATAAGTATCAATCATAGACGACATAAGCGCCCCATCCCACTATGTCGCCATACTAGGTTCTACAAATAAAACCGCAAATGTCACGTATTTGGAAATTGGATTTCCATCTATGAACCGAGGCAAAAGATAGTCCTCAACCGATTTGAGACACTCTAGTCCGTGCCTCAGGACCTAGACACAGGTGGGCCCTTGGATCGTCAGGGCCGGTCTACCGATGTTGATTAAAATGCCTGAACATGCGTTTCCCCGCCCTATGGGGCGTAGGTGAGCCAACTAAATGACTCCATCGGACCCGGATCGTCCGATCAAACCGATGCGCCTCGCAACAGCAACAACCACATAAGTCAAACTCGTCAGGGCGTGTAAAACCACTGACGCCACTTCTAGCTAGAAAGAAACGCATGCCCTCCCTGACGTCCTCTCCCGTTTTGGTTCATACCGGGTGTGAAACTCGCGAAGCAAACGTTACACAAAGCTACGCCACAAAGGCCGTGCTTCGATCATCAACCACAAGACTTTGCTTTTCAACAGAAGCCTTGATCATTCGCCACTTAGGCATGCCACACAGGCAATTCACTCTATGCGTTTGATATCCATCAGTATATAACCCCTGAGCTCGTAAGTCTCAGAGAAGGGCGTTAAGCAAAAGAATAAATTCTCCGCCACCAAACAGATATATATTTAATAGAAATCAATCGCACAGACTAAAATCCAATTTCAGACACATAGTCCATATACAAGTTCGTTCTGGGTCTGAACGAAACCGGAGGCACCTAGTACCCCGCATATCCATCGATTTCCAAGTACGTTTGGACGATCACCAACTGTTTCCATCTTCTCGGGTGTACATCCCAATCAAGATCATTAGTAATTACCCAAATGACGTGAAAACCTCCGGTCTTCAACCACCATCTTCACCTTCGACACCACGTCGAATTAGTAATTCAGAATGGGATAAATTCGGTCTTTTTGAATAACTCGCGTATATATATAATAAACATGTGTTACACAAACACAACATACGCCTCATTCTAATTCAGAATATTCTTTTATTCAAATATTCTTATATTTTGGGAAAGGTTCCCATTAATTTTATCAAAGATAAATTCTTTAAATTTATTCTTTAATCTCCTTTGAATATCAATTCAAACTAGTCGGGATTAGTGAACCACACCGAAGTAATAATTTATTTTAATTTCCCAATCCCACCCTATTCATCCCATGAAGTAAAACTGGTCATACTTCATATCTAACACCACGGTGTTATCGGTAAATTCAATTACCATTTCACGTTCAAATCTAATTAAAGATTTAACTATCGCCTGGAGTAAAACTGGTGATACCTCATTCTCGATTATTTCAATCTAATTAAAGATTCATTAAAACTCCACTTAGTTTTAATCTTCACAGAAATCAATATCCTGCCTTTAACTGGGTTAAAGAACCAATGTCATTTAAAACACGACCCATAATAAACCCAAAATCACATTCATTAATTATCGGGTTAAAGAACAAGTGTTATTTAAAACATTTTTCACGATAAACCCAAAAATCCATATCAATTCAATTAAATATTATTTAATTGGTACACTTCGTTAAATCTAAATAAAAAGATTTAATCTTTTCTTAACTGGGCTTAAGAACAGTGTTAATGAAGACACCATTCACGACAAACCCAAATCACATTTGATATTAAATACAAGGCTCTGAATAGAAAATATATCGGCTTATATTCAACATCAAATTCTACGACCAACAAATATCGTATTGGAAATAACGATATATATATCTTTCAAATTTCCTGAACAATATCTGTATAATCACGAAATCCAACATCAAAATATTCCAAAGACAATTTCGATTCAAATCCATTCCAATTCAATTATTGGAAATTCTGGTTATATTTCAAAACCATTTCAAACTCACTTTATTTATTTTTTTTAAAAAAATAAATCAATTACTATTCTAGTTCAAAACTAGTTCATTTCGATAAAAATCTATTTTTATCTTTTCAAATATGGAGTTTTTCATCCCAATTTTTCCCAAATCATTTCTTATGATTTTACACAAATTATTACTATTTTTAATGATTTTATCAAGGCCCGGACAGTCAATTTCCATCAACGGCCATCGAACTGCACTTACAGTGACCTTTCCCAAATTTGATTTGGACATAATTCCAAATCCAACCGTAAGATTTCAAATTTCTAATATTCTTTAGAAGGCTCTTTTCGATACGAACCCAACGGTTCCAGTTTTAGGAGAATCCGACGGTCGGATCTCCCGCAATATCCGTTCGAAGTCAATGGTCGAAATTCGCGAACTGCCGCGGCGCGGCGCGTTCTATTCAGGCCATTATATTATATATATAATATATATAATATATACTTCATCGATTTCGATTCAAAACGTGCTTTATAAATTGTTTTAAATTCATTTTCAAAACGGTTTCAACTTCATATTCAATTTCAAATCAAAATTGAATATTCCAATATAAATTCGTTTTAAATTCATTTCAAATCGATTTCAATTCAAATTGATTTCTAATTCAATTTCAGTTCGTTTTCAATTCAATTTCAATTCGAATTCATTTATATTCAATTTCAATTCGAATTCATTTATATTCAATTTCAATTCGAATTCATTTCTATTCGATTTCAATTCGAATTCATTTCTATTTAATTTAATTCGAATTTCAATTCTTTTCAAAATATCAGATTTTGAAATCACTTTCGATATTCATTATAAAATGAATAAGATCAATATAAATATCGTTCATGTCAAAATGGCGTCAATCTAATCAACACGGCTTCATAATTTTTTTCCAAATATTCTATTTCAAATATTTCTATTTCAAATATTTCTTTTTCAAATATGGAATGAGGCCCAATCAATTACCATATAATGTTAATCATATGGATTTTCTACAACACATGTATACAATAACAACGATGAATAATCAACCATCATCCAAAGTGCATTCTACACTGTATAAGCATCAAATATAAATATTTAACGCTCATAACAGTCTGTCAATCAATCGATCGACATACAACTAAACAATCGGGATTAGTGTGCGTCAAATACCATCCCAATACCCGTGTGGGGTTTCAAACAATCAAACACAGATTTTATTTGTGTAGTTGGGCGATGTGTAAAATTTATCGTCCCAATCTATATCAGTCAAATGTGTGTATATAAACAAATCGTCCGATTTGTTTATTTTTATTTCATTTCATATACACGTTAAAAATTCTATTTTTAACTATAAAATATTTTAACGATATAAATATTTTATTTCATTTCACATCACATCACACAATCAACTACACATCAAAATCAAACAAACAAGCATACAGGCCGTCCATAGTCTGTGGACGACGGGTGTCGGGTGCTACTAAACATTGTCTGCATCATAGTATATATTTTTAACTAGAAAACAAAATTAAAAGGTGAGAAGTTCTCACAGAATTGCTAATCCAACGCCTCGATTCTTCTTATGTAGAAATTCTCCGCCGTTCTTGCCTCTTGTCACTTTCTTTGCCCGTATTCTCTACATATGTAAAAATCGAATTTTTACTTCGCTATTCAATATATAAAAATCGAATTTTTACTTTGCTATTCAATATATAAAAATCGAATTTTTACTTCGCAATTCAATATATAAAAATCGAATTTTTACTTCGCTATTCAATATATAAAAATCGAATTTTTACTTCGCTATTCAATATATAAAAATCGAATTTTTACTTTGCTATTCAATATATAAAAATCAAAATTTTACATTGTTCACTTCACAATAAAGATCATACTTTAATATTCTTCTCTATACGATAAAAATTATATTTTTATTCTATCGCTTCATACATAAGAAAGTTCATATTTTTCTTCTAATCAAAATCGAATCTTTCTATTTTGAAAATATAATCCTTTTGCTATAAAAATCAATTCTTTAACTAATTAAAAATCAGAAATTTAACTAATGAAAAATCAGAAATTGAACTAATTAAAAATCAGAAATTTAACTAATCACATAAACCGCAAAACTCACCTTTTGTTGAACGAAGGGGGAGGAGGAAGGAAGGAAGAAGAAGAAGTAGCGGCCGCAGCAGCAGGAGGGGGGGTGTCACGCAACAGCAGGAAAGGGGGGGGGGGTATCGCGCGGCGCAGCTGCGAAGGGGGGGGGGGGGGGGTTTGCGGTCGGCTGCAGGAGGGGGGGTTTGCGCGGTCGGCCGCTAGGTTTTTTTTTCTTTCTCTTCGGATAATCGATTTAGAAATGAAAGAGGGGGGGGGGGGTTCGGCGACTTTGAAGAGAGGATTGGGGGGGGGGGGGGTTATTTAATTATTTAATTTTTCTAAAAAGTAACTTTTTATTTCGACCTCGAAACGAGGCCCACCGCCTGTCGTCCATAGCGTATTACCCCCATTCCGAACATAATGGGATATGTATCGTAAGCTGATTCGATCGTTTCGATCAGTTTTCGTTAGATTTAACATATAACTCTATATATTGAATTTGAACGCGCATTTCAATTTACTGGGGTCACATACTAACTCGAAAAATTCCAGAAAAATATTTTCTAGCTTCGTATTGACGATACAGTCCTAACAAAACTAGTTTCGTCAAATTCTGAGACCATTTGAAAATTGGCCATTTTCCAGTCGATTAAAATCAACTGAAATTGGTCAAACGCGTTTTCCTTTTCAAGGGCCTGAATTCCATAGCGACTATTCAGAATTTTCAACTGGACATAACTTTTTATCCCCGCTATGAAATTTCGATTTTTCGGATTCGTTGGAAAGATATTCCCAATTAGATTCTTTTATTTTTGGTTTCACTAAAATCCGGTTTATTTTGAATCATGTACATCCATTTGAAGTTTGAAATCGAATTATCGAACTACCGCGCCATTTTCAATTCCTTATATATATATAAATAAATATTTATATTCTATTGATGCTCTATATAATATATACATTCGAATTCTATTCAAAATAAATTTCTCATCGTTATTATTTAAAATAATTCATTTTAAATAATCAAAATTCGCTAAAATTGCCAAAATAAAAATTTTAAATTGGCCCAGATTTTCGGGTTATTACAGAAGACAACAAAGGTATGATTGATACTCTTGCAATCTATTTATTCTTCACAAACTTGTGTTCGCTTTCGGTACGGTCTCCATCAGACCCAGAAAATCGGGTGTGGTCCTTAGTATATGGTCAGGTAGTGAAATTTAACATCCAGATGCTAGGCTAAATCTTAAAAACTTCATACACTGGTACTCGTCTCCAAGATATTCCCGATATGCGATTTAAACTTCGAGATCGAGTTACACACCAAATATGGCAGGATAATTTTACATAAATGACATCATCTCAATTTCGACCTAGACCACAACTTATCAATCAAATGCTTATCAACACTGTTTTTCCGAGACTTGGAAGTCATGAACAAGTATATCCAAATGATCATAAGGCTCTATATGCGATTTTTGAGCCTACACGTGTAAATTTGTCACAATATATCTTTGAGCAAATTCGTGATTTCTGGACATCAAGTAAGTGAGAAATTCCTTATGGAACGTATCTAATGAGTATCTTTCGATCACAAGATATTGATCTTTACCTTTCACCATATCTGGAAATCCCGATTGAAAATGGTGGCCTACGTTTTGAGGCCTTAATGAAATTACCCGATCGACCACCAAACATCATTTCGTTTGACTAATAGCAAGCTCAGCAAGGACATCTCCAGCAACCTGTTCAAACCCCACAACGACAGCAACGACATCACGCTGAACCAAGTGAGCCTTCTGAATATCATTCCGATCCCAAAATACAAGAAACTTAGGTAGAAATCGAGCCTGGACAGAATATTCAAGATCTAACCCTAGCAAATCAAAGGATACTCTCTCAAAACCAAAAAATCCTAGGAAAGAAAGTGACTTGTCTCGAACGATCATTCTCTACTCGGATAACAAAGGTTGAAAAAACTTTGGAAAAGGTCGTTTGCTCGCTTGGAAAGATTCTTCGCAAAGTTCATGGTAGATCCTCTTCTAGTTCCTCATCACCATCACCTACTCCACCTCCTACCAGAATCTTTGCTAGCTACATTCCACCTGTGCCTACTACGCCTCATGACTCATCTCAACCTGAACAACATGCACCAGGTAAGGAACCTGTAGCATCTGAGGCAGAGGAATCTGAATGGGAACCACATAATGACATTCAGACTATATCTCACGCTTTTCCTATTCCTAAAAAGGTCATTTTAATGACAATTCACAGTGGGATCATTCCACTAACCAAGCTTCGGATCTATGGGGTTACCTCATGATCACTTAGTTTTATTTTATCCTATCCTATCTATTAGTTTGCTTGTACGGTCTGTAACTATAACTTTTATCATATGATACTATGTTGGTACTATTTTTAGACTATGTATGCTCTTGTTCTATTATTATTTGATAATGCCAAAGGGGGAGGAAAGTTACGGGATCATTAACTCAGGGGGAGCTTTATTATAGTGTAGTTGTCATCATCAAAAAGGGGGAGAATGTTAAATCCTTGATTTTGATGACGACACACTATACACAAACATACATATATACACATTCACGCATGAATAAACTCAAGGAGAAGAACTCAAGATGGCATGACTACTTGAAGAATTTCATATTTATAGTATTAGATGTTAAGTAAAATCTCCTTGACTAAATATGAGAAAAACATCAACATATCATAGTGTCTGTGCAAGTGCCAGACGTCTGCCACATAATATAACAGACGTCTGTCACTATAGCAGGAAAATATTCCTCACTCGGCATAGACGTCTATTGCAAGCCTCGGGCTAATTTTCCTGCACACACAGACGTCTGTTCTTCTAAGGACAGACGTCTGATTACAAAGATAGATATCTGGTCAAAGTTGAACAAACGTATGTCCTGGCACACGACCTATGTCTTTTAAGCAACATCTTTTCAGTTTGAATAGTTGTAACTTATCTCTTCTTCTCCAATACAATTTTTCAAAAGAGATATCTTTTCTAATAAAGGGTTTTATTCAGAAATCATAACCTTTCTTAAAAACTGTTAGTTTTCTATAAATAGATCAATGATTCAAGTTCTCAAATCACCTATTCTTTCTTGATCTATTCTATATTCTCTAAAGCTCTTGATTTCCAAATTCTCTAGGTTTAAATAAAGCACTAAATACTTCTATTATCCCTAAGTGATCCAATTCTCATATCAACTCAAGGAGATTATAGGAGCAACTTGTACGATTCAGTCAATATCAGTGTTGTAAAGAACACAAGATTGTCAAGATTTCTATTCATCTGTAAACCTATTCCTCCGGGTGAAGCGAGGACAACTTTTGATAGTTGAAAGGCCGAAGGGGAGCTTTGGGACTGGATGTAGGATGGGAGGTATGAACCAGGATAAAATATTAGTGTGATTATCTTTTATTTTATCTTTAGTGCTTAATGTTGCATTATTTTAGTACTTGCTACTGTCTATACACATAGACGATCCTATCATAAACTTTCAAGACCTATATAGTATGCCACTTCGTCGTATAGCGCCAAGGGAGCAGCAAGAGCTCGAGGTGCAAGTGGGCGATCTTTTGAACAAGGGAATTGTCCGAAGAAGTGTTTTCGAGTGGGGAGTACTAGTTGTATTTGTTATTAAGGCCGATGGTTCACTTCGCTTATGTGGGGACTCGAATTGAAGATGGAGTTAAGGATAGCTCTTCTAATGAGAGTGCCAAGGAAGCATCGATAGTTCAGAGTGTTAAAGGAGGACTCAAAGCACAGGTATCTGGGTATGCCCATTTACCTCGGATCCATGGGACGTGTTCTAGTTATCCTTGGAGGATAAACGTATGTTGGACGTGCGGTAGTCCGTTTGGAGCTGGGGTTTTTATTGGCCCTTGATATTGGTTGGACCATGTCGAATAACGAGATTTTTATTGATGCCAACGAATGAAGCTACTATGGAAATCGAATCATAAAGATAAGGTTTTATATATATATGTACATTGAGTCATATTAGAATTATGTTAAAATCTATCCTCAAGTATACACGAATGTGCTAATCAAGTTATATATATATATAATTAAAACCTTAAAAAGCCAGAAATGTTCAAAACAGGCCTGCCAGTCGAATGGTAGGAAATCCACTAGTCAATTGGTCAAGCTATTTCTGCACATAACGGCTAGTTTCAAAAGTTTTATATAAATATTTTAATTCTACCAGTCAACTGATGATTTTTAACCACTCGATTGATTCGACCCAGAAACCATTTTCTGAAGAGTTACCATTCTTCATGAAGAGACTCCTCTTCATTAATCAAAGGAAATGGACATAAATTTTGATGGAAACTACTTATGAAGAATTTCTACTCTTATACTACTTTATAAACAAGTTTAATCATGTTTTACAATCACCTAATCTATCCGAATTTAACCAATTTTCTGATCATCATTCTATTCTCTCCATTTACATTCTTTGCATTTAAAAACCTCTCCAATTCAAATACTTGTTGAATCCGTGAATCAATTTAATATCATTTGATTCAACAAGCAATATTCTTCCTTAAATCTTTGCATTTAAAGCATATACTTGAGGATCAGATTATAGGAAGGTTGTACTTAAAATATTGGCTATCAGTGTTGATTCAAGAACATGAATCAGAAGTCAAACTCTTGTAATAGTTGAAGACTGTGTAGTTTCTCAGGAGAGAGGCGTCCTTGTTGGGGCTCGGGTGTACTGACCTATTCCTCCGGGTTAAGAGAGGGCGTTGTTAGTGAATTCCGAAGAGGAGCTTCGGGACTGAACGTAGGGCGGGAAGTCCGAACCAGTTTAAAAATTCCTAGTGTCACTTTACTTTACTTTCCGCATTTACTTTGATTGTGATATTTCTCCGTAGTTTAGATTGTATTTGTCTATTGCAAATCATTTAGCTATCATATCACATACATTTCCGCTATATCCATATATATCCTTTAAGTCATACATATCGACTACTTTTCAAACCAATCATACGGGCATCGATGTATTCATGGCTTTAGCAGGTGATAGGTATGACATGTTCGGTGAATGTTATGGATTGTTTTGGACCCTATGTTGATGTTCTCTTTGGTTCAAGAATGGTAAAAACTTCAAAGTGATAAGATGTGTTCATTGATCGTGGAGATGCAACGAAGGTTAGGACGATTCAAGTTGGACTTGAACTCGTAAAAGAAAAATGGTTGTTCGTTGATCTTGGAGATGCAATGAGTAGGGAGACGACTCATATTGGACTTGAGTTTGTGGGTAATGGATACTCGATACTGGGTCTGAGTTTGTGGATAGTCGTCGGTGATACTGACTAGAGTTATGAAGGGATTATCGTTGTCGTAAGTTATAATGGGCTCAAAACAAAGGTATAATAGGGGCACCTAAAAGACTAGTTGGACTTGTCGAATACCCTAGACCTATTGGATGGGCCAAGTTGTCTCTGGGAGGCAAATGTACGTTGGACGTGTAGTAGCTTGATTAGAACTGGGGTTATCATTAGCTCTTGACAGATGGCATGGTGACATGGCCTGTTATACGATTAACGATGGTTTCAAAGCAGGATTGGCAGTGATAGCCAAAGTCGGTTATGAGCGATTGGTTGCTTTGTTGAACTGTCTCACGTAGATTGTCCAATGTCGAAGGAGACTTTTCTTGGGAACTTGTCTGATATTGGTTTAGGCCTCTAGGGCTTGTACTTGAGGGATGTTGAATTCGGTTAGGATGGTTCATGTGAAATGTATAAATTTGATGTTATGAGTGCTATTGTTTGGTTGCTTTTGATTGCTAGGATTGAATGGGTCATTCTGGTTTCGTCCTGATGTAGGGTCGAAAGGTTTGGTTACAGAGGCTATCACTTTCGAATGTGGGGAGTTGGGCTTGGAGTTCTTCTCTAGTAATGTGATTGGTAGATTAATGGTTAATCTGCCTATTCTCATATACTTTATTAATGATGATAGTTAGCTGTTTTATCGCTCACTAAGACTAATTGCACCTAATGTTAATGGATTGAGAGATGAAGTGCTTAGGGAGCATCATTACTCGAAGCTGGCTATACATCCTGGTGGTAACAAAATGTACCAAGACATGAAGCAGACCTACTATTGGGAAGGAATGATGAGAGATGTTGGGAAGTTTATATCAATATGCATGAACTGGCAGCTAATTAAAACCGAGAAAAAGTTGCCTAGCGGTTTGTTACAACCGTTGGAAATTCCCAAATGGAAATGGGAACAAGTCTCATTGGATTTCATTGACGGTTTGCCAACGACTAGACCGGGTCATGATAGTATTCGGGTGAATGTGAATTGATTGACCAAAAGTGCAAGGTTTATACCGGTCAAGTCGAACAGAATGACAACTAAGTTAGCAGAGCTATATATGAAGTGGGTAGTGAGTTTTCATGGAGTACCTAAAGGTATTGTGGGCGACCGAGATCCATTATTTACAAGTGGGTTTTGGAAGAGCTTATAAGAGGCTTTAGGGTCAGAATTGCATCACAGTACCGCATACCATCCTCAAACCGATGTTCACATGGAGAGGGTAAATCATGTATTAGAGGATCTCTTGAGGGCTTGTATATTGGATTTTGGTGGATTATGGGATGACCATTCGCATCTGGTTGAGTTCGCATATAATAATAGTTATCAGTCCAGTATTGGTATGGCTCCATTTGAAGCTTTGTACGGAAGACCGTGCAACTCACCATCATGTTGGTTGGAAACCGCTGAGAAATTTGTGCTTGGGTCAGATATAATAAGAGAAACTTCCAATAAGATCATGGTTATTCAACATCGAATGAAGGCTTCCTAAGATAGGAAGAAGAGTTATGCTGATAAAAGGCAAAGAGATTTGAAATTCTTCATTGGTGACTTAGTATTTGTCAAGATCTCTCCACTAAAGAATGTGATTCGATTTGGTAGGAGAGGTAAGTTGGCACCAAGGTTTGTTGGTCCATTCCCAGTTCTAAAAAAAGTTGGGAATTTAGCATATAAAGTTGGATTGCCTGACAAGATGGTGGGAGTTCACAACGTATTTCATGTTTCCCAGTTAAAGAAGTTCATGCACGATTCTGATATGACTATTTCACCAGATCAGTTGGATGATATCGAGGTAGAATCCGAGGCAGTTGGTAGCGATTCGTATTGTCAAACACGATACAAAACAACTTCAAAGAAAGACGGTGGAACTAGTCAAGGTCCATTGGGGTGATAATGAGAATGACTGTACTTGGGAAACCGAGGAAAGCATAAGGAAGCCATATCCATAACTCTTTGCCTGGTAAGGTTTCAATCGCGATGTAGTTATTCCCTTATTAGTAAACCGCATGCTAGGATAGGCTTGTTGTGTTGTTATGTATGTTTGATTGTTTATAAATGGTTGATAGGCATGCGGGCCACTATTATATGTTTTCTTGATTAAGGAATTTCGGGGGCGAAATTTCTTAAGGGGCGGAGAGTGTAACGAACCGTATTCTACACATCGGAGGATCGTAGAATATTTATTGTATTTTCATATGAAGTCGTATGGCCTTGTAACTTTGGGAAATGACTACTGGGGTCATTTCCCATGTTCACGATTTTTTCCGAATTTTAAATGACCGTTTTACCCCTGATGAATCTTGTTTTGCCTATAACTTTTGATCGGTAAGGAGTTTTGACCTGAAACCACTTCCATTGGATTCGAATGATGGTTTACCTTTTCGCGTTGTGTCACATTAATCAAACGGACTTATAGTTTGGGAGATATGGCTGAAACAAGGATTGGAAGGTGAAAAACTGCTTAACCGGGCTTAATTAGGTGATTTGGTTAGGCCCATAACCCATTTCGGGATTAGGGTTATGGGAGGGATGAAAAGAGTTAGAGGATAATTCATTTTCATTTTTCCAGCCGCCACTTACCTTCCTCTAATCCTAGTAATGGCCTCCACCTTCTAAATTCATCTTTAATCACTTTCTAATCCAATACTAAGCTAATCCACATCAAATCAAGACAAATTAACATCAAATTGGTGGTAGAGCTATTGTGTTGCATTGGGATTCGAACCAAATCAGAGATATTTTCAGATCTGAGATTTGTTTTTGGCTAAGGTGAGTCATTTGAATGTTTTATTCACTAAATACGGCTAATTAGAGGTGATTAGTGGTAATTAGCGAAATTATGCATCAAAAAAATCTAGAAAAATATGTAGAAATTCTAAAATATTATTTTATGCCTCTGACAAAAATTTGAGTTAATTTGGATTAAGTTTGCTAATCCTATAGTTAAACATGGTTAAGGGGATTAAGGGGAAAATCATGGTTTTAGGTACATTTGATCGAAAATAACTCATATGATTGATGTTTTAATGCTTGTGACTGATTACAAATGTTACTACTGCTGTTTGGAATGTTTTATGGTCGCATAGAAAAGTTAGAATGGTTGAAAACGCTGTCGTATGGCGTAAAAAGCTCGTTGGAAAGTTGCAGGATATTGGCTAGACCCCGATCGTGGAGTACCCCTCACGAACCAACCCCACTCGTGATCTAGGCACCATGAGCCGTAAGGGGAAGGTCACCACAAGCCGCCTAGGGGAGAATCACCACGAGTTGCCGGGGGTGCATCACCACGAGCCGCCTGGGGAGCATCACCACGAGCCGCCGGGGGGAGCGTCGTCATGAGCCTGACCCAGGCAAGGATCACGAACCAGAGTACCCCTCGAACTGGAGCCACGAACCGATGTAAGGGGACGACCCACAAACCGATGCAAGGGGCGAGCCACAAGCCGAACCGCCATGAACATGAGGACCATGAGCAGACCCAGAGACTTACGAACTAGAGATGCAAAGGAAGTCCAAGTGAGAAGTTATTGCTCAGGATCCAGCTGGGAACCAGCGAGTTAACTTCTAGAGTTGGACTTTGCTACGGGACATGTGCAAAGCGGTTATCAGTACCCATGACTTTGGTTCACCGTTGAAGAGAGGGGGCATGTAGATAAACCAGAGCCAGAGAAGTGTGGACTGGTTGGCCCGTTAGGGTTATTGATCGTGGACCAGTGCAGTGGGGTCAGAGTAATAGTTGTATGAAGTTGCCGTCATGGCCCCAAATTCAAAGTGTTCGTAGCAATAGTTGTACGGAGTTGCCGTAATGGTCCCAAAGGGCAAAGTGTTCGTAGCAATAGTTGTACGGAGTTGCCGTCATGGCCCCAATAGATTTGATGATCAAAGCGGTGGATATTGTACGCTTTACGCACTGAGTGAGAGACGTGAGGGTGATTGCTATGTTTGATGTGTGCTATCACCATGACATGCACACTTCCATTTATTTTTTACATTCTATGTTAATGTTTACTTTTGAGTACTGTACATCCTGTTGTGCTAACTCTTTGGTTGCAGGTCTAAGTTCTGGTATGATTATTTATACATGTTTTTGCTTTATTTTGTTGCTATCGCTCATACCAGACTTTTGTCTGACCCGGAGTTTTATGTCTTTTGTCCGGAGACGAGCAGGAGGCTTCCACATACTATTTACATATACTCTCCCTGTGTTGTTGATGGTCACTGCTTTGGGCATTAGTAGTGTATCTCTTTCATTTCCTTTTAGAGACAATATTTAGAAGTTGTAATAATGGTTGAGATCATAAGCTGTATTTTGGATTCCATTACTCTGATGGATATGGTTTAGTTTTCAGCTTACGCACTGTCTCGCCTGTTTTATATCAAGTTATGTTATTACTATACTTTATTCCATGCGCTATGAGATATACTACAGGTTCCTTTGTAGATCATAGTTTCAAATACCCTTTCTTATGACGAGCATCCCGTGCTGGTCAAGCATTGGCACAACGCATTTCGGGGGAAATGTCGGCTGGTGCGGGGCGGACATCACATATAATTTCAAAGGACAAATTGTTTTGTGACTCTTGGTTTTAAATTATCGATTTATATTTCAGGTTTAGCTATTTCCTGAAATATTATTAATCCTAACAAACATTCAAAATTTACTATTATATTTATTATTATTATAATATTGATATTTTGAATTTCAAAGTTCAAATTTCAAATTTGAATTTTAAATTTCTAGTTTGAATTTTAATTTTCAAATTCAAAACAAAGCAAACAAAACATCCATTCAACCAAAACTTAAAAATTAATTAAGGCGTAACCAGTTTTTAGATTTATTTCTTCGATATTCTCTAAATTCTGAATTGTTGTAAAATACAAATTTGATACTCTGGTTTTTGGCTCTCCATCGCTAGATGACGAATCTGAATCATATTTACATCTTCCAGAATTTGACGATGAGATCAGTGACTTAATAATTTAACCAACTTGGCTCCAAAATTTTGAATTTGAATTTAAATTTTGAATTTTGAATTAATGGACACATCAACTACTGCAACCCGAAAAGTCATATCTCTTCATAAACTCTGCTTTTCCTGATTGATGAATAATCATCTTGGTGTCTTTTGGCTAATCAGTCATCAGAAATAACTTCTTTCTTGCAAAACAACATACCATTTCAAAGAATCAAGTGACTTTTCAAAATAAATAATTGTAATTTGAAATAATAACATCATGATGATTATGTGAGATATCCATTTAAACTTTTCAAGAAATCATATCACGATAACTTGATTTTTCAAAAAATTGAATGCAGACTCATCTAATACTGATGCAATGCATGAATATAAACTAGTGTTCAAATTTTGCTATTTAACATGTTCAAAAATTAGATTATGAATTTTTTGAAAAACCTTGCTCTGATACCAATTGTTAGGGAATTCAAAAAGGACCGTTAAGTGAAAACAAACACTAGAGGGTGGTGTACAGTGTTTTTAAGAATTTAAACAAAATCTATAACATATGTGAATTTCTAGATGAATCAAACATCATAGAAACAATCACAAACACAAAATCAAACACAAATGCAAACTAAACAGAAATAAAAATGCAGAAAAGGAAATAATGCACTGAATTTTATACTGGTTCGGATTGCTCCTATGTCCAGTCCCACGCAACGTTGGATTGAGCAGAGTTTTATTACTATATCAATAGTTAATTACAACCTCCTTGATTTCACGGCTATAACAGACACCATCGATTCCATCCTTGATTTCACGACTACAAGGGATACCACCGATTCCGTCCTTGATTTCATGGCTACAAGGGATACGATCGATTACTTTACTTAACCCAAACAATTACAAACAGCCCTATAACTCTTCAATAACACTTGATTCAGAGAGTAGAGAGTGTAGAGAGAAGCAGTTTGATCGAAACGAAATTGAATTTGACAGAGTATAAGTGTAGAAATCATAAAAATGATTAAGAATAATGGTGTAAAGAAAGAGGATGAATTTAGAGAAGAAGAGATGATTAAAAATTCGAATTCAAGCTCTTGTTATAGTGTGTGAAAGGTTGCAACGTTTCTGGAGCATTACAAATGGTGAAAAGACACTTCCTTTCAAATTTAAATTTCAAAATTTCTGACTGTTATATGTCGACATATCCCTTTTCACATGTCAACATACTTATCATTTTTACGGTTTTTAATATATTTTTTAAGTATTTAAATCAACATTTAAATTTTGGAATTTCCTGAAACAAAACTAGTTGCTAAAACATTAGCTTCCAAGTATAAAAACATAAGAAAATATTAATTAAACATATGATTAAAAACTTAATATACAAGTGAAATAAAAACTATATATAATATAATTATAAACATATATATAAGAATTTATAAAGAAATATTTATAAACTATATATAAACAAAAGGTTATATGAAAACTTAGATTTTAAATAATTAAATATAAACTCAGTAAAACATATTTAATAAAACTATAAAAATAAGAATGCTTATAAATTAGGAAATATATTTGAAATCATAAGTTTGAAATTCTTGTAAGATTAAAAAAATTATTTTGAGAGAAGTTTTGAAATCAATTTGAAAATTGTTTTGAATTTGAAAACAGATAATTTGAAAAACAGAATTTGAACCTGGAGTGTTAATCGGAGTCTTACATAAACTAGACTTTATTACTATATTTATCTTGAACTCTTGAAATCTTGAAAGCTTGATAACTCTTGAGTCTTGAATCTATCTTGAATTCTGAATCTCTTGAAACTCTAAAACTGTACTGTCTTTAGTACTTAAATCTTGTAAACAAATCCTGCATATATATGTCTATATTTTCTTGATAGAGATGTTAGTATATATTTTATAATCAATGACAATTGAAATAAGGTTGTTGTTATCAAACTCCATTCTCCAACAGGACGAACCATAAAGAGTCAAGGATGATCAAAAACGCATTTGTGCTTATGAAATGTTGAGATTTAGGCTTGTTTGTGTGCTTGCGAAAGTTTTGACTAGTTTAAGGTGAGAAATCTCACATTTTTAATTATGTTTGAAACTTATATTGTGTTTAAATTTATAGTTATATTTTATGGTAAATTCTTATGATTTTATGATGTTTGTTATGTTAGTAATTGATGTATGTATGTATATTGCTTATATGTTATTTGGTTTGAAGGTTACAAAAAGTTAGTAAGCAAATATCATTAGAATTTGCAAGTTTGTATCTTTAATAATGGATTGATGTTTGGATATGAGTACTTATGCTATACTCATGTATATTAATTGTTGTAATCATGATTTAATGATGGGAATCTTGAATCTTGGATGTTGATGTTGATTTGAGATGTTTTGGCAATGAATAGTACTTTTGGGATTTGATTTCAAAGCAAAGAGTTTTAGTGCTAATTTGTTTATAATGGTTTCTGTTGACACACTTTTTGGTAAAAGCTGTCACACTGAATATCTGGATAGCATCGCACTCGGATATGGAGAACAACATCAGAAGATAGGCAGCGATTTGATCAAAGTCGCATCACGAACAAAGAAAAGCCCGAAACTCCTATCAGATGACCTTTTTTTGAGCTCCGAAACTCTTGTAGATCTCTGAATTAGCTTCAATTTGAGCTTTGGTTTGGCTCAATCGGACTTACGGTTTGAAAGTTACGCCCGTTTCCGTGAATGGGTGTAATCTGGCAATTTCCTGGATAAAGCGACGAAGCGTCACACAATCGGAGTACGGCTCGTGCATCCTCTCTGGCTCGTAGTGCACCCTCGGTTCTCCCTTCATCGGATCGCTCCCCCACGGATCATGGCACACCCTCAGACCACGACCCGTTCGTGATACACCTCCTTATCACGATCCAATCCCATGACCACGAACTGACCCCTGCAACTGCTGATACACGCACTGTTTTGACCTGTTCTCATGCCACATCTTGATCCTACTTTTCCGGATCGGGTGCCACGTACCCCATCACGAACCGGTTTTCCCAGAAGCTCTCCTATAGCTATAAATACGCCTCTACATGGAATTTTAAGAGGATGCTCTCTGACTTTTTTTGGCGAAGACTTTCTCCGACATCTCGACAGCCTCTGCCATTACCGATTGCAAGGACTTTGCACCTCTCTACACATAAATTCTCCTCTTTTAATCTCAATTAACACACGGATTGTGTGTCTGCATATAACTGATTCTTGTAATATGTCAGTTTAACAATAAGATTATATAGTGGACGTAGGCTACATCTATAGCCAAACCACTATAAAAACCTTGTGTGTCTCCTATTTATTTACTTTTTTCTACATTCTGTGATTTGTGATTTGCATTTGGGTGTTAGGCCCAATTTTTGGTCTAACATTTTGGTGCACCAGGAAGGGGGGCACACGACAACTTCAACTTCTGCTTGGATTTTTTGGCTATTGGATAAATGGCAATCAAAAGAAAGAAGACTGGAACTTCCACTCATGCTGATGATGAAGACACAAGGAACGAGGTAAGCCAAGAAGCTTCCTCTCATGGAGATCCTTCTGCATACTTGACCAGAGACGAGATGGACGGAGTTCTCACTGAACTGAGAGATCAGATGGCACGGCAATATGATCTCCTCCAAAAACAACAGGAAATGATCAACCAATTCTTCGCTCGAATGGATGGAAGACCGAGCAACGCTCAAGTCACTGGAAACGAAGCCATTGAAGCGGCTTGAGTATCACCCAGACTCGGGGGCACCCTCTCGTTCAACTGTAACAACCATCTCGTGATACACCTCTAGATCGCGATCCGGATCATGGTGCACCACCAGGCTCACGAGCTGATCCCAGCAATTCGCTCCCATTTGCTCAACAACAACCAGTTCGTGACCTACCTCCAGGACCCAGTCGGATCGCCCCCTGCTTCACAAACCTGCCTCACTAACCGACCCCCTCGAACCGGGTCGGGTCGCCACCCTCGATCCGCGATCCGCGAGCCGCAATCCCCAGACAACAGCTCACCAATAGCTTCCATCCTCTCCTGCATTCAATGCGAGGGGCACCAGCTCTGATTTTGGTAGTTTGCAACAGCTTTTTGAAGGCAATTGAGTCGCTAATATGATTCAACGCCTCTCGAGAGGCCGCACTTATCAGAATGACATGGATGACGTCAACCACAACCCATTCACTCAGGAAATCAGGAATTCCCGCAATCCACCAGATTTCAAACTCCCACAACTGGAGCCATACAACGGCAGGACGGATCCTACCGTGCACCTGATGCGCTACAAACGGCATATGGAAGTTCAATCGGCGTCGAAAAACGTCATGGCTAAGTGTTTCCCCCTCTTTCTGACTGATATAGCAGCCATGTGGATTCGACAGCTTGAAACGGAATCGATCAACAGTTGGAACATGTTGGTCACTCGCTTCCTTGAACAGTTTCGGGTCCACATCGCATGACCCAAGAACGTCATCTCACTTACACAATCAAGCAGCGGCCTAGAGAAACTCTGCGTTCCTTTCTGGAAAGATTCAAGGTTGCAGTAGCATCAGTTGACCGACCTGAACCATCGATGGTACTAATGGCAGCGGTATCCGGTGTCTTGGATAATACGAAATTCAAAATTCTTTGTACCGAGATCCATCGCGAAATCTCGGCGAATTCTACCTTGAAGCAGACAGATTTCTGCAGGAAGAAGATGGAACCTCCGAGAAGAAAGTTCTCGATGTAAACATGCTCAAAGATGGAGAACCATCTGATTCTGGAAAAGGCAAAGGAGCAGCCAATGCAATGAATGGTTGTAATGCTCCACCCCGGAGAGGGTCCAGATACGAAAAATACATTGAACTGAATGACAGTCTTCGCAACATCTACATGGATACAGGAGGCGCTACCTCATATTCAAGGCCTCCCAAGAGGGAGCCAACGCAAGCACAACACAACTCCGGAAGGCATTGCATATTTCATGACATGGACGGTCACAACACTGATGACTGCAGACATTTGCGTGACCTTATTGAGGCTTGAGTCAGGCGAGGAGAACTACCCGAGTACGTCACTCAACCAACAACGCCCACACCTGTGTTGCCTTCGTCGAATCCCCGGAGAGGGAACGACCCTGGATCGAGCAATCGTGGGCTTATCATTAACTGATCCCACTCAGCAGATCTCTTCAATTTGGCGAACTCCGGTTCGTAGTTCATGTTTTTAGGCTTTTAGGCGACTTCTCGCCCTTCTTTGTTTCCCCTGCATGTCATAAGAGCGGTCACATCAGCCCACACGCACGGAACCGGCTTGTGGTCTCCAGCCGTGTTCGGCAAACGACCGCTGCATTTTCATGAATTAGTAATAAGCATTGAGATCTGGTTCCCAACTGGATCTGTCCAGTAAAAACATGAGCTCCGGCTCCCAACTGGATCCGTCTAGTATAAACAAATTCTCATGTGCTTTTCCTTGGTCGTCTTACTCTGGTAAGGCCATCTTGGAACCTCATGTGCTTTTCCTTAGTCGTCTTACTTCGGTAAGGCCGTCTTGGAACTTTCATGGCATTTCCTTGGCCGTCTTACTCTGGTAAGGCCGTCTTGGAACCCCTCTAACATCTCCTCGGATGGTTTACTCCACAAGGCCATCTAGGAAATATTCTTGCATTACTTGTTTTATCTTCTTGCAGGTACAAACTCCTGGTCTTCTTGGATTTCTCTGGCCTTAATACGATCCCGTGTGATCGTCGGTTTTCTGGCCTTAATAGATCCGACGTGATCGTCGCATTCTGGGTTTGGATTTCTCAGATTATCCAGAACACGACTTCGTTCAACCAGCAAGATATGTTCTGGGAGGCAAACATGTTGACACACTTTTTGGTAAAAGCTGTCACAATGAATATCTGGATAGCATCACGCTCGGATATGGAGAACAACATCAGAAGATAGGCAGCGATTTGGTCAAAGTCGCATCACGAACAAAGAAAAGCCCGAAACTCCTATCAGACAACCTTTTTTGGGCCCGAAAACAGCAATTACAAAGCTGTGCTCTGTAACTCTTGTAGATCTCTGAATTAGTTTAAGCTTTGGTTTGGCTCAATCGGACTTACGGTTTGAAAGATACGCCTGTTTCCGTGAATGGGTGTAATCTGGCAATTTCCTGGATAAAGCGACGAAGCGTCACACGATCGAAGTATGGCTCGTGCATCCGCTCTGGCTCGTAGTGCACCCTCGGTTCGCCCTTCATCGGATCGCCCCTCCATGGATCATGGCGCACCCTCAGACCACGACCCGTTCGTGGTACACCTCCTTATCACGATCCGATCCCATGACCACGAACCGACCCCTGCACCTGCTGTTACACGCACTATTTTGACCTGTTCTCATGCCACATCTTGCTCCTACTTTTCCGGATTGGGTGCCACGTACCCCATCACGAACCGGTTTTCCTAGAAGCTCTCCTACAGTTATAAATACACCTATACATGGAATTTTAAGAGGATGCTCTCTGACTTTTTTGGCGAAGACTTTCTCCTACATCTAGACAGCCTCTGCCATTACCGATTGCAAGGACTTTGCACCTTTCTACACATAAATTCTCCTCTTATAATCTCAATTAACACACGGATTGTGTGTCTGCATATAACTGATTCTTGTAATCTGTCAGTATAACAATAATATTATAAAGTGGACGTAGGCTACATCTACAGCCGAACCACTATAAAAACCTCGTGTGTCACCTCTTTATTTACTTTTTTCTACATTCTGTGATTTGTGATCTGCATTTGGGTGTTAGACCCAATTTTTGGTCTAACAGTTTCAAAATTCTTACTTTTGTTTTATAACTTTATTATTAAGTCTATAAAAGGTTTAAGTACAAAACAAATAATTTTGGAAGTTGTTTCATGTAAAAATCCGATTTTTGAAATTACTTGTTTTATAGCGATAGTTGTTATAAGCGCTATTCGGTAAAACAAATCGTTTTCCAAAATATAACTTGTTTTTACTTTAAGTATGTTTAGAAAATGTTTTTAAAACTTGAGTTAAGTTTAAAAAAGTAATTAACATTATATAGTAATTAGTTATTTATTCATAACTATTTAATTGATTAAAGAGATTAATTAGTACTAATTACCAGTTAATTAAGGAATTTTGTACTTAAGTCTTAATTCAAGTAAGTTAATTATAATATGATAATTAATAAATGTTAATCATTATTTAATGACTTTAGTTAAGTGTTAAATATGGTTAATTGTTTCATTAAGATTTATTTACTTTATTTATTTATTTAATAAAGGTTTAAAGGCTTAATAATTATAAATTAAGTTTAATTTTAACTTAGTAACTTAATTAGGGTTTTTTAATTACTAATGGAAGTTTAATGTTTTTTAATTATTTAATAAAGGTTAAACCGATTTTAGTTAAGGAATGATTTTGATTAAATAATCGATTTAAAGGGGTATTTAATACTTAATTATTATTTTAAAAGGTTAAATAAATGTTAAATTATTTATTTGAATGGTTGTTAATTATTTAATTTATTATTTAAATATAAATTTGGAACTAAATTATTTGATTTAGATGTTTATTTATTATTTAATAACGAGATTAATATTGTATGATTGTTAAATAAAGATCTTTAAGTTGAATCTTTTATTTTCCAAGGATATTTGAAAGGGTACTTTTATTCCAAGGGATCTCATTATCAATTACCTTTAAGTAACCTCATGGGTTAGGTATTAGGTGGCATTTGTTAGCAGAACCGAACACCATTCTACTATAACTTGGTTGTAAATTATGTTGGACATCCATTTGGTAGAATGAAAACCTATTCTGCGATAGTTAACTATGACATTTATTTATTAGAATAAAACACAATTCTTCCATTAGTATAATTGATTGAATTATATGAACACTAGTTAACATTTCTGTTACTAAAACTGAATTTGACCTTGGATCTAACGACCCAAAAATTTTCAGCCCTGAAAATCGACAGAAATACATTTCCGTACCACATGCCGACCTTCCAAACACCGAAAACACGGAGCGTTATTAGAAAGAAATTAGAAGGTGAGATAAGAAAGAAAAAATATTAGAATAGAAAATTAAGAAGAAGCAACACAACACAGTCTCACATCGCAGCAGGACAAAATATAATACATCAATAAATCTTTATTGAGAGCTTTAAAAATACTTACAATCATCAGAGTACATCACACATCTGGACAGTTATAATAACCTGTCCTCATAAACAACACACAGTGGAATAGTAGCCATATAATATCATACGTCTGAACACCTCCAGCTCGTCTCTGGACTTCGCAGCATCTGATAACCTGGACCTGTACAACCTGGTCTAACCAGAGCATTTACAAAACACCGGGTCAGTCTAGTGAACCAGAGTGAGAAAAACTCGCACAGCTTTAAGGAAATCATCCAAGTTGATTTTAAAGTTAAAATCTTTTCGAAAGAAAAGGATAATCGTAAGACCAAATTCGTGCATAAATACGGACGGTTTTTACCTTACGATTACCCAAAACATTTCTGAAATCAATATCTTTTCTGATATTATAATAGTGTCTAAATACAAGTAAATAACAATCTAACGGAATGCTTGCAACTCACGCTCCACATAAATAGTATACAATCAAACCCGCGGGCGCTTATTGAGATTGGATTCCGACTATGACAAGGTGTGGAACTACCTGCCGATAGTGTATTTCTAGAGGCGAATACACTGGGTTCAACAAGAACATCTTGCAACCCAGCACACACATGACCGACCACTCATTTCTCTTGAGTGTATCGAATGTATATCACCAACGGTTGGGCTCAAACCACCGTTTTCCGAAAGGGACAACATCGAAATAGATTAAAGAAGCAAAAGGAATTTCTCTAGATAGGTGATTATACACCCTAACGGGAGCGACCCACATAGCCATGCCGCCTGCCCGATTTTTGTCATTTCCCGATTAATGAGGCTTGAGGTTTAAATTCCTTTTGGAACATCTGGTCGCCATTCACTTTGAATGCCACATCATCAGATCCATCAGATATCTCTAATTGAAGTCCACAAAAATACTCTAGTTGTTAAGCTAAGAGAACCGTCGTCCTCCGCCACCAACTATAGTATGCTTGAAGAAATCAACGTACGTAATTCCTTTGGAAATACTCTGTCAGGCATCCGTCCATGCTTATCTTTTTGAAAATCTCTTCTCGGATATACCCGTTATTTCTCAATTTAATCATTAAATAGTTTCTTTATAAAATACCACTTTTTAACCTTTACCTCTTCAATACAAATTCATTTTTTTTATTCAGACTTGGTTATCAAATCCTATGACCACTTCTTTTACCAAATTCATTTTCACCAATCCTTTTCTAATCCTTTCAAGCATATCCCGCCTTCGAAATCCTATTTCAATTCCCTAATTCTACTTAATCCCATTATTAAGTAACGCTAATCTAAAATTAACGATTTACCACTTCACCTCTTTTCTAAACCCCATTTATATATTTCTGGTTTAATATAAACCATTTTCATCTCAAATATCCTTTTTCTAAATTCGAATATTAAGTAAACATTTGATTCAAGCTATCGTATCCGCTTGAATTTCCTTCTATAACTTTGTTATAAAAATTTGGATTTTAAATATAAAACCCGTACATTAATTCCTTTCGCCATTCAACTAGATTTCATTTCAATTTCAATTACCTTTTAAATGAATTTCCATTAAAAGTAATTTTCTAAATTAATATTAATTAAAATAAAAATACTTCGATAATTAACTGCTTCAGTAATTAATTCCATTATTCCCTAATTTTTTTTAAAAACTCTTATTAAAATTAAAACAATACTCATTAAACTATTTTATTAGATTAATTCAATACAACTAATTTAGTAATCAATCCAGTTAAAACTATTAGCTAACTCAAATCCGATTATCGCATTAACCCATTCCAATTTGTTTTCCCTTTAAATTAATTAATAATATAACTAATTTAAATAATTCCATTTAATTGTTTTTTAACAAAAAAATTATCAATTTTAACCATTGGGTTAATTTCTATTCTCGTATTTATAAATCTGATTAACATCAGAATTTCGTTTATTAAATCAATTAATAATTAATTATCAACTTAATTAATAAATTTATTTCTTGTTTGTAAACTTCTATTCAAATAATATATTTAAAAATCTATCTCCAGTTATAAAATAAATTTTATAACTTCAGTTCTATCGATTCACCTGACGGTAAATCAATATAACACTACAATTTATTCTTAGGCCATGTACTGCTGATTACTCAACCAATATCGCCCATTGGTTAAAACAAAACACAGGTTAACTTTTCAGTCAATGATAACAAATCAAATCAATCATCCAATCATGACAGTTCATATATGATAATATGAAAATAAATAATATGTTTGAGGATTCCCGTTGGATCCCTCCAACCTGTTCTTCCCTATATTCAAATGGTTGTCGCAAATCAGATCGTTCATTTCCATTTAACTGATAATTTCAATAACAGTAAATAACGATTATTTAACATCAAACAATTCAATCAGTTCAAACAATCAAATACGTTTATTGTATAAACGTGACCAATAGGGTAAGTTACCTCCATTGGATCCAATCGTTAGAATAATGATTTGGTATTTCACTGAAATTAAACAACGGTTTAATTTCATCAGTTTAATCAACAAATAAGTATATAATTAGCAAACAGTCAACCATTAGCAACCAGAGCACACAAAATAAAACCTAATTTATATAAAATATAAATGGGAGGAACTGAGTGAGTTTAACTCACCTTGATTTTATTTGTCGCTGAGCGGATCATTTAATTAAATCAAATCAGTGTTTAATTTGACTAAAATCCTCAGGTCATTCCAGGACTGTCCAGACTGGCTTCAGGATGAAGTGTTCGTAATCATGGTTCCAATGCATTTCGTTCCGTCCAATTCTGTCCACATATACATGAATTATTAATATTAAAATTATATGGTTAAGTTAAATAAGTTTTTTCTTTTATTCTAATTAAATTAAGTGCTTAACTACTTTTATAATTACGAATATTAATGATCCATACTTCTCTTCTGTTTATCTATTTCCCGATCTCAGCCACTTCGTTTACGTTAGTTCTTACGACAGATCTCATTTGTTCTGCTCCAAGGGTTCGAACTCATTTGTATTTAATCAACAATGATTTAATTAGATGATTAAATATAAATCACTATTATTAAAAACTTAATTACATTTGAAATAGATGGGTCGACTAAACTCCTTTGCTTTGTTCAAATGAAAATCACCCAACTTTCCTGTAGCTTTGTTCGATTTCACCCTATCTGTTTCATTCTGCATGAGAGAACAATTATTAATCCAAAACTAGTTACTATTTAGTTAAAAAGGTAAATCCTTTAATCAAGTTACGATTAAATAGATAACAATTTAACTCCACAGTAAGAAGAGTTCGGCACTGATCATTTACTTTCCCCCTTCCGACTATTTTCCCTCGTGCTCCCGCTCGTTCTTGCTTCTGGAACAACATGGTCATTAATATTTTGTAACGACCCGGAAAAATGCGATCTTGGTTATCCGATATACAACACATATCGAACATCCAAGGATCGAAAATAACCGAATAGTTAATGAAAGAAATTAGAAGGTGAGAATAGATAAGATAGAAACTTAGAATAGAAGAAGAAGAAGAACATAACATCAGAGTAACACGAACCTCACAGCGGAACAAATAACATATAATAGATAACATAACTTTGAAATATAACAGTTATGTATACAATAGCACTTATCAGAGTACAGCACTTACAACACAGCGGAAATAACTATAGCTATATGATCTTGAAGCCTCCTGCTCCAAGCTCTTCCAGTATATCTGTAAAACCCTACTACTTGACTGCCCGTACAAATTTAGGCACCCAAGAGTTTAGGGAAAACAACAAATAAACTCCGGGTCAGTCGTGTGACTGGTGTGAATAAACTCAAATCATTTAAAACAGGTATATGATATCTCGTAAGACCACGCCGTGAATACGGAACGGGTTTTTCTCTTATGAGAATCCAAACATTTTTGCAAAGCAATATCATTCTGATATTATAATAATGTCTAAGTACAAATAAATATCAGTCTAGTAGAAACGCTTGCATCTCACGTTCTACATATATAGTATACAATCAAAATCGCAAGCACGTATTGGGTAATGGATTTCCAACTATGACAAGGTATGGAATCACCTTCCGATCAGTGTACTCTAGGAACGATACACTAGTGTTCAACAAGAACATCTTGCAACTCAGCCACACATGACCGACCACTCATTTCGCTTGATTGTATCGAATGTACATCACCAACGGTTGGGATCAGCAACCGTTCTCGTATATATATGGGACAGCATTGATAGATTTAAGAAACAAATGAATATTCTCTAGATAGGTGATTATACACCCTACTTCGGTGCGACCGACTTAGCCATGCTGCCTGCCCGATTTCTGTCATTTACCGGTTGATGAGGCTAGAAGCTACGCTTTATCATTACATCAGATTCACTTCGAATGCTACATTGTCAAATCCATCAGAATCACTAATTGACGTCTACAACCATACATTACGTGTCAGCTAAAAGAAGTTTCCTTCTCCGCTTCCACTCTTGGTATAGTTGAAGAAATCAATGTACGTGACCGTCTGGAAATACTCTGTCATACATCCATCTTCATTCACTTAAAATGTCACATCGTCATACCCGCCAAATCACAAATTGACTTATCCAAAAATAACACGGGTATACAGCTAAGAGATATGAATTCCTCCGCCACCAAACGTGAATACATTTGAACAGATCAACTTACGCGATCCATTGGATATACTCTGTCAGACCTTCGTCCATACAAGTTGTCCTGGGACTGGACAAACCGAAGGCACTATTCTGTAAACAGGATAGCCCTTGCATTTTACTCCGTCTTCAATTATCTTTGGCATATATGATTTCGCGACGCTTATGCCAATACAGAGTGGTTCTTTGGATAAAAATCCAACCGGTCTCTCCATATTAACAACGTTAAAAATGGTCAAAACTTCGATAGTCTGTGATTTAACCATCAAAGAAAAACAAGTGTGCAAACAACGATATTATTCCCAGATGGAAATTATATCGAACAAACATCATTTAACATTAAACTCTTTAGTTCATTTATTTACTCATCTCCTGTTTCCCTATATTCTAAATTCTTATTTTCTTTTATCAGAAAACATTTCTGATTCTCGTTTGGAAAACATTTCCAAAACTCCTTTACGATCAAACCTTACCATTTCTTAGTTAAGAAGGAAGTCACTCAAGTTGGGGTATACTTACCTCTCAGACCTTAACTGAACAACGTTATAACTTCGAAATGGTCAAAGCTTATCTTTTAATCTTTAACAACTTCTTTACGCCTTTCTCGGATTCAATTTTACTAACCCACTTCTATGTTTAAAACATTGGTTATAACGATAACGTTATAATCCCTCCTTTCAAATTATCTAACCTTAATTATAACTTCTATTCTTATTAGTGAATAATTAACCTAACACTTATTTATTTATAAATAAATAAATCTCTATTTAAAACACTGGAAAGTATTAGTACTTTCCCGAATTCGATATAATCGAATTTGCCGATTAACTCTCTTCGAGAAATCTCTATTTGATTAAATCTTCTTCGAATAACCTATATTCGATTAACTCCTTCTCGAATAAACGATATTCGATAATCTCTCTTCGAATAACTAATATTCGATAACTCTTCCTTTTCAAATATCTCATATTTGAAAATCTCACTTCGATTAAACTAAAATCGATAACTCCCTTCGATAAAACTAACATCGATAACTCCTTTCGATGAAACTAACATCGATAACTCCTTTCGATGAAACTAACATCGATTACTCCTTTCGATGAAACTAACATCGATTTATTTAACTCGACGAACTTAACTCGACTAACTTAACTTACTTGGTTCGACCAATTCGATTCAATTAACTAGGCTCGATTAACTTGGTTTATTTAACTCAACTTGATTTACTCCTATCGAATAACTAATATTCGATTTAACTCCATTTAACTCTATTCGAATAACTACTATTCGATTAACTCTATTCAACTCTATTCGAATAAACTATATTCGACTAACTCTATTTAACTCCATTCGAACAACTACTATTCGACAACTCTATTTAACACCATTCGCTTGACTCTAGATCGCAGCGATCACAATGGTTACGCCTGATTCCCTCAGGAAACATCCGACCGCCATAGGCTATTTGCAGCCCTGCAAATTACGCTAGCAATCGTGCTAAATGGCATATTATTTGGATTAACTCTAACTGATTAACTCTATTGGTTTAACTCTAACTGATTACTCTAATTGGTTAACTCTAACTGATTACTCTAACCGATTAATTCTAACTGATTAACTCTAACTGGTTAACTCAAATCGATTAATTCTAACTGATTAACTCTATTTGACTAACTCGACTCGACTAACCCCTTTCGAATAACATATTCGATTAACTAACTTCGAATACCATATTCGATTAACTAACTTCGAATACCATATTCGATTTCTCCTTTCGAATGTCTATATTCGATTAACTAACTTCGAATACCATATTCGATTAACTAACTTCGAATACCATATTCGATTAACTAACTTCGAATACCATATTCGATTTCTCTAACTTCGAATACCATATTCGATTTCTCCTTTCGAATGTCTATATTCGATTAACTAACTTCGAATACCATATTCGATTAACTAACTTCGAATACCATATTCGATTTCTCCTTTTGAATGTCTATATTCGATTAACTAACTTCGAATACCATATTCGATTTCTCCTTTCGAATGTCTATATTCGATTAACTAACTTCGAATACCATATTCGATTTACTTTATTCACTTTATAAAGATTTCCTTTTTAACAACGTTTTATTCATTGGAAAAGATTTACTTTTAAATAACGGTTCTACCCTTTAAAAATGATTTCCCTTTTTATAATGTTTCCTTTCCAATTCTATTTGTAAATGGTTTACAAATATTTCCTTTTCAAATTTATTCTTGAAATATTCTAACTCCTTAAATTCCCAGGAAAATTCGCCATAACCTCCTTTGTATCGGGAGCATCGGGAAAATCCCCAAACCCGCCACATAGGCCTTTCCATTCAAAAAGAAAATGGTTTGAAATTATTTCCTTTTTAAATATCTCCTATTTATAAATATCCCAATTTATAAACATTTCTTATTTATAAATATTCCACTTTATAAATATCTCTTATTTATAAATATCCCATTTTATAAATATTCTATTTTCAATATCACTTTGAAAATTCCCTTATCTACATTCCGGTATGTTATGGTATCCAATAATATCAAATCACGATGTTCAATATCGTTCAAACACATATAATCGCCAACAGATTATATATCACATTATATATCACACTATATAAATAACAGTAAAATAACTGTTGAGGAATCCAGTTGGATTCCTCCAACCTGTTTCCCTGCATCACAGATGTTAAACAATATAGATAACATCGATTTCACTTCGATGTGAATTATTCTGATCAACAGAATCAACATATAAATATCCAACTGTTATATATATATACATATATATATATACAGATATATATATAATTTCTACTAACTGACTAGCAGTTCAATCAAATAGTCAACACACAGTCAAACAACAGATAATTAACAGTTCTAAGAACACGTTGTAAAAATAGAACTGTATAGAGTTGGTGAGTTTTACTCACATTTGACGATCATCGTCAATGACGATAACCATCTCTTTATTCAGCTGGACAATTTATTTTGCTATAAATTGTGACAGACTCCAATTGACCTGCGGTCAGTTCCATTGTGGAGTGCTCGTCCATACGATCCCAACGCGACTGACGGTTTGTGATTCTGATATAGTATCACAAAGTTATGGGTTTTTCAAATTATCGTACTATGTATATTAAAATTAACTAAGTTAAATATAAACGGGCCTCACCCTTAGAATCCGGCCCATACCATGATTTAAAATCCACACCGAATAACACTTTCTTCCCCAAATTTTGAGCTCCAGACAATCGCTCCTCATGCTCCCACGTTGACCCACGTTTTGACCATCCATGGCTTTCACCTCGGACGTCCGTTATGAGCGTCGCCTCCACCATCGTATTCACCACAAAAATCCGCACCTCCCTGTCCTACCCGCTTCGACTTCGACCCCTCCGACGAGAATCCGTCGCCCCCTATCTCGTACAGGTATCGAACCCAAATACAACCGAAACCCCTCCAAATTTGTCGAGTTTCTCCACTTCGAACCTGGAACCCAAATCTGAACTCGATTTGGTGAATACGTGCTTCACTTTCCTGCAATTAGCAACCCTAGGTTGACTGAGCAACCTTGACGCTCTGGAAAACACGATCGCAGGCTACAAAGCTTGCATAGAAATGGCCAGAAAGTGATGAGGATTCACATCGTATAAGATTTGGATTTTTATATCAAGTGTAAGATTTTTAATTTGATTTTGAGGATGGAAAATCTCTTGCTGTGTTCGTTCCTTTAGGTTATATAGCTTGTTTTCGGTTGGTGGCACTTGTGGTTGGAAATACAGGCTGCGTGGCCTTCTGTGGATCAAAGAAAAATGGGGGATATTTTTAATTTAGTTTTTATATTTATTTATATCGATTTTCTCCTTGTATCTGCCTTCTAAAAATCACTGCGAACACATATGATGCCTAAAAATCATGAAAACTGACATGCTGATAGAATTTTACATTACGGTCCCAACGAAACTGGTTTCGTCGAATTCCGACTCTGTATGCTCACACAGCGTATTTTTAACCGTCAAAATACTGACTGTTTTCCACTCTAAAAATCCGTACGGCCATACAGCGACTCTAAAAATCACGAAACTTGATATCTAGCAATAATTTGGCATTGCGGATCCAACAAAACTAGTTTCGTCGAATTCCGGCTTCGTTTGCAAAAGTGGCTATTTTTAACGCTTTGAATAGCCCATTTAAATATATAAATATATTTATATAAATTTAAATATTGATAATTTAATATTATCGCATATCTTCACATATGATATCATACAGCTTCAGAATATCATATCAGAATTTACAGCTTGATATTTCAGATTTCAGATTATCTCGATATTCAGTTTATACTGAAAATCCATTTATAACGTATATAAAGCGTCGCAAATTATAAAGGAACTCTACAGCGACTTTTCTGAAATTTGGTTTGGACATACATCAAAATCTACACGACGAAATCTCGATTTTTCTCTTTCACTAGAAAGATATACTCCACCAGCTCCACACGTTTCTTGTTTCATAGAAATCCGGCTTAAAACGAATCATGTACATTCAGTTGAAGTTCGAATCGCCAATTTACGAACTGCAGCGCCATTTCAAGCTCTATTATAATTATATTATAATTATACGTTCCAACTGTCGTCGATTGAATATATTCATCAATATAATTCAACTCTAAGCTGAATTAAATATTGGGGATGACCCTGTTCACATTATATTGTGATTTCCAATATTTTTGATTATTTCTGAATTAAATATATTATTTAATTATTTAATTTAATTAAATATTCACTATAATTAAATTAACGACCATTTGAATTCTCTAAACCAGCATTTATATAATTAAATAAATTAATTATAACCTTGGAAAATGCGGGTCATTACATTCTTCCCCACTTAAAATAATTTCGTCCTCGAAATTGCTAAGGTAGGGGACGACCCTATCTATTGGAATTCCTAAGATTTGTTTACCCCTTCTTTCTGATTTTAACTGAACCAATTAATATCGACTAAAATATTGATTCATTTTGACTAAATAAAATTTTCAAAAATTCTGAAAATTTTCTAACACTTTAAATTTTCGGAAAATTTCGCCAGCGTCTCCTTTGTACCGGCATATACGTCAAACCACAACTCGCCTCTCTAGGCCTTCTCCAACCCAAAAGAAAATCAAACAGCCAAGCGGCTTGCCAATTCGGCTCATAAATCTCATGCTTATATCAAATATAAACTTGTACCTTTTTGTTGGGTATATCAACTTTTATCCCTTTCACCTGCTGTCAATTCAGCATATACCAATGTATTTCCAATCAAACTCCAACCAAGTTATTCTTAACACAACCATTCGCTTATTCAAGCCGAATTCAATTTCAAATTCGAGTTTCAAATTCCAAACTCTTAACTTATCATTTCAAATCCCAATCCAGATTATCCGCTAATCAATTCCATTTTCATTTAACTAAGTCAAGGTTAAATTCTAATTTATTATTCACTTTCACCATTTAAATCCATTTAACTTCATAAGTTAAATTTAAACTTCAAATTTCAAATTCCTGAGTTCATTTCAAATTAATTTGAAATCACAATACCAATTCAAAACATTTGAATTTCTAAACACCTTGTTTTCTCAAAACAATTCAAATCAAAATCTCTGGTAGTAATCCGCCACTTAGAACTCGAAAATCACACCAATGATACTGCGCAGTCATCATCGGAATTATCTTCCAGCGACCCAAGTGATTTCAATACTATATCATTTCAAAACCATTACTGAATACTTCCATTTTGAAAACATTCCAAAATCTCCCAGGAACTTAAAATTTCCTTATTTTAATTCCAAATCTGATTTAAATTCATATTTAATTCATCTTATTTCATATACTTTACTTATATGAATTCTGATTGGTTATATATAACCATTTCACTTTATAATCTCATTCGATTATAATCACAACCTATATATGATAATATATCACATATCCATACTGTGTCGGTCCATCGTATTCAAGTATTTATTTACTCCTACCGATACAGTGGATCAAACTGATCGACCAGAACTCATAAACAACTCAGCCAATGAATCTCCACAATATAAAACCATTTTTTATATCAAATACAAATACGCACTCGTATATATACACTCAAACTCAATCTAGGGTGTTACTAACCCTATCTCTACCGAGTCACGCCACAGAGCCAAGTAATTCTTAACTTAAGCTCTGATACCAACTGTAACGACCCGGAAAAATGCGATCTTGGCTATCCGATATACAACACATATCGAACATCCAAGGATCGAAAATAACCGAATAGTTAATGGAAGAAATTAGAAGGTGAGAATAGATAAGATAGAAACTTAGAATAGAAGAAGAAGAAGAAGATAACATCAGAGTAACACGAACCTCACAGCGGAACGAATAACATATAATAGATAACATAACTTTGAAATATAACAGTTATGTATACAATAGCACTTATCAGAGTACAGCACTTACAACACAGCGGAAATAACTATAGCTATATGATCTTGAAGCCTCCTGCTCCAAGCTCTTCCAGTATATCTGTAAAACCCGACTACTTGACTGCCCGTACAAATTTAGGCACCCAAGAGTTTAGGGAAAACAACAAATAAACTCCGGGTCAGTCATGTGAATGGTGTGAACAAACTCAAATCATTTAAAACAGGTATATGATATCTCATAAGACCACGCCGTGAATACGGAACGGGTTTTTCCCTTATGAGAATCCAAACATTTTTGCAAAGCAATATCATTCTGATATTATAATAATGTCTAAGTACAAATAAATATCAGTCTAGTAGAAACGCTTGCATCTCACGTTCTACATATATAGTATACAATCAAAACCGCAAGCACGTATTGGGTAATGGATTTCCAACTATGACAAGGTATGGAATCACCTTCTGATCAGTGTAATCTAGGAACGATACACTGGAGTTCAACAAGAACATCTTACAACTCAGCCACACATGACCGACCACTCATTTCGCTTGAGTGTATCGAATGTACATCACCAACGGTTGGGATCAGCAACCGTTCCCGTATATATATGGGACAACATTGATAGATTTAAGAAACAAATGAATATTCTCTAGATAGGTGATTATACACCCTACTTCGGTGCGACCGACTTAGCCATGTTGCCTGCCCGATTTCTGTCATTTACCGGTTGATGAGGCTAGAAGCTACGCTTTATCATTACATCAGATTCACTTCGAATGCTACATTGTCAAATCCATCAGAATCACTAATTGACGTCTACAACCATACATTACGTGTCAGCTAAAAGAAGTTTCCTTCTCCGCTTCCACTCTTGGTATAGTTGAAGAAATCAATGTACGTGACTGTCTGGAAATACTCTGTCATACATCCATCTTCATTCACTTAAAATGTCACATCGTCATACCCGCCAAATCACAAATTGACTTATCCAAAAATAACACAGGTATACAGCTAAGAGAAACGAATTCCTCCGCCACCAAACGTGAATACGTTTGAACAGATCAACTTACGCGATCCATTGGATATACTCTGTCAGACCTTCGTCCATACAAGTTGTCCTGGGACTGGACAAACCGAAGGCACTATTCTGTAAACAGGATAGCCCTTGCATTTTACTCCGTCTTCAATTATCTTTGGCATATATGATTTCGCGACGCTTATGCCAATACAGAGTGGTTCTTTGGATAAAAATCCAACCGGTCTCTCCATATTAACAACGTTAAAAATGGTCGAAACTTCGATAGTCTGTGATTTAACCATCAAAGAAAAACAAGTGTGCAAACAACGATATTATTCCCAGATGGAAATTATATCGAACAAACATCATTTAACATTAAACTCTTTAGTTCATTTATTTACTTATCTCCTGTTTCCCTATATTCTAAATTCTTATTTTCTTTTATCAGAAAACATTTCTGATTCTCGTTTGGAAAACATTTCCAAAACTCCTTTACGATCAAACCTTACCATTTCTTAGTTAAGAAGGAAGTCACTCAAGTTGGGGTATACTTACCTCTCAGACCTTAACTGAACAACGTTATAACTTCGAAATGGTCAAAGCTTATCTTTTAATCTTTAACAACTTCTTTACGCCTTTCTCGGATTCAATTTTACTAATCCACTTCTATGTTTAAAACATTGGTTATAACGATAACGTTATAATCCCTCCTTTCAAATCATCTAACCTTAATTATAACTTCTATTCTTATTAGTGAATAATTAACCTAACACTTATTTATTTATAAATAAGTAAATCTCTATTTAAAACACTGGAAAGTATAAGTACTTTCCCGAATTCGATATAATCGAATTTGCCGATTAACTCTCTTCGAGAAATCTCTATTTGATTAACTCTTCTTCGAATAACCTATATTCGATTAACTCCTTCTCGAATAAACGATATTCGATAATCTCTCTTCGAATAACTAATATTCGATAACTCTTCCTTTTCAAATATCTCATATTTGAAAATCTCACTTCGATTAAACTAAAATCGATAACTCCCTTCGATGAAACTAACATCGATAACTCCTTTCGATGAAACTAACATCGATAACTCCTTTCGATGAAACTAACATCGATTACTCCTTTCGATGAAACTAACATCGATTTATTTAACTCGACGAACTTAACTCGACTAACTTAACTTACTTGGTTCGACCAATTCGATTCAATTAACTAGGCTCGACTAACTTGGTTTATTTAACTCAACTTGATTTACTCCTATCGAATAACTAATATTCGATTTAACTCCATTTAACTCTATTCGAATAACTACTATTCGATTAACTCTATTCAACTCTATTCGAATAAACTATATTCGACTAACTCTATTTAACTCCATTCGAACAACTACTATTCGACAACTCTATTTAACTCCATTCGCTTGACTCTAGATCGCAGCGATCACAATGGTTACGCCTGATTCCCTCAGGAAACATCCGACCGCCTTAGGCTATTTGCAGCCCTGCGAATTACGCTAGCAGTCGTGCTAAATGGCATATTATTTGGATTAACTCTAACTGATTAACTCTATTGGTTTAACTCTAACTGATTACTCTAATTGGTTAACTCTAACTGATTACTCTAACCGATTAATTCTAACTGATTAACTCTAACTGGTTAACTAAAATCGATTAATTCTAACTGATTAACTCTATTTGACTAACTCGACTCGACTAACCCCTTTCGAATAACATATTCGATTAACTAACTTCGAATACCATATTCGATTAACTAACTTCGAATACCATATTCGATTTCTCCTTTCGAATGCCTATATTCGATTAACTAACTTCGAATACCATATTCGATTAACTAACTTTGAATACCATATTTGATTAACTAACTTCGAATACCATATTTGATTTCTCTAACTTCGAATACCATATTCGATTTCTCCTTTAGAATGTCTATATTCGATTAACTAACTTCGAATACCATATTCGATTAACTAACTTCGAATACTATATTCGATTTCTCCTTTCGAATGTCTATATTCGATTAACTAACTTCGAATACCATATTCGATTTCTCCTTTCAAATGTCTATATTCGATTAACTAACTTCGAATACCATATTCGATTTACTTTATTCACTTTATAAAGATTTCCTTTTTAACAACGTTTTATTCATTGGAAAAGATTTACTTTTAAATAACGGTTCTACCCTTTAAAACTGATTTCCCTTTTTATAATGTTTCCTTTCCAATTCTATTTGTAAATGGTTTACAAATATTTCCTTTTCAAATTTATTCTTGAAATATTCTAACTCCTTAAATTCCCAGGAAAATTCGCCATAACCTCCTTTGTATTGGGAGCATCGGGAAAATCCCCAAACCCGCCACACAGGCCTTTCCATTCAAAAAGAAAATGGTTTGAAATTATTTCCTTTTTGAATATCTCCTATTTATAAATATCCCAATTTATAAACATTTCTTATTTATAAATATTCCAGTTTATAAATATCTCTTATTTATAAATATCCCATTTTATAAATATTCTATTTTCAATATCACTTTGAAAATTCCCTTATCTACATTCCGGTATGTTATGGTATCCAATCATATCAAATCACGATGTTCAATATCATTCAAACACATATAATCGCCAACAGATTATATATCACATTATATATCACACTATATAAATCACAGTAAAATAACTGTAGAGGAATCCAGTTGGATTCCTCCAACCTATTTCCCTGCATCACAGATGTTAAACAATATAGATAACATCGATTTCACTTCGATGTGAATTATTCTGATCAACAGAATCAACATATAAATATCCAGCTGTTATATAGATATATATATATACAGATATATATATAATTTCTACTAACTGACTAGCAGTTCAATCAAACAGTCAACACACAGTCAAACAACAGATAATTAACAGTTCTAAGAACACGTTGTAAAAATAGAACAGTATAAAGTTGGTGAGTTTTACTCACATTTGACGATCATCGTCAATGACGATAACCATCTCTTTGTTCAGCTGGACAATTTATTTTGCTATAAATTGTGACGGAGTCCAATTGACCCGCGGTCAGTTCCATTGTGGAGTGCTCGTCCATACGATCCCAACGCGACTGATGGTTTGTGATTCTGATATAGTATCACAAAGTTATGGGTTTTTCAAATTATCGTACTATGTATATTAAAATTAACTAAGTTAAATATAAACGGGCCTCACCCTTAGAATCCACACCGAATAACACTTTCTTCCCCAAATTTTGAGCTCCAGACAATCGCTCCTCATGCTCCCACGTTGACCCACGTTTTGACCATCCATGGCTTTCACCTCGGACGTCCGTTATGAGCGTCGCCTCCACCATCGTACTCACCACAAAAATCCGCACCTCCCTGTCCTACCCGCTTCGACTTCGACCCCTCCGACGAGAATCCGTCGCCCCCCCATCTCGTACAGGTATCGAACCCAAATACAACCGAAACCCCTCCAAATTTGTCGAGCTTCTCCACTTCGAACCTGGAACCCAAATCTGAACTCGATTTGGTGAATATGTGCTTCACTTTCCTGCAATTAGCAACCCTAGGTTGACTGAGCAACCTTGACGCTCTGGAAAACACGATCGCAGGCTACAAAGCTTGCATAGAAATGGCCAGAAAGTGATGAGGATTCACATCGTATAAGATTTGGATTTTTATATCAAGTGTAAGATTTTTAATTTGATTTTGAGGATGGAAAATCTCTTGCTGTGTTCGTTCCTTTAGGTTATATAGCTTGTTTTCGGTTGGTGGCACTTGTGGTTGGAAATACAGGCTGCGTGGCCTTCTGTGGATCAAAGAAAAATGGGGGATATTTTTAATTTAGTTTTTATATTTATTTATATCGATTTTCTCCTTGTATCTGCCTTCTAAAAATCACTGCGAACACATATGACGCCTAAAAATCATGAAAACCGACATGCTGATAGAATTTTACATTACGGTCCCAACGAAACTGGTTTCGTCGAATTCCGACTCCGTATGCTCACACAGCGTATTTTTAACCGTCAAAATACTGACTGTTTTCCACTCTAAAAATCCGTACGGCCATACAGCAACTCTAAAAATCACGAAACTTGATATCTAGCAATAATTTGGCATTGCGGATCCAACAAAACTAGTTTCGTCGAATTCCGGCTTCGTTTGCAAAAGTGGCTATTTTTAACGCTTTGAATAGCCCATTTAAATATAAAAATATATTTATATAAATTTAAATATTAATAATTTAATATTATCGCATATCTTCACATATGATACCATACAGCTTCAGAATATCATATCAGAATTTACAGCTTGATATTTCAGATTTCAGATTATCTCGATATTCAGTTTATACTGAAAATCCATTTATAACGTATATAAAGCGTCGCAAATTATAAAGGAACTCTACAGCGACTTTTCTGAAATTTGGTTTGGACATACATCAAAATCTACACGACGAAATCTCGATTTTTCTCTTTCACTAGAAAGATATACTCCACCAGCTCCACACGTTTCTTGTTTCATAGAAATCCGGCTTAAAACGAATCATGTACATTCAGTTGAAGTTCAAATCGCCAATTTACGAACTGCAGCGCCATTTCAAGCTCTATTATAATTATATTATAATTATACATTCAAACTGTCGTCGATTGAATATATTCGTCAATATAATTCAACTCTAAGCTGAATTAAATATTGGGGATGACCCTGTTCACATTATATTGTGATTTCCAATATTTTTGATTATTTCTGAATTAAATATATTATTTAATTATTTAATTTAATTAAATATTCACTATAATTAAATTAACGACCATTTGAATTCTCTAAACCAGCATTTATATAATTAAATAAATTAATTATAACCTTGGAAAATGCGGGTCATTACAAATTTAAATTTAGAAAATTTGATTAACAATAATTAACCCCTTAATTAGGTTTAATAATTAATACTGTTACGTTTTAAATCAGGCCTGACGCTGTGTAATTCCTCTTCGTTCTTCTGCTTCATACAAAGAATTGTGCCGGTCCTCCTTATATTTCGTTTACCTTTTACTGCTGCTCACCAAACCCAGAACCACGCTAGCCATTAATTCCTCAACACTGTTAATTCACGCATAAACCAACCAGATCGCCTTCATCAATTTATTACTGCTCCTCGCTCCTTCACAGCTTCGAACTTCAGAACACATCATTCTGCAACGCCAACCCCTGAACTAACGTTCGTTTCCTACTCTTCGCAATCCCACGCACTAGAGAAACTTCACCGCGACACTCCAATTCGAGCCACCGAATCATAATCGACCATCGTCGGTCCAACCACCCAACAGCTGTCCACCTTCCACGCCAGTCTCGATTCACTCAAAGCTTCCAGTCACCGTGATTCTAACTTCAAAGGTCAAGGGTTCAACTGGGATTCCGGCTTCAATACTCAATCATTTCTGATCCTATCCGTTCATAATACAGAACTCAAAACCCTCTAAAACTTGTAGTTGAACGATCTCCACATCATCAAATGAATTTTTGTTTGATTGAGGGGAGGATTTGAATGATGCAGTTCGTTGATTAGGGTGGAGGCGGCGTGCTGAACGGGTTGACCATGAAGATTAGTTTTGACCAATATTCTTAGGGCTGATGTGTTATATATAGTATGTAAAATTAATATATTATTAATACGATACTTCAACGTGAAGTAACGTGCATAAACCATCACAAACGACTTCAGTTTTTGATAAAAATGCTAATCTTAGCATAAAATAATATTCCGGACTTGATGGGACAGGTTTCGTCGAATTCTGACATCGTTTGTGAAAAGTCCTTTATAATTATCGATGGAAAATCAAGCGTTTAAAATTCCTAAAATTACAAAAAAAATCCAATAAATTTGAAACCTTGACATTTGACTAGACCTCTTCCTTACAGATCCAATGAAAGTTGTTTCATTCCAATCGGAGTTCATTTGGCTAGTCATTTATTCGTTTAAAGTTAGCTCTGTCTGAACTGACCAAAATAATAGAATTGATTAAGGCATTTATCGTTGCCATGGTTAAACGGTAAGTCCACTTGACACGAAAATTGAAAATACTATAATAATTAATTAATACGTATCCAATGGCACCAGTTTCGTCGTATTCCGAGACTGTCTTCCGGTACGCTATTTTTATACGCATCGCAATGCCATTTTGGACACCAAATTACCTGGTCTCCAAAAATAACAAACTATATGCCTATCCTGACTCTAATCAACGATACGAACTCAACAGAACTAGTTCCGTGGCCTAATTCGATTGTCTGCTCAAGTTACACTCAAAAATCTCTCTATTCAATTAAATTAAATCAATTACACGCTATGGAAAATGAATGGGCGTTTACGGCTACCGTGGTCACATACGACATTGGTTTGCCATGCAATTTAATACCATACAATAATTTAACATTACGGTTCCAATGAAAATGATTTCATCGAAAATAGAGACCGTTTGCAAAATGGCCATTTTAAAGGCCTATATTTTAATAATGATTTCCATAGCGACTATTTTAAAGTTTGATTTGGCCATAACTATAAATCTTTAACACAAAATCTAGATTTTTCTCTTTTATATGAAAATTATCATCAATATTCCAACGTTTCTTGTTTTACCGAAATCCGGCTTATATCGAACTCCATATATTCAGTTGAAATTCAAAACTACATATTACGAACTGCAGCGCCATTTCGAGCTCGAATTATAATTATATAAATATACAACGTTCAAACTTCGTTTTAATAACGAATTCAATTTTAAATTCCATTAATATTCCAAATATAATATTTAAACAATAAATTAAATTAAATATTTGACTGCCAAAAATACGGGTCGTTACATTCTTTCCCCTTAAAATAATTTTGTCCTCGAAATTGCTAAGGTAAGAAAAATGCTACCAATCCCATTAATTTCAAAATCAAATTTAATTTAAATCAAAAACCATTTCCATATCGTAAATAGATATTTTTCCAAAAATATCAAAAAAATTCTAACATATTAAATTCCCGGAAAATTCGATAGAGTCTCCCTTGTACGGAGTGACATCTACGATATCGCATGAACAAATAATATATATACATCGACCCATATAGTCGGAAAAAGAAATCAAAACCCAAAATTTATATTTTCGCGTATGCGTACCTTTTACAAGTGCTATTGGGCATAATTGCTCAATGTATATGCGATTTACTCAACCAATATCAATATGCCTAGCCATCTGGCACCTGTACTTAAGTCAATTCACATATGAGTAACGGATATATGAAATTCTGAGATAATATTTCACTAATCAACTGGTATAACTAAAACAATTTCAAAATCAAACACATAGCATCAATTTGGTATCAAATCCAGGGTTAGACCATAAATTCCAATTCATATGCATTTTCATTCTAGTTTAATTATACTAGAAATTATTCTTTAGTTTATAATTCATTTAGCTCCATTAAATTTTTAATTATTTCCATTCAAACAACTATCATCCAATAACGAACAATTCACAATCAACAACCAATACACAACCAAATCAAATGAATTACATTCAATGTCAATATTTTACTTTTGTTTCACATATTTGAACATCAATCAATTAATATCCAATTGATTTCTATTTGATTATCATTTATTTAATTCTAAATTTATTTATTTCAAATTTTAATAACATTATTAATTCACTTAACTAGGTTAAATTTCAATTCAAATTTTCAATTCGATTTGAATTCCATTCAAATCAATCAAACACACTAGTATGTCAATAATTTGATAAAATTATTTCTTTACTATACAAAATATATATTTTGGGTAAAATTATATCATTTACCCTCTTTACAAAACAATAGTGTATCCAAAGTCAGTTCTATGCTTCTCAACACTTGAATTGATCAACAACACAATACAAAACATTTATATATAAAATTTACAAATACACTCTCATATATATACACTTAATCTCGACCTAGGGTATTACTAACCCTATCTCTATCAAGTTATACCACAGAGCCAAGGTTATTACTGAACCAATAGCTCTGATAACACTGTAACAACCCAAAAATTTTCATCCTTGAAAATCGACACAATTTGTAAGGACCCGTAACTTCCCCGTGAAGGAAAAAGCGGATACTTTGAGGACAAGACACATCGGGACACAAACAAAAGAACATTTTCATTGTTAATTACAACAATTCCATTAGAATACAAGAATATAACGAGTATGAATACATAAAATACATCAGAGAAATATCAGAGATTTAAACACATTACTGCAGCGGAAAAATAATACAATACACAGCTGAAAGAGATATACGGATATAGAGCTTTTCGGATATCATTCCAGCTATAACCCAGGTTCCTATGAATATAAATCTGCAAAACCGAAACTACTAGCTGCCCGAGTCGAAATAAGGGCACCCAGAGTTTAGGTTGAAACAAAAAACTCCAGGTCAGTCATGTGACTGGTGTGAGAACTAAAACATTTATTAATCTTTATTTTAAAGTTAGGTAAATCAAGGGACCACGCCGTATAACACGGAACGGGTTTCCTCCCAAGAATACCAGTGCATAAAACAACAGCGCAATGCTAAATAAAGAACAATGAAGCTATTATAAGACCCAGGTCCCATCACACAATGCAACACAAGCTGGTGGATAGGGTTTTTTACCTTATAATAGCCAAAGAATGCTTGATATGCTAAATTTCATGTTTTATTATTACTATAAGTGTATAGTGTCAAAACAATTTCAATCATAAGTATCAATCATAGACGGCATAAGTGCCCCATACCACTATGTCGCCATATATAGGTATACAATCAAAACCGCACGGTGTCGTATTTGGAAATTGAATTTCCATCTGTGAACCGAGGCAAGGGATCGTCCTCTACCGAATTCGAGACGCTCTAGCCCGCCCCTTAGGCAAGCGCGCAGGCAAGCCTTGGATCGTATGGGCCGGTCCACCGATGTGAATTATTATGCCTGAACACTGCGTTTCCCCACCCTTTGGGGTGTAATTGAGCCATATGAGTCATCGATTCCACACAGTCACCGATATATCCGAGGCGCCTCACAACAGCAACAACCACACAGGTGAAAATAATGTAAATGTCAGGGCTGATAGGTCACTGACACCACCCTAGCTAGAAAGAAACACATGCCCTCTCTGAGGTCCTCTCCCGTTTCTGGTTCACAACCGGGGTGTGAGGCTCGCGAATCAACGTTACACAAAGCTATGCCACACAGGCAGTGCTTTGATCAACAACCACAAGACTTTGCTTTTGAACAGAAGCCTTGATCATTTTCCACTTAGGCATGCCACACAGGCATTTCACTCCATGCGATTGATATCCATCAACATATAACCCCTGAGCTCATACGTCTCAGAGAAGGGTGTTAAGCAAGAGAATAAATTTTCCGCCGCCAAACAGATATATATTTAATAGAAATCAATCAAACAGAATAAAATCCAATGTCAGACACACAATCCATTTACAAGTTCGTTCTGGTTCTGAACGAAACCGGAGGCACCTTGTACCTCGCATATCCATCGATCTCCAAGTACGTTTGGACGATCACCAACTGATTCCCTCCTCTAGGGTGTACAGCCCAATCAAGATCATCAGTAATCACCCAAACGATGTGAAGACCTCTGGTCTTCAACCACCGTCTTCATCCTCGAAACCACGTCGAATCAGTTATTCAGAATGGGATAAACCCGGTCTTTCTGAATAACTCGCGTATATAATAAACAAGTGTTACACAAACACAACATACGCCTCATTCCAATTCCGAATATTCCTTTATTCCAATATTCTTACACTTTGGGAAAGGTTCCCATTAATTTTATCAAAGATAAATTCTTTAAATTTATTCTTTGATCTTCTTTTGAATATCAATTCAAACTAGTCGGGATTAGCAAATCACACCGAAGTAATCATTTATTTTATTTCCCAATCCCAACCTATTCATCCCATGAAGTAAAACTGGTCATACTTCATATCTAACACCACGGTGTTATCGGTAACTTCAATTTCCATTTCACGTTTAAATCTAATTTAAGGTTTAACAATCGCCTGGAGCAAAACTGCTGATACTCCATTCTCGATCACTTCAATCTAATTAAAGATTCATTAAAACTCCACTTAGTTTTAATCTTCCCAAAAATCAATATTAATGACTATTTAACTTGGGAAATCACATTCTGTCTTTAACTGGATTAAAGAACAGTGTTAACGAAGACACCATTCACGACAAACCCGAATCCCATTTGATATTAAATACAAGGCTTTGAATAGAAAATATATCGGCTTATATTCAATATCAAATTCTACGACGAACAAATATCGTATTGGAAATAACGATATAAATATATCTTTCAAATTTCCATAACAATATCTGTATAATCACGAAATCCAACATCGAAATATTCCAAAGACAATTTCGATTCAAATCCATTCCAATTCAATTATTGGAAATTCTGGTTACTTTTAAAACCCCTTTCAAATTCAATTTATTTATTTCAAAAATAAATTGATTTTAATTCTAGTTCAAAACTAGTTCATTTCGATAAAAATCTATTTTTATCTTTTCAAATTTGGAATTTTTCATCCCAATTCTTCACCAATCATTTCTTATGATTTTACACCAATTATTGATATTTTTAATAATTTTATCAAGGCCCGTACAGTCGATTTCCATCAACGGCCATCGAACTACACTTACACCAACCTTTTCCAAATTTGATTTGGACATAATTCCAAATCCAACTGTTAGATTTCACATCACTAACATTCGTTAAAATATCTTTTCGATACGAACCCAACGGTTCTGGTTTTAGGAGAATTCGAAGGCCGGATCTCCCGTAATATCCGTTCGATGTCAATGGTCGAAATTCGCGAACTACCGCAGAGCGGCGCGTTCTATTCAGGCCATTATATTATATATATAATATATACTTCGTCGATTTCCTTTTAAAACGTATTTTATAAATCATTTTAAATTCGTTTTCAAAACAATTTCAACTTCATATTCAATTTCTAATCAAAATTGAATATTCCACATCATCGATATACAAATGATAATATTTTCAAAACATTATATTTTGAAATCACTTCCTTTTCTATAATCATTATAAAAACGAATATAATCGATATAAATATCGTTCGCTTCAAAATGGCGCATATCTAACCAACACGGCTTTATATATATTTCAATAACCTCGTTATTCTATTCAACAAATGAATATCTTCTTCAACACATGAATATATATTTTTGTTCAACACATGAATTTATTTTATTCAACACATAAATATATATTTTTATTCAACACATGAATATATATATTTTTATTCAACATATGAATATCTATATCATTCAACACATGAATTTTCTTTCTTAATATTCCTTATTTTCCAAATTGGAATGAGGCCCAGTCAATTACCATATAATGTTAATTATATGGATTTCCTACAACACATGTATATAATAGCAACGATAAATCATCAACCATCATCAAGATTGCACCACACCACTGCATAAGCATTAAATATAAATAATTAACGCTTACACAGTCTGTCAACCCATCGATTGACATACAACTAAACAATCAGGATTAGTGTACGTCAAATATCATCCCAATACCCGTGTGGGGTTTCAAATCAACAAACACAGATTTTTATTTGTACAGTTGGGCGATGTGTAAAATTTATCGTCCCAATCAATATCAGTTAAATCGGTGTATATAAATAAATCGTCCAATTTGTTTATAAACATTTATTTTACTTCAACACACGAATATATATTTTGTTCAACACATCACAATCAGTAGTCAAATTTCACAACATAAACAATCATACATACAAGTCATCCATGGTCTGTGGACGACGGGTGTCGGATGCTGCTAAGCACCGTCTGCATCCTAGTATATATTTCAAACTAGAAATTAAAATAAAAGTGAGGAGTTCTCACCGACTAGCTAAACCTAACGCCACGACTCTTCATATGTAGGAAATTTTCGCCGTGTTTGCCTTTCGTCACTTTCGTCGTCCGTTTTAGCTACATATATAAAAATCACATTTTTATATTGTCACTCCATGTATAAAAAATATATTTTTATATCGCTTTTTTCATTGTTAAAAATCTTTTTGTTCTTTTCAAATAAAAATCATATTTTTATTTGTTCACTTCCAATATAAAAATTATATTTTAATTTATAATAACACATATATAAATTTCAATTCTCTTCACAAATAAAGATAAAATGTTTTATCTTAAAAACCGTACCTTTTAACTTATCAAAATCAAATCTTTTCCATTATGAAAAATCGAATCTTTTTCATAAACAAAATCATAACCTTTTTGTTTATAAAAATTATACCTTTATAGCAATAAAAATTATACCTTTATAGCGATAAAAATTATAGCTTTTCCAACTTAAAGATATAATCTTTCCTAAGGTAAAAATCATATCTTTACTCTTATAAAAATCAAAATTTTATAATCTCTACTATATAAAAATCATATTTTTATTATCTCTATTATATAAAAATCATATTTTTTTATCTCTATAATATAAAAATCATATTTTTATTATCTCTATGATATAAAAATCATATTTTTATTAATAAAAATCGTAAATTTTATACTAATCTCTTTACATAAACATATGTTACATTTTTAAAACAATGTTTTTAATCATGGAATTAATTACACGGCAAGAAAATAAAATAATTTAAAGCTCACTTTTCTCAATGGAGGCTGAGGGGGCTGTCTTCGAGTTCGAACGGAGGGAGGAGCGCACCGGGGCAGTGGGTGGCGCAACGGCTTGGGCTCAGCAGCGGCGTCGAGGGTTCGGAAGGGCGGCGGGGGTTTCAGGGGGTTCAGGGGGTTCGGCATTGGGTTTAAATCGTTCTTGGGGGGGGGGGGTTGGGACTGAGGGGCTTCGCGGGTTCGAGGGGGAGAGGGTGGAGGGAGCAGGAGAAGGACAGGGGAAGGAGGGAGATGGCTGATGGGGAGGCGCGACGGCTCTCCCTGGCGGCACGTCGAGGATTAGGGGGGCGTCTGGGCACGCAGAATCGGGGTTTTTTTTTTCCTGAATGAATAGGAGATAATGAAAAAGGGGGAGCATATATATATATATATTTTATATTATTATTTTATTTTTCCAAGAAGTAACTTTAAATTTAGATCTCCAAATGAGACCCACCGCCTGTCGTCCTTAGCTAATTACCCCCATTCCGAACCCAATGGGATATGTATCGTAAGCCAGTTCGGCTATTTTGATCAGTTTTCGCTAAAATCAAAATATAAATCTATATATTGAATTTTAAACTCACCTTTCAATTTATCGGGGCCACGTACGGACTTTAAAAATTCGCGAAAAATATTTTCTAGCTTCGTATCGACGATATGGTTCTAATAAAACTAATTTCGTCCAATTTTGAGACCGTTTGAAAAAGGCCATTTTCTGGTCGATCGAAATTGATTAAAACTGTCAAACGCGTTTTCCTTTGCCAAGCTCACATATTGATTCGTAAAATTATGAATTTTGAAACCTAGCAATCACTTGACATCACAGTTCCAACAAAAATAGTTTCGTCAAAAACAGAGGTCGTTTGCAAAATTTCCATTTTTAAGGGCCAGAATTCCATAGCGACTATTCTAAATTTTCAACTGGACATAACTTTTGATTCCCACTATGAAATTTTGATTTTTCGGATTCGTTGGAAAGATATTCTCAATTAGATTCAAATATTTTTGGTTTCGCTGAAATCCGGTTTATTTTGAATCATGTACATTCATTTGAACTTTGAAATCGAAATTTCAAACTACCACGCCATTTTCAATTCCTTTTATAAATTAAAATAAATAATTATATTCTAACGATGATTCAAATAAATATATACGTTCGAATTCTATTCAAAATAAATTTCTCGTCATTATTTTTTTAAAATAATCCATTTTAAATATTCAAAATTCATCAAAATTGCCAAAATAAAAAATTTAAATTGGCTCAGATTTCTGGGTTATTACAATCTCCCCCACTTAAAACTTTTCTTCCCTGAAAAGGAACAAAGCCGAAAGTTGTTTTACAAACCAACTCAACTTTCATTATTTTCTTTACGGCTTAAGTTCTTCAACTTTTCAGTTTCTAAGAACTTGTCAAATTTTTCAAAAAATTGGCTAACACCCTAAATTTTCGAAAAATTTCGCCATAACCTCCCCTGCACTGGGAGCTTCGGGATATTTTAAATAGCCTCCCATGGCCCTCACCAATCCAAAAGAAAAAGAAAACGCCAAGCGGCTAGCCAATCGGCTCATAAAATCATCCAAACCCAAAGAAATACAATAAACATGTACCTATTTGTTGAGCAAACAATTTTATTCCTCTTCTCTAGCCTCCTTGCTATGACCCGTTCAATGTAAGTACATGTATATGCATGCAAATGCGACAAATTTTCAATACAATCCACTATTTGTTTCAATTTGGCTAAAGGTTCAACATTTAATTAATCGAACAATAATCAAACGACACAACCAGCAATCAATTAGTTGATTATCTTTTCAAACACATAACTTTAATACATATCCAAAAAAATCATGTTTTTGATGCCAAATCACAACAGTAAGTCCTATCTAGTTTTGGTTCTCACACTAGTCTAATGGAAATATATAAACATCCCACTTTGGAAACTCGAACATAAATACTGGTAATGTGATCACAATTATCAGTATCATACCCGGGCGACTAGAGTGTGATTCTATATCTATCGAGTATATTAAAACTTTAAATACATGCGGATCAGACGTATATGCAAAGTCTTTATATACTGGACTATCCAAATCAGTACAAATAAATATTCAAATACGTTGAATAAGGTTTAAATTTTCAAAACAAAATTCGTTTTCATTTTAAAAATATACTCTTCACACTCGTTCTAGGATACTTCTGATCCCATCTCTAATGAGTCATTCCCATTGGATATTACTAATCCAATCTCTGATGAATTCTTTCGTATGGTTCTAATGTGTCTTGTTCTTCGAGCTCTGTAAACCAAAGCTATGATACCACTGTAAGGACCCGTAACTTCCCCGCGAAGGAAAGAGCGGATACTTTGAGGACAAGACACATCGGGACACAAACAGAAGAACATTTCATTGTTAATTACAACAATTCCATCAGAATACAAGAATATACAAAGTACGAATACATATAATACATCAGAGAAATATCAAAGATTTAAATACATTACTGCAGCGGAAAAATAATACAATACACAGCTGAAAGAGATATACGGATACAGAGCTTTCTGGATATCGTTCCAGCTATAACCCAGGTTCCCGTGAATATAAATCTGCAAAACCGAAACTACTAGCTGTCTGAGTCGAAATAAGGGCACCCAGAGTTTAGGTTGAAACAATAAACTCCAGGTCAGTCATGTGACTGGTGTGAGAACTAAAACAGTTATTAATCTTTATTTTAAAGTTAGGTAAACTAAGGGACCATGCCATATAACACGGAATGGGTTTCCTCCCAAGAATACCAGTGCATAAAACAACAGCGCAATGCTAAATAAAGAACAATGAAGCTATTATAAGACCCAGGTCCCATCACACAATGCAATGCAACGCAAGCCGGAGGTTAGGGTTTTTTACCTTATAATAGCCAAAGAATGCTTGATACGCTAAATTTCATGTTTTATTATTACTATAAGTGTATAGTGTCAAAACAATTTCAATCATAAGTATCAATCATAGACGACATAAGTGCCCCATACCACTATGTCGCCATATATAGGTATACAATCAAAACCGCATGGTGTCGTATTTGGAAATTGGATTTCCATCCGTGAACCGAGGCAAGGGATTGTCCTTTACCGAATTCGAGACGCTCTAGACTGCCCCTCAGGAAAGCGTGCAGGCAAGCCTTGGATCGTCAGGGCCGGTCCACCGATGTGGATTATTATGCCTGAACACTGTGTTTCCCCACCCTTTGGGGTGTAATTAAGCCATATGACTCCATCGGCTCCACACAATCACCGATATGTCTGAGGCGCCTCGCAATAGCAACAACCTCACAGGTGAAAATAATATAAATGTTAGGGCTGGTAGGTCACTGACACCAGCCTAGTTAGAAGGAAACGCATGCCCTCCCTGAGGTCCTCTCCCGTTTCTGGTTCACAACCGGGGTGTGAGGCTTGCGAATCAACTTTACACAGAGCTATGCTACACAGGCGGTGCTTTGATCATCAACCACAAGACTTTGCTTTTCAACAGAAGCCTTGATCATTTGCCACTTAGGCATGCCACACAGGCAATTCACTCCATGCAATTGATATCCATCAATATATAACCCCTGAGCTCGTATGTCTCAGAGAAGGGCGTTAAGCAAGAGAATAAATTATCCGTCGCCAAACAGATATATATTTAATAGAAATCAATCACACAAAATAAAATCCAATGTCAGACACATAGTCCATTTACAAGTTCGTTCTGGGTCTGAATGAAACCGGAGGCACCTTGTACCTCGCATATCCATCGATCTCCAAGTACATCTGGACGATCACCAACCGATTCCCTCCTCTTGGCTGTACAGCCCAATCAAGATCATCAGTAATCACCCAAATGATGTAAAGACCTTCGGTCTTCAACCACCGTCTTCATCCTTGACACCACGTCGAATCAGTTATTAAGAATGGGATAAACCAATCTTTCTGAATAACTCGCGTACATAATAAACAAGTGTTACACAGACACAACATACGCCTCATTCCAATTCCGAATATTCCTTTATTCCAATATTCTTACACTTTGGGAAAGGTTCCCATTAATTTTATCAAAGATAAATTCTTTAGATTTATTCTTTGATCTTCTTTTGAATATCAATTCAAACTAGTCGGGATTAGCGAACCTCACCGAAGTAATCATTTATTTTATTTCCCAATCCCAACCTATTCATCCCATGAAGTAAAACTGGTCATACTTCATATCTAACACCACGGTGTTATCGGTAATTTCAATTACCATTTCACGTTCAAATTAATTTAAGATCTAACTTTCGCTTAGAGCAAAACTGCTGATACTCCATTCTTGATCACTTCAATCTAATTAAAGATTCATTAAAACTCCACTTAGTTTTAATCTTCCCAAAAATCAATATTAATGATTATTTAACTTGGGAAATCACATTCTGTCTTTAACTGGGTTAAAGAACAGTGTTAATGAAGACACCATTCACGACAAACCCAAATCCCATTTGATATTAAATACAAGGCTCTGAATAGAAAATATATCGGCTTATATTCAATATCAAATTCTACGACCAACAAATATCGTATTGGAAATAATAATATAAATATATCTTTCAAATTTCCATAACAATATCTGTATAATCACGAAATCTAACATCGAAATATTCCAAAGACAATTTCGATTCAAATCCATTCCAATTTAATTATTGGAAATTCTGGTTACTTTTAAAACCCCTTTCAAATTCAATTTATTTATTTCAAAAATAAATTGATTTTAATTCTAGTTCAAAACTAGTTCATTTCAATAAAAATTTATTTTTATCTTTTCAAATTTGGAATTTTTCATCCCTCTTCACCAATCATTTCTTATGATTTTACACCAATTATTGATATTTTTAATAATTTTATCAAGGCCCGTACAGTCGATTTCCATCAATGGCCATCGAACCACACTTACACCGACCTTTTCCAAATTTGATTTGGACATAATTCCAAATCCAACCATTAGATTTCACAACACTAACATTCGTTAGAAAGCTCTTTTCGATATGAACCCAACAGATCCATCCATTAGATTTCACATCACTAACATCCGTTAGAAAGCTCTTTTCGATACGAACCCAATGGTTCCGGATTTAGGAGGATCCGATGGTCGGATCTCCTGTAATATCCGTTCGAAGTCAATGGTCGAAATTCGCGAACTGCCGCAGCGCGGCGCGTTCTATTCAGGCCATTATATTATATATATATAATATATATAGTATATACTTCGTCGATTTCCTTTTAAAACGTATCTTATAAATCGTTTTAAATTCATTTTCAAAACAATTTCAACTTCATATTAAATTTCTAATCAAAATTAAATATTCCACATCATCGATATACAAATGATAATATTTTCAAAACGTTATATTTTGAAATCACTTCCTTTTCTATAATCATTATAAAAATGAATATAATCGATATAAATATCGTTCGCTTCAAAATGGCGCATATCTAACCAACACGACTTTATATATATTTCAATAACTTCGTTATTCTATTCAACAAACGAATATCTTCTTCAACACATGAATATATTTTTTTATTCAACAAATGAATATCTTCTTCAACACATGAATATATATTTTTATTCAACACATGAATTTATTTTATTCAACACATGAATATATATATATATATATTTTTATTCAACACATGAACATCTATATCATTCAACACATGAACATCTATATCATTCAACACATGAATTTTCTTTCTTATTATTCCTTATTTTCCAAATTGGAATGAGGCCCAGTTAATTACCATATAATGTTAATTATATGGATTTCCTACAACACATGTATATAATAGCAACGATAAATCATCAACCATCATCCAGAGTGCACCACACCACTGCATAAGCATTTAATATAAATAATTAACGCTTACACAGTCTGTCAACCCATCGATTGACATACAACTAAACAATCGGGATTAGTGTACGTCAAATATCATCCCAATACCCGTATGGGGTTTCAAATCAACAAACACAGATTTTTATTTGTGCAGTTGGGCGATGTGTAAAATTTATCGTCCCAATAGTCAAATCAGTGTATATAAACAAATCGTCCAATTTGTTTATAAATATTTATTTTACTTCAACACATGAATATATATATATATATATATATTATTCAACACATCACAATCAGCAGTCAAATTTCACAACACAAACAATCACACATACAAGTCATCCATGGTCTGTGGACGACGGGTGCTGCTAAGCACCGTCTGCATCCTAGTATATATTTCAAACTAGAAATTAAAATAAAAGTGAGGAGTTCTCACCGAATAGCTAAACCAAACGCCACGACTCTTCATATACAGGAAATTTTCGCCATGTTTGTCTTTTGTCACTTTTGTCGTCCGTTTTAGCTACATATATAAAAATCACATTTTTATATTATCACTCCATGTATAAAAATTATATTTTTATATCGCTCTTTTCATTGTTGAAAATCTTTTCGTTCTTTTCAAAAAAAAATCATATTTTTATTTGTTCACTTCCAATATACAAATTATATTTTTATTTATAATAACACATATATAAATTTCAATTCTCTTCACAAATAAAGATCAAATCTTTTAACTTAAAAACCGCACCTTTTAACTTATCAAAATCAAATCTTTTCCGTTATGAAAAATTGAATCTTTTTCATAAACAAAATCATAACCTTTTCGTTTATAAAAATTATACCTTTATAGCGATAAAAATTATACCTTTTCCAACTTAAAGATATAATCTTTCCTAAGGTAAAAATCATATCTTTACTCTTATAAAAATCAAATATTTATATCTTATAATCTCTATAATATAAAAATCATATTTTTATTATCTCTATAATATAAAAATCATATTTTTAATATCTCTATAATATAAAAATCATATTTTTATTAATAAAAATCGTAAATTTTACACTAATCTCTTTACATAAACATATATTACATTTTTAAAATAATGTTTTTAATCATGGAATTAATTACACGGCAATAAAATAAAATAATTTAAAGCTCACTTTTCTCAATGGAGGCTGAGGGGGCTGTCTTCGAGTTCGAACGGAGGGAGGAGCGCACCGGGGCAGTGGGTGGCGCGACGGCTTGGGCTCAGCAGCGGCGTCGAGGGTTTGGAAGGGCGGCAGGGGTTTCAGGGGGTTCAGCGTTAGGTTTAAATCGTCCTGGGGGGTTTTGGGACTGAGGGGCTTCGCGGGTTCGAGGGGGAGAGGGTGGAGGGAGCAGGAGAAGGACAGGGGAAGGAGGGAGATGGCTGATGGGGAGGCGCGGCGGCTCTCCCTGGCAGCGCGTCGAGGAATGGGGTGGGCGGCGACTGGGCACGCGGAATCGGGTTTTGGGTTTTTTTCTGAATGAATAGGAGATAATGAAAAGTGAATATTAGGCTCACGTCCCTATTTTGAAACTTAATTAGGCTCACATCCGGTCATAAACTTAATATAAATTAGGTCCCTGTTTTCAAAACTTATAAAATAATAATTAAAAAAATTCGTAAATTAGTAATAAAATAAATTATGCATTATACAAAAAATTCAGTTCAAAAAACAACAAAAATAATGTCAGAAAGAAGAAAACAGCAAAAAAACAGAAAAAACTGCAGTTAAATGCATAATATTATGCATTTTTTTGATTTTATTGCATGCATATATGCAATTAACTGCAGTTCTTCCAGCGGATAGATTTAACTTAATATTTCAGTTCATTTTTATTTGCATCCAAATGTGCAAATTTCTGAAAAAAATGGACATATGTGTGCAACATTTTTATAGGATAAAAGTAGGGACCTAATTTATATATATAAAAAAAAAGATTTGAAAATTTTAAACCCGCCCCTTATTTTATTACTTCCGCCTTTTTTTTTTAAAAAAGTACGTTCCTTCCTAAAAAAAAAAAAATTCTAAAATATGTAAATAATTTCAGGATTCTACGGAAAAAAAAATAGTTGCATACATTTATGCAAATATTACTGATAATTGCATATATGTATGCAACTTTTCCGTAAGCTGTGTTCGGTTTGAAAATTTGAAACTAAACCTGCACAAATGTGTGCAAATATTGGGTAAATTTGCACACATGTAAGCATGTTTTTGTATGAATAAAAATCAACGAAGATGTATGTAGTGAAAAATATGCATGGATGTATGCAGGAAAATGATATATGTGCATACTATTATGCATTTAACTGGAAATTTCGTTTTTTTTCTGTTTTTTGGATTTTTGACGCCTTCTTTGATGGTTTTTTGTTCTGAATTTTTTAGTGTTTACATGTTTTATTTAAATACGAATTTACGTGATTTTTATTATATTATTTTTATGACTTTTCAAAAAATAGGGACCTAATTTACAATAAGTTTATGACCGGGTTTTTTTTATATTTTGAAACTTAATAGGGACCTCTAAAAAACGCACCCTAATGAAAAAATGGGGGGCATATATATATTTTATATTATTATTTAATTTTTCCAAGAAGTAACTTTAAATTTCGATCTCCAAATGGACCCACCGCCTGTAGTCCTTAGCTAATTACCCCATTTCGAACCCAATGGTATATGTATCGTAAGTCAATTCGGCTGTTTTGATCAGTTTTCGCTAAAATCAAAATATAAATCTATATATTGAATTTTTAACGCACCTTTCAATTTATCGGGGCCACATACGGACTTTAAAAATTCTCAAAAAATATTTTCTAGCTTCGTATCTACTATATGGTTCTAACAAAACTAATTTCGTCCAATTCTGAGACCATTTGAAAAATGGCCATTTTCTGGTCGATCGAAATTGACTAAAACTATCAAACGCGTTTTCTTTTGCCACGCTCACATATTGATTCGAAAAATTACGAATTTTGAAACCTAGCAATAACTTGACATCACAGACCCAACAAAAGTGGTTACATCGAAAACAGAGGTCGTTTGCAAAATTTCCATTTTAAGGGCCAGAATTCCATAGCGACTATTCTGAATTTTCAACTGGACATAACTTTTGATTTCCGCTATGAAATTTTGATTTTTTAGATTTATTGGAAAGATATTCTCAATTAGATTCAAATATTTTTGGTTTCGCTAAAATCCGGTTTATTTTGAATCCTTTACATTAATTTGAACTTTGAAATCGAAATTTCAAACTACCACGCCATTTTCAATTCCTTTTATAAATTAAAATAAATAATTATATTCTAACGACGATTCAAATAAATATATACATTCGAATTCTATTCAAAATAAATTTCTCGTTATTTTTTTTTAAAATAATCCATTTTAAATATTCAAAATTCATCAAAATTGCCGAAATAAAAATTTTAAATTGGCTTAGATTTCCGGGTTATTACACAAATACATTTCCGTACCACATGTCAACCTTCCAAACATCGAAAACACGGAGCGTTATTAGAAAGAAATTAGAAGGTGAGATAAGAAAGAAAGAAATATTAGAATAGAAGAAGAAGAAGCAACACAACACAGTCACACATCGCAGCCGGACAAAATATAATACATCTATAATTCTTTGTTGGGAGCTTTAAAAATACTTACAATCATCAGAGTACATCACACATCTGGATAGTTATAATAACCTGTCCTCATAAACAACACACAGAGGAATAGTAGCCATATAATATCATGTGTCTGAACACCTCTAGCTCGTCTCTGGACTTCGCAGCATCCGATAACCTGGACCTGTACAACCCGGTCTAACCCGAGCATTTACAAAACACCAAGTCAGTCTGGTGAACCAGAGTGAGAAAATCTCGCACAGCTTTAAGGAAATCATCCAATTTGATTTTAAAGTTAAAATATTTTAGAAAGAAAAGGATAATAGTCAAATCATATCCACACATAAATACGGACAGTTTTTACCTTACGATAACCTAAAACATTTCTGAAATCAATATCTTTTCTGATATTATAATAGTGTCTAAATACAAGTAAATAACAATCTAACGGAATGCTTGCATCTCACACTCCACATAAATAGTATACAGTCAAAACCGCGTGCGCTTATTGGAGATTGGATTCCAACTATGACAAGGTATGGAACCACCTGCCGATAGTGTATCTCTAGAGGCGAATACACTGGGTTCAACAAGAACATCTTGCAACCCGGTCCACACATGACCGACCACTCATTTCTCTTGAGTGTATCGAATGTATATCACCAACGGTTGGGCTCAAACCACCGTTTCCTGAAAGGGATAGCATCGAAATAGATTAAAGAAGCAAAAGGAATTTCTCTAGATAGGTGATTATACACCCTAATGGGAGCGACCCACATAGCCATGCTGCCTGCCCAATTTTTGTCATTTCCCGATTGATGAGGCTTGAGTTTTAAATTCCTTTTAGAACATCTGATCACCATTCACTTTGAATGCCACATTGTCAGATCCATCAGATATCACTAATTGAAGTCCACAAAAATACTCTAGTTGTTAAGCCAAGAGAACCGTCGTCCTCCGCCACCAACTATGGTATGCTTGAAGAAATCAATGTACGTAATTCCTTTGGAAATACTCTGTCAGACATCCATCCATACAAGTCATCTAGGAATAGGATGAACTGAAGGCACCCTCCTACTGCATCCAATATAGGAATAACCCTATGGATCAGTAACGAGAAGTCATTGCAACCCGTAGATTCCAACCATGACAGAACCACAGTACATCTTTGGTTGCAGACCAAAGATTTTTAGCAGTTCTTCCGTTTAGGAAGATCTACGGTCTTCAATGCTCCATCTCGATCATCTTCTGATATCTTCACGTATTTGTTGGTCGGAATGGTTTTCAAATATAATTTCGATCCCGGTCTTTCCGTACCAACAATCATATTGGACAGATTTGATAGTCGGTGATTTAATTATCAAAATAAACAGTGATTCAATCAAGAAAATCCAATGAGTTCACTGGTTTGGTATTCAGCATCACTTGGCCTTTTAATCACAATAAATGTCAATTTAAAACTCTTAAATATTCCGATATTATAAATATAGTCTATTGCTTCTTATTTAACATATGATTTTTCTTTTAATAAATTTATTTTAATACATAGGAAAATTCTATATCATATCCAGTTTTCTATTTACTTTCAAAATATTATCCACATTATTATCTAATATTGGAAATGAATTCAATTTACGCCTTATCAAATAGCATTACGAAATATATTTTGTTCCATTAAAAACCAATAATCCATGCCTATTCATATAGAATAGAAGACTTTGCATTTGCTTTCTAATTCGAAAATATCGTTATATTTTCGGCAACCTCTTTTTATTTCCCTTTTCTTTGGAAACCCTCATTTTATATATTTCCCAAATCCTTATTTAACATTGCATTATTATTTCTAAAATGGAAACAATAAAGTATTACTAACTCCTTTTATCATTACCAACTAATATCCTTCTAAGATAATTCTGATGTCATTCAAGTTGGGGTATTTAAATTACCTCTCAGACCTTGACCAACAACATTCATATCTTAAGGTAGATACGAGTTGTAATCCCAAACTGGTACTTCATTCTAATAAAAATTCAAATTCCATTTAACTGAACTATTCAAAATACGGTTCCATAAAACCTGCTTATCTTTTTGAAAATCTCTTCTCGGATATACCCGTTATTTCTCAATTTAATCATTAAATAGTTTCTTTATAAAATACCACTTTTTAACCTTTACCTCTTCAATACAAATTCATTTTTTTTATTCAGACTTGGTTATCAAATCCTATGACCACTTCTTTTACCAAATTCATTTTCACCAATCCTTTTCTAATCCTTTCAACCATTTCCCTCCTTGGAAATCCTATTTCAATTCCCCAGTTCTACTTAATCCCATTATTAAGTAACGCTAATCTAAAATTAACGATTTACCACTTCATCTCTTTTCTAAACCCCGTTTATATATTTCTGGTTTAATATAAAACCTTTTCGTCTCAAATCCCTTTTTTCTAAATTCGAATATTAAGTAAACATTTGATTCAAGCTATCGTATCCGCTTGAATTTCCTTTTATAACTTTGTTATAAAAAATTTGGATTTTAAATATAAAACCGGTACATTAACTCCTTTCGCCATTCAACTAGATTTCATTTCAATTTCGATTACCTTTTAAATGATTTTCCATTAAAAGTAATTTTCTAAATTAATATTAATTAAAATAATAATTTACTTCGATCATTACCTGCTTCGGTAATTATTCCTTTATTCACTAATTTTTTTAAAACTCTTGTTAAAATTAAAACAATACCCATTAAAATATTTTATTAGATTAATTCAATACAGCTAATTTAGTAATCAATCCCAGTTAAAACAGTTACTCAAATCCGATTATCTCATTAACCCAATCCAATTCGTTTTCCCTTTAAATTAATTAATAACATAACTAATTTAAATAATTCCATTTAATTGTTTCTTAACAAAACAATTATCAATTTTAACCATTAGGTTAATTTCTATTCTCGTATTTATAAATCTAATTAACCTTAGAATTTTCTTTATTAAATCAATTAATAATTAATTATAAACTTAATTAATAAATTTATTTCTTGTTTATAAACTTTTATTCAAATAATAAATTTAAAAATCTATCTCTAGTTATAAAATAAATTTTATAACTTCAGTTTTATCAGTTCACCTAACGGTAAGTCAATATAACACCACAATTTATTCTAAGGCCATTTACTGCTGATTACTCAACCAATATCGCCCATTGGTTAAAACAAAATACAGGTTGACTTTTTAGTCAATGATCACAAATCAATCATCCAATCATGACAGTTCATATATGATAATATGAAAATAAGTAATATGTTTGAGGAATCCCGTTGGATCCCTCCAACCTGTTCTTCCCTGTATTCAAATGGATATCGCAAATCAGATCTTTCAATTCCATTTAACTGATAATTTCAATAACAGTAAATAACAATTATTTAACATCAAACAATTCAATCAGTTCAAACAATTCAAACAATTAAACAAGTTTATTGTATAAACGTGACCAACAGGGTAAGTTACCTCCATTGGACCCAATCGTTAGAATAACGATTTGGTATTTCACTAAAATTAAAAAACAGTTTAATTTCATCAGATAAATCAACAAATAAATATATAATTAGCAAACAGTCAACCATTAGCAACCAGAGCACACAAAATAAAACCTAATTTATTTAAAATATAAATGGGAGGAACTGAGTGAGTTTAACTCACCTTGATTTTATTTGTCGCTGAGCGGTTCGTTTAATTAAATTAAATCAGTGTTTAATTTATTTAAAATCCTCAGGTCATTCTAGGACTATCTAGATTGCCTTCAAGATGAATTGTTCGTAATCTTGGTTCCAATGCGTTTCGTTCCATCCAATTCTGTCCACATATACATGAATTATCAACATTAAAATTATACGGTTAAGTTAAATAAGCTGTTTCTTTTATTATAACTAAATTAAGTGCTTAATTACTTTTATAATGCGAATATTAATGATCCATACTTCTCTTCTGTTTATCTATTTCCTGATCTCAGCCACTTCATTTACGTTAGTTCTTACGGCATATCTCATTCGTTATGTTCCAAGGCTTCGAACTCATCTGTATTTAATCAACAATGATTTAATTAGATGATTAAATATAAATCACTATTATTAAAAACTTAATTACATTTGAAATAGATGGATCGACTAAACTTCTCTGCTTTGTTCAAATGAAAATCACCCAACTTTCCTATAGCTTTGTTCGATTTCACCCTATCTGTTTCATTCTGCATGAGAGAACAATTATTAATCCAACCCTAGTTACTATTTAGTTAAAATGGTAAATCCTTTAATTTAGTTACGATTAAATAGATTACAATTTAACTCCACAGTAAGAAGAGTTCGGCCCTGATCATTTACTTTCCCCCTTCTGACTATTTTCCCTCATGCTCCCGTTCGTTCTTGCTTCTGGAACAACATGGTTATTAATATTTAAATTTAGAAAATTTGATTAACAATAATTAACCCCTTAATTAGGTTTAATAATTAATACCGTGACGTTTTAAATCAGGCCCGATGTTGTATAATTCCTTTTCGTTCTTCTGCTTCATACAAAGAATTGTGCCAGTCCTCCTTGTATTTCGTTTACCCTTTTCTACTTCTCACCAAACCCAAAACCACGCTAGCCATCCATTCCTCAACATTGTTCATTCATGCATAAACCAACCAGATCGCCTTCATCAATTTCTTACTGCGCCTTGCTCCTTCATGGCTTCGAACTCCAGAACACATCGTTCTGCAACAACAACCCATGTACTATCGTTCGTTTCCTACTCTTCGCAATCCCACGCACCAGAGAAACTTCACCGCGGCATTCCAATTCGAGCCACCGGATCGTAATCGACCATCGTCGGTCCGACCACCGAACAGCCATCCACCTTCCACGCCAGTCTCGATTCACTCGAAGCTTCCAGTCACCGTGATTCTAACTTCGAAGGTCAAGGGTTCAACCGGGATTCCGGCTTCAATACTCAATCATTTCTGATCCTATCCGTTCATAATACATAACTCGAAACCCTCTAAGACTTGTAGTTAAACGATCTCCACAACGTCAAATGGATTTCGTGTTTTATTGAGGGGAGGATTTAAATGATGCAGTTCGTTGATTAGGGTGGAGGCGGCGTGCTGAACGGGTTGACCATGAGGATTAGTTTTGACAAATATTCTCAGGGCTGATGTGTTATATATACTATGTAAAATTATTATAGTATTAATACGATACTTCAACGCAAAGTAGCGCGCATAAACCATCACAAACGACTTCAGATTTTCAATAAGAAAGCTAATCTTAACATAAAAAATATTCTGGACCTGATGGGACAGGTTTCGTCGAATTCTGACATCGTTTTTGAAAAGTCCTTTATAATTATCGATGAAAAATCAAGCGTTTAAAATTTCTAAAATTACAAAAAAAATACAATAAATTTGAAACCTTGACATTTGACTAGACCTCTTCCTTACGGATCCAATGAAAGCTGTTTCGTTCCAATCGGATTTCATTTGGCTAGTCATTTATTCGTTTAAAGTTACCCCTGTCTGAATTGACCAAAATAATAGAATTGATTAAGGCGTTTATCGTTGCCACGATCAAACGGTAAGTCCAACTGACACGAAAATTGAAAATTCTACAATAATTAATTAATACGAACCCAATGGCACCAGTTTCGTCGTATTCCGAGACTGTTTCCGGTACGCTTTTTTTATACGCACCGCAATGCCATTTTGGACACCAAATTACCCGATCTCTAAAAATAACAAATTATATACCTATTCTGACTCTAACCAACGATACGAACTCAGTGGAACTGGTTCCGTGGCCTAATTCGATCGTTTGCTCAAGTTACACTCAAAAATCTCTCAATTCAATTAATTTCATTACACGCTATAGAAAATGAATGGGCGTTTACGCTACCGTGGTCACATATGACATCGGTTTGCCATGCAATTTAATATCGTACAATAATTTAACATTACGGTTCCAATGAAATTGATTTCATCGAAAACGGAGACCGTTTGCAAAATGGCCGTTTTAAAGGCATATATTTTAATGATGATTTCCATAGCGACTATTTTAAAATTTGATTTGGCCATAACTATAAATCTATAACATGAAATCTGGATTTTTATCTTTCATATGAAAATTATCATCAATACGGTTCCAACGTTTCTTGTTTCACCGAAATCCAACTTATATCGGACTCTATATATTCAGTTGAAATTCAAAACTCCATATTACGAACTGCAGCGCCATTTCGAGCTCGAATTATAATTATATAAATATATAACGTTCAAACTTCATTTTAATAACGAATTCAATTTTAAATTCCATTAATATTCCAAATATAATATTTAAACAATAAATTAAATTAAATATTTGACTGTCAAAAATACGGATCGTTACATTGGACATTCATTTAACATGACAAATCACCATCCTTTTTCTTTTTTACTGTTACATATATTTATATGTTTGGACATGTTATGTTTTGAATGTAATTTGTGGACATTTACTAGTAAATACATCCTCATTCTGTTATAACCAGATTATTGATTATGTTGACATCTGTTTGGCAAAACCAAAACTCATTCTGTTATATTGTTAACTTGGACATCTATATGGCAGTACAAATCACCGTCTGCCATTATCACTTTAATACTTCCTTTATGTTGATTAACTATTTATTAGCTGATTCTTTATACATATTTGGTAGTATATGAATACCAATATTATAACTTGAAAAATTAAACTCATTTTAAAGGAGGACCTTTGGAAATTTCTAAGCCTACTTTTAAAATTTGAAAATATTTGAATTCTTTCTAAATAAGCTAGTACGAGTAGTATTTCACTACATGATTTTAACTTGACTTAGTTTTTTTGAAAAAGATTATAAAAAGAAAACTCCAAAGAATTTATTATTTGAGTTTAATAAAAGATTTGGGTTCGATTATTATATTATAATTAATTAAGGTTTGGAATACAATCCATGAAGGCCTTTTCGGATTCACATAGTGGTAGGTTGGGATGGGGCGGTAGCCCTTTGTCAATCCATGCGGCTTGGAATTCGGCGTGGACGCCAGCTCCTCTCCTTCACTCCTTCTCTTACATTTGGGATGCCCGTATTCCTCCAAAGGTTTCTCTTTTTATGTGGCGAACCCTCCACGCGGGGCTACCGATAGATGAGAATCTCCAGAAGATTGGAATTACGTTAGCTTCTCGTTGCAGGTGCTGCGGATCTGGGGACACGGAATCCATAACATACCTTTTTTCTTTGGATTTGCTGCCAACTCTGTTTGGAATTACTTCGGGAACTTAGTTGGTGTTCGAGGTAATGCGTCTTCTCTCGCGGATGGACTAAGGATTTGGTGGACCAGAATCTCAGGTAAGTCTTTGCGTTCTATCCTTTTCAGGCTTCTTCCCTGTCTTATCTGCTGGCACATTTGGTGCGGGCGGAATAAGGCTATCTTTGATGAGGTGCCTATGGACCCCTCAAATATCATTTGAAAGGTAAGGAATGATGTGTTCCTTTATTTTCGTGGCAGATCATTTAGAGGTTCCATCGGCTCTCGTTCACGGCGAATTACCATAATCTTTGATATTTCAATGGTTACAGCGACCTCCAGAGTGGGAATCAGTTGAACTTTCTATTCTTCAGGACAGCGGGATCCATCTCGTTAACCTTCCTCACCTTCCTCCCACCCCCTTGTTTTTGTGGCTTATGTTGTTTGCTAGTACTGCAGGGTCTGGATTGACAGGTTGTTGATTTTCTGGTTTGTGGAGCTCTTGGTTCTTTCTACGCTTTGGTTGGGAGCTTGTTGTATGTCCGGTTTGCTAGATTCTTTTGCTCTGCGGATGACGCATATGGTAGTCTTCCCTTATGCCCAGACGTGGTCTTTTCAGCCTAGAGAGTCTACCTTTATTGGGGTACCTTTCTGTAGTGGCGCTTACATCTTCTTCGGTGTCCGTTAGCAGTTATCCACCTGAGGCCTTTTCGCTGTTCCTGTTTCGTTACTTGTTGTTTCTTTTGTACCACCTGTTTTCATGTCTGTTTTAGTTTTTGTGTATGCACAGATTATGTAGTCATCTCTACATAGTCTGTTTTTGTGAGCCTTTGGAGAATGGCTAGATTCTCCTTTTGTTATAGATATTTACCTTTACCCAAAAAAAGGTTTGGAATATAATAAAATGATTCATATACCTTTATTAAAGAAATTTAACATGTACTATCAACATATTTATTTATAATTAACTTGGGATCGGAAATTTTAATTTATTTCATAGGATAAGAGTGTTGTCGAGTCAAGGTCCGAGAGGTAATAAAATACCCCAAATTGATTTGCTTCATTATTATCCGAGAAGTAGTTAAGATAGAGAGTTGATGATTTATAATTCGATATTTACAAAGGAGTTTTGAAATGTTGAGTTTATAACTGACTTTTGATTTTTTTAAATAAAGTTTATAAAAGAATTTTATTTGTAATTGGCTTTACAAATAATAAATTTAGTTTAAAATAAGATATTATATAAAGGGAATTGAGATTCAATCTCTCAAATTTGATCTTCTTAAAAATGTTGGTATGGACACTTGTCTGCACTTACACCGGAGAAATCAGGTTTGAGATCATTCTTATATTTGGTTTCTTTTAAAAATAGTTTGTTTATTTTTTTAAATGAGCCTTAGAAAAAATGCTTTTAGAATATACTTATTGATAAATTAAGTTATGAATATATATTTTCTAATCGTTGAAAATATATAGATTATCTAGTAAACTTATGTAGATAAGATGAGTATAAAAACAATTTAATAATTATTCTTAAGAGCTTGTTTTATAAATTAAAGATTCTTTTTAATAAGGCTTAGTAATTGCCATGGGTAAATAAATCTGTTTATTAAATGGTTGTTTGTTTATTTGATAGTTAAATAACCGACCGTCAAATCTGGCCATTTTAACTTTGGAAAATTATCCGACAAATGATAAGTAAATCCGTTATCATAAATGGTTAGGAAGTGAACTCCTCACTTATGTATTGTCGGTTCATTCCTAAAAATCCATAGTTGAGTTTTTGAGGAACTATCGATTGTTGTTTCGAACAGACTGGGATCGGGCCTGTTTGCCTGAAAACCACTTCGATCTGGCTGATGCGTTTCAAATTGGAAACATTTTAAAGATGATTGAAGATGGAGTTATTTAGTTTCGCTCAGACCCAGAATGAACTTATATGAATGAGTGCTAGCATACATAAGTCTGGAAGGAAATGTCAGCATTCCAAGATATTTTGCTATTTATAAGGTAAAGGTAACCTTTAGCCTTATCACCCAGTAAATGAATAAAGTAGGGAAATCCACAGGATTATGTGGTCGCTCACATTAGGATATGATCATTCCATATCTAGAGTCGATTTTCCTTTGTATGTTTTGGGCACATTATGGATTTTTATCAACCGGGGTGGTCATATTCGATGCCATCCAAATTTTAAGGATTGTTCTGCTCCTGATTCACTTTGGTGCAAATTAATGTAGCCACCTATACGTTTTATCTAGAGATGTACGAATTCGGCGGGTAGACCCTTACCTTTCATAGCTTGAATCCATTCTCCAATATGAACTTCCGGTCTTTATTGTATACGTATTATGTTGGAACGTGTGATGTAAGAATTCCAACTATTTTATTATGTCTACTTTTGAATTATAGACATTATTATAATATCACTGGATATTTATTATAAAAGTGTTTTGGTTATCGTAAGGTAAAAACCCGGCAGTGTTTATGTGCGGCGTGGTCTTACGAGATACCATTGATTTCAAATGGTTTTCAAAGATATAATAAAGCAAGTTCTTTATGATTTGAGTTTACTTACGCTAGCTTTCTAGCTGACCTTGGTATTGTTTTGTGATAATGTTCGGGTCAGACTGAACGTTTATATCAGGTTAGCTTAGGTTCTTTAGAGCTTAGGAAGGGAGTTGTAGGCCAACACGCTACGTTCTTTTGTATTTTATTTATTTTCCGCTGTGTGATTGTGTTTTTTTCCCAGTATATGTAATGACGATTTGTTATAACTGTCCAGATTGTTATAGAATAATGTTGTGCCCTAAAATGTAAATTTTATAGTTCTTTCTTTTTGTAAAGAATTTGTTATATTATAAATTTTTCGTTGTGTTGTAAAATTTTGTTCCATCTCTTTATTCCACCCCAAATGATCTGTCTTTTGAATAATTAAAGGATTGGCAAAGGAATACCGAGGATGTATTTAGTTTCGTCTTTAGAGGTAAGAAAGCCAGCCTGTCACAACGAGTGTTATAGCGTAGCTTGTTTATACTTGTCCGTATACATTGTTCATCAAAACTTAATCTCATCAAGTCATGTTTGTTCGTTTTCTAGTTCATTTGAAATTGATTTTTGAGGTTTAATTAATTTAGTATTAGAGTCTAGGAATCAATTTGTTGGGAGGATATAGAACGATAGTGGTCGCGAGAGGTTTTAGGTAGCGATAGTAGGATATAACGTTTTGCTCTTCAGTAGTGATTCATCCTCAATCTAGAGAGAGTGGGTTGAGACCTTGATCTTCAGCGAGTGTATTATGATTGGGTGATAGGGGGCTAAGACATTGTGTTCTCTAGTAGCGAGTCGTCACCTAAACTTGTAGCTTGAAAGTATCTAGATGCATTCGACGAGATGATTACTTTACCACTATATTTGAGAAAAGTTCCATATCAATATAGTTAGAGATGTTGAAGAAGTAATTATGCCTATAGAGCATATGGTACCCATAGAGCAGGAGGCAAGCACGTATGCATTCTTGCTTCTGGATGGCTTGTCATATCAGTTTTAGGGTGCGAGGGTGTTCTCTTATTTGGATTTTCCAAAGGGATGCTGCCAACTAGAAGCAGTTGGGTAATATATGTCGATTAGAACATTTCATACGCTGCCTTTCTTTTAATTGATTTGGTTATGCCATTTTGGATAATCAGCAAGTCAGCACGTTTTTTTTTATTTCTTGGACCATGTTCTAAGATATCACTTGAATAAGTTATGCTTGTGCTACCTGATGATATTTCCATCTTCCCATAGATGAAAGGAAAGCACAAAGCTCGATAATTGATTATGTTATAGGTGTTAAGAGAACACCAATTATTGCTTATCTTGTTGGAGTTTCACTTTTCGATAAGAGAGGTGAAGTGCTTGGGTTACACTGAATTACGTAGGATGCCGATGTGAATCCTATGAAGGTTATGGTTTTTTGGTAATTGATGTTGACATATGAGCATGTCGGTTATTCATTCCAAGCGGGAGCAAAACACCGATAGTGGACACATATTTGTGTTTCTTAATAAGGAATAATGTTGGTACTGAAAAGGAAGGTTGTCGTATTCTAGTCTATAACCGAAACTGCGTGAGAAGGAATATTCGACCCCCAATTTGGAGTCTTTGATGATAAAGTTTTCTTTTGATGGTTGGAGGGACTATTTATAAGCAAATGAGATAGAGTTGTCTTGTGATGTTGCATCACTAGAGCTTCTCTTCTCCAAAAGAGATTTTGGCCTTCATCAGTAGTGATGCCTAGAATCCTAGCCTCTCATGACTTTGTGTTTCCCATATGTATGTATATAAAGGGCAATTGTTTGCATTTGAGTAGGAGATATATCGGTATAGAAGAGATATCTCTCTAATGGACGTCACTTGTGTTTATTATAGGTTATGTTTCCATAACTCAGGGTGATGTAGCACACGCTTAACCATAGTGGTTGATTCCGTATAGTAGAGGTGCAGTTTGTTTCTGACATCATTAGAACGGGTCGGTTGGGCATTCATTTCAGACGTTAGCTATTCAGCATCGAATGGGATGAATCAAACAATTATCTGTAACTATTTGAGATTCTCAAATGGATGTAGGAATAATTTTTGTTGGTTTCCATGGAGTAGGGATAGTATGGTAACACCTGAGTCATATCTAATTCATTGATGATAGATGTTAAATTTATATTCCCTATTTTTGGAATAGTAACCAAGTGCCGACTCATATTGGATTTCATATTACAATGGTTGTATCATACTAAATAGATTGCATGCTAGAATAGGCATAAATGTTATTTTTGATAATTGCTATTATTTTTTCATGCATGTTTGATTATTGATGTTTGACATGTCTATTTATGCTCATATGATTGTAAGGCATTGTAATGACCCGGGATTTCGACCAACTAATTTTAAATATTTAGAATGGATTTAAATATTTAGTTGAAAATATAAATGAATTTTTATATTTATGTTATCGATTTAAATATCGATTTCGATTTAATATCGTATATATTAAATTATCAAAATAAGGAATCAGCGAATAACTGAATTCGAAGTGAAAACTGATTTAAAAACAGTTCAGATAATCAATACATAATACTGTTTGAATTAGAATAATAATATTCAATAATTATTGAAGAATTTAAATGGTTTGAAATTTAAATTAAATCGATCTAAATTAATATCTGTTTGGGATGATCGAACTGGACTTCGATACTTATCCCAGTGGGTTCAGAATAGCGGTTTTTCCCTAGAATTGACAGTCATTGGGTTCAGAAAGGAGTTCAGAGTCAAGGGGTTTTTAATTAAAGGATACCGATTAAAATAAATTAAAAATAAAATAACAGAGTTTGTGGACGATAACAGAACACCATGGAGCAAAGTATCAGCCGCACAAATCAAAACAAGGGAAAGGGGAACACGTTCCTTCTTCAAACTCCACGAAATCAAGGGCTTTGCTGTCCATTTTAAAACCACACCCCGCCCCTATAAATCGACAGTCCCTCCCCATTGTTTCTTTTTCAATTCGTTCCTCAGAAATAAAAAAGAAACCGATTTCAATCATATCTTCCAACTCGTCGTTGAAGAGGGGACGCGACATAGACAGTTCAGCTAGGGTTCGGCACTTCACGCATGTGCCTCGATGTGTTTTGCGTGGTGTTAAAAGAGGTCGAAGGTTTGTCGAGACAGGGAACAAACTCAGAGAAGCTCGAGCATAAATTTTAAAATAAGGATGTTGTTCGATTCAAGGGAGGTTGCGTTGTCACAATTGGGTATTGACAGTGGGGTGCGATCGAGATTTTTCCAGCAATCTCGACTTCGACAGTGTCTAGTTTGAGGCGCGATGAGTGGTTCCTGGGTGATGCGGTTGATGTTGGGGCAACATGGGTACCTGGAGGTTGTTGTCTGTTGTTATGCGAGGATGGACTCTGTGAACGAAGGGCTAAGGAAGGCTGTAGGGTTTGTCGCGGGTTCTGTTAGGATCGGTGTAGATAAGGGAGTTCGATTTGAGGGATTTACTGATGATAAGGTAGCGCTGAAATCAGTTTGCAGTAAGGTATTTTCTTTTTTTCTTCCTTCTTGAAATTTAAAAAAAAAGTATATAGAAATTGGTCTTTATAATTGGTAGTTGATTAAACCAATTTGAATAAACTTATAGAATTAGCTTGTGAATTTATTAAGTTTTGAACCAACCGTTTAAAATGAGATTAGGGAAAGGTTAGAATTTTAATTAGTGAAAAAGTTAGAATTTTTATAAGTAAATGGTTAGGATTTTTAATGAGATATTAGGATTTATGATAGTCATTTAAATCAAATGAATGAAGTCGCTAATTTTATAATTTGTTCTTAAATAAATAAATTTAATAATTTATTTAGTTAAGTCGCTTAATTTTATATAGTTAAAATTCTTATATACGATATATATATATAATGTATACAAGGTTGGAAAAGCATGAAGAACACATTTGGAGTTAATCAGAATTTTTGATTTGTCAGAAATAAATGGCTGTATCCACAATTAAAACCCGGGTGAGTAAATCTCACTCTGTTTTATTTAGAATTTATTTTTATCAGTTAAAAATAATTGTTTTGTTGATTGTTGGATGCATTAAATATTTATTTATTACTGTTAAATATATATTAGTTATTTAGGGCTAATATATATATATTGGGTGATTGATTTGGTTGGATTCCCGCAGTTTCATTAGCGGATGCCCGCGGTACCATAGCGGATGATTACCCTATACGCCCCACGCTATGATTAGTGGATGACCTTCATACCGCGATATCCTGCCTCGAAGCAGGATGGGTATTACTATGTTGACTAACGTCTGTGGATGCAGGAAAACAGGTTGGAGGAATCCAACTGGATTCCTCAAAAATATATATATCTGTTGTTTGTTTGATTTCATATATATTCATATATGATGTGTTAAAAATCAAATGATTGAAAATTGGTTGATCTGATTGTTGAAAATACCACTAGAGCTTGAATATTGATTCATAAAAATATCGGAAAGGGTATTTGATATTTAAAAAGGGAATTCTATTTTTATAAATAGAATTTGAATTTTAAATAAAACTATAGAAAATATTAACTTGTTTGAAGGTATATAAAACAAATATGAATTTATAAACGTTGTTTATAAATGGAAAGGTGGGATTGGAATTGAAGTTATAAACATTGTTTATAAATAATGCAGAGAATTCAAATGGACTTTAAACTATAGAATTTGAATATAGAAATTCAAATGGACTTTAAACTATAGAATTTGAATATAGAAATTCAAATGGACTTTAAACTATAGAATTTGAATATAGAAATTCAAATGGACTTTAAACTATAGAATTTGAATATAGAAATTCAAATGGACTTTAAACTATAGAATTTGAATATAGAAATTCAAATGGACTTTAAACTATAGAATTTGAATATAGAGATTCAAATGGGCTTTAAACTATAGAATGTGAAAATAGAATTCAAATGAAGTTTAAATAAAGAGAATTCAAATAGAATTGAATTGGAATTTGAATAAGAAGTCGATAAGGAAACGAGAGTATGAGTATAATTAGAATTTGTTAATATGCAGTTAAAATATATTTGAACATGTCATGTTCAAATATGAAGGTGAAGTAGACTGAAAAGTTAAGTAACAGATTTAATTAACAAATTGAGTTAAAACGATTGGTATAGTTAAAATAGATTGGACAGGCATAAATATATAGGAGACAAGTATGGAATAAAGTATAGAAGTGAAATAAATAGAATGCCCGACAAAAAGGTACGTATTTAATTTCCATATGAGATTTTATGCGCCGTATCGGCTAGCCGCTTGGCTTTTTCTTTTTCTTTTTGAGATGAGAAGGACCGGGAAAGCTATTTGAAATTTCCCGATGCTCCCGGTACAAAGGAGGTTATGGCGAATTTTTCCGGGAATTTAAGGAGATAGAATATTTTTAAGATAATTTGATGGTTAGAAATTAACATATCAAAATATATAGAAGTCGATAAGAAAACGAACTTAGAAATAGAATAGTATAATCAAAAAGGGAAGTATAAGAATAAAATCTCGTAGGAATAGAAAGAGAAAATGTATATGTGTTTAAAGGTGAATAATCATTTGTATGGTATTGATTTTTCGAGTAAGTAGTCTTGTCTGTTTTGACGTTAAATGTTATTCAGTCAAGGTCTGAGAGGTAATTATACCCCAACTTGGTTGATTTCATGATATACCGATAAGTAGCAAGATTCAGGCTCGAAGATCAATGTGGAATAAGAATTAGTTAAATACTGTATTTGGGTTGTCGTAACGATGTTTTACACAACATCTGTTTTAACCCAAATATGTGCAAAGCTTGGAAATAGAATAATGAATATTTCCTAGTATCGAAAATAAAGGAAGGCGATATATGGAAATGTTTTCCAAAGAACGTATAAGGCCAATATGGTTATTGAAAATATTTGGTTAACAAATATTGATAAGAAATAGAGAAGAGATTTAATTAATGGAATATTAATTAAAGGTTCAGTGATTGTCGGATGTTTGGATGAACACTTGTTTTATTCGATAGTTAAATCATCGACTATCGAAACACTTGTTTTTATTCGATAGTTAAATCACAGACTATCGGAGTTTTGACCATCGTTGTCAATATGGAGAGACCGGTTGGATTATTATCCGAAGAACCACTCCGTATTGGCAGTAGCGTGCGAATCGGATTATATAAAGATAATCGAAGACGGAGTAGAGTGCAAGGACTTTTTCTATTTATAGAAATTGTGCCTTCGGTTCATCCTGTTCTTGGGTGACTTGTATGGAGGAATGTCTGACAGAGTATTTCCAAAAAGGTCACGTACATTGATTCCTTCAACTGTACCAAGAGTGGAAGCGGAGAAGGAAACTTCTTTTAGCTAACACATAATGTACTGTTGAGGACGTCAATCGGTAATTTGATGGATTTGACGATGTGGCATTCGAAGTGAATCTGGTGTGATGATAAAGCGTAGCTTCTAGCCTCATCATCTGGTAAATGACAGAAATCGGGCAGGCAGCATGGCTATGTAGGTCGCACCTATTAGGCTGTATAATCACCTGATCTAGAGTTTCATTTACTTCTAAAAATCTATTGTCGATGCTGTCCCATTCGGGAAACGGTTGTTGATCCCAACCGTTGGTGATATACATTCGATACACTCAAGCGAAATGAGTGGTCAGTCATGTGTGGCTGAGTTGCAAGATGTTCTTGTTGAACTCGGTGTATTCTCCTCTAAAGATATACCAGCGGAAGGTGGTTCCATACCTTGTCATAGTTGGAAAACCAAATACCCAATACGTGCTTGCGGTTTTGATTGTATATTATATAAGTGGAACGTGAGATGAAAACGTTCCACTAGATTGTTATTTACTTGATTTAGACATTATTATAATATCAAAAGAGTTTTGATATAAAGATAAGTCAAGTGTTTGGATCCTCATAAGGGAAAAACCCGTTCCGTGTTATACGGCGTGGTCTTATGAGATATCATTTAGTTTTCTGAAACTGTTTACTCATACCAGTCCCATGACTGACCCGGAGTTTATTTGTTTTGTTCTACCTAAACTCTTGGGTGCCTAAATTTGTACGGGCAGTCAAGTAGTTCAGGATTTTTCAGATATATCTAAAGGAGCTTAGAGCAGGAGGCTTCAGCGTTATCCAGTTATAGTTATTCCGTTGTGTTGTAAGTGTTGTACTCTGATAAGTGTATGTTATACAGTGAAGATTTTGTATTTCAAAGATATGATATATTATATTTTGTTCCGCTGCGATGTGAGATTCTGTGTTGTTATTTCTGTTCTTCTATCTCTTTCTTCTAAAAAAAAATATGTTCCGTATTTTCGCAATATTTGGGTTAGACGTATGATGTATATAGTCAACTCTGGTGTTACGGAAATCTGGGTCATTACAGGCATGTAGAATAATTGTATTGTTGTATAGTCCCTTTTTTGAGATAAATTCCATGCATGACTTGACATGTTTATGTTGGATAAATTCTATTTATTTAACATGCTTATTTTTTCTTATTGTTGTTACTTCTACTATGTTTGACCCTCTTGTTGAGTACATATGTAACATCCCACATTTTACGTATCGGAGAATCGTAAAATATTTTTATTTTATTTCCTAAGGGTTGGATCATTTTCATATTTTAATATGTTACTTATGGAGATGTGAGACATGTCCATAATTTTTACCAATTTTGTTTGTGACCATTTTGCCCCCGTTAGTCTTGTACATGGCATAACTTTTGACTCAGGTCGAATCATAGGGTAAGACCTATGCCATTGGAAAGGAAATGATGATTGCCTTTCCGTAGAGTTGTTACATTAAAGATTTGACTCAGCGGTTTGAGAGAAATCGTTATTTTTAGGTTTAACAGTTGGTTGTCCAGGTTTTAAGGCCTTAATGGGCTGATTTGGGGAGGCCTATTAGTGGGTTGGCGGAATGCTATAAATAGGGGGCGGGAGGTATGGAGAATGGTTTACTTCCTCCATTCTCTCATTTGGTGGCCTATGTTCTTCCTTCCTCTAATACCTTTCCACCATTAAAATCGAGATCTAAGCTTGGGAAATCGAAGATCTACACCATTGGAGGCTAGATCTACATCGTTTCAAGGGAGAATTCATCAAATCAAGGAGTTTGGATTCAATTCCTTGTTGTTCGGATTTGTATTGCACCATTTTTGCTTTGTTTTGGAGAACTGGTGAGTAATATACATCTCTCACACGGATTCAATCAAGTGTATGAGTGTTTGATTATACTTTTCATCAAATTCAAGTCGTTTTCCTTAGATCTACACTTTGGTAAGTTTCTTTTCATATGAATCACCCTAGGCTCTATTTAGCAAATTTAAACTAGTAATTCTTATGCTATTTCATATGATTATGCAATCTAGATCTATAATTTTGTGCATATGATCATTTATCAATGATTTTGGAGTGATTTGCATAATTTTGGTAAAAATTGTCATTTTTATGTTGCTAGTAAATTCACATCATGTTTTTGGTCATATTTGATGAGTTGGACAAGTTGGTTTTGTCGAATCTATCGTTTGGCGAAGTTTTGGTCGAAATCTGAGTTGAATGTGCAAGTTTTGGGTCGGTCATGGTTGGGTCAGTCGGTCCTTAGCTGTTCGGCGTAACCATGTCTTAGGGAGCAAGTCAGAAAGTGGGTCAGTTGTACATAAAGTAGTGGGTCGGTTGCTCCTAGATGAACGGGTCAGTCGTGCATATCGTTTGGGTTGGGTCGGTCTACTATCCAGGAGAATGGGTTGGTCAGATGCTTCCAGCTAGGTCGGCTTGCTTATGTGGAGGTGGGTTGGTCATTGGTTTTTGTTCGGGTAGGTCATGCTTTGGATTAAGGCGGGTCGGTCGAGCATTCAAGTGGGTCGGTCCATCGTGGGTTCAGACCGGCCGGTCGTTGTGAATTTTGGGTCGGCCAAAAAGAGACCGGGTCGGTCGGTCAGCCGATATATATTGAGTGGTTTTAACAGCGCTTCTAAAATTTGTGGTGAACGGCTAAGTGTTGCAGTTTATTTTCAACAGAAATTGATGTGATGCTATGGATTATTTCGGATCTTGTAATCGATGTTTTCTTTGGTTCGAAAGAGGTGATAACTTCAAAGTGAATTCTATGGGGAATGACAAAGTAAGGTGATTTGTTCATCAGATGTGGTGAATGTGGAAATGACTCAAGGATGTATTTAGTTCATGTGAGGTGATTGCTTTAAAGTGTTCTGAGCTTATGAATAGTCGTAGATTATAACGACTAGAGATGCGAAGGCCGAGGGATTATCGTTGTCGTAGGTTCTAGCGAGCTCAAAGCAGGGGTACAATTGAAGATCGGTTATAGGTCGAGTACCCTGGGCATCGTGTATAGCCAAGACACGTGTTGTGTATAGCGTGTGGGGTTTTTGCTAGAACCTGGGCGTCGTGTATGGTCCTTGACAATTGATGGCAAATTGTTTATCCAGTCGTACGATTAACTATGATCACGAAGCAAGGTTGGTTGTAATAGCCAGAGTCATTCATGGATGTTTGAATGCTTGGTTGCTTTGGTTGTACCATCTCATGGAGATTATCTGACTTCGAATGAGGTGTTCCATGGGTGCTTGTCTGATATTGGTTTCGTCCTCTGGGGCTTATGCTTAAGGGATGCCAAGTTTAATTGGGGTAATTTTCGTGAGATATAACTAGATGTTATATGAGTTGCTTTTTCCCTGTATGAATGGTTGTTCTAATTGTCATGGCCGAATTGTTGTTCTTTTTGATTTATGGATTGTAAAGGCTATCACTGTCAGGTATGGGGAAGGCAGGTGTGAATTCTTCTCTGGAGCTGGGTAGATTAGTTCGTTATTTACCCATTCTCATATACTTTATTGTTGAAGTTTGTTAGCTATTTTATTGCTCACTTAGACTGTTGTCTGACTCAAGGTTTTATGTTTCCCTCTTATTACCTTGGGTTGTTCATCCAACTGTTGGATGGGTAGACTAGGTAGCAGAGGACAGGCGATAGCTTAGTGAGGACGATGATGCTATTCGGAGGCAAGAAGGAGGCTGGTGTATTATTTTACCTACATCTAGTGTTTGGATTTCCATTGTTTTCTTTTTCTATGAGTATTGTAGTGAGACAAATTGTACAAACACTATTGATGTTATCCACGTGTATGGGTATTACTTTCTAGTTGTTATGGAAGTTTAGTGTTTTCAGCTTCACTATCACTACCTATTGTACATGTTCTATTATATTTTATCCTTGCGCTATGACTTTACGACAGGTTCCGCGATTGTTACCTTACCCGGATGATCGTCCGTAGCCGTCAGGCACACCTTTCAGCGCATTATTCCTCTTGTTTAGTGCTTGAGTTATGGGCGGTTGTCACATTTGGTGTCAGAGCTATGGTTAACGATTTTAGCCAAAGTTCAAGAATGTAATCACGTATGAGAGACGTACTTTCAAATTTCAATTGGATGATGTAGTATAATAACGTTTGTACTTCTTTAGCAGCTTATCTTGTAAGTGGCTAATCATTCTAATTTGCAGATTTAGAATGAGTCAACGTTATACAAGACATACTGATAGGGAGAGGCTGTGCCTGGAGGGGGTAATGGCGGGGCACCTGACTACCCACCCATGTTTGAAGCTATCATAGAAGCATGCCTATGAAGGGCCCCCACTCTAGTGGCAGCTGCGGTAGATGTTGGAGTCCAAGTGCCTAGAGCTGGGGAATTTGCAAAGCTGTGCAAAGACTTCACGTCATTGGGAGGGAAACAGTTCAAGGGTACATAACCAGTTGAGGAGGTTCAAAGATGGTTGGATACTTGTGTTAGGATCTTCAAGGACTTAGGCATTAATGATGCAACCAAAAGGAAGCTTGCATCCAGGTAGTTAGAGGGCAGAGCAATGGACTGGTGGAACTCTGTCACACATGAGACCCCTGAAAAGGATATTTCCTAGGAGCAGTTCCAAGATAAGTTGAAGCGAAGTTTATCTCCACCGTTGTAATACCCCACGTCCGTTAATGTCACTAACTAAGGGAATGAATTAAGTTCCGTGAAGCGTTATAGGTAAATAAGGACATAATATCACAAGACAGACATGTAAAATAGCAGCATAATTGAAAACTTTGTTCAAATCAAAACATCTTGGTCCCAAATAATGAGTTTACATCATAAGTTTGAAGTAACCAGTTACATAAATAATCTATCTTGCCAAAAATATCAGAGTACAAAAGCATAACCATATTTCCCATGTGAAGCCATAAGAGAGTTGACCAGAGGTCAAAGCGGTACATCTATATCCAAAATCCAAGCTAATCTGAAAGATTCCAAATCAACTCTAAGCACTTCCACCCTGAGAACCGGGGAGGGGGGGGGGGGGAGAAACGGAAGAGAGAGAAGAGGAAACAAAAAGGGTCAGACATAAAGTCTGACGAGTCCAGTTACTTTTAAATATAAAATAATAAAAGTACCATGGTAGGTATATAAAACTGGAAGAACAAGATAATAGTAACAATAACGAGTGTGAACTGAGCAAGATAAGATGAACAGGATATATTGTGCTTCTTAAATACATTTCTCTACACTGCACCTATACTAGTATATAAGAAATAGAATGATTCCTACCAATATCGTTCCATTACATTTTCTTGATTATTAGGTCACTTGGGTTAGTAGAACTCAAGACTTATCCGTGCATCGTACCCATTTACTTTCCCATGGATTCACCTAATACAATATATGTAGCTATCTCTCGATATTGAGATACACCCCATGGTACCCCACTCGCACGGTCTCCACCGTAATGAACACAGTCCCTCATCCTACGCCAGGGTGATGTACGGATCTCTATATATTGATGTTATGTTCCGCATATATCTGTCATTACTATGCTACGTAAGCGTACGGACTACCACCATCGATCGAATCAGATTCCTTATCGGAATAATGCCCTCTAGTTTACGATACACCACCCAAAGCAGATATGCATGTATGTAGACTGTCCCACGTATGTACTGTAATTGTAGCTCGATGCCTCAATCACACGTCATCTAATTTGCACCGAGTTTCGTGGCAGGATTAAACGAGAAACACGGAACTCGGCCGGGAGCTTTTCCATACCTGTACAGGCCTGCCTTTAAGTGCCTCTAATTATAGATATTCTTAGGGTTTGTTTTCCATAGTGGCAATGGCCCCACCTCACCCCCTCCCCAACTAGTAAAGACTAAAAGAGCTAAGCGACCGCCCTTAATACAACCAATCTAAACATCCATATGGCGTCTAGCCTCAACCCCGTACCTCGATAGAGGTGAAACGATATCTTGGGTTTCGCTCTAGTCTTTTCGCGTCCCACTGGCTGCCGATGACGGATATCCGATGATCTACTATCCTTGTTAGTCGTGACCCTCCGCCTCCTCGTGAGGCAACCGCCGAACTACCCTAGTGTCACCTCGTCACAGCATTCTGACTGCATAGCTACATCTGCAGTCAAGGCCCACCCACCTAGTAGTTACGCGCAGACCCAACCTCTACGAGTACAGCCTAAGACATCTGTCACTGCACAAAGGACTACTAGGATCACCTTACATACTTCAGGAAGCCGCGTGCTTCCCCTTCCATTCCTTTGGAGCCGTCATAACAATCAGATGAATGTGTGCTCCCCTCGTGTCATATAACACCTCGATGATCTACCCCGTTGGGTTATTCACCCCCAAACGTACGGACTAATCCAAGCGCCTTTCTTCAATATGTTGTTAGACACTATGTCTAAACATTCTTTTACGCGCTTGCCTTACCTCACCAGGTTCCCATTTAACTTGGTTATTCCCGTTCATATTGAATTCTTATTCCAGTTTACCAAGTTTCTCTTGCTTATTAATTTCAATCATATAACTTAATCCATTTAAGTTTATTAATAAGCCCACAACATGTTATTCTCTATATTGTGGCCCAAGGTCTGTAATCCACAATCTATTTTATATTCTTGCTAGGTTACATCATTACAATAACATGTTCTCCTTAATACGTTATTAAGTATATCTCAATTCACATGTTTCCTAATTAACATGCCACTTACCATTTATGATTAAATGTAACTTATTTATTTTACAAGTTTTCCTCATTCTTTCTCATTTAATCATAAATTCAATTTACACCGTCATTACAACTTATCGTTTTTTACTTAGCAGATTATCACGCATATCTAATTCTATCATTTTTACAAGTTATGCTTACCCTACAAGGTATCTCCCAATTACATAACTTTATTATTTCTACTGATTATGTATACCACTAGGTGTCTTAATTACATAACCTTATCGGGTTAAGTTTATGGGCCTATATGTAAATATTACCCACCCCCTCAGATTTACTTAACCTACCCACCGTTCAACCAATTTTACTTAACCCCATCTTTATTTTATTCATACAATCCCTATGGATTCAACTAGTTTAAGTATTCAAGATTTATTACCATATTTTCATTTATGGTTATAGTATGCTAGACCTCCCACATTAAACCTGTCATTTGTGGATGTTGGATATGCTAGGTGGGTCCGGGCAAACTTATTCCACAAATTGGGCTTAACCTCTTGTCTGAGCACGTGTCATATTTGCACACTTAGACCTCTCATATTAGGTTCAACATTAGTTATTGCTGGATATGCCGGTCGGGTCCGGGCAGACTTCCACTACTAATGCAACCTAACCGTGTGTCATAAGTACAATTACGATTTCTAATTGTAATCCTAGGAATTCATTATTATCCAATTTTACCTGTCATACCCTTCTTTCTCCATATTTAATTATATGCCCAATTCACTATTCAAATTATAGACTTTTACTCCCCTTTTCAATTCACCTTTTAATTATGCACCATATGCTCTTTTCCCAAGTTATAAGTCAAGGCATATAAGTATATATATACATATATATATATATGTTATGCACAAACCCAAATCTACATATTTTCCAGTTTATGTCCCTAGTTCATATTCACATATTTCAATACAAATTGTGCCCAAATTCATATTAACATATATTCCAATGTTCGCCTAAATTCATATTCATGCTATACAACACGATATATGTCCCCAAATCATATTTGTATATTTCCACATTTATGCCCAAACTTATATTCATATCTTTCCAATATCAATTATGCCCCAAATTATATTTTCCCAATCATTCCCAATTTCGCACGTTCGCATTTTCAGTGTTAGGCCTAGGCTCGAAGGTAGCCTGGCTATATAAAAATAAAAAAGGAAAAGAGGGAGAGAAGAGAATCAAGAATAGGAATAATAACGAATCAGTAATAAATTGATAGAAATAGGCATAAACTGAATAGGCATATTATGACAAGATTTAAAATGGTGACGATATGAACATATAAAAGCAGATCTGATAATTATGTCATAATAGAACTGATTAGGCACCGATTCAAGATCCAATTTATATATATATATATATATATATATATATATATATATATATATCACGATTACTATTTAAATATTCAGATCTAAAAATAACTTGAACTCACAGTGAGTAGATTTAAGGAAATGGATCCAAATTACTGCAAAGAGCACGTTGAATTTGTTGTTGTAGCAATCGCCGAATTTGTATAATCTTCGCTGAATTGGATTTGAAGAAGAAAAGGTCATTCAATCTACGTTGCAGCAGAGCTCCGCCATCGCTGCCATTTTTAGATGAATAAAACCTAGGTTTAGGGTCCTTTATATAGCATAGAACCAAAGAATCTAGCCCCAAAATCATCTAGGTTTAGAAAGAAATTTTCAGAGACACGGGTGGGTCGAACCCTAGGTCGACCCCCAACGGGCAAAATTATCGCCCAAACTCCCTCCCTGCGAAATTTGATTTTTGAACTGATTTTCAAATTTTCTAGATATATTTATTTAATATATATACACACACATATAAGCCCCTTACATGTGTACATACTTCAAACCTTAATAACTTCTTCATACGTAGTCCAATTTACGCAAACCAGGTGTCTGTCTTGACCAGAATTTCGAGACGGACGCAATGACCCAATTCGTTTCCCTTAATTCCAAATATTTAATTAATTATTCTTTAATTAATCATCTTTGGTGTCGTTAAAATTTCAGGGTGTTACAATCTCCCCTACACAAAGGATTTCGTCCCCGAAATCTCTAAGTTAAGAAGAACGTATATCCTAACATCCAATCAATCATTTATTCATTTAGCAATCATAGACATCCATTGTCCTTAAGGAATTTCTAATGCTTGTATGAACATATGCAGTAGCGTGTGTATATGTCCATAAACTAATGCGAAAGATCAGGCAGACTACTGATTCAATTGACCTTCTTAATGCAATGTATGTCTGTGCCATGCAACCAAAATGTATGCAAATTGTCCTAGTATAACATGTAAGCTCTATATGTGTACACAATCATCCATCCAAATGCAATATCAATGCAACGATACACCCATTTTCATCCATAAAATTTATAATGTACGCACATCAATAGCAAAATGTAAGTGATTGAGCCGATCAAGTGCCAATTGTGTGTGTATATGCATCCATGAGCAATCACTAGCAAACACTTGCATCCATCAAACATAACATGTCTCAAACACATGTTTACATTCATTAGCTTTCTACCTAAAGACTCAATTGATAGGAGATATTCAAACGATAGATACAAGTATTAATCCGAAGCTTGGAAAAAGAAGTTAAGAACATATTCTCGAAAAGGAAAGGATAAGAAACACGAATCTTCTCTTCAGCCTCCTAAGTAGTGTTCTCACGGCCCTTTCCCCGTTGCACTCTTACTAGCTTCACTTCTTTGTTGCACAATTTCTTAACCTCCGATCCAAGTATGCAAGTCAGAACTCGTCCTATCTTTGCTTCCTTCTCTACTTTCACTTCCTCTCACAAGTTTAGCTTCACTATCTCGAACTCTATACATTTTATCACCTTTTGAATGAATAGTCATCTTAGAATGGTGGGCTTCCTCAAGAACTGTCTTAAATAGGTTTCCCATCCCAATACGATTTACCTATCAAACCTCTTCTCAAGTAGCTCCCCTACTTTCTTACCAAGTTCCCTCTTTTCTTTTAGGAGTCATATGTCACACAGGCAATGCAACTTGCTTTGCATTGTCCACCAAGTATATGCGGAAACCAACCTCATGCCTCGGGGTAAACCACGAACCTCATCAAAAACATCAGGATACTCACAACTATTGGTACGTATCACAAATCATCGATAGATATATTAAGAGGTTCTGGGAGACTAAGCGCGACAGACCCTTTTGGGGTCATAAGAAATCTTGAGAGCCTTTCCGTCGCAAGCCTGAAGTCTAATGACGCTCCTCTCACAATCTAGAATGGCTCCATATATGTGGTTAACCAATCCATCCCTAGAATCAAACCGTATCTTACGAAATGAAGAACATATGCTTCGCAATCAAACTCGATGCCTAACATAGAGATTCTCAAGCCCCGACAAATCCTCGATAAATGAGCCGTACCTCCAATGGGGTTTAAGACAATAATGGGATCCAAAACCATACTAGTATGTAGGTGCAAAGACTCAACTAAAGAATCAGATATAAAAGAATGCAAAGCGCCAGAAAAAATCCTAACATGATGATCAGAAATAGAAATTAATCCTTCAATGGAAACTTCCCAACCCCTATCATGTTCACTAGCTACGAGAACATTAGCTTGCCATCTAGAAGTTCTTGCCTTCTGGCTATGTCTTTGTCACTTTGGGGACCCCTTAATGAGGTGTCCTGCCTTACCAAAGTGGTAACAAATGCCTTTTCTCTTTCTGCAATCCTTTTCCAGATGACCCACCATTCCGAAGTTATAGTATTTCCTCTTTTCTTCTTTTATCTATAAACCCTTCTTAAGCCACCATATTCCTTCATCTTTAGGTTGTGCTCCTTAGCCCCAATTCCCTTATTCTCCTTTTTATCATCCTTGTTCAACATGCTAACAAGTCTCTTGAAAGTTGCTTCCATCGCACGGAAATTCTTTCGTGGCTTGAGAGAAAATAAGACGCATGTGAAACCACTGCGGCTAAAGATGGAGGTTGGGCACTTCGTTGCCCTTCAACATGTACTGTAGTTTTAACATGCCTACGGAACCATGCCGAAATAAGGATACCCTTTCGAGAGGAAACGGTTCCCCGATCAAAAAGGAAAAGAAATCAAGTGGAGAATCGAGAAGATATTTATGGCTTTGTGAAATATGCTTTTCAAAAACAGACTTTTTATTTTAAATATTTTGTTTTCGAGACCTTTTTCAAAACCATTTTCAAAATATTTTACCCGATTTTATAACCATATGCTCTGATACCAAATGTAACACCCCACGTCAGTTAGTGTCACTCACTAAGGGAATGCATTAAGTTCCGTGAAGCGTTATAGGTAAATAAGAACATAATATCACAAGACAGACATGTAAAATAGCAATGGAATTAAAAACTTTATTTTGAATCAAAACATCTTGGTTCCAAATACTGAGTGTAACACCCCACGTCCATTAATGTCACTCACAAAGGGAATGCATTAACTTCCATGGAGGTTTTAAGTGAATATAGAACAGTAAAATTACAACAAGACAGATGTAAAATAGTACTTGGAAATTCAAAAACTTTATTTCATTGTAGCAGAAGTCAAAACATGTTTGATTACATCATAACACCATATTCAATGTCAAGTACAATATCTATCTTGATAAAACAAGTACATAATCCCATTACATGAATAGCCATTAAAAAGAAAGATAACAAGCTGGACTTTACTTCAGCAGTCCAAGCTTTCCAGAAGATAAGCGATCCAACTAGACTCCACTAGAACTTGGCCCAACCTGCGGACCTGAAGGGAGAAAAGGATGGAAAAGAGGGGGTCAGACATAAAGTCTGGTGAATATGATAATTCTACAATACTATTACCAAAATAACTGGACTAAGGCATAAGCTGGAAAACAAGAAAATGTCTATGAAGAGCAGATTAAGGACATAGACAATCGCTAAAGGCAACGTTATAGGCGCTCCTAAATACTAAAGGATAAACACTATACTGCACCACACCAGTCACCCTAAAGATTCATCCCACTTAGCTTCACTTAGAAACTTTCCCAATGGCTTTACGTACCCCTAGCTGACTACATAGGTGCCGCCTGCCCCTATCTCCACTAGGTGTACCCTACTTCCCATTATTCGATCGGCTCCCTAACTCGTAGATACCCGTGCTGGCCCCACAGTGGGGTGTATCACTCCCCTAAAGTGGCAACCTGATACAACGGACATGCACGGCTTATACCTACACGATGCAACAACGTCTTACCTACCAGCCCGGGTCCACACACGCATATGAAACCCGTTGGACTTGCGTTGCCACCGCTCCCTGTTTTGGCCTCTTATAGTCAAACCCAGTATGCGTGTCCCGTCCTCGACTTGGGTCGAGCCCACAAAGATACGTTTTGGGATACTGGTTGAAATGGGCCCCCACTATTTACCACAAGCGTTCCACCTAAGCTTGTCCCCATTAGTCCATCCCACTTAACCCACTTAGTCATGTTCATTTACATGTGTGTTTGGTTAAGTCTAATCGTATTTCAAATGCCTCTAAAGGCAACCACCAGATTCCTCATGCCACCCAAGGCACCTACTTAACCCCCATGTCCCACCTTACATGATTATCTGGTTAAGTATTTCTTAGTTCATTAAGGCCATAACCTCATAAAGACCTCTCACATTAGACTGGCATTTATGGCAGCTGGATTTGCCGGGCGGGTCCGGGCAGTCTTACACCATAAAAGAGTCTAACCTCGTGTCTTTACAACTGTTATGCTTTAGTTTGGGCCTAGGACCTCTCACATTGGGCCGACATTTGTGACTACTGGATTTGCCGGGCGGGTCCGGGCAGGTTTACATCACAAACGGGTCCAACCTCGTGTCCTAAGCATTGATTATTAATAATAATCCACTTTCCCCCAATTTTAATAATTCCCTACTTGAATTATTAATTACTTCCAATTTTTAACAATGCCCATAATTGACTCAATTATGGACATCCATTCATGGTATGCAAAATCTTACAAAATTGCACCCAATTTATTAATTCCTAATATTACCCCTACCCCACGTTTGAACATTTATTCGCAAAATATAGGTTAGACTCGAATAGCCTAACTCATAGCATAAAAGAGATTATCATAATAACAACATGTATATGTGACCAAATGAATCATAATAAGGGGTGAAACTTGCATTTGTCCAACTTGCATAGATTATACATGTCATGGACCTAAAGGTGTCAACTTGTTCAAAATTCACCTAATATAATCTCAATCAATTTTCATAAACTTACATATGAACATGTGTGAATCAACATCATCTAATTTTTTAACAACATGGTTTTATATGGGTACACCTAACTCAATAGGCAAATTCCCATAATCAAGTTTTATTTAATTATAGTTTCAAGTTTATGGGTACACCTAACCTAATAGGCAAATTCCCATAAACAAGATCCATTTAAATTATGAAAAAAAACATAACTTTAAGCATGATCCAACAGCATGATTTTTCAACATAATATAGCATGATTTATAACATGGCATAGTATGATAGTATAACATAGCTTGACATGATTCTCAACATAGCACGACATAGCATAAGAGAATTTACAACATAGCATGACATAGCATATATAATTTACATCATACGACAACATAATAACATAATAAGAGATCCACAATATATAGAATTTACAATTACAAATCACATCACTTTCTTGTGATCCATTCATAACTGAGTCAAATTAGTTTGTAATAGTCTTGTGAGAATCATCATACTCACCAACAAAAGAAAAGAATTAGAGAAAGAGAGATCTTTTGATTTGATTTGTGTAGATTTAGTTGTAGATGATTAGGCTTCCTCTTCTTAGTTTGTGACGGCTATGCTGAACTCCATGGCAGCAGCATGACGGTAGCTTCTCTAATTTTACAAGTGATTTAGGTCTAGGGTCTACCCACTTATTTATAGATTTTAGAATTCATTTAGGCCATTAGATTTAACCTAGAAATAACCGCAGCCGTTCAGACAAGATGGGGTTTATCTTGTTGACTCAGCAATGAGTCAGAAGTGACTCAGCAAACACTCAGCAATATATATATATATATATATATATATATATTCTACAATGTACACATTAGATACATCCCCCCCTTTTACACACTTATTATTGTTTTTATATACATATTAGATACATCCCCTCTCTTACACACTTATTAATATTTTTATATTCATATTAGATACATCCCCTCTCTTACACACTTATTAATATTATTATATTCATATTAGATACATCCCCTCTCTTACACACTTTTATATTCATATTAGATACATCCCCCCTCTTACACACTTATTAATATTTTAGCAACTTTAGTGTTAATAGAAAATTCGGGGTGTTACATTCTCCCCTCCTTTTAGGATTTCGTCCCCGAAATCTTCAAGTCTGGAAGAATGTATATCCTACCATCCAAACGTCCATCTACTCATCCATCATACACAGGCATCCATTGTCCTTACAGACTTCTAATGCTTTCATGTTTAAATGCACAGTGTGTGTATATGTCCGTATCTAATGCAAAATCAGGCGGTCCACTGATTCAGTTGACCTCCTTAATGCAACTATGATCGTGCCATGCATCCATTATGTATGCAAAAGATTCTTAATGCTACATAATACTTCTATATGCGTGCACAACCATCATCTGAATGCAGCATCCACATGATAATACAACCATCGTTCATCCATTTTACTAAATACATCCATATATATGCAATATGCAATATGTAGTGACTGAGCCGATCTAGTGCCTAAAGTGTGTGTATATATGCATCCACGAGCAACCACTAGCAAACACTTGCATCCATTTTGCATCCATCATACATAACATGTCTCAAACACATGTTTCAACCATAAGATTATCCTAACTAAAGGTCAAAGATACTAATGAGAGGACATACTAAAGATAAGATAAGATAAGATAAGCGATAAAGGAGAAATTAAAAGACATACCCTCAAAAAGAAAAGGGTACAACGAACGCATCTTCTCTTCTGTCTCCCAAGTTGCGTTGCTCTCATCATCTCCCCATTGCACTTTAACCAGTCTGACCTCTCGATTCCTCAACTTTTTGATCTCCGACCCAAGAATGCATGTAGGAGCTCGTCTAATTGTTGCATCACGCTCTATTTCCACCTCTTTAAGCAAGCTCGGCTCTACCACCTCCGCGGTCTTGTGCAAACACTTCCTCAAATGTGATACATGGAATACGTCGTGTACTCCACTAAGTTTCTCAGGCAACTCCACCCTATATGCCATCTTCCCAATCCTGTTTTTTTACAGGAAACGGCCCTACAAACCTTGGTGCTAATTTCCCCACGGACCCAAAGCGAACAACATTCTGTAACGGAGATACTTTGATAAAAACCATGTCCCCAATGTCAAACTCAAGATCTGTCCTCCTCTTATCAGCATACAATTTTTGCCTATCTTGTGCTGCTTTCATCCTCCTTCGAATCAACTCAATCTTCTCCGAGGTTTCCCTAACCATATCGGGCCCAAGTAGGATTTTATCGGTAGATTCCCACCAACATGTAGGAGAACGGCAAGGCCTTCCATAAAGAGCTTCGAAAGGTGCCATGCCAATACTAGACTGAAAGCTATTGTTATATGCGAATTCTACTAACGGAAGGTGCTCTTCCCATGTACCCCCAAAGTCTAGGATACAAAGCCTTAAAAGATCCTCTAGAATGCGATTCACCCTCTCGGTCTGGCCGTCTGTCTGAGGATGATATGCGGTGCTCAAACATAGCTGAGTCCCTACCGCCTCTTGTAAACTCTTCCAAAATTCGCTAGTAAAGATGGGGTCACGGTCGCTTACTATACTAGAAGGAATACCATGCAAACGAACTATCTCCTTAATGTATACAGAAGCCAACCACGGAGCAGTCCTCTTATTTTTCACGGGAATAAAATGGGCGCTTTTAGTAAGTCTATCTACTATAACCCAAAACCCCGTGTTACCCTTCCTTGATCTTGGTAATCCATCCACAAAATCCATTGAGATGCTTTCCCATTTCCATAGTGGAACTTCTAATGGGTGAAGCAACCCACCGGGTTTCTTTTGTTCTGCTTTAACTCGTTGGCACACCAAGCATCTAGCGACGTACTCGGCCACATCCTTTTTCATACCGGCCCAAAAGAAAACCCGCTTCATATCTTTGTACATCTTATCCCCGCCGGGATGAAAGGTCATTTTTGAGCGATGAGCATCATCAAGAATGGCCTTCCTTAAGTCTTCGTCTTGCGGTACACAAAGTCTATTATCCCTTCGTAACCAACCCTTATCGTCTAGGGTATACCTACGAAGATGGCTTGACGACTCCCCCCCTTTGAGCTTTTCTACTATCTCAACCAACCGTGGGTCGTCTCGCTGTGCCTCACCAACCCGACCTAGAAGTGTAGGTCTAACCTCCAAGGATGCTAACAGACCGGGTACTAAGTCAACGGAGGGTCTAAAGTCAAACATAGAGATGAATTCTAAGCTTTGTCGTTCAACAAACAACGGACTCAAGGACAACCTTTTCCTACTTAAGGCGTCTGCCACCACGTTACCCTTGCCCGGGGTATATGCTATTTCAAAATCGTAGGAGGCTAAGAATTCCATCCACCGTTGCTGCCTTAAATTCAAATCCTTCTGAGAGAATAAGTATTTTAATGATTTGTGGTCAGTGAACAGTTCGAATTTCTCACCAAGAAGATAGTGACGCCAAGACTTAAGCGCGAAAACAATTGCGGCTAGCTCTAAGTCATGCGTGGGGTAATTCTTTTCATGAACCCTCAACTGCCTTCCACCATAGGCTATTACTCTTCCCTCTTGCATGAGGACCGCGCCAAGTCCCGTCCCACAAGCATCAGTATAGATGGTGAACGGTTTATTCCCGTCTGGCAGCACTAAGACTGGGGCTGAAGTTAAGGCTCTCTTTAAACGTTGGAACGCATCATCACAATCTTTGTCCCACGTAAAAACCAGGTTCTTCTTCGTTAACCGTGTTAATGGAGCTGATATTTTTGCGAAGTCTTTGATAAACTTCCTATAATAGCCAGCCAACCCCAAGAAACTTCTTACTTCGGTTGCATTTTTAGGGACCTTCCAATCTTGGATGGCCACCACCTTTGCGGGATCCACTGCTATCCCTTCTTTGGAAACCACGTGCCTTAAGAACCGTACTTCCTTCCTCCAGAAGTGACACTTAGAAAATTTTGCCTTAAGGTTATGTGCTCGAAGGGTTTCCAACACTTCCCTAAGATGTAGGGAGTGCTCTTCTTTATTCTTAGAAAAGACTAAGATGTCATCCACAAAGACTACCACGAATTTGTTAAGGTATTCCCTAAACACCCTACTCATCAAATCAACAAAATATGCAGGGGCGTTTGTCAAACCAAAGGGCATCACTAGCCATTCATAGAATCCGTCAGGAGTCCTAAAAGCAGTCTCATCTATACTATCCTCAGCCACTCTCAGTTGATGAAAGCCAGTGGCTAAGTCCAACTGCGAAAACACTGAGGCGCCAACTAACTGATCAAAGAGATCGTCAATCCTCGGCAGTGGGTGTCGGTTCTTTTTAGTAAGCTTGTTTAGTTCTCTATAGTCCATACAAAGTCTAAGAGACCCATCCGCCTTTGTGGCAAAAACTACTGGAGCACCCCACTCCGATATACTACGTCTTATGAACCCCTTCTCAAGCAACTCCTTTACTTGCTTATTGAGTTCCCTCCTTTCACGAGGAGCCATGTGGCGCACTAGCAAAGATACGGGTTTAACATTATCCACAAGATAAATTCGAAAGTCTATCTCCCGCTTTGGAGGTAAGCCCTTCACCTCCTCAAACACATCCGGATATTCCCGGACCACTTCTACCGATCGCAGGTTCTCTACAGACGCGTCAAGCGATTCAAGATAACTTAGCATAACGGAATTTATGGGATTACAAAAGATGTCGAGAGCATTACCAAGGCGAGTCACAAGCCTAACTACTCTCCTTTCACAATCAAGAATGGCCCTATTTCTAGACAACCAATCCATTCCTAAAATTAGCCCATAGCCCGTGAAGCCCAATACATAAGCATCACATCTAAATTCAACGCTAAGTATAGAGATTTTCAAATCCAAACATATCATGGTCAAATGAGCCGAACCCCCAATTGGATTTGAAACGACCAAGGGATCCTCTACTAAACTGGTGTTCAAGTGCAGTGATTCAACTAATGATGCAGAGATAAACGAATGAGATGCGCCAGAATCGAATAAGGTACGGACAGGATGATCAAACAGAAAAACTAAGCTTTCAACAGAAATTGTTCTACCTCTTTCTTGCAGCGGTGGGGCCGCAATAGCCTGAACTTGCCCCCTTGCCTGCCCTGGTGCCATAAGAGCCTGCACCTGTCCTCCCGAGGTAGACCCTGCCCTCTGCCCCTTCTTTGGACAGTCCTTCACTAAATGTCCCGCATCTCCACAATGAAAACAACCAGTCTTCTTTTTCTTTCTACAATCTTTGCTGAGATGGCCAGGCGTCCCACAATTGAAGCATTTCTTCTTCCCTTTGCCATTATTGTTTTTACCACCCTTCTTATTTTGCTGTTGGGGTTTCTTCTGATCCCCTTTCTTTTCAACTGCCTTATCCTCATGCATAAGTGCCATTTCTACTAGCTTTTCAAAGGTGGCTCCCATAGGGATGTGGGTCATAGCCAACCCTTGCAACGGTTCATTCAAGCCTCTAACGAACCTCAAAGCTTTCTTCTCTGGCGTGTTCACCAACTCCAAGCCAAACCTTGCTAACTGATTAAATTTATTGACATATTCCTTTACTGATGAGCTCCCTTGCTTTAGTGCCAGGAATTTTTCCATATTTAAGTTCTCCTCTGCCCTTGAAAGAAACTTTGCCTCAAACCTTCGTCTAAAATCCGCCCATGAATCAACTGGACGTTCCCCGTTAGTGACCTCCCACCAAAACGAGGCCTCTCCCTTCATTAACCAAGCAGCTAAATGAACTTTCCTCCCATCTTCCACTTCAAAGATATCCAACAATTCCTCAGTCTCCTTAAGCCAATCTCTGGCCTCCACAAACGTCTCAGTCCCTTGAAAAGTTTTTCCTCCCATAGCCTTGAATTCCTTGCACGTCTTTGCAAAAGTGTCAACACGAGGAGGAGGAGGAGGAGGAATGGGTGCAACTAGGGGTGGAGGAGTATCCGCTGGGCCTGCAGTGGTGGCCCTAGCCTCCAAGTATCTCCTAAACCACCCTGGAATCGTCACACCTTCTGGGAGATTAAGATCTTCAGCCATGCTGAAACGAAAAAGGAAAGATTCAAAATGGAGAATTCGAAAGATAAAGATAAGGATGTGGCTATTTGGGATTATGTTTTTCATAAAAACTCTCTTTAAATAACATGTTTTTTTTTTGAAAGCACTTCTTCCAAAAATACTTTAGAAAAAAAATATTTTTCTAAAAAATTTTTTTATCTGTTCTGGTAACCTTATGCTCTGATACCACGTGTAACACCCCACGTCCATTAATGTCACTCACAAAGGGAATGCATTAACTTCCATGGAGGTTTTAAGTGAATATAGAACAGTAAAATTACAACAAGACAGATGTAAAATAGTACTTGGAAATTCAAAAACTTTATTTCATTGTAGCAGAAGTCAAAACATGTTTGATTACATCATAACACCATATTCAATGTCAAGTACAATATCTATCTTGATAAAACAAGTACATAATCCCATTACATGAATAGCCATTAAAAAGAAAGATAACAAGCTGGACTTTACTTCAGCAGTCCAAGCTTTCCAGAAGATAAGCGATCCAACTAGACTCCACTAGAACTTGGCCCAACCTGCGGACCTGAAGGGAGAAAAGGATGGAAAAGAGGGGGTCAGACATAAAGTCTGGTGAATATGATAATTCTACAATACTATTACCAAAAAAACTGGACTAAGGCATAAGCTGGAAAACAAGAAAATGTCTATGAAGAGCAGATTAAGGACATAGACAATCGCTAAAGGCAACGTTATAGGCGCTCCTAAATACTAAAGGATAAACACTATACTGCACCACACCAGTCACCCTAAAGATTCATCCCACTTAGCTTCACTTAGAAACTTTCCCAATGGCTTTACGTACCCCTAGCTGACTACATAGGTGCCGCCTGCCCCTATCTCCACTAGGTGTACCCTACTTCCCATTATTCGATCGGATCCCTAACTCGTAGATACCCGTGCTGGCCCCACAGTGGGGTGTATCACTCCCCTAAAGTGGCAACCTGATACAACGGACATGCACGGCTTATACCTACACGATGCAACAACGTCTTACTAACCAGCCCGGGTCCACACACGCATATGAAACCCGTTGGACTTGCGTTGCCACCGCTCCCTGTTTTGGCCTCTTATAGTCAAACCCAGTATGCGTGTCCCGTCCTCGACTTGGGTCGAGCCCACAAAGATACGTTTTGGGATACTGGTTGAAATGGGCCCCCACTATTTACCACAAGCGTTCCACCTAAGCTTGTCCCCATTAGTCCATCCCACTTAACCCACTTAGTCATGTTCATTTACATGTGTGTTTGGTTAAGTCTAATCGTATTTCAAATGCCTCTAAAGGCAACCACCAGATTCCTCATGCCACCCAAGGCACCTACTTAACCCCCATGTCCCACCTTACATGATTATCTGGTTAAGTATTTCTTAGTTCATTAAGGCCATAACCTCATAAAGACCTCTCACATTAGACTGGCATTTATGACAGCTGGATTTGCCGGGCGGGTCCGGGCAGTCTTACACCATAAAAGAGTCTAACCTCGTGTCTTTACAACTGTTATGCTTTAGTTTGGGCCTAGGACCTCTCACATTGGGCCGACATTTATGACTACTGGATTTGCCGGGCGGGTCCGGGCAGGTTTACATCACAAACGGGTCCAACCTCGTGTCCTAAGCATTGATTATTAATAATAATCCACTTTCCCCCAATTTTAATAATTCCCTACTTGAATTATTAATTACTTCCAATTTTTAACAATGTCCATAATTGTCTCAATTATGGACATCCATTCATGGTATGCAAAATCTTACAAAATTGCACCCAATTTATTAATTCCTAATATTACCCCTACCCCACGTTTGAACGTTTATTCGCAAAATATAGGTTAGACTCGAATAGCCTAACTCATAGCATAAAAGAGATTATCATAATAACAACATGTATATGTGACCAAATGAATCATAATAAGGGGTGAAACTTGCATATGTCCAACTTGCATAGATTATACATGTCATGGACCTAAAGGTGTCAACTTGTTCAAAATTCACCTAATATAATCTCAATCAATTTTCATAAACTTACATATGAACATGTGTGAATCAACATCATCTAATTTTTTAACAACATGGTTTTATATGGGTACACCTAACTCAATAGGAAAATTCCCATAATCAAGTTTTATTTAATTATAGTTTCAAGTTTATGGGTACACCTAACCTAATAGGCAAATTCCCATAAACAAGATCCATTTAAATTAAGAAAAAAAACATAACTTTAAGCATGATCCAACAACATGATTTTTCAACATAATATAGCATGATTTATAACATGGCATAGTATGATAGTATAACATAGCTTGACATGATTCTCAACATAGCACGACATAGCATAAGAGAATTTACAACATAGCATGACATAGCATATATAATTTACATCATACGACAACATAATAACATAATAAGAGATCCACAATATATAGAATTTACAATTACAAATCACATCACTTTCTTGTGATCCATTCATAACTGAGTCAAATTAGTTTGTAATAGTCTTGTGAGAATCATCATACTCACCAACAAATGAAAAGAATTAGAGAAAGAGAGATCTTTTGATTTGATTTGTGTAGATTTAGTTGTAGATGATTAGGCTTCCTCTTCTTAGTTTGTGACGGCTATGCTGAACTCCATGGCAGCAGCATGACGGTAGCTTCTCTAATTTTACAAGTGATTTAGGTCTAGGGTCTACCCACTTATTTATAGATTTTAGAATTCATTTAGGCCATTAGATTTAACCTAGAAATAACCGCAGCCGTTCAGACAAGATGGGGTTTATCTTGTTGACTCAGCAATGAGTCAGAAGTGACTCAGCAAACACTCAGCAATATATATATATATATATATATATATATATATATATATATATATATATTCTACAATGTACACATTAGATACATCCCCCCCCTTTTACACACTTATTATTGTTTTTATATACATATTAGATACATCCCCTCTCTTACACACTTATTAATATTTTTATATTCATATTAGATACATCCCCTCTCTTACACACTTATTAATATTATTATATTCATATTAGATACATCCCTTCTCTTACACACTTTTATATTCATATTAGATACATCCCCCCTCTTACACACTTATTAATATTTTAGCAACTTTAGTGTTAATAGAAAATTCGGGGTGTTACACTGAGTTTACATCATAAGTTTGAAGTAACCAATTACATAAATAATCTGTCTTGCCAAAAATATCAGAGTACAAAAGCATAAAACCATATTTCCCATGTGAAGCCATAAGAGAGTTGACCAGAGGTCAAAGAGGTACATCTATATCCAAAATCCAAGCTAAGCTGAAAGAATCCAAATCAACTCTAAGCACTTCCACTCTGAGAACCTAGGGGGGACGGAAGAGAGAGAAGAGGAAACAAAAAGGGTTAGACATAAAGTCTGGCGAGTCCAGTTACTTTTAAATATAAATAAATAAAAGTATCATGTTAGGTATATAAAACTAGAAGAACAAGATAACAGTAACAATAACAAGTGTGAAATGAGCAAGGTAAGATGAACAGGATATATTGCGCTTCTTAAATACATTTCTCGGCACCGCACCAATACTAGTATATCAGAAATAGAATGAACCCTACCAATATCGTTCCATTACATTTTATTGATTATTAGGTTACTTGGCTTAGTAGAACTCAAGACTTATTCGCGCATCGTACCCATTTACTTTCCCATGGATTCACCTAATACAATATATGTAGTTATCTCTCAATATTGAGATACACCCCATTGTACCCCACTCGCACGGTCTCCACCATACTGAATGCAGTCCCTCATCCTACGCCAGAGTGACGTACGGGTCTCTATATATCGATGCTACGCTCCGCATAAATCTGTCATTACTATGCTACGTAAGCGTATGGAATGCCTCCATTTATCGAATCAGATTCCTTATCGAAATAATGCCCTCTAGTCTACGATACACCACCCAGAGAAGATATGCATGTATTTAGACTGTCACACGTATGTACTGTATTTGTAGCTCGATGCCTCAATCGCACGTCCTCTAATGTGCATCGAGTTCCGTGGCAGGGCTAAAAAAGAAACACGAAACTCGGCCGGGAGCTTTTCCATACCTGTATAGGCCCGCCTTTAAGAGCCTCCAATTACAGAAATTCCTAGGGTTTGTTTTCCCTGTTGGCTATGGCCCACCTTGGCGCCTCCCTCAACTAGTAAAGACTATAAGAGCTAAGCGACCGCCCCTAATACAAACAATCTAAACATCCATGTGGAGTCTACCTCAATACGCGTACCTCAATAGTGAAAGGTGAAATGATATCTTGGGTTTAGCACTAGTCTTTTCGCATCCCGCTGGCTGCCAATGACGGATATCCGATGATCTACTATCCTTGTTAGTCGTGACCCTCCGCCTCCTCGTGAGGCAACCGCCGAACTACCCTAGTGTCACCTCGTCACAACATTCTGACTGCATAGCTACATCTGCAGTCAAGGCCCACCCACCTAGTAGTTACGCGCAGACCCAACCTCTACGAGTACAGCTTAAGACATCTATCACCGCACAGAGGACTACTAGTAGCACCTTACGTACTTCAGGAAGCCACGTGCTTCCCCTTCCAATCCTTTGGAGCCATCATAACAATCAGATGAATGCGCGCTCCCCTCGTGTCATATAACACCTCGATGATCTACCACGTTGGGTTATTCACCCTCAAACATACAGACTGATCAAGCGCCTTTCTTTAATATGTTGTTAGACCCTATGTCTAAACATTCCTTTAGCGCTTTCCTTACCTCACCAGGTTCCCATTTAACTTGGTTATTCCCGTTCATATTGAATTCTTATTCCAGTTTACCAAGTTTCTCTTGCTTATTAATTTCAATCATATAACTTAATCCATTTAAGTTTATTAATAAGTCCACAACATGTTATTCTCTAGATTATGGCCCAAGGTCTGTAATCCACAATCTATTTTATATTCTTGCTTGGTTACATCATTATAATAACTACGTTATTAAGTATATCTCAATTCACATGTTTCCTAATTAACATGCCACTTACCATTTATGATTAAATATAACTTATTTATTTTACAAGCTTTCCTCATTCTTTCTCCGTTAATCGTAAATTCAATTTACATCGTCACTACAATTTATCGTTGTTTACCTAGCACATTATTACACATATCTAATTCTATCATTTCTACAAGTTATGCTTACCCTACAAGGTGTCTCCCAAACTTAACCCCATCTTTTATTTTATTCATACAATCCCTATGGATTCAACTAGGTTAAGTATTCAAGATTTATTATCATATTTTCATTTATGGTTACAGTATGCTAGACCTCCCACATTAAACCTGTCATTTGTGGATGCTAGATATGCCGGCGGGTCCGGGTAGACTTATTCCACAAATTGGCCTTAACTTCGTGTTTGAGCACGTCTCATATTTGCGCACTTAGACCTCTCACATTAGGTTCAACATTAGTGATTGCTGGATATGCCGGTCAGGTCCGGGCAGACTTCCACCATTAATGCAACCTAACCACGTGTCATAAGTACAATTACAATTTCTAATTGTAATCATAGGAATTCATTATTATCCAATTTTACCTATCATACCCTTTTTTCCCCATATTTAATTATATGCCCAATTCACTATTCAAATTATAGACTTTTATGCCCCTTTTCAATTCACCTTTTAATTATGCACCATATGCTCTTTTCCCCAAGTTATAAGTCAAGGCGTATATGTATATATACATATATATATATATATGTGTGTGTTATGCACAAACCCAAATCTACATATTTTCCAATCTATGTCCCTAGATCATATTCACATATTTCAATACATGTTGTGCCCAAATTCATATTAACATATATTCCAATGTTCGGCTAAATTCATATTCATGTTATACAACATGATATATGTCCCCAAATCCATATTTGTATACTTCCACATTTTATGCCCAAACTTATATTCATATCTTTCCAATATCAATTATACCCTAAATTATATCTTTCCCAATCATTCCGAATTTCGCATGTTTTCATTTTCAGCGTTAGGCCTAGGCTCGAAGGTAGCCTGGCTATATGAAAATAAAAAGGGAAAGAGGGATAGAAGAGAATCAAGAATAGGCATAATAACAAATCAATAATAAACTGATAGAAATAGACATAAACTGAATAAGCATATTATGACATGATTTAAAATGGTGACGATATGAACATATAAAAGCAGATCTGATAATTATGTCATAATAGAACTGATGAGGCACCGATTCAAGATCCAATTTTTATATACATATCACGATTACTATTTAAATATTCAGATCTGAAAATAACTTGAACTCACATTGAGTAGATTTAAGGAAATGGATCCAAATTACCATGAAGAACACGTTGAATTTGTTGTTGTAGCAATCACTGAATTTGTATAATCTTCACTGAATTGGATTTGAAGAAGAAAAGGTAATTCAATCTACGTTGCAGCAAAGCTCCGCCGTCGCCGCTATTTCTAAATGAATAAAACCTAGGTTTAGGGTCCTTTATATAGCGTAGAACCTACGAATCCATCCCCAAAATTGTCTAGGTTTAGTAAGAAGTTTTTAGAGCCACGGGTGGGTCGACACCCCTTCAAGTGGGTCGACCCCCAACGGCAAAAATTCCCGCCCAAACTCCCACCTTACGAAATTTGATTTTTGAACTAATTTTCAAATTTTCTAGATATATTTATTTAATATATATACATATAAGCTCATTATATGTATACAAACTTCAATCTTTAATAACTTCTTCATACGAAGTCCGTTTTATGCAAACCAGCTGTTTATCTTGACCAGATTTTCGAGACGGACGCAATGGCGCAGTCTGTTTCCCTTAATTCCAAATATTGAATTAATTATTTTTTAATTCATCATCTTTTGTGTCGTTAAAATTTCGGGGTGTTACAACCGTGCAAAATTCTATTATGTTTAAGAGATTCGTAGAGTTTAAGCAGAGTGGTCGACCAGTTCTTGATTATTTTTCTGACTTCGAGGCTTTATTGAAGTATGCTCGTTCTTATGTAGATACTCCTTATCAAAAGAATGAGAAGTTTGTCTTGGGATTGGATGGATATTTTGAGAATAAGCTTGTGGATCACCTGATGATAATTTTGAGAAAGATCATCGAGAAGGCTTTGAGGCATGAAAGTCTATTTCTTAAGAAGATGTCTATTATTGCACCTAAGAAAGAACTGAAGCCACAACAAGGTGTTAATAATAAGAAAAGGAAGAAACAACAACAGAAGGGAAAGGATGGCCAAAAAAAGAAGAAGGGAGAGGTGACTTGCTTCAATTATTGACAGAAAGGCCATTTTGCTAGCGAATGCAAGAATCCTAAAGATGAAAAGAAGTGCTTCAAGTGTGGGAAGCCGGGACATGAGAAAAAGTATTGTCCAGAATCAGCTAAAGGGAAGCAAGTGGTTAAAGTTATGCTTTGGGGGTAGTGCCATCTTCTTCGAGAGCTCCTACCGCAAAGGAAAAGGGAAAAAGTGTCATCGTTCAAGGTACTCTTTCTGTTCATGGTGTTTCAGTTCGATTTTTGTTTGATACTAGAGCATCGCATTCATTCAGTTGCAATGAGCTTGTGTGCCGTTTGGGTTTGGAACCTGAGAATTGTGATAGGCCATTGATCGTGACTAGTACAGTCGCGGGTTCGTCTAGTTTGTGCATGTTGTGTCATGGTTTAGTGTTGTCGAGTCATGGTTTCTCTTTTGTGTGTGATTGCTTTGTTCTTAACTTCACTGGGTTTGGAATCATCTTGGGCATGGATTGGCTCAAGAGGTATGTGGCAAGGGTGAATTGCAAGAACCTAGAGGTGAGAGTCGGGGATATGAAAGGGCGAAAGGTGTTGATACACACTACAAGAAAAATATGTTTTGGTTACTCCTGTTCATTGTGTTTATTGTTAAATGCATCAATAATATTTCATCTAGGCCTGTTAGACACAGCCAAATATTATGACCTATCCCGCGCTACAAAAAGTTTTGGCGGCTTCAATCTTTCTTCCCCTTTCACTTATCACGTTTTCCTCAATGTCCAGACTATCTTTGATACTTCAAATTTTTTCCCCCATTTTCACTTCAGTAAAATTTACGATTCCTCCATCTTAAGTGTCAATCGCACTAGCCCTCTTCATCATTCTCAACTATTTTATTTGAATGCCATATATTGCTTGATATTTCTATGTAAACCCTAAATACGTATAACCTTCATATTTCAATTCTGGTGAAGGTTTGTTCAATGATTGAATGAGTATTTGCGGTTGTAAATTTGTTCGAAGTGTGGTTGTGGGTTCGGATGGTTGAGGGTTGCGAGTTCAGGCAATGGATAGTTTGAAGCCGCGATCTCTCCCATGGAGGAATTTCTATAAGTCCCCTCATGTTCTAGTCTCTCACACTTATTCATGTTTAATTAAGTACCTTAGGTTATTATTTATGGCATTTTTCTCAATTAGGTAAATTGGAAGATTTTTTTTAAAACAGTAGTTGATAATCAGGGAGAGATATGTATGGTAAACAACACTTGTTTGATCTTCGATAAACACAAATATTAAATCAGCTTTAAAAGCAAAAGTAATAATTAATGGCTAAGCTTTAAAAAGATCACTGGTATACTTGATGAAAACAGGATAAAACCTGACCTTATGCTACGACTCCAAATAGAAGAGAAGAATCTAAGGTTGTTTGGGTACTGGTCTGTGTCACTTATCATTGTTTTTATACCAAATCCCATGAATTCAAAAAGTTAATAGTAAACATGGATAAAGTACCTTGAAGTCTAGAGTCTTTCATGTTTGTTTTCACCAATCAAGATGTTACAACATATTTGTTAGTTAAGAAAGTAGTCAAGGTGAAAGAATTTAGAGGTTAAAGCGAGAAATTGTTAGATATTTTATGAACCTAAAAATTTAGCTTTGAATTTATGACACATTAATTCGCGTGGAGAACAACAAGTGGAAATAAGTACATTTCATAACTCATTGATTGAATGATTATGAACATGTGAGGTCTCTTCCTTTCATGACTGGTTCGAGATACTACCTTCAAAAACGCACGTAAAGGAAAAAAAAAAAAGAATAATGAGACTCTCTCTAAGGTGCTAATTCAAATATATGGGCTCTTGAACATGTTCCTTCTCATACTAATTCTGAACTCATTTACATGCATGTAAATGCTTGCGACGACTGTCTAATTATGGCTTATGTACAATTCTATAATTTATTTTGTGTTTCTTAACTAGTATTATGTTTCTTACGTAGTCGCTATTAGAGAATCACATATTAACATAGAACGCCCGACCTGATCTGATTACCATGTATTTTCACAAAGTCAATTGGCAGCGTGAAGAGCGAGCTCTTAGTATTTATGTAGAATTTAACTTGTAAATTGCTCGGTGTGAGACTAATCTCAATAGTTGACTTCCCCAAACTATAATTTCCATGCACTGACCATTAATGCAATCGAGTTTACTTTCATGTTACATTAATTTTGTTTAATGGATGTAGGAAGAAGACGTTTTCCCCTAGAAAACTATAATTTTGCACTTGTGGATCCTAAAGTCGAAGAAGATAGTCCTAAGTCTTTACTCGAGGTAATTTACCCTTTTTCTCCTATGTATTTCACTGAAAAGTGCATTTAGGATGTAATTTCTTGAATATTTAACATAAAGACAACATTTACTTTTCAATTTTAGACTTTTACTCAAATGTCATGCCTGACGTTGTAGAAAGGTAAACTGATGTATTTCCCTTTATCCTGATTTTGGTCCTACAACATAACAATTGAAATATTATTTCATTGTAATGTTAGTTTCCGATAGCGATTCCATGCTGACCCTTGCAAAATGGGAAGCCTTGTACACTGAGTTTTACTTTTTATTAAGCAAACAAAACTGATCGATGAAAGTACTGCCTATTTTTTGCTTTCAGGAAATATTGAATCTTTATATGGAACAGCTGCCCACCATGAATTACGCCTCAAATACTGGAAAGAAATCTTGTTTCCTAGAAAATTGCATTTCATGTGGGTATGGGAATAAATTTTTTTCATTCTATTTTCCTTTCCACATATATTCAACATGTATCGACCACAACCTTTATGATTATTTTAAACATGAAAGTGGAATTTTATAGCAAATAATTGACTCACTTTTACAGAAAGTATAGAACTTTGGTTGTCATATTGAATTGTGCCGAAGGTCTTGACAAGGTAATCTCTATTGCAAAATGCAAGTGTATCAATTCATATATGGCACTATTTAGTAACTGGCTGTTTTTTTTTCTCTATAGTTTTTAGACTGTTGGAGAAGTGAAATGTCAATCTTAGCACCTTCACACATCAGTAAAAAATCTGGCATTGTACAGGTGATAGCTGTAGTGTCATATTAGATAATTCCTCGCAATACTCAATATGATGAAGTTCCACTTGCAGCTGTCTGTTCTAACTACCAAAACATGGTGTGTTCCATACTAATATTGCATCCTATTTATCTCCTTTTCTTAATAGAATTCTCAACTTTGAGTTCTTGAAGAAAATTATAGATTTCTTTAAAATGGTATTTAGTTGTCAAGGGAATTCTATCGTTGGATCTCTAGATCCACAAACTAGAGCTATAGCATTAAGTTACTGGTCCTACAAGTTTAGATTTTTTTTTTTAATTATAGAATATTGGGAAAAAAATCATATACACACATTAGATCAAAGAAGTTCCATGGAAGCAGCCTCATTGAGTCTTCAATAAGCTTTACACATAAATGTTTTCTTCCCATTAAATATTTTGATTTAGCACTATAAATGTCAGTAGCTTGAAAACTTGAGAAATTGTTTTTTGAGCACAAAGACTTTTTTCGCTTTACCCTCATTAATCCACTTTAAAATGCAATTACTTGTAGTTAGATACAAATCAGTTGATAGAATTATAAAGTTAGGCAGTTTCGTTTGATAGAATTATAAACCTATGTATTTTCTAAGTGGATTTCTCATCTTCTGTATATATTTCAATCAGATTCAGTCCCATCTTTTACTTTTAGTGATACATCAATTGAAGGGTGCTAGTTTTAGTAAAAGTAGTTGCTACTATCAGGAAATAGGTTTTTTATAGCCATATAGACCATGTTGTCATTCGCGTCAAACGGGCTAAAACTGCCTCCAAGGCACTAGCTATATTACTATGGCTTTCGTATTGTTACAAGGTAAAGAAGGTCAATACGCTTATTTTTTTTATTATATCCAAGTGAGTTGGCCTTCGAGCTTGTGGATAAATGACCTCTAAATGATCATTTATTTTTGTTCCTTTTTGTCATGTGAACTGATCACTAACAACCCTTTTTTGGTTTAATCAATTTCTCTATATCATGGAATCTGTATTTATATTTACATTTGAATTTTTCCTTAGGGTATAGGGAGTTTCATGTACAAAGAATTGAAAGAAAGGCTTGAATATGTAGGGATTTCAACTGTACTTTGCTGGGCAGACAATATTTCTGAAGGATTTTGGTGTAAACAGGTGATTAGAGACATCAAAAGAGTGTATATTTCGTTTAATATATTTTAAAGAAGATTCTTATACTGTTATAACAGTTTTCATTATCAATTTAGTCTTCTTTGAGAGCGTTGTTGACATCTACATGCTCACATCGTAATTCGTTTCTATATATAAGCATTAGCCTTTTTGAAGCTTTCCATTCACCAATAACAGTTACCTCAGTGATTTTAAATCCCATCACTTTAAGTTAAAAAAATTCGTTTAACTAATAATATTATATCTTACCAATCGTCCTTGGTATAAGTAGCAAATAGGTAGTCCAGCTGTAGTTGACAATATGATAGTTCAGTCAGTCAATGCAAACGTGTAATATCAGTCAATTTCATAAAATGAATGAGTTTGATGTCTTGTATGGTTCTTACAACCGAGCATGCTATCAAACTAATATAGAAGAGGTCTAGAAGTCACGTTCAGTAAGTTGGCAAGTTGTAGATGTATACCGGAATGGATATCTTTTCACTCCAGGCATTTGAAGAAACTTATTTCAACTTTTAAACCCTAATTCTCAGAGTGCTCAAGTACAAATCAAAATTTTATTCCAGTGCATTTTCAGAACGAGCAAGTGCAAAATTGCTGAATAAATGAATCCCGAACATGTTGAATGGTTCTAATATGTTTCAAATTTTAATGTAGGAATTAACATGGGTGGCTCTGGTTAGAGTGGCCTATTTTGTACATTAATCCTCTTTTAGGTTACTTCTATGAGAGGCCTATTTTGTAAGTTTACATTGTTATTTTGTACATTAATCCTCTTTTAGGTTACTTCTATGAGAGGCCTATTTTGTACATTAATCCTCTTTTAGGTTACTCTAATTTATAAAGAACTTCTTTAACTTCTCAAAATTTATTGGACAATTTTTTGAAATAGGCCTCTCACAGAAGTTTATTTGATATATAGGCTTAATGTACAAATATGTACATGTGCATTTATAGAATGAGCAAAAATATTTATGAATTTTTTTTTGGTACTTGCACATTCTGTAAATGCGCAATCTGTACATGTGCATTTACAAAATATGCAAGCATAAGACGCGTAAATTAAAAACAGGCCTATTTTCGTAATAATTTTCCAATGAAGCCTATTTATGAAATAAGCCTCTTTCAGAAGCCTGCTCTAAAAAAATGTCCAAATTTATTACATTCAGAAACTTTTCGTGTGTGTGTATGGTAGTGCAGTTTCAAAAAGCAGCAGCACGATTATTTTTGAAAAATTTGCATTGGTGTAATTTATAGTTCTTCATTACAAAATTTCAGTTTTTGCCGCCTTAGAAAAAATTTGTCTATTTTTGGATCTAGTTTTTAAGACGGTTGAAATGTCTAATAGTTTTAAAAAGTGGTTTCAATGGGAAAAGGTTTCATTTAGAAAAGAGGCGAGGTTGATTCTAGTTTGGTGGGTTCTAACACTCAGCGAACGTTAAATCAAATTAAATTTGTTTTGCTTCAGTTTGATGGTTTCTCCATTTTGGTTGCATAAGTTTCTAAATTATCCCTCGGTTTAGATGGTTGCCTTTTGTACATTGGCTATGTTCCCCTCTTTCTATAAGGGTGTTAGTCCTAGTAAATGGGATGGTATTTATGAAAAGCTAGAAAATTAGAATCCGCTTGAAGTATACTCTGAAATGAGCATATAAAAAACAAGATGAGAAGCGTTTTTTCTGATATAGCTCTTACATGTCAGCTAGCAGGCTGAGCTGTGTATACTTGATTGTAAGGGCATTCCGCATTGGCTGATTTAGGAGATTCTATTTTTTTTCTCCCTAATTATAACTCATTTCCAGCACAGGGTTTTGTATCAATAGGAATGGTAAGCAGAAAAGGAAAAGTTTGTAGGCTGCCCGTAAAAGCTGATATTAGAAAAGCATTATGCTTTCCTGGGGGTTCCACTCTTACGATTTCTCACATCACTGCACATAATGTAGTTCCAATCAACTCCACAGATCATGATAACACAAATGCTTCAACAAAATGTACTATCAAAAGCAAATCATTAGAAAATGGAGAAACCAGAGAAAAGGGTAGTTCCATTTCTTTGAACAAAAATAATACAATTCGGGATTAATAAGTAACGAAAGGTTGCTATGCGGTAGATTCCTACAAGTCCAACGGTAGGTCATTTTATTGTTTTGCATGGGACATTCAGTTATTATTTCATGTTAAAAAAAGAGCTGAAAAAGGACTGAGATTCCTTGAAGGCATCGAGGAATTTTTGTTTCTTGCACTCAGTCATAACATGTGTTATGCAATTTGTTGGATAATTTTTGCTCGTTACTAGCATGAAGTCGATACCCTGTAATAGAGGGGACTATGATCTATAATCTGGGAAGACACTGTATTCAGTATGCTTAGTACATGTTCCTACATTTCCATTTCCATTATTTTCAAGTCCAATACAACATAAGTGGATATAATGTTTTGGCTAGTAATGTAGCTATTCGATATATGAATCATAACCGGTTCCCCTAAGTTATCTGAACAATTGATATAGCATTTATCATAAGCCATGATCAATCGTTGCTTGAAACCATATTCGTTGTTCTGTTCTCCGAAGTTACAGTAAAACATTTTATTGATCTAATTTCAAATATTTTAGATTCTAAACATTGCAGACTTCAAATCAAGATAAATTTCTATTCAAATTCAAAATTATGCTTATAAACATGAATAGGAACCCTCAACGATATTATTTATTGTTGTTAGCTGCTATTACTCTTAATGTTGTAAACTACAAGGATATCTTATCTAGTATAGGAACAAAAAGGAGTGTAACAAAATAGATATATAACATTTATGCACTTGTTTCGGTATTTTAATTACAATAGAGATGTGCTTTAGTCTTTGAATGTGTAACAACCCAGATTTTCAGAACCAATTTAAATTTTTTATTTTAGCAATTTAAATGAATTTTGAATATTTAAAATGATTTATTTTAAATAATAACGACTAAAAATTTATTTAAATCGAACATAGAACGAATAATTTTATTTTAATTATATAACGAGCTTGAAATGGCGTGGTAGTTTGAAAATTTGATTTCAGATTTCCAATGAATGTACAAAATTCAAAATAAATCAGATTTCAGCAAAACCAGAAATATATAAATCTGTTTAATTATATCTTTCTAACGAATGTGAAAAATCTAGATTTCATAACGGGAATTAAAAGTTATGTCTAGTTTAAAATTTAAAATAGTCGCTATGGAATTTATATATATATTTAACAATATAAAGCACTTAAAAATAGCCATTTTGTAAACGACCTCCATTTTTGACAAAACCACTTTTGTTAGATTCAGAATATCAAATTATTGCAAGATTCCAATTTTCATAATTTTTGGAATTAATATGTGAGCACAGTAAATATAAACGTGTTTTGTCAATTTAGTTTGAATCGGATCGACTAGAAAATGATTATTTTTCAAACGGTCTCCAAATTTGATGAAATTAGTTTTGTTAGGACCATATCATCGAAACATAGCTAGATTTACTTTTCTAGAATTTTTGGAGTCAGTATGTGGCCCCAGTAAATTATAATGTATGTTTAAATGTAATATATATTAATTTATATTTTAATTTAAAGAAAAACTAGTCAAACCAATCGAATTGGCTTACGAAACATGTCCCATTGTGTTCGGAATAAGGGTATTTAGCTAGGAACGACAACCACTGGGTCTTGTTTGGAGTTCATAGCGATAAACAAATAAAAAGTGAATTATTTAAATAATATTATAAATACAAAGGCTTTTCTCTTGGAACCCTAGATCCATTCTAAACAGCCGCCGCTTTCATCAGTTGGATGGCCGATTTACTCCGATTTTTCTTCTCCAAAATCTTCCAATCTAACGGAAATCAACGTCTGATCCTAAAGGGAAAATTGTAGAGCTAATCAAGCTCTACAAAACCAACGGCTGAGATCAAAAATGGTGTTTAACTTTTCGCGTATTCCTATCCGAAAGATGCGGCGTTCTTCTACGTTTTGGGGGAAATCTGCTACTTTGAATTGGGTGCATTCACCCGCATAGGAGGAGGGATCGGGCTTCATCATGGTGGTGGTTGACCGGCCGGAAATGGCCTGGGCGAGGCGCGTGGTTCAAGTTGTAAGTTGTGACATTAGTTCAGGCTTTCAACAGTAATTAACAAAGAAGATGGAAAAAATTGTATGCGGCCCTGATCTTTGGATGGTAATTAGCTACTTAATTAAGGGCTAATGACTTAATTTGATTATTTAATAATGTTTAAATTATATGCAAATCTGTAAAAGCAATATTTTTGAAAATAAATTAGCAATAATTTTGAAAATAAAATTAGCAATAATTTTGAAAGTAAAATTAGCATTCTTTTTAAAATAAAATTAGCATTGTTTTTAAAATGGAAATAGCAATATAAAAATATGATTTTTATATATGTAGCAAATTGAAAATATGAGTAGCGAAGTAATAATCTGATTTATATATATAACTTTGAAATAAAATGTGTGATTTTTATTTATAAATATCATTGTGTTAAAAATATGATTTTTAAATTATATATATTGTTTTTTATAATATATATAGAGTTGATAAAAATATGATTTTAATATAGAGATAACATCATAAAAATGTGATTTTTTTATTATAAAGTAGTTTTAAATTAAAAATATGATTTTTAATTTATATATAGCATTAACTTTTAAAAATAATATAAATAACATGATTTTTAAAAGAAATAGCATAGTATAAAAATGTGATTTTTAATACAAACTGCGTGAAACAAATTGCGTTGGAAACACGATGAAGAACACTACGCGAGGAAGCAAACTGAAACAGAACGGTACCAGAAATTCAGAAAAAAACTGGCGGAATGGAAACCAAAGGTGAGAACTCTTTCCCACTCAATTTATTTTCTAGTAAAATATATACTAGGATGCAGATGGTGCTTAGCAGCACCCAACACTATTTATTGTACAAACCATGATTGTTTGTTTGGACTGTATTGTGTGTTGTTTGTTATGTTGAAATGTTTAACGTATAAAAAAAATAATGTTAACATTAATGTGGTAGTTGAAATCAAATTTTAAATATCCATTTATAATTTAAACAGTGAAAATTGGCTAATTAGAAAAATAATTCAAACCGAATTAGAATTGGTTAAATTTATTAACCAATGATTTATTTAAACAGACTGTTGTTGTATGAAAACCCCACATGGGTATTGGGATAATATTTGACATACACTATTCCCAATATTTAGTTGTATATCAATCGATGGATTGACAGGCTGTGATGAGCGTTATTTATTTATTTTAGTGCTCACACAGTTGTAAATTTCACTCTGGATGTGAATGGACTATTTATCATTATTGTTGAAATACATGCAATGTATGAAATCCATATAACTGGAATTATATGGTAATTGATTGAGCCACATTCTGATTCAGAAAATAAAAATATTTTTAAAATAAAGAATCTTTTAAAATAAAGAATATTTTAAAATAAAATGTTTTAACAATAAAAATAACATTTTTATTGTATGTATAAACCAATAAAAGAATCATATGTTAAAATATTTTTGTTAGATAAAAATATTATTTTTAACATGTTAATGAAGTGAATAAAATATTATTTTGAACAATAAAAATATCATTTTTATTGAATGCATAAACCATATAAAATATTCATGTGTTGAATAAAATTTTTGAACAATAAAAACAGTTATGTAGTTAAACGCCCTTTTTGTCGATCGAGTTATTCATTTTATAATGAATATAAAAAAGAAGTGGTTTCAAAATTTAATATTTTGAAAAATATTATCATTTTAATATAATAAAAATATAGAATATTCAATTTTGATTTAAAATTGAAAATGAAGTTGGAATCATTTTAAAATAAATATATAAACGATTTATAAAATACTTTTTAAATGGAAATCGATGAAATATATAATATATTATATATATATATATATATTTAATGGCCTGAATAGAACGTGCCACGCAGCAACCGTTCGCAAATTTCGACCATTAACTTCAAATTGATGTAACGGGAGATCCGACCGTCGGATTCTCCTAAAACCGGAACCGTTGGGTTCGTATCGAAAAGAGCTTTCCAACGAATATAAGAGATTTAAAATCTAACAGTTGAATTTGGAATTATGTCCAAATCAAATTTGAAAAAGGTCACTATGGATGCAGTTCAGTGACCGATATTGGAAACCAACTGTACATCCTGAATAAAATTATTAAAAATATGGAAAAATTGTGTGAAATCATAATAAATAATTTGGAAAGATTTTGGATGAAAATTTACATTTTTGAATAGATAAAAATATATTTTTATCGAAATGAACTAGTTATTAACTAGTATAATAATCCAACGTTTTTAAATAAATAAATTGGATTTGTAAATGGTTTTGAAATAACCAAAATTTTCCAATATATAAATTGGAATGGATTTGAATGGAAATTATCTTTGGAATATTTCGATATTGGATTTCGTGATTATACGAATGTTGTTGAGGAATTTGGAAGATATATATATAGTTATTTCCAATACGTTATTTTTTGTTGATTTCAGAATTTTATATTGAATGTAAGCCGATATAATTTCTATTTGGAGCCCTTTATTTGATGTCAAATTGGATTTTAGGTTCGTCGCTAATGGTGTCTTCAATAACACTGTTCTTAAACCCCGATGAGAAAAGAATATATCTTTAAAATTAAGATTTAGTGAAGTTTTCCAATTAATTAATATTAATTTGGAACTGAGTAAAAGAATTGGATTTTGGGTATGTCATGAATGGTGTCTTCAATAACACTGTTCTTAAACCCCATATGAAAAGAATAAATCTTTTAACTAAGATTATTAGAATTTCCAATTATATTTTGTAATTGGAATAAAATGAAATATAAATTGGGTTTATTGTGAACTGTGTTTTTAACGACGTTTGTTCCTTAACCCAATTAACAGTGAAAATATAATTTGGAACTTAAATATTTAATAAGATTTAAATGGAAATTTTCCAAAGTAAAGTTTTCCAATTTAATATATTAAATTAGAATTGAATGGAATTCGATTAGGTAATAATTGAGATGGGCTTCTGTGAATGAAGACCATTACTACATATGGAATTTAAAAGACTTTGCCGCTATTCCATTTATATTAATAGTCTGACATGAGAATTTATATCGATTATGTACTGTTATGATTTCCATGTAGTTCCCATTTTGATGGAAGGAGAATTTGGGGTTTATCATGAACTGTGTTTTAAATGACATTAGTTCTTTAACCCAGTTAAAGATAAGATTAATTTCTTAACTTTGAACAATCATTAAGTAATGATTTTTGAGATTAAAACTGAATTATAGTTTTAATGAATTTTTAATTAGATTGAAATGAGTATGTGATAATTTAAATTATCAAATTTGGGAAATGATCGAGAATGGAGTACCACGAGTTTTACTCTTGGTGATAGTTAAATCTTTAATTAGATTTGAACGTGAAACGGTAATTAGTTTTACCGATAACACCATGGTGTTAGATATGGAGTATTACCAGTTTTGCTCCATGGGATGAATAGGTTGGGATTGGGATAATAAATAATAAATGATTTCTTTGGTAAGGTTTGTTAATCCCGACTAGTTTTATAAACCTTAATTTGGTTTGAAATTGTTAAAAAAATAAAATAAAATCTTTTGAAATTAATATCTGTTAGACCCAAAATTGGTTCTAACACCCAAATAGCTATGATTTTAATGAAATAGAACTAAAAAGTAGCGAAGAACACACGATTTATAGTGGTTCGGCATTAAAGAGCCTACGTCCACTTTCTTTTCTTTTAATTGATGATTTGAATGCAAATACAGCAATGATTCTCACTCAACTTCACAATTACAATGCATAAACTCACTCAAATCTCTCAAAAATAGACTTTAAGAGATGATTTTGATCTGAATGTGGTTATGAAATTCAGCTATGGAGGAAGTTAGAACTGAGAACGTGCCAAAAGATCCTCTCAAATGCCTCTTGATGGTGTATTTATAGGTGAAAAATCTCCTCGAAGTGGCTCTGGTTCGGAACTTCGTGGCACCCATCCCATAAGAGTCGGGTTCGGAGGCCTTCCGATGATGACAGTGCATCGATTTATTGGGAGATCGTGGGAGAGATGGTCGTGCTTGGTCTGAGTCTTCAGGAAACGTGTGTAGCAACAGTCATAGGCTCAGAGAAAATGGGTTCGGATCGGCCGCCTCCGATCCGATCCGATGAGGGTGCTTGCTCTCTTTTGATGTCGCCGAAATGCTTCTCCGAACCGAACCGATGTGATGTCTGCATCTTTGACTCCTGCTTCTTTCCTGTGCTGGTTCCCTCCGATCCGGACCAGTTGGTGGCTTTCTCACTCTTTGCTCTTTATGTAGCTTGGTTCAAAAGTAGGCTAACATTTTGCCCTCTCGAAGTACACTCTTATTTAAGATAAAGTGTGCTTCGAAGTAGTTTACAAAACATCCTTTAAATAAAAACCATTGGATGACCGCTTCCATTTACTTGTAGAGTTGTATCGCTTCGTAAAATCGTGCCTTCTGTTGCTTATATATATCCATAAACCATATGAATTACTTTCTTCATTTTCAAACAACTTTGAGAGCTCTTTTTAATGTTCAATGATTCCTCCAGGTGAGCTTTTCCTTGAATTCAACCTGTGTGCCATGTCAATGCGTATAATCCCTTTCGGTTTGGATCCGACCCGAATGGATTTCTCTCCTGTATTGCTTAACAGTGGACTAACAGGCTAGAGTGCCTTTGTGGGCCTGAATCCCGGTCCGAACGGGGTGAAATAGATTGGGAATACGAGTGGTCACCATAAACTTATATAAGTCCTCCTCCCATCTTCTTCTTCCTCTCCTTCTTTTATTGCTCTCGTCCAACAGATTTTACACCGTAACCCTAAAATTTCAAAAACTCTGAAACTCTCTCGTTCTTCTTTAAATTAAACAATTTGGTAGGTTAAAATCTTTGATTATCCTTGTAATAATTGATTTCAGTTAAAATTTGTGGTCAATTTCGAGCGACTTGATCATGGCCTTTGCCTGGCTTCAACGCCTTGGCCTCCTCTCTCCTCGCCGTCGTCGTTGGTGGTTCTGTCACCACCTCGAGGCGTTGAGAGAGAGAATTAGGATTCTACAGTAGATTTGAGCACGTAAGTGCTTGGTCTTAATTGGGGTTTGTGAAATGGAGCTTGGTTCGGTAATGATTAAGTGAGATGAAAAAATGAAGAAGATGAAGAAGAGGAGAGGAACTGAGATCGGTTCGAGTGGAGAATCGTTGGAGTGGAGGAAAGGGAAGATGTTTACAAGACTGGAGCGGGTCGGAGCAGAAAAAGGCAAAAAAAAGGAAAACAAAGCCTACCTGATCGTGTCAGATCGGAATAAGAGACAAGGAGAAGAAGGATTATTCAAGCTGACCCGATTCGCTCCGAAAGCCTACATCCGAACCGATCCGGTTTTACTCACTGGGTGTGAACGTCTGCTTCAGACCGAAACATGACTTTGCCCCCCGATCTGATCCCAATACACATATCTGAACCGAACCGAAATAGACCAACTCAATGTGCGAGAATTTTTCCAACTAGCTTAATCAATGCTTGGCATAACCTTCAACTTGATGAACAGTTAGGATAGCGCCTTACCAACATAACAAACATCAAGAACTATTATGAAACATTATTACTCTTTTGAATCTTTATATCACGCTCTCATGTGTTTACTTTGCATCTTTGTTACACGTAGCACACACTTTAGTTCACATACACACACGGGGGACATGGGCAACTTTACTCTAATCCTTGCTATTGTTTCTTCAATGGTCTAGTGATCATGGCCGAGAGACGTTCATCTAGGTTAGCAAAGAAGATGGAAGTTGCGGAAACTTCTGAGAAAGTTACCATTGATGACATATCTTCTTCCTCAGACCCTGAATGAGACGATGAGGGCCTGGATTATGAAGTAGGAGTGCATAACAACGAAACACCTTCCGATAGTGAAGTTTCTCTGGGCGATGAAGAGGAAGGAGGGATAGGAGATAATCGAGCTCCTGATGAGTTTGAGTCTGCCATTATATTGGAGTTACCCAAAGACTGTGTTGAATCGACGATCAACGACGACAGACTTGTTCGCATATGTTTAAAGCAGGGGATACTGAAAAGGGATACCCCGGTGCCATCGAAAGCTGATCGTCCCCACAATCCTCCAGAAGGATTTATGGTAGTTACCCGATTGATGTGTATGGTTGGGGCTGTTCCACCATTTCCGCCTTTTGTTGTCGACTTTCTGAGACAGATGTGGATTGCCCCCATGCAGTTACATCCCAACTCTTATGCTTACTTATATACCTTATATATAGCATATAGAGAGATTTTAGGTACAGAGCCTACTTTCGACAATGTCCAATTTTTTTATAACTTCAAGCATCGAACTCAAGAGACTCCTTCCTTCTCTATTTTGAATCAGTCCCAAAAAGGAAAATTATTTCAGCTCCATTTAGCAGCAAGGCCGGTGATTCTAAGCTCGAATGGTTTTATATCAGACAATAGTCGGGGTGCGCCAGGAGATGGACTAAATCAAGTAAAGCATCGATTTTCTAGATCTCAATTTTGAATGTTCATGCCAACACATTAACCTGCTTTCTCTTTTGTTTGCAGTTGATAACCCAAAACAAATATCGGATCAGTTGTACTTTGATCGGATGCATCGGCTTCTTACTGGCGATCAAAAATTTCTAATCATCGATGATGTTCTTAAGGATGAGTACCTCCATCATCACGGGCTATTATCCATTACCTGTAGCATAGGTCATGGGTCGGGTCCATATGTATACATCCCCCCAGTGGACATTATTCCTGAAACGGGCGAGGGCTCGATAAGTCCAACAATACCTCTTCGGACTTTACCTTCTCCATCTTCAACTCAGGACGATGAGTTGGCCAACATAGCCGAAAAGCACAGAGAATGGTATACCGTCCTTGATGATGCTATTTCTCCTGAGAAGTCAATGTCCCCTAAAGAGCTGCCAATAGATGCTTCTCAAGGAGATGTCCGTACTACCGATGATTCCACATTTCAGGGTTTAGGAGATCTCCCCCTACCTAAAACCATCTACACTTCAGAGGACGTTGGCACAAATCCTTTAATTTTTACTTCTTCAGAGGAGACTACTCCCGTGAAGGCCAAAGAGCCCACTCGCGCTGGCCTGGCTTCGGACTAGGGTTTGTCGGGGAAAACACCACTTAGGATGCACCCAACACAATAGCACCACAATTCACAGCACTTACTTCTCATGTGAACACTGATTCTGAATTCCACTTACATTGTTGCGCAGGTACAATGTCTCGCCCCTACTATGATGTCAGGAAAATACATCGCAACATGACTAGACCCCCTTCCGATGTCGAGCGTGATCGCCGTGAAAGCCGGGGTAGAGAGGAAAGAAGGCCTCATGATTCTTATCGGCCACACACCTCGCGCTCTCGCTCCCCTGTCCGGTCGGATCTAGACCGATATAAAAGCTATCAGAGTCATCGAGGAGAAGACACATCGTAACCCAAGGACCAAACTTCTCCTCAAGACAAACACAGTCGAGAAAAAAGTCCACCGAAACATACCGACTCACGAGACAAACATAAGGTTTCTGATAAGCGACCTAGAAAGGGTGATACAGCCATCGTGCCCACTAAACATAGGGACACTGAGCTAACATACTGCAAACCTCCACCACTGGATGCTGAGTCTAAAGTTAAGCGGGCATATCTAGAGAAGCAGTTCCCCGACCATTATTTTGAAAATCTGACTTTCTTACCTGCTCTCGAGCCTATTTCCTCAAAGTGGGCAGATGAGGCTAAAGCGAAGATTGACGCAGTCGAAAAGCAACACTCGGAAATGTTCAAGTATTCACGCAACCTCTCCAGAATCATTCGAACTTTAATTACATATGTTAATTCGATGAAAAGACTGCAGATGCCGATGAAAAGGCCTTGAAAAATTTGGAGAAGGATCTTAAGGACACACAGGCTCAATTTGTCATTGCTCAGCAAGATGCTACCAACTTCAAACAGTAATTTGAGGAGTTACAGAAGCGTTATCATGACTTGCTGGAATCTCATAGTCAAGAGCGTTTGGAGTTGAAGAAACAAGCGGAAGATGCTAAGTCGGACAATGTCAAAATGCAACTAGCTTACAATACTCTTGAGCGAAAAAAAGCCGAGTTAGCGAGAAAAAATGTTGAATTGGAGAAATGAAATGCTGACTTGGAATCTAAGTTAATGGAAGCCGAGAATAGGGCTGCCTAGCGGAGGGGAATGCCGAAAATGTTATTAAGTTCGCTGAAGAGACCCGTAAACAGCTGTCAGAGGCTCAGGAAGAAGTGCACGGTTTTGGCGAATTACTGATTGAATTCTTCGTGCATATAATTCGTCGTCGAGACATCTCTTGGATTGAAGATTATCCAACTACCTTAGTTCACGTATGGAGTCAAATTATCGAATGGGAGAAAGAGGAACTTAAGGTAGACTTCGTCGACGAAGATAAACTTATGGAAAAATATCTAAGAGATGAAGAGCCGGCACGCTTGGCCAAGGGACGTCGCCTCATCGCCGCTGCTATGGAGGAGGAGATGCGGATGGCCAAACAAAAGAATATCCCTGAGGCTGGTTCTTCTTCTACTACCACTGAAACTTCTAAAGTCGAGAAATATGATCCCGAGAACCGGGGATCCCTCAGGCATCTCTTTTATCTCCCATACCCGAGTCAGTGTCAGAGACAGCAGTCACTCCACCTGAGAAATCATCAGAAGGTATTTTTACCTTTTCACCTCAATTCGTGAAGGCTGTCTCCACTTTTCACCACATAATTGGGCAATCGATGCAGGATCCTTTATTTTCTCCTGAGTTGATAACTGTTGCTTCTCATTCTGTAGGTGTTGAACCGACCGAGAAGACTGGCATGCTTCAGGGAACCACCACCGGGGTAAAATCCGTGGAAAAGGCTCAAGGATAACAGGATAAGGCTGCCACTGTAGAGTCAGGAGGGGGAGCTGAACTGTCTAAGGTCGACGCTTCTCATGATGACGAGATGATAGATGCCTTGAAAGACGATGGTGGTAGCAAGGGGCATGAGGAAGACCCTGATGTGGCTATAATTGGGGATTCAAAAGGCGCCGAAGACATCACTTTGGCTGAAATAAAAGCCGAACAAGACAAACGTATGCAGCTAAAAGTTGAAGACCTGAACCCTGAAAGTCTTAAGCCTCTTGCAGTGGTGGATCCTGGATCAAGGTTAGTCGTTAAGGTTTCTACTAGGTCTATTACAGAAGAGCTTGCTAAAAAGTCTTCTCTTGATTCCAGTATTCCGACTCCTGGGAAAAAACCAACCGATTCTAGCACTTCGATTGCAGAGAAGAAAAAGCCAAAGCGCATTATGACTGATGCTGAAAAAGAGGCTAAAAATGATCAGAAGGCTGCCAAAAAATCCAAGTCCGCTCCAAAGCCCAAGTGATGAAGTGCTTTGTTTTATTTTGATATTCAATTGGTCTGAAATTGTTGCAGCGAGTGCGGCCCTCGCATCTTCTTTTTTTTTGGGTACAAACTCACATGTTTGTAAATAAAAATAGTTTATTTCCTGCAATGTATGATAGTTATTAGTTCAGCACTTAAGTGAAAATACAAAAGTATGTCATATTAAAGTTATATAATGAAGTCATTGTTGAGGGGAATATGTATGCACATATATGGCCCCAGTTAATCTTGGATAACTGAGCAAGAATTATTCCAGATTGATTAAATTAAAAAATCCAATTGCCCCCGATTCTCTGATGGGGCCATATTCCTTTCGTCATTGATTCCTATTCTTTCTAGCATCTTTATACTCTCCTATCACATAACCAGGTTAGAGTATCGTTGAGGCGGTCTCTCATCTGGGTGCACCTTCACACCTCAGAGGATGTCGTCTTCCCGTCCTTTATACTCTCTCTCGATTCTTGAGAGTTACAGTTAAGAATGTCGTCTTACCATTCTTCTGTGTTTTATCGTACAAACAGTCATTTTATTTGTTCCTACACATAGGTCATCTCCAACTTTCCAAAATTAATTTAACATTTCGTGTTTCACGGTCATGATAGAATAATTGTTGAAGATATAAATAATGCAGGAAAGTAAACGACACACGATATTTTTATAGTGGTTCAGCTAAGTCGTAGCCTACATCCACTTCATAATCCTTTGTTCATATAAACAGACTTTATAAGGCAATTCGTGCCTTTTTATATAACTTATAAAAACAAAAGGGATGACATTTCATACTTAGCTCAGATATCGTCGTAAGTGCTGAGCATTCCAGGCTCTAGGAATCTCCTCACTGTCCACGGTCGTTAGCTTGAATGCTCCTGTATCAAGCTTCTGTTGGATGGTGTATGGCCCTTCCCATTTTGGACCCAATTGGGTCGAAGGCGGGAAGACTCGTTTCAGTACTAGGTCTCCTGGTTCAAAGGTTTTGAAGCGAACTTTCCGGTCATAATAACATGCTACTTGATGTCGATGTCGCGCGGCACGCAAGTCGGCTTCATCTCTTTTTTCTTCAATCATATTAGGAGATTCTAGGAGGAGTGCTTTATTTGTCATCGGGTCATAATACGCAACTCGATGAGAAGGGACTTCTAATTCTACCGGGATCACTGCTTCTGACCCAAAGGAAAGTGAATAGGGAGTATGGCCGGTAGCCGTCTTAAAGGTCATCCTGTAGGCCCATAAAGCTAATGGAAACTCGTCTACCCATCTAGCTTTGGCCTACTCCAACCGCTTCTTTAGAATTGATTTAATGACCTTGTTTATGGCTTCGACCTGGCCATTTGACTGCGGGTGAGCTACTGCAGTGTATCGTTTATCAATCTTATGTTTCTGGCAGAAGTTTCTGAACTCGATGTTGTCAAATTGCGTCCCATTATCAGTTATGATGGTCTTCGGTATCCCAAATCGACAAATAATGTTTCTGACCAAAAAAATGATCACCTTCCTCGTCGTGATGGTTATTAGAGGTTCAGCTTCCACCCATTTTGTGAAGTAGTCCACGACAACAATTGCGTACTTAGCTCCTCCTCTGGCAATAGGTAGCACTCCAATAATGTCAATTCCCCACATGGCAATCGGCTACGGACTTACCATCGACTTGAGCTGAGTCGGAGGCGCTCTGGGAACTTTGGCAAATCTTTGACATCTATCGCAGCGTCGCGAATAATCAGCCGCATCTTTATTCACGGTAGGCTAGAAATACCCATACCGTAATACTTTCTTTGCTAGGGTTTGGCCCCCAGTGTGATCTCTACACTCACCTTCATGCACTTCTTGCAGTACACATTTAATGTCGTTGTGTTCCATACACCGTAATAGGGGCATTGGAAACCCTTGATGATAAAGGACGTTGTCCTGTAAAACGTATCTTGCAGCCTTGCATCTTACAGCTCGTCTTTCGCTCTTTTTTAACGGGAGGGTTCCATCCTTGAGAAAATTCTTAATCGATGTCATCCAGGATTCTCTCTCTGGTTCAACTTCCAAGGCTAGCTCTACTTCCATTAGGTCGAAACTTGGTGATTCCAACACCTCTATCGAAACCATTTCGGTTTCTTTAGGATTATCAGAACTTGCTAGCTTCGCCAGTCGATCTGCTTTCTGATTTTCCGCTCTTGGAATGTGTATTATGCTATAATGCTCCAAACCTTCTAATAACTCCTTTACCTTTTTGAGATAAGTGATGAGTCGAGGTCCTTTAGCAGCGAATTCTTCCTGAACTTGACATACAACTGTCTTGGAATCGCAATATATATCTAGTGTTTTCACTCCCAAATCTTTGATGAGTTTCAGCCCGGTAATCAGGGCTTTATACTCGGAATCGTTTTTAGTAGCAGTGAACTCTAACTGTAATGCATAGTAGATAGATCATCCTTCAGGAGTTATCAAAACAACTCCGGCGCCGGACTTTCTATCATTCTTGGCCCTGTCCGTGTATAATTTCCACGGACTGAGCTCTAACTCTCGATCCAAAGCAACTACCTTGTCACCCATCGTTTCCTCTTCAGGAATTGTAAATTCAGCTATAAAGTCAGCCAATACCTGCCCCTTTATTGATCTTCGTGGCTGAAAGTTCAAATCAAATTGACTTAGCTCAATGTTCCATTTAAGTAACTACCCCGATGCTTCGGGTTTCTGCAACACTTGTCTCAAAGGTTGATCGGTATATACAACTATCGGGTGTGCCTGAAAATAATGGCGAAGTTTGCGGGAAGCAATCAGGAGGCTATAATCAAGCTTCTCTATCTTCGGATAGTTACGTTCTGCAGCAGCTAGTTTTTTGCTTACGTAATACACAGGTTTCTGGACTTTATCCTCTTCACGTACTAATGCTGCGCTGATGGCGTGAGATGATACTGCCAAGTAGACAAACAAATTCTCATGTTCCATAGGCTTTAATAATATTGGAGGCTTTTCTAAGAAGTCTAATAGATTCTGGAACTCCTCCACACAGTCGGGAGTCCACTCAAAATTTTGCTTTCCCCGTTTTATGAGATCGAAGAAAGGTACACACTTATCCGTTGCTTTGGAGATGAACCTGCCCAGTGCTGCAACCTTCCCAGCTAAGCTTTGAATATCCCTGATCTTTCGCGACTCCTCTATATTCCGGATTGCTGCTATTTGGTCTGGATTGATTTCAATTCCTCTGGAACTCACGATAAAGCCAAGGAACTTGCCTGATGCCACTCCAAAAGAACACTTCAAGGGATTCAACTTCATCCCATACCTTCGTAGTATGCTGAACATTTCTGCTAAGTCCTTCGTATGATCGGGAGATTGCTTGGATTTCATGAGCATATCATCTACGTAAACTTCCATGGTTTTCCCGATTTGATTGTAAAACATGCGATTGACTAGGCGCTGATACGTGGCTCCCTCATTTTTAAACCCAAATGGCATTACCACGTAACAATACAACCCCAAGTCTGTGATAAAGCTTGTATGCTCCTGATCTGGTATGTGCATGGGAATTTGATTGTACCCGGAATAGGCGTCCATAAAAGATAAAAGCTCATGCTCGGCTGTCGAATCTACTAGTTGATCAATTTTGGGGAGAGGAAAGCTATCCTTCGGGCAAGCCTTGTTCAAATCAGGAAAGCCAATACACGTTCTCCACTTCCCGTTTGACTTTTTAACCAGGACAGGATTCGATATCCAGTCGGGATATTTCGAATCCTCAATGAATCCATTATCTTTTAGTTTCTCTACTTCTTCTTTAAAAGCTGCCGACCGCTCTGGGCCTAACATCCGTCTCTTCTGCTTGACTGGGGGGTGCTTTGGATTAATACACAAAGAGTGGCTTATGATGGTAGGCGAAATCCCACGCATGTCAGCGTGAGTCCAGGCAAACACATCCAGATTTGCCTTTAAGAAATCAGCAAATTACCTCGCTCTAACTGGATCCAGTTGCGAGCCGACCTTTAGTACTTTTGTTGGATCTGTTTCATCAATAGGTATATCTATTTTTATTTCGTTGGGAGTTGCCTCCATGTCCCGGGGTTCTCTATCTTCTCTGGGATCTATATCCTCGAGCACGTCTGAGGGCGACTCTCTAGGGGCAGGACCCCTTAATTGCTATGTTGAGGCCTCCTTTGGAGGGGCGGAATCATCCTTAGCATCTATATTCAACCCCTTCATTAATATCTTTAACTCTGTCATGTAAAAAGCTCATCCCGTAGCTTGGTCGCCCCTCATCACCCCAACTCCTGAGCCAGTCGGGAGTTTAAGCAGCAAGCACCAAGGTGCAATACATCCCCTAAATTCGGCAAGGGCCGGTCGGCCTAGGAAGGCATTGTGAGGCGACTCCACATCCAAAACTACAAACGGCAGGATCCTTACTCTCTGGCGATCTCCCTGCCCTAGTGTGACTGGTAGTTCCACAAAACCCATCGGAGCTGTAGATGCTCCGTTAAAGCCACGTATCCATCCTTCACATGGCTTTAAATATTTTGCTTCGAGTCTCATTTGTTCGAAAGCTTTCTTGAAGAGGATATTGACTGAGCTCCCGTTGTCCACTAACACTTTATGGACTAAAGCAGGGCCAATTGTTGTGGTAATCACTAGTGGATCGTCGGTTGGAGATTGAACTCCGAAATCATCTCTATTGCGGAATACAACATCTTCTGACATCGTCTTTTGTTGTTTTACCGGAGTAACGTCTTCGAGGCTACTGCATTCTCCTACCTCAAAATGCTTGGCGGCATTGACGTACTAGTCCATTGCTTTAAAACTATGACCAACTAAGTGAGGTCTGCCTATAATAGTATTAATGACGATCCCCTTACCTTTTTGCTAAGCTGTGGGTTTTGAAGCAGGCTGGTTTTGGTTCGGGGCTTGTCCCACTTGCCCCCTGTCCCTTGGGGCGACCTTGTACTCATCCAACTTCCCCTCTCGCAGCAATCTTTCGACGATATCTCTCAAATGATGGCATTCATTGGTGGAATGACCATGGGTACCATGAAACAAGAAAACTTTCCTATTGCGATCTCTTTCTCAGTAGAATCTCTGGGTGGTGGTTTTTTGTACTGCAATATGCTATATGTATCTAAATAAATGTTCTCCAACGTATCATTTAACGGCGTATAATTTTCAAAAGTCTGGAATCTGGGTCTTTTATTAGAGCTATTCCCTCGGTTTCTGTTCCTTCTATTGTCGTTCCCATTTCTGTTGCTATTACCTCCATTCTGGTTGCCAACATTTACTTCCACCCTCCCTGAACTATCACCAGATTGTTTCACAGCAACGTTACTCTGGACACCTTCCTTTGAGGCCCCTTCGGACTTTCTCTTTCGATTTTCCTTAGCTTCTTCTCGCCTTAAGCGAATATTAGCCTTTCCATAGAACAATTCTCTAGTAGAAGGTGGTTTTCCAACCAAGTAATTCCCGAACTCTGTGTCAGGATCTACCCCTTCTATCAAGGCCATCAGGATAGTGGGCTCATGGGGATCACTAACTTCAGTGACGACCAGGTTGAAGCGATCCAAATATGACTTCAAAGATTCTCCTGGGGCCTATTTAATCTGTGACAATACTATGACGGTCTTGGACTTTTGGGCATGGAGTTGAAACTAATTCATGAAGCGCTCACTCAATTCTGTGAAATTTGATACCGATCGAGGAGGGAGTCGGGTGAACCACATTAACGCTACATCTTCAAGATAGATTGGAAAAGCTTTGCATTTTACGGCATCCGGAGCTGCTGCCGTATTCATGAACCATGCATATCTCATCAGATGCTGCCCTGGGTCTGTTCTTCCTGAATATCGATCCATCAGGGGCAAGTTGAATCGCCGGGGGAACTAGAAATTCAGTATGTCATCTGTGAAGAGGGTATGACTACGTTCACTACCCCAATCTTCATTAGTATACCGCCGGCATTTGGACATAATCTGGCGCACCATTGCCCATACATCGGCGTTTATTAATGTCAACATAGGCTCTCTAGATCTGATGTTCGGATTACCCCTGGGTTCCTGATCATGGGATAACCTCCTGTTTCTGGCGGCAGCTGCTCTACGTTGCTCTCTGTGCTCCCGGTCGATCTCAGGAGGTAGAGGTTGGAGAAGCTGTTGCTGTGTGGGGTTGGTAATATTAGGATCCCTGGGTAAGACGCGAGATTCGCGCATGGGTAGCAACATAGGCTGTTGCAGGCTTGGGTCATCAGGGCCCAATACACGAGCAACGTCTTCTCGGGATCCTAAAGATCCAAAAATCAATTGATCGAGGTTCTGAGGTCGTTCAAGCGGCCTTTTCTCGCGAGGGCATTCCTCCTCCGAAGAAGAAGAATCATCTATAGCAAGACGGCGTGTTGGAGAAGGAGTTTTCTACCTCCGGAGCTCCTACAATTCTCTACCCATAGTGATCATGTTTTCCTGCATGCGAAGATTGTCACGCCATTGGGCTTCCAATGCTTCTTTAGTGCTCTGGAGCATGTCAAGAAAACGTGAAAAGTCTCCCCGGGTAATGGGTGCAGATGGATTAGGCTGAACACTAGCCATCGTGGCTGGAATCGGAGCGTTGGAGGGAGCTCGAGTAGAAGTTCCAGCTTCATTCTGGTTCGGATCGGATTGGTTCATAGTAGCCTGATCGGGGTGGTTCGGATGGAGAGAGTGAGTGCCCTCGACCTCATTAGACCGGATCGGATCGGTGCCTTCCACCCAGTTCGGATCGGTGCCTCCCATCCGGTTCGGATCCTCCTGATTGGAGCGGTCTGCTCCAGAGCTTTGAGCGCGTGACCCTGTTAACACGATGGCTTGCTAATCTTCTCTAGCATCATTTCCCCCTAGCTCCTTGCACTTCTTTTCCTTTGGTCTTAGCCATGATACTCAATTCTTCAACGGTTAGTCAACAAGTACTGAAAGATGTCAGAGACAAGGGATTAACTTCTTTGAACTTGAAAGTCCAAATAGTAGAATGATAATCCCAAAAAGGCTGAGAATTCGAAGGGCTCTCAGTGAAAGCACCAAAATGTTAGACCAAAATTTGGTTCTAACACCCAAATTAGCTATGATTTTAATGAAATAGAACTAAAAAGCAGCGAAGAACACACGATTTATAGTGGTTCGGCGTTAAAGAGCCTACGTCCACTTTCTTTTCTTTTAATTGATGATTTGAATGCAAATACAGCAATGATTCTCACTCAACTTCACAATTACAATGCATAAACTCACTCAAATCTCTCAAAAATAGACTTTAAGAGATGATTTTGATCTGAATGTGGTTATGAAATTCGGCTATGGAGGAAGTTAGAACTGAGAACTTGCCAAAAGATCCTTTCAAATGCCTCTTGATGGGGTATTTATAGGTGAAAAATCTCCTAGAAGTGGCTCCGGTTCGGAATTGCGTGGCACCCATCCCATAAGAGTCGGGTTCGGAGGCCTTCAAACTATGACAACGCATCGATTTAGTGGGAGATCGTGGGAGAGATGGTCATGCTTGGTACGAGTCTTCAGGAAATGTGTGTAGCAACGGTTATAGGCTTAGAGAAAATGGGTTCGGATCGGCCGCCTCTGATCTGATCTGATGAGGGTGCTTGCTCTCTTTTGATGTCGTTGAAATGCTTCTCCGAACCGAACCGATGTGATGCCTGCGTCTTTGACTCCTGCTTCTTTCCTGCGTTGGTTCCCTCCGATCCGGACCGGTTGGTGGCTTTCTCACTCTTTGCTCTTTGTGTAGCCTGGTTCACAAAGTAGGCTAACAATATCTAAAGGGAGATTAAAGAATAAATTTAAAATAATTTATCTTTGATAAAATTAATGGGAATCTTTCCCTAATAATATGAATATCTTATTAAAAGAATATTATGAATTGGAATTAGGCATATGATGTGTTTTTATAGCACTTGATTATTAATTATAAAATACGGGAGTTATTCGGAAAGACCGGGTTTAACCCATTCTGAATAATTACTGCGACGATTAAAAGTCGAGGATGAAGACGGTGGTTGAAGACTGTAGTTCTTCACGTCGTTTGGATGATTACTGATGTCTTGATTGGGCAATACACCCAAGACAAGGTAATAGGTGGTGATCATCCAGACGTACTTGGAGATAAACGGATATGCGAGGACCTCTCTTCCGTATTGGACATATGGGACGAGGAATAAGGTGCCTTCGGTTTCGTTCAGACCCAGAACGGACTTGTAAATGAATGTGTGTCTGACATTGGATTTTATTTTGTGCTGATTGATTTCTATTAGATATATATCTGCTTGGTGGCGGAGAATTTACTCTCTTGCTTAACACCCTTCTATGAGATGTACGAGCTCAGAGGTTATATATCGATAAACATCAGTCGCATGGCATGAATTGTCAGTGTGGCATGCCAAGATGCAAATGATCAAGGCTTTTGTTGAAAAACAGAGCCTTATGGTTGATCATCAAAGAACAACTTTAATTAGATTAACTTGGTGTATAGCATTAATTCACGAGCCTCACACCCCGGTGTGAACCAGAAACGGGGGAAGGATCTGGGGAGAACATGGTTTCTTTCTAGCTGTGAGTGGTGTCATGTTATGGAGCCCAGACATTTTTACTTATGTGGATATTAGAAAGCGAGGTACCTCGGATTTGAGTCCCTAGTGGCTCTACATTTCCGCCCCATAGGCAGGGAAACGTATTGTTCAAGAATTATATATAATCCACTAACATAATTTGTGGACCGTCCCTATGGCTCCAGGTACAGTTGCGACTGAGTCCTGAGACATAGGTAAGATTGTCTCAAATTCGGCAAAGACGATCCCTTGCCTTGGTTCATAGATTGAAATCCAACTTCCAATACGACATTGTGCGGTTTTGATTGTAAAACTAGTATGGCGACATGATATATGGTACCCATGTCGTCTATGATTGATACATTTATATTTGTAGTTGTTTTTGACACTATACACTTATAGTAATATCAAAAATAATTTATTTTAAATGTACCAAGCATGTTTGGCTATATAAGGAAAAATCTACCCTCCGGCTTGCGTTGCATTGTGTGATGGGACCTGAGTCTTATAATAGCTTCATTTTTCAAAAAGCATTGCGTTTTTTATTTTAAACTGAGGTTCATGTGGAGTAAACCCGTTCCGTGTTATACGGCGTGGTCCCATGATTTCCCCAACTTTTAAGGTAAAGAATTTAATAAATATTTTAGTTCTCACACCAGTCCCATGACTGACTTGAAGTTTATTGTTTCAACCTAGCCTCTGGGTGCCCTTATTTTCCACATGGGCAGCTAATAGTTTTGGTTTTGCAGATATTTCTTTTCCAAGACCTTGGATTTACAACTGAAGCTATATTCGGAAAGCTCTGTTTCCGTATATTTCTTTCAGTTGCGTTATGTATTATTTTTCCGCTGCTTTGTAATTTAAGTCTCTGATATTGTATTTCCAATGTGTAATATTTATTCGTACTCTAATATATTCTTGTACTCTGATGTAATTGTTGTAATAAGCAATGAAATGTTCTATTGTTTGTGTTCTGATGCATCTCAGCTCAATCTAGGCTTTCCCGTAAGGGCGAGTTTGGGTCGTTTCAGCGTGGTATCAGAGCTTTGGTTTACAAGGCTCGAGAATAAGACACATTAGAACTAAACGAAAAAATTCATCAGAGATTAGATTGGTAATATCCTATAAGAATGACTCATTAGAGATGGGATCAGTAGTATCCTAAAATGGGTTTCAAAGAGTGTTATTTTTAAAATAAAAATGAAAATAAATTTTGTTTTGAAAATTTAAACCTTGTTATACGTATTTGAATATTTTATTTTAAATTGATTTGGATAGTCAACTATATAAAGATTTTGCATATACGCCTTGCAAACGTGTATACAAAGCCTCAAATATACTAGATGGATATAGAATCACACTCTAGTCGCCCGGGGATGATTCCGATAATGCTGCAGCATTATCGGGCGACGAAAGTAGGATATCTATATATTTCCAATTGACTGGTGTGAGAACCAAAATTAGATAGGGTTATTGTTGTGAATTGGCATCAAAAATGTGATTTTGAATATATATAAAAGTATATGTTTGAGAAGTTATTCAACTAATTGATTGCTGGTTGTATTGTTTGATTATTAGTATAACTAATAGAAATATTGGAAACATAATTAAGTAAACCAATATGTACATGAAAGGTAAATCAGCTTAATCAAATCAAATATTGAACTGAATTGAAAATTGAATGAAATAGCAAATATGCACATATATATGTGTGAATAGGTCATAGCATGGAAGCTAATAAGAGGAATAAAATTGTATGCCCGACAAATAGGTACATGTTTACCATTTCATTGGGTTAGATGATTTTATGAGCAGATTGGCTAGCCGCTTGGCTTTTTCATTTTCTTTTGGATTGATGAGGGCCCTATGAGGCAAGTTGCGGTTTTAAATATCAGCCCGTACAAAGGAGGTTATGGCGAAAATTTAGGGTGTTAGCCAAATTTTTTGGGAAATTAGAAAATTCATGGAAACTGAAAAATTGAAGAATGAACGCCAGAATGAAAGTTGAGTTGATTAGTTAAAAAACTTTCAGCTCCGTTCCTTTTCGAGGACGTAAAGATTTTAAGTAGGGGAGATTGTAACAACCCGGATTTTCAGAACCGATTTAAAATTTTTATTTTTGCAATTTTAATGAATTATGAATATTTATAATGATATATTTTAAATAATAACGACTAAAAATTTATTTAAATCGAAGTTAGAATGAATAATTTTATTTTAATTATATAACAAGCTTGAAATGGCGTGGTAATTTGAAAATTCGATTTCAAATTTCCAATGAATGTACAAGATTCAAAATAAATCGGATTTCAGCAAAACCAGAAATATTTAAATCTGTTTAATTATATCTTTCTAATGAATGTGAAAAATCCAGATTTCATAACGGGAACAAAAAGTTATGTCTATTTTAAAATTTAAAATAGTCGCTATGGAATTTATATATATTTTTAATAATATAAAGCCCTTAAAAATAGCCATTTTGCAAACGATCTCCGTTTTCGACGAAACCACTTTTGTTAGATCCAAAATGTCAAACTATTGCTAGATTCCAATTTTCATAACTTTTGGAATTAATATGTGAGCACAGTAAATATAAACATGTTTTATCAATTCAGTTTGAATCGGATCGACCAGAAAATGATCATTTTTCGAACAATCTCCAAATTCGACGAAATTAGTTTTGTTAGGACCGTATCATCAAAACATACCTAGATATATTTTTCGGAATTTTTGGAGTTAATATGTGGCCCGGTAAATTAAAACGTAAGTTTAAATGTAATATATATTGATTTATATTTTAATATAAAGGAAAACTGGTCAAAACAATCAAATTAGCTTATGAAATATATCCCATTGTGTTCGAAATAAGGGTGTTTAGCTAGGAACGACAGTCATTGGGTCTCGTTTGGAGTTCATAGCAATAAAAAATAAAAAGTGAATTAATTAATTAATTAATATTATAAATATACTATATAAAGGCCTTTCTCTTGGAACCCTAGACCCATTATAAACAGCCGTCACTTTCATCAGCTGGATGGCCAATGTACTTCGATTTTTCTTCTCCAAAATCTTCCAATCTAATGCAAATCAACATCTGATCCTAAAGGGAAAATTATAGAGCTAATCAAGCTCTACGAAACCAACGGCTGAGATTGAAAATGGTGTTTTATTTTTCTCGTATTCCTCTCTGAAAGATACGGCGTTCTTCTGCGTTTTGGGGGCAATCTGTTGCTTCGAATTGGGTGCCTTCACCGGCGTGGGAGGAGAAGGGAACGTACTTCATCATTGTGGTGGTTGATCCGCCAGGAATGGCCTGGGCGAGGCGCGTGGTTCAAGTTATAAGTCGCGACATTGGTTCAGGCTTTCAACAGTAATTAACGAAGAAGATGGAAAAAAATTGTGTGTGGCCCTGATCTTTGAATGGTAATTAGCTGCTTAATTAAGGGCTAATGACTTAATTTAATTATTTATTAATGTTTAAATTATATGCACATCTGTAAAAGAAATATTTTTGAAAATAAAATTAGCAGTAATTTTGAAAGTAAAATTAGCATTGTTTTTTAAAGTAAAATTAGCATTGTTTTTAAAATAAAATTAGCATTGTTTTTAAAATAGAAATAACAATATAAAAATATGATTTTTTTTTATATGTAGCAAATTAAAAATATGATTTTCAAATGAGCAGCGAAATTATAATATGATTATATATATATATATAACTTTGAAATAAAATGTGTGATTTTTATTTATAAATATCATTGTGTTAAAAATATGAATTATAAATTATATACATTTTTTTCTAAAATATATATGGAGGTTATAAAAATATGATTTTAATATAGAGATAGCATCAGATTAATGTTATTTTTTATTATAAAGTAGTTTTAAATTAAAAATACGATTTTTAATTTATATACAACATTAAATTTAAAAAATAATAGCATGATTTTTAAAAGAAATAACGCATTATAAAAATGTGATTTCTAATACAAACTGCATGAAACAGATTGTGTTGGAAACATGGTGAAGAACACTACGCGAGGAAGCAAACTAAAAAAGAACGGTACCAAAAATCCAAAAACAGAAACTGGCGGAGTGGAAACCAAAGGTGAGAACTCTTTCTCACTCAATTTATTTTCCAGTAAAATATATACTAGGATGCAGACGATGCTTAGCAGCACCCCGACACTATTTATTGTACAAACCATGATTGTTTGTTTTGACTGTATTGTGTGTTGTTTGTGATGTTGAAATATTTAACGTATAAAACAAATTTTAACATTAATATGGTAGTTGATATCAAATTATAAATATCCATTTATAATTTAAATAGTGAAAATTGGCTAACTAGAAAAATAATTCAAACCGAATTAGAATTGGTTAAATTTATTAACCAATAAACAGATTGTTGTTGTATGTAAACCCTACACGGGTATTGGATTAATATTTGACATATTTAGTTGTATGTCAATCGATGGATTGACAGGCTGCGATGAGCGTTATTTATTTATTTTAATGCTCACACAATTGTAAATTTCACTCTGGATGTGAATTGACAGTTTAATGATTATTTATCATTATTGTTGAAATACGTATGATGTATGAAATCCATATAACTGGAATTATATGGTAATTGATTGAGCCTCATTCAGATTCAGAAAATAAGAATATTTTAAAATAAAGAATCTTTTAAAATAAAGAATAATTTAAAATAAAATGTTTTAACAATAAAAATCACATTTTTATTGTATGTATAAAGCAATAAAAGAATCATATGTTAAAATATTTTGGTTAGATAAAAATATTATTTTTAACATGTTAATGAAGTGAATAAAATATTCATGTATTGAATAAAAAATTTGAAAATAAAAATATCATTTTTATTGAATGTATAAACCATATAAAATATTCATGTATTGAACAAAAATTTTGGACAATAAAATTATCATTTTTATTGAATGTATAAACCATATAAAATATTCATATATTGATAAAAAATTTGAACAATAAAAATATTATTTTTATTGAATGTATAAACCTTATAAAATATTCATGTGTTGAATAAAAATTTTGAACAATAAAAATAGTTATGTAGTTAGACGCCCTTTTTATCGATCGAGTTATTCATTTTATAATGAATATTGAAAAGAAGTGATTTCAAAATTTAATATTTTGAAAAATATTATAATTTTAATATGATAAAAATATAGAATATTCAATTTTGATTTAAAATTGAAAATTAAGTCGGAATCATTTTAAAATGAATATATAAATGATTTATAAAATACGTTTTAAATGGAAGTCGATGAAATATATAATATTATATATATATAATGGCCTGAACAGAACGCGCCACGCAGCGACCGTTCGCGAATTTCGACCATTAACTTCAAATTGATGTAATGGGAGATCCTACTATTGGATTCTCCTAAAACCAGAACCGTTGGGTTCGTATCGAAAAGAGCTTTTCAATGTATATAAGAGATTTGAAATCTAACGGTTGGATTCGGAATTATGTCCAAATCAAATTTGAAAAAGGTCGCTATGGATGTAGTTCGGTGACTGATATTGGAAAGGGACAATTAACGACAAGGACAAAATTAAGGTTTTTTTTTATTCATAAGGACAGCCCACTAAAATTTACTCAAAAGGACAATACACTAATTATAGTTTAATTCCCTAAATCATGTGCCTGTTTCATCTTCGACGCTCCTATCTCGCGAGTTTCTCGTTCTATTTTCCTCGAATGCAGTTTTTTCTCTCTCGATCTCTAATTCTCTTCTCCAGCGCATTTTTTCCTTCTCCAATGCGTTTTTTTTCTTCGAATTCAAATTGAAAAATCACTCTCGAGCGTATTGATCTCTCGATCAGATCTGATCTTGACATCTGTCTAAAGTGCCGCGGATTTTGATTTTCATTCGATAGGCATTAAAGATGATTTCGTGATTTTGATTTTGTGAATTCATCATAGAAAATCGAACGAGAGAGACGAACGATAGAGATGAATAATGGAAGTTACTTTTTTGGATGGTGAATTTAGTAGCAGTTCGTAGATATCAGTTTCCCATTTTTTAAGGTATCATTTTTCTTGTTATTACAGTGTTATGCTTCTGTGCTAATTTATTTTTGTGATGTATTAGTTTTGTACTTGTGCTGTTGCACTAACTTTGCAACTCAATCGAAATTATGTCATTTTAATCAATCAAAATGGGATGTAAACATTTTTATTCATTAGTTTTCCTTTCAAATTTCATAATTTTTGAAGCTAGTATGTGAGCGTGGCAAACGAAAATGTGTTTTGGTCAATTACAGTTAAATTGGATCGACCAGAAATGGGCCTTTTTGCAAACGGTCTCAGAATTCGACGAAACTAGTTTTGTTGGGACCGTATCGTCAAAACATAGCTAGATTTATTTTTCTGGAATTTTTCGAATCAGTTTGTGGCCCTGGCAAATTGAAATGTACGTTCAAATTAGATATTGAATATTTTATATATTAATTTGAAGGAAAACTGACTGAAACGGTCGAATGGGCCTTCGAAACATATCCAATTGTGTTCGGAATGGGGGTAAAACGCTGGGGACGACAGTCGTTGGGTTTCAATTGGTGGTCGTGTTAGAAAACCCCTTTAAAGACCCACCGACCAATCAGAATTTAGGAAGAAAAAAAAACCCTCAGAGCCCCCCCCCCCCCCACACCCCCGATCGACGGCGATAAAGGCTTCCCCCTTCTCTCCTCCGCCGCCGCCGCTACAGGCCACCAGAGCCGCCGCCGCCACATCCACTCGAACCGCCTCCCTCTCCTCTTCAAATCCGACACAAGCTCTGCCTCCATCGACGCCCCCATCGCCAGAAACGACCTTCCAAAGATCCGACCTTCCTGACGCCGCCGACGACAGATCCGACCACCGTACCCCCTCAAACCACCATCGATCGACAGCCCTCACCTCCCTCTACGACGCTGCAGCCACCAATCATCCCAGTTCTTCCCGGATTTCACGAATTTCTCCGACCTAGTTTTGAACAGCATATAAAGGTAATTCCTTTATATTGTTTAAACACTTTTTAGTGTTGCAAACCTTGTAAAAATCATATCTTTTTCGTTTCTAGACAAAATTCAGTGAAACAAGAGACAGTGGACTCGTGTGGACGTCTTCTACATTTTAGAAGAGACCGCATGTTTTTCTGAGCCTTCTGCTATTTTTGGTGGAGTGGAACCCAATGTGAGATTTCTAATTTATAAACGATATGGAAAACGACGATGTATAAATTATATATTCGATGTATGAGTTATATAAGCGTTGTACACCTCATGTATAAGCGTTGTATAAGTTGTACGTTCGATGTATAAGTTGTATATGCGTTGTAAAAATTATATATGTGTTGAAATAGAAGTGAATTGCTATATATATATATATATATATATATATATATATATATATATATACACGCCCCTCGTCCACGAACCATGGACGATATTTATTGGTTGTGATTGGTGTGAAAATTGATTGGTAGCGAATGGTTGTTTGGGATTGTTTGTGGTTGATATTGATTGATTGTGATTGAAAAATACCCATTTGTGGTTGAGAAATATTTGGTTGAAACCACACAGGATTAGTTTGTGGAAAATGAAATAAATATATACATGCCGCCTGCGTGCGAACTAGATGCATGATCCCCATTGTCAAAAACCGCGAGGTTTTAAGGTAGAGCGAGGAGCCGTACTAGGGACGGTCCCGGTTTTAACTACCCTGCCGTTATGCTGCCGAAATTTTGAATAATATTCATGTGTTTGAATTATTTTCATTTGCTGAAACCATATTTATTCACTGAATAGAAAACCTTCATGTGTTGAATCGATATTCATTCGTTGATTAGAAATTCATGTGTTGAATGGTATTCATGTTTTAAATGTAAAAATCACATTTTTATCTATATATAGAAACTATAGAAAACCTTCATGTGTTGAATCGATATTCATTCGTTGATTAGAAATTCATGTGTTGAATGGTATTCGTGTTTTAAATGTAAAAATCACATTTTTATCTATATATAGAAACTATAGAAAACCTTCATGTGTTGAATCGATATTCATTCGTTGATTAGAAATTCATGTGTTGAATGGTATTCATATTTTGAAATAAATTGTTTCATAATAAAAATCACCTTTTATCAACTATATGGACTATGTAAAATAATCTCGTTTTAAAAGAAATTGTTTTACAATAAAAATCCTATTTTTATCACTTATATACACTATATAAAATAATAGTGTTTTGAAATGAATTGTTTTACAATAAAAATCACATTTTTATTATATACATGAATTGTAGAAAATGTGAAGTGTTAAAAATAGCAACTCGTTCAAATAAATATGCATGAGTTGAAATATTCATTAATTAGCTAATGATATGAATGTTTGCCTATGCATGCAACATTAGAATGAATGGTGTTTTTAAACCAAATGGAATCAAATATGAAGTCGAATGGAAAATGATAAGTGATCAGAATTGTATATATGGACATGCATATTTATTGAACAGGTTATGGCAAAGGGGCTAGAGAAGAGGAATAAAATTTTGTGCTCGACAAATAGGTACACATTTACTGTTTTGTTTGGGTGATGATTTTATGAGCCTGTTGGCTAGCCGCTTGGCTTTTTCTTTTTTTCTTTTTGACATGAGACGCCCGTGTGGCTATTTGGGAATTTTCCCAGCCCCTCCCGTACAAAGGAGGTTATGGCGAAATTTTCCAAAATTTAAAGGCGTTAGTGAAATATTTGAAGTGAAAACAATATTGAAATTGTTGAATGAACTATATTTATATAAATCTAAATAAAATTAAAACGAAACATGGCCGTGCAGTTCGTGTTTTGAAACCGTGATTTCAAACAACTAGTGCGGGAAATCCGACCATTGGATCTTCCCGAAACCGCAACCGTTGGGTTCGCCTTGGAAATATCTTTCCAACGGCACCAACTTTGTAAAAATCCAACGGTTGGATTGTCTGGAATGTTTAATTCAAATCTGAAGAAAAACAGCGGCAGAAACGATTATATTTATATATATATATAAATATAAATATATTTAATCGAATAACGACGCTGCAGTTCGTATTTTGAAATCGAAACTTCAAACGATTGTACCGGGAGATCCGACCGTCGGATTTTCCCGAAACTGGAACCGTTGGATTCGTTTTGAAAAGACCTTTCTATTGATGTAAATTTTGTGAAGATCCAACGGTTAGATTTTTAGATATGTGTAAATCAAATCTGAAGGAAAACAGCGCCACGGCCGCGTTATGGCCCGAAGCGTCGTTTTGAATAAATTGGCTATTTTAAAATAAATAAAAATAGCGATAAATCGTTATAAAATATCATAAACGATATGGAACGGAAATAAACTGAATTTGCTCGATTTATGTGGTATTTGATGGTTGAATGTGTTTGGTGTGAAAATTACATTACAGAACGAAATTGGTGTTGTCGAATGATTTAACCATTGAAATAAATTGATTTGAAATTCTAAATATACGTGGATTATTTGAAAAGGCCGAGTTATTCTCATTTCAAATAATTGACCGACGATTGAAAGTCGAAGATGAAGACTGTGGTCGAAGACCAGAGATCTTCACCTCGTTTGGATGGTAACCGAGGTCCTGATTGGGAGGCATCCCGAAATATGGATAATGAGTGGTGATCGTCCATACGTACGTGGTGATCAATGGGTTTGCGAGGTATTTAGTGCCTCTGGTTTCGTTCAGACCCATAACGGACTTATAAATGGACTGTGTGTCTGACATTGGGTTTTATTCTGTGTTGATTGATCTCTGTTAAATATACATCTGTTTGGTGGCGGAGAATTTATTCTTTTGCTTAACGCCCTTTTCTGAGATGCACGAGCTCAAAGGTTGTATATCGATGGACATCAGTCGCATGGCATGAATTGCCGGTGTGGCATGCTAAGATGCAATGATCAGGGCTTCTATTGAAAAGCAAAGTCTTGTGGTGATGATCAAAGCACCGCCGGTGTGGCGTAGCTTTGTGTATAACGTAAAATCGCGAGCCTCACACCCCGATATGAACCAGAAACGGGAGAGGACATCAGGGAGGGCCTGCGTTTCTTTCTAGCTAGGGTGGTGTTAGTGACCTACCAGCCCTGACATTTATATACTTTTCACCTGTGTGGTTGTTTTTGTTGCGAGGCGCCTCGGTTTGATCGCACTATCCGGTCCGATGGAGTCATTCGTTGGCTCGTTTACGCCCCAAAGGGCGGGGAGACGTAGTGTTCAGGCATAATAATCCACATCAGTGGACCGGCCCTGACGATCTAAAGGCTTTCTTGCGCGCTTGCCTGTGGCTCGGGCTAGAGAGTCACGAATTCAGTAAGGACTATCTTTTGCCTTGGTTCAGGACGGAACTCCAATTTCCAAATACGAGATCGTGCGGTTTTGATTGTATATATATATGGCGACATGTTATATGGTACCCATGCCGTCTATGATTGATAGTTATGATTGAAATCGTTTTTGAAACATATAAACACTAGTCATAATATCAAATGCTTTTGTTTTATTCGTATCAATCATATTTTGGCCATTATAAGGTAAAACTCTATCCTCCGGTTTGCGTTGCATTGTGTGATGGGAACTGAGTCTTATAATGGCATCACTTTTATAAAATGCATTACGCTGTTTTAAAGAAAGATTTGTTTTTAAAGCACTGGCAATCCCATGGAGAAAACCCGTTCCACGAAAGTGGCGTGGTTCTGTGATTAGCCAAATTATATATGTGTTGAGTAGATTTCTCATACCAGTCCCATGACTGACTCGTAGTTTGTTTCACTTTCAAACTCGGGTGCCCCTTTTTCTACACGGGCAACCTTGTATTCAGGTTTAGCTGGTTCTTTCTGGATAGCTGGAGCTGAAGATGGATTCTATTATTTATCTCTTTTTATGCTGTTCAGCTCCTATTGTACATATTTTGTTTATTTCCGCTGTAGACATTTATGTATAGCTGAACTGTATTTGTACTAAGTAAGATCCTGTATACTGTGTAACTCTGATGATTACGTTTATCCAGTATATTGTATTGTTCATTATCTAGTGTATTTATTTAATTTTGTTCTGCTATTATCTGTTTCTGTGTTATATTCCACGGATTACCCTTGTCGCCGTGAGTACGGGGTTTGGGGTCGTCTCATTTGGTATCAGAGCTTTGGTTAAGCTTAGTTTTGGAATATAACATATTAACGAACTCGTCAGAAATAGAACCAGTAGTGTTCTAGGACAGGTAACTCAATACAGATAGGATTAGTAATATCCTAGTATGAGTAGCAGAATGAAATTACACCTCAATAGACACATTTACATTCAAGTATTTGTCTCTATATTTTGAAATATCTTTTCTGTTGACCTGACACTTGATCTGCTATTTGCAGAAGAACTAGAAAATGAGTGCCAGAAACAGAAGAAGTGATATAGACCCGGATATTGAAGCCCTATATATGAAATATAGAAATCTGGGTGGAAAGCCGTTCTCGGGCGAAGAATCTATTATGAGAACACAAGCATGGATTCGTTCGGCTGAGAAAATCTTCGAAGGATTAAAGCTGAGGGATGAACAGAAAAGATTATTGGCCCCCTGGGCACTCAAAGACGAAGCTTTATTCTGGTGGGATTCTGTTGTTAAGGAAAATCCAGAAGGTGATATCACCTGGGACAGATTCAAAGTGACTTTCTTAGAAATATTTACTCCTCCCGAGGCGACTGAGCGATTATGCGATGAATTTTCTTATCTGATACAAGGTGACATGACCATCCCGGAATATCATAAGAAATTCAACGAACTTTCTCACTTTGCTCCTCATTTGATTAAAGACCCAAAGAGGAAAAATCTGAGATTTATTCATGGGCTTCAAAGAAAATATCAGAACAGTGTAATGAGGAACGTGAAGCTCCCCTTTTCTGAAATGATATACATGGCTTATCAGTACGAAGACCTAGACAAGAAAGTTATGCTACAGTACGAAGAACAAGTCAGCTCTAATTGAGCCTAAAACTGATCTTCCGGAGGCAAGTACAACGTCTGAGGTCAGTGAGAAGCCCAGTGCCAAGAGAAAAAGGGCCAAATCTAAGAAGAAACCAGTAACGACAACTGTATGCTCTAACTGCAATAAGCAAGGACATCTCTCGATAAGTTGCCGATCTCTAAAGAAACCAGAAAGGGATGAATCTAAATCCAAGAATAAGTTTCAAGTGACCCGAGAGTGCAATCTTTGTCATAAGACTGGTCATATAAAGAGAGACTGCTGGATGTTGAAAAAGACCAAAACGGTTCAAGTAAATGAAGTAGCAGAAAACTCAGCACCCTTAGATAGTCAGGGAAGGTCTGATGTTTTAGAAGGCACGGTTAATGTCAAGAATATTCCAGTTAAAGTATTGTTTGACACCAGTGCGTCGCGAAGCTTTATTTCAAAGAATGCAGCGAAGAAGTTAGATTTGAAATTGAGGAAGCTCAAAGAACCAATGACTGTTCAAAATTCGGTTGGGGGTTCCATCGATCTCAGTTGGGTTTGTGCAGTACCTCTCTTTTTCCTGCTATAAATTCCCTACTATCTCTATCGTTATGAACTTTAATGAATTCGATCTTATTCTGGGATTGGATTGGCTAACCAAATATGAAGCAGAGGTTAGATGCGCGGAGAGAGTTGTTAGGGCTAAGATTAAATTAGGGAATTATATAACCATACCATGTGAAGGCCCGACTTCAAATAGAAAAGGCTTCTGGGCAGCTTTGAATGTTTCCCATGCTCAAATGGAAAATGTCCCTGAAGTCACAGAGAATATCCCTGACCTCATCAAAGATATTCCTGTCATTAAAAACTATGCGGATGTGTTCGAAGAAGTTGTTCGCTTACCTCCGCAGAGAGAAATAGATTTCAAAATTGCTTTAATTCCGAATGCAAGGCCGGTAGTTCACGCTATTCGAAGAATGTCCTTGAAAGAGAAGGAGGAATTAGACAATCAAACACGACAGCTAGTATGGAAGGGCCTGATCAGGCCTAGTTTCTCTGATTAGGGTGCAGCAATGGTGTTTATCCCAAAATCTAACGGTACTCTACGTCTATGTGTGGATTATCGTGATTTGAACAAGCAGACCATAAAGAACAAATATCCATTGTCGTGGATTGATGATTTGTTAGATCGATTAAATGGTGCACAAGTATTCTCACGGATGGACCTAGCTACAGGTTTCCATCAACTTCGAATTGCTGAAGAGTGTGTTCCAATGACAGTATTCAGAGGTCCCGACTTATTCTACGAGTGGTTAGTAATGCCGTTTGGCTTATGTAACGCTCCAGCTTACTTCGTCGATCTGATGAATAGGGTGTTCAGAGGGGTTTTGAATAAATTTGTTCTGGTTTTCATTGACGATATTCTAATCTTCTCTAAATCAAAGGCCGAACATGAAAAACATTTGGAACAAGTGTTAGAAATCCTCAGAAGGAATGTATTGAAAGCAAAGTTTTCCAAATGTATATTCTGGCAAGATGAAGTAAAATTTCTAGGCCATGTCGTATCGAAAGAAGGAATCGCTGTGGATCCAAGTAAAATCACAGCTATTCAGAACTGGAAGCAGCCTAGCACCCCCACTGAAGTCCGCAGTTTTCTCGGATTGGCTAGCTATTACCGGAAGTTCGTTAAAAACTTTTCGAAGATATCTGGTCATTTAACAAAGCTTACGAAGAAGCACTCTAAGTTCAAATGGACTCCAGAAAGTGAGGAGGCTTTTGAAGAGCTAAAGTTAAGACTAACGACAGCTCCAGTGTTAACCATCATCGATGGCAACCAGGATTTGAAAGTCTGGACTGATGCTTCTAGAGAAGGCCTTGGCGCAGTGTTAATGCAAAGAGGCCAAGTGATCGCTTATGCTAGCCGTCAGCTAAAGCCACACGAGAAAAACTACGTCACTCATGATCTTGAGTTATTGGCGATAGTATTCGCTTTGAAAATCTGGAGGCACTATCTACTGGGTGAGAGATTTGAACTGTTTACAGATCACTAGTCGTTAAAGTATCTGTTCACCCAGAAAGACTTGAATCTGAGGCAGCAACGTTGGCTGGAGTTTCTTGCAGCATATGACTTTGAAATTATATACACTCCAGGGAAAGCCAATGTCGTGGCCGATGCGCTGAGCCACGAGAATGTAATGATTGCCAGCTTTATTATCACGACTTCACTGATAGATAAAATATCTTCTCTTTAGGAGGATGATCACTTCATTCAGAAGATCAGAGAGATAATTCAACAAGGCGAACCGTCGAGCTTTCAAGTTGATAATGATGGGATCCTAAGGCTCAAAGGTCGAATCTGTGTCCCTAACATTCCTGAACTTCGAAAGGAAGTACTGGATGAATGCCACAAGTCAAAACTCAGTATCCATCCGGGAGTAAGCAAAATGTATAATGACATCAAACGCACTTTCTGGTGGAAATTGATGAAAAGGGACATTTCCTTATATGTTAGCCGATGCCCTACTTGCCAGCTAGTCAAAAGCGACCAATAGAAACTAGCTGGATTGTTACAACCACTAGAAGTTCCAGGCTGGAAGTGGGAACATATTTCTATGGATTTCATTGATGGTCTGCCCTGAACCAGAAAAGGGAATGACAGTATTTGGGTTATCGTAGATCGCTTCACGAAGACCGCCCATTTCATACCTGTCAGATCAAACAGAACTGCTCAGAGTCTGGCGCAGATATACTTCAAGGAAATAGTTAGACTACATGGAGTGCCGCTCAGTATAGTCAGTGATAGAGATACAATATTCACTAGCAAATTCTGGGAAGCATTTCAAGTAGAGCTGGGAACAAAGTTGAACTTGAGCACCGCTTATCATCCTCAGACGGACTGTCAGACTGAGAGGGTGAATCGTATTTTAGAAGATCTATTGCGGGCTTGTGTTATAGATTTCGGTGGATCATGGGAAGACCATCTGCATTTGGCTGAATTCTCTTATAACAACAGCTACCAGGCGAGCCTGACAATGTCGCCATTCGAAGCATTGTATGGTAGACCATGCCGATCCCCTGCTTGTTGGGTCGAACCAGGTAATAGACTTGTGTTGGGTCCTGATATGATCCGAGAAGCTGCCGACAAAGTCGATTTTATTAAGAAGCATTACTCGCCGCTCAAAGCCGACAAAAGAGCTATGTCGATAGAAGAAGAAGAGATATATCCTTTGCTGTTGGAGATTATGTATATTTGAAAGTATCGCCAATGAGAGGAGTTATCCGGTTCGGTAAAACCGGAAAGTTGGCACCCAAATTCATTTGTCCGTTTCCTATTCTGGAACGGATCGGAACTCTCGCTTATAGGGTCAAACTGCCTGACTGGTTGCCTGGAGTTCATGATGTATTTCATATATCTCAACTTCGAAAGCACGTTCATGATCCAGACTTGATCGTGGAAGAAGCAGCTCAACAGGATATTGAAATTACTCCAGAACTAGCTGTGAGAAGAGAGTCGCTAAAGATCATCGGCAAAGAAACCAAAGAACTGAGGAACAAGAAGGTTCACTTAGTCAAAGTGCAATGGAGTGGAGATCCGCGAGATTGTACTTGGGAAACTGAGGAGAGCATTCAGAAAGCTTATCCTAGATGCCGAGTGGATATCTCTGATTGACTCTGGTGCAAAGTACATTTACCCTACTTTGCATTACCATTTAATTCTCTACTCTGTTGTTATTTTCTTTCCATGGATGTACACTTTTAAATTCTATAGTCTGAATGATTTTAAAAGAGTATAGAAATTGATTAGTATATTTTTGAAAGGTTGAAAACAATTGGATTAGTTGTTGTGTTGTGTGATTGTAGATTTATCAAACCACTTTCAACTTTGTTCCTTTTCGGGGACGAAAAGTTTTAAGTGGGGGAGATTGTAACGACCCAGAAAATCTGAACCAATTTAAAAATTTTAAATTGGCTAAAATAATGGATTTTAAATATTTAAAATAAATATTTTAAATAATAGCAATGAAAACTGAGTTTGAATCGACAATTGAAAACGAATATAATTAATTATAATTATAAACAAGGCCTGAAATGGCGCTGCAGTTTCAAAAAATTGAATTCAAACTTTGTCGGACTGTACCGAGTGCAAAACAAAACGGATTTTAGCGAAACCAAAAATATTTAAATCTGTTAGTGAATACCTTTCTAACGAATCTGAAAAATCGAATTTTCATAGCGGAAAGAAAAGGTTATGGCCGAATGAATTTTCAGAAAGGTCGCTATGGAATTTATATAGCCCGTGAAATTGGCTATTTTGCATACGACCTCGGAATTCGACGAAACCACTTTTTTGGATCCGGGATGTGAAATTATTGCTAGGTTTCAAATTTCATAATTTTTGAAGCTAGTATGTGAGCGTGGCAAAGGAAAATGTGTTTTGGTCAATTATAGTTAAATTGGATCGACCAGAAATGGGCCTTTTTGCAAACGGTCTCAGAATTCGACGAAACTAGTTTTGTTGGGACCGTATCGTCAAAACATAGCTAGATTTATTTTTCTGGAATTTTTCGAATCAGTTTGTGGCCCTGGCAAATTGAAATGTACGTTCAAATTAGATATTGAATATTTTATATTTTAATTTGAAGGAAAACTGACTGAAACAGTCGAATAGGCCTTCGAAACATATCCCATTGTGTTCGGAATGGGGGTAAAACGCTAGGGACGAAAGTCGTTGGGTTTCAATTGGTGGTCGTGTCAGAAAACCCCTTTAAAGACCCACCGACCAATCAGAATTTAGGAAGAAAAAAAAACCTCAGACCCCCCCCCCCCGATCGACGGCGATAAAGGCTTCCCCCTTCTCTCCTCCGCCACCGCCGCTACAGGCCACCAGAGCCGCCGCCACCACATCCACTCGAACCGCCTCCCTCTCCTCTTCAAATCTGACACAAGCTCCGCCTCCATCGACACCCCCATCGCCAGAAACGGCCTTCCAAAGATCCGACCTTCCTGACGTCGCCGACGACAGATCCGACCACCGTACCACCTCAAACCACCATCGATCGACAGCCCTCACCTCCCTCTACGACGCTGCAGCCACCGATCATCCCAGTTCTTCCCGGATTTCGCGAATTTCTCCGACCTAGTTTTGAACAGCATATAAAGGTAATTCCTTTATATTGTTTAAACACTTTTTAGTGTTGCAAACCTTGTAAAAATCATATCTTTTTCGTTTCTAGACGAAATTCAGTGAAACAAGAGACAGTGGACTCGTGTGGACGTCTTCTACATTTTAGAAGAGACCGCATGTTTTTCTGAGCCTTCTGCTATTTTTGGTGGAGTGGAACCCAATGTGAGATTTCTAATTTATAAACGATATGGAAAACGACGATGTATAAATTATATATTCGATGTATGAGTTATATAAGCGTTGTACACCTCATGTATAAGCGTTGTATAACTTGTACGTTCGATGTATAAGTTGTATATGCATTGTAAAAATTATATATGTGTTGAAATAGAAGTGAATTGCTATATATAAATATAAATATATATATATATATATACACATGCCCCTCGTCCACAAACCATGGACGATATTTATTGGTTGTGATTGGTGTGAAAATTGATTGGTAGTGAATGGTTGTTTGGGATTGTTTGTGGTTGATATTGATTGATTGTGGTTGAAAAATACCCATTTGTGGTTGAGAAATATTTGGTTGAAACCACATAGGATTAGTTTGTGGAAAATGAAATAAATATATACATGCCGCCTGCGTGCGAACTAGATGCATGATCCCCATTGTCAAAAACCGCGAGGTTTTAAGGTAGAGCGAGGAGCCGTACTAGGGACGGTCCCGGTTTTAACTACCCTGCCGTTATGCTGCCGAAATTTTGAATAATATTCATGTGTTTGAATTATTTTCATTTGCTGAAACCATATTTATTCACTGAATAGAAAACCTTCATGTGTTGAATCGATATTCATTCGTTGATTAGAAATTCATGTGTTGAATGGTATTCGTGTTTTAAATGTAAAAATCACATTTTTATCTATATATAGAAACTATAGAAAACCTTCATGTGTTGAATCGATATTCATTCGTTGATTAGAAATTCATGTGTTGAATGATATTCGTGTTTTAAATGTAAAAATCACATTTTTATCCATATATAGAAACTATAGAAAACCTTCATGTGTTGAATCGATATTCATTCGTTGATTAGAAATTCATGTGTTGAATGGTATTCATATTTTGAAATAAATTGTTTCATAATAAAAATCACCTTTTATCAACTATATGGACTATGTAAAATAATCTCGTTTTAAAAGAAATTTTTTTACAATAAAAATCCTATTTTTATCACTTATATACACTATATAAAATAATAGTGTTTTAAAATGAATTGTTTTACAATAAAAATCACATTTTTATTATATACATGAATTGTAGAAAATGTGAAGTGTTAAAAATAGCAACTCGTTCAAATAAATATGCATGAGTTGAAATATTCATTAATTAGCTAATGATATGAATGTTTGCCTATGCATGCAACATTAGAATGAATGGTGTTTTTAAACCAAATGGAATCAAATATGAAGTCGAATGGAAAATGATAAGTGATCAGAATTGTATATATGGACATGCATATTTATTGAACAGGTTATGGCAAAGGGGCTAGAGAAGAGGAATAAAATTTTGTGCCCGACAAATAGGTACACATTTACTGTTTTGTTTGGGTGATGATTTTATGAGCCTGTTGGCTAGCCGCTTGGCTTTTTCTTTTTTTCTTTTTGACATGAGACGCCCGTGTGGCTATTTGGGAATTTTCCCAGCCCCTCCTGTACAAAGGAGGTTATGGCGAAATTTTCCAAAATTTAAAGGCGTTAGTGAAATATTTGAAGTGAAAACGATATTGAAATTGTTGAATGAACTATATTTATATAAATCTAAATAAAATTAAAACGAAACGTGGCCGTGCAGTTCATGTTTTGAAACCGTGATTTCAAACAACTAGTGCGGGAAATCCGACCATTGGATCTTCCTGAAACCGCAACCGTTGGGTTCGCCTTGGAAATATCTTTCCAACGACACCAACTTTGTAAAAATCCAACGGTTGGATTGTCTGGAATGTTTAATTCAAATCTGAAAAAAAACAGCACCAGAAACGATTATATTTTTATATATATATATATATATATAAATATAATTATATTTAATCGAATAATGACGCTGCAATTCGTATTTTGAAATCGAAACTTCAAACGATTGTACCGGGAGATCCGACCGTCGGATTTTCCCGAAACTGGAACCGTTGGATTCGTTTTGAAAAGACCTTTCTAATGATGTAAATTTTGTGAAGATCCAACGGTTAGATTTTCAGATATGTGTAAATCAAATCTGAAGGAAAACAGCGCCACGGCCGCGTTATGGCCCGAAGCGTCGTTTTGAATAAATTGGCTATTTTAAAATAAATAAAAATAGCGATAAATCGTTATAAAATATCATAAACAATATGGAACGGAAATAAACTGAATTTGCTCGATTTATGTGGTATTTGATGGTTGAATGTGTTTGGTGTGAAAATTACACTAAAGAACGAAATTGGTGTTGTCGAATGATTTAACCATTGAAATAAATTGATTTGAAATTCTAAATATACGTGGATTATTTGAAAAGGCCGAGCTAATTCTCATTTCAAATAATTGACCGATGATTGAAAGTCGAAGATGAAGATTGTGGTCGAAGACCAGAGATCTTCACCTCGTTTGGATGGTAACCGAGGTCCTAATTAGGAGGCATCCCGAAATATGGATAATGAGTGGTGATCGTCCAGACGTACGTGGTGATCAATGGGTTTGCGAGGTATTTAGTGCCTCTGGTTTCGTTCAGACCCATAACGGACTTGTAAATGGACTGTGTGTCTGACATTGGGTTTTATTCTATGTTGATTGATCTCTGTTAAATATACATCTGTTTGGTGGGGGAGAATTTATTCTTTTTCTTAACGCCCTTCTCTAAGATGCACGAGCTCAAAGGTTGTATATTGATGGACATCAGTCGCATGGCATGAATTGCCGGTGTGGCATGCTAAGATGCAGTGATCAGGGCTTCTGTTGAAAAGCAAATTCTTGTGGTGATGATCAAAGCACCGCCGGTGTGGCGTAGCTTTGTGTATAACGTAAAATCGCGAGCCTTACACCCCGGTATGAACCAGAAACGGGAGAGGACATCAGGGAGGGTCTGCGTTTCTTTCTAGCTAGGGTGGTGTCAGTGACCTACCAGCCCTGACATTTATATACTTTTCACCTGTGTGGTTGTTGCTATTGCGAGGCGCCTCGGTTTGATCGGACTATCTGGGTCCGATGGAGTCATTCGTTGGCTCGTTTACGCCCCAAAGTGCGGGGAGACGTAGTGTTCAGGCATAATAATCCACATCGGTGGACCGGCCCTGACGATCTAAAGGCTTGCCTGCGCGCTTGCCTGTGGCTCGGGCTAGAGAGTCACGAATTCAGTAAGGACTATCTTTTGCCTTGGTTCAGGACGGAACTCCAATTTCCAAATACGAGATCGTGCGGTTTTGATTGTATATATATATATATGGTGACATGTTATATGGTACTCATGTCGTCTATGATTGATAGTTATGATTGAAATCGTTTTTGAAACATATAAACACTAGTCATAATATCAAATGCTTTTGTTTTTTTCGTATCAATCATATTTTGGCCATTATAAGGTAAAACTCTATCCTCCGGTTTGCGTTGCATTGTGTGATGGGAACTGAGTCTTATAATGGCTTCATTTTTATAAAATGCATTGCGCTGTTTAAAAGAAAGATTTGTTTTTAAAGCACTGGCAATCCCATGGAGAAAACCCGTTCCACGAAAGTGGCGTGGTTCTGTGATTAGCCAAATTATATATGTGTTGAGTAGATTTCTCATACCAGTCCCATGACTGACTCGTAGTTTGTTTCACTTTCAAACTCGGGTGCCCCTTTTTCTACACGGGCAGCCTTGTATTCAGGTTTAGCTGGTTCTTTCTGGATAGTTGGAGCTGAAGATGGATTCTATTATTTATCTCTTTTTATGTAACAACCCGTATTTTTAATAACATGTTATAATGTAAATCAAGGCAGAATTAAATTGTAAAATCTGAATCAAGGGAAACAGATTGTGCTATTGCGTTTGTCTCGGAAAAATACGCGAAATAGAGTCCGAGGTTTCGAAAAACGGAGTCCGTATGACCAAGTTATGGCCCAATGAAGTTTTCAGAAAATGCCCAGCCCGAAAACAGTTCAAATTCGAATTCGGGTTTAAATTTAAGCCAAAACAGGATAGGCGGGAATTCTCCCGCCCCAGGCAGGGTCGACACAGGGGTCGACACCAGTGTCGACCCCCCCAATGGGTCAACACCCATGTCGACCCAGGGGTCGACCCCCCCGGTCGGACCAGTTTTTCTGGTGCACCATTTGTGACAAGTGAGTCTTGGTCCAGAAGTTTCTGAGAGGATTTGACGGACCTGATGTGTTTTAGGGTTAATCCTATGGTCTAAACTAACCTAATCACCTATAAAAAGACCCTAATACCTAGCCTAAGTCATCATAAATCAATCCTACAACTAAACTATGCCAAAATGTCTCTTGATCATGGCATCCATCCCCTTCATGAAAATATGAGAGTTCCTAAGCTTGTTTGAGAGTTTCTAAGCTTGAATTAAGGCCAAAGTTCAATCTTTCTTCATCAAAGCAAGGATCTTTTGCTTGTTTCTCAAGGGTTTTCATTGGAGCTTGTCATTTGGAAGTGTTTAGAGTTGCTAGTGGCTTTGTCTCAATCTTATTTTATATTAATTATAGTCTTCATAGCATTGTAAGCCCTATACTACTCTTAGATTCTAACTATGAAGTTAAATGTGACACATTGCAAGTTGAGTTTGGGCCTAAGTATGATATGTGCTTTGATCTTATCATGTTATGCATAAACATATTCTATGCATGTTTGTAAAGCTATCACCTTGCCTTATGCATAGAAAGCTATGACCTTTGATTTGAAATGTTGCATTATGCAACATGAGAACTCTCATAACCTTTATGATAACTTGCATATAGTGTTATATGCGAACTTCTAGCCTCCATCCTATGTCATTTATGATCATGTTTCACCTATTTGCTTAAGTTGATATTATGCATGTTTTGAGGCCCATGATGTAATATGCAAGCTTATGAACATACTTATGCCTCATATGCCACCATGTTTAACTTGTGGCCAACCTTATTACCTTATGCCCCTTTTTGTCATGCTTTTGCCAAGTTCCCTCTTTTGATCTATGATATGTTATGCGAAACGTACATGCGATGGGATTGCGTTGGGTTTGGGTAATATTAATGACATGAGAACATGGTTTTAAAATATGACATGAACATTGACTTGTGATTATGTTTGGAAACATAATGATGGACATAACACTTAGAAAATATGAGTGTGGCCAACTCGAGGTTGGGTTGAGTTTGTAGCATAAATCTACCAGAAATCGACCGGCTTAACTAGTGGCTACAAACAATAAGACCCAATGTGAGTAGTTGGTCATGTTGTGCTTAAACCCGAGGTTTGACTAGGTTGTGGTGTAAAGCTACCCGGACCCGCCCGGCTTAACTAGTAACCACAACAAGGTCTAATGTGAGAGGTTGGGTGCATTAAACTAATGAATGCCACATGGTAGGGTTAAGTCATGGACCATTTGAATACTTAACCAATTAGAAATGATGGGTTGACGCGGTTAAGTCATGAACCTTGGGTACACTTAACCAACTTGATACTTGATTGGATGGGGTTAACCACACTTAACCCACTAGAAAACCCTAGTTACGTGGTCCTTCTCAGCAGTAACCCACTAGGGAGTATCGGATACCCTAGGGACTAGGCTAGGGTGGGGCACGATTACTGGGCTGGAGTGTAAGCGACCAAAAAGACGGCAAAAGTAGGTGCGCCATAGTAGATTCCGACGGACCATGGTCGTGCACATTGTCCGGGGATGAAAGACAGACTTGGGCACCGGTAGGTTTTGACTGTGCGTGCTTGTTTCGTGTCAGTGGTTGACACCCTAGGGTCGGATACACCCTAGGGTGGACCTAGCACAGTCGACTACATTTCATGTTTGGACCGTATGACACCGATACACGACGAGTCAGGCTGATAGGGAGCCGATCGACTAGACTGAGTAGTTGGACCTCGATTTAGGTCATCTCATGATGTGGGCCAGCTTTGGGCCAAGGGATCATTTCTTGATTATACTTGACATGAATTGGAATACTAGTACACACCTGGTGCAACTTAACCTTGTATATGCGATGCCACACTTGATCTATCTTGTTAACTTTTCACCATGCCAGTTATCACCCTACATCTCGTCTCTGCTTTACATGATCAGTTAACTTTATTAGTTTTTATACTAATAGTAGATAGGACTTACCAGTCTTTTTGACTGACCCGTTTTCTTTCGCCTCTTTTCTTCCATTTCCGCCCCCTCCCCCCCCCCCCCAAGGTTTGCAGGGTGGGAACACTGTTACCTAGCTGGATCTTTAGCTGCTTTTCTGGATAGCTCACGTATGGTTTGAGCATGCAATGGCCTTATGCTACTTTGGGGATAGTTACTTTATGTTTCTTTTTCAGTTTATGTTCTAGACTTTGTTTTATGGGAAAATAATGACCAAGTACTTTGATGTAACTTGACTATGGTTTTGAAATGCTAGTTTTATCCGCTGCTTTATTTACTCTGTTTTTACTTATATGTTCTGTCTTGTGAGATCTGCATGCATGTTACCTCGTTTAATGTCCCTCCAAAGCTAGTGTGCTTGCAAGAATGGCATTGGCGGAGGTGGGGTGTTACATTTGGTATCAGAGCATAAGGTTTACAAGATTTGAGCAAAAGGTTTTTTTTAAACTTACCTTTTGAAAAAAACTATTTCAAAACCAATTAAGTATTTTCCAAGAAAAGTCTAGTTATTTTAAAAGGCTACTCCCCAAAAGCCATTAGCACTATCCTTCGTTTCCTTGTTCTAAATCTATCTTTTCCTTTTTCAGTATGGACGATCTTAACCTTCCCGAGGGAGTGACCATTCCCGGATGGTTCCGGAGGTACTTGGAAGCTAGGGCCAACAATGTGGGCCCAGCAACCACCCCCACCGTAACTGAGGTCCCTCCTCCTCCTCCTCCTTAGAATCCACAAGCAGATTTCGCAAAGGTTTGCAAAGACTTTAAGGCGATGGGTGGCAAGAATTTTATTGGGACAGAGACTTTTGTGGAGGCGAGAAATTGGTTGAAAGAAACTGAGGATCTCTTCGCTATCTTTGATGTGGAAGACCATAGAAAGGTTTTATTGGCAGCATGGCTATTAAAAGAAAAAGCTGCTTATTGGTGGGAGGTCACCAATGCTACTAGACCTATAGAGACTTGGGCCGACTTTAGGACGAGGTTTGGGCTTAAGTTTCTGTCATCAGCTGAGGCGAATCTGCAATTGGAGAAGTTTATATCTTTGAAGCAAGGGGACATGACCGTGAGGGAGTATGTGAATAAGTTTAACCAGCTCGCTCGATTCGGTTTGGACATGGTTAATACTCCCCAGAAGAAGGCTTTACGCTTTGCACGAGGGTTGAATGAGCCATTACAAGGTTTAGCCCTATCTCATATACCCATGGGGGTCACTTTTGAAGGCCTAGTAGACATGGCATTGCTTCAAGGAGACGATAAGAATGGCAAGAAGGAAGTCAAGCCTAATGAGACTCAAGCCAAGAAGACAGACTCCAAGTGCGGAGGAAATCAGAGCAATCAGAACAACAAGAACAACAAGGGCAACAAGGCCAAGGCAAAGGACCCAAGAAAATGCAACTTCTGTGGGATTGTTGGGCACATAGCCAAGGATTGCAGAAAGAAGAAGAGGAAGCGGGGTGAATGCTTTCATTGTGAAGAGACTGGACACTTTAGCAAGGATTGCCCCAAGAAGCAAGGACAAGGGCAAGGGCAGAATCAGCGTGCAGGACCTTCTGGAGGGCAAGTGCATGCTCTCAACACTGCTCCAGTTCAGGACCGAGGTAGTATTTCTGTAGAAAGTCTTGTTTATATTTCTGATTATCCTGTTCGCACCTTATTTGATTCTGGCGCATCGCATAGTTTTATTTCTTCTGACATTGTTGAAAGTTTGCACCTAAGTACTAGTCTAGTTGAGGATCCCGTCAGTGTTTCAAATCCAATTGGGGGTTCCGCCCATCTATCTATGATTTGTGTGGATTTGAAGATTTCTATCTTGACTGTAGAATTCACGTGTAATGCTTATGTTCTCGGGTTCACGGGATACGGGTTGATCTTGGGCATGGATTGGTTGTCCAGTTATGGAGCCATTCTCGATTGTGAACATAGGGTGGTGAGGCTCATGACTCGCCTCGGTAATACCCTAGAAATTTCTTGTAACCCTAGAGGTCCCGTCATGTTATGTTATCTTGAATCTCTTGACTCGTCCATCGATGATCTGCAATCTGTAAGGGTGGTCCGAGACTATCCTAATGTCTTTGAAGAAGTTAAGGGGTTACCCCCTAAACGAGAGATAGATTTCCGCATTTATCTAGTCGATAATGCCAAGCCAGTATCATTGCCCGTTAGGCACATGGCCCCACGTGAAAGAAGGGAGCTCAGTAAGCAAATCAAGGAGCTGCTTGAGAAGAATTTTATTAGGCGAAGCATTTCTGAATGGGGTGCTCCTGTGGTATTCGCTACTAAGGCGGATGGTTTGCTTCGTCTATGTGTTGATTATCGAGAATTGAACAAGCTGACAAAGAAGAATAGGCACCCGTTACCGAGGATTGATGATCTCTTTGACCAGCTTGTTGGGGCTTCTGTTTTCTCTCAGCTTGATCAAGCCACCGTATTCCATCAGCTTAGAGTGGCTGAGGATAGCATTGATAAGACTGCGTTTAGGACTCCAGATGGATTCTTTGAATGGCTTGTCATGCCATTCGGTTTGACTAATGCACCCGCCTACTTCGTAGATTTGATGAGTAGGGTGTTCAGGGAGTTCCTTAACAAGTTCGTGGTTGTCTTCGTGGATGATATTCTGATCTTCTCAAAGGATGAGGAAGAACATGCCAGACATCTCAAGGAAGTGATGGATACGCTTAGAGCTCATCAGTTGAAAGCCAAGTTCTCCAAAGTCATTTTTGGAGAAGGGAAGTTCGATTTCTTGGACATATAGTTTCTAAGCAAGGCATAGCTGTTGATCCCGCGAAAGTGGTTGCGGTTCAAGACTGGAAGACTCCTAGGAATGCAACCGAAGTAAGAAGCTTTCTCGGTCTGGCGGGCTACTATAGGAAGTTCATCAGGGACTTCGCTAAGATTTCGGCCCCTCTTACTAAGTTGACGAAGAAGAACTTAGTCTTTGCATGGGACTTAGAGTGTGAGCTTGCTTTTCAAAGGCTCAAGAGGGCTCTTACCACAGCTCCAGTTTTGGCATTACCCGATGGCGGTAAGATGTTTACCGTGTACACCGATGCATGTGGCACAAGGTTAGGTGTTGTTCTGATGCAGGAAGGAAGAGTGATATGTTATGGGGGTAGGCAACTTAAATTTCATGAGAAGAACTATCCCACTCATGATTTGGAATTGGCGGCGATCATCTTTGCTCTCAAATCCTGGCGCCACTATCTTCTAGGCGAAAGGTTTGAGTTGTATACTGATCACAAGTCACTCAAGTACCTCTTCTCACAGAAAGATCTGAATCTAAGGCAGCAAAGATGGATGGAATTCTTGGCATCTTATGACTTCGAGATAGCTTATACCCCTAGCAAGGGTAATGTTGTGGCAGATGCACTAAGCAGAAGTAGGTTGACTTTGAGTCCCTTGTTTGTTGAGATGAGGAGCCTAGAGTTCTTGGCAAACTTTGATTTTACAACAGCTGTTGAGTCGATGACGGGTTCGTTAGCTTCCCTTGAGCTTAGACCCACACTTCTGGATCAAGTAGGGACTTCACAGAAGGAAGACCTGCAGATAGTTGAGATCATGGGCAAGTTGAGTCGTGGTGAGACGTCTAGTCACCTTGCTAGATATACTATTGATGACAAGGGCTGGCTAAGGCATGATGGAAGGCTATGAGTTCCACAAGTAGGAGACTTGGTGCATAAAGTTCTCGAAGAAGCACATCACTCGAAGATGACTATACATTCGGGAGGAGATAAGATGTATAGAGATATGAAGCGCATTTTCTTTTGGGCCGGAATGAAGAAAGATGTGGCAGAATATGTTTCAAAGTGCATGGTGTGCCAACAAGTGAAAGCCGAGTCAAAGAAACCAGGCGGGCTATTACATCCATTGGAGGTCCAACAATGGAAGTGGGAGAGTATTTCCATGGATTTTGTGGATGGATTGCCTAGGTCAAGGAAAGGGAACACGAGCATATGGGTCATAGTTGACAGACTTACGAAGAGTGCTCACTTCATCCCAGTAAAGAGCAAGAGGACCGCATCATGGCTAGCATCTATTTATCTTCGAGAGATAGTGCGGTTGCATGGAGTTCCTTCTAGCATAGTTAGCGATCGTGACCCAATTTTCACTAGCCAGTTCTGGAACAGTTTGCAAGAAGCGATGGGTACGCGATTGAATCTGAGTACAGCCTATCACCCCCAGACGGATGGCCAAACCGAAAGAGTGAATAGAGTGCTAGAAGACCTTTTGAGGCTTTGTGTTCTTGACATTGGTGGTACTTGGGAAGACCAGCTTCCTCTTGTAGAGTTTGCTTATAATAATAGCTACCAAGCCAGCATAGGGATGGCACCATTTGAAGCTTTGTATAGGAGGCCGTGTAGGTCACCATCTTGTTGGTGGGAGACAACAGATAGGCTTATACTTGGGCCCGATATGATACAGGACACATCCGAGAAAGTTGAATTGGTGAGAAGACGGATGAAAGCGACCCAAGATAGACAGAAATCCTATGCTGACAAGCGAAGGGCAGATTTGGAATTCGAAGTGGGAGACATGGTTTTCGTGAAGGTTTCCCCTTTGCGTAATGTGGTTCGTTTTGGAGCAGTTGGGAAACTGGCACCAAGGTTTGTAGGACCCTTCCCTATCATAGAGAGAATTGGAAAGATGGCCTATAAGGTGGAATTGCCTGGGAAGCTAGCCGGAGTGCATAATGTCTTTCATGTCTCTCATCTCCGAAAGTGCCTACATGAGTCCGCCGAGGTGGTTGAACCAAGCATTCTTGAAGACGTGGAGGTAGAGAAAGAGGCAACATTGAGGAGAGCTCCGATTCGTATCTTGGGAACAGAGATCAAGAAGTTAAGGAATCGAGAAGTCAAATTGGTGAAAGTTCAGTGGAGTGAAGCCGATGAAGATGCAACTTGGGAAACCGAGGAGAAGATGCGTGGGCTTTATCCATTCCTTTTTGAGGGTACATTCTCAATCTCCTTTCCTAAGTAGCATATCTTCCTTTTTGATATCCATGTTTATCCTGCTTATCTTGTTATCTCGTTAACCTTGTCATGAGAACCTTAAGTAGAAACCCTTTGGATGAAACATGTATTTGAAACATGTTATGCTTGATGGTTGCAAGTGGTTGCAAGTGTTTGCAAGTGGATACTCGTGGATGCATGATACACATTAGGCACTAAGATCGGCTCACACACTTTCATGTTGCATATGCATGAGTGCTTATACTTATTCATGGATGAAACTTGTTATGCTATCACGTGGATGCTGCATATAAATGAATGTTATGTGCACTCATGTAGAGATCATAAATTATGTTAGGAATTTGCATACATATGGACTCATTTCACTAACATACTTTGCATTAAGGAGGTTTACTGAATCAGTAACCGCCTGATTTTTGCATTAGATAAGTACATATACACACACCTTTTGCATATGATCATACATCATTTAGAATCCTTTAAGGACAATGACTGCACGTGGATGATGTTTTGAGTAGATGGATGATGGATGGTAGGATACGTTCTTCCTAACTTGAAGATTTCGGGGACGAAATCCTTTAAGGAGGGGAGAATGTAACAACCCGTATTTTTAATAACATGTTATAATGTAAATCAAGGCAGAATTAAATTGTAAAATCTGAATCAAGGGAAACGGGCTGTGCCATTGCGTTCGTCTCGGAAAAATACGCGAAATAGAGTCCGAGTTTTCGAAAAATGGAGTCCGTATGACCAAGTTATGGCCCAATGAAGTTTTCAGAAAATGCCAAGCCCGAAAACAGTTCAAATTCGAATTCAGGTTTAAATTTCAGCCAAAACAGGATAGGCGTGAATTCTCCCGCCCCAGGCAGGGTCGACACAGGGGTCAACACCAGTGTCGACCCCCCCCCCCAATGGGTCGACACCCATGTCGACCCATGGGTCGACACCCATGTCGACCCAGGGGTCGACCCCCCCCCCCGGTCGGACCAGTTTTTCTGGTGCACCATTTGTGACAAGTGAGTCTTGCTCCAGAAGTTTCTGACGGGATTTGACGGACCTGATGTGTTTTAGGGTTAATCCTATGGTCTAAACTAACCTAATCACCTATAAAAATACCCTAATACCTAGCCTAAGTCATCATAAATCAATCCTACAACTAAACTATGCCAAAATGTCTCTTGATCATGGCCTCCATCCCCTTCATGAAAATATGAGAGTTCCTAAGCTTGTTTGAGAGTTTCTAAGCTTGAATTAAGGCCAAAGTTCAATCTTTCTTCATCAAAGCAAGGATCTTTTGCTTGTTTCTCAAGGGTTTTCATTGGAGCTTGTCATTTGGAAGTGTTTAGAGAATCTTATTTTATATTAATTATAGTCTTCATAGCATTGTAAGCCCTATACTACTCTTAGATTCTAACTATGAAGTTAAATGTGACACGTTGCAAGTTGAGTTTGGGCCTAAGTATGATATGTGCTTTGATCTTATCATGTTATGCATAAACATATTCTATGCATGTTTGTAAAGCTATCACCTTGCCTTATGCATAGAAAGCTATGACCTTTGATTTGAAATGTTGCATTATGCAACATGAGAACTCTCATAACCTTTATGATAACTTGCATATAGTGTTATATGTGAACTTCTAGCCTCCAATCTATGTCATTTATGATCATGTTTCACCTATTTGCTTAAGTTGATATTATGCATGTTTTGAGGCCCATGATGTAATATGCAAGTTTATGAACATACTTATGCCTCATATGCCACCATGTTTAACTTGTGGCCAACCTTATTACCTTATGCCCCTTTTTGTCATGCTTTTGCCAAGTTCCCTCTTTTGATCTATGATATGTTATGCGAAACGTACATGCAATGGGATTGCGTTGGGTTTGGGTAATATTAATGACATGATAACATGGTTTTAAAATATGACATGAACATTGACTTGTGATTATGTTTGTAAACATAATGATGGACATGACACTTAGAAAATATGAGTGTGGCCAACTCGAGGTTGGGTTGAGTTTGTAGCATAAATCTACCCGGAACCGACCGGCTTAACTAGTGGCTACAAACAATAGGACCCAATGTGAGTAGTTGGTCATGTTGTGCTTAAACCCGAGGTTAGACTAGGTTGTGGTGTAAAGCTACTCGGACCCGCCCGGCTTAACTAGTAACCACAACAAGGTCTAATGTGAGAGGTTGGGTGCATTAAACTAATGAATGCCACATGGTAGGGTTAAGTCATGGACCACTTGAATACTTAACCAATTAGACATGATGGGTTGACGCGGTTAAGTCATGAACCTTGGGTACACTTAACCAACTTGATACTTGATTGGATGGGGTTAACCACACTTAATCCACTAGAAAACCCTAGTTACGTGGTCCTTCTCAGTAGTAACCCACTAGGGAGTATCGGATACCCTAGGGACTAGGCTAGGGTGGGGCACGATTACTGGGCTGGAGTGTAAGCGACCAAAAAGACGGCAAAAGTAGGTGCGCCATAGTAGATTCCGACGGACCATGGTCGTGCACATTGTCCGGGGATGAAAGATAGACTTGGGCACCAGTAGGTTTTGACTGTGCGTGCTTGTTTCGTGTCAGTGGTTGACACCCTAGGGTCGGATACACCCTAGGGTGGACCTAGCACAGTCAACTACATTTCATGTTTGGACCGTATGACACCGATACACGACGAGTTAGGCTGATAGGGAGCCGATCGACTAGACCGAGTAGTTGGACCTCGATTTAGGTCATCTCATGATGTGGGCCAGCTTTGGGCCAAGGGATCATTTCTTGATTATACTTGACATGAATTGGAATACTAGTACACACCTGGTGCAACTTAACCTTGTATATGCGATGCCACACTTGATCTATCTTGTTTACTTTTCACCATGCCAGTTATCACCCTACATCTCGTCTCTGCTTTACATGATCAGTTAACTTTATTAGTTTTTATACTAATAGTAGATAGGACTTACCAGTCTTTTTGACTGACCCGTTTTCTTTCGCCTCTTTTCTTCCGTTCCCCCCCCCCCCCTAGGTTTGCAGGGTAGGAACACTGTTACCTAGCTGGATCTTTAGCTGCTTTTCTGGATAGCTCACGTATGGTTTGAGCATGTTATGGCCTTATGCTACTTTGGGGATAGTTACTTTATGTTTCTTTTTCAGTTTTCAGTTTATGTTCTAGACTTTGTTTTATGGGAAAATAATGACCAAGTACTTTGATGTAACTTGACTATGGTTTTGAAATGCTAGTTTTATTCGCTGCTTTATTTACTCTGTTTTTACTTATATGTTCTGTCTTGTGAGATCTGCATGCATGTTACCTCGTTTAACGCCCCTCCAAAGCTAGTGTGCTTGCAAGAGTGGCATTGGCGGAGGTGGGGTGTTACATTTTATGCCGTTCAGCTCCTATTGTACATATTTTGTTTATTTCCGCTGTAGACATTTATGTATAGCTGAACTGTATTTGTACTAAGTAAGATCCTGTATACTGTGTAACTCTGATGATTACGTTTATCCAGTATATTGTATTGTTCATTATCTAGTGTATTTATTTAATTTTGTTCTGCTATTATCTGTTTCTGTGTTATATTCCACGGATTACCCTTGCCGCCGTGAGTACGGGGTTTGGGGTCGTCTCAGTTCGACTGTAAGATAGTAGGCGGATTTGATTTGATTCGATTTCCAGTTGAGATGATTTCGTTAATTTTGATTTGCTGATTTCGTGGGAGAATAAATCTGAGAAGAGAGAACGGAGCGGAAGAAGAAATCAGAGAAGAGAGAAAGGGGCGACGGAAATTTTTTGGGTTATGCCCTTTCGGATAAAATTTTAAGCGCGTGTCCTTATGGATAAAATATTAATACCGTTTGTTCTTGTTGGAAACCGACTATACGGGCCTTAATAAAATTATTAAAAATATGGAAAAATTGTGTAAAATCATAATAATTAATTAATTTGGAAATATTTTCAATGAAAAATTCCATTTTTGAAAAGATTTTTTATCGAAATGAACTAGTTATTAACTAATATAATAATCCAATGTTTTTAAATAAATAAATTGGATTTGTAAATGGTTTTGAAATAACCAGAATTTTCCAATATATAAATTGGAATGGACTTGAATGGAAATTATCTTCGGAATATTTCGATATTGGATTCCATGATTATACGGATATTGTTGAGGAATTTGGAACATATATATATATATATATATATATATATATATATCATTATTCCCAATACGATATTTGTTGATTTTAGAATTTGACATTAAATATAAGACGATATAATTTCTATTGAGAGCCCTTTATTTAATGTCAAATTGAATTTTGGGTTTGTCGTGAATAATGTCTTCAATAACACTGTTCTTAAACCCCAATGAGAAAAGAATAAATCTTTAAAATTAAGATTTAGTGAAGTTTTCCAATTAATTAATATTAAATTGGAATTGAATAAAAGAATTGGATTTTAGGTTTGTCGTGAATGGTGTCTTCAATAACACTATTCTTAAACCCCGTATGAAAAGAATAAATCTTTTAATTAAGATTATTAGAGTTTCCATTTATATTTAGTAATTGGAATAAAATGAAATGTGAATTGGGTTTATTGTGAACTGTGTTTTTAACGACATTTGTTCTTTAACCCAATTAATAGTGAAAATATAATTTGGGATTTATAAATCACTTAATAAGATTTAAATGGAAATTTTCCAAAGTAAAGTTTTCCAATTTAATATATTAAATTAGAATTGAATGGATTTCGATTTGGTAATAATTGAGATGGGCTTCTATGAATGAAGACCATTACTATATATGGAATTTAAAAGGTTTGCCGCTATTCCATTTATATTATTAGTCTGACACGAGAATTTATATCGATTATGTACTGTTATGTTTTCCATGTAGATTCCATTTTGATGGAAGGAGAATTTGAGGTTTATCGTGAACTGTGTTTTAAATTACATTAGTTCTTTAACCCAGTTAAAGATAAGATTAATTTCTTAACTTTGAACAATCATTAAGTAATGATTTTTGAGATTAAAACTGAATTAGAGTTTTAATGAATCTTTAATTAGATTGAAATGAGAATGTGATATTTTAAATTATCAAATTCGGGAAATGATCGAGAATGGAGTACCACGAGTTTTACTCCAGGCGATAGTTAAATCTTTAATTAGATTTGAACGTGAAACGATAATTAGTTTTACCGATAACACCATGGTGTTAGATATGGAGTATTACCAGTTTTGCTCCATGGGATGAATAGATTGGGATTGGGATAATAAATAATAAATGATTTCTTTGGTAAGGTTTGTTAATCTCGACTAGTTTTATAAACCTTAATTTGGTTTGAAATTGTTAAAAAATAAAATAAAATCTTTTGAAATTAATATCCAAAGGAAGATTAAAGAATAAATTTAAAAGAATTTATCTTTGATAAAATTAACAGGAATCTTTCCCCAATAATATGAATATCTTATAAAAAGAATATTCTCAATTGGAATTAGGCGTATGATGTGTTTTTATAGCACTTGATTATTAATTATAAAATATGCGAGTTATTTGGAAAGACCGGGTTTAACCCATTCTGAATAATTACCGCGACAATTAAAAGTCGACGATGAAGACGGTGGTTGAAGACTAGAGTTCTTCACATCCTTTGGATGATTACTGATGTCTTGATTGGGTTGTACACCTAAGACAAGGTAATAAGTGGTGATCATCCAGACGTACTTGGAGATCGACGGATATGCGAGGACCTCTGTTCCATATTGGACATATGGGACAAGGAATAAGGTGCCTCCGGTTTCGTTCAGACCCATAACGAACTTGTAAATGAATGTGTGTCTGACATTGGATGTTATTCTGTGCTGATTGATTTCTATTAAACATATATCTGCTTGGTGGCGGAGAATTTACTCTCTTGCTTAACACCCTTCTCTGAAACGTACGAGCTCAGAGGTTATATATCGATAGATATCAGTCGCGTGGCATGAATTGTCAGTGTGGCATGCTAAGATGCAAATGATCAAGGCTTTTGTTGAAAAGCAGAGCCTTGTGGTTGATCATCAGAGCACGACTTTAATTAGCATAACTTTGTGTATAACATTAATTCGCGAGCCTCACACCCCGGTATGAACCAGAAACCGTAGAAGGATCCAGGAAGAATATGCTTTTGTTTCTAGCTAGGAGTGGTTTCATGGTATGGAGCCCAGACATTTTTACTTATGTGGATATTGGAAAGCGAGTTACCTCGGATTTGAGTCCCTAGTGGCTCTACATTTACGCACCATAGGGCGGGGAAACGTATTGTTAAGTAATTATATATAATTCGCTAACATAAATTGTGGACCGGCCCTGTGGCTCCAGGTGCAGTTGCGACTGAGCCCTGAGACATGGGCTAGATTGCCTCGAATTCCGTAAGGAAGATCCCTTGCCTTTGTTCATAGATGGAAACCCCAACTTCTAATACGACGTTGTGTGGTTTTGATTTTAGAACTAGTATGGTGTCATGATATATGGTACCCATCCGGTCTATGATTGATACATTTATATTTGAAGTTGTTTTTGACACTATACACTTATAGTAATATCAAAATAATTTGTTTTAAATGTACCAAGCATGTTTGGCTATTATAAGGGAAAACTCTATCCTTCGGCTTGCGTTGCATTGTGTGATGGGACCTGAGTCTTATAATAGCTTCATTTTTCAAAAAAGCATTGCGTTGTTTTATTTTAAACTGAGGTTCATATGGAGTAAACCCGTTCTGTGTTATACGGAGTGGTCCCAAGATTTCCCCAACTTTTAAAGTAAAGAATTTAATAACTGTTCTAGTTCTCACACCAGTCCCATGACTGACCTTGAGTTTATTGTTTCAACCTAAACTCTGGGTGCCCTTATTTCCCACACCGGCAGCTAGTAGTTTTTATTTCGCAGATATTTCTTTCCAAGATCCTGGATTTACAACTGAAGCTATATTCGAAAAGCTCTGTATCCGTGTATTTCTTTCAGTTGCATTATGTATTATTTTTCCGCTGCTTTGTAATTTAAATCTTTGATATTGTATTTCCAATGTGTAATATTTATTCGTATTCTGATATATTCTTGTACTCTGATGTAATTGTTTTAATAAGCAATGAAATGTTCTATTTTTTTTGTTCTGATGCATCATGTTCTCAATCAATCCGGGTTTTCCTGTAAGCGCGAGTTTGGGTCGTTTCAGAATGAGTAACTTAACATCCTCTTTTAGTTTGTAATTCCTATTTTAGTTTGTAATTCTTATTGTTGATAGATAAATTCATCTGTAGGTAATTGGCTGTTTCGAAGTGAAGACTATCAACAACAAATAATTACTGGTAACCTAACAATGAACATGGCTTTAATTTTTTTTATATGCTGCCATATTTTGTTAGTAATATTTGTGTAAACTTGCTTAGTATGTGCCTAATTTTGTCAAAAAACTACTGTCCGATTGTTATGGATATTATATTTGATTATGTGATTATCATGTTATTTCAATTAGCTGAATATGATGATATGTTTGATTAGTTTTTTGGTTGTATCTGTTAATCATGTGATTTAATTGTTGATTTGAAAATTATGATTGATCGGTTGTTTTAATATGAATATTATACAAGCTTGGTGGAAATGGTACAAGCAAACTTTTAGTAGCGTTTTAAAAATGCTACAAAAGTGAATGTAAAGTAATAAAAAAATTATATAGTTGCATTTTAAAAACACTACTGATAGCGTTTTGTAAATCATATAGAAAAGCTTTAGTTGTTTTTTAAAAATGCAACAATACGATATTTTTGGTAGCGTTTACTATAATGTAACAAAAAGTTTCAGCCTTTTATTTGCATGTCGTATCGCATCGTTCTCTAAAATGTTACTACAAGTTATGGTAGCATTTTTTCAACGCTACCAAAAGCCATTTCTAGTGTAGTGACGGTGTAAGTGCAAAGAGGGTGTCTTTGTTAGTTATTTATATTCACTTGAGATTCCACGGGAAGACTTGTCATCTGCGCTAATCACAAAAGAGTTTGAGGATGTCTTTGACGAGGTCAAAGGGTTGTCGTCACATCGTGAGATTGAGTTTAGGATCAATTTGGTTGAGGGTGCTAGACCAATCGTTATGCCTCTTAGCCAGATGGTGCCCAAGGAACAGCAAGAGTTAGAGGTGCAAGTTTGTGACCTTTTGGGAAAAGGATTCATTTGGAGGAGTGTTTCCGAATGAGGTGCACCACTCATGTTTGCATCCAAGGCAAATGGCTCGTTAAGATTGTGTGTGGACTATCGTGAGCTGAACAAGGTGACCAAAAAGAACAAGTATCCGTTGCCTGGGATAAATGACTTGATCGATCAGCTTCACGAAGCCAAAGGGTTTTCTCAAATGGATTTGGCAATGGGATTTCACCTATTGAGGGTTGCTATGGATAGTGTGCCAAAGACTGCTTTCAGGACACCATCCAGTTTCTTCGAATGGTTAGTGATGCCATTCGGGTTGACTAGCGCCCTAACGTGCTTTGTGGATCTTATGAATAGAGTTTTCAGAGATCAGTTGAAGAAGCTCGTGCTTGTGTATGGATGATATAATGGTTTACTCACAGAATGAGGAAGAATACAAGATACACTTTAGAGTTGTGTTGGAAATCTTGGGAAAGCATCAGCTGAGAGCTAAGTTTTCTAAGTGTCACTTCTGGAAGAGTGAAGTGAGATTCTTCGGCCATGTAGTTTCTGGAAACGGAATAGCGGTTGACCCCGCTAAGGTGGCAGCAATCCAGGACTAGGATAGACCTAAGAATGTGACGGATATTCGGAGTTTCCTTGGGTTGGCAGGATATTACCGACGGTTTATCAAGGATTTCTACAAGGTAGTTGCACCGTTGACAGGATTGACCAAGAAGAACCAAGTGTTCACATGGGATGCAAAGTGTGAACAAGCGTTTGGAATCCTGAAAGAAAGATTGACGAGTGCTTCTGTGTTGACCATTTTCAGTGGGAATGAAGAGATGGTGGTTTACACCGATGCATGAGGTACTGGACTTGTAGCAGTGCTAATGCAAAAAGATAAGTTGTAGCCTATGCGATTCGACGGCTAAAGCCACATGAGAGGAATTATCCAACTCATGATTTGGAGTTGGCGGCGATTGTGTTTTCTCTGAAGGTGTGGAGACATTACTTGTTGGGAGTTCGATTCGAGTTGTTTACGGATCACAAGTTGTTGAAGTATCTTTTCTCTTAAAAGGACTTGAATCTTCGGCGATAACGATGGTTAGAGTTTCTGGCATCGTATGATTTTGGTATAGCCTGTACTTCGGGCAAGGGTAACACAATTGCAAATGCGTTGAGTCGAAGACATGCAAGTTTAGTAACAATGTTTTCAGAATGGAAAAGCCTCGAGTATTTGGCAAGGTTTGATTTCAGGCCAAGGTGTGAATTGGAACCTGAAATATTGGCAAGCTTATCGATAAGACCCACTCTTATCGAAAGGATCGGCGAGAGCCAAAAGCTAGATGCAACGCTTGTAGAGTTTATCCAGAAGCTGGAACCAGAAGATAAAGAGTTTGCGGTCGATCGAGAAAATTGGATTCAAAGGGCGATTAGTTGTTCCTGATATCGACGAATTGAGTGATGAGGTTCTGAGGGAATGTCATCACTTGAACTTGACGATTCATCCTGGTAGTAATAAGATGTATCAGGACACGAAGCAAATTTACTACTGGGAGGGGATGAAGCGAGATATTGGAAAGTTCATTTCCAATTGTATGAACTGTTAGTTGGTGAAAGCTGAACAGAAGAAGCCGAGTGGTTTACTTCTGCCATTAGAGGTTCCTACATGGAAGTTGGAGCAAGTATCTATGGATTTTATCCATGTACTACCTAGAACTAGGGCAGGAAACGAAGGGATTTGGGTCATCGTGGATCGCTTGACCAAGAGTGTGAGATTTATTCCTGTCAAGTCGACTAGGACGGCGTCAAAGTTGGTTGAACTCTATGTGAAATGGATAGTTTGATTCAATGGTGTCCCGAAGAGTATAGTGAGTGATCGAGATCCATTATTTACGAGTAAATTTTGGAAAAGTTTGCAAGAAGCTTTGGGAACCGAGTTGTGCTTGAGTACGACTTATCATCCCCAAATTGTTGGTCAGACTAAGAGAGTCAACCGAGTTTTGGAAGATCTCCTGAGGGCTTGTGTGTTAGACTTCGGAGGATCATGAGAAGACCATTTACATCTAGTTCAGTTCGCATATAATAATAGCTACCAGTCAAGCATTGGGATGACACCATACAAGGCATTGTATGGGAGGTCATGTAATTCTCCAGCTATTGGTTGGAGACTGGAGATAAGTTGATACTTAGGCCTGAGATGATTAGAGAAACCTCAAATTGTATTGAGATCGTTCGGCAACAAATGAAGGCAGCCTAAGATCATCAAAAGAGTTATGCCGAAAAGTGTCGAAAAGATTTAGAATTCGATGTTGGTGACGTGGTTTTCATAAGGATTTCACCGTTGAAGCATGTGGTTCGATTCAGAAGTGAAGGAAAGTTGGCTCCTAGGTTCATTGGGCCGTTTCCGATAATCGAGCGAATTGGAAAGCTCGGATATAGATCGGAGTTACCCAAGAAGATGTCGAGTGTGCATAATGTGTTCCATGTGTCGTTCCTACGAAAATTCATGCATAATTCGAATGTAGTGGTATCTCTAGAGTAATATGAAGATCTAGAAGTGGAAACCGCAGTTGAAAAATCTCGTAAGCCGCTTCGTGTTATGGGAAATGACACGAAACTGCTTAGAAGGAAGATGATTAAGCTAGATAAGGTACAATGGAGTGAAGATGGCGACGATAGTACGTGGGAGACGGAAGAGAGCAGGAAGACGACTCATCCAGAACTCTTCGCAGTAGGACCCTTTGATATTGTATCATCGTTGTATTATTGTATCTTGTTTGATAGAATTCTGCATGCTAGGATACGACTATCGATGCATGGCTTGATGATTGCGAGTTTGGATGATAAAATTGGCTTCACATGGATGATAGCATGTGGAATTACTACGGTTGCTTGTGTTTGCTGGGAATTTCGGGGGTGAAATTCTTAAGGGGGGAGAATGTAACAACCCGCATATTACGTATCGGAGGATCGTAAAATATTTTTATTTTATTCCCTGAAGGTTGGATCATTCTCATATTTTAATATGTTACTTATGGGGATTTGAGACATGTCCATAATTTTTACCAGTTTTGTTTGTAACCATTTTGCCCCTTTCAGTCTTGTACAGGGCATAACTTTTGACTCAGGTCGAATTAGAGGGTGAGACCTGTGCCATTGGAAATGAAATGATGATTGCCTTTCTGTAGAGTTGTTATATTAAAGATTTGACTCAGCGGTTTGGGAGGAATCGCTTTTTTTAGGTTTAATAGTTGGTTGTCCAGGTTAAGACCTTAATGGGATGATTTGGGGAGGCCCATTAGTGGGTTGGTGGAATGCTATAAATAGGGGGTGGGAGGTATGGAGAATGGTTTATTTCCTCCATTCTCTCATTTGGTGGCCTATGTTCATCCTTCCTCTAACACCTTTCCACCATTAAAATCGAGATCTAAGCTTGGGAAATCGAAGATCTACACCATTGGAGGCTAGAACTACATCGTTTCAAGGGAGAATTCGTCAAATCAAGGAGTTTGGATTCAATTCCTTGCTGTCCGGATTCGTATTGCACCATTTTTGCTTTATTTTGGAGAATTGGTGAGTGATATACGTCTCTCACACGGATTTAATTAAATGTATGAGTGTTTGATTATGCTTTTCATCAAATTCAATTAGTTTTGCTTAGATCTACACTTTGGTAAGTTTATTTTCATATGAATCACCCTAGGATCTATTTAGCAAATTTAAACCAGTAATTCTTATGTTATTTCATATGGTTATGCAAGTTAGATCTATAATTTTGTGCATATGATCATTTATCAATGATTTTAGAGTGATCTGCATAATTTTGGTGAAAAACGTCATTTTCATGTTGCTAGTGAATTCACATCATGTTTTTGGTCATATTTGATGAGTTGGACAAGTTGGTTTTGTCAAATCTATCGTTTGGCGAAGTTTTGGTCGAAATCTGAGTTGAATTGGAATGTGTAGGTTTTGGGTCGATCATGGTTGTGTTGGTCGGTCCTTACCTGTTCGGCCGGAACCATGTCTTGGGGAGCAAGTCAGAAAGTTGGTCGGTCGTACATAAAGTAGTGGGTCGGTCACTCCTGGTTGAATGGGTCGGTCGCGCATATCGCTTGGGTTGGATCGCTCTACTATCCAGGAGAATGGGTCGGTCCGATGCTTCCAGTTGGGTCGGTCTGCTTCTGTGGAGGTGGGTTGGTCATTGGTTTTTGTTTGGGTAGGTCATGCTTTGGATTAAGGCAGGTCGGTCGAGCATTCAAGTGGGTCGGTTAGTCGTAGATTCAGACCGGTCGGTAGTTGTGAATTTTGGGTCGGCCAAAAAGAGACCGGGTCGGTCGATCTTAGGTCGGTTGGCCGATATATATTGAGTGGTTTTAACATCGCCTCTAAACGCTGTGGTGAAGGCCTAAGTGCTGTGGTTTGTTTTCAATAGAAAATTGATGTGATGCTATGGATTGTTTCAGACCTTGTAATCGATGTTTTCTTTGGTTCGAAAGAGGTGATAACTTCGAAGTGAATTCCATGGGGAATGACGAAGTGAGGTGATTTGTTCATTGGATGTGGTGAATGTAGAAACGACTCAAGGATGCACTGAGTTCGTGTGAGGTGATTGCTCTAAACTGTTCTGAGCTTATGAATAGTCATATATGATAACGACTAGAGATGCGAAGGCTAAGGAATTATCATTGTCGTAAGTTCTAGCGAGCTCAAAGCAGGGGTTCAATTGAAGACCGGTTGTAGGTCGAGTGCGTTGGGCATCATGTATGGCCTAGACACATGTTATGTACAACGTATGGGGTTTTGCTAGAACCGAGGCATCATGTATGGTCCTTGAAAATTGATGGTCATACGATTAATGATGATCACGAAGCAAGGTTGGCGGTGATAGCTAGAGTCAGTCATGGATGTTTGAATGCTTGGTTGCTTTGGTTGTACTATCTCATGGAGATTATCTGACTTCGAATGAGGTGTTCCTTGGGTGCTTGTCTGATATTGGTTTCGACCTCTAGGGCTTGTGCTTAAGGGATGCCAAGTTTGATTAGGATGATTTTCGTGGGATATAACTAGATGTTATATGAGTTGCTTTTGCCATGTATGAATGATTGTTCTAATTGTCATTGCTGAATTGTTGTCCCTTTTGATTTACGGGTTGTAAAGGCTATCACTGTCAGGTGTAGCGAAGGCATGTGTGAGTTCTTCTCTGGAGCTGGATAGATTAGTTCGTTGTTTGCCCATTCTCATATACTTTATTGTTGAAATTTGTAAGCTGTTTTATCACTCACTAAGACTTTTGTCTGACTCAAGGTTTTATGTTTCCCTCTTATTATCTTGGGTTGTTCATCCGATTGGTGGATGGTGAGACTAGGTAGCAGGTGACATGTGATAGCTTAGTGGGGACGATGATGTTATTCGGAGGCGAGCAGGAGGCTGGCGTATTATTTTACCTACTATCTAGTGTTTGAATTTCCGCTATTTGCTATTTTCTCTATGTATTATAGTGAGGCAAATTGTAAAAACTCTATTGATGTTATCTGTGACGACTGCCTATAGCCTTGCACTTAATAAGAATAATAATACGCTGAAAGGTGTGCACGGCATCTATAGACGATCATCAGAGCAGGTAAACACAAGCGGATCCTTTCGTAGAACTCACAGTGCAAGGATAAAGTATAATAAAACATATACGACAGGTAATAGTAATGAAGCATCATATAGCAAACTTTTCAAACTTTCACAACATCCTGAAAGGTTATCCATCAAATACCAAAGTTTGTACATAAGGCCTCACTACAACCCTCATAGTTCACTCAGATAGCGGAAACAAAAATACTAGATAGTAATAAAACTGGTACGCCAGCTTCCTGCTCGCCTCCACACAGCAGCATCGTCCTCACTAATCACCTGTGACCTGCTACTTAGTCTGCCCATCCACAACCGAATGAACAACCCAAGGTAATAAGAGGAGACATAAAACTTGAGTCAGACAACAGTCTTAGTGAGCGATAAAACAACTAAAAAACTTCAACAATAAAGTATATGAGGATAGTAAATTTACCAGCCACTACCTAATACCAGAGAAGAATTCACCCTTATCTTCCCTACATCCGACAGTGATAGCCTTTACATTAAAACAATTCAACCATACATCCATGGAAACCAGAACACCCATTTAATCATGGTGAGCACTCATAAAATCCGGATTATAAATATCTCATGTAAACCATCCTAATCGAATTCAACATTCCTCAAGCACAAGCCCCAAAGGCCTAAATCAACATCAGACAAGCATCTAAGGAACATCTCCTTCGACATTGGACGACTTACATAAGACGGTACAACAAAACAACCAATCATCCATCACTGACTCTGGCTATCACCACCAATCCTGCTTTGAAACCATCGTTAATCGTATGACGACCCATCATGACTGCCATATGTCCAGGGCTAATGGTCACCCAAGTTCTAGCACAACTCCATATGCCATCATGACTCGTATGTTTGTCTTCTCAAATCTCGACAACTAGGCCCTTCACGACTGCCCCAGGTACGAGGCCCTTCACGACTACCCAAAGTACCCCTGCTTTGAGTCTACTAGAATTTAAGATAACGATAATCTCTGGGCCTTCGCATCTCCACTCGTCATCATCGGCGACTATTCTTAAACTCAAGTCCTAGTCGAGTAACCATTATCCACAACCCTACACCTTTTGAGCTATCTACACATCTGTTGCTTTTCACCGATCAACAAACACATCACATCACTTGAACATCCCCTTCTAGACTCTCGTCAAAGCCATTAGCATCATCAAACCGAACAACATCAATATAAGGCTCAATATAGTCCATAGCATTCATCAACATTAGCTAAGGAAACCAACCATAGCACCTAGGCCATCAACCACAGCGTTTACAAGCACTGCTGAAAATCCCTCGCGTAGACCGACCGACCCAAATAGGACAGACCCGACCCATCATGAGGAAGCATGACCGACCAGAGACCCTAAGCCACTCCGACCGACCTGATGCCCGCTCGACCCAACCTTGCATGAACCGACGCTGCTTGATCTGGAGTATGCACGACCGACCACCAGCATGGACAACCCAAATCCTCCCTCCTTGTACACGACCGACCCAGACCACCCCGACCTGGAGTGACCGACCGACTCAAATGAGACCAACCCACCTGCTCCAAAACCAGAACTCCTAGACCTGCACGACCGACCCACATCGAGACCGACCGACTAGGGCAAGGCTTCTGACTTTTCTCCAAGACACATTTTGGGACCTACCGACCCTTCTTGGCTCGCTCGATCGACCCAAAACCTGGCTTGTCCTCCAAGACACGCACTACCATGTCTGTGCGACTGACCCACTATGAACGACCAGGCCTTGCTCGACCCAAAACCTGCACTTCACAATTGCGAATCCAATTTCGATCAAAACTTAGCCAAATGATGCAATCGACAAAACCAACTCGTCCAATTCATTCAATGCAATCTTGAACATGTTGTAAAACCACTAACATCACCAATTTGGCCATTTCATCAATAATTATGTGAAATTCACCAAAATCACCATAAATGTAAATGTGAACAAAACTATAGATCTATCTTGCATGTACACATGAAATAGCATAGGAATTACCAAATTAAACTTGATAAAATAGATCATAGGGTGATTCATGTAAAAATGAACTTATCAAGGTACATATCTATGATAAAACACTTAAATATGATGAAAAACATGATCAAACATTCATATACTTCATTGAATCCATGTGAGAGATGTAAATCACTCACCGATTCTCCAAAGCAAGCTAAAATGGTAGAAAAATGAATCCGGACAGCAAGCACCTAGCACCAAACCCCATGATCTGATGAACTCTTGCTTCAATTAATGTAGATCTACCCTCCAATGGTGTAGATCTATGATTTCCCTCCTTAGATTTGGATTTTTAATGGTGGAAAGATGTTTAGAGGAAGGAGGAGCACAAGGCACCAAATAAGAGAATGGGGAAGTAAACTATTTCCCATACCTCTCACCCTTTACTTATAGTTTCCACCAGCCCATTAATTGGGCCTTCCCAGATCAGCCCATTAGGCTCCCAAAACCTGAATAGCCAACTTAAAAACCTTAAAACAGCGATTCCTCCCAAATTGCTGATCCAAATCTTTAATGTAACCACTCTACGGAAAGGCAATCATCAATTCCTTTCCAATGGAATAGGTCTCACCCTCTGATTCGACCTAGGTCAAGAGTTATTCCCTGTACAAGACTGACAGCGGAAAAATGGTCACAAAAAATAGGCAAAAATTATGGACATGTCTCACATCCCCATAAGCAATATATCAAAACATGAGAATGATCCAACCCTCAGGGAATAAAATAAAAATATTTGCGATCTTCCGATACGTAAAATGCGGGCTGTTACATTATCCACGTGTATGTGTATTACTTTCTAGTTGTTATGGAAGTTTAGTGTTTTCAACTTCACTATCACTACCTGTTTTATATGTTCTATTATATTTTATCCTTCCATTATGAGTTTACGACAGTTTTCGTGATTGTTACCTTACCCTGATGATCGTCCATAGCCGCCTGGCACACCTTTCAGCGCATTATTCCTCTTGTTTAGTGTAGGAGTTATGGGTGGTCGTCACAACATACCCAAGTACATAGTGGCAAGACTTTATTTTTTTTATCCTTACTCATTTTTATTCACATCTAATTGCTAAGATTGTTATAAAAGAGGTATGTAGTAGATGTAGAGTTACGGTTTATGCCCTTGATGAATTTTTGATGATTTTATGAATCAAATACAGGATAACAATTTTTAGTTTTTGTTTTCTTTTATTGGATTAGGACATATTTGGCGAGTTATAGTTTTTTCGGATCGAGCCAGGCAAAGGAGGTGCTATCAAAATTTTCCATCTATCCAACCAGAGTTTGAAAGAAGTTCCATATAAGATGGTTAATTGAATTGTCTTCTAAATAGTGGGTTGTCACATTTATTTTTCTACTGTTTGTTCGTTTGGAGATAAGTGTACAACGTAGATGTTCTCTTAGCTACATCAATTATAGATTTGATTGTCACTGTATTTATGAATGAGAATTATGGTTCCATGCCAAATTTTTAGTTTATTTTCTTTGTTGTGGTCGCTTTCAATGATTATCCTTGAAAGTAATAGGTGACGACTTATCTTGTCTTGTCATCTATTCATGAGTGTTGGGTTGTGTTGTTCAGTCTTGAGGATTTCAAGGACTAAATCCTTTAGGGAGAGGAGAATGTAATGACCCGTATTTTAGCGGTTACATATTTAAATATTAATCGTTAATGGAGTGAAAGGTCCAAAGGTGATTTTTCACATATAACCGAATCAGGACTCGAGATAACTTCTGTTGAGTTAAGTTAGTTCGTTAAACGAATAAAGAGTATACGGTTGCTATATTTCATGATCAAGCGATTGGATAGTCAAAATAGTTTAGAAATACACATAAATTGTCATTTTAGGATGCAGTCTTGAATTTCAACGAAAATTGTACCGTCTGAACCATATCATTCAGGTGATGTACGGTGCCAAATTATGTAGCAATTGGATGTGTCACTGGTTGCACGAAACTAAAACGCATGTCGATTAAATTGAGAAATTAAAATAATAATATAAAAACATTAGCCTTATGTAATGTGAAACAAACCCAACTAGCCATTTCTCTTCCTCACCTTTCGAGTTTAATCTAACATTCGAAACATTGGTCGCCTTTATATATTTGATTCATAAATCCACATTTCAACATACATTCAACCATAAAATCCAAAACCATCACAGTTGAACTTGTCCTCTAAATCTCTATCTATCCATGTTAACATTGAAGAGTGAGGTTTTAACCTCTACAATGGCCATGTGGAATGTTTCGGCTAGTGTTTAACATCGTATAGGATTTAGGAAATAAGAGATCTTGAGAATGGTTGCAAAAGTTTCATGATGCGAAGGGGTAACTCGGGCCAAAGTCGAAGGAGGTACAGTCCACAAGGGACACGTGCGACCTATAAAGGCCAAGACTTTGAAGATGTTCATGCATGTAGTTGCATTTTGCAGTGATGGTTTAAGCATGGGATTGAGGTTGTGTCGAGGAGCATGTAGGCAAAAATATTTTGCGGATTTATTGAGTATCTTGTGAGAAATCACGGATGAATGCATAAGAAAGAAGCAAATGAGCACGACATGGAAATGATATGTTCGGGGAAGAAGGATTTAGAAAGGTATTTGAGTGGTTAATTAATATTTAAGTTAATTTGTTTTTGTAGATGTTCATTAGACCTACACGTTGCTTAACTTTCTCTTACAAGGTCCAATTTGGGCACTGTTCCTTTTGTTGGACTCATGTTGGCGAGCTCTATGTTTTAGATAAGGTTTAAGCTTATATGGTCAAGATGAGTAATATTGTCTCTCACTGAACTACAATTTTTAGTATAGTATGTTATTAATGTTTTAAAATGATTTCTAATTATAAAATAGAATTTCTAGGATAGTCGAATTTGATGATTAATAAATAAAAAGATTAAAAAGTGATTTAAGTAGATTTGACCTAAATATGACATTTTATCCATTTACGTGCTATTTTGATCACACTGTTAGAATTAGACTATTTTGACATTTATTCCATTATGAATGTTATAGATAGGTTCTATCTAATTTACTAACGCTATTATGATGCTAGCATGCTAGTTTTGGAATTTGTATGACCATTGATTGCATGGTTGAATTGTTTTCTTAGTTTAGCTAAAAACATTGTTCGTAAGACAGTAGTATTAGGAAAATATCGTACGCTAGATTTTGGGTGCTTATTGGTCAAATGCATAAGTTGTTGATTGAGCGTGTAACTCGAACATATGAGATAAATTCACAAAGGAGCTTTGGGGTGCACAGGTGGATTCGATGACGGAGTGGCATTGGAGATTGGTGATGGATTTGAAGATGGAGTGACACTAGAGCTTGGTAACCAATCAAAAGACCAATGATGGACTTGGCAACAAGTTGGATTTCGCGACGAATGCCGGATTTTTCACCTGATGTGTATTGAACCAGTTTTGATCAAATACATGATCAATGTGATTATTATCGACTACATGGAATGGTCGATATTGACTACTATTTTTTATGGCCATTTTGGCCAATTTAACGTTGGACAATGATGTAGTATTGAGGAGTAGGACATGATGGCTTGTTCGATAGTGGTTTCGATGTGATGGCTCTTCGACTAGTGGGTTTGGTTGAGGTAAGGACGTAGTGATTCTATGCATTAGTTCTTTATCCAACGATGGTGATTCCATAATGGAAAGCGGTTGCTTCGACTATGGATAGTGATGTTTCGGGATGTAGAGTTGCAGCGATGGATTTAGAGGAAGATATTAGGGAAGATTAGAGACAGTTGATTGAGTTTGACAAAGATTCATTTGTTCACATTTTGTCCCGACCATGGGGACTTATGGAGAAGTCGTGGTCGCAGTTTCAGGATAGTGTAAGTAAAAGAATCATCGCTATGCAGGTTCGATTGGAACTTGGGAACAAGGAGTTGTGGGTGCAACATTCTTTGGACCAAGTTCAGGTCCTTATCTGTAAGTCCGAATATTGTTTCCAAGTGGGTAGACTTACGACATTTCACCTGGACCAAGTCCAGATCCTTATATTAGGGGATACAATTTGGTGCAACCTAGTTCTAGGCCGACTGAGTGACATGGATTCGAGTACCAAGAAACAAAAGTTTTATCGTATATTTGATGTAATGAGAAAGTGAATGTGAGGATGAATGATGAATGCTATGTTTCCTTAATCATTTATCACCCTAAGGATGCCATATGATGTGGCCCGATTCAGATATCCGGACACCCCTAGTATTCTCATGTAGGATACTCTCTTGATGATTATCATAGAGTAGTATATATCTTATATGTGCTAACTCTGTAGACACAGTGGTAGGTGTATGATTCTCCATACCCTCTGTATCATATACTATTAAAACTTTTATAGTACCTTGCACTACAACAAAAACACCATATTACAACTTTAATTTTACAACGGTGGTAAAAGCACCGTTGTAATATATATTTTTTACAACTTTTTTCTAGAAAAGTTGTAATAAACTTATTTTTAACAACTGTGTTATTTTGACAGTTGTAATAAAAGCCTATCACAACTTTTATTTTTTGACTGTTGTAATATATGACTATATTTTAATATAATTAATTAACAACTAATAATTAATAGTTAATACATTTATATTGATTATTTATAATTAATAACTAATAATTACTATTAATAATCAATTAGTAATTAATAATTAAACAATTAATGACTATAAGTTATGAAAAATTATTTTGAATTATGAAATGATTAGTAATGATGATTTATAAATATTAATTAATTTTTAATTAATATTAAAATTTTGACTATCATTTATTAATCGCTAATAATTTGGTACTAATAATTAACCATTAAGAAGTAATAACCATAATTAAATAAATAACAAGTAATATTTAACAGTTTTATAAAAATTTCAACAAATTTATACAACATTTTAATATATTTTCAAAACACTAATAAATAGTTACTATATAAAATATAACTTATCATTATAATAACTTCCAAAAATATAGTTAAATGATGGAATCTGTTGTCCACTTCCCCCCATATCAAATTTTTTCCGTCTTTTAATATCTTCAAAACGAATACTTATTTAACTTTACATATTAAATGACAAAATTCAAAACAATTTGACCAATTCTGGCAACTTTCCCGCTATACGAAAATTCTGGCTCCACCGCAAAATTCAAATTACCTTGTGAACAGTAATTTTATATCGATTCCATTAACGTCATCTCTTCTGCTCGAACCCACAAAACCCATCTTCGACTTTTCAGGCCCCCACTCCACCGCCATACGAAAATTCCATTACATCACCTCCACCGCTTCCAACCAAATATCACCTGCTTTTTCTTCTTGCCAAATCCGTATTCCTCAAATCTGATTTATCTATTAACCTTTTCAACTGCGTATCGCTCCTCTTCACCGACTTTTAGTAATCCGACTGTTCGCGTCAGATCTAGGTCAAATCTGCATCTCCTTTTCAAGCCGATTTCACATCACCTCTTCTACTCGAACTGGCACCAGATCCAAATCGATGAACTTGCCATTTTTTCGTAGATTGGAAGCAGCATGAAAGGGTTCGCCAAGGTCGAAGTGGAAGATGGGTTTTGTGGGTTTGGGTGCTGAAGTCAAATTCCATTGCTCGATTCGGGTTTCGATGATTTGCGAATATCTGGTGCAGTGGGTTGAAACTGTTTGGGTGAGATGATTGATGGATTTCTCGATGTTGATTTTGTGGTGAGGCAAGCCGTATGATGGTGTGAGTTGCAGGGTGTTAGTGGATTGCGGTAGGAGCAAGGAGTTCGATTTGATGAAGGTTGTGTGTTTTATTGTGTTGATGGGTTTGCCGAAGAGGAAGGTTTCTTAATGGTGGCTGTTCGGGCAGGGCTGTTGGAGTTTGATTTTGTGACAGGTTGACAGGGTAGTTGGTATGTTTACAATGCTGGTGTGTTGACAGTGGAGAAATGGTGCTAGATGAGGATGATTGTTGGGTTTGCTCACTTGTTTTAAGGCTTGGATGTGGCTTGACAAATTTGCAGGTAAAGGTTGCAGTTTGCAATCCTACAGCTCTGATATCCAATTCACACTATATTTTTTTATCATATATACTGTTGACAGGTATCATTTCTCAAATTCTGTTTTGCATAATCTACGTAATATTGAGGCTAAAAATGAAATATTTGGAGGCACTGGTTATTTGTTCATTGTAAAACTATTACTGCCTCGGTTATGAGCAGAACATGGAAACCTAATATTTTGGTTGGCTTCTTTATATTGTATGATGATGTATACAATCATAACAGCTATCCACGCTGTACTTTAATTGGGAAAATAAGTTATTTGGATAGGATTTGAAAACTTAAGTAGTTTTTCAATAGCGTATCGATTTTGGGTAATGACTTATGCTTTATTGATATTAATCATCAATTTGCATGATATAGTACTTGTACATATGAGTCCTTAAAACTTGCAGCATATGATCATGTCTTCCTACATTCAACTGCTCTGCGTTTGTGCTATGTTAGCAACTATTATGTTACAAGTATTGGAAGACTGGTTACATACTTACATATCAACCTAATCTTTTGCAACAGAGTGATGAGTTTCATGTGTTTAAATTAACATGCTCTAGTAACGGTACAATTACACTAATATTCTCGACCTCAACCAATTGATATATTTTTTTATTTTATTTTTTACTTACAACAATTGCAGGAAAATAATTGTTGATCTAACAAGGAATGACGGATGCATGCCACTGTATTTGTTAATGATCACTAATATATATGCTTTTGTTCTTTATAATTCTTTTAACATTCAATTTTTCTGTGTTAATAATTAATTAATAGCAACAATAAGAAATCTTTGCTAGGAAAAACAAAGTGCTCAGTCAAAAGTGGAGATCATGGAGTATGTAAGTATAACATTCAATTTTTTGCCCCTTGGTGGTAGATTTTGCAAATGGCTTTGAATATTTTTGCTGCAGTTGGTCACTAAAGGATGAAAAATTTGCTAGAAAGGTTTTATCAATCATGAAAGAACTAGTTTTGGATTTTTCGGATGAAAATTATATGTTGCAGCCTTGAATTTTTAAATGGATATTCACAACCATTAATGTATGAGGTATGCTTTCTTGTATCTTGTTAATCATTTACCATGAGCATTTTACTAGCTGCATTCAAGAGAATGAAAATATTTGGCTAAAAAAAAGCAAGTACATATTATACTGACTTTGTGCTATAATACAACATTTCATAAACATCCAAAAAGTATGCTTGAACTTTCATATGAATTGGTAAATTTCTAAGTTATAACTCTTAACGTTCAAACACAAATCTTTCATTTTTATAGTCATAATGATGTTTATGAAAAATGAACTAGACTGAATAATATTGATTTTCTTACAGGTATGATGCTGAAGTTGCGTACTTTGATGAAACTGTTAGGACTGCATAAAAACAGTAGTTAGAAACAAGAGCATTGCAAGTAATTCTTCGAACAACATGCATTCAGTTATTCATTGCCCATGATTAAGAAGATTGATTTCTTGTTTGCTTTCATAACTTTTACAGCTTGTGCATCCTGCATTCCAAGCAATGTTAGGACATATACGTGGCATGTATATTTTCCCAGGTTTGAAAGTGTTCGAGAGTATCATTTTCTCTTATCCTTGATTTTATCTTTTTCTTAAATGTTTGATACGTTTACAATACACTCTTCTAACATATACTTGGCATGTATATTTAGGAAGGCAAACGTTATCATTTCAAAAATCAAAGAAGAAAGTTAAGAAAGCAAACTGATTTCGTTCTTATGTCGAAAACTGGACCAGGGGGTCAGTGGTGATTTTTCTTTGGCAAAAAACTAGTCAGGTGACCGTTGATATCATGTTTTTTTTTTCAATTTTGTTGGTTTATGCTTAGTATGGAATATTGGCATTAATGTATCATATAATACACAGTTATATTTTTCATCCTTATTTGAATTAAATATATTTTTGTTTTAGTTTACTGCGAGAAATTTTGCGATTGGTATACAGGCGACTAGACAGGATGTTGAAGCATATAAAAACTCGATGTGTGCGCAGTGTGTACGTATATTTATATGAAAGTGTGTATGTCTATTTATATGGAAGTGTATATGTAATTGTGTGTACTGAGTAATCAGTCTATGGTGAGGAATGTATATGTGATTGACTGTATTATGTAGTAGTGAGTTGTATAATAATGAGGTCAGAAAGTTGTACTATTTCTAATATTGAAATAAAATATTTAATTCAATAAAATAATCGTTTGAGTATCAAATTCTATGCAATAACATTTTATTCAATATAAATATTTATTTCTATATGAGATGTAATGTATAATCAAACAAAAATCATATTGTGATATTCAACAGTCACAACGGTGCATAACAGTTGTAATAGCTTTTACTACAACGGTGCAAAAAAGTTGTAATAGCTTTTATTACAACGGTGGAAAACAGTTGTAAAATATACATTTTACAACGGTGTTGCAACGGTGCAAAACAGTTGTAAAATATTTTAGTCTATTACAACTTCTTAATAGACGACGGTTGCCCCACCGTTGTAAAATGTCTTTTACAACTGTTTTCCACCGTTGTAATAGGGTCATTTTGTTGTAGTGTTGAGATTTGTTTATCGTTAGCATTAGACTATTGTCAGTCCTAAGGTTTTATGTTTTGTTTTATTTCCTCGGGTGCTTATCGATAATGTTGATGACCGGACCAGGTGACCAGCTTGAGCATTATTTGGTCGTACGGAGGTGGATAAACAGAAAGTGATGCCTTTTATACTTTATTTGTATCACCATTGTTCATTCCGCTGAGTCGCACCGTGGAGCCTTGATAGTGCTATGTACTCTTGTTAGAGACAGTTTATCAGTTGAGTTTTTTTCTCTTGTTTAAACTCTATTATTGTTTTGTATAATTGTATAAGCATGTATACTTTGATTATATGGTTTATAGGCTCCCGCTCTCGCTCCCCCCGGGAGGGGACTCCTGGCCGCTTAGAAAAAGAACGCAGCGAGCTAGGGTCGTAGAGGAATTGGCAGAAAAGAGAAAGAGCTCGCGCCCTTAGAAAGAAAGTGATCTGGTCAGCCGACCCTAAGCTTCTATCATACATACTCTCCAATCTGAGAGGGCACCTTGGAGAATCGAATAAGGTGAAAGCACTTAAGAAGGCTCGGGTAACAGTCCAATCGTCTATTAATAGAGAAAAGAGAGTCAAGGGGCCTAGTTAGTACTTCCTTGTTTGTTTAATATTTGTAATTGATTTTATTACATGTTACTTGATGAGCTGTGAGATATAAGATAGGTTTTATGATTGTGTTTCATATTTTCTTCTCCATCTTCTCTTCTTATTTCATTTTCTTTCTTATTTCTCTTCCTTTCTCATACTTCTTTCTCTTGACAACCGTTTTACATTGATCAGGTGCTTGTACAGTAGTTATTAGGTTATATGAGGCATGAGCACCGATGGTGTATGGAGATCGTCACTAAACTTAGTAACCTTCATAGGATCAGTAGAGACATCATAATCAAGGTAACATGACCCAAGCATCTCACTTCTCCCATTCGAAGTGTTACTCTAATATGCCAAACCATCAATGGGTGTTATCACCATAACAACACAACATAACTGATTCCTTAAGCTTTCTCTTCATTAATGAGAAGACAAAAAATACATCGGGTAGCACAAGCACAACTCCTCAAACTGATATCTTAAAACACTGTCCAAGAAACCAACCAAACATGTTGATTTGTCAGTCAACCCGAACATCATAGCCAACCAACTAAAATCAAAGCAGCATGTGAGGTGCTTTAATTTGCACACACCATCTAAACTAATTTCCATCGACTAGATTCTCTCGAAAAGTCTAACACCGAGATCACCCTCACACCATAGGGACGATCTGACAAGGCACCAAGAATTTCTTGTCTCCCACTCCATAGGTACTACATGTTCTAGAGGAATGACTATCAGTTCAACATCTGAGACCAAGTTGATACACAATTTAACACAATTACCGTGGTAATTTAGCTAACTCATCGAATGTGCTCGGATGCTCTCAAGCTTCAAGCTGAGATGATGGTTTCTAGTGAACCTAGCTAAGCGTGAACATTCTTTAGTTTGAACCGAATTAACAGAACAAACCAAATTAATTTTGTTGGTTTGGTTAGGTTGTCATTGTTGATTGGTTCGTTTGGATTTTATTTTTGATTGAATTTGGTTATTGGTCGGTATGGATTTAAAAGACAAGGATCCGTTGCACCGAAATGACTGATTGCTCTTAAACCTTTTTTTCATTATTTCACTGACCCACTTTCATATTTTTTCAAAACCAGTAAAGACATAAACTGTTCTAGACCACTGCTAGAACGACTGGATAATTTGTGGTCAAAACAAACAGATCCAGAAACCTACAGACGTAATTCATGGGGCCAACTCAATTGTAAGGCTGATAATATTGCCATAATATTTGACCAATGAAAAGCTGGATGATGTAGCATTTTTGAGTGTTCAATATTAGTTTCTTATGGATTCAAATCGAGCAACGATTCCAGAGCCCTCTTTCACGCTTATAAATTTTCATCTTTTCTCCCACTTCAATTTATATCTCATCCACTTAAAATTTTCTCAACCTATTATTTCTTTTACCATGGGAATTTACGATCCTCATGCAACAAAATAGAGGGCTTGGAGTAGTTTTCCTGTTCATTGGATCTTCATCCTTGTATTTGATCTACGGTAATTTAGGGGAACAATAACCGTATGCAAGCAAATTAAGTACTATATTATTATTATAATCAAATTCAAAATTAGTAAATTACTACGTACTGAATTATATACGACAATTCTATATATTCAATTAAATTATATTACATGAAACTTGTTATATGATATTATTGCAGGCTGAGAAAATATGAGAACTCAAAACCATATATTATAGGATTTTTTTTTTTTTTTTTGATTTGGGCCACTTTTGAAAACTTATAACACAAATAGACCTGTTTTAAAACTATTTACAGAAATAGACCACTTTAAATTTTTTGTAATAGTGTGATCTGAGATAATGCGGAGAAGGGTGTTGGACCCCTCTATAACATTTATTTGCAAATCAGCATTATCTGAGATAACGTTTAGAAGGGTATAACCCTTTGGGACATTCCTTTCTTTTTTCATTTCCACTCACTTTTTATTTTGAGAAAAGGCAAAAAATTTTGCCCCCCTTTCATTTCTAGGCCCAAAAATCAAAATTTTCCTTTTAACTTAAGTTCAATGGCCTTCTCTTATTCTCTACCGCCTCCTATTAGTAAATTTACCTAACTTTGTTGATTAAATTTTGTAATTTATGAAATTTAGGGTTTTCACTATTTATGGATTTGTACTCTAAACCTTTCGTTGGTGGAATAAATGAGTTTTTAAGTTCCTATGGTGTACAAGTTATAGTTTACATAAACAATTTCATGATTTTTGGTTTAGTATGTATGTGTTTAAAGTTAAATTAGTGAAGAAGGTTCAACTTTTGCATATTTCGCATGTGTATGAATATGTGTATGTGCATGTGTATGTGTATGTTCATGTTTACGTTTAGTATGTGACGGAAAAGAATGTGGTCGAAAGAGTATGTGCATTGTTCATGGTCTTGTACATTTTGTCCTTGACCAAGAGTAAACTTGGATGATCAATGATGTATCTCCATTGCTAGTGTATACGTGTGTGTTTGTGTGTTGTATATGGCTGTGTGTGTTGTATATGTATATTCTGACTCATTATTGTTCAAATGCAGATTACGTGGCAAGTATAGACAATGGTGATGCATGTGATATATTCTGGTTAATAATTTATTGGGTGATTCACCAGTGAAGCCTTACCAAGCTGAAGACTTTAACTCTCTGGTTAATAATTACTGGGTGATTCATCAAGTGGATGCACTTTATCTCACCTTATGTGCTTAGTTAAATGCATATGGTGGAATCACCTAGTAAATTCTTAACTTTTGAGTTCAAGGCTTCGGCTTGGTGAATGGATTAGATGCGGATTAGAGTGGTCAATTGCCGAAGTTGAAAAGCGGAGAGTGGTCGATCGCCGAAGTTTACCTTCCTTATTGTAATGTAACTATCACAACAGTATGTATGTTCTTTATTGTAAATTATCAAAACAGTATGTATCTTCTTTATTGTAATGTAATGAAACAGCGTGTATCTTCTTTATTGAAATGTAATCAAATAACATGTATCATTATATATTCTAATGTAATGAAATATTTCATTCATTCCACTTTGTGTTATATAAATTGTAGTGTTATCATGGATATGTTGTGGCGTCCTGAATATGTTTTGGCAATGATTTTCCTAGATAACGCTATAAAAAATGGTTACTACCTCATCTACAAGCAGAGAACATTTTTTTATAGAGTGATAACGGATAACGCTAGTACACGTTATCTGTGGTAACGATAAGAATAATTTTCTCTGCCTGTAGATGAGTCAGTGACCATTTTTTATAGCGTTATCTAGGAGGACGCGTACAAGCTTATCCTAGATTACGCTGTAAAAATGCTACACGTGCAAACGTAGGCAGTGATCATTTGACATAGCGCTATCCTAGATAACTCTTATGTGCATTATCCGGGACAACACCAGTACAAACAAAAGTGGTCTATTTCTGTAAATAGTTTTGAAACTGGGCTATTTTTGTTATAAGTTTTTAAAAGTGGCCCAAATCAAAAAAATATCCTATATTATACCTATCATATAGTATAATAACAAATTTCATGTATTATTCGAAAATCATATTATAAACATGTTATCTAATATTATAACAAACATATGAAATACGGAAACTCAAGTCCGATAAGGCAGTCTTGAATTTCTTCTTATGAAATAATGAAGAGACATAGAAGAAAAGGAAAATACGTAATTTATTGTTTCAAAGTAGTATATTTTTTTACTGTTTCTTACAATGTTGCATGGTAAATTCACTGTTTTTGTCTATCGTGGTTGATGTTCTTGCTTTAAATTATACTCGATGTTGTATATGTTTTACTACTACCGAGTTTCTAATATTTGTGTTGTTGTTTGAACTCGCTGATTTAGTAAAATAATGATAGCTACATATATTCAAGTCACTTCAATAATGATAGATTTGACCTCCATTGCTTTCTTTGCAGTTCCGCAGGCCATTTTCCAAGTCTATTGCAAATATTAAGGAAGTTGAGGCCTCTAACAAATTATCATTTCTAGTGTTGTGATATTGTCATGACTGTTGGGTAGTTTTGAATTAGCATCTGAGTTTTGCTAGAGTTGAAGTTACTTCTGTGAAATTGTTTGCAAAGTTTATGTATATGCAAGTAGATAATGATTGAGTTATTTGCAATATCATTTATATTCTCTTTTTATAGAAAGATACAATCATTATTTATGAAGTTGATGTATACTCCGATCTAGTGCACTTGCATTGATTTAACACTTCGAATTTTATATATAATGATAAGTTTTCAAAAAATGTACCATTGACATGTCTAATTGTTTTAAGTACAAGCAGTCTGCATCAACTTTGTTAAAAAACATAACCAAATTGACCCACCGAGCCGAACCGTACCAAATAAGTTTGGTTCGGTATAAATTTGGTTCTAAGTTAAATCAGTTTGGTTTGTGTATCATTTAGTTTCAAATTGGTTCTCGAACTTTTAGATAAAATCAATTCGAATCAACCATTTGCTTAGTTCTAAACTTAGCATCTTAGACAGCTAACATCCAACCATAAGTGACTTACCTATTGAAGATTAGTCTCAGACCGCTGTCGCTAAATTAAAGATGACTCACTATTGGAAACCAAAATTTTCTATCCCACCACTGTCACCATCAACCTCTGATAACCGCTGAAATTTTGTTTTCTCCTAACAAATTAATATTAGACTCTAATACTGAATTAACCAAGCCTAAAAAAAATCAATAACAAACAAGTATCAAACAAACAAACTCGATGGGATTTAAGTTTTGACAATCCATGTATACTACCAAGCATAAACAATCCATGTTGTAACGTTCCTCAACTTGGAGGCCCAAAAGTAAACAATATGGGTGTTTCACCATCCATTGTATAAATACATGGGTGTAACGTTCGCTTAATTTTTTATATTATATATATATATATATATATATATATATATATATATATATATATATATATATATATATATATATATATATATATATATATATATATATATCAAAGCCTCAGCAGCTCCTTTCGTTAGTAATGGGGACTAGGTCTATTTTTTCTACTGTCGCCTTCATTTCTCTCACTTTTCCTCTTGCTTCATTCAGTTCATCTACATCCATCCTCCCTACCTCGAAGTCTGCCATTCTCTTTTACCTGGATCTAGCTTTCCTCAATATGGCGATAAGGTTGCTTGGAGCAAAATCGAACCCCGTCTATCCATTTTCTCTCCTGTTGTCATCCAGATTCCAGCACAAAACCGACTCCACGGTGTGTTTCCTCAACACGCCTTCTGTTATCCAATGCATAGTATGACTTTTATTGACAATTGTTGGTGTTTGAACTGGTTTTTGGTGTTACTATCTTTGGTTTTGGTAGGCATTGGTTGACTGCTAGAGTCTTGACGTTGTGGTGGTTGGTTGACTTCGTTTAGGTAATCGACTTGTGGTATGTTTGGTTGTTTGGGTTTGTTTTTATGCTCAACAGAAGCTGTTCATTTTTGGAGTTTGTTTTTGATTTGAAGTCCTAAGGTTTTATTTTCAACGAGCTGCTTCTGTCAATCATTATCCATGCCGAAAGCATATTCTTCAGTAGTGTTTGGTTTTGTGTGTTGTACTTGCATGTACCCTTAGGTTCTCCTTGGATGTAATTTTGCTGTGCTATGTTCGCTATTATGTGAAGTTCGGCTATGTGAAGTTTGGATGTTTCAGCATTGTTGTGGATGTTCAACTCAGGAGATTTAACAGTGGTTTTCCTTCACATCTCTGTCCAGTAATGCTTGCTTCGTATGAAGTGATGTTTTCTTGTTATTGTGAAGGATTATATTCACTGTTTTGCTCAGTATGGAATGGCAGTTTATAGCTGTTTGGATGTAACATGCCTATGCGTCGTGCTACCTTGTCCTATGCAATTCACTTTCTTCTGTATATTTGGTTGATTGGGTAATTGAGATATTTTGTTGTACTATTTGTAGCTTGTTATTTTCTCCTGCATGTAATCTTTATTATTATGCTTTGGTTGTGTAACTTTCTCCCCATGTGAGGTATGAAATCCATCCATGTGTGGGTATTTTATAGTAGTCTGGTCTCTTGAATTAACTTATGTACTGTAAGGTAGGCTAGTAGCAGTGGTTGATCCACTTTAAAACGTCTATGGTGGACGGTCCACCTTAAAAATCAGATATAGTAGGTTGAAAATCTTTCATCCTCCTTTAATATTTGGAATTATTATTCATTATAATAATCAGTGTTTGCGGTCACTTTAAAACTCGGTTGGCTTTGCTTAAAAAATCTGGCGACCAAACATAAGATGTTACACATATATAGTCCCACTAATCCCTTAACATTGGATGTCACAATCAAGATAAGCAAATTGATTATCTTGAGTCTCAATCACATTCCATCCATCAAACCGCAAGATAAGGTAGAGTTTTGAAACCTCGACACCAAACAAAACACATAGGGGAATACCATTACTGAAGTGCATATCTCAAGTGGGGATGTCGATTTCTCTCTCTTCCATCTAGGGGGAAGTTAACGAGATTGAATGACGATCAATGAACATGCTTTCATGCTTCGTCCATATAAATAGGAAAACCCTCAACTAGATACAAGTTTGAACATCATGAGTTTTCCTGATCAATATTCCAAAGCTTTCATCCCCTCCGAATGAAATCGATCACCTATCGAGTCAATCACTCAACCGAGCCACATACTTTCGTCCTACCTTTTCATTGAGGAGTATTAAGGGAAGAACAACCATACTTTGACAACACATCAAATTCAGTCATGTATTATGACATAAACATGTCACCATACTAAAATTGGAGAACTCCTCATTTGGCATTGACTTGTACAAAACTAAGACAATTTTTTTTGAAGTGAACCACGAACTGATCTCAAGCAAATCAATATTTTGGAAATCAAACTCTCGACCATTTCGAATTCAACCTTGGAATTTTCTAGGAGTAAACTCCTATTTCACTTCAACACCCAACTCCAAGTCATCGTAGAACTCCTTGCAAGATACTAAACTAATCTTGCACCACCATAGTCAACTCCGTTCCAAGGATCAGCACACCAATTGGACGCTCAGGTATCTATATAGATCGACTTGGTTGATTGACTCTCTGCACCTAAGTATCAAAAACAATTCGAGAAGTCAAGACATGCCAATCAGTGGTTCGTACCACCATTGAGAACAATTCATCTGAATCGAGGCTACTAGTCCTTGACCCTGCCCATGTCTCAACTCTAAAGATGTAGGAATTTGTAACACCCCGTAATTTAAAAAAACTCTAAAATGATAAATTAAAGAATAATAATTAAATATTTGTAATTAAATAAAACGGGTTGTGCTATTGCATTCATCTCGGAATTCTGCTTAAGATAGACTCTGAGTTTACGTAAAATGGACATCGTATGAAGAAGATATTAAGGTTTGAAGTTTATATACATAAAAGCCACTTATATGTATATATAAATAATATCCAGAATTCAAAATAATCTGAAAACCAGAGGCGGGAAGGCACGGGAATTCGGCCGGTTGGGGGTTGACCCTGTGCCCTATAGGTGTCGACCAATGGGTCGACCCCACAACAGGAGTGTCGATACCCATGTCGGCCTCCCCCCTCCTGAGATCCGGGCAGAATTCAATTTCTCAATGTGGACTCATTGCTTGACTAGATTCATTGACCCTAGGCTATAAATAGGACCTCAATCTCATTGTTTTTATTTACCAAAAACAATGGAGACAATGAGGTGCTACCCCAACTCAGATTTATCTAGCCTATTCTTCTTCAATAATAAGTTATACGTATTCAAGGATCTGTGCTACAGCATCTAAAATCAATCTTCTGTTCCTTGAATCAAATCACAGTGAGTTTATATTACTTTTAGATATAAACACCTAAAATGTAATCTTGACACATTTATGTTTGGATCTAAGCCTATGCCTGTTAGTAACCTGAATCATAACAGATCTGACATTACTTGTACACCTGATCTATTGATTAGTCCCTATATGCCTATTCGTGATATCCCTGTTCTGTTAGTTTGCCTAATCATGTCACCTTATGCCTATTATGTTAGTTTTCCTAAATATGTCATCTTATGCCAGTTTTATTTACTATGCATATTCTTGTTCTCTTCTCTCCCTCTTTCTCTTTTTGTCTTTATAGCCAGCCTACCTTCGAGCCTAGGCCTATTGCTGAAATACACGAACGCACGAAATTGGGAATGATTAATTTGGGGCATAATTCATATTACAAAACATGATTGGGAATTTTGGGCATAATTTGTACCTTAGTCCCAAAACTTGGGATTTGGGGACATAATCCATATCTTGATCTAGACCTTAATCTGGAGCATAACTTATGTCGTAGATCGGACAGGTATTTGGAGCATAATGAATATGAAAATCGGTTAGAAATGAAAATGCCTAGATTTACAGTAATTAGAAACTGTAATCGCGCTTAGGCACGAGGTTAGATTACACTTGTGGTAGAAGTCTGCCCAAAACCGCCCGACATATCCAACGTCCACAAGTGTTGAATCTAATGTGAGGGGTCTAAGTGCATAAATGTACATGTAAAGGTGCTAAGACACGAGGTTAAGTCCGACTTATGGAAGAAGTCTGCCTGGACCCAACCAACATATCCATCATCCACAAGTGGTAGTCTTAATGTGGGAGGTCTAGCACATTATAACCATAAATGACTGAATGGTGATGAACTTGTAATGCTTTACCTGTTTGGATTCATAAGGATTACATGAACCTGTTAACTTGAGTAGGGGTTAAGTAAACTTGCTTGAATCAGTGGGAGGGTTAAGTTAATCTTGTTAAATATGTGGGGATGGGTTATACATATAAACCCGACAAACTTAACCTATTGGGGTTATGCAATCTTGTTAAACTAGTAGACATAACCTATTGAAATCCTAGTAGTGGGGATGCAAGCCTAGGGGGAAGCTTGTATCATCTGTTGTGAGGGATCCGTGTCATTAGTAACCCATCTTGATATTAAACGGGGAACCCCGAACTAGGTCGGGGTCTGGGCATGCTTACTGAGCTGATTATAAGAGGTCACTTGAGTGAGGGTGTTGACGGCGCGTTCCAACGGAGTCATGTGCGTGCATGGGTCCGCTTACTAGGGAAGATAAGACGTTGTGACGTTAGTAGATAATGTTGTGCACATCTTGTAAACAATGGGTTGTCGCTTTAGGAGGTGATACATTGTACTGTGGGGCTAGCACGTGGTATCTATGAGTTAGGAAGTCGATCAATTGGGGGTATTGATTACGGTACATCTAGTCTCGCTTGTTTAGGAGCCCATTATTATCGTTGGGGGTAACACTCGTCAGTTCTGTTGGGCTACCTGTTATTGTATGGGGTAAACCTCTCACTAGGAGTACACCTACGTCTTCCATCTTGTACTTGTTGGGATCTTCTTGTTCTTGTTATACTAGTATTGTGTAGAGAAAAGTATTAGAGAAGCGCAATGCATGTTCGTTCTGTTTACCTTGTTATACCTGCCTTATGACACTGTTATCTCTCTCCAACTTATATGCCTGTCATAATGCTTTTACTTATTTATATGCCAAAAGTAACTGGACTCATCAGACTTTATGTCTGACCCTTTTTGTTTCCTCTTCTTTCTCTTCTGTTTCCCCCTCGGGTTCTCAAAGTGGAAATACTCAAGCTTGATCAAGATTCTTCTTTCATTTTTATTGGAGCTGCTTAGATGTACTGTTTGATTTCGTATCTCCTCTACTATGGCTATATTTTGGGGATTATGCTCTTTTTACATATTATTGTACTCTGATGATGATTTTTGTACAAGGCAGAAGTTCTATGCTTTTAATATTCTAGACTTATTATGTAATTGGGTTTGAACCACAAGCTTTTCTATTAAATAAAGTTTTAATTCCGCTGTTATTTTATATATGTCTTGTAACGTTTCTGTTTCTGTTTACATATAATGCTTCACGAAACTTAATGCATTCTGATAAAGAGTGACATTAATGTACGCGGGGTGTCACACTTGGTATCAGAGCTGAAGGTTACCAGATCGGATAAAAGAATTTGAAATTTTGTTTTAAAAATGGTTTTAAAAGAAAGCATTTTCAAAAGAAAAGCCTGTTTTGAAAAACATATTCCCCAAAGCTATATGAAATATCTTTCAGTTCTCTGTTTGAATCCCTTTTTCCTTTTCTTTTAAGCATGTCTGGGGAACCTAATATTCCTGAGGGCATTCAGATACCGGCTTGGTTTCGTGGGTATATGGAGGCTACGGCACCTGCCTAGGGCCAAGCAGGCGCCCCTCCCCCAGCTGTAGCCGTTGTTCCTCCTTCTCCTCCTCCGCATGCTGATAATTTCTCTAAGATATGCAAAGATTTTTGTGCTATGGGCGGAAAGCCATTCCGAGGAACTGAGACTTTCATAGAGGCAAGGAATTGGCTTAAAGAGTCAGAGGATTTGTTTGGTATTTTCGAAGTTGACGATCGTAGAAAGATTCAGTTAGTCGTTTAGCAGCTGAAAGATGAGGCTTCATTTTGGTGGGAAGTGACGCAAGCAGGGGGTCCAATGGAGACTTGGGATGATTTTCGATAGAGATTCGAAATGAAATTTCTTTCTCAAGACGAGCAAAGTATGCAAATGGAAAGGGTTTTGGCGCTTAAGCAAGGAGGCATGTTTGTTAGAGAGTATGTTAATAAGTTTAATCAATTGACGAGGTTTGGTTTGGAACTAGTAGATACCCCGCACAAGAAAGCTTTGAGCTTTGCTAGAGGATTGAATGAACTCCTTCATGGGTTGGCCATATCTCATATTCTGATGGGAGCAACTTTTGGGAAACTCGTTGATATGGCATTAATGCATGAGGAAGAAAGAGGCTATGGTTGACGAAACACAAAACAAGAAAGTGTGGCCCAAGAAAGAACAACAGCAACAAAAGAAGGGCGGTAAGAACAGCAAAGCTCGAGATAAGAGGAAATTTCATCATTGCGGACGCGAAGGTCATGTGATCAAGGATTGCAAGAAAAGTAAGAACACTTGTTTCCATTGTGGAGAAGGCGGACATCTTGTTAAGGATTTCCCAAAGAAGCAAGGACAGGGTCAAAGGGCAGGATCTTCTAGAGGGCAGTGCATGCTCTCGTGGCTTGTGCGCCAGATAGAGGTAGGAAAGTTTCTGTTCAAGGTTTTATTTCTCTTTTCAATCATCCAGTTAGAACTCTTTTTGATTTTGGCGCTTCACGTTCTCTTATATCTGATTTTATGGTTGAGTCTCTACATCTTAGTACTAGTATGGTTTTGGATCCCGTTGTTGTTTCAAACCCCATTGGGGGTACAGCTCATCTGTCTATGATTTGTAGGAGTTTGAGAATATTTGTGTTAGGCGTCGAGTTTGAGTGCGATGCATACGTGCTTGGTTTCATGGGCTATGGTTTGATTCTAGGGATGGATTGGCTAGCCATGTATGGTGCCATTTCAGATTGTGAGAGGAGGGTCGTTATACTTTTGACTTTCCATGGGAGGACCCTTGAAATTTCTTGTGACCCTAAAAGATCTGTCATGATTAGTTTCTAGAGTCTCTTGATGCATCTATCGATGATCTACGATTTGTACCAGTAGTTTGTGATATCCTGATGTTTTTGAGGAGGTTCGAGGCTTACCTCTGAGGCGCGAGATTGATTTATGTATATACTTAATGGACAATGCAAAGCCAGTTGCATTGCTTCTGCAACACATGGCTCCAAGAGAAAGGAGGGTGCTCAGCAAGCAAGTAGGGGAGCTACTTGAGAAAGAATTTATTAGGCGAAGCATATATGAATGGGTTGCTCCGGTGGTATTCGCCACTAAGGCGGATGGTTCGCTTCGCATATGTGTGGATTATAGAGAGTTGAATAAACTCACTAAGAAGAATAGGCATCCACTTCCAAGGATAGATGATCTGTTTGACCGGCTTGTTGGTGCATCTGTTTTCTCTCAGTTAGACTTAACCATGGGGTTTCATCAGTTGAGTGTGGTCCAGGACAATATAGATAAGACCGCTTTTAGAACTCCAGATGGTTTCTTTGAGTGGCTCGTCATGCCTTTTGGGTTGACGAATGCATCGACCTATTTTGTTGATCAGATGAGTAGGGTGTTTTGGGAGTTTCTAAATAAGTTCATTGTGGTCTTTGCTGATGACATCTTGATTTTCTCGAAGAACGAGGAAGAACATTCCATACATTTAGGGAGGTTATGAATCCGTGTGCATCAGCTTAAAGCGAAATTCTCCAAATGTCATTTTTGGAGAAAAGAAGTAAGATTTATAGGGCATGTGGTCTCTAAAGATGGGATAGCAATAGATCCAGCGAAGGAAGTTGCAGTTCAAAATTGGCAGATCCCAAAGAATGCAACGGAGGTGAGGAGTTATCTTGGGTTAGCTGGATATTATAGGAAGTTCATTAAGGACTTCGCAAATATATCAGCCCCACTCACCAGACTGACGAAGAAGAATCTAACATTTTCTTAGGATATATGACGATGCTTTTCAGCGATTGAAGAGGGTTTTGTAAACAACCCCAGTCTTGACCTTGCCCGACGGGAACAAAGTGTTTGCAGCATACACTGATGCATGTGGTATACGGCTTAGTGCGATTCTGATGCAAGAGGGAAGGGTAGTATGTTATGGAGGTAGACATCTAAGAGTTCATGAGAAGAACTACCCTACCCATGACTTAGAGTTAGCTGCCATGGTATTCGCGCTTAATACTTAGCGCCATTATCTACAAGGAGAGTGGTACGAGTTGTACACCGATCATAAATTTCTCAAGTACTTGTTCTCGCATAAGGATCTAAATTTAAGGCAACAAAGATGGATGGAGTTCCTAGCATCCTATGACTTTGAGATTGCTTATACATCTGGCAAGGGTAATGTGGTGGCGAATGCATTGAGTTGACAAAGGATGACCATGAACCCTCTGTTTGTGGAGAGAAAAGGTTTAGAGTTTATATTTACTTTTGATTTTAGACCCTCCACCAAGTTTAAACCTGGTTTATTGGCATCAATAGAGGTGCGACCTACTCTGCTGGACCAGATAGGGACTTCGCAGCAATAGGACCCACAATTAGCAGATATCTTGGATAGGCTCAGTAAAGGGGAGTGTAACACCCCGCAATTTTTCTAAGTAGTATATAAGTAACAGTGCATGTATATTAATGTTGAAATTAATAATACGCATGCAATTAATTACATGCATACGAATATATGCATAATTAAGAATAAATTAATAAATGGAAGGTTGTATTGTTTATGCATACAATAATTAAAACATACATATGCATGAAAAATAAAAATAAAAGAGAAAACAGTGCATAACTTAATATGCAAGCGGTGAAGAAAGAATTGATGTGTAAATGCACGCAGTAATGTTTAAAATAAAGAACATTGTGCAATAAAAACAATAAATGCATCAAAGAGAGAAAGATTAATATGCTAATGCAATTAATTGTGGGAGAGAAAATGTGTATGACAAATAAGAATATTAATGCAAGATAAAAATGGAAAAGTTAAATAAGAACGCATGCAAATAAATAAATAAGAAGAAGAAAGAAAGCAAATAAATAAATGCATGAAGGAAAGAGTTTAATATGTAATGCGTTAAAAATAGTATAATATAGTGTACTAATTAGAAAAGTAAGAAAAAAAAGGCATTAAATGAATTAATGAGCATACAATTCGAATTGTATAAATAATATAATGACACATGGATATAAATGTAAAGGAAGAATGCAATAATGGAAAATGAGCAGTCAATGCAATGCGGTGTGAAAAGGGTAAAGGCGGTTTCTTTTAATTAAAGGAGCATTCAGTGTGAAAAGGGCTAAATTTTAGAGTGTTATTTTTTTTTTAGTGAGGTGGTTGGTTCAGATAGGTTTTAGATTAAATCCAAAGGGCCTAGTTCCTCTGACACACCTATAAATAGATGGCTAGGTCTTCTTTCACTCTCATAATTTTGGAGGAGACGCCAAAACTCTGCTCCTTCTTCCTCAAGCAATCACTCTCCCATTTCTTAGATTTATTTCCTAGATCTAATCAGTCCAAACCTTTTCTTAAGATAAAAGTTAGATCTAGGATTCTTCCGCTTCAAAATGAGAGAAAAGAATTTAGGTCCGCAATATAGATGCCTAGATCTACGCTGCGCGAGAGGTGAGTATTGAATCTGGCCTATTCTTGAGTTCTTCTTCCCTTTTTCCCCTCTTTTCCCTTTCTTTTTGGGTTTAATTTATAGATCCATGGTTCTTTAGGTCTTAAATTCAATTAGGGAAACCATGGAGGAATGGATATGATCAGATTCAAGATTATGGAAAGCTTAAGGTGAGTGGGTTTAAATTATCCTTTGCGAATAATAGTATGTTTATCGTTTGATCATTCCTTATGAATATTCATAATGAATATATTGGAAAAGTTAGTTGAAGCGATTGATAGTTGCACTAAAATGAAAAATTATGTCCAATCAGTTAGCATGTTACAATATACATGGATATTGTTATAAAGATTTATTTTGTGGACATGACATTTGGAATAAATGAGATTTTAGGGTAAATAAGACATTATTTGAGAACTACCTCTTTATTCTAAAAGAAGTTAATTACATGTACGAAGGCATGCGAAGTATATTGGAATTTGGTTATAATTTGTAATGAAATTTTGGGAACATAACATGTATTTTAGTTAGAAACTTTAATTTTGGGACATAATTTATGATTGGGAATAATGGGGTAATTGGCGCATAACTAGAGGTCTTGGCTTAAGATATTAATGAAAATATGTGAGAATTGAACTAGAACAAATAGACATGTTTAGATGATGAAAAAATGAAAAAAAGAATTTGGGAAAATTAAGACATGTTGGGTTGATATTACCTTAAGATAAAATAAAATACGTGTTGGAAAGAACATGCGAAAAATGTTAGGCATAATTTGTAAGAAAAGAATGCAGAAAATTCTAAGAAAAATAAATATGCCTAAAACTGAACTGCGACTAGGCACGAGGTTAGGTTGCATTAGTGGTGGAAGTCTGCCCGGACCCGGCCGTCATATCCAACAACCACTAATGCTGAAACTAATGTGAGAGGTCTAAGTGCGCAAATACGAGACGGGCTATGATACGAGGTTAGGGCCAACTTGTGGAAGAAGTTTGCCCGGACCCGACTGGCATATCCAGCATCCACAAATTGTAGGCCTAATGTGGGAGGTCTAGCCCGGTATAAACCATAAATGAAATGGTAATGAATTGGACTACTTAACCTAATCTAATCCATAGGGATTGTATGAATATGAACTAAAGTTAGGGTTAAGTAAAAATTGGTTGAACAGTAGGTGGGCTAAGAAAACTTGAGGGAGTGGGTAATATTTACATATAGGCCCGCAAACTTAGCCGATAAGGTTATGTAATTAAAGATACCTAGTGTATACATTACCAGTAGAAATAATAAAGTTATGTAATTAAAGACACCTTTAGGGTAAGCATAACTTGTAGAAATGATAATCACCTATTATAAATAAGTAACATTAATGAAAATGTTGTATAATAGGTAAACTTGTCCTAGAGACAAGTGGAGATTATAACTTTAGTTATAATAAGTTAGTAAGAGAATGGGATAACTGGTGAATTGAGTTAAGGGACACTTAATTGTAAATTAAGTAATCAGTAAAGGGGGAAAACCTGAAACCAGTTAAGAAAAGGGGGGAAAATATATTGTACTTAATTATAAATTATGTAATCTGTAAGCTTGGAAGTCTGAAACCCGTTGATAAGAATGTTTAGGCTTGTCCTAGGGACAAGAGGAAATTATAACATAGGTTAAAATAAACGGGTAGAGGAACTTATTAATGGACCTTAGTTAATATAACTAAGTTAATAAGTAAACAACGATAAGTTGTATTGACAATGTAAAATGGAATTATGATTAAATAAGAAATGATGAGGAAAACTTATAAAATGAAATAAGTTATATTTAATCATAAATGGTAAGTGTCATGTTAACTAGAAAACATGTGAATTGGGATATACTTGATTACATATAAAGTAAAACATGTTATTGTAACAATAAAACCAAACAAGAATATAAAGGGATTGTGGATCAGAGACCTTGGACCACAATCTAGAGAATAACATGTTGTGGGCTTATTAATAAACTTAAATGGGTTAAGTTATATGACTGAAATTAATAAGCAAGAGAAACTTCGAATAAGAATTCAATATGAATAAGAATAACCAAGTTAAATGGAAACCCGGTGAGGTAAGGAAAGCGCGTAAAAAAAATGTTTAGACATAGGGTCTAACAACATATTAAAGTGAGGCACATAGGGCCAGTCCGCACGTTTGAGGGTGAATAACCCAACGGGATAGATCATCGTGGTGTTATAAGGCACGATGGGAGCGAACATTCATCTGATTGTTCTAACGGCTCTGAAGGACTGGAAGGGGAAGCACGTGGCTTCTTGAGGGATGTAAGGTGCTCCAGTAGTCCTCTGTGCGGTGGCAGATGTCTTAGGCTGTGCTCGCAGAGGTTGGATCTACGCGTAACTACTAGGTGGGTGGGCTTTGACTGCAGATGTAGCTATGCAGTCAGAATGCTGTGACGAGGTGACATCAGAGTGATTCGGCAGTTGCCTTACGAGGAGGTAGAGAGGGTCACGAACAACAAGGATAGTAGACCGTCGGATACCCGTCATCGGCAGCCAACGGGATGCGAAAAGACTAGAGCTAAACCCAAGATATTATTTCACCTTTCACTATCGAGGTACGGGGTTGAGGGTAGACGCAACATGGATGTTTAGATTGGTTGTTAGTAGAGGCGGTCGCTTAGCTCTTGTAGTCTTTACTAGTTGAGGGAGGAGCCGAGGTGGGGCCATAGCCACCATGGAAAATAGACCCAAGGAATATCTGTATTTGGAGGCTCTTAAAGGCGGGCCTGTACAGGTATGGAAAAGCTCCATGATGATTTCCGTGTTTCTCATTTACCCCTGCCACAGAACTCGGTGTACATTAGAGGATGTACGATTGAGGCATTGAGCTATAGTTGAAGATACGTATAGTGGACAATCTAGATACATACACGTCGGCTCTGGGTGGTGTATCGTAGACTTGAGGGCGTTACTCCGGTATGGAGTCTGATTTGAACAAAGGTGGCAGTCAGTACTTTTACTTAGTAATGACAGATATATGCGGAACGTAATATTGTTATCCGTACGTCACTATGGCGTAGGATGAGGGACTGCGTATATACGATGGAGACCGTGCGATAGGGTACCGTGGGGGTGTACTTTAGTTAGGGGTAGCTACATATACACTATATTAGGTTAATCTACTAGGGAGTAGATGGGTGTGACGTGTGTGTGTGTAAGCCTTGAGTGTTAATAACACATAACCTAATAAATAGGGAAATGTAATTAAACGGTATATGTAGGATTATCCAGAAGTGTAATTTAAGTCCAGTCACTAGAACTTATGTCCTGACCCCCCTCCTAATAACATTCGCAGGTTAGGTTCATGACAGAGATTGTATAGCTTTGGATACTGGTTTAGCAGTATTGATATTAAGGTAAAGCTATGTTTTGATTACATTATATTTTGTTCCTTCCGCTGAGAGATGTTTTCCGAACTCTGACATGTTTTATTTCTCTGTCTTTTCTGCAGGATACTAGGGCAAACCAATCCGAGTTTCGAAAGATCGGAATTTTAAAAAAAAAATCAGTATATTGAAATTGGGGTTGTCACATCTAGTATCAGAGCTTAGGTTTAGGATTCCTATATAAATAGTGAGTGAATGTATTTGTATTTTTAAAACATATAAATATTATATATATATATATATATATATATATATATACCTAGATCCATAGAGGAACCCACTAAATAGAAAGAGTATAATATGGTAAGAAATGTGATGTTTGTTTTGTACACTAAAGGAATGAATAGGGAAATCTGGGACCCTTAGGCAATTTGGGTAGAGAGTGTACAATGTACTTCATATGGAAAGAAAGTGAATCCCAAATGAGTAGTATTTTGGGTTAGTGGGATTGAAAACCTTATAAATTGGAAAAGGTTGAAAATAGAAAAATGGATCAGGAATATATAGTTGAGAGAATTGACCTTTGGAATTGTCTAAGAAAGCCTAGAAAATTGGAAACCCGCTTTGAGTCTAACCACATTGTCAACTTTTAATAACTTGAAATTATAAAAGTTTTGGGATAAAGGTTTGTGGTGTTTTCAAGTTTTAATCTTAGAAGTTATAGTTTTAAATATGTAAAGTATACATATTGGGTCTTGAAGTAAAATGGGGTATATTTTGCAAATAGTAATTTCTTGCGAAAATTTTATCTAAAGTAAAATTCTCTCAATAAAAGGTGCATATTATAGAGCATGTATAGCTCGCTAGTTTTCTTGTCATATTTCATACAAGAATTTTTTTTTTGATAAAGAAGGATTTGAAATCTCTATTCTTATGACAACCCTTTTTGATGAATTGTTTTAAGATAATTCTGTGGGTGGACAAAATAAGTTGTAGAAAATGAGAATAGAGTGGATGCTGGCACCTTGTAGTAAGAGACTGAACCGACCTTATAGGTAAGAACTAGTCATAAACCCGATTTGGAAAAGACGAATAAGAATGGAAAATTTCCAAGATAAGATGAAGAGAAAATCAGTAACAAAAGAAAATTTTCTTATCTGGACTGTGCTTGGATAGGAAAATAAGGAATCTTTATAAATAATTACATAAAAACCCAAGTACGGTTAGAAAAACGTTGGAAAAGAAAAAGGAGGATGCGGAATTTTCCATTTTCCACCTTTTTGTGACATAAGAAATCGAATTTAGAAAATTAGTTTTTTCTAAATTTCGAAATTTAATGATGGTTGGTAGGGTTTTTGATGCAACAATTGGATGAACTATGCTCTTACTCTGTGTAACAACCCTGATTTTTGGGGCCAATTTAAAATTTTATTTTAAGTGATTTTAATGAGTTTTCGATATTTAAAATAATTTATTTTAAATAAAAAAGATTAAAAGTTGATTTGAATCGAAGTTAGAATGAATAATTTAATTTTAATTATAAAAAGTGTTAGAAATAGCGCGGTAGTTTGAAAAGTCAAACTTGAACTTTGACTGATCGTACAGGATGCAAAATTTAACGGATTTTAGTGAAACCAAAAATATTAGAATCTATTTAAAAATATCTTTCTAATGAATCCGAAAAATTGAAATTTCATAGCGGAAATCAAAAGTTATGGCCAATTCAAATTTTAGAAAGGTCGCTATGAAATTTATAAAGGTCAAAATGCTACTTTTTGCATATGAAGGAATCTGGACTCAAAACCACTTCCATTGAGTTCAGAATGATGTTTATGCATTGAAAAACATGTTTATGCATTGAAAAATAGTAAACACTTATATATTTCGAGTTTCGAAAACTATTTGTTTAAAAATGTATTTTTAATATTAAATATATACGCCTTGAAAATAGCCATTTTTCAAATAGACTCAGAATTCAACGAAAATAATTTTTTCGGGTTCGTATCGTCAAAACAAAGCTAAAAATGATTTTTCGGTAATTTTTAGAATTAATATATAATTATATTTGATTTTTCAATGTAAACGGACAATTTTTGACTTTAAAAATTCATTAAAAATTCATGCGGGCTCAGAACTGAACGAAAATAATTTTTCTAGGTCCGCGGCATCAAAACCTTAAGTTTGACAGTCGTTGGGCCTAATTCTGAGTTCGGAGCTAATCGGGCCTTTTAGTGAATAAAATAATATAAAATATACCCCCTTTCACAGAAATCGAGACGCTCCTTCTTCTCAAACTCACGCACGCTGAAACCCATCAGCCGCCTCCCCCTTACCACCTTCTCTCCTCCCTGTCTCCTAATGCACTCACTTTTAGACTCAGCCATAGTTAAACATTTTGTAGCTCTCCTCAATCTCTTCGATTCTAGACAAGTTTCACATCAAACCGTTGCCCGTAGCTCTCGAATCACCTCTCCAAACCCGCTGACTTCATGGACCCGCCGCCACCAGCACGTGCCACCGCACCTCCCCCTATTCCCGGCGTGGATGCACCCCTCCAAGCTCTCCAATCTCCAACAAACGGCACCCAAAACCGTTGATCCAATCTCAAGTTATCGCGATTCGAAGTTTTGAACAATTCAAAGGTTATATAAATTTTAATTTTATCGATTTGCAATGCTTGATTTCGTTGCTAACTTTAATTTCAATTATTAAAAACATGTTTTGATCCAATTCGATGCAGAACCCGATAAATTTGACAATCTTGGAATAACGTGACATAACACAACATCATAGATATGTGTGAACAAGTTACTAACTTTCAATTCGTTCTAGATCTGACAAATACAAAGGTGAGAATTTCTGATCTATTTTAAATTAAAATTTAATTTTAATTTATTTTCTCGAATAAAATAATATTCTGTATATCTATATACGTGCAATAATTTAGATCTGTGTTGTGATGGATTGTACTTCTTTATTCCGATTTGTTTGTGCGCTACTATTGTTTCGTTCATTATTTCATGTATATCGCGTTGTTATTATGACGTTCATTATTTTCTGTATGCGCTGCAATCAAGATATTGTTTTATTTCATTTGTACACACGCTGTTATTTTTATCTATTATTTTCAGATCTATTCTTTAAGATCTGAAACTACGACACCACTATTCAATATCTATTTATTTATTCGTAGATAATGAAAGTTTGGTCCTTTTATTTTGATTCACAAAATAATGGAAGTTTAGATCTTTATTTTTATATATAAGTAATGATAGGATCTTTTTGAAATAAATTTGGATCTTTATTTTTAATAAAGAAAGAATGAAAGTTTGGATCTTGGTTTCTTAATTAAGAAAATAATAAGTTGAAAAATTAAGATTTATTCTTTTATTTTGATTTCGATTTACCACTTAAATAAAGATTTATTCTTTTATTTTGATTTATCAAGTAAATAAGATTTAGATCTTTGTTTTAAAATAAATAGAGTTAATAAAGACTAGATCTTTAATTTGAAAAGATGGAAACTTTGTTTGTAAGACAAAATTACATTTTTATATGTAATTAAAGAAATAAGGTTTGGCTTTTATTTTGAAATAAAAGGAATGAAATAAAGATTAAATCTTTATTCTGATTCATAAAATATAAAAGCATCATCTTAGTTAAATTATGTTATGTAATATAAAACATCATATTAGTCAGATTCTATTATGTAATATAAAAACTGTCAGTATAGGTAAAAATGTAATGTCAGTTAAATATGCCATGTTAATATAAAATATTCATGTTAGAGGAAATATCTTTTACATATAATAATGTCATGTTAAAGAAATTTGTCATTTATCTATAAATGTCATTTTTGGTTACATTTTGGAATGTCATATTTCACCGTCATTTTAGAAGCATTAAAATGATAGATTTGCTAATTCATATTTTACTGTCGTTTTGGATGCAGTAAAAGAAAAAAAGAAAAAAACAATAATTTTTATGTTATATTTTTATTGTCTTTTTAGAGGCAATAAAAAGATAGATTTTTAAGGTTGCATTATGTTTTGTTTATTCAAAACATTACCATTTGTTAGAAAACATGTCATGTAAATTAAATGCCATTTATGTTAGATAACATGAAATGTTAGAATATAAAAATATTCTTTTTACGTTATTAGGAATCGTTAGAATTGCTAGACATTAAAAATATTCCTTTTATTGTTTGCTTGTAATGTTAGCAATATCTACATGTTGAAAACATTATTCTTAACACACTAGAAAAGAGGAAAAGAAAACATATATAAAAGTATGTTAGGACATAAAAAAAATATTCATTTTGTTAGTAACGTCATATGAGAATAAAAATGCACATTTTGTTGGTAGCGTCATATGAGAATATCTTTTTTATGTCAACATGTTAGAATATCATTTTTATGTCGACATGTTAGAATTATCATGTTAATGTTGACATAGTAGAATTGTCATTTTAAGGTTGATATAATAGAATTATCATTTTATGAAATCCCAACATAAAATATTCATTTTAGGTTATGTTGGAACCGTCAACGTAAAATATTCATTTTATGTTATGATAGAACCGTCAACACAAAAATCACAATTTAGTTAGAATATTTTTGTGTAGAGAAAAAGTACATTTTTAATATAAAATGTTGCATTAGAAAATAACGTCATGTTATGTTATTTAGAAATGAATAATTTCACCGTCATGTTATATTATTTAGAAATGAATATTTTCACCGTTATGTTGTGTTAATTAGAGAAACAATATTTTTACCGTCACGTTATGTCAGGTAGAAATGAATATTTTTGCCAATGTAAAGTAGTAGCGACAAAAATCATATTTTTGTCAATGTAAAATGTTAGCAATGAAATTTACATTTTTATTATGTAAACAAAAGTATGAACTTGCATTGTAAATAAATTTACATTTTTATATGTAAACAAAAGTAGGCATGTGCATTGATAATAAAGATCACATTTTTATTATGTAACTTAGAATAAGAACTTGCATTGCAAATAAAAATTTCATTTTTATTTGAACTAAAGATATAATATTTGCTATGCAAATAAAAATTACATTTTTTTTTTTTTTTTGTAACTATGATATGAAATTTGGCAAGCGAACAAAATTTACATTTCCCAATGTAGCTATGATATGGGATTTTCTATGCGAACAAAATTTACATTTTTATATGTAACTATGAATGAGAATTTTCTATGTAAACAAAATTTACATTTTTATAAGTAACTATAAATGAGAATTTGCACTGTAAATTAGAATTACATTTTTATTATGTAATTAAAGTATGATATTCCACTGTAAATTAAAATTACATTTTTATGATGTCACCTAAGAATAGAGTTTACATTGCCATTATAAAAAGTCAAGATCATTTTGGTTTTTCATTGAAAGAGATAAAAAAAAAGAATTTTTTTTTATTATTTTTGCTTGGCATTGAAAGAATAACAAAGTTATTATTTTCGTTACATGGAAATTAAACAAACAAAAATATATTCATTTGTATAGAAATGAAGTTGACACCAAAATATATTGCTTTTTGGTTAGGAGTTTAATGACACAGAAATACTCATTTTTGTTAGATTATAAGTGACGTACAAAAATATTCATTTTTGTTGTAATTGGAATGACACACAAAATATACATTTTATGTATATGATATGTATAAAAAAGAAAAAAAATCTTTTTGTCAAATGTGAAAGAATGAATAGAAAAAGATTACATTTATATGTAATGAAAGAATGAATAGAGATTTACATTTTTCAATGTAAATAAAGGATGAATAGGAATTTACATTCTATATGTAAATAGAATATGAAATAGACATTTACATTTTCAATGTAAAATAAAAGAATACATTTATTTACATTTATTTTGTAAATAGGATAAAGAAAAGAATAATTTATTCATAATTAGTGTCAATAAACATGACATAAAAGTATAGGACCTTTTATTTACATTAGTGTAAATAAAACATGATATAAGAAAAGGGACATTTTTATTTACTATTTAGTGTAAATACAATACAAAACATAGAAAAAGTATTACATATTTTTGTTTGCATTTCTAGATGCAAACAAAATATAGAAAAAGAATTACATATGTTGTTTGCCTTTTTATATGTAAACAAACATAGAAGAAAAGGAATTATATTTCTTATTTGCATTTTTGGATTTTGAGAAATGTGAAATTCAAATTTTCACAAAAGCAGCGCTAAAACCTTATATGACCTGAAACGTCGTTTTTATAAAACGAGTTATTTTTATTGAAATAAAGTAGGATTAAAATTGTTATAAATTATTAATAACAATATGAAACGGGTTTTCAAATATATATACGAGAATTATTTGGAAAGTACGAGTCTATCTTATTCCAAATAATTTGAACGACGTTTAAAATTCAAGAGTTGAAGACGACGATTGAAGACCGATGATCTTCATATCGAATGGACGACGACTGCTGATGCCCGTGATTGGAGTAGCTACCTTGAAGGGGCTACAGTGGTGGCCATACGGACGTAGTGTTGATTAGTACGGATTTGGCTTTCGCTCAGACCCAGAGCATAAGCTTATAAATGGATTGTGTGTCTGACGTCGTACTCCATTAAATATCATGTTATTAATCTTCTGTCGAATGTATGGATGTTTGGTGGCGGAGAATTTATTCTCTTGTTTAACACCCGTTCATATATTTCGGCAAAGGATTGGTAGTGTGATATGGAGTGACAATGTGGCATGCTAAGATGCATATGATCAAGGCTTTGTTGAAAAGCAGGTCTTGTGGGATGATCAAAGCATAGCCTGTTTAGGCATAGCTTTGTGTATAGCGTGACTTCGCGAGCCTCACACACCGGCGGAGTCTAAAATGGGAGAAGGGAACGCAGGGAGAGCAGCACATTTCTTTCTAGCTAGAAGTGGTGTTTGGGCTTTAACACGGCCCGACATTTTACTTATGTGGATGATGGAATGAGGCACCTCGGATGATAGGTCCTATAGGATTGGGAAACGTGTGTTCAGGAATAACTAATCCGCAACTCGTATGGTGGACCGGCCCTGCAGCTTTCCAAGGGTTCACTGCGGGGGATCCTGAGACATTAGCTAGAGTGTCTCGAATCGGTATGAGCTCCTCCCTAGCCTTGACTCATGATGGAAACCAAAATCCAAATACGACCCTACGAATTTGATTGTATTACTAGTATGGAGGCATAGTAGTATGGGATACTATTCTTCGTAGGATTTATACATTTACTTTGAAATGTTTTGATATATACTAATAATAATATTAAACTCGTAGTTGCCGTATTTAGCATGTTTAATCACTATAAGGTAAAACCCTATCCTCTGGTTTGTGTTGCATTGTGTGATGGGACCTGGGTCTTATGGTGATTCCATTTTTCTCAAAAGCTTAATGTTGTTGTATGATGCACTTATTATTTGTTCTGACACTTTTATGCACGGCAATCCATTGGAATAAACCCGTTCCGCGTTAGCGGCGTGGTCTTTGGACTTGTCCTATTAATAGTGATTAATTAGTTAAGAATTCTCACACCAGTCCCATGACTGACCCGTTGTTTGTTTCCACCTTTACAAACTCGAATGCCCTCTTTCCACACGGGCAGTCGAGTAGTTTGTCTACAGGTTCATATTTCGAGCAGGATTCTGGATTGAAGCTTAAAGCTGTGTCCAGAGCATAGTTGTTTCCCCTGTCTTAGTTATTTTTTTTCTGCTGCAATGTATTATAATAATGTAAAATTATCTTCCGCTGTAATTATTAGTCAATATACTCTGATCATTTTTTGTACTCTGATGTAACATTTATTATTGATGTTATAAAAGTCTGTTGTTATTGTTCTGATGTTGTTATATTCCCAAAGTTAACGTATGCGGGATTTGAACGGTCTTGGTCGATTTTGCGATCGATTAAGGCCGGGGAAAATCCGACTCGTTACACTCTTTAAGAGTATGGGAAAATTTGGGTGAAAAATGTTTTGCTTTTTCAAAAATATTGCATTCATATAGAACTGCAAGTATATTTAGGATGTGAGCATCATGTTTTGAAAAAAAAAAACTGAAAAGTTTGCATACATATAGGTAGTACCAAATTAGGTATACATGCATTACTAGGATGTATTTCACTTTGCACATGCGCACAATTTTTGAAAAAATTGGATGCACACATGATGGATGAATATTATGCGAGGGATTATCTATTTTACCCTCATCGAATTTCGGAGACGAAATTTCTTAAGGGTGGGAGAATATAACACCCCACAATTTTTCTAAGTAGTATATAAGTAACAGTGCATGTATATTAATGTTGAAATTAATAATGCGCATGCAATTAATTACGTGCATATGAATATATGCATAATTAAGAATAAATTAATAAATGGAAGGTTGTATTGTTTATGCATACAATAATTAAAACATACATATGCATGAAAAATAAAAATAAAAGAGAAAAGAGTGCATAACTTAATATGCAAGTGGTAAAGAAAGAATTGATGTGTAAATGCACGCAGTAATGTTTAAAATGAGGAACATTGTTGTAACGGCGGGGAATTTCGCGACTTTGGTTATCGCTATAAACACGACGACGACTAACCAAACATCGGAAAAACCATGTCGTTATTGAAAGAAATTAGAAGATGAGAAAGAAAAGATAGAACTAATAGAATAGAAGAAGAAGAAGAACATCAAAATCATCAGAGTAACACGAATCTCACAGCGGAACGAATAACATATAATATATAACATAACTTTGAAGTAAACAGTTATATATATACAATAGCACTTATCAGAGTACGACACTTACAACACAGCGGAAATAACTATAGCTATAGAATCTTGAAGTCTCCTGCTCCAAGCTCTCCAAGTATATCTGTAAATCCCGACTACTTGACTGCCCGTACAAATTTAGGCACCCAAGAGTTTAGGGAAAACAACAAAGTAAACTCCGGGTCAGTCATGGGACTGGTATGAGTAAAATAGTTTAAAACAGGTATAGGATATCTCATAAGACCACGCCGTGAATACGGAACGGGTTTTTCCTTATGAGTATCTAAACAACTTTGACAAGCAATATCATTGTGATATTATAATAATGTCTAAGTACAAATAGGTATCAATCTAGCAGAAACGCTTGCATCTCACGTTCTACATACATAGTATAAAATCATAAACCGCAGGGCGCTTATCGGAGAATGGATTCCAACAGACAAGGTATGGGAGCACCTTCTGAATAGTGTACTCTAGAGGTGATACACTCAGGGTTCAACAAGAACGTCTTGCAACCCGGCCACACATGACCGCTCACTCATTTAGCTTGAGTGTCGCGAATATATTGCCACCCCGGTTGTAGGCCATCAAACCGTCATCCGAAGATACAGAATCAAAAAGAAGTATAAATATGAATATTCTCTAGATTGGTGACAATACACCCTGCTTGGGGATGACCCAACTAGCCATGCTGCCTAGCCCAACTTTTGTTACTTCCCGGTGTGAGGCTAGAAGCTACGTCTATCTTCAGAACATCTGATCACCATTCACTTTGAATGCCACATCGTCATACCCGCCAAATCACAAATTGACTTATACAAAAATAACACAAGTATATAGCTAAGAGAAACGAATTCCTCCGCCACCAAACGTGAATACGTTTGAACATATCAACTTACGCGATCCATTGGATATACTCTGTCAAACCTTCTTCCATATACGTTGTCCTGGGACTGGACACACCGAAGGCACTATTCAGTATATCCATCTTAGTCACTGTTATCTAAGACTTATACAACAGCCCTTGAACTTTACTCCGTCTTCAATTTATCTTTGGCATATATTGCTCGCAACGCTTATGCCAATGCAGAGTGGTTCTTTGGATAATAATCCAACCGGTCTCTCCATATTAACAACGTTAAAATGGTCAAAACTTTGATAGTCTGTGATCTAACTATCAAATGAAAACATGTCGGTGTACAAACAACGATCTTATTTCCAAATGGGAATTCGATCGATCAATCATCATATGTTCATATTTCCTTATTTCATATATTTAGAAAATATATGTTATTAATCATTGGAAAACATTTCCATAACTCATTTTCTCATCACTATATTTTCGCAACTATCAGTCCCTAACTGTAACTAGTATGAGAACAATTCTCTAAGTATCAATCCGGAAGGTCGAAACCAACATCAGATCGTCACTTAGAAAACCGTTCAACTTACCCTCTCCAGTCAGTTTCTAAATTTGCTTAACTCTATTGATTAACCCTATTCACTTAACTTCTGTCGAATAAACTATATTCGATATCTCCTCCAACACTATTCGAATAAACTATATTCGATTAACTTCTCTAACACTATTCGAATAAATTATATTCGATTAACTCTTTTAACTTTACTCGAATAAACTATATTCGATTAACACTTTCTTTCGAATAACTATATTCGATTAACTCTTCGACTAACTCCTTTGGATTAACTCTTCGACTAACTCCTTCGGATTAACTCTTCGACTAACTCCTTTGGATTAACTAACTTCGAATAACTCTTTTGGATTAAGTCTTCGACTAACTCCTTCGGATTAACTAACTTCGAATAACTCCTTTGGATTAACTAACTTCGAATAACTCCTTTGGATTAACTCTTCGACTAACTCCTTCGGATTAACTCTTCGATTAACTCCTTTTATTATCGTTTATTCATTTCAAAAGATTTCCTTTTTACAACGTTTATCCATTGATAAAGATTTACTTTTTACAACGTTTATCTATTTATAAAGATTTACTTTTAGTAACGGTTCTTCACTTTATAAATATCCTTTTGATAACGTTTCTACTTCTCTATATAAGTCCAGACTTATATATATCCCATTTATCAACGATAAATAATTTATTTAATTTATAAAACATTAGTTATAAATTAATCTACTTCAATTTATCTGTTTAAAACAGATTTCCTATTTAATATCTCATTTAAATCTATATCGTGTTATACCGTGTGCGAAGCACGTGTTTAAATCTATCCTTGTATAATTCTATTTATTTTCCGAACAAGTGTTCCTTTATTTATTCCCTAAATAAATATTTCTTTATTCCATTTATTTATAATCTAAATAAATGTTCCTTTATTTATTTCCTAAATAAATAAATGTTTTCATTTTATAAAATCCTACCGATTTTATAAATAAGATTTATTTTCAATATAAACATTGAAAATTCCCTTTTTACATTCTAGTATCACCTACGGTGTTTACCGTGTCGTATAACAATGATTGGTATCATTCAAACATATGAAATCAATAACAGATTTCATAACACATCATATATCACAATATATGAAAAACGGTAAAATAAATGTTGAGGAATCCAGTCGGATTCCTCCAACCTGTTTCCCTGCATCACAGATGTTAGACAATATAGATAACATCACTTTCAGTTCCATATGATGTATTCTGTTAAACATAATCAAATATTAAAATTTAACTAACTGACTAGCAGTTCAATCAAACAATCCACACACAGTCAAACAGACAATTTTAACAGTTCTAACAATACAACATGAAATTATAAACTGTTCAGAGTTAGTGAGATTTACTCACTTTTGCGCGTTAATCGTTAAATAACGGTTTGCGTTATTTGAATGCGACGGGCAATTTATTTCGCCATAAATTGTAACGAGCTCGGATTCACTCCCAGTCAGTCTCATTGTGTTGCTCCCGTCCATACGATCCCAACGCAACTTACAGTTCATAAATCTGATTACGTATGACCGAGATATTGCTTTTCAAAGTTTGTACTCTATTAAATATGAATTAAACTTAAACAAATTCAAATGGGCCTCACCCTAATTCTTCATTGGCCCATTAATACCCACAGCCCATGCCCTTAAACAAAAACCCATTCGTTTGCCTTCTCCCCCAAAACACTTCCGCATTCTCCCTGTACAAACATGGCCGACTCCCTCCTCCACTTATCTCCTCCTTCCTTCACTTTTTAAATCGAACTAAAAACACCATACTTTACCTCGTTCAATCCTCTTCTCGACTGCACACGGATTCGAACTCGAACCCCAATTCATCGCCGTGACCCTAGTTTTCCTCGACTGTCGCACTTCACCAGTGGCGACCGAAGATCCTCCAACCACCCTCATCTGCTGCGCCTTCACCCGACAAACCCTCCTCCTCCACTCGCTTGGCCTACAACGACCCCTAACTCCGGTATGGTTCAACCCTAATGCGCCTGTACAATTTTGAGCACCACGAAAATGCGTCGCACACCATACTGGTTATACCAGATTGAAGAGAATTGCTTTGTGAATGCAAATATATATGTAATATATTTTATAGGAATTTGGTTGGATTTCTCTTGATTTTTCTTCTTTGAAATTTCTTGCTGTGTTCGTTCAAACGGGGTATTGTATAGGCTGTTGTGGTAGGTAAACTTTGTGGTTGAGGAGAGAGGTCACGTGGCCTGTTTGTGATAAGAGAAAAATGGGGGAGATATTTTAAATTTGATTTTCTATTTTATTTTAATGATTCTATGTTCGTTCTGGGTCCTTAAAAATCACTGCGACTGCATACGATACCCAAAAATCACCAAACTGGACTTTTAGCTAGAGTTTGACATTACGGTCCCAACGAAACTGCTTTCGTCGAATTCCGACTTCGTATGCTCACACAACATATTTTTAACCGTCGAAAAACTGATTGTTTCTCACTCTAAAAATCCCTACGGTCACATACTGACTCTAAAAATCATGAAACTTGGAATCTAACAACTATTTGACATTGCGGATCCAACAAAACTGGTTTCGTCGAATTCCGACTTCGTATGCAAAAGTGGCTATTTTTAACGCTCTAAATAGCCTATTTAAATATATAAATATATTTAAATATAATTAAATTAAATATTTAAAATTAATTATTATCGTATGTATTCACAGTGTAATGCCGTACAGCTCTAGACTATTCCTGTATATATTTACAACTCGATATTACCTTGTCAGAGTTATATCGACGCTCGATTCCTATTTAAATCCCTATTTAAAATATAATTAAATCGTTGTGGTCAGGGCGCTGCATTTCTGATATTTTGATTTGGACGTAACTCAAAATCCACACGACGAAATCCCGATCTCTCTCTTCCACTAGAAAGATATACTCCACCAGCTCCACACGTTTCTTGTTTCACAGCAATCCGATTTAAAACGAACCCTGTACATCCACTTGAAGTCTAAATCGCCCAATAACGAACTGTCGCGCCGTTACGCCCTCTATTTTAATTATAATATAATTAATACGTTTTAACGTCGATTATTAAATCGATTCGTTATTCAAATTCAATTCTAAACTGAATTAAATATTTTAGCTGATCCAATTCACACAGTATTGTGAATTCGGTGATTTCCGATTATTTCGACATTATAATATATTATTATATTATTTATTTTAATTACATATCCAATATTATTAAATTCAAGTCATCGATATAGCCCAATCGATATTTAATAATTAAATAAATTAATTATTCGACAGCTGACAAAACGCGCCATTACAGACTTCCCCCCTTAAAATAATTTCGTCCTCGAAATTGCTAAGTTAGAGGTTGACCCTATATATTGGAACTCCTAAGATTTGTTTACCCCTTATTTCTGATTTCCACCGAACCACTTAATATCGACTGAAATATTTATTCTTCCGACTAATTAAAATTTTCAAAAATTCTGAAAATTTTCTAACACTTTAAATTTTCGGAAAATTTCGCCATAACCTCCTTTGTACAGCCCTATCGGTAAAACCACAACTCGCCTCTCTAGGCCTTCTCCAACCCAAAAGAAAATCAAATAGCCAAGCGGCTTGCCGGTTCGGCTCGTAAATCTCATGCTTATATCAAAAATAAACTTGTACCTTTTTGTCGGGCATATCAACTCTTATCACTTTCACCTGTTATCAACCCAACATATACCAATGTCATCTCAATCCAACCTTCAACTCAAACACTTGGTTCTATCCAAGTCAAGTTCTATTCAAACTCCAATATCAGATTTCAAACTCTTAACCCATCAACTTAATTCCAATCCAGATTATTCTCTAACCGAATCCCGATTTATTTAACTTGGTTCAAGTTAAATTTTAATTTACTATTTGTTTTTACCATCTTGATTCATTCAACTTAACAAGTTAAATTTTAAATTTCAAGATTTAAATTCCTGGGATTTATTTCAAATCAAAGTTCAAATCCTAACACCAATTCAAAACTTTTGAATTTCTGAACAACTTGTTTTCCTCAACACCATTTGAAAACAGAACCATTGGTAGTAATCCGCCACTTAGAAACTCGAAAATTACACCGACGATGTATCGATCCATCCTCGGAATTATTTTCCCGTCATCCAGGTGAGTTCAATACTATATTTATTTTGAATTGAAAAACATTTTCAAAATCTCCCAGGAACTTAAAATTTCCTTATTTTAATTCCAATTCTGATTTAATTTCAGATTTTAATTCAACTGATTCCACGTATTTTACTTATAGGAATTATTATTGGTTATATATATAACCATTTAATTTATAATCTTACTCGATTATAATAACAACCAATATATCTAATATATTAAAATTTTGATATATATATATATATTTCTATATCAAAATATACTTTGGGTAATGTTAAATTCACTTACCCTTTTTCAAAACATATCGTGACGACCCATCGTATTCAAGTGTTTATTTACTCCTACCGATACAGTGGATCAAACTGATCGACCAGAACTCATAAACAACTCAGCCAATGAATCTCCACAATATAAAACCATTTTATATCAAATACAAATACGCACTCGTATATATACACTCAAACTCAATCTAGGATATTACTAATCCCATCTCTATCGAGTTATGCCACAGAGCCAAGGTAATCACTTGACTTAAGCTCTGATACCAACTGTAACGGCGGGGAATTTCACGACTTTGGTTATCGCTATAAACACGACGACGACTAACCAAACATCGGAAAAACCATGTCGTTATTGAAAGAAATTAGAAGATGAGAAAGAAAAGATAGAACTAATAGAATAGAAGAAGAAGAACATCAAAATCATCAGAGTAACACGAATCTCACAGCGGAACGAATAACATATAATATATAACATAACTTTGAAGTAAACAGTTATATATATACAATAGCACTTATCAGAGTACGACACTTACAACACAGCGGAAATAACTATAGCTATAGAATCTTGAAGTCTCCTGCTCCAAGCTCTCCAAGTATATCTGTAAATCCCGACTACTTGACTGCCCGTACAAATTTAGGCACCCAAGAGTTTAGGGAAAACAACAAAGTAAACTCCGGGTCAGTCATGGGACTGGTATGAGTAAAATAGTTTAAAACAGGTATAGGATATCTCATAAGACCACGCCGTGAATACGGAACGGGTTTTTCCTTATGAGTATCTAAACAACTTTGACAAGCAATATCATTGTGATATTATAATAATGTCTAAGTACAAATAGGTATCAATCTAGCAGAAACGCTTGCATCTCACGTTCTACATACATAGTATAAAATCATAAACCGCAGGGCGCTTATCGGAGAATGGATTCCAACAGACAAGGTATGGGAGCACCTTCTGAATAGTGTACTCTAGAGGTGATACACTCAGGGTTCAACAAGAACGTCTTGCAACCCGGCCACACATGACCGCTCACTCATTTAGCTTGAGTGTCGCGAATATATTGCCACCACGGTTGTAGGCCATCAAACCGTCATCCGAAGATACAGAATCAAAAAGAAGTATAAATATGAATATTCTCTAGATTGGTGACAATACACCCTGCTTGGGGATGACCCAACTAGCCATGCTGCCTAGCCCAACTTTTGTTACTTCCCGGTGTGAGGCTAGAAGCTACGTCTATCTTCAGAACATCTGATCACCATTCACTTTGAATGCCACATCGTCATACCCGCCAAATCACAAATTGACTTATACAAAAATAACACAGGTATATAGCTAAGAGAAACGAATTCCTCCGCCACCAAACGTGAATACGTTTGAACATATCAACTTACGCGATCCATTGGATATACTCTGTCAGACCTTCTTCCATATACGTTGTCCTGGGACTGGGCACACCGAAGGCACTATTCAGTATATCCATCTTAGTCACTGTTATCTAAGACTTATACAACAGCCCTTGAACTTTACTCCGTCTTCAATTTATCTTTGGCATATATTGCTCGCAACGCTTATGCCAATACAGAGTGGTTCTTTGGATAATAATCCAACCGGTCTCTCCATATTAACAACGTTAAAATGGTCAAAACTTTGATAGTCTGTGATCTAACTATCAAATGAAAACATGTCGGTGTACAAACAACGATCTTATTTCCAAATGGGAATTCGATCGATCAATCATCATATGTTCATATTTCCTTATTTCATATATTTAGAAAATATATGTTATTAATCATTGGAAAACATTTCCATAACTCATTTTCACATCACTATATTTTCGCAACTATCAGTCCCTAACTGTAACTTGTATGAGAACAATTCTCTAAGTATCAATCCGGAAGGTCGAAACCAACATCAGATCGTCACTTAGAAAACCGTTCAACTTACCCTCTCCAGTCAGTTTCTAAATTTGCTTAACTCTATTGATTAACCCTATTCACTTAACTTCTGTCGAATAAACTATATTCGATATCTCCTCCAACACTATTCGAATAAACTATATTCGATTAACTTCTCTAACTCTATTCGAATAAATTATATTCGATTAACTCTTTTAACTTTACTCGAATAAACTATATTCGATTAACACTTTCTTTCGAATAACTATATTCGATTAACTCTTCGACTAACTCCTTTGGATTAACTCTTCGACTAACTCCTTCGGATTAACTCTTCGACTAACTCCTTTGGATTAACTAACTTCGAATAACTCTTTTGGATTAACTCTTCGACTAACTCCTTCGGATTAACTAACTTCGAATAACTCCTTTGGATTAACTAACTTCGAATAACTCCTTTGGATTAACTCTTCGACTAACTCCTTCGGATTAACTCTTCGATTAACTCCTTTTATTATCGTTTATTCATTTCAAAAGATTTCCTTTTTACAACGTTTATCCATTGATAAAGATTTACTTTTTACAACGTTTATCTATTTATAAAGATTTACTTTTAGTAACGGTTCTTCACTTTATAAATATCCTTTTGATAACGTTTCTACTTCTCTATATAAGTCCAGACTTATATATATCCCATTTATCAACGATAAATAATTTATTTAATTTATAAAACATTAGTTATAAATTAATCTACTTCAATTTATCTGTTTAAAACAGATTTCCTATTTAATATCTCATTTAAATCTATATCGTGTTATACCGTGTGCGAAGCACGTGTTTAAATCTATCCTTGTATAATTCTATTTATTTTCCGAACAAGTGTTCCTTTATTTATTCCCTAAATAAATATTTCTTTATTCCATTTATTTATAATCTAAATAAATGTTCCTTTATTTATTTCCTAAATAAATAAATGTTTTCATTTTATAAAATCCTATCGATTTTATAAATAAAATTTATTTTCAATATAAACATTGAAAATTCCCTTTTTACATTCTAGTATCACCTACGGTGTTTACCGTGTCGTATAACAATGATTGGTATCATTCAAACATATGAAATCAATAACAGATTTCATAACAAATCATATATCACAATATATGAAAAACGGTAAAATAAATGTTGAGGAATCCAGTCGGATTCCTCCAACCTGTTTCCCTGCATCACAGATGTTAGACAATATAGATAACATCACTTTCAGTTCCATATGATGTATTCTGTTAAACAGAATCAATATAGAAATTTAACTAACTGACTAGCAGTTCAATCAAACAATCCACACACAGTCAAACAGACAATTTTAACAGTTCTAACAATACAACATGAAATTATAAACTGTTCAGAGTTAGTGAGATTTACTCACTTTTGCGCGTTAATCGTTAAATAACGGTTTGCGTTATTTGAATGCGACGGGCAATTTATTTCGCCATAAATTGTAACGAGCTCGGATTCACTCCCAGTCAGTCTCATTGTGTTGCTCCCGTCCATACGATCCCAACAGCAACTTACGGTTCATAAATCTGATTACGTATGACCGAGATATTGCTTTTCAAAGTTTGTACTCTATTAAATATGAATTAAACTTAAACAAATTCAAATGGGCCTCACCCTAATTCTTCATTGGCCCATTAATACCCACAGCCCATGCCCTTAAACAAAAACCCATTCGTTTGCCTTCTCCCCCAAAACACTTCCGCATTCTCCCTGTACAAACATGGCCGACTCCCTCCTCCACGTATCTCCTCCTTCCTTCACTTTTTAAATCGAACTAAAAACACCATACTTTACCTCGTTCAATCCTCTTCTCGACTGCACCCACGGATTCGAACTCGAACCCCAATTCATCGCCGTGACCCTAGTTTTCCTCGACTGTCGCACTTCACCAGTGGCGACCGAAGATCCTCCAACCACCCTCATCTGCTGCGCCTTCACCCGACAAACCCTCCTCCTCCACTCGCTTGGCCTACAACGACCCCTAACTCCGGTATGGTTCAACCCTAATGCGCCTGTACAATTTTGAGCACCACGAAAATGCGTCGCACACCATACTGGTTATACCAGATTGAAGAGAATTGCTTTGTGAATGCAAATATATATGTAATATATTTTATAGGAATTTGGTTGGATTTCTCTTGATTTTTCTTCTTTGAAATTTCTTGCTGTGTTCGTTCAAACGGGGTATTGTATAGGCTGTTGTGGTAGGTAAACTTTGTGGTTGAGGAGAGAGGTCACGTGGCCTGTTTGTGATAAGAGAAAAATGGGGGAGATATTTTAAATTTGATTTTCTATTTTATTTTAATGATTCTATGTTCGTTCTGGGTCCTTAAAAATCACTGCGACTGCATACGATACCCAAAAATCACCAAACTGGACTTTTAGCTAGAGTTTGACATTACGGTCCCAACGAAACTGCTTTCGTCGAATTCCGACTTCGTATGCTCACACAACATATTTTTAACCGTCGAAAAACTGATTGCTTCTCACTCTAAAAATCCCTACGGTCACATACTGACTCTAAAAATCACGAAACTTGGAATCTAACAACTATTTGACATTGCGGATCCAACAAAACTGGTTTCGTCGAATTCCGACTTCGTATGCAAAAGTGGCTATTTTTAACGCTCTAAATAGCCTATTTAAATATATAAATATATTTAAATATAATTAAATTAAATATTTAAAATTAATTATTATCGTATGTATTCACAGTGTAATGCCGTACAGCTCTAGACTATTCCTGTATATATTTACAACTCGATATTACCTTGTCAGAGTTATATCGACGCTCGATTCCTATTTAAATCCCTATTTAAAATATAATTAAATCGTTGTGGTCAGGGCGCTGCATTTCTGATATTTTGATTTGGACGTAACTCAAAATCCACACGACGAAATCCCGATCTCTCTCTTCCATTAGAAAGATATACTCCACCAGCTCCACACGTTTCTTGTTTCACAGCAATCCGATTTAAAACGAACCCTGTACATCCACTTGAAGTCTAAATCGCCCAATAACGAACTGTCGCGCCGTTACGCGCTCTATTTTAATTATAATATAATTAATACGTTTTAACGTCGATTATTAAATCGATTCGTTATTCAAATTCAATTCTAAACTGAATTAAATATTTTAGCTGATCCAATTCACACAGTATTGTGAATTCGGTGATTTCCGATTATTTCGACATTATAATATATTATTATATTATTTATTTTAATTACATATCCAATATTATTAAATTCAAGTCATCGATATAGCCCAATCGATATTTAATAATTAAATAAATTAATTATTCGACAGCTGACAAAACGCGCCATTACAGACTTCCCCCCTTAAAATAATTTCGTCCTCGAAATTGCTAAGTTAGAGGTTGACCCTATATATTGGAACTCCTAAGATTTGTTTACCCCTTATTTCTGATTTCCACCGAACCACTTAATATCGACTGAAATATTTATTCTTCCGACTAATTAAAATTTTCAAAAATTCTGAAAATTTTCTAACACTTTAAATTTTCGGAAAATTTCGCCATAACCTCCTTTGTACAGCCCTATCGGTAAAACCACAACTCGCCTCTCTAGGCCTTCTCCAACCCAAAAGAAAATCAAATAGCCAAGCGGCTTGCCGGTTCGGCTCGTAAATCTCATGCTTATATCAAAAATAAACTTGTACCTTTTTGTCGGGCATATCAACTCTTATCACTTTCACCTGTTATCAACCCAACATATACCAATGTCATCTCAATCCAACCTTCAACTCAAACACTTGGTTCTATCCAAGTCAAGTTCTATTCAAACTCCAATATCAGATTTCAAACTCTTAACCCATCAACTTAATTCCAATCCAGATTATTCTCTAACCGAATCCCGATTTATTTAACTTGGTTCAAGTTAAATTTTAATTTACTATTTGTTTTTACCATCTTGATTCATTCAACTTAACAAGTTAAATTTTAAATTTCAAGATTTAAATTCCTGGGATTTATTTCAAATCAAAGTTCAAATCCTAACACCAATTCAAAACTTTTGAATTTCTGAACAACTTGTTTTCCTCAACACCATTTGAAAACAGAACCATTGGTAGTAATCCGCCACTTAGAAACTCGAAAATTACACCGACGATGTATCGATCCATCCTCGGAATTATTTTCCCGTCATCCAGGTGAGTTCAATACTATATTTATTTTGAATTGAAAAACATTTTCAAAATCTCCCAGGAACTTAAAATTTCCTTATTTTAATTCCAATTCTGATTTAATTTCAGATTTTAATTCAACTGATTCCACGTATTTTACTTATAGGAATTATTATTGGTTATATATATAACCATTTAATTTATAATCTTACTCGATTATAATAACAACCAATATATCTAATATATTAAAATTTTGATATATATATATATATATATATATATTTCTATATCAAAATATACTTTGGGTAATGTTAAATTCACTTACCCTTTTTCAAAACATATCGTGACGACCCATCGTATTCAAGTGTTTATTTACTCCTACCGATACAGTGGATCAAACTGATCGACCAGAACTCATAAACAACTCAGCCAATGAATCTCCACAATATAAAACCATTTTATATCAAATACAAATACGCACTCGTATATATACACTCAAACTCAATCTAGGATATTACTAATCCCATCTCTATCGAGTTATGCCACAGAGCCAAGGTAATCACTTAACTTAAGCTCTGATACCAACTGTAACGGCGGGGAATTTCGCGACTTTGGTTATCGCTATAAACACGACGACGACTAACCAAACATCGGAAAAACCATGTCGTTATTGAAAGAAATTAGAAGATGAGAAAGAAAAGATAGAACTAATAGAATAGAAGAAGAAGAAGAACATCAAAATCATCAGAGTAACACGAATCTCACAGCGGAACGAATAACATATAATATATAACATAACTTTGAAGTAAACAGTTATATATATACAATAGCACTTATCAGAGTACGACACTTACAACACAGCTGAAATAACTATAGCTATAGAATCTTGAAGTCTCCTGCTCCAAGCTCTCCAAGTATATCTGTAAATCCCGACTACTTGACTGCCCGTACAAATTTAGGCACCCAAGAGTTTAGGGAAAACAACAAAGTAACCTCCGGGTCAGTCATGGGACTGGTATGAGTAAAATAGTTTAAAACAGGTATAGGATATCTTATAAGACCACGCCGTGAATACGGAACGGGTTTTTCCTTATGAGTATCTAAACAACTTTGACAAGCAATATCATTGTGATATTATAATAATGTCTAAGTACAAATAGGTATCAATCTAGCAGAAACGCTTGCATCTCACGTTCTACATACATAGTATAAAATCATAAACCGCAGGGCGCTTATCGGAGAATGGATTCCAACAGACAAGGTATGGGAGCACCTTCTGAATAGTGTACTCTAGAGGTGATACACTCAGGGTTCAACAAGAACGTCTTGCAACCCGGCCACACATGACCGCTCACTCATTTAGCTTGAGTGTCACGAATATATTGCCACCACGGTTGTAGGCCATCAAACCGTCATCCGAAGATACAGAATCAAAAAGAAGTATAAATATGAATATTCTCTAGATTGGTGACAATACACCCTGCTTGGGGATGACCCAACTAGCCATGCTGCCTAGCCCAACTTTTGTTACTTCCCAGTGTGAGGCTAGAAGCTACGTCTATCTTCAGAACATCTGATCACCATTCACTTTGAATGCCACATCGTCATACCCGCCAAATCACAAATTGACTTATACAAAAATAACACAGGTATATAGCTAAGAGAAACGAATTCCTCCGCCACCAAACGTGAATACGTTTGAACATATCAACTTACGCGATCCATTGGATATACTCTGTCAGACCTTCTTCCATATACGTTGTCCTGGGACTGGACACACCGAAGGCACTATTCAGTATATCCATCTTAGTCACTGTTATCTAAGACTTATACAACAGCCCTTGAACTTTACTCCGTCTTCAATTTATCTTTGGCATATATTGCTCGCAACGCTTATGCCAATACAGAGTGGTTCTTTGGATAATAATCCAACCGGTCTCTCCATATTAACAACGTTAAAATGGTCAAAACTTTGATAGTCTGTGATCTAACTATCAAATGAAAACATGTCGGTGTACAAACAACGATCTTATTTCCAAATGGGAATTCGATCGATCAATCATCATATGTTCATATTTCCTTATTTCATATATTTAGAAAATATATGTTATTAATCATTGGAAAACATTTCCATAACTCATTTTCACATCACTATATTTTCGCAACTATCAGTCCCTAACTGTAACTTGTATGAGAACAATTCTCTAAGTATCAATCCGGAAGGTCGAAACCAACATCAGATCGTCACTTAGAAAACCGTTCAACTTACCCTCTCCGGTCAGTTTCTAAATTTGCTTAACTCTATTGATTAACCCTATTCACTTAACTTCTGTCGAATAAACTATATTCGATATCTCCTCCAACACTATTCGAATAAACTATATTCGATTAACTTCTCTAACTCTATTCGAATAAATTATATTCGATTAACTCTTTTAACTTTACTCGAATAAACTATATTCGATTAACACTTTCTTTCGAATAACTATATTCGATTAACTCTTCGACTAACTCCTTTGGATTAACTCTTCGACTAACTCCTTCGGATTAACTCTTCGACTAACTCCTTTGGATTAACTAACTTCGAATAACTCTTTTGGATTAACTCTTCGACTAACTCCTTCGGATTAACTAACTTCGAATAACTCCTTTGGATTAACTAACTTCGAATAACTCCTTTGGATTAACTCTTCGACTAACTCCTTCGGATTAACTCTTCGATTAACTCCTTTTATTATCGTTTATTCATTTCAAAAGATTTCCTTTTTACAACGTTTATCCATTGATAAAGATTTACTTTTTACAACGTTTATCTATTTATAAAGATTTACTTTTAGTAACGGTTCTTCACTTTATAAATATCCTTTTGATAACGTTTCTACTTCTCTATATAAGTCCAGACTTATATATATCCCATTTATCAACGATAAATAATTTATTTAATTTATAAAACATTAGTTATAAATTAATCTACTTCAATTTATCTGTTTAAAACAGATTTCCTAATTAATATCTCATTTAAATCTATATCGTGTTATACCGTGTGCGAAGCACGTGTTTAAATCTATCCTTGTATAATTCTATTTATTTTCCGAACAAGTGTTCCTTTATTTATTCCCTAAATAAATATTTCTTTATTCCATTTATTTATAATCTAAATAAATGTTCCTTTATTTATTTCCTAAATAAATAAATGTTTTCATTTTATAAAATCCTATCGATTTTATAAATAAGATTTATTTTCAATATAAACATTGAAAATTCCCTTTTTACATTCTAGTATCACCTACGGTGTTTACCGTGTTGTATAACAATGATTGGTATCATTCAAACATATGAAATCAATAACAGATTTCATAACACATCATATATCACAATATATGAAAAACGGTAAAATAAATGTTGAGGAATCCAGTCGGATTCCTCCAACCTGTTTCCCTGCATCACAGATGTTAGACAATATAGATAACATCACTTTCAGTTCCATATGATGTATTCTGTTAAACAGAATCAATATAGAAATTTAACTAACTGACTAGCAGTTCAATCAAACAATCCACACACAGTCAAACAGACAATTTTAACAGTTCTAACAATACAACATGAAATTATAAACTGTTCAGAGTTAGTGAGATTTACTCACTTTTGCGCGTTAATCGTTAAATAACGGTTTGCGTTATTTGAATGCGACGGGCAATTTATTTCGCCATAAATTGTAACGAGCTCGGATTCACTCCCAGTCAGTCTCATTGTGTTGCTCCCGTCCATACGATCCCAACGCAACTTACGGTTCATAAATCTGATTACGTATGACCGAGATATTGCTTTTCAAAGTTTGTACTCTATTAAATATGAATTAAACTTAAACAAATTCAAATGGGCCTCACCCTAATTCTTCATTGGCCCATTAATACCCACAGCCCATGCCCTTAAACAAAAACCCATTCGTTTGCCTTCTCCCCCAAAACACTTCCGCATTCTCCCTGTACAAACATGGCCGACTCCCTCCTCCACTTATCTCCTCCTTCCTTCACTTTTTAAATCGAACTAAAAACACCATACTTTACCTCGTTCAATCCTCTTCTCGACTGCACCCACGGATTCGAACTCGAACCCCAATTCATCGCCGTGACCCTAGTTTTCCTCGACTGTCGCACTTCACCCGTGGCGACCGAAGATCCTCCAACCACCCTCATCTGCTGCGCCTTCACCCGACAAACCCTCCTCCACTCGCTTGGCCTACAACGACCCCTAACTCCGGTATGGTTCAACCCTAATGCGCCTGTACAATTTTGAGCACCACGAAAATGCGTCGCACACCATACTGGTTATACCAGATTGAAGAGAATTGCTTTGTGAATGCAAATATATATGTAATATATTTTATAGGAATTTGGTTGGATTTCTCTTGATTTTTCTTCTTTGAAATTTCTTGCTGTGTTCGTTCAAACGGGGTATTGTATAGGCTGTTGTGGTAGGTAAACTTTGTGGTTGAGGAGAGAGGTCACGTGGCCTGTTTGTGATAAGAGAAAAATGGGGGAGATATTTTAAATTTGATTTTCTATTTTATTTTAATGATTCTATGTTCGTTCTGGGTCCTTAAAAATCACTGCGACTGCATACGATACCCAAAAATCACCAAACTGGACTTTTAGCTAGAGTTTGACATTACGGTCCCAACGAAACTGCTTTCGTCGAATTCCGACTTCGTATGCTCACACAACATATTTTTAACCGTCGAAAAACTGATTGTTTCTCACTCTAAAAATCCCTACGGTCACATACTGACTCTAAAAATCACGAAACTTGGAATCTAACAACTATTTGACATTGCGGATCCAACAAAACTGGTTTCGTCGAATTCCGACTTCGTATGCAAAAGTGGCTATTTTTAACGCTCTAAATAGCCTATTTAAATATATAAATATATTTAAATATAATTAAATTAAATATTTAAAATTAATTATTATCGTATGTATTCACAGTGTAATGCCGTACAGCTCTAGACTATTCCTGTATATATTTACAACTCGATATTACCTTACCAGAGTTATATCGACGCTCGATTCCTATTTAAATCCCTATTTAAAATATAATTAAATCGTTTTGGTCAGGGCGCTGCATTTCTGATATTTTGATTTGGACGTAACTCAAAATCCACACGACGAAATCCCGATCTCTCTCTTCCACTAGAAAGATATACTCCACCAGCTCCACACGTTTCTTGTTTCACAGCAATCCGATTTAAAACGAACCCTGTACATCCACTTGAAGTCTAAATCGCCCAATAACGAACTGTCGCGCCGTTACGCCCTCTATTTTAATTATAATATAATTAATACGTTTTAACGTCGATTATTAAATCGATTCGTTATTCAAATTCAATTCTAAACTGAATTAAATATTTTAGCTGATCCAATTCACACAGTATTGTGAATTCGGTGATTTCCGATTATTTCGACATTATAATATATTATTATATTATTTGTTTTAATTACATATCCAATATTATTAAATTCAAGTCATCGATATAGCCCAATCGATATTTAATAATTAAATAAATTAATTATTCGACAGCTGACAAAACGCGCCATTACAATTGTGCAACAAAAACAATAAATGCATGCAAGAGAGAAAGATTAATATGCTAATGCAATTATTTGTGGGAGAGAAGATGTGTATGACAAATAAGAATATTAACACAAGATAAAAAGGGAAAAGTTAAATAAGAATGCATGCAAATAAATAAACAAAAAGAAGAAAGAAAGCAAATAAATAAATGCATGAAGGAAAGAGGTTACTATGTAATGTGTTAAAAATAGTATAATATAGTGTACTAATTAGAAAAGAAAGAAAAAAGGCATTAAACGAATTAATGAGCATACAATTCGAATTGTATAAATAATATAATGACACATGGATATAAATGTAAAGGAAGAATGCATTAATGGAAAATGAGCAATCAATGCAATGCAGTGTGAAAAGAGTTAAGGTGGTTTCTTTTGATTAAAGGAGCATTCAGTGTGAAAAGCGTTGAATTCTAGAGTGTTCTTTTTTTTAGTGAGGTGGTTGGTTCAGATAGGTTTTAGATTAAATCCAAAGGGCCTAGTTCCTCTGGCACACCTATAAATAGATGGCTTGGTTTTCTTTCACTCTCATAATTTTAGAGGAGACGCCAAAACTCTGCCCCTTCTTCTTCCTCAAGCAACCACTCTTCTATTTCTTAGACCTAATCAATCCAAACCTTTTCTTAAAATAAAAGTTAGATCTAGGATTCTTCCGCTTCAAAATGAGAGAAAATAATTTAGATCTGCAATATAGATGCCTAGATCTACGCTGCGCGAGAGGTGAGTATTGAATCTGACCTATTTTTGAGTTCTTCTTCCCTTTTTCTTCCTTTTTCCCTTTCTTTTTGGGATTAATTTATAGATCCATGGTTCTTTAGGTCTTTAATTCAGTTAGGGAAACAATGGAGGAATGGATCTGATCAGATTCAAGATTTTGGAAAGCTTTAGGTGAGTGGGTTTAAATTATCCTTTGTGAATAATAGTATGTTTATCGTTTGATCATTCCCCATGAATATTCATAATGAATGTATTGGAAAATTTAATTGATGCGATGGATAATTGTGCTAAAATGAAAAATTACGTTCAATCAGTTAACATGTTACGATATACATGGATATTGTTATAAAGATTTATTTTGTGGACATGACAATTGGAATAAATGAAATTTTTGGGTAAATAAGACATTATTTGAGAACTACCTCTTTATTCTAAAAGAGGTTAATTACATGTACGAAGGCATGCGAAGTATATTGGAATTTGGGCATAATTTGTAATGAAATTTTGGGAACATAACAAGTATTGTGGTTGGAAACTTTAATTTTGGGACATAATTTATGATTAAGAATTTTGGGGTAATTGGTGCATAACTAGAGGTCCTAATTTAAGATATTAATGAAAATATGTGAGAATTGAATTGGAAAAATTAGACATGTTTAGATGATAAAAAGAAGAAGAAAAATGAAACAAAAGAATTTGGGAAGATTAAGACATGTTGGGTTGATACTACCTTAAGATAAAATAAAATATGTGTTGGAAAGAACATGACATAAATGTTAGGCATAATATGTAAGAAAAGAATGCAGTAAAATTCTAAGAAAAATAAATATGCCTAAAAAATGAATTGTGGCTAGGCACGAGGTTAGGTTGCATTAGTGGAGGAAGTCTGCCCGGAACCGACCGGCATATCCAGCAGCCACTAATGTTAAACCTAATGTGAGAGGTCTAAGTGCGCAAATACGAGACAGACTATGACATGAGGTTAGGCCCAACTTGTGGAAGAAGTCTGCCAGGACCTGACCGGCATATCCAGCATCCACAAGTTGTAGGCCTAATGTGGGAGGTCTAGCCCATTATAAATCATAAATGGACATGGTAATGAATTGGACTACTTAACCTAATCTAATCCATAGAGATTGTATGAATATGAACTAAAGTTAGGGTTAAGTAAAAATTGGTTGGATAGTAGGTGGGCTAAGCAAACTTGAGGGGGTGAGTAATATTTACATATAGGCCCGCAAACTTAGCCGACAAGGTTATGTAATTAAAGATACCTAGTGGTATACATCACCAGTAGAAATAATAAAGTTATGTAATTAAAGACACCTTTAAGGTAAGCATAACTTGTAGAAATGATAATCACCTATTATAAATAAGTAACATTAATGAAAATGTTGTATAATAGGTAAACTTGTCCTAGAGACAAGTGGAGATTATAACTTAGGTTATAATAAGTTAGTAAGAGAATGGGATAACTGGTGAATTTAGTTAAGGAACACTTAATTATAAATTAAGTAATCAATAAAGGGGGAAAACCTGAAACCAGTTAAGAAAAGGGAGAAAATATATTGTACTTAATTATAAATTAAGTAATCTGTAAGTTTAGAAGTCTGAAACCCGTTGTTAAGAATGTTTAGGCTTGTCTTAGAGACAAGAGGAAATTATAACATAGGTTGAAATAAACGGGTAGAGAAACTTATTAATGGACCTTAGTTAATATAACTATGTTAATAAGTAGACAACAACAAGTTGTATTGACAAAGTAAAATGGAATTATGATTAAATGAAAAAGGATGAGGAAAACTTATGAAATGAAATAAGTTATATTTAATCATAACTCATGTGAATTGGGATATACTTGATTACATATTAAGTAAAACATGTTATTGTAACAATAAAACCAAACAAGAACATAAAGGGATTGTGGATCATAGACCTTGGACGACAATCTAGAGAATAACATGTTGTGGGCTTATTAATAAACTTAAATGGGTTAAGTTATATGACTGAAATTAATAAGCAAGAGAAACTTGGAATAAGAATTCAATGTGAATAAGAATAACCAAGTTACATGGAAACCTGGTGAGGTGAGGTAAGGTAAGGCATGCACGTAAAAGAATGTTTAGACATAAGGTCTAACAACAGATTAAAGTGAGGCCCTTGGGACCAGTCCGCACGTTTGAGGGTTAATAACCCAACGGGGTAGATCATCGTGGTGTTATAAGGCACGAGGGGAGCGCACATTCATCTGATTGTTCTGACGGCTCCGAAGGACTGGAAGGAGAAGCACGCAGGTTCCTGAGGGACGTAAGGTGCTCGTAGTAGTCCTCTGTGTGGTGGTAGATGTCTTAGGCTGTGCTCGTAGAGGTTGGGTCTGCGCGTAACTACAAGTTGGGTGGCCCTTGACTGCGGATGTAGCTATGCAGTCAGAATGCTGTGACGACATGACATCAGGGTGATTCGGTGGTTGCCTCACGAGGAGGTAGAGAGGGTCACAACCAACAAGTGTAGTAGACCGTCGGATACCCATCGTCGGCAGCCAGCGGGATGCGAAAAGACTAGAGCTAAACCCAAGATACCATTTCACCTTTCACTATTGAGGTACGGGGTTAAGGGTAGATGCCACATAGATGTTTTGATTGGTTTTTAGTATGAGCGGTCGCTTAGCTCTTGTAGTCTTTAGTAGTTGAGGGAGGGGCCGAGGTGGGGCCGTAGCCACTTTGGAAAATAGACCTTAGGAATATCTGTATTTGAAGGCTCATAAAGGTGGGCCTGTACATGTATGGAAAAGCTCCCAGCCGAGTTCTGTGTTTCTTGTTTAGCCCTGCCATGGAGCTCGGTGCACATTAGAGGACGTGTGATTGAGGCATCGAGCTACAATTGAAGATACGTATGATGGATAGTCTAGATACATACACGTTGGCTCTGGGTGGTGTATCGTAGACTTGAGGGCGTTACTTCGATACGTAAGGTGGCAGTCAGTACATTTACGTAGTAATGATAGATATATGTGGAACGTAATATTGTTATCCATACGTCACTATGGTGTAGGATGAGGGACTGCGTATATACGGTGGGGACCGTGTGAGTAGGGTACTGTGAGGTGTACCTTTGTTGGGGGTTACTACATATACACTATATTAGGTTAATCTACTAGGGAGTAGATGGGTGCGACGTGTGTATGTAAGCCTTGAGTGCTAATAACACAGATAACCTAATAAATAAGAAAATGTAATTAAATGGTATATGTAGGATTATCCAGAAGTGTAATTTAAGTCCAGTCACCAGAACTTATGTTATGACCCCCTTCTCATAACATTCGCAGGTTAGGTTCATGACAGAGAATGTATAGCTTTGGATACTGGTTTAGCATAATTGGTATTAAGATAAAGCTATGTTTTGATTACATTATATTTTGTTCCTTCCGTTATGCGATGTTTTCTGAACACTGACAAGTTTTATGTCTCTGTCTTTTCTGCAGGATACCAGAGCAAACCAATCCGAGTTTCGATAGATCAGAATTTAAAAAAAAACCGGTCTATTGAAATTGGGGTTGTCATAGGGAGACTTCTAGTCACCTCAGTAGATATTCCACGGACGATAGAGGGTGGTTGCGACGAGTTGGAAAGCTATATGTTCCCCGAGTTGGGCGTTTGTTGAAGACTATCCTTGAGAAAGCCCATCATTCTAGGATGACTATTCATCTTGGTGGTGATAAGATATATAAGGATATGAAGAGGGTTTTCTTTTGGGTGGGTATGAAGAAAGATATAGCGGAATTTGTTTCTCGATGTTTGATTTGTCAGCAAGTCAAGGCTGAACAAAGGAATCCCAGTGGTTTACTTCATCCTTTGGAAGTCCCACGGTGGAAGTGGGAGAGCGTCTCTATGGATTTCATTGATGGCTTGCCTAGATCAAGGAAAGGCAACACCAGTATTTGGGTTATAGTGGACAGGCTTATTAGAGCGCTCATTTCATCCCTGTTAAGAGTAAGAGGACGGCAGCATGGTTGGTAGCAATTTATCTTCGTGAGATAGTCCATCTACATGGAGTACCTTCCAGTATTGTAAGTGATTGTGACCCCATATTCACTAGTGAATTTCGGAGGAGCTTACAAGAAGCATTAGGTACACAGTTGTGTTTGAGCACCACTTATCACCTTCAGATCGATGGATAGACGGAAAGGGCGAATATAGTCCTTGAGGATCTTTTAAGACTGTGTATCCTAGACTTCAGAGGGACTTGGGAAGAGCATCTTCCTTTAGTAGAGTTCACCTACAACAACAATTACCAGGCTAGTATTGGCATGGCACCCTTTGAAGCATTGTACGGACGATCCTGTAGATCACCGACTTGTTGGTGGGAATCTATAGAAAGGCTTCTACTTGGAGCTGAGATGGTTAGAAAAACTTCAGAAAAGATTGATCTTATCCATAGGCGCATGAAGACAGCTCAGGACAGGCAGAAGTCCTATGCAGATAGGAGAAGGACTGACATTGAGTTTGAGGTGGCAGACATGGTTTTCATCAAGGTATCGCCTTTGAGGAATGTAGTTCGTTTTGGATCTGTAGGGAAATTGGCACCAAGGTTTGTAGGGCCATTTCCCATAACAGAAAGGATTGGCCAAGTGGCCTATACAGTAAAGCTACCAAAGAGATTGTTTGACGTTTATGATGTTTTCACGTTTCTCATTTACGAAAGTGCTTGCGTGATACCGCAGAACTAGTAGAGCTGAGTATGGTTGAGGAAGTAGAGGTGGAATAGGAGGCGACAGTTAGACAAGTTCCTACCCGTATTCTTGGATCAGAAATTAAGAAGCTATGCAACTGAGAGGTCAAGTTGATGAAAGTACAATGGGGAGATAACCAAGAGGATGCAACTTGGGAGACTAAAGACAAGATTCGTGCTTCGTACCCTTTTCTTTTCAAGGGTATGTTCTTAACTTCTTTTCCAAAGCTTTTATTCATGATTGGTTCTATCGTTTAAGTATATCATATCAATAGAATCTTCAACCTTCAGGTAGGAATCCCATGGATGTAAACATGTGTTTGAGATATGTTATGTTTGATGGATGCAAATGGTTGCTCGTGGATGCATATACACACACACTAGGCACTAGATCGGCTCAATCACTCTTATACTGCATATGAACGTGTGTGCATTTCTCTTCTTTTAATGGATGAAAGTAGGTATATCATCATACGGATGTTGCATTTGGATGAATGATTGCACACACATATAAAACCTACATGTTATAATAGGATTATTTGTATACATGTTGGGTTCATGGCACTAACATACATTGCATTAAGGAGGTCAACTGAATCAGTAGACCGCCTGATCTTTCGCATTAGTATGGGGAAATATACACACACCTTTGCATATGTTCATATAAGCATTAGAAATCTTTTAAGGACAATGGATGTCTGTGATTGGTGGATGAGTAGATGGATGATGGATGCTAGGATATACATTCTTCTTAACTTAGAGATTTCGAGGATGAAATCCTTTAAGTAGGGGAGAATGTAACACCCCGTAATATTAAAAGACTCTAAAATGATAAATTAAAGAATACTTAATTCAATATTAGAATTAAATAAAACAAAATGCGACATTGCGTTCGTCTCGGAATTTTGCTTAAGATAGACTCTGAGTTTGTGTAAAACGGACATCGTATGAAGAAGATATTAAGGTTTGAACTTTATATACATATAAGCCACTTATATATATAATATCCAAAATTCAACATAATCCGAAAATCAGAGGCGGGAAGGCGCAGGAATTCGGCCCATTGAGGGTTGACCCCACAACAAGGGTGTCGACACCCATGTCGACTCCCATGTCGACCCCGCCGAGATCTAGGAGAATTCAGTTTCTGAACGTGGACTCATTTCTTGACTAGATTCGTTGACCCTAGGCTATAAATAGGACATCAATCTCATTGTTTTTATTCACCAAAAGCAATGGAGACAACAAGGTGCTGCCCCAACTCTGTTTGATCTAGCTTATTCTTCTTCGACAACAAGATATACGTATTTAAGGATCTGTGCTACAACATCTAAAATCAATCTTTTGTTCCTTAGAACCAATCACAGTGAGTTTATGTTGCTTTAAGATACAAACACATAAAATATAATCCTAACATGTTTATAAGTTTGGATCTGAGCCTATGCCTGTTAGTAACCTGAACCATAACAGATCTTTCATTACTTATACACCTGATCTATTGATTAGTGCCTACATGCTTATTCATGATATCCCTATTCTGTTAGTTTTCCTATTCATGTCACCTTATGCCTATTATGTTAGTTTGCCTAATTATTCCATCTTATGCCAGTTTTATTTACTATGCATATTCTTATTCTCTTCTCTCCCTCTTTCACTTTTTGTTTTTATAGCCAGGCTACCTTCGAGCCTAGGCCTATCGCTGAAATATGCGAACACACGAAATTGGGAATGATTAGGAATGATTAATTTGGGGCATAATTCATATTGCAAAACATGATTGGAAATTTTGGGCATAATTTGTACCTTGAGCCCAAAAATTGGGATTTGGGGGCATAATCCATATCTTGATCTAAACCTTAATCTGGGGCATAACTTGTATCCAACATCGGATGGGTATTTGGGCCTAATCAATATGAAAATTGGTTAGTAATGGAAATGCCTAGATTTACAGTAATTAGAAACTGTAACCGCGCTTATGCACGAGGTCAGATTACACTTGTGGCAGAAGTCTGCCCGGAACCGCCTGGCATATCCAGCATCCACGGGTGGTGAACCTAATGTGAGGGGACTAAATGCATAAATGTACACGTAAAGGTGCTAAGACACGAGGTTAAGTCCAACTTGTCGAAGAAGTCTGCCCGGACCCAACCGATATATCCAACATCCACAAGTGGTAGACTTAATGTGGGAGGTCTGGCGCATTACAACCATAAATGAATAAATGGTAATGAACTTGTAATGCTTAACCAGTTTGAATCCATAAGGATTGCATTAACCTGTTAACCTGAGTAGGGGTTAAGTAAACTTGCTTGAATTAGTGGGAGGGTTAAGTTAATCTTGTTAAATATGTGGGGATGGGTTATACATATAAACCCAACAAACTTAACCTGTTGGGGTTATGCAGTCTTGTTAAACTTGTAGGCATAACCTATTGAAATCCTAGTAGTGGGGATTAAGCCTAGGGGAAGCTTGTATCATCTGTTACGCGGGACCCGTTTTAGTCAGTAACCTATCTCGGTATCAAAAGGGGAACCCCGAACTAGGTCGAGGTCTCGGCACGCTTACTTAGCTGATTATAAGAGGCCTCGGTACATCTAGTCTCGCTTACTTAGGAGCCCATTATTATCGTTGAGGGTAACTGTAACGACCCGCATTCTACGCATCGAAGGATCATAGAACATTTATTTCTTTCACATACAAAGTCGTATGGTCATGTAACTTTGGGAGACGACTATTGAGGTCATTTCCCATGTTCATGATTTTTCCCGATTTTTAAATGACCGTTTTCCCCTAGCTAATCTTGTTTTGGCCATAACTTTTGATTGGAAAGGAGTTTTGACCTGAAACTAATTCCATTGGCTCCGGATGGTGGTTTACAATTCCGTAGAGTGGTCACTTAGCCAAACGGACTTACCGTTTGGGAGATATGGCTGAAACAAGTTTCAGATAGTGAAGAACAGCTCAATTGGGCTTAACCGAATGATTAACAGCTAGGCCCAGTGGGGGATTTCGGGATTAGAGGTATTTGAGGGCTGCTAGGGTTAGGATTTCAGTTTTTGACTCATTTTCCAGCCGCCACAAACCCTCTCTTCAACCTAACAATGGCCTCCAACCTCTAAAACACCTACAAATCACTTTCTAATCAAGGATTAGGCTTAGCAACATCAAATCAAGGCGGATTAGCACAAGAATCGAGGTAGAGCTGCTGTGTTGCATTGGAATTCGACCCATACAGTAGATTATTTCAGTTCTAAAGTTTATTTGTAGCCAAGGTGAGTGATAAGCATTGTTTTTACACTAATTACGGCTAATTCGGGGTGATTAGTGATAATTAGCGAAATTATGGCTCGGAAAAATTTGGAAAAATTTGTAAAATTCTAAAACATCATTTTATGCCTCTGTTAGAAATTTGGGTTAATTTGGTTAAGTTTTGTTAATCCTATCATTAGTCGTGCTTAAACATGATTAAGGGGAAAATATGGGTTTTGGGTAGGTTTGATCCATTTTAACTTATTGAAGTTGTTGTTTTGGTGTTTATGGTTGATTATGCATGTTGCTATGACTGCATGGTATGCTTTGTGATTGTCTAGAAGTGTTAGATTGGTCGAAAACGCCGTGGAATGGCATAAACAGCTCGTCGGACAAAGTGTAGGAAAATGCAGAGGACCGGATCGGATCGCCCCTCCGAACCCGACCCGATCGTGATACCCGATCCGAACCGCCACGTGGAGACTCTGATGCACCACGATCTGATGTTCCATGAACCGCTCGAAGAGAAGGAGCCCGACCAGAGCCGCTTCAGCCTGAGCTCCACGATCCGACCTGAGCATGGTGGCACGACCCGAAGGCGCCCGATCCGAACCGATGCACCATGGATGGACTTGAGAGACTCGACCAGATCCAGAGTGTTTGGGAAGGAGGACCGGAACACCAGGAGATGTGGATCCCGACCCGATCAGATGGAGGTAGCCCGACCGATCCGAACCGAGATGCTTGGACTGGAGGCGTGAATCATGATCCGAATTTGAAGTATAAACTGAAGTGAAGAACCGATCTGGAGAAGACCAATAACCCGAGATGCAAAAGTAGTCTAAATGGGAAGTTTGTACTCAGGATCCAGTTGGGAACCAACAAGTCAACTTCATGATTGGACTTTGCTGCGGGACGTGTGCTAAGGGGTTGTCGATGTCTATAACTTTGGATCACTATGTGTAGGGGGTACGTGAACGGATTCAGGGCCACAGTGGCCTAGGTATGACTAAAGAGCTATAGACCAATGAAGTGGGGTCATTTGTAAAGATTTGGTCATGACTCCATGTGGTAAGCTTGGTAGTAGCAGTAGTTGTACAAGTTGAACTTCGTCACTACTTCGATGGGTCTAGTGATCGAAGCGGTAGATATCGCATGCTTTACGCACTGAGTGAGAGATGTGAGGATGGTTGCTATGTTTGATTTGTTTGCCATCATTATGACATGCACACCCCCACCCCCGTTATCTTTACATCATCTGTTCAGTGGCACCTTAGAGTATTGTACGGTATGTAGTGCTAACTCTTTGGTTGCAGGTCCAGGTTCAGGTATGGTTTAGTATACTTGTTATTGTTCTGTTTAGCTGCTTATCGCTCATACCAGACTTTTGTCTGACCCAGAGTTTTATGTCTCTTCTTATTACTCTGGGTGCTCTCACGAGCAGACTAGAGACAGGTTAGCTGGTGATGCACGAGTAGACGTACCGGAGACGAGCAGGAGGCTTCCGCATATGATACATATATAGATATTCTCCCTGTGTCGCTGCTGGTCACTACTTTGGGCATTAGTAGTGCACCCTTCCTTTCTTTTGCTTAGAGACAGTAATTTGAAAAGTTGTAATAAGCTGTATTTAGACTTCCGCTACTCTGATGTTGATGTTGGTTTTAGTTTTCAGCTTATGCATTGTCTCGCCTGTTTTATGCCAAGATTATATTATTATTGTATTTTGTTCCATGCGCTGTGAGACATTCTACAGGTTTTCGATTAGTTCATTCTCTTCTTTCCTTTCTTTGGAGACCGTTCCGTGCTAGTCGGGCATGCGTACAGCGCACTTTCGGAGGAAATGCCGGCTGGTGCGGGGTGGGCCGTCACATTTGGTATCAGAGCCAGGTTGCATAGTTAACCTAGGGAAGTCATCAGGGAGAGATAGTATACATATACGAGAGCGCGTATTTGTGATTATTTTGATTTTTAAAAGCTATATATATACTATTAGTATAGTTAAGGATGAGGTCGCACTGCACTAGCACCACTATGGAGATGGTTAATCGTTTTCTCTTTACAGATTGAACGATGAGTCGATACGCAAGAGGTGCCGGTAGAGGAGCCAATAATGGGAATGCTGCTGACATGAGGACGATGTTTACTGACCTCATGAGAGAGATGCTTAGGGATGTGCAGAGGGCAGCTCCCAATAATGGTAATGGTGGTGGTCCAATAGTGCAGGCGCCCAGGCCCGATTTCGCTTAGCTGAACAAGGATTATACTAGTCTTGGTGGGAAGCCATTCCATGGAACGGAGTCGGCTACGGATGTTCATGATTGGTTGGATAGCTACGAGCGTATTTTCGAAGATTTGGGTATCGAGGATGCGATGAAGAGAAGGTTAGCATCCCATCAGCTGCAAGGACGGGCAATGAATTGGTGGAATGCTATAAATGCAGCTACTCTCGAGGATCAGGTTACTTGGGATCAGTTTAAGGCTCACTTTAGCGATAAGTTCATTCCAGCTGCTCAGAAGTCAGTGCTGTTTAAGAAATTCTTGGAACTCAAGCAGAATGGTAGAGCTGTCTCGGAGTATATTACCGAATTCGACACTTTGTCAAAATAGGGGTTATCTCTTATTGATATTGCCGAGAAGAAGAACGAGAAATTCATAACTGGTTTGGATGGATACTTGGGGGAAAGGCTTATTAACCATATCGATGAGACATTTGAATTGATTGTGGGGAAAGCATTGAGGTCAGAGAGTCTTTACCCTAAATCGAAGACTGAGATCGCATCTGCAGAGGAGCCAAAGCCGCAAGCAAGCGGTGGAGGCAAGAATGGTTCTCAAAACAAGAGAAAGCAGACTCGGACCAAGGATGGCTAGAAGAAAAAGAATAAGCAAGATGTTGAGTGCTTCAGCTGTGGTAAGAAGGGCCACTATGCCAAAGAGTGTCGGGCCAAGCCAGCGGATAGGAAGTGCTTCAACTGTGGCCAAGTGGGACATCACAAAGACAAGTGTCCACAACCCCCTAAAGAAAAGAAGATGGTGAAAGCATATGCCCTTAATGCTATTCCTTCTTCTTCGAATGCCCCAAATGCGGCGGAGAAGGGAAAGAATGTCGTTATTCAAGGTATGCTTTCTATTTATGATGTTCCTGTTAGAGTTTTGTTTGATACCGGGGCTTCCAGTTCTTTCATATCTAGTGACCTGGTAGATAGGTTGGGATTGGAACCCGAGATTGTCGATAGGCCATTAGTAGTGACGAACCCGATTGGTGGTTCGACTAACCTTAACATAATTTGTCGTAATGTGGTCTTATCGAGTCATGGATGTATGTTTGTTTGTGATTGCTTTGTTTTGGGCTTTACTGGGTTTGGCATTATTTTGGGAGTTGATTGGCTCCAAAGATACGGGGTGGTGGTAGACTGTGAGGGCTTTTTGGTAACAGCTAGAGCGGATGATGGGCGGAGGGTAGTGTTTGGTGGTCTACCCGGTGATGGGGTAATTGCTAGTTTTCTAAATTCCTTCGACATCCCGCATAGTGAGTTGTCAGGGTTGCCCGTGGTTGGCCAGTATCTGTACGTCTTTGAGGAAGTGACTGGGCTTCCACCACACCGAGAGATTGAGTTCCATATTGATTTAGTGAAAGATGTCTGACCTATAGTGACGCCACTTCGTCGTATGGCACCAAGGGAGCAGCGAGAGCTCGAGGTGCAAGTCAGCGATCTTTTGAAGAAGGAATTTATCAGAAGGAGTGTTTCTGAATGGGGAGCACCAGTTGTGTTTGCTACCAAGGCGTATGGTTCCCTTCGTTTGTGTGTAGACTACCGCGAGTTGAATAAAGTGACGAGGAAGAACAAGTATCCTCTACCGCGGATAGATGATTTGTTTGATCAGTTGAGTGGCGCGACAGTATTCTCCCAGTTGGATCTCACGACAGGATTTCATCAGCTTAGAGTGGAAGCGAGAGTATAGCTAAAAAGGCCTTTCGGACGCCGTCTGGATTTTATGAGTGGTTGGTCATGCCATTCGGGCTGACCAATGCCCCAACATATTTTGTGGATCTTATAAATAGGGTATTCAGAGATCAGTTGAATAAGTTTGTCCTTTTGTTCGTGGACGATATTTTGGTCTATTCGAGGACAGAGGAAGAACATAAGGAACATTTAAGAATAGTGATGGAGGTGTTGAGAAAACACCAATTGAAAGCAAGTTTTCTAAGTGTCACTTCTGGATGAGAGAAGTGAGATTCTTGGGCCATGTTGTTTCAGAGAATGGTATTGTCGTGGACCCTGTGAAGGTGGCTACGATACAAGATTGGTCTACGCCTAAGAATGCAACGGACATAAGAAGTTTCTTGGGATTAGCTGGAAATTATCGTAAGTTTATCCAAGACTTCTCCAAGATAGCAGCACCGTTGACTCAGTTGACCAAGAAGAATCAAGCTTTCGTCTGGGACGAAAAGTGCGAGAATGCATTCAAGAGTCTAAAGGAAAAATTGTCATGTGCACCAGTGTTAGTCATTCCTAAGGGGAATGAAGAGATGACAGTATATACGGATGCATGTGGTATCGGACTAGCTGCTGTATTGATGCAAGGAGGTAGGGTTGTAGCTTATGCAAGTCGGCAACTGAAACCGCATGAGAAAAGGTACCACACCCATGACTTGGAATTGGTTGCGATCGTATTCGCATTGAAGATGTGGAGACATTATCTCTTGGGAGAAAGATTCGAGTTGTTTACCAATCATAAATCGTTAAAGTATCTTTTCTCTCAGAAGGATCTAAATCTCCGACAGCAAAGTTGGTTAGAATTATTAGCTTCCTATGATTTCGATATCGCATACACACCTGGAAAGGGCAATGCGGTAGCTGATGCATTGAGTAGAAGACATGCCAGTTTAGGGGCTATGTTTCTAGAATGGAAGCAACTGGAGTACATCGCTAGGTATGATTTCAGACCAAAGTGCGAATTGGATCCAGAAATGTTGGCAATTTGATGATCAGACCCACTTTGATTGAGCGGATTGGTTCCAGTCAGAAGAACGATCCTAACCTATTGGAAATCATCTCAAAGTTAGAGATCGGAATCGACGGAGAGATGAACAAGTATGGGCTTAATTGAGATGGATGGCTTAGAAAGAATGGAAGGCTAGTTGTACCCAATGTCAATGGATTGAGAGATGAAGTGCTTAGAGAATGTCATCACTCAAAACTGACTATACACCCGGTGGTAACAAGATGTACCGAGACGTGAAGCAGACCTACTATTGGGAAGGGATAAAAAGAGACATTGGGAAGTTTATATCCAAATGCATGAACTACCAGCTAGTTTTAGTTGAGCAAAAGAAGCCTAGTGGTTTGCTACAACCATTAGAAATTCCAGAATGGAAATGGGAACAAGTGTCAATGGATTTCATTGACGGGTTACCAAGGACTAGATCGGGCCATGATAGCATTTGGGTGGTTGTGGACCGATTGACTAAGAGTGCAAGATTTATACCCATCAAGTCGAACAGGGCGGCAACTAAGTTAGCGGAACTGTATATAAAGTGGGTAGTGAGATTTCATGGAATACCCAAGGGCATTGTGAGTGACCGAGATCCATTGTTCACTAGTGGATTTTGGAAGAGCTTACAAGAGGCGTTAGGATTAGAATTACATCTCAGTACCGCGTATCATCCTCAAACTGACGGACAGACAGAGAGGGTGAATCGAGTGTTAGAAGACCTCTTGAGAGCTTGTGTATTGGATTTTGGTGGATCGTGGGATGACCATTTGCATCTAGTAGAGTTTGCATATAATAATAGCTATCAATCCAGTATCGGTATGGCTCCATTTGAAGCTTTGTACGGAAGACCGTGCAACTCACCGTCATGTTGGGTAGAAACTAGTGAGAAGTTTGTACTTGGACCCGATGTGATAAGAGAAACTTCAGCTAAGATTAAGGTTATCCAACAGCGAATGAAGGCTGCCCAGGATAGGCAGAAGAATTATGCTGATAAGAGGAGAAGAGAATTAAAGTTCTCCATTGGCGACTTGGTGTTTGTCAAGATTTCTCCGTTGAAGAGCGTGATACGATTTGGCAGGAGAGGCAAGTTAGCACCAAGATTTGTTGGTCCATTCCCAGTCCTTGAGCAAATTGGGAATTTGGCATACAAAGTTGAATTACCAGAGAAGATGGCAGGAGTTCACAACGTATTTCATGTTTCCCAGTTAAGGAAGTTCGTGCACGACCCAAATGTGACTATTTCACCTGATCAGTTGGATGATATCGAAGTTGAACCCGAGGCGGTTGGGAACCGCAAGCCTATGCGTATTGTTGGGAACGATACGAAGCAACTTCGAAAGAAAGCGGTGAAATTAGTCAAAGTTCAGTGGGGCGAGAATGAGAATGATTGTACTTGGGAGACAGAGGAGAGCATTAGGGAGACGTATCCAGAACTCTTCGCCTGGTAAGATTTTAACTTCGATTTAGTTTTCCGCATGCTAGGATAGGCTTGTTTTGTTTGTTTTGCATGTTTGATTGTTGTTTGTGGCTGGTAGGCATGCGGGATCCTTAGTATGTTTTGGGTTAAGGAATTTCGGGGACGAAATTTCTTAAGGGAGGGAGAGTGTAACGACCCACATTCTACGCATCGAAGGATCGTAGAACATTTATTTCTTTCACATACGAAGTCGTATGGTCATGTAACTTTGGGAGACGACTATTGAGGTCATTTCCCATGTTCATGATTTTTCCCGATTTTTAAATGACCGTTTTGCCCCTAGCTAATCTTGTTTTGGCCATAACTTTTGATTGGAAATGAGTTTTGACTTGAAACCACTTCCATTGGCTCTGGATGGTGGTTTACAATTCCGTAGAGTGGTCACATTAGCCAAACGGACTTACCGTTTGGGAGATATGGCTGAAACAAGTTTCAGATAGTGAAAAAAGCTTAATTGGGCTTAACCGGGTGATTAACAGCTAGGCCCAATGGGGGATTTCGGGATTAGAAGTATTTGAGGGCTGCTAGGGTTAGGATTTCAGTTTTTCACTCATTTTCCAGCCGCCACAATCCCTCTCTTCAACCTAACAATGGCCTCCAACCTCTAAAACACCTCCAAATCACTTTCTAATCAAGGATTAGGCTTAGCAACATCAAATCAAGGCGTATTAGCACAAGAATCGAGGTAGAGCCATTGTGTTGCATTGGAATTCGACCCACACTGTAGATTATTTCAGTTCTAAAGTTTATTTGTAGCCAAGGTGAGTGATTAGCATTGTTTTTACACTAATTACGGCTAATTAGGGGTGATTAGTGATAATTAGCGAAATTATGGCTCAGAAAAATCTGGAAAAATTTGTAAAATTCTAAAACATGGGTTAATTTGGTTAAGTTTTGTTAATCCTATCATTAGTCGTGCTTAAACATGATTAAGGGGGGAAATATGGGTTTTGGGTAGGTTTGATCCATTTTAACTTATTGAAGTTGTTGTTTTGGTGTTTATGGTTGATTATACATGTTGCTATGACTGTATGGTATGCTTTTTGATTGTCTAGAAATGTTAGATTGGTCGAAAACGCTGTCGAATGGCATAAACAGCTCGCTGGACAAAGTATAGGAAAATTCAGAGGACCAGATCGGATCGCCCCTCCGAACCCGACTCGATCGTGATACCCGATCCGAACCGCCACGTGGAGACTCCGATGCACCACGATCTGATGTTCCATGAACCGCTCGAAGAAAAGGAGCCCGACCCGAGCCGCTTCCGCCTGAGCTCCACGATCCGACCTGAGCATGGTGGCACGACCCGAAGGCACCCGATCCGAACCGATGCACCATGGATGGACTTGAGAGACTCGACCCGATCCGGAGTGTTTGGGAAGGAGGACCGAACCGCCAGGAGATGTGGACCCCGACCCGATCCGATGGAGGTAGCTCGACCGATCCGAACCGAGATGCTTGGACTTGAGTCGTGAATCACGATCTGAATTTGAAGTATAAACTGAAGTGAAGAACCGATCTGGAGAAGACCAATAACCCGAGATGCAAAGGTAGTCCAAATGGGAAGTTTGTACTCAGGATCCAGTTGGGAACCAATGAGTCAACTTCATGATTGGACTTTGTTGCGGGACGTGTGCTAGGGGTTGTCGATGTCTATAACTTTGGATCGCTATGTGTAGGGGGTACGTCAATGGATTCAGGGCCACAGTGGCCTAGGTATGACTAAAGAGCTATAGACCAATGAAGTGGGGTCATTTGTAAAGGTTTGGTCATGACTCCATGTGGTAAGCTTGGTAGTAGCAGTAGTTGTACAAGTTGAACTCCGTTACTACTTCAATGGGTCTAGTGATCGAAGCGGTAGATATCGCATGCTTTACGCACTGAGTGAGAGATGTGAGGATGGTTGCTATGTTTGATTTGTTTGCCATCATTATGACATGCACACCCCCACCCCCGTTATCTTTACATCATCTGTTCAGTGGCACCTTAGAGTATTGTATGGTATGTAGTGCTAACTCTTTGGTTGCAGGTCCAGGTTCAAGTATGGTTTAGTATACCTGTTATTGTTTTGTTTAGCTGCTTATCGCTCATACCAGACTTTTTGTCTGACCCAGAGTTTTATGTCTCTTCTTATTACTCTGGGTGCTCTCATGAGCAGACTAGAGACAGGTTAGCTGGTGATGCACGAGTAGACGTACCGGAGACGAGCAGGAGGCTTCCACGTATGATACATATATAGATATTCTCCCTGTGTCGCTGCTGGTCACTACTTTGGGCATTAGTAGTGCAGCCTTCCTTTCTTTTGCCTAGAGACAGTAATTTGAAAAGTTGTAACAAGCTGTATTTAGACTTCCTCTACTCTGATGTTGATGTTGGTTTTAGTTATCAGCTTATGCACTGTCTCGCCTGTTTTATGTCAAGATTATATTATTATTATTATTATATTTTGTTACATGCGCTGTGAGACATTCTACAGGTTTTCGGTTAGTTCATTCTCTTCTTTCCTTTCTTTGGCGACCGTTTCGTGCTAGTCGGGCATGTGTACAGCGCACTTTCGGAGGAAATGCCAGCTGGTGCGGGGCGGGCCATCACAGTAACACCCGTCAGTTCTGTTGGGCTACCTGTTATTGTATGGGGTAAAACCACGGAGTACACCTACGTCTACCATCTTGTACCTGTTGGGATCTTCTTGTTCTTGTTATACTAGTATTGGTGCAGAGAAAAGTATTAGTGAAGCGCAATGCATGTTCGTTCTATTTATCCTGTTCACCTTGTTATACCTGCCTTATGACAATGTTATCTCTCACCAACTTTTATGCCTATCATGATGCTTTTACTTATTTATATGCTAAAAGTAACTAGACTCGCCAGACTTTATGTCTGACCCATTTAGATTCCTCTCTTTCTCTTCTATTTCTCCCAGGTTCTTAGGGTGGGAATACTCAAGCTTGATCAGGACTCTTCTTTCATTGTGCTTGGAGCTGCTTAGATGTACTACTTGATTTCGTATATCCTCTACTATTGCTATATTTTGGGGATTGTGCTCTTTTTGTGTATTATTGTACTCTGACGATGATTTTTGTACAACGTAGAAGTTTTATGTTTTAAGTATTCTAGACTTATTATGTAGTTGGGTTTGAACCACAAAGCTTTTCTATTAAATAAAGTTTTAATTCCGTTGTTATTTTATATCTGCCTTGTAATGTTTCAGTTTACCTATAACACTTCATGAAACTTAATGCGTTCTGATAAAGAGTGGCATTAACGGATGTGGGGTGTCACAAAATTAGTAGTATTTGTCATTTGCTTGATCATTTCATATAACTGGTTGGACAATCGGTAATAGAGATAACTATTCCAATGACAGTCATGTGCAAAATGACATATACTATGTAAATTTTATTAATATATAGAATTGAAAACCAAAAATATATACAAATACGTACTCTCTCATATATATTCAATCTAGATTTCAATACTCTCAGGTTAAACAATGCAACCCAGGCTTTGGTACTAAATGTGGTGACGTTTATACACCATTAATGCTCATATAACCCAATAGTGCATTGTACAAGCACCCGATCAATATATAATGGTTGTTAAGGAAAAGAGATTAAAGAAACAAAGAGAAATGGAAAGAAATGGAAAAAAGGAAGAGAAGAGAAGGAATGAATCACTAAACACTAACATAGAACCTATCGTATATCGCATAGTGCATATGATAAAATACAATAGAAATCATATATAAAGAAGATGAGATGGTAATAACCATATAAAATCATAACCAATGTATACAGGCTCAAATGTCTTTATAAATAGAGTTTATGCAAAAAGGGTAAATAAAATAACTAGCAAACAGTCACTAATAAAAATAATAATAAGTCGAACACCATCAAATCTCCATAGTGTCCCACAATAGCGATGAGAGTCAACAATACAAACATAAATATAAGAAGGCATCACCCCTATCAATCCGCCTGCACAGCTCCAAATAACACTTGCACATGTAACTTAGCCTACTCACTGGTATAGTTGATGAGTACCCAGGTAATAAAAGGGAACAAAAAACCTCAAATTAGACAATAGTCTGGTGCGAGTGGTATGTAAATCTTAAAATACTATAAAAGTCATTATGGGAGAGCAAAAGGGAAACTAAAAAATGAATCCCTTTAACTTCTATTTATAGCTATAGATGTCAAGTCTAATGGGTTTGCTGATTTCGTCCCATTATCACTATTTAGATCTAGCCAGCTGCTTTAAAGCTTAATATTGCTATTTCTCAAAAACCATTAATCTTTTTTCTTAATATGACCACTCCATGAAATTGGAAACCACTATCTCGAAGTAGTAAGATGGGTTAGAGTATCTAATTTTGCTCCTAGTGAAAATTATAGGTGAGATAGGACTCTTTTAAGAGTAAAACTATTAAAAAAGAATTCAACAAATCTTGAACATGCAAAACATCCTAAGGAATTATATCCTAAATTATTAGAATGATACAACCATATATAATTTAAATAAATTTGTTTTATAATTTTATGATATATAAGATATAGATAGATATATATTATTCAAAGTATAAAAATTCTGGGACTAGTTTCTAGAATCGGATGAAAATAATATTTAATTAGATCTACGAAAGAATATGCAGGCAGAAGAATATGCACTAACAAAAATAAGTCTATAACTCGGATGAATAATAGTTTTTAGGTATAAGTATCAAATGTATGCCATAAGGATAAATTTAATATCATAAATAATAAATGTAATTATCACTCACATTGAAGAAGTGTCCACACACTCCAGATCTGAATTATAGTCCTTGGATAAACTCCATTCTGTTTCAAATTCAAAAAAAATGTATAAAAAGGGAATATGCATATATTAGAATTACATATCTAAAAAGAGATTCGGGATTGGGGAAGAAAATAGAATAGATCTAAAGAATGTTACCTCAAAAGCACGAAGATTGATTCACTCATATTTTCTTTATTTAATTTCTTATCCTTCTCAAGTTTGTGTATACATGTAGATCTTATTTTAAAATTTAGGAAGAAAGTGGAAGGGAATAAATGGTAGAACTTCTCTTCAACCTTCAAAAAAATATGATAAGTGAGAAAAAGGTTATGCCTTAACCCATAAGGGCAAGAGTCAACTGCATCCATATGATCGAATTATATTATATTCGGACCATCATTCCAAAGCAAACCAGAAGGCAAGGTGGGTTGATCTCACTCTCTTTATAGAGATTGTTCATTCAGTCGACCACATGCCAACGAAGGGGTTGACCTGTGGGCATGTGCTAGTTATGTTAATTTATTATTTAGTTTTGTTTCGAAATTGTTTTTCGTACATAGCATCTTCACTTCAATTGCGAAAATTCGAATATGAAAGTTGCACCAAATTTCACCATGAATACAATAGTGCAAGTTTCATGGTAAGCTTCCAATATTTGCACAGATTCCCCTTTTAGAAACTAACTAATTAATTAAAACAGTTAACGCCAAAATTACCAAGTGTTAACAAATATTATAAAGCCTTTTCTAGGTGTCAAAGATATATGTAGAAAGGTACGATTAACTAATGGTTATGATATGAGGGACCACTTTAGGGACTTGAGGTATAAAATGACCGTAGAGTCTATCATTTCCCTGTTTAAGAAGTATTAAATGGTAGTGTTCTTAGGCAGTGAAATACATGGATAAATATATATATATATATATACATACACACACATCATGGACAAAGTTAGATTAAACATATCTTACACTCACATATGATTTAACAAATTAGCCGTAAATAATAGACATAATATCAAATGAGAATCAATAAGCATAAATTAATGGGATGTGTTAGTATATAATTTCTAATTATCGTAACTTTGTTCTGACCCCCAACCCCCCAACAACAACCAAAAGGTTATAGAAGTACTAGATATTAGTGCAAGATAGAATCAATAGATGGTGAAATCCCTTTGTTCATGCTCAGGGTCGATAAGATGACTAAATATCAAAGGAAAGATATTTCAATATATAAGCTTTAATCAGTACACATATTAATTTTCCAATTTCTATGTGAGTTTATATTTATCTCATTTTGATATACTTATATTTATTATAAGTTATTAAATCAACGAACTAATCCCTAATGGGTTTGGATTTTGATCATTTAAAATCTAGGCCCATAAAGGTGCAAAATTTTATAACTATTATCACGAACATACCCTTTTCAGGTTTTTTGTTAAATATATATTGATTAAGTATTTCCATTTTATAACAAATATATAATAAAAATAAAAACACTTGTATTATGTATGAGAATTTAATATAAAGTTGGTCAATTTGCAATAGATTAAGGAATCATCCTTATGGCATACCTTAAACTCTATTGCATAAGGCATTGTGATTCGAATTTGCTGGATGATAAGAGATCAAAAGTTCCACTTTAGTCTATATTTATTCAAATAAATTGGCTTAGGTATAGTATAAAACGTTTCATATGAACACATATAGCCTCTCGAAGATATGGAATCATGTTTTTACATGTTGTGTAGTTAAAGCACTTAGCGAATCAAATGCGGTAGAGGAGCAAAAAGTGGTAGCAGGGATAAAGCGAGGAAATAACGGGATATAGCAGATGAGTTTAAGATAGCATACTAAACTCGTATTTAATGTTATTATAAATATATAAATGACAAATAAACGGAAAATTAATATTCAATTTAAAATTGATTAGTGCATTCTTAATTTTAAATAAAAACATAAGCAAATATAGGTAAATAAATGTAAACTTTATTTAACTTGATTAAATTTAATGAAATATTATAGTATTTTATATTCTAAAAACTATATGTTTAAAAATCATATTGAAATTTTAATTTTATAACTTTTATAATGTATGAATATTAATTTTAAATTCATTTATCTTATAGAAGATATAGTGGAAATAGCGAAATATAGCTAAAATAATGAGATATATGGGGAATATTGGAATATAGCAGAGCTTAAAGCGGGAAGGCTATTTCATAGGCTATTTGAAAGTAGCGTAGCGGTAGAAATCCGCTACATGATATAGTAGGAATATGGCGGGGTAACAGTTGGGCACTAACTGCGCATGTTACATGACATCATATAGCGACCTACATTTCATGTATCAAAAGGTCACAAAATATTATTTTTAAATTTGTTTTAAGATATATAAAACTATAACTTTGTGAAATGTTGAGTAATAACATTTCTAACCTAAGAAATTTTAGTAGTTGATTTTGAACCTGAAAAATTGTAAGGTTTAATTGTTTTGATAAAAGTCAGGCTATGGGTCAGTATAATTTCCATTAGGAAGATATGGAGATAGGTGTGATCATAGTAGCTTTTTGAACTTAAAAAATATAAAATATAATTGTTTGAACTTTAATATCTTTAGGGTAGTTGGTAATTAGTTAGAACCCAGTTAAGCCTATTATCATATTTCAGGATGTAAGTGAATAAGGAAGATAGGATGATTCCTAATCATTTTCCCGCTTTCCAAAACTAAACCAAACCTCAATTAGTCCATTTCCTAAACAAAAATCAGCTATTTCCCTACTTTAGATTGCTAAGTCACGTTATCGGGAGTAACTAGCAATGAAAATTAGAGATTTACTTTTTGGACAATCATAAGATTCATCTATAGTTTAACCTTGGATTTACCTTGGGATTTTTGTATTTTGGTATTAAATCGGTGATTTATCATCTCTTATTATCATATGCTTGTTAATGTGGCAAAGTTGATGCTTTCCTAAAGGATTTTAAATGTTAAAACGTTTAACCTTAACAGCGTCCTTTAAACGTTTTTTAAAAGGTTGATGCTAATTTGATTTGTTGTAACTAATTTTTTAAAACAACATATTACTTTATGTATGGTTATAACTAGGATGATATCCTTGTTTGCACATTTGTTTTACTTATTGATAATGTATGTTTGTTATGCATTATTTATGTATGATTGTTTTTGAGGTTTTAAATCATTTTGGTTTTGTTAAAGAGTGGTTGCATTTTGTATTGAAACACGATGCAACTGAAGTATGTTGCTTTTGGAGGCTAGGGAAGGCTATGATTTCATCACAAATCAACTAGGATCAAACTGATGGAGTTTTGAGGAGAAATAAAAAAAATCAGTAGTGGTGGTTGATCACTTCAGTGGTAGTAGTAGAAAAAAACTTAGTAGTGAAAGTTGTGCAACAACTTCAAATATAGGTTTCTGGATTTCGAGCATGAGAGGAATGATGAGTTTTGAAGGACCAGACACTTCGCTTTGTGATAGAGGAGTAAAGACTTTGAGATGCAGGGGACATTTTGGAACATGGGAAAATGACGAGAGTTTTTGGCTGATGGTCTTATCTGTTTGGCCAAGGTAACATGTTTGATTCTGATATGATTGGATCGAATGGATTTGGTTCACTATTTCATAGTGGTAAAAGGAACATTTTAGGGTAAATTTTGGTCGAAACATAATGAACTTAGTCAAATTTTTAACTAAGAAATCATGTCATGATCATTATCGTAAGTGACATGATTAATGTATGAGGTGACACATGGGATTTGAGAGTTTTGAGGTGTGCTCTTTGAGGTTGTATGCGATTGTTTGTTTGAATGGTGTTTGATATCAACATTATGGCACATTGAAGAATGATTTCGATGTGAACGATGACAAGACACTTTAATGTAATGACTTCGAAATTTTGATGATATTTCTTTATGACTTACGAAGGGTGGATAAAGATGTTTTAATGATGACTGCTCAATCATGATAGTCAGGACGATGATCCAAAAGGTGAGCTCAATGTTGGGGATTCGTGAATGGAACTATGATTTTGTTCGACTATAGAGACGAATAGAATGGAACAGTGATTATGTTATACTATAGAGACGTATGTGAATGGGTTTCCAATATGCTCGTATGGAATAGATATATTGGGACGCCCACTTGGATTATGATAATCCAAATCTTAAGACTATGGACTAGTTTGGACCTTATAATTGTTGATTTAGTTCATGACCTTACAAAATTGCATAAATTGAGCATAGATGAATTGAGACTTTAGTTTAGCATCCAGCTAATTATTGAGCCATACTAGTCTTGTTATATGTAAGAACTCAAGTAATGTAAGGATTATTGATGATGTTGTTTTTGTTTCATCAACTTAGGATCGTCACATGACGTGTAACAACCTGAATTTTTAAGACATAGTAATTAATTAAAGAATTAATTAATAAAATAATAATTTCGTAAAATTGTTAGAATTTGGCTATGGAAGTTGCATCATTGGGTCCGCGATTATTTTTTTGGTTAATTCGTATATTTAGTTTGTCAAAAACGGAGTTAAAATAGAGGAGTTATAGCAAAAACAAATTTAAAGAAGAAAATAATATATATATATATATATATATACACACACACGACCAATGGGTCGACCCAAGTGGTGGTTGGGTCGACCCAGCTAGGTGTCTGGTCGACCCATCCACGTTCTTAGGCATAAATCGCACCTAAGTGAGAAGGAGTGATGAATACTTTTAATAAAAAGCAGATATGGCATGTTTTTATTTGCTGGTTTTAAAAAATTTGCTGGCGTGGCAAGTTCTTATTAATTGAGTAACATTGTAGGCCTATATTTAAGCTGAAAATCCAATGGTCTAAGATCCCTAGCCTAACATATAAATAAACCCCTAGACCTAGATAATTCTTTACAACACAATCTCTTCCTCTCCGGGTTCTCTCCTTTTGAAATGGACCTGACATAAATTCTTTTAAAGAAAAAAGAGTTATTAATATACACACACACACACACCCCTTTTGGACGCAGGATCTACAAAAGCGACGGAGGAACGCTTTGGACCAAAAGTGAGTGTGTAATTATTAAGATTTTTGGTAATTTAAGAAAAATAAGGTTTATAATTGTTGTAGTTTTTTATATTGCTTTTATTATAGTTTATATTAGTTTTCTGTAAGTTATTGTTTTTTGTAAGTTCTTTTTCTACAAGTTATTTTCTACAGTATTTTTCAGTTTTTTCTTACAGTTTTATTTTATTCAAGTACTGCAAGATATCCTTTTAGTCTTCTTATCTCTTTCAGTATTTATATCTGTTGGTTATTTTGCAATTTCTGTACCTGTTTTTGATTTATGCCCAAAACATGCTTAGATATTCAAATGTTAGTATTTTGACAACCAATGTAATTCGTTTTATTTTGCGTGGAAGAATAGAATTAAAGGAATAATTGTGCAAATGCAAATTAAACATATAGGACTAAATTTACAAAAAGTTTGCATAAAATATAAATCTGTAATTAAAAATGGATTGGATTGAAATAGGAAAATTAATGTAGATTTGCAATAAAAATTATGACATGGGTTGTAATTGAAAAACACTGAACATACTTGCACTAGTAATATTATTATAAAATGTATAGACACACAAAGAAATCATAATGGATAGATTAGGATCGTTTGCAAGTATAATTATAACATGAAGGTTATAGTTGAATGAAATGATGAAAAAACTTATTATTAACATAAACTTAAATCTTAGATTAAGTTTGATAAACATATACTAGTTGTGGCCCATTCACAGGGCTAATTTTGGGAAAATATATTGCATAAGTAATAAAGGTATACTAGTTATGGTCCGTTCAGGCAGCACAGGGTCTTATTAGGGAAAACAAGTGACCAATGAATAATTCCTAGATCTAGGCAAAGGCATAAATTAGAATATTTGTTTGTTGGGTTCCTTAATTACCAGTAACATTTAGGTTTATCGCTGATGGTCTCACTAGTGATAGTGGTGGAGACTGGGCACACATATGTTGATTAGGGTAAATAAGGGATCAAGAGAGATAATTATATGTGTAGGTGCTTTTCGGCAATGCAACGAGCCTGCATGTGCATCGACTAGGGACAATAAATCACTACCGCATCCAACAACAATTGGTTATGTATTTACTGTGATGGATCGGGTTGGATAAAGCCAGAAATCCTAGTGACATATACTACGATGCAAGATGGTCGATTAATAGGTTAAAACCGGTCAATGGGTGGTATTAAAAAATTATCCTAATCATGTTTATTGGGTTTAGTAATTAATAAGTGCAACAATAGGTGTTTGCGGTCACCTTTAAAATCGGTCGGCCTTCCCAAAAAAAAAGTGCAACAATCAACTGACTAGTTGAATTAGACAAGCAATCGAATAAATCATTACTTGTACAGTTCAAGTATATTTCCTTGTACATCATTCCAGTATGTTTATCTTTTATAGTTGTACACAAACACCTATCCAATATAACACTAGAAATGTTATTAAGTCCATTTTTCTATATTACTCGATAATGCTAGTAATTACATCATTCACAAGACTTTATGTCAGACTCGTCCTCTTTCTTCCTTTTTCTTTCCCCAGTAGCTTCACATGGCATAGAAATGATTAATAGTAGCAACTTCGGATAATATCAAAGATCATATTTTCTTTCTATTTGGTGTACTTAGTTTTATGACAGCTTATTTGTTGTAGTCTGAGTTAGTACTTGAGAGGGGAAAGGTTTTATTGTATACTCTGATTTGTACTAAGACTATGTAAGACATATGTTTTGTATAAAACTTATCTTGTGTAAAATATTGTTTTGTAATAATAAGTTGCTGAAAAATAATTATTCCCACTGTTTTTATTTTATATCTTGTGAATCTTAGTCAATGTGATTAGTTTCCTTATATCTACAATGCTCTACATTCGTATGACCATTTTAAGAAATACTAAGGGGTACAAGATGTTTCATTTGATATTAGAGCTTAGGGTGACAGGAGTCCCAAAAATTTGTTTTAAAGTAAAGTTCCAAAGAAAAAAAAATAGATTTTCAAATCAAAAAGGTGTTTTTGAATAAATAAGTTTCACAAAATCCCCCTCAAGTCCATCTCCTTTCCTTGTCCTGTTCTCTCCTTTCTTCATTGGGTTATCTACAGAATGACCTATCTAAGCTTAGGTTGAAGTTTTGACTTTTGGATGAACCCATTTAGTTCATTATTTGTGAGAACTGGAGTTACGAAACTTGCTACTTGACAAATATTAATTAGGGCCTAATATAGATAAGACAACCTAAGAGGCCTAGGATAGCGAGATGACTTAAAAGTATTACCGTAAGGATCCGAGAAGAGGAAAAAGTTGATGTGGGCACTATGCCGAGAGTGTTATAAGAAATGTGTTGATCAAAAGGATTAGACAATGGAAATGGAAAAAGGTTGGTGAAAAAGGTGTTATCTATCTCCAGTTTCCCTATTTTTTCTAAGTTAGGAGCATTTCGTTAATGTATCTTTGTTTCACTAGTTTGGGAGGTTGTTGTGTGGGGCCATAGCCACGCTGATACAAGACAGGCTATGCAAGGCCTTTGTATTATAGGCCTAACGAAGCTCTTTTTTACATAACAGTAGATCCCCGAGTGTGCATTAGTGACACTAGTTGATTATTTGCACTTGGATACTTTTCTAGACCCAGTATTAGTTTCTTAAACCCTACATGAGGATCAACATGGATATTTATGTTGTTCCAAGATTTGAAACTAGAGATTCTATATATTTATGGGATGGTCGGGGCATTTCCGGGTATGAGTTGGTTTTAGATCAAGATAGACTAGACATATAATTCGTTATCTCAAATTTTGACACTTGTAGTAGAGTTTGACTGGGAAGCTTAGGTAGTGTTTGGTTTGTTTTATGTTTTGAGTTTTTAGTTTTCGGGGTTAATTATGAAAATTAGGAAAATTTCAAGTATAACGAAGGTGACAGATCAAAGGAGGAGGAAATGACGGAGGGGACTGCGGGATAGTGGATAGATGTATTTGTTATCATCTCTCCATTGTTTCTCAAAATAGGGAAAATAATAAAAAGTTGCTTTTGGTTTTGTGTGTTAACCTCGTTTTGTAAAACGAATGTTTTTCACGATTTGTGTGTGTCGTCGGTACTTTTGTATGGGTGAAGACTTAAAACTAAAATATGGAAACCAAACACACCCTTATGTTTTGAGATTTTTGAGATAGGAAAATTTTGAGGATGGATTAGTTAGCCGTTTGGGTCTATTTTGACTACAAGAGGAGAATTTTCGAGCTAAGATATGCATCAGACGAACTCTTGAGATTTCTTACGACCCGAGGGATCAATCATGTTGATTTTTTTTCTTTTTCCGTAGTGCATCTCTATGTGATATCGATTCAGCTCCTGTTGTGTTAGATTTCCTGAATATTGGAAGATGTTAAAAGGTTATCTCCTAGAAGATAGATTGATTTTCTAATTCACATTTATAACCATGTTAGACCGGTAGCATTACTAGTAAAGCACATAGTGTTGGAGAATGGAGTTTTAATGACAACAACCTTATTACAATATTAACTGATTATAAAATATATACTAACACTTTTGTCTAGAATATATATATATACACACACACACACACATATACAAACACACACACATATGCAGGATTTATATACAGGAATTATATACTGAAGACTGTACAGTTTAAAGATATTAGAGATTCAGAGTTCAGAGAAATTTCAAGACTCATGAGTATTCAAGATTTCAAGAGTTCAAGAGTAAAAGACTAATATAGTTATAAAGTAGATTATGTAAGACTCTAAATAGCGCTCCAAGTTCAAATTCTGATTTTCAAATTCTGTTTTCAAATTCTGATTTTCAAATTCTATTTTCAAGTTCTATCTTCAATCCTCTCTATTTTATTTTCTATTTTTTCTATTTTACTTTCTTACTTTACTTTTGATTTCAATGTTAAGTTTATTTATATTTTTGTAATTTATATTTATATATAGTTTTCAATATTTTTATACTTTATATTTATATATAGTTTTCAACCTTATAATTTTATAAATATGTTTATATTTATGTTTTCATATGATTTCCTACTTTACAATATTAATTTATAACACTATATTTTAATTCAAGAATTTCTAGAATTATATTTATATCAAAACACTTGAAAAATGCTTAAAAATTAAATTTACACTGAGCATATGTCGACATATACAAAACTGTATGTCGACATATAACTGTCATTTTTTCAATTTCGAAAGGAAGTGCCTTTTCACTAATTGTGACGATTCTGAAGCGTTGCAACCTTTCACACACTATAAAAAGGGCTTGAATTCGATTTTTTAATCACCTCTTCTTCTCTATCACCATTCTCTTTCATTGCACTTTTTTTTCTTTTTTATGATTTCTACACCCATACTCTTCCGAATTCAATTCTGTTTTCACCAATCTTCTTCTCCCTACACTCTCTACTCATTGCTCTCTGAATCTAGTGCTATTGAAGAGTTATAGGGTTGTTTGTAATTGTTTGGGTTGAGTAAAGTAATCGGTGGTATCCCTTGTAGACGTGAAATCAAAGACGGGTAATTAGTGGTATCCCTTTTAGCTGTGAAATCAAGGACGGATAATCGGTGGTATACCTTGTAGCCATGAAATCAAGGAGGTTGTAATTAACTATTGATACACTAATAAAACTCTGCGCAATCCAGCATTGCATGTGACTGGACGTAGGAGCAATATGAACCAGTATAAAATCTGGTGTGTTCTTTCCTTTTCTGCATTTTTATTTCTGTTTATTGTGCTTCTATGTTTGATTCTGCATCTGTGATTGTTTCTGTGGTGTTTGATTCATATATTTTAGATTTTTTTTGAATTCTCAAAAATACTATTCATCCCCCCTCTGGTGTTTATTTTGCCTTAACGATCCATTCCACAATCCCTAACAATTGGTATTAGAGCAAGGTCTTTTAAAAAGTTCATAATCTGATTTTTGAAAATAGTGATAATGACAATCAACACTGGTAGCAACAATAATACTTCTGTAGAGGGTCAGTCCACTGTTAGACCACCTCTATTTAATGGTAGTAATTATTCATATTGGGCATGTAGAATGAAAATATATTTACAGTCAGTAGGATTAGACACATGGAATAGTACACAATATGAATTTGTTGAACCCACAACTGCTTTTGCACAATGGACAAATGAACAAAATGCTGCTGCACAAAGTAATTCTAAAGCCATGAATATGTTATTTTGTTCATTAGATAGGAATGAGTTTAATAGAGTGTCTGTATGTAAAATTGCTTATGAAATTTGGAGAACTTTACAAGTTACTCATGAAGGAACTAGTAAAGTTAAACAAACTAAAATAGCAATTTTAGTAAATCACTTTGAGTTATTCAAAATGAACGAGAATGAGTCTATTTCAGATATGTATTGCAGATTTCAAGAGATAGTGCATTCATTAACAACACCTGGAAAGACATATTCTGAAGCAGATCAAGTCAGAAAAATATTGAATTCACTAACTCCAGAATGGGATTAGAAAACTTTGGCGATTGAAGAAGCCAATGATGTCAATGAAATGAAGATTGAAGAGTTAATTGAAATCTAATGTTATACGAAGTCCAATTACAGAAAAGAAAAGAAAACAAGTTAACAAAGAAGAAATCTATTGCATTAAAAGCAACATCAAATGATTCTAACTCGAGTAGTGAAGATGATGAAGAAACAACTCTCATGACAAATCATTTTAGAAAATTTCTGAGATATAGAAGGAGAAATTATAAACAAGGAAGTTCAAAAAGTAATGATGGTCGATGTTATAATTGCAACAAACCAGGCCACATAAAGAAAATGTGTCCATATCCAAACAAGTCGATTCAACAGATAGACAACAATAATTCGTCGAGAAAGAAAAAGAAAGCATACGCAACAACATTAGATGATTCAGATTCATCGTCAAGTAATGAAGAACCAAAAACCGAAAATACGAATATATGCTTTACAGCAATTCAGAGTTCAGAAAATCTCGAAGAAAAGGATCTAAAAACCGGGTAAGCATTAATTAATTTTTAATTTTATTTGGTTGAATGGTTGCTTTGTATGTTTGCTTTGATTTGAATTTAAAAACTTAAAAATCTAAACTTGAAATTTAAATTTTGAAATTAAAAATAATAATATAATAATAAATAAAATAATAAAATAAATTGTTTGAATGTTTGATAGGATTAGAATTATTTTAGGAAATCGTTAAACCTGAAATATATACCATTGATTTAAAATAAAAATCATCAAAACCAAATTCTCTTTGAAAATTAGCCTATATGTTGACATACATATTACTATATGTCGACATATCAGTCAGAAACTTGAAATTCGAATTTCTAAGATTTAAACTTTCAAACTTCCCTCCAACTTTTCACCAATTCCCATGGTATGAAAAGGTGTCATTTCAGTCTAAAAAGTTGTGCCTATTAAATTCATATCCATTCAATTTCTGTATATACATTTATTCTTTCTGCCTTTCGTTAACAACTCATAACAATACTCTTTATATCTATTCTCTTCAAAACTATCAATTCAATGGCTTTCTCAAGTTCATCTCAAAAATTGAAGATAACCAAAACCATCAAAGGCCGTCTTCATAATGACAAAGAGGCTATCAAAACCTATGGCAACTATTTAGCATGTACTAAGGTTAACAAGGGTGCTTTCGCCATGTTTAGCGAATTTTCCGCCTACGATCTTACTTCTATCTTTCAACACAACGAAGTGTTGAGTCTAATTGACTCTCGTGATAACGACAAAGTGTGTTATCCCAAACTCGTCAAGATGTTCTATGCGAATCTCAATCGCGGATTTTACAAAGGCAACGAAAATCAATTTTGGAGTAACATCAAAGGCACGCAAATTGTCCTCGATGCCAAACTCTTAGGCACTATTCTAAATAATAGAAGCACAGGCTCGGATTTTTTGGATTTCGTTATCGATGAAACCAATTTAGAAACCTTTCATGACGTATTTGAAGATGGTGCTCCAATGGAGTTCAAAAATCACTCCTTTGGTCCAAAAACAAGAATTGTTAACCTCCTCCTCCAACATACCATCACTCCCCCATCCGGAAATTTCAACAATCCAACCCTCAAAGTCCAAAAGGCTCTGTTTGCTATTATGGATGGCTATACTATCAATTGGGCCGAAATGATCCTAAATGAAATTAAACCCATAGAATTATCGTCAAGAGAAAACACTCTCTACCATGGTGTTTATCTCACTCGTATTTTCAAGTACTTTAATGTTGATCTTCATGGAGAAGAATTCGTGTCTAGAAAAGTGTTTGACTCATCAAGCATTCATCTCATGCAAATTCCTCTCACTTTCATACATATGAGACAATCGAAGCCAAACAAGCTCGAATGCTACAAGAACAAGAGCTAATGGAAGTCGAAGAAGAAGAAAAGGCTTCTATAGAAAGTGTTAAGTATCCAACCGATACTAAACGCATTTACAAAGAGACGATTATTCAAAATCAAGTGAAAACCATCAAAAATAAAAAGATGCTTAACTAGAAACTTTCCAATGTGACTAAATTCATGGTCAAGATAGGAAGAAACTTGGAGTCTTATCTCCCTCATCATCATCAGAAAAATAGACTATCTAGTTTAAATCTATCTTTATATATTCACTTAAATTTCCTTGTATTTGCTTTCGAATCTCGTATTCAAGTGTGTCTGGATTAGTTGGATGTATTTGCTTTCTATTAAGTAATGAATGGATTTTTACTTATGTAAAAATCATCATTATGTCTTTGTAAAAAAATTTAGAACTAATTATAATATAATAGAATTCAAAAAAATTCAAAATTTGAAAATTTTTCATTATGATATGTCGACATAAAAATAAGTATATGTCGACATATAACTGCCAGATTTTCAAATTTTTTCAAATTTTAAAATTAAAATAACTACTCACACACATTCAAAATCCAATGAATTTCAGACCGTATTTAAGTCTATTTCTTCCAGAAAATTTCATTATTCTATTTCTCTTTCTTCCCTATACATTTCTTATCAAATCCATGGCAAATCCTATTCATAATCTTAGTGAAAATCTAGAAGAAACCTTGAATTCTTTCAAAAATATTCTCTCTATCATTCTACGAAACCAGCGTCATCTCGAACTAAGCCAAATAAAGATGTTTGAACAACAAGAGAAGCATTTTGATGCAATGTAATGGGTAATCTCCTCTCTTTTCAGAGATGAAGATAATAATCTCACAAAGGCTCCGCGAACCAAAGAAGATAAGGATTGGGAAGTCGTTAAGAAGGATCCTATCTTTGGAGAAGACTGTTGGGTTGAAGTTCCAGGAAACGTTTAATTATTCGGTATGATTTGGTTGACTTGTTTGAATTTGATTTGGATTCTATGATTTGAAACTTGTATGTATGTATATATATATATATATATATATATATATTAAAACATATGGTGTGGTGTGATTTGATTTGGTTTGGTTTGATTTGTATATGTAACAAACAAACATATGTAATTATAATACTTTGATTGGTTTGTATTTATTCATTATATTGCTAGGATATATTATTTTATAAAGGGGAAGTATTCTTTAGATAGTTACTTATTAGATAGATATACGATTTAAGGGGAGTAGTTTTTGAATTTCTTTTTGATAATGCCAAAGGGGGAGAAATTATAAAATATATACATAGTTTATAGGATTCTTATAGACAGGGGGAGTATTAGAAGGATCATCATCAACAGGTACATACAGGTATGATATTTTATAGACTAAGGTTGTCATCATCAAAAAGGGGAGATTGTTGGAGAATGGAGTTTTGATGACAACAACCTTATTTCAATATTAATTGATTATAAAATATATACTAACACTTTTGTCTAGAATATATATATATACACACACACACACACACATATGCAGGATTTATGTACAGAAATTATATACTGAAGACTGTACAGTTTAAAGGTATTAGAAATTCAGAGTTCAGAGAAATTTCAAGACTCGTGAGTATTCAAGATTTCAAGAGTTCAAGAGTACAAGACTAATATAGTTATAGAGTCTAGATTTTGTAAGACTCTAAATAGCACTCCAGGTTCAAATTCAAATTCTGTTCTCAAATTCTTTCTTCGATCCTCTCTATTTTATTTTCTATCTTTTCTGTTTTCCTTTCTTACTTTACTTTTGATTTCAATGTTAAGTTTTATTTATATTTTTATACTTTATATTAGTTTTCAATATCATTATACTTTATATTTATATATAGTTTTCTACCTTATAATTTTATAAATATGTTTATATAGTTTATATTTATGTTTTCATATGATTTCCTACTTTACAATATTAATTTATAACACTATATTTTAAATTAAGAATTTCCAGAATTATATTTATATTAAAACACTTGAAAAATGCTCAAAAATTAAATTTATTCTGAGCATACGTTGACATATATAAAACTCTATGTCGACATATAACTGTCATTTTTTCAATTTTGAAAGGAAGCGTCTTTTCACTAATTGTAACGGTTCTGAAGCGTTGCAACCTTTCACACACTATAAAAAGGGCTTGAATTCGAATTTTAAATCATCTCTTCTTCATCATCATCACTCTCTTTCATTACACCATTTTTCTTTATTATTTTTATGATATCTACAACTATACTCTGTCAAATTCAATTTTGTTTTCACCAATCTTCTTCTCTCTACACTCTCTACTCAATACTCTCTGAATCAAGTGCTATTGAAGAGTTATAGGGCTATTTGTAATTGTTTGGGTTGAGTAAAGTAATGGTGATATCCCTAGTAGCCGTGAAATCAAGGACGGGTAATCGGTGGTATCCCTTGTAGCCGTGAAATCAAGGACGGATAATCGGTGGTATCCCCTGTAGCCGTGAAATCAAGGAGTTTGTAATTGACTATTGATATAATAATAAAACTCTATGCAATACAGCGTTGTGTGGGACTAGACGTATGAGCAATCCAAACCATTATAAAATAAGGTGTGTTCTTTCCTTTTCTGCATTTTTATTTATGTTTATTTGTCATCTGTGTTTGATTCTGCATCTTTGATTGTTTCTGTGGTGTGTGATTCAAATAGTTTATCACATATATTTTAGATTTTGCTTGAATTCTCAAAAACACTATTCATCCCCCCTCTAGTGTTTGTTTTGCCTTAACGATGCATTCCGCAATCCCTAATACATAGTTCTAAGGGAAAGAAGAGAGTTGAGGCATTGTATCTGTGGCTGGAAGCTTTTCTAGATATAGAGTGATGCTTATAGCTTTACTAGGTACGGACTGTTTTGGATTCCAGATAAATTAGCTATACGCTAAGCCATATCAGATGTCAAGAGGAGGATAATTACTTAGGCTCATGCGCAGTAGTCGTGAGGATTGACCTATGAAGTATCAGCCGAAATGGATTGTTATGCTTCTTAGACCTAACTTTAGGTAGAATAAGTTCAGTACCTATGTTAAGAGTTTTCCTCATGTATTTTGAGGAATTCATTGGACTTCAGCCACAGCATAAAGGTTTTAGGAAAAGAAATTAAGGAGCTTATGAAAAAGATTGGTAAGAGTAAGAATTCTTGGATGAGAGGCATTACTCGTCTTTGCTACAAAGACAGATAGTTCTTTTGGCTCTATAGTGGTCATAAGTATTATTTATTCATAGTAGAGCCATTATTCTTTGCCTCATGTAGATAGTCTATTTGATTATTTAGAGGGAGCCAGATCGTCCTTTAACAAAATTTCTTTGCTAGTGATTTCCACCAAGTTTTGGGTAGTGGAAAGGATTAGAGACAGATCCTTCTGTAGAACATGCCATGGATTTTAAGAACATTGCCATATCTTTTAGATTCTCTTGTGTCTAAGTCTAATTAATAACTTGCGTGGTAGGGTGTTTGGTGAGGTTTCGGAGTAAACGGGTAAGGGTCTGTGTAAATGACAGACTGGTCCGATCGAATGATAACAGGGGGGTAAATTTGGTACTTAGTTGAGGAATTCGATATCTGATAAGCATATGGACCAAAGACCAAGTTCTCTAGGTATCACTTTTTGAAGGCCAGTAATTTTCTTGGACATTATAGAAAAGTTATTAAAAGTTTTTCCAAGATACAAATTTTCTTGACCTACCTAGTCAAGATGAGCTTAGCTTTTGTGAACACAAATTGGCAAACTAGTTTTAAAGAGTTTTGATTAATGCTTCAGTATCAGTTCTGCTTAGTAGCATTAGTAAAAGGACTCATGAGAGTAGTTATCTTGGAAGAGCTACCATCATTTTTTCGATTAGGTCATAGGGGGTTACCTATTATGAGAAAGGTTTGAAATTTCAATGACCATTGATTGTTGGTTTGTTGTCCCCTACAAGAAATTGGACCTTAAGACAGTAAACATTAATTCAGTTTAAGTGTCTAATGATTTTTGGTTTTTCTTGCGATCTATGTAAAAGTAAGGATGCGGCTGACGTTAAATTCTTGGCTTTTGGTAACAGAATTTTTGGGATATAAGCACATTGGAAATATATGTAGCTTCTATTGAAATACCTTGTAGTGTGTTGTGGTAAAATTTCTAAAAAGAGGAAGATTTAAGATTAAATCTAAGCATAGCCATTAGAACCTTAAAAGATTTAACTCAGAAGTATACCTTATAATCTGGATGAGATATAAGGATGAATTTCACCATTAGTTATGCTAAATGATTGAGGGTTTTGTGTTCATTAGTGTTATGTCATTTGGGAATGAGACGAGGATCCTAGAAATTCTGTTTGAAGAAGAATAACTTATAGGGATAAGTTGATACCTAATTATAAGAATCAGATTGATAGAATGTATCTTTATATGACCATCAAATTGAAGTAAGCAATAAACTTGGCCAGTAAATAAATGGTTGAATGTTTATACGTTTTAAACAGAAGGGATATAAAAGTTTCCAATGGATTAAAGACAGGATAAAAAAATTATGTTCCAAGGAAAAAAATTTGACGAAGTGTATTTTGAAAAAAAAAAAGAAATTTATAGTTCCACTTTGAGTCTAAACCCGGCACATGTATATGTATATTTATGGTTTCAAAAATAGAAATTTTAAAAGGCTAGTATGTTTTGTTATGAAATTCGTATTTTTGGGAATTTCATGAAAACAACTACATAAATGCTTCGAAAAGAAATTGGCTTGTAACTTAATGAATAATAAGTTCTCTTACTAAGATTTTTCAAATAAGATTTGAAAAGATAAAAATCAAGTTTTAAAAAAAAGTTTAAAAAGAAGTACGTCGTTATGGGGTTGTACAACAAGTGAAACAAATAGAGGATCACAAGACCGTAAAAGTAAAGACTTGAAATTGAAATATGGGTATGTTAAAAGTGACTCTACTTGGAAGGTAGAATAGGCTCTAGAATTTTAAAATCAAGTTATAACAACAACTTAGCCATATTAGACTAGTTTAGAGTAAATTCAAAAAGGGTAAAGAGAAAAGGTAAGCAAACAAAAACTTTGTAGATAAGTGGATTAACTTACATGAAAGATTTCTTTCTGAAAGTATTTAAGATGGGTAAGATGGCAGAGCTCTCTTGTGGATATGGTTAGAATGACTCATCAATTATAAGTGAACTCATTCAGGTTGGTAGCTCGAAGAAAAAATATGTGTCACTAGGGAGTCATCATGTGATGAGGCACCAATAAATTCAACCATATAATATTTCATCTCATACGGAGAACTTCCTATTATAGCAACTTGTGTGTCTTGGAAGAATTCAAATTTCTTACCCATGTTTATTTGATAAACATTCTTTACTTATTTTATCGTTAGCTTTTTCCTTTGATTATAATATTTCTTCTAAATATTCTTTGGAAGAGTAAAGCTTAGATTAAGCCTATGAATGGACATGTCAGTAGGACATGTTATATGTGATGGACGCAAGTGGTTGTAAATATTTGTTAGTGGATGCAATGGACGCATAACATACACTAGGCACTATTAGAGATCGGCTAATTAGGACACCAAGCATATGCATATGGATGTGTGTGCATTATTACATTACTTCTGTGGTTGTAATAAATGGATATTATCATATGGTTATTGCATGTGGTTGATGTTTGAATCACGCATGTAGAATTATCTATTATCATTAGGATTTTTCATACACGCGGATGCATGACACTAACATAATTGCATAAAATGAAAGTCAACTGAATCAACAGACCGCCAAACCTTTTGCTTTAGTTAGGACATTGACACTACATTATTGCATAATAACATAAACTGCATTAGAAAACTTGAGAACAATGGATGCATTGGTTGATGACTAAGTAGATGGATATAGTTTTTGTTGTATTATAAATTTCATCCATTTGTCCTTGGAGATTTCGGAGACAGAAATCCTTTAAGGAGAGGAAAATGCAACAACCCGAATTTTTAAGATACAATAATTAATTAATAAAATAACAAGTTTGTAAAATTGTCAAAATTTGGTTACGGAAGTTGCACCATTGGATCTTTGGTAACTTTTGGTCAATTTGCATATTTAGTTTGTCAGAAACGAAGTTAAAACGGAGGAGTTATTCCAAAAACAATTTTGAAGAAGATATACACACACACACACACACACACACACACACACACACGACACGGGTCGATCCAAGTGGGGGTCGGGTTGATCCACCCGTGTGCTTAGGGGAAATCACTCCTAGGCGAGAAGATGTGATGAATGTTTTAACAAAAAGTTCATCTTGTGGGTTTTGAAATTTTGTTGATGTGGCAAGCTTCTATTATTTGCGTGACGTGGTTGGACTAGATTTAATCTAGAAATCCAACGTTCTAAGATCCTTAGCCTAATCTATAAATAGACCCCTAGACCTAGCTAATCCTTCATAACACAATCTTTTCCCTTTGGGTTCTTTCCTTTTGAGACGGACTGGACCTAATTTTAAATATATATATATATATATATATATATATGTATATATATATATATATATATATATATATATATATATAGACACACCTTTTGGAGATGGGTTCTAGAAGGGCCGCAGAGAAATGCTTTGGACTTCGGGTGAGTGTGTAATTATTTAGACTTTCGTTAATTTAGGAAAAATAGATTTATAATAGTTGTAGAATTTTCAATAATTTTTCTTACAATTTTTATAATCTTTCTGCAAGTTAGTGTTTTCTGTAAGTTCTTTCTTTGTAAGTTTTTTTCTACAATACTTTTCAATCTTTTTCTTACAATTTTATCTTATTTAAGTACTGTAAGATATTCTTCTTTCTTTAAGTATTTATGCTTGTTAGTTACTTTACGGTTTCTATACCTATTTTTGGTTTATGCCCAAAACATGCCTAGATATGTGAATGTTAGTATTTCTACGACTGATATAATCCTTTCTATTTTGCGTGGCAGAACATAATTAAAGGAATAATTGTACAAATGCGGATTAAACACGCGAGACTAAATTTACATAAAAGTGTGCATAAAACATAGATCTGTAATTAAAACGGGATTGGACCGAAATAGGAAAATTAATACAGATTTGCAATTAAAATAATGACGGGTTGTAACTGGAAAAGACCGAATATATTTGTGAGTAATATTATGACAAAATACATAGACATACAAAGAAATCATAATGGACAGATGAACTTATTTGCAAATATAATTATAACGTGAAGGTTATAAGTGAATGAAATAATGAAAAGACTTATTGTTAACATAAGCTTAAATCTGAGGTTAAGTTTAATAAGCATATGCTAGTTGTGGTCCGTTACGCCATCACAGGGATGATTTGAAAAAATAAGTGACATAAGTAGTAGCATATACTAGTTATGGTCCGTTCTAACAGCGCGGGGGTTGATTAGGTAAAATAAGGGACAAATGAATAAGCCTTAGATCTAGGGGTATCTAGACGGGCACAAACTAGAATATTTATTTGCTAGGATCAGTACATGTAGCATTCCCTTTCAGGTTTATAACCGATGGTCTCATAACTATGGTGGTGGAGACTGGACACGCTTATGCTTATTAGGGTAAATAAAGGGTCAACAGAGACACGGTCGTGTGTGGATGCGTTCCGACAATGCAACGAGCGTGTGTGTGCATCGACTAGGGAAACTAAGTCACTACTGCATCCAACAACGATTAGTTATGTATTTACTAATGGATCAGGTCAGATAAAGCCCGTAATCCACAGTGACGTAAGCTACCATGTAAGATGGTAGGTTGGTAGATTAAAGTCGATCGATGAGTAGTTTTAGAAAATTTTCCTAATCATGTTTACCAGGTTCAGTAATTAAGAAAGTGCAAACAATCAAGTGACTAGTTGAATCACATAAGTAATCAAACAAATCTTTACTTGTATAGTTCAAGTATATTTCCTCTTGCATTATTCCAATATGTTTATCTTCATAGTTGTACATGGACACTTACCCTATCTGATATTAGGCATGTTATTGAGTCTATTTTTCCATGTTACTCAATAATACTAGTAATTACATCATTCACCAGACTTTATGTTAGACCGACTTCTCTTTTTTCCCTTTCTTCCCTCTAATAGGCTCATAAGGTAGAGAATTGATTGATACTAGTAGCTTGGAAAGATTAATGTCAAATATCATATTTTCTTTCTATTTTATGTATATAATTTTATGACAACTTATTTATCACGGTCCAGATTTATGCTTGAGAGGGGAAAAACTAAGAATATGTATCACATATGTTTTGCATTAAAATTTATCTTGTGTAAAGTAGTTTTGTAATAATTATTGAAAACTAAAACATTTCCGCTGTTTTTGTTTTATATCTTGTGAATCTTAGTCTCTATATATGCAATTAAATCCCCACTAAAGCCCCGCTAAATCCCATAGCACTCTCCAATAGCTACACTATTTCTATTTAGCACCGATAAACAGTATATCCGCTTTTAGCCCCGCTATTTTCTGCTGCACCCGCTAAATTAAGGCTATCTAGCACCCATTTTAGCAATATTAATATACAGATGATGATTTGACATGATTTCTATTGAAACAAACTAAGTAAAGTTAGTGTAAAGATCTAATTCAAGGTAAAAATGCACCATATAATGTAAAAATCTATAATAATAGTCAAATCTAATGTGCAAAAATATAATATTCTTTGATTTTGTTATATGATATTATTAAATATTCGTTTCTTCTATAAAAACGATGTGAGAATGATAATTAATTAATTTTAAATATCTGGTTTTACAACTAATGAACCTTTTTACACATCTGCTATATCCCCGTTATTTCCCCGCTTTATTCCCGCTACAGTTTTTTGCACCTCCACCGCTACAGAGCGGCCAAGCGCTTTAATTGCACAGGTTCCTATGATTAGTTTTTTGTACCTACAACGCTTTACATTTCTTAGTATGACCTCTTTAGGGAATACTAAGGGGTGTGTTTCGTGATACAGGTATTATGACTTGAACACCCAAACATTGAACATCATACTTAGATTGTAAGACCCCTACATGATAATGATGTTGATGGTATAATGGATTAACATATATTACAGTTACGTGCTAACTCTTTGGATGAAGAGAGATCAGGCATAATTCTTCATATCATATTATTATGATCTATGTTATATTAACTTCCATAATATTTTGAGATTGTTTGTCGCTTACATTAAACTGTTGCTTAACTTGAGATTTCATGATTTGCTTCGCATTATCTCGAGTGCTCTTTGATGAGTAAACTGGATAGTATAACGTGATGACACATTGACTATGCAAATGGACTAGCAGGAAGCTACTCTTTCATATACGACTACTTGAGTTTATTATTCCTATTATTCCATTGTGTGACATTGTGAAGCTAGACAATGTTTAGTTACCATTTTAAAATAGTTTATCTTCTGAATTATTAATTGGGGTAGAAAATTTTATGGTTTGTGTTGTATATAGCTAATATGAACATCTACACCCAAACTATGTGGTTTATTTAATTATAATATCTCTCTTGCTTTATAACTGTGATGGTTCTTATAGTTTACTTAATGTGATGTACGATATACGACAGGTTATCTATTGGATATTTTAATACTTCACTACTTGATAATCGTCATACATCGGTCGAGCATTGTTACATCATGCTATTTAAATATACTAGCTACCAAAGACATAAAGGTTGTCACAGATCAAATAACGTAAAATAAATAGGAAATTTTGTCATAAAAGCGCAGACTGTTTTAAAGTAAAAAGATAAACCATTCAAGTTGTCTGATAATAAATAACGGTAGATATACGGTCTAAGGAGGACTCTTGAAAAAAAAAATAGTAGGTAGGATGACACACGTAAATATGAAATATGTTTTTCTATTTTATGGGCAAATCTGATTGAAGTGATCAATAAGAAGTAAGATATTTATGAGTTAAAACGCAACTATAATAAGAATAATGCATAAAAACCGTATTGGTTTTTGTTTGTTGAATGACAAAATTGAAAATATTAATCCTATATATGAGGTTATGATCTTCAAATTACAGGATTTTATTTTCTCCCTAAGACTTGTACTAATTTATGAGATCCGAACTATCTCCTTTCTTTAAGATCAATAACCTAATCAATTTATAAAATCAAGCATACTTCTGCAACTGCTTATGTCCTACATTTCTTGTCCTCTTACCTTGAAATCAACATGATTCATTTATTTCACAATCATGATTAGACCTAGTATGCACTCAAATTGATCTAGAATTTCTGACACGATAACCAAGAGAAATTATTCCCGTAATAGAATGGAGTAGAATCGCACAAGTTAACATTGAGCACAAACATTTTTAGTTCAAATAAACAATTAGAACTAAACAACGGATACTTTCAGATACGGATAGTGTCAGATCCGCATCCAAAATCATTTTCAAATATCGGATATACATATCCTCAGATATGAACAGATGTCGGATAATTATCGTACCTGCTCACGATCGATAAATTGAGAAGCAAAAATGAAATTTTTTAGCTTAATATAAACAATTTTCAATTCCACTGATTATTATAGTATTAAAGATAAACAAATATGATGATAATAAAGTATTTTGAGTAATTAATATGCATTTAATGTATATAATATGAATTTCAAGCTTAACAAAACAATTAAAAAAATATCTTTTAACATACTAAAATACATGTAATTTATGTTATAATCTTAACAAAAACCAAACGGATACTTTTTTAAAGTGGAGGTTCTCATATCTTCATCTGCATTGTTACGTAACAACGGTCGGAACAAAGCACTCCCTTCCTTTCACGTAAGGCACACGCATACGAGTTAGCACACATCCTTGTAACAAACGAATCCATGATGTTACATGTCTACCAACTCATATTTATACTTCAACCCTTCATTTTATTCTGTGAAATGTGACCAAGTCCTACATTAACAAGGTGTGAGACAATCCTCATTCTAGAGTATCTTTTGAGAGCACTGCCTTCCCTATATTACCCTGCCTTCCCTGTATTACCCAGTCCATAATCTTAGGCTTTAATACCATAACGATGATCAGAACAAAGCCCCATTTCCTTCCACATAGGACGCACGCATGTAAATTGACACACACATCATTGTAACAAAAGGAATCCCTGATGTTACGTGTTTACCAACTCATATTTATATTTTACTCTTTCAATTTATTTCGTGATGTGAAACTATTTATTCAAACAGTCATTCCTAGTTTAACAACATGCGAAACAATCTTAACACGCATATGTTTTTTCGAAAATCAGATATTCATTTTTCAAATACAAATATAAACGGATTTCAGATATCATTAACAGCCCTAATCAAAACCATAAGCAAAGGCTCATTCATCATCAGACGAATTCAATCCGCAAAAGATGCAAAACCCGTGGCATATTTTTAAAAATATTAATAATAAGCGAAAAAAAAAAAAATCAACCAACAGACAATTAAGGTAATTCTCAACATCAAATTTTACACGACCATTTTTCACACGGACGAATAAGTTCACAACATAACTTAAGAAATTATCATTTTCTTACTATCACTGACTAATTCTGGTATCTCTGACCAATCGACCGTAAAAGCACAAATTTTGCTATCCACTGCCTTTCTGATGCCAATACAAGTGTTCTCTGTCCATTCACTCCCTAGCTACACGAATTCCCATTCTCCTTTTGCCTAGCTCTCGAAGATTTAAAGGGAAAATGAAAGAAATCATTAAATAAGAACCAGTAGGTTTAAGAATTTCAAATAAAGCAACACTACTGTTTCCAAAAGAAAGAAAAAAGTCAAATAACCCAATTTGGCATGAAAAAATAAATGATTTGTAATGTTTTTTTTAACTCTGTTTCAAAGATTTTTTTTTTTTAATAAAAATATATTTCAAGTTATGGTAATGGTTACCGTTACCGTATGACAAATACCGTTCCCGTACCGTTTCTACTGGTAAGCAAGAATTGATTACCGTTACCGTTACCGATCGACTGGTATACCAAATACTGGTATACCGATAATCTGGTAACCGTTACACTGGTAATGGTAAATTACCGTTTATCCATCAAAGTTTATTTCTTGATATACTTTATGTACACAGTGTATCTTTATTATACTATGTGTAGTGTTAGTTTATAAAAAACATAAATAAGAAAGAAAATAAGTATACATGGAATTATTTCATCTGATTATTGAATTAAATAAAATCATTTATTTGGTTCTAAATGCACGCGATAAAACATATCAGATGAGTGTACTTGTTTTGAATTAACTAGTAAAATTACCGTTACCGCTGATATGAACAAATGCTACCAATAATTTACCGTTAAAAATGGTAAATTTACCATTACCATACCGTTTTAACTGGTATACTGATTTCAATCAAAAAGGGTTACCGATCGACTGGTAATGGTATGGTAACGGTAAATTTACCGTTACCATAACTGCCCTACGTCTTCAAAGCAAATACCATAACTTGATTCAAATAGTCATATTACTTACCTTGGACTGCAGTGCTGAGTCTTTTGCTGCGGTATTGACCTGCCTACTGAGATAAGCTTCGTATATCTCTACAACCAATCTGGGATCAGTTTCTACAAGCTCCTTGTACTCTTCTCTTTCACTTAATGTTGCCATATTGTCCATGATTAACGACAAGGAAGCGTCAAGCAGTTGTTTTGCGTTGTGCTTGTGAGAAAATGCGTAACTTGAAATCGCGTTATCGTTGTTTACTTTTGATGTCATGAAATTTTCACAAAAAGCTTTGAGATGTTTCACTTGGTACTTCTCGGCCAACACTAAGAGGTTGCAAGCCATCTGTTCATCTAGAAGCACTTCTGCTGTGTACAAGTAGTGCACAAATGACCTAAGGACATTGTATGAGACGTCAAATATTCTGATAGTGCCACTTTTACTCTCTTCCATTTCACTCTCTAGCATTGCTTTGAAAACCGGTGATCTGCTTTTCTGAATCAAAAGCATTTGCAGTTCATAGATTTCCGATGAGTTTAAAATAAATAGGAATTCAGCTGTTAAAAGCATATGATTTATAAGACTGTTACTTATTGTATATGTGATAGGAAAATTGATCAGTAAATTGCTTAAATAGTTCAGTTACGAAACTACAAGAACATAACAGGGCCATTTGCAGCTAATCAGTCAATAAAAACTCGTGGAATATAAAACTTTTGGGCACATATACCATGAACTACATTTTCTTCTTTTTCAACTTTTTAATTAACATAAACATTCATGGTTAATATATTTATTCTACTATATATGTGTGTATGTGTGTGTTATTATTGTCAGTGTACTTTAAGCGTGATCGCTCTTCCAATTGCATGATGTATAACGAATTAAAGTTTCAACAGATCACCGACGCCACGATCTGTATCCGGTAAATTAGCTAAACAAGTAAACAATCACTATTGCATAGTCCAGCTGCAAGCTAATATCACATTTTGGTTTTGAATCAGAAGCTCAAAACAAGTCCATCTTATTTTCTACTTCCATGACATTGAATATCCATGATTTCGATCTACTACTGCTCATAATGTAAGGTTAAGGTTCTGTGAAACAATGACATGACACATTATTGTATATGTAGTATACATGTTATCCAGCTTTCAAACCAAGCAGCTTTCAGATGAGTCTCGACATCGGGACGAAGATGAAGTAGTTCAAGGACTTGGGGCAAGCTTGAACTGTCAATGAAGAAGACCTCCAGGAGTTTGGAGTCTCACTGAATTAAGGAAAAGTGATCGGTACGGATATGAATTCATGTCGATACCAAGCACATTTTGTACGCCTCTATCATTTCATATACTTTTGTAATGGATGGATAAAGTGGTCATTCTGGGTTTTCATTTTTGAAGTAGTTGAGCAATTCCAAAAAACCATGCAGAAGATGACAAGTACTAGATGTGTCAGAATATCTCAGTAATGACTATATTTTCAAGGAACAAGTGCTCTGAACTTGAAGACAAAGAGGAATAACAAAGAAGTACCATGCACAAAACAATTCATGTGGATACCGACATAATTCATGCCAATGCCAAGGTGGTTCAAAGACAACGGAACTTGTTTTCCCCCATGCTTTCTTGAATCTGAAGTCTTACCTTGCCTTCAATGATCTGGCGACTTTGGTGAGCAACTTTCCTCGAATAGCAAGCCTAAAGCGATCTTCAAAGGACTTCTTTGTTTATTATCTCTACTCAAATTTTATCACTTAAGGGCTGCTTAGATCTGTTCTAATTGTATTTGTGATACTCAATCTAAATAAAGATTAAAGTGGACGTAAGCTATAGAATTTGCCAAACCATCATAAATTTATGTGTTCTTACTGTTTTATTGTTGTTTCTTGCTAGATCTACTCGTTTTCATATATTTTAGGGTATTGTATCATTTTTTGTCCCAGCATTTTTGGTCTTTTAACTGAAAAAAGAGTTTCTCAATCATAGATTTAGCCGTCTATTGTGGTTTAGGTCATCTAGGAGTTAAATTCAGAAATTTTTGTTGAAGATTTAAAGGATTTTCATACTTGGAGTGGTGACAGTAAGAATATACAGAAAGCGTGAAGCTGTTTCTGAAGGAGAATAGGAAGTTTCTCACCATAATGAAAAAACTAACAATTGACGGCAACTGTGCCGATACCATCTGCCCTTCGGGGGATGGTGTGGAGAGTGGAGTTTGACGAGATGATGACTAAGTTGAATCAGAAAATGACTGATAGCCAGAAGGTGCTTATTGAGAAGATGTATGTTAGCATTGCCTTGTTGATCCAACCGTCCAAAAGGCCAAGGAGGAGTAGAAGAGGTGCATCATCTTATGGCTTTGAAAATAAAGATTCATTTGCTTCTGGCCAAAACATGAGGGAAGGAAAGCAAAAGATAAGAGCACGGACTGTTGGAGCATCAACGAAAAATGCTGGAGGAGCTGGCCAGAGTGTGCTACAGAATTCATGCAGGTACCGACCACAATTAGACTGGTACCAATGAATTCAAAAAATTCCAGAGAGGTACGACCCGACGCCGTCAATCTGTCTAATAGCAAGGATAATTTGCAAGCCACTGACAACGACGTGGCGCAGAATGCTGGCATGCAGAACGATGGGGTTCAAACAACGACCGCTAAATAGGCATCAAAATTGAATTGGAGAAGTTGCTCTCATAGAGACGGGAGAGCCTACACGTCATCGAGCAAACCGAGATTGTCTGCGCAGTGAAACACTTGATACTGCTGCTGATAGTCATTTTTTTGGATCACCAAGCTAGGGAAGAGCAAACTGCCATTATGATAAAATTGTTGATGAAAGAAAACCGATGAAGAAAGAACGAAGACGAGTTCCACGCCTATCAAAGCTCCATTCACATATGATATCTTGCGGGAGGAATACCCCAAGAAGTCTATAATGTCTTCAATGCCATCATACAATTGAACAACCGATGCCAAGCATCGTCTATTTAAGTATGAATGACACATGAATGGTTCCACGACGACATATGCAGTTTAATGTAGTTGTTTCCCCATCTTTCCGGATGGGGTTGCATCAATGTGGTTCGCACTATTTCCACGAGGTTCATTTTGATTTTGACGAATTAGCTAAGAGGCTTTTGGAGCAATTCAAGCTCCCCGCTGCTCGGTCCAAAAAACGTTATGTCCTTATCGGGTATTTCTCAGGAACCAAAAAAATCGTTAAAAGGCTTTTTGAATAGGTTCGACATGGCTGTTATGGAAGAATAATCTAAAAGAGGATATGGTGTTCATAGCATTAGTCCAGGAGATACATTCAGATACTGATTTTGCAAAATTGCAAAGAATGAAGCAGCCAACTACTATGAATGAGTTCCACCAAAAGGTTAACTTAGCTCTTGCACTTGGAAAAAGGCAAGTCTGATTGTCGTTGAGATTGGTGGTGGGAAGCCAAGAGAAGCTATTTGAAGTAATATGATTGCTAAACAGATCGGTGGAAGTGTCAATAATGCACCTGTGAATGTTGTGAATTCTAATAAGTAGAAAACGAGGAATTGACTTGTAGGCAGGCGGAATGATGCCTAAAAGAGTTTCAGGAACATAAGACCAAATGAATACTCTCCTTTGAATGATACATTCGAAAATGCCCACCGTGCTTCACAAAAGAGATACATGGACGTAAAACGAATGAGTTTCGTCGCTTGAAGGATATTACTGAGAAGTTGATCTGCAAAAAGAAATTGCAACAATATGTTAGAGAGCCATAAGATGGACAGAATGTTCCCTAAAGATCGAACGTCCAAGGGAACCAACCTGGATGCAGCGAAGAGGGACCCAGACAATTTGATGGAAGAATTATAATTAACACAATAACTAGTATACCTCACCCAACGGAAAAAAGATGAAATGAGATGGAGTGATATGTGGGTAATCATGTACCTCAAGCGAGTTGCTTTGCCATTGACGATGAAGCTCCGCCTAAGCAGCAGAGGATAATGACTGGTTATATAGTCTTTCATAACATGGATTTTGATAGGATTGAAGTGTCAACCTTCGATAACATAGTAACAACCGATGAGGGCCAAGCTAATGTTCATTGAGTCTTAATGAAATGTGGAAGCCTGGTAAATATTCTGTTCAAAAATGACATTTATCAAATGAAAATCAGTCCGAAGAACATCAAACCTAGTAAATTCAAGATTCGAGGATTTACCTCAGATGCTAAAGAACCCATCGAGGTAATTGATTTATCCATGAAGTTTGGAGAAACAGACTGCAAGATCGTACGAGTTGAAAATTTGTTATTGTGGATGCATTCTTGGTGTATAAAGCATTTTCAAGCCGAGAGGCTAACATTAGCTCATTGGTGTTTGATGAAGAAGTTCCTCGTGGAGAACGAGGCTGGATCCATTCGAAGCAGCCAGAGTGATGGTCGAGAATGTTACATCGTTGAGTTTGGAGAGACGACAATGAGAGAAAAAGAAAGAGTGCACATGAAATTCTGTGCATTAGGGATGCAGACGCATTGCAATCGATGCTCAAGCCATGTCTCAGCAATCATAGCAGGCACTTTAAGCTTATGAATCTTAGAATGAAATCAGAGGAACTGCGAGCTGCACTAGTTGAGGTGACGATCAAAATTTTGATTGATATGAATGATCCTACTTAAGTCCTTAAGATCGGATCTCAGTTAACACCAAACTAGAACTACTTGGTTTTCTCCAACCAAACTTAGACTTGGACGCAATTAGGTATGATCAGGATATCGCCGAAGATAGCATGTCACACACTGAATGTGCACCTGAAATATCCCCATGTTAAACAAAAAAATGCAGTGTATCTGAAACGATCTGTTGTGTTAAAGGATGAAATGAATAAGCTAAGGGCAAATGAGTTTATTCTAACGTTTTATAGCCTGAACAAGTGTCGAACTCATGTTGGTTAAGAAAGCAAATGAAAATTGACAGACACGCATTGATCACACGAACCCGAACCAAGCATTCCCGAAAGACAGTGTCTCATTGTCCAGAATTGACCAGCTGGTATACGAGACTATCGAACATGAGTTGCTTTCTTTCATGAATGCTTATTCTGGTTATAACAAGATATTAATGCAGGTAGCGCAAGAGTTTTACAACGGATTTGGGACTGTATTGCTACAGAGTGATATCATTTAGTTTGACGAACGCCAGAGGCGGAGCTACTTACCAAAGATTGGTTTCAGGTTTAGGGTCGGGAGCGGAGAAGTATATATAGATATGCTCATGGAGTCACGATTATCAATGAACCACACACACAAAAAATTCAACGATGTTTGACGAAGATACATGATAAAATTAAATCCACTGAAGTGTTCCTTTGAAGTTGAATCAGACAGATTTTTTGAATTTACCATGAATTTAAGGAATGAGATGGAACCTTGGCCCAACGGTAAGGTCACCTGGCTAGTGGTCTGGGCGCCCAGGTTCGAATCCGGAAACAATCTCTTTGAAGTGTGAGGGAAGGCTACGTACTATCGTCCTCCTTGAAGTCCGTTATCGTACGGGAAGCCTCATGCACTGGGTTCCACCACCATGAATTTAAGGGATACTGAGGCTAGTTTGAAGTTAATTAACGCCTTGAAACATGCAATTGACCCAAACATTAGAATGAAAATGCGAATCTTGAACAAAAAAATTTATCGTGTTGAGTAGGTTCATATCAAAGGCAATTGATAAATACGTATTGTTCTTTGATGCTTTCAAAAAGAAAAGGACAAAGTTTGTCTAGACTAGGGAATGTTAGGACACATTATAGGAATTAATGGGACATTGAAAGACCGTCGTCCAAGCCTTTGAAAGACCATCCAAGCTCTTGAATGAAGAAGACATATTTATATATTCAGTGGCGTCTTCTCATGCACTAAGTACAAAATTGATACACGAAGAGGCAAGGGTCTAAGGTAAGATTTCAAATCTCGATTTTTTGAGAAATCTTAGGTTGATATCTCGGTGGAAGTCAATGAGATTTAAAACTTTGATAACTAACCAAGCTATCAAATTTCGAAGGAAATATCATGTTGATATCTCGAGTGAGATAAACAAGATTTGAAAACTTAAACCAAAGGCCAGTATAATACATCAACCAACAATTTACCGACGCTAAAAAAAATAGTCGAAGTCCAAAAAGCTCGTTTTTACCAGTTGATTGCTTCAAGGAAGTTGTGACCATACTTCCAAGCTCATCCAACAAAGTTGTTGATGAACCAGCCCTTAAGAAGGTATTGCGAAGACTTAAGGCTTCATGGAAGTTATTAAAATGAAACATCGAGTCAAGCCAATATGATATCAATTACCATCTCAAAGGACAATAATAGAACAAACGTTGATGGATTTCATCATTGAATTTACCGTTTGGAATGGAAAAAAGAATGAGGAAATGGTTATACTTTCCAAGTTGAAATTATACATACACGAAGCTTCCAACAAACGTAACTTTGAGACAAAAGAGGTAAAAGTGGTACTAGTGAATCCCAGAAGGTCAACCAATTTGCTATGCTTTGGAGCTAGAATTCCCTATGACAAATAGCGAGGTCGAGCATGAAGTGCTGATTGCGAGAGTTGGGACAGCGAAAGAGTCGAAAGAAAGGACATTGCATATATTTAATGACTCGGAGTTTGTGGTCTCTTAGGTAAAAAGGAATTTCAAACGAAGGATGCAAGAATTGCCCCTTACCCGATGATGACATTGAAACTATTGTACGATATAGAGTAATACAGAAGCACACACATCCGAGGGAGGCGAATACGAAAGCCAATTCATTGGCCAAATTGGCCAGTCCAGGGATGTGCAGTTGATGAGACCAGTTTCAATGGAGATTTTACTGGCTTCAAGCATCAACAAAATAGATGTCGACTGGACCATGGAAATCGAAAAGGAGTCATGGATGACCCTAACCAAGGACTATTTGCTGAAGGGAACCTCTCCTAAAGGAAAAAAATAACGACAAAAAATCTTTTGTAAAGTGTCGTGATTCACGTTGCAAGGATTGTTGTACATGAGAAGCTTCTCAACCCTTCACTTCAGTGTGTAACAATGATGATGCTAGGAAAATCCTCATGGAAATCCATGGTAGTTGTGACAACAACGGGAGAAACATTAGAAGAAGATATTTCGTTATGGATACTTCTGACCAAAAATAAACGGTGATGTTGCTGACTATTCCAAATGGTGCAATTAGTGTTAAAGATTTGTGAAAAATCCCAAAAGTCTTCCGTATCTATAGAGCCTTACACAAATGGTTAGCAGAAGACTGTCTGCGTTTTGAAAATTCGATATAACTGATGCGCTTCTGATGTTGGAAGAATGAACTAAGTAAACCATTGATGCAGTGGAATACTGCAGAAAATAGGCTGAAGTGGAACGGATTGCCAAAATAACAACAAGATAAATGGTCAGCTTTGTGTCGAAAGATTATTTTTAGTAGATTGGGAGTTCCCCGAAAAGTTATAACTAACAATGAACTCAGTTTGGTAGTGCCGAGTTCAAGGATTTCTACAACTGGTACAAGATTAAGAAAAGCTTTACAGCAACATACCCGTAAATGAATGGACATGGAGGTGTGTTAAATAAAATTATTAAGTTTATCTAGAAGAAACAATTAATTAAAGCCAAAAGCAACTCAGTTGATGAGCTTCCACTTGCGTAGGACGACCTATAAGTCCGCAATTGGCATACATCAATTGCACTGACCTACGGAATTAAAGCCGTGATTATGATATAACTTAACTAGAAGTCTCTTCTCAATGGATAAGCCACTATGGCCCCAAGATAAATGAGTAACTTGGTTGAATCCGTCGACTTGGTTGACAAAAACGAGAATAGACTAAATTAAGAATAGTTGTACACCAGAAAATACATCACAATGTTTCAACACCGATGTCTAGAACTATACCTTCAAAGTGAAGGGCCTCATTTTGAAATGGGTCATTCCTTGAACGAGAGCACTTGTTTCGAATTGGGAAGGTCCATGTGTGATTAAACAAAACCCGAAGATGGAACTTTTAAACCAGCCACAATTGATAGGATCTGATTCCAAGATGGTGAAATAGCAACATGTTGCAATGTTGTTTCACTTTGATTTATTTACTTTATTTTGCAAATAAAACAACCTAGCGAATGGGGCAATATAATAAGACCGGACTTGTCATGTCTTTTGTCTAGAAATAAAGTTGGTTACTTGGACTAAAGAAATAATGGTTTAGTAAGTAATATCTTATGCTATGTGATATGAGGTGCAATTAGATACCCAAAGGTAAGTTCTGACCAAGTCTTTTGATCCATGATCAGGACCAGTGTTATTAAACACGAGACGTGCACTAAAGCGCCAAGATCTTTTGGATCATAAGCGCAACGCACAAACGCGAAGCACGCGCTTCATAAAAGAAAAGCGCATAATGCATTAATTTTTAGATACACACATCTTGCTCATGTGAACAATGTAAACGTTATGAACTAATAGAAAATAACACATTCATAAGCAAATCAAATTGTCACTACATCAAACAAAGAGATTGTAAATATCAAAGAACATACAATGTGGTATTAGAAAGAAATGCATGGCGGTAGTTATATTTATGCCAACTAATTTTATGTTTATACCAATTAATTTAATACAAACTAAAAAAAATAAAAAACTCGTGGAGTTATAGCGCAAAAATCAATATCTATGTCATTATATAGGCAGAAAGAAAACTTGTACATAACTACTCAAACCATGTGCATAACTTGTATATACATATGTATATAGCACACACAAGACAAATAATAGTAATGATGAACCCCATCAAAAAAAAGTAAAGCGAAGTACCAAATATAACTTGTATATATGTGCACATGTGATATAAACATACACACACACACACACACACACACACACACACATATATATATATATATATATATATATACATATATATATATATATATATATTATGAATACAGACATATACATACAATACTAAAGAACCATTTCAATACTGAAGAAACTCAATGAGACAAATTGACAAGGACATAACAGATTACATACGTCACCAAAGAACGCATTTCATTTTTGAGGAAACCTACTGAGACAAATTGACAAGCACATAGCAGACAAATTAAAAGAATAAAAAATAAAACAGAAGAACATAGAAGTTATAGGGATGAAATATATCAAAAAGAAGAAGAAAGATTAAAGAAGAGAAGTTTATTTGGTCGTTGTAGGAGTTGAAGCCGTTAGAAGAAGACCTTGTTTGAAGCATGCATGAGTTAAAGTCACAATTAGGGAAAACATAATTATTTTAGATAGTCAAACCTGATTACAACTTGTCAACTACATTTCTTCCCATTTCCCCCCATATTTTTGCACAACTTCAACTGAGCGTGCATACTTGGCGCTTAAGCGATAAAAGCACGCACATAGTTCAAGTCGCATTGCGTACCTTAAGCGAAGCGCTTCAGGTGTGCATCGTTGCGCGTATGGATGCGCATAAGCGCGCTTTTAATAACAGTAATCAGGACAAAAGAGTTTAATCACAACAGTCAATCAGATAATTTGTCATTATCCGTTTGGTATTGACTAATGCCCATAGATAGGCAAAGTCAGCAAAGGATGTTCAAGGTCAAGCATTCAAGCACCGATTCCCAAAAACAAGAACTAGTGTACAATCAAGGCTTTCACAACCATGCTTGTGACCCAGCAGAATATGCTCGATCGAAGATAAGTGAGGACATTAGATAGACATTCTTGATCAACACCAAAAGACGTGAAATCAAGAGCAAATGCTCAAAGATAAGCACTTGAGATACTGATTCATGAAGATAGAAAACGGTGTATATTGAATCTTCCATGATTACTTTTGTGACATAGTTACGAAAATCATGGCTTGCGAAAACGACATGCGACGTGGTGTGCACATCTTTCTTTCTTATGGAGAGACACACAAGAGAAGATGCAATGAATGGTGCACGACTCAAAATGGTGCATCTCTTCGTTATATTATTGTTTTTAAATTTGTTTTTCATTTTTTATAATCCAAACTACATAAAATTTAGTATTCATATATTATGAACCATCAAAACGAAGGTATAATATATGTGACACCATTGGTCCAATATAAATGAAGGATAATGAAACCTGTAATAAATGATCAATAGGAGTTGGATGCATCTGATATTGAAGATGAGAGCTTGTATTTGATAATGATGACTTGACTTAAAATGTTGTTGTTATAGCAGTAGGAGTGAAGAAAGCTGGATATCCAAGTAGAAGAACATCCACATCGAGATATTTTTCACCGCCCGCTTCAGTTCATTTGAATCTTCATAAAAAAATGAATCTAAATGAGATAGATGGGAAAGATGCCGAAGCTTATGAATATGATGATGCAAACATTGACTTGAAAATTATAATTGTTGAATCATATTCAAATTTTTAGTTTATCAGTAATATTTATAATTATATTGGATTTGGCTTTATAATACTATCATGCTTGAAATTTTGTGTTTATCATATCATCTTTGATAACATATGTATGTGTGTGTGTGTGTGTGTGTGTGTGTGTGTGTGTGTATATAGCAAAATACAAGAAAAGAATGTTCCATATGTTTAGCAAAAATATTGAACTTTTCAAATTTATTTGTACGTATATTAAATTACTAAAAAAAACTAAACGTGCGGAGTAAATGAAAAAGAAGCACGTCATTGCCTTATGCGCCAAGGCTCTAGAGATGCTTTGCGCTTTTTTGTGACGTGCGTCATTAATAACTACGGTTTGCGGTTCGGCATAACATGCCCAACTGATGAGAAAAAAATGAAGGTCGAGAGGTTATTGCGATCAACACTGAAAGAATAACAAAGTAGAATGTTGATGCTTAGAGGTAAGCATCTAAACCATCAATCATCGAAAATTGGGATCAATGGGACATTGGACTACCTATCGCTTGCGACCTAGCGACACCCCTAATCGAGTGAAGATCACACAAGTTTACTCATATGTACAGAGCTATAGCAAGTAATAAAATTGCACGGAAAGGGGTATGTATAATATAAGTAGATCACATAAGTTTACTCATATGCCGTGAGGCCTCTTGAATCTATTTAAACCTTCTCACCTTTGGATGTCCCCTTCCCATGAGTGTTGCCCTCGGTAGGTGTGATCTCTCCTTTGGTAGTGATAATTCTCACGTTTGTCGACCAGAGCGTCTAAAGAAATGAAAGATTTGCCAAGGCTTCGAAGGTTTGATTTTGACAAGTGAAAATTTTAAAGCAAGGCCTTTTGTCTTTAAACCAGCAAACACTTCAGTTTTCGACTCCATTTTAGCTTTGATCTTTCTAAAGTCAAGTTTCAATCTCTTCGCCATGCAAATGGAATAGGTTGGGTCAATAGCACCAGTAATAGTATTGTCTTCCTCCAAGGAATGTGAGGTGTCGCTCAATCCCTTTAGAGCCTCGATCTTCTGAGAAACTAAAGGGAAGAACTAGAGTGATAGTCATGGAGTGATATGTTGTTCGAGACGAAGTGAAGCGTTGGAAATTAAGATTGACTTTAGAGTCCATGCGAAGTCTAAACGGTTTATCACATGCATTATACGCAAATAATATTCAAATTAAATCATCAAAAAATAAATACTTACTAAACTATAGTGATATGGATTATATCACAACATATTAGTTTACAAGTAACGTGTATGTGTGTGTGTGTGTGTATATATATACACACACACACACACAAATGTAAGTGTATATATACATGCACGTATACATATACATATATGTATACACATGTAAATGTGTCATCAATAACTTGAAAACTGAGTAGAGTTTTTAAATAATTTATAGAAGCAACAAAAGTTGTATTAGTAAAATTCAAGGTACGATAATAACCGAATATTTGTAAACTAAATAAAAAACTGAAATACAATATTTGTTAATAATATAAATTTCAATTTATAGTTACTTATTTTGTAAATGATTAAGAAATTATTTCAAAATAACATCTAAAAAGCCAACACAATTATAATAAAAAATTTAAGAAATTTGCAAGCTAAATTTCATAGAAGTGAGAAAGTAAAAAGTAACTTCTATTTTCAAATACAAAAAAGTTTTTATGATTTATTAATCAATTGTACATATATTTTAAAAAAGGTATAAAACATGATTTATACATTTAAATTCTTGAAATATGAATATCCATAGTAAGAAAACAAAGTAACCAGATCAATTTACTCTATATGTATTTAATTTACGAAATAAAAAATGAAATTATACTAAAAAGCCTATTTTTTTGGTGCTTTAAGCAAAGTTTAGCACTCAAAAGGTTCCTCAGACCAAGAATGAAATAAAGCGCTATTATAAAAAAGCGAAACGTTAGAATTGCAAAATAGCGCCTAATTGGTGCTTAACGGTGCCCCTGACAACATAGGTGGTGATAAAGGTAGACCTTATGGAATAATGATCGAACCAAAATCCTGAATAATTGGTGGCGGAAGAGGGGGAAACGACGAAAGACTTATAAGTTAACGAATAGTGAAATAAAAATTAGTGACGACCCAGCAAAAGCTAAGGCATTTCAAATACAAGGAGACGAGAAATACCTACGTTCGGAGAAGCTTCTTGTATTGTAGACTTGACGACTTCAACTTCTTCAATGGATGACTTGATGAGTTGAGAAATAGAAACCAAAACAAAGGGCTCATGTAACACCTCGTAATTTTAACGACGCTTATGATGATGAATTAAAGAATAATCAAAGTGAAATACACTGTTAACAATGAATTAAGGAAAACTTAATTTAATAATCAAAATTAAGTAAAACGGACTGTGTCATTGCGTCCGTCTCGGAATTCTGGTCAAGATAGACATCTGGTTTGCGTAAATCGGACACCGTATGAAGAAGTTATTAAAGTTTGAAGTTTGTATGCATATAAGGAAGATATATATACATATAAATTCAAAAATATTCAAAAATCAGCAAAACCAGAAATCCGGCGCGCAAATCGAGAAAGGGCCGACATTTTGAAGTCGACCCGAGACCCTGTTGGGTCGACCTAGGGGTCGACTCAGGCTCATGGGGGTCGACCTAGGGGTCGACACCCATGAAGGGGAGTCGACCTAGGGGTCGACCCACCCGTGGCTCTGGAAACTTCTTTTCTGAACCTGGACGATTTTGGAGCTAGATTCATGAACTCTAGACTATATAAAGGACCCTAGACCTAGGTTTTATTTATCTAAATACTGACGGCGAAGCTCTGCTGCAATGAAAATTAAAGTGGCCTTTCTTCTTCTAAATCAATTCAAAGAAGATTATACATATTTGAAAATTGCTACAACAAATTCAGCGATGGCTACAACTTATTCAACATGTTCTTCACAGTAAATTGGATCCATTTCCTTAGATCTATTCACTGTGAGTTCATGTTATTTTTAGATCTGAATATTTAAATAGTAATCGTGATATGTATATAAAAATTGGATCTTGAATCGGTGCATAATCAGTTCTATTATGACATAACTATCAGATCTACTTTTATATGTTCGTACCGCCGCCATGTTAAATCTTGTAATAATATGCTTATTCAGTTTATGCCTATTTCTATCAGTTTATTATTGATACATTATTATGTCTGTTCTCGATTCTCTTCTCTCCCTCTTTTCCCTTTTTATTTTTATATAGTCAGGCTACCTTCGAGCCTAGGCCTAACGCTGAAAAATGCGAACGTACAAAATTGGTAACAATTGAAAAAGACATAATTTAAGGCATAATTGGTTTGGAAAATATGGATCTAAATTTAGGCATAAATTTGGAAATATACAAATATGGATTTGGGAACATACGTCTTGTTGGATAATACGAATTTAGGCATGCATTGGAATAAATGTAAATATGGAATTGGGTATAAAATAGGACATGTCTAAATACTGATTTGGGACATAAATTGGGACGTATGTGAATATGAATTTTAGGCATACATTGGAAAATATGCGAATATGGATTTAGGTATAACTTGTATTGAAATGGGTGAATATGGATTAGGGACATAAATAGGAAAATATGTAGATTTGGGTTTGTGCATAACACACACACACACACACACACACATATATATATATATATGTATGTATGTATGTATGTATGTATGTATATGTATATGCCTTGACTTATAACTTGAGAAAAAGAGCATACGGTGCATAATTAAAAGGTTAATTGAAAAGGGACATAAAAATCTATAATTTGAATAGTGAATTTGGCATATAATTAAATATGGAAAAAAAAGAAATAATCACCTATAGTGACATAGGTAGATTTGGATAAAAATGGAATGTCTAGTAATTACAATTAGGAATTGTAATTGCACTTATAACACGAGGTTAGGTTGCATTAGTGGTGCAAGTCTGCTCGGACCCGACCGGCATATCCAGCAGCCATTAATGTTGAACCTAATGTGAGAGGTCTAAGTGTGCAAATATGAATCGGGCTAAGTCACGAGGTTAGACCCAACTGTGGAATAAGACTGTCCAGACCCGACCGGCATATCCAGCATCCACACGTTGTAGGCCTAATGTGGGAGGTCTAGCCCATTATAACCATAATTGGACATGATAATGAATTAGATTACTAAACCTAATTTAATCCATAAGGATTGTATGATTATGAACTTGAGTTAGGGTTAAGTAAAATTGAATGACTAGTGGGTGGGTTAAGTAAAATAGAGGGGGTGGGTAATATTTACATATAGGCCCACGAACTTAACCCAATAAGGTTACGTAATTAAAGACACCTAGTGGTATACATAACCAGTGGAAAATATAATAAAATTAAGTAATTAAAGACACCCTTGTAGGGTAAGCATAACTTGTAGAAATGATAGAATTAGATATATGCAATAATCTGCTAAGTAAACAACGATAAGTTGTAGTGACGGTGTAAATTGAATTTATGATTAAATGAGAAAGAATGAGGAAAACTTATAAAATAAATAAGTTATATTTAATCATAAATGGTAAGTGACATGTTAATTAGGAAACATGTGAATTGAGATATACTTAACAACGTATTAAGGAGAACATGTTATTGTAATGATATAACCAAGCAAGAATATAAAATAGATTGTGGATTACAGACCTTGGGCCACAATCTAGAAAATAACATGTTGTAGGCTTATTAATAAACTTAAATGGATTAAGTTATATGACTGAAATTAATAAGCAAAAGAAACTTGGTAAATTGAATAAGAATTCAATATGAACGGGAATAACCAAGTTAAATGGAAACCCGGTGAGGTGAGGCAAGCGCGTAAAAGAATGTTTAGACATATGGTCTAACAACATATTAAAGATAAAAGCTTGGACCAGTCCATAAGTTTGAGGGTGAATAACCTAACGGGGTAGATCATCGAGGTGTTATAAGACACGAGGGGAGCACACATTCATCTGATTGCTATGACGACTCCAAAGGACTAGAAGGGGAAGCACACGGCTTCCTGAAGTACGTAAGGTGCTCCTAGTAGTCCTCTGTGTGGTGACAGATGTCTTAGGCTGTACTCGCAGAGGTTGGGTCTGCGCGTAACTACTAGGTGGGTGGGCCTTGACTGCAAATGTAGCTATGAAGTCAGAATGCTGTGACGAGGTGACACCAGGGTGATTCGATGGTTGCCTCACGAGGAGGTAGAGAGGGTCACGACCAACAAGAATAGTAGACCGTCGGATATCCGTCATCGACAGCCAGCGGGATGCGAAAAGACTAGAGCTAAACCCAAGATATCATTTCACCTTTCACTATCGAGGTACGGAGTTGAAGGTAGACGCCACATGAATGTTTAGATTGGTTGTTATTAGGGGCGGTCGCTTAGCTCTATAGTCTTTATTAGTTGAGGGAGGGGCCGAGGTGGGGCCATAGCCACCATGAAAAACAGACCCAAGGAATATATGTACAGATATGAAAAAGCTCGCGGCCGAGTTCCGTGTTTCTTTTTTAGCCCTGCCACGGAACTCAGTGCACATTAGAGGACGTGCGATTGAGGCATCGAGCTACAATTACAGTACATACGTAGGACAGTCTAGATATATGCATATCTGCTCTGGGTGGTGTATCGTAGACTAAAGGGCATTATTCCGATAAGGAATCTGATTCGATCGATGGTGGCAGTCCATACGCTTACGTAGCATAGTAATGATAGATATATGCGGAACGTAACATTTTATATAGAGATCACTCCGGCGTAGGATGAGAGACTGCGTTCATTACGGTGGAGACCGCGCGAGTGAGGTACCATGGGGTGTATCTCAATATTGAGATATAGCTACATATATTGTATTGGTGAATCCATGGGAAAGTAACTGGGTACGATGCGCGTATAAGTCTTGAGTGCAATTAACCCAAGTAACCTAATAACCAAGAAAATGTAATGGAACGGTATTAGTAGGGATCATTCTATTTCTGATATACTAGTATCTGTGCGGTGCAGAGAAATGTATTTAAGAAGCGCAATATATCTTGTTCGTCTTATCTTGCTCAGTTCACACTTGTTACTATTATCTTCTTCCAGTTTTATATACCTGTCATGATACTTTTATTTATTTATATTTAAAAGTAACTGGACTCGCCAGACTTTATGTCTGACCCTTTTTGTTTCCTCTTCTCTCTCTTCCGTTCCCTCCACCAGGTTCTCAGGGTGGAAGTGCTTAGAGTTGATTTGGATTCTTTCAGCTTAGCTTGGATTTTGGATATAGATGTATCACTTTGACTGCTTGTCAACTCTCTTATGGTTTTGCAAGGGAAATACGGTTTATGCTTTTGTACTCTGATAGTTTTACAAGTCTGTCTTACGCTATTATGTTCTTATTTACCTATAACGCTTCACGAAACTTAATGCATTCCCTTAGTGAGTGACATTAACGGACGTGGGGTGTCACAGCTCATTAGTAGTCATGGCAGCAAAAGCAATAGTACAAGTTCCCTCTGAGCTAGCCCCTACAGACATTGAAATTTCGATTGTAGCTGCTATTGAATGGGAAGTTGATGGTTCTACTTAATCCAATGCGGTAAAATCAATAGAAGCCTCAACTGACGACTTGCTCACAACTGTATCCTCTTCAGCCATAGTCATTTCACTTTTCTCCAAGGCAATAATGTCATCGATATAGAATTTGGCTTTAATTGATCTTCAGTGAGGCCTTCACCTAATGCAACTGCATAATGCAAGTTTTCTTCCTAAGCGTTTATTAGAGTGACGATATAGTTGCTTCTCAACCATTTCAAATTCTTGTCTTTAATGATAGTTGCAAAAAATTATTGAAGGGTGAAGCTCATTGCTTCTTTATCCTTAGAAGCTTGGTCCTTGGGTTGTTTTATTTAAGCTACGAAGCCTCTATTTTTGCTTCTATAAGATTTGTCCTCAGCTTTTCAATATCAACTTGAAGTAGTTTAAATTCTTCGTCATTGTCCTAAAGCACAATATTTTTCTCCTTGATTGCCTTGTCCTTCGCATTGACCTGATTTATGAGTTGAACATTCTCACGATGAGCCTTCTGGACTTGGTCTTTTACTACAATGAGGACTTGAATGTGTGCATGAGGCATCACTCCAAATAGCGCCTTAAAATTTCGGTCAATGTTTGAGCTATGTCACTCTGCTTTTTGAGCTCGACCAACTCACTTTTGTAATCGCTTATTGTATAATTGTAGCTCTCGCTCTCCAATTCGAACAATTAGACGTCTATCTAATTTATTTTGTTGACATCGCAGAGGGAAAAACAAGTTTTCTCCATTTAAAGAGCTAGTCAACGATCTCAATATTTCCTCCAACTCTGTGATTAGCTTCTTGGTGGGAGATATCCTAATATTATGATCAAACTTCACTTATGTCAGGCCATGTGCAAATTGCATCTTGGTTACCACGGTTGCGAATGAGCCTAAAGGAGGTAGGGTGAAACCGATGAGCATAAGCATCCTTGTATTTTTGAAAGGTTGACGTAGTAGTAATCGAAATTTCAACCATTGAAACTTGTTGATAAGGAAGCCTAAGAGCGTGGTTGGGAAAAGGCAGGGATAGGACTATGATGGTCATGGAAACCACAGTATTTCTTGCCTTAATCATAGTACTCTCTTTCCTTAGCCAGACATTTTCTTATGTCACTATCCTCAAATTATTCCCTCTACTTAGTAGTCTTTCTTTCTCGATGCAAAGAAAAGCGCTAGAGGTTAAGCTTTAGGGTGGTTAACTGCAGTTCACCAATGTGCATATATAGAGGACGCGATCTCTTTCCATCGCCAAATGAAAGAAACAGAGTTGCACCAGTCTTAGAATACTGCAATAAAGGCGAATGCATGATACGAGTACTCTTGACCCTATAAGCAAGTGAAGTGCAGGCATCCTTAAGTATTTTATGGATCGTGTTCAGAGGGTGACAGAGACAAAGTTACATCTCCTTAGGCTAAGAGGTTCATGAATGGGAAGAAATCTGGAAGATGCTCCTTAAGAAGCTCGTCGATCTAAATGTCAAAGTCCCCTAAAGAACTGATTATATCCTTCGAAGAGCATGTGCTTACGAGAGTGGACGCCTCGACAATTGGGGGTATTCTAGGACTGAAGGATTGCTATGAGGACTTGACAACTATTCTTTTGGGAAGTGATGAAACATGGGTTTTTGCGCCTTTAGAGGACTCTCTCCTATATGACTCATCTTCTCCATGGTCGAAACACTATATTTTATTGATACCTGTATCGAACAAAACAAAAAATTGAACAGAAAAAGATCGATACCAATTATCGAACAAAAAAGAAATCATCTAATCAAATTGTCGAAAGTCGAATTGAAAAAAAAAACAAATTGAGAAAGATCGATACCAATTATCGAACAAAAAAAATTCGAACCCAAGTTTTATCGAAGTATCAAAAATCGATCGATACCTGAAACTTCAATTTGGTTTGTATATTCTTTGCAATTTGCCCTTTATTAAATTCTATGCATCATTTGTTTATTTTCATTGTTCAGTAGCAGCAATAGAGCAGCATTGTACTGTTGGTGAAAATAGCAGTGGCAGTAATATATTTGTCGACTGGTCTACGACTAAGCTACGACTAATCAACTGGTCGACTAGCTGGACCTCTGCCGACTCGACTCGACTTACTGCTGTAACAACCATGGCTTAATTATCATTGCTTAAGCCATAAAGGAGTCAGTTTCAGAAGGAATTGACGACCCAACACCAACGTTGAAGCAAGGAGAACGACGAGTCATTTGGAATATTTTTATATTAAACACGGTTAGGTATGCTTTATCTTTAAGTTCTAATTTAATATAAATATGTGTGACATTCGTTCAAAATCCAATGTATGTCAACGTGTATCGAACTATGAAAATCGACTGAGGCAATTTGAAATAACATATGCACTGTATCATATGTCCAATACACGAAGAACAGAACATTGTGTAGATAGCTCGTTCATGTTGGCAAACAAACTTCTCTGCACGATGTAACTGTGTGTCAGATCTTAACTGTTGTCGTGGAATAATCTATAACAAAATTGATGTCCGTAGCGGCACAGAACCTTCTTTGCATAAACACAAGATTGTGTAGTAACTTGAAGTGTTGTCTGAGATAATTATTTGAATGTCGAAGCATATTAGATGCGATCGTTCTATGAAGAGAACCATCTGATCACATTTTGAAACGACAACTTGTGATTAATCAAACTTCAATGGAAGTTAATCTAAGCACTTTGGAGTGCAAAAGCATGAAGCTATTACAAGATGGAGTTCCTTCATGAATGACCTGAAGTAGTAGTGATGGCATAGAAAACCAAGGGAGGATCGGGTATTTAAGGTACCCGCTTTGAGTTAGACCCAAGACCATCCTTAGAATGACTTTGGTTATGCCACAACCAAGAAAAATTGAATGATAGTCGATCACACTTTAAAGCCATTAAACCCTACAAATGCAGGAAAATTTCGACGAATGACCATCGTACGATGACTATGGCATTACCACTTCCAAAACCCCACATCAAGTAACCAGATCTGGATCTGAACTTAAAAGATTTGGGGTTGAATTCATATGGCGATGAGATTCACTCGAAATGGAAGCAATAACGGTCTAGCACTGAATACAAGGTAGTGACTATCTAAAGTGGTTGAAGTAGATAGTAGTGGCAGATGCTTGAAATTGCAAATAATGATGAAAGGAAATTAAAATGTGAATGTGAAATTTCAAGTCCACACGTAAGTATTGAGATGACCCATAAATCCATATTGGTACCAACATGAAGTGGTGCATACTAACATGAAGTGGTGGTTAAAAAAAACAAAGAGAATGAATTCTCATGTGGAGGAGCTGTGGAACGATCTTCGAGGAGTAGATCTGGACATTAATGTCGAAAGTGATACAATTATTATTTGAAGTGGTTACACATATGCTCGTGGAATAAAGATGACATTTCAAAGTATTTCTTGGACAACCAATGGACTTGAGCAGATGTTTATATCTGTTTGTCTTGGTCCAAACATGTTTTGTTTTTAACAGAAGTGTACTTTATGGAGCAAGTGTTATCAATCTTTAAACCAAGCAGCTTTCAAATGAATCTGGATGTCGACACCAAAACGAAGTGGTTCAAGGACTTAGGTCAATCTTGGAATGCAATGAAGAAGACTTGTACGAGTTGGAGTCTCGTTGAATTAAGGAAAAGTGATAAGTATCAACATGAATTCATATCGATACCAAACACATTTTGTGAGCCTTGATCACTTCCTACACTTTGGTCAAGTAATGGATGGATGAAGTGATCATCACGGATCACATTTCTCAAGTAGTTAAGCAACTCTAAAGGACGAGGAAGAAGAAGACAAATACCAGGTACGTCAGAGCATCACGGTACTACCATATTTCCAAAGGAAAAGGGCTCGTAGCTTGAAGACATAAGGGAATAAAGATGAGAAAGGTACCATGCATTAAGCTATTAATGTCTACATCGACATGATTCAAAGACAAGACGACTTCATCATCCCCCATGCTTTCTTGGATATGGAGTTTTAGTTGGTGTTCAATGATCTGGCAACTCTGGTGGATAATTCTCCTATAAATAGCAAGCCTAAACCAACCTTTCCGGGACTTTTGGTTATTCTTCTTTATTCTCTTATTCTCTATTCAATTTTTATTTCATTAGGGTTCTTTAGATTTATTCAAACTGCAAAAGTTCTTATACTTCTGATAAACTCAATCTAAATAAAATTAAAGTGGATGTAGGCCATAGAATTTGTCGAACCACCATAAAAATTTGTGTGTTCTTACCGTTTTATTGCTATTCTTGCTAGTTCTACATATTTTATGATGTCAATAACATTTTTTGTCATAAAAATATGATTGCTTGATGATGTTACCTATCACATGTTATGTCGAGGGTTTGATCTAAACTAGCTACCTTTACCCAAGTATGTATCAGAAGCACGATGCATATATACCCAGATTTAAAAATGCAAAGCCTCCCCCATATTAGACCTATCACTTAATTATAGAAAACCTTCCTCCAAACAATGTATCACTTATTCATCTTATAACTTGTTAGGTCATAATTCATCATAATAATTTGTTACTGAGCAAAGCTAGACAATCAAAGGTGTCATAATATAATTAGGCTTCTAATCAGACATCGGTAGCAAATTAAAAAACACAAAATACGATTTTGTTACTCGAAAATTTGCCAACCCCACTAATTACCCAGGCTGAATCCGAGCAGATAATTCAGGTGTACTAGCCAAACCCTAGCGAACATATACTGGTTGCATAGCTCTTTGTTGGTCCACATCAAAAATTTCAGCATTGAACCAGGAAATTAGGTAGGAACAAATTAAACAATTAAAATGATTTCGGATCCATTGTGATGGAAAGTATGGTGATCCTACAGAGATTCAGGGAGGCTTACAACATGCAGTAGGCCGCTTTCTGTACAAGAGCAGGGGTACGTACTAGTGCTGTAAGGGAACCAAACCCATGCTAGTGAATTTTTTTTTTTTTTTTTTTCAAATACAATGTATGGTAGTGTCTGATTTTTCAATTACTTCTGTCAACAACAATTTTCTTACATTTGTGCATGCAACAAAAAAGTGGCTATAATTATATAATGTCTGCAAGCACACTGAGACATCAGAACCATGAGTTATTGTCTCCGTGAGGGCAAATTCTTTTTGTACACCTTAAATTGCTTTAGATACACCACTTTTTTTTAAAACATATACACCACTTTTTGCTTAGTATACACCATACATATTACTAAACTATCCTCAAGCCTGATTAGAACAAAATAAGTTTTTCATTTTGTATCTTTCTAACATGCATTGATCCAACTAAGGAATATTGATTTCTAAAATCAATGAATTCACTTTTGCAACTCAAACTCAGATCCTTAATTGGATTTATATTTATTTAATTATTCATATATTAGAATTTAACTTTAAATTTTGAATAATAATAAAATATTAATCTACTTAAATTTTGATTTTATAATCAAAAACCGAATTGAATATAGTAAAAAATTGAGAACTTAGTACGCAATGAACCATATTAATTTTAGTACTTCATTTGTAAATTTATTTTTGACTAATTTAGAATGCATAATGTTAGAACTGATTATACGTGAATATAACAAGAAAGGATATGAGTAAAATGACTAGTTCTATTTATACACCTAATTTTGCCTTACATACACCAAATGTTAGGTTGAAAATTTAAACACCGTTTTTTACTTTGCCTACACCCTATATCTTTCCTCCATTATACCCTTAACCTTGCAAATCGTTCACTCTCATTTAATCTCTCGCTTTCATTTCTCAAGACAACCTAGGACAGTAACTACAGGGAAAATGTGAAAACCTACTAGACGGCGTGCGGGAAAAAAAATCATTCCACCCAGTCGAGGTGCGCGACCAGCACACAAACTCGCACAGCTGCTGTGTCGACGTCAATTTCACTATCCTGTTGTACAAACCGAAAATAACTAACCTCGTCTGCATATTCTGCTCCAAAATCATGATTTTTCCCAATTTTAGCATCAAAATGATCAGCGTATATAATTCCTAACCCTAAATATGTCTCTTCTTCAATAATTTCCATTGCTAACAGTTTGAATTTTGATTTCTACCCTTAACCTAATTAAATAGCATGTTAGGGCTGTTTTTAAAAAATTACAACATATAATCTACATCCATTATACATTACGGTATTTTTGTCCATAATTTTTTAAAAAAAAATCCGGTGTAATAAAAGCAAAATTAGGCGTATAAATAGAACTAGCCGAGTAAAATTTAACGCTTCAATAGAAGTTAAATTAAATTCCCTTGATAACACATAGAAATTTCAATTATTTTATACAAGAATTTTAACGATTGTGTATGATGTAGACATATGAAATTTTTAGTATTTTATTTTATTTTGATTATTTTTAATAAGGGTATTTTTGTCTTTAATTTAATTTTTTTTTTTAATGGTGTAGGTAAAGTAATTTGCGGTGTATCAATTTGCCCTCCGTGAGTTCATTTGATATAATTTACTACTGCTGAACTTTTTTATGGCCGCAACTGAATCCAACTGTGCTGTTATTGTACACCGGCCTAAACGCATGGACCTAAAATCAGGTAAAACTGGGAGCGAACATGCAAACAGAATTTCCAATTATCTCTTCAACTAGCGAAACTCATTTCAAAGGATTTTTTCCAATTTGGCCACCTTTTATAAACTTATTACACATTTAGCCTAGTTTTAAAACTTATTACGTTCGTAACCTGGTTTATGTCACATCAGCCAAAAACGTTATTTATTGCTAGCGGCATTTCGGATGACGCACGCTGCGTCATTTAAGAAGCTGCTCAAATCATGCATGTTTTTAAATCTGAGCGGGATTCCAAAAACTGCTCGTTGCGTCATCCGAAATGCCGCTACGTTTTTTGCTGATGTGACTGAAACCAGGCTATAACCGTAATTAGTTTTAAAACTAGGCTAAACGTGTTATAAGTTTTTGAAAGGTGGCCAAATTGAAAAAAAAAATCCCATTTCATATGCACTAAGTCATCAGATTTCAAAAACCCTAACTCTCCAGTAAACCTCACAACGACCAAAGACCAGCACATCCCAGTCAACCAGTCAATCGTCCGAATGACAAATACATAACAGAAGAAATTGGAATTCATAAAAGATGAATTAAAAAGTACCAAAACAGCTCGATGAGCTGGAACAGCAGGGACAGTGGAGGCTCCATCAGAGTCAACGACGGCGTGAAGGAAAACATCAGCAGTGGTGAAAGAGGACGACAATAGATGGGAATCTACCGGGGAGTTGAGGCGGAGGAAAGAAACTTTGGATTTGAGATCTTCGATTTCACGCTTGAGTTCTTCCTCGGTCTCGCTTGCTTCTTCGTAGCATTCTTTGCAGGTTCCTGCATCTACTTCTACATATTCCTCCCTACATGAATGGCACCACATCTTCTGTGGCTTCTCTGGTTCCCCTCTTTTGGCTTTTGCTACTTGTGATGCGTGCAGTTAGGGAGTTTTTGACACTGCTAACGGAAAGTTGCGCAAATTTGGTTTTGGACCCTTAAAAAAGTAGAAAAAAAACTAGGCTGACTATGACATAAATCACAAAGATTTGTTAACGGCTATCAGGCATGATTCACGGTATGACAAAATTCACCATCTCACATAACCATACAAGACTAAATTCCTGCCCTAGGTATTTAGTTAAACCTCAGCGTGAGTCTAAATATTAAGAGGGCTGCGTTAAAAGGTGTAATTTGAAGGGATTGAAGAACAGAGAAACCCAGGAAATAGAAATGCGTTCATTTTATGAAAAAGGCAACGAGAAGGAGATAAAGTTATTATTTTATTATTTGTTTGTGTTATTATTATATTTATGTTAATTATTTTTAAATACAAAATACATAATACGATATACAAAATAAAAATTCATAGTTCATGGTTCATAGTACAAATGCAGAAATAAAAGTACCGAATAACAAATGCAAAAAATAAAATACAAAACAAACTACATGTTCTTTCTCAAATTGGTAATAAAATAAATAATAATCTTTCTAAGCTGCTTGTGGTAGTCTTGCAAGTATGCAAATGATTGTAATGTTTACTATCATAATCAGTCAAACAAATCGCGACCTCTCATCGCTTCTAATCGTCACCCTACTGCGTCGCTTTCATGCACCTATCGAGAATCAGATCATGCGAAGAACTGCCAACAGCTCTAGACGGACCACCAAATGACGGTTGTCTTGGCGCTCTGCGACTGCTGATCCCATCAGTATCACCTCCAAAGGTTGTCACCATAAATATGTGGATCAAACTGCAGCTGAACAGGGAATGTTGTGAAACAACGAACTGACATTTGTCAGTTCACATGCAACTAATAAAAAGCACATCCAACTGCCTAAAACGAGCAACCATGGCACGCTTGTACTTGCGATACTTCGATGCAGCTGTATCCCACGACTCGTCGGATCCACCGATCGTGTCATGTTCCTCATTTTAGTAGTTACCTGGAATTTGTAGCAGCTCGTTCCATGGGCTTCACTCACCTTTTAAATTGTCGAACTTGTTCTTTATTTGCTCAGCGTTGTAATACATGTAAGTTCGTTCGTTGAATAAAGCAGTAATATCTTAGTACATTACGCAACACGATGAGCATGTTTATCGATGTTTTCGAAACCAACATCATCGAACTTGTTAATCCGGACGTTGTTCTGATCGATGATGGTGCGGACGGATGATGCAACATATTGGCTAAACATTCTGGAAAAAGAATGAAAAAAAATACTTCAAAAAAATTGGAAAAATAATTATATGGAAGATAAGAATATAAAAAATGGAAATATAAAACTTTTACCTAAAACAATCGAAAATGAAGCTTAAAAAAATTCTTGAATTTTCAAATTATATGCATATATTTTTGTGATTTAGGAGTGAAATTGGTTTGTTTCTATATAGCATAAAGGGATACGGCAGTTGGAATATTATCCATTCGCGTTAGACATGCATTCGACGCTTCGGACGTGTCTGACGCGAATGAATAATATTCCAACGTTCTAGTTGAATGGGCAGTTCAGTGGAATCCATTCCCGATGCGTGCAACGCGTCGGACGCAGACGCCAACATGACCTGCTCATATGCTACCTGAATCTAATTAATAAATGATCAACTGTACCAAAAATAATCAAATGCATAGGGAATCATAACAGGTTATCATCCAAACTATAAGGGAACACATTAAAATGATCTCCGGTCTAAATATATATATTTTGTAAATGTTCATTTACAGTATTTTGCCTCATAATATAACAGTTTTCATTTGAGTATTGATATCTTTTTCACTAGTCTGGTGCATTTTTTTAAATACATAAAGTAAAAATATTTTCACACTTTAACGGTCGGTTTTCCCCACCATTTTGCGGTAATACTAGTTGTATATAGGCCTAAATGCATGGACCTAAAATCAGGTAAAACTGGGAGCGAACATGCAAATAAAATTTCTTAGTCATCTCTTCAACTAGTGAAACTCATTTCATATGCCCAAAGCAATTAAATTTCAAAAACCTTAACTCTCCACTCAGCCTTGCAACGACCAAAGACCAGCACATCCCAGTCGACCAGACAATCATCTTGTAACAACCCGAATTTTAATAACATGTTGAAACCATAAATCAAGGCAGAATTAATTTATAAAACAAGAATCAAGGAAAACGGGTTGCGCCATTGCGTTCATCTCGAAATTCTGCTTGGAAACGAGTCCGAGTTTTCGAGAAACGTAGTCCGTATGAGGGAGATATGACCCTCCGAAGTTTCAAGGATTTTAAGAACAGAAAAACAGCTCGAATTTGAATTCGAAATTCGAATTCAAACCCCAGCACATACTAGGTGGAAATTTTCCTACCCAGGACCAGGTCGACCTGGGGGTCGACACTATGGTCGACCTCCCAGGGACCAGGTCGACCCTATGGTCGACCTGGGGGTCGACCTGGTGCCAAAGCCCAGTTTTGAGCCTGGGTTCATCCTGATGTTTCTGGTCTCGTTTTCAGTCTAGGTTCGTTCGTCTAATCCTATATAAGCAGCCTCTTAGCCCCATTCTCTTTACATCATTCTTCTCTAACCTTATGCTGCACAAATTCTTGATGGACATGGCTTCTTCTTCTAAATTAAATTAAAATAAAACAATAAGACTGTTTCTTGAAGACTACGGCTAGGAATTGCATATTGGGATTTTCTTGTACAATCAAATCGAGATTCAACAATTCAACGACTAGTTTCTAGACTTGACTTCTGCATCTCAATTTCTTATTCCACGATCTGTAAGTTCTAGTTACTTTGAGATTTAAACCTGTTAATTGTAATTTGGACATGGGATAAAGTGAAATTGGACTTAAGTATGATAATCGATTCACATCTATTCTAGTTTTCATCTTGGATCTTGACATTTGGGAATATTGATATGAAATCAGTTTGGACCTATTCACGTTGTAAATCAAACTCTTTCATGTCCATAACATTATCATGCCTGTGATGTTGAATCCGTCTATTATTTATAAGTTTGGGACTATCACCTTATGCCATGACTATCACCTTATTATGCTAGATTTGAAATCCAATTATTTTCTATATGCTAGTGATGTTGTAACCAATTATCTCAAATTATGTCATGCTAGTCTTGTAATCCCTTTTATCACTTTATGTTCGCCCTTTTTGCCTATCATAGTTTTGATGTTATTCCCCTTATTTCTAGATTTGGATTTACTTGTAATTTAGATCGATTTACGTTTACGTGCGATGGGAATACGATTTGGGTAGATTAGGCAAAACATGAATTGGTTATGAACAAAAATCAACTTGATAATAGGCATAAGTTGAAACATGAAACTTGACATGAAACTTGCCATGAAACTTGACACGAACTTGACATGAAACTTGAACACGGACATGACACTAGAATGAACTTGAAAATGGCCAACTCGAGGTTGGGTTGAGTTTGCAGTGTAATTCTACCCGGAACCACCCGACAAATCCAGTGACTGCAAACAATAGGATCCAATGTAGGTAGTTGGTCATATCGCGCTTGAAACCCGAGGTTAGACTGAGTTGTGGTGTAAATCTGCCTGGAACCGCCCGGTCTATCCAGTGACCACAGCAACAGGTCTGATGTGAGAGGTTGGGGTGCATTAATGAATTAATGCCACATGATAGGGTTAAGTCATGAACATGAAAGACAACACTTAACCAGCTTGACACAGGATTAGTGGGGTTAAGTCATGAAATTGAAAGACAACACTTAACCAACTTGACATGTTAGACTGATAAGGGTTAAGTCACGAATTTAAATGACAACACTTAACCTGCTGGACGGAAACCCTAGTTACGCGATCCATTTCAGCATTAACCCACTTAGATGTATCATGGTACCCTGGAACTAGGCAGGGTGAAGCACGATTACTGGGCTGATTGTAAGCGACCAAAACGACGACTGAGTTGGTGCGCCATTGTAGGTTCATGCGGACTATGGTCGTGCACGTAGTCCGGAGTTGAAAAAGCAGGCATTGGGCATCAGTAGGTTTACACTGTGCATGCTTGATTCGTGTCGGTGGTTGGCACCCTAGGGCTTGATACACCCTATGGTGGACCTAGCACAGGTGACTACATTCGTGATAAGGCCGTATGACACAGACACACAACGAGCTAGAACTTGTAGGGAGTCGATCGATTAGTGGATCGTTCCGTTGGACCTAGTAATGGGTCATTCATGATATTGGGCCAAGGGATCATTTCATGGTTAATATATAACATGGGCTTGAGATACTAGTACAGTTGGTGTAGCGAGTCTTGAACATGCGATGCTATACTTGATTTATACTTGATTTATCATGCTATCTTAGTCTATCTTCCCATCTTGCCATCAACCTTATGTTTACTTTCAGTTTATACATGTCATGTTACCTTTACCTATTTTTATGCTGAAAATCACTAGGACTTACCAGTCTTTATGACTGACCAGTTTTCTTTTGCCTCTTTTCTTTCGTTTTCCCCTCAGGTTCTCAGGGAGGAAACTCTAGCACTTAGCTTGGATTTCGCTTGCTTTCGGTTTAGCTCATGTACGATTTGATCTTGAGTTATGTTATGGCTGCATTTCTGCTACCTTTGCGGAATTAAGCTACTTTTGTTGATTTAAGTTTTATGCTTCTTTATTTATTCAAGGCAGAACTTGTTGTAATGGAAAATGATGACTTTGGCTATTTGGTACTTTGGATGTAAAAGGTTTTGACTCTTTTTGAAAGTAATGAAATTTAGTTTTTGATTCTTTCGCTGTTTTATTTATGTTCTGTCTTGTAATATTTTTGTGTTAGTTCACCTCGATAACGCTCCTCCAAAACTAGTGCATTCCCTTTGTGAGTGACCCTAGCGGAGGTGGGGTGTTACACTTGGTATCAGAGTAGAAGGTTACCAGACTGGGCAAAAGTTTTTAAAACCTTCTAAAACTATTTTCAAAACCATTTATAAAGAAGCATTTTTCAAGAAAAGTCTTGTTTTATTTAAAGGCTGTTCCCCGAAAGCCATTAGCACTACCCTTTGTTTCCTCGTTTGAATCTTTTCTTTTCGTTTCAGCATGTCTGGGAATCTTAACCTTCCAGAGGGTGTGCCAATACCTGGCTAGTTCAGGAGGTACTTAGAGGCTAGGGCCAATGATGCAGGCCCAGCAGATATTTCTCCTCTAGCTGCAGCGGTTCCTCCTCCTCCTCCTCCTCATGCAGATGCTTTCTCAAAGATCTGTAGAGATTTTAGGGCCATGGGTGGAAAGGATTTCAAAGGAACCGAATCATTCGTAGAAGCGAGGAACTGGCTCAAAGAAACTGATGGTCTATTCGTTATCTTCAAGGTGGACGATAGGCAGAAGATACAGCTGGCAGTATAGTTGCTCAAAGACGAAGCTTCCTATTGGTGGGAAGTCACTAATGTTGAAAGACCTGTTGACACATGGATGGATTTCAGGAAAAGGTTTGAGATGAAATTCCTCTCACAAGCTGAACGAAGTCTACAGCTGGAAAAGTTCTTATCTCTTAAGCAAGGAAGTATGACGGTCAAGGAGTACGTCAATCAATTCAATCAGCTGGCTCGATTTGGACTGGACTTAGTGAATACTCCTCATAAGAAGGCTCTCCGTTTTGTCAAGGGATTGAACGAGCCACTTCACAGCTTGGCTATGACCCACATACCTATGGGGGCTACTTATGAAAGGTTAGTAGACATGGCACTCTTAAATGAGGAAGACAAGGGCAAGAATGAGGCAAAAGCTGAAGTACTTCAAGATAAGAAGGGGGAAGGGTCACAGAACAAGAAGGCTGATCCAAAGAAAGGCGGGAAGAGCAACAAACCCCATAAGAGAAAGTGTAATTTCTGTGGCATTCCTGGACATCTAGTCAAAGGCTGCAGGAAGAAGAAAGGGAAGATGGGTGGTTGTTTCCACTGTGGTGAGACAGGACACATGGCTAAGGCCTGCCCAAGGAAGCAAAGGCAGGGAACTGGACCTTCTTCTGGAGGACAAGTCCACGCTCTCACGGTACCTCCGCAAGAACGAGGTGGAAATATTTCCATCGAAAGTTTAGTCTATCTTTTTGATCATCCTGTTCGAACCTTGTTTGATTCCGGCGCATCGCATACTTTTATTTCTTCTGATATTGTTGAAACTCCGCACCTAAGTAGTAGTCTAGTTGAGGATCTCGTTATTGTTTCAAATCCAATTGGTGGCGCCGCTCATTTATCTATGATTTGTGTGGATTTTAGGATTTCTATCTTAAGCATAGAATTCACGTGTAATGCTTATGTTCTCGGATTTATGGGATACGGTTTGATTCTAGGCATAGATTGGTTGTCCAATAATGGAGCCATTCTCGATTGTGAACAAAGGGTAGTTAGGCTCGTGACTCGCCTTGGTAATACCCTTGAAATTTCTTGTAACCCTATGGGTCCTGTCATGTTATGTTATCTAGAATCTCTTGACTCGTCTATCGATGATTTGCAATCAGTAAGGATAGTCCGAGAATATCCCGATATCTTTGATGAGGTTAAGGAGTTACCCCCTAAACACGAAATAGATTTCTATATATATCTTGTTGACAATGCTAAGCCAGTCGCATTGCCCGTTAGACACATGGCCCCTCGAGAGAGAAAAGAGCTTAGTAAGCAAGTTAAGGAGTTGCTTGAGAAAAATTTCATTAGGCGAAGCATTTCTGAATGGGGTGCTCCGGTGGTATTCGCTACTAAGGCGGATGGTTCACTTCGTCTATGCGTAGATTATCGTGAGTTAAACAAGCTGACTAAGAAGAATAGGCACCCACTGCTGAGAATCGACGACTTGTTCGACCAGCTTGTAAGAGCGTCTGTTTTCTCTCAACTCGATCTAGCTACAGGATTCCATCAGCTTAGAATGGCTGAGGATAGCATTGACAAGACTGCGTTTAAGACTCCGGATGGTTTCTTCGAATGGCTCGTCATGCCGTTTGGTTTGACGAATGCACCCGCGTACTTCGTGGACTTGATGAGTAGGGTGTTTAGGGAGTTCCTTAACAAGTTTGTGGTGGTCTTCGTGGACGATATTTTGATCTTCTCAAAGGATGAGGAAGAACATGCTAGACATCTCAAGGAAGTCATGGATACGCTTAGAGCACACAAGTTAAAGGCTAAGTTCTCCAAGTGTCATTTTTGGAGAAAAGAAGTTCAGTTTCTTGGACATGTAGTTTCTAAGCAAGGTATAGCTGTGGACCCTGCAAAGGTCATTGCGGTGCAAGACTGGAAAGTTCCCAAGAACGCAACGGAAGTGAGAAGCTTTCTCGGTTTGGCAGACTACTATAGGAAGTTCATTAAGGACTTCGCTGAGATTTCAGCCCCTCTTACTAGGTTAACGAAGAAGAATCTAGCCTTTGCATGGGACATAGAGTGTGACGTTGCTTTTCAAAGGCTTAAGAGAGCCCTTACCATAGCTCCAGTTTTGGCATTACCCGACGGAGGTAAGATGTTTACGGTGTACACAAACGCGTGCGGCACGGGATTAGGCGTTGTCCTAATGCAAGAAGGGAAAGCGATATGCTACGGGGGTAGACAACTTAAAGTTCATGTAACACCCCACGTCCATTAATGTCACTCACAAAGGGAATGCATTAACTTTCATAGAGCATTTTAAGTGTGTATAGAACAGAAACTTAAAAATAAGACAGATATAAATAGTACTATAATTTTAAAACTTTATTTCATTGTAGCGGAAAATACATAAGTTTGATTACAACATCAAAACCAGAGTCAAAGTACACAATATCCATCTTGACTAAATCAAAGTACATAAATTGGAAGACATAATCCCCAATACAAAATAGCCATAAATAAGAGAGGCTGAAGTACTTCAGCGATCCAAGCAATCTTCTAAAAGCAAGAAATACAGCTGTCCAAAATCAAAGCTCCATGGTGCTAGTTCGAACCTGAGCACCCGGGGGTGAAATGGAAGAAAAGAGGAGGAAACAAAGGGGGTCAGACATAAAGCCTGGCGAGTGCGATAACTTTAACAATATAATTACCCAAAATAACTAGGCCAAGGCATAAGTTGGAAAATAAGGAAATGACAGTGAACAATTGAGTATGACAGAGTAAACAAGGAAATAAGGTTGAACTAAGATAACGTTAAAGCGCATCTAAACCACTATAAGATAATTACTATACTGCACCACCACTACTATACTGCACCACCACTAGTCACCCTAAGGTTGATCCCGCCTACAAGACTTTTTTAATAATGATAATGGTAGTTTCATGCACCCCTAGCTGCCTTCATAGGTGTCGCCTGCCCCTATCTCCACTAGGTGTACCCACTATCCCCATGCAATCGGCTCCCTAACTCGTAGATACCCGTGCTGGCCCCACAGTGGGGTGTATCACTCCCCAAAGTGGCAACCTGATACCACCAATAATGCACGACTTATACCTACACGATGCAACAATGTCTTACGTACCAGTCTGGGCCCACACACGCATATGAACCCATTGGACTTGCATTGCCACCGCTAACCCGTTTTGGCCTCTTACAGTCAAGCCCAGTATGCGTGTCCCGTCCTCGACTTGGGTCGAGCCCACAAAGATACGTATGGGTTACTGGTTGAAACGGGCCCCCATTACTTGACACAAGCTATCCACCTAAGCTTGGTCCCCTCTAGTACATCCCACTTAACCCTCTTCTTAGTCATGTTCACTTACATGTTTCAATTTTGGTTAAGTATTTCTAATCGTATTTCAAATGCCACCCAAGGCACCCACTAGATTCCACATGCCACCCAAGGCACCCACTTAACCCCCTCATGTCCCACTACATGTTTATCTGGTTAAGTGTTTCTTAATTCATTAAGACTGTAACCGCATAAAGACCTCTCACATTAGACTAGCATTTGTGGCAGCTGGATTTGCCGGGTGGGTCCGGGCAGTCTTACACCACAAACGAGTCTAACCTCGTGTCTTTACAACTGTTACGTATTTAATTTGTGCCTAAGACCTCTCATATTAGACTGGCATTTGTGGCAGTTGGATTTGCCGGGCGGGTCCGGGCAGTCTTACACCATAAAAGAGCCTAACCTCGTGTCTTAGACGATTAATTACACCTAATTAATCATCCCCTAATTTGAATTACTTTCCCTATTCAAATTATCAATTAATTCCAAATTTAACTATGGCCATAATTGACTCAATTATGTCCATCTATTTATGGTATGTAAAATCATACCAATTTCATCACAAATTTATCTTATTCCTTTTAAGGCATTTATGCCAATTAAATCTTTTAATGTTATCCCTTTTACCCCACGTTGTACGTTCTTTCGTTTAACGTAAAATATACGTTAGACTCGAATAGTCTAACTCATGGAATAAAGAGAAAACATCACAACATACATACAATTAAAACTAGATCTAAACATAGGGGTGAACTTGCATGTGTGAATGATGTTCTACATCTAAAACTTGCATAGACCAAAGTCACAACTTGCATAAAACTACATATGTCATAAATCCAAATCTAAAGGTGTAAACTTGTTTGGGTAATAGTCACAAACTTGCATAAATCATGTATGTCATAGATCTACATCTAAAGGTGTAAACTTGCATAGGCAATAACCACAAACTTGCATAACATGATTCATATTCCAAACTCATATTTTTATATAAACTTGCACATGTGATTTATGCAACATAACAATGGTGTAAACTTACATTTAAACATGTAAACTAGCATGTAGAATTTAACATATAACTCACACATGTCATAGCCTAACCTTTGATCAAATTTTCACATAAACTAGATGTCATAAACATGTAAGGTCACATATAATTTTACCCAACTTGCATATGATTCATGTCTAAATCAAAATCTAAACTTGCATACATATGATTTATCATATGAATCAACATAACCAAACTAGCATATGAACAACATGATGATTTGATTATACATAAGCCAATCATTGAATTACACCATAGATGATAACTTTACAACATAGATTATAACATCACAACATAACATCATAGAATTTACAACATGTATGATAACATCACAATTTTACAACATAATTATAACATGCGATCAATAATTCACATCATATCCAAATAATCCACATCATAACTTAATCCAATTAAATTACTAATTATTTTGTTAAAGAAATCGAATGCACAACTCAAAGAAGGTCTTGAGTTCTGAATTCTGAGTTCTGAGTTCTGAAGTTGTATTAGCTTTCCTTTGAAAAAGATTCGTTGTTACAGTTGAAAAGGATTGAATTTGATTTGCTTTCTTCCTCTCTAATTGGTGGCGGCTATGCTAAGTTGCTAGGTGATGACATGGAGGCCATGAATCTAATTTTTATTTTTATTTTAGGGTTTGAGTCTATAGGTGTTTTTATAGAGTTTAGGATTAGTTTAAGCCGTCCGATCAACCCAGAATTAATCCCAGCCAATCAGAGCATATCAGAAACTCTAATGAGTCAGCATCTAGTCACTAACAGGTCATTAAACATATCTGCCCGGGGGGGGGGGGGGGGGGGGCAGGTCAACCCTATGGTCGACCTGGTCAGGGTAGGTCGACCCCCAGGTCGACCCTATGGTCGACCTGGCCCTGGCAGGAATTTTCCCGCCTAGCCTGTTTGACTCTGAAATTTGAATTTTTTGAAATCTGTTTTGAATTTTCTGAAACTTCCGATGGCCATAACTTCTTTATACAAAGTCCAATTCACACAAACTCGGACTCTATCTCAACCAAAATTCCGAGACAAACACAATGGTGCAACCCGTTTCCCTTAATTCTCACACCTGAGATTAGTTATTCTTTAATTTGTTAGTATTAATATTAACAGAAATACGGGGTGTTACATTCTCCCCTCCTTAAAGGATTTCGCCCCCGAAATCTCCAAGTTAAGGAGAATGCATATCCTAACATCCAATCAACCATCTACTCAACCATCAAACACAGGCATCCATTGTCCTTATAAAATTCCTAGTGCTGTATGAACATATGCAAGAAGTGTGTATATGTTCCTTATCTAATGCAAAATCAGGCGGTCTACTGATTCAGTTGACCTCCTTAATGCAAACCATGATAATGCCATGCGTCCATTATGTATGCGAAAGAACCCTATCGATACATATTATTTCTACATGTGTGCACAGCTATTCACCAAAATGCAACATCCATATGATGGTACAACCATTAACTTAAATATGCACACACATTTATATGCAATATGAAGTGACTGAGCCGATCTAGTGCCTAAAATGTGTGTGTATATGCGTCCACGAGCAAACACTTGCATCCACTTGCATCCATCATACATAACATGTCTCAAACACATGTTTCAACCATAGGACTACTCTATCTAAAGGTCAAAGATACTAGCGAGAGGACATACTAAAGATAAGATGAGTACAAGCTAAGCGATAAAGGAGAAATTAAAAGACATACCCTCGAAAAGAAAAGGGTATAATGAATGCATCTTCTCTTCCGTCTCTCAAGTAGCGTTGCTCTCATCATCTCCCCATTGCACTTTGACTAGCTTGACCTCTCGATTCCTCAACTTCTTAATCTCCGACCCAAGAATGCACGTAGGAGCTCGTCGAATCGTCGCATCACACTCGATCTCCACCTCTCTAAGCAAGCTCGACTCCACCACTTCCGCGGTCTCGTGCAGGCACTTCCTCAAATGTGATACATGGAATACGTCGTGTACACCACTAAGTCTCTCGGGCAACTCCACTCTATACACCATCTGCCCAATCCTCTCCTTAACAGGAAACGACCATACGAATCTTGGTGCTAACTTCCCAACGGACCCAAAGCGAACCACATTCCGTAATGGAGACACCTTGAAAAAGACCATGTCCCCAATATCAAACTCAAGATCTGTCCTCCTCTTGTTAGCATAAGATTTCTGCCTATCTTGCGCCGTCTTCATCCTCCTTCGAATCAAATCGATCTTCTCCGAAGTCTCTCTAATCATATCGGGTCCAAGCAAGATCTTATTTGTAGATTCCCACCAACATATAGGCGAACGACACGGCCGTCCATAAAGAGTCTCGAACGGTGCCATGCCAATGCTAGACTGAAAGCTATTATTATATGCAAACTCCACCAACGGAAGATGTTCCTCCCATGTACCTCCGAAGTCTAAGACACACAACCTCAATAGGTCCTCTAGAATACGATTCACCCTCTCGGTCTGGTCGTCCGTCTGAGGATGATATGCGGTGCTCAAACATAACTGAGTCCCTACCGCCTCTTGCAAGCTCTTCCAAAATTCGCTAGTAAAGATAGGATCGCGGTCGCTCACTATGCTAGAAGGAACACTGTGCAAATGAACTATCTCTCGAATGTATACGGAGGCTAACCATGGAGCAGTCCTCTTACTCTTCACGGGAATGAAATGGGCGCTCTTAGTAAGTATGTCTACCACGACCCAAATCCCCGTATTACCTTTTCTCGATCTCGGTAACCCATCAATAAAGTCCATCGAGACACTTTCCCATTTCCATTGTGGGACCTCCAATGGGTGAAGCAACCCACCGGGCTTCTTTTGCTCTGCCTTTACTTGTTGGCACACTCAGCATCTAGCGACAAGTTTAGCCACATCCCTCTTCATGCCGGCCCAAAAGTAAACTCGTCTCACGTCCATGTACATCTTGTCCCCGCCGGGATGGATGGTCATCTTCGAACGATGTGCATCATCAAGAATGGTCTTCCTTAAATTCTCATCCCGTGGTACACAAAGTCTACCGTCCCTACGTAACCAACCCTTATCATCTAGGCTATACCTACGGAGATGGTTCGATGACTCCCCTCTTTTGAGCTTCTCTACTAACTCAACCAACTGTGGGTCATCTCGAAGTGCCTCACCGATCCGTTCCAAAAGCGTAGGTCTGACCTCTAAGGATGCTAGCAAACCGGGTACAAAGTCAATGGAAGGTCTAAAGTCAAATGTAGAAATGAACTCCAAGCTTCGCCACTCAACAAACAACGGACTCAAGGACAACCTTTTCCTACTTAAGGCGTCTGCCACCACATTACCCTTGCCAGGGGTATATGCTATCTCGAAGTCGTAGGACGCTAAGAATTCCATCCACCTTTGCTGCCTTAAGTTCAAGTCCTTCTGAGAGAACAAGTATTTTAGCGATTTGTGGTCAGTGAACAATTCGAATTTCTCGCCAAGAAGATAATGGCGCCAAGACTTAAGCGCGAAGACAATAGCGGCCAACTCTAGGTCATGTGTAGGGTAATTTCTCTCATGCACTCTCAACTGCCTTCCACCATAGGCTATTACCCTTCCCTCTTGCGTTAAGACTACGCCTAGTACTGTCCCACAAGCATCGGTATAAACGGTAAATGGCTTACTCCCATCTGGCAACACTAAGACTGGGGCTGTGGTCAAAGCTCTCTTTAAACGTTGGAATGCATCATCACAATCTACATCCCATGTGAAAACTAGGTTCTTCTTCGTCAAGCGTGTTAATGGGGCTGATATTTTTGCGAAGTCTTTGATAAACTTCCTATAGTATCCAGCCAACCCTAAGAAACTCCTCACCTCAGTAGCATTTTTAGGGACCTTCCAATCTTGGATGGCCACTACCTTCGCGGGATCCACAGCTATCCCTTCTTTGGAAACCACATGCCTTAAGAATCGCACTTCCTTCCTCCAAAAGTGACATTTAGAAAATTTAGCTTTAAGGCTATGCGCTCGAAGAGTCTCCAACACTTCCCTAAGATGTAGGGCATGCTCTTCCTCGTTCTTAGAAAAGATCAAGACGTCGTCCACAAAGACTACCATGAATTTATTAAGGTACTCCCTAAACACCCTACTCATCAAATCAACAAAGTATGCGGGGGTGTTTGTCAAACCGAAGGGCATCACAAGCCACTCGAAGAAACCGTCTGGAGTCCTAAAGGCAGTCTTGTCTATGCTATCGTCAGCCACTCTCAACTGATGGAAACCCTTGGCTAAGTCCAATTGCGAAAACAATGAGGCACCAACTAATTGATCGAAAAGATCGTCAATCCTCGGAAGTGGGTGTCTATTCTTCTTAGTAAGCTTATTAAGTTCTCTATAGTCCACACAAAGTCTAAGGGACCCATCTGCCTTTGTGGCAAATACTACTGGAGCACCCCACTCCGATATACTACGTCTGATGAACCCCTTCTCAAGCAACTCCTTCACTTGCTTACTGATTTCTCTTCTCTCTCTTGGAGCTATGTGGTGCACTGGCAATGCAACTGGCTTTGCATTATCTACTAGATATATTCGAAAGTCTATCTCACGTTTTGGGGGTAAACCCCTCACCTCATCGAAGACATCAACATATTCACGGACTATACAAACAGAATGCAAATCATCATCAGATGCGTCAAGGGATTCTAGGTAACTAAGCATTACTGGACCTCTAGGGTCACAAGAAATATCAAGGGTCTTTCCCCAATGAGTCAACAATCTAACTACCCTTATTTCGCAATCTAGGATGGCCCTATATCTAGTTAGCCAATCCATACCTAGAATCAAGCCGTAGCCCATGAAGCCAAGAACAAAGGCGTTGCATTCAAACTCAATGCCCAAGATAAACACTCTCAAATCCCGACAAATCATAGAAAGATGAGCCGAACCACCAATAGGATTTGAGACTACTAAGGGATCCGTAATAAGACTAGTATCTAGGTGCAGTGTTTCAACTAATGATGTAGAGATAAACGAACGTGATGCGCCAAAATCAAATAAAGTACGGACATGATGATCGAACAGAAAAACTAAACTTTCAACGGAAATTGCTCTACCTCGTTCTTGCAGTGGTGGGACCACGAGAGCCTGAACTTGTCCCTTTGCCTGCCCTGGTGCCATAAGAGCCTGCACCTGTCCTCCCAAGGTAGACCCTGCCCTCTGCCTTTTCCTTGGGCAGTCCTTAATCAGATGTCCCGCTTCGCCACAGTGGAAATAGCCAGTCTTCTTTTTCTTCCTACAATCTTTGCTTAGATGGCCGGGTGTCCCATAGTTAAAACATCTTTTCTTTCACTTAGCATTGTTGCATTTACCACCTTTCTTGTTTTGTTGTTGCTGTTGCGGTTTCTTTTGATCCCCTTTCTTCTCGGGTGCCTTATTAGCATTGGCGCCCTTCTCCTCTTCATGCATAAGCGCCATGTCAACTAGTCTCTCAAAAGTATCCCCCATGGGGATGTGGGTCATAGCTAACCCATGAAGCGGCTCGTTCAAACCCTTAACAAATCTCAGTGCCTTCTTTTCTGGAGTATTCACCAAGTCCAAGCCAAATCTCGCCAACTGGTTGAACTTGTTGACATATTCTTTCACTGATAGATTCCCTTGCTTCAATGCCAAAAATCTTTCCATGTATAGATTCTCTTCAGCCCGTGAGAGAAACTACGCCTCAAACCTCCGCCTAAAATCTGGCCATGTATCGACTGGACGTTCTCCATTAGTGACCTCCCACCAAAACGAGGCCTCATCCTTTATTAGCCAGGCAGCTAACTGGACATTTCTTCCATCATCCACTTCAAAGATTCCAAACAATTCTTCCACTTCCTTTAGCCAATTACGAGCTTCAACAAATGTCTCCATCCCATGAAAAGGTTTTCCACCCATTTCCTGAAAGTCCTTACATATCTTAGCAAAAGTATCGACATAAGGAGGAGGGGGGAGGAGGAGGATTCGCTGGACCTGCAGTGGTGGCCCTAGTCTCCAAATACCTACTAAACCATCCTGGTATTGGTATCCCCTCGATTATCTCAGGAATTCCAGACATGCTGAAACGAAAAAGGAAAGATTCAATACAAAAGAACCGAAGGAAAGATATATGGCTCTTGGGGTTATGCTTTCGAAAAATAAGCTTTTCTCTTGAAAATACTTTCCTTAAAACATACTTTTGAAAGTATTTTTTTATAAAAGTTGTTTTTCAAAAACACTTTTCAAAATTCACATCTGTTCTGGTAACCTTCAGCTCTGATACCACGTGTAACACCCCACGTCCATTAATGTCAATCACAAAGGGAATGCATTAAATTTCATGGAGCATTTTAAGTGTGTATAGAACAGAAACTTAACAACAAGACAGATATAAACAGTACTAAAATTTTAAAACTTTATTTCATTGTAGCGGAAAATACATAAGTTTGATTACATCATCAAAACCAGAGTCAAAGTACACAATATCCATCTTGACTAAATCAAAGTACATAAATTGAAAGACATAATCCCCAATGCAAAAGAGCCATAAATAAGAGAGGCTGAACTTTACTTCAGCGATCCAAGCAATCTTCTAAAAGCAAAAAATACAGCTGTCCAAAATCAAGCTCCACTGGTGCTAGTTCCATCCTGAGCACCCGGGGGGGAAAGGAAGAAAAGAGGAGGAAACAAAGGGGGTCAGACATAAAGTCTGGCGAGTGCGATAACTTTAACAATATAATTACCCAAAATAACTAGGCCAAGGCATAAGTTGGAAAATAAGGAAATGATTGTGAACAATTGAGTATGACAGAGTAAACAAGGAAATAAGGTTAAACTAAGATAACGTTAAAGCGCACCTAAACCACTATAAGATAATTACTATACTGCACCACCACTACTATACTGCACTACCACTAGTCACCCTAAGGTTGATCCCGCCTACAAGACTTTTTTAATAATGATAATGGTAGTTTCGTGCACCCCTAGCTGCCTTCATAGGTGCCGCCTGCCCCTATCTCCACTAGGTGTACCCACTACCCCTATGCGATCGACTCCCTAACTCGTAGATACCCGTGCTGGCCCCACAGTGGGGTGTATCACTCCCCAAAGTGGAAACCTGATACCACCAATAATGCAGGGCTTATACCTACACGATGCAACAATGTCTTACCTACCAGCCCGGGCCCATGCACGCATATGAACCGGTTGGACTTGCGTTGCCACCGCTAACCTATTTTGGCCTTTTACAGTCAAGCCCAGTATGCGTGTCCCGTCCTCGACTTGGGTCGAGCCCACAAAGATACGTATGGGTTACTGGTTGAAACGAACCCCCATTACTTGACACAAGCTATCCACCTAAGCTTGGTCCCCTCTAGTACATCCCACTTAACCCTCTTCTTAGTCATATTCACTTACATGTTTCAATTTTGGTTAAGTATTTCTAATCGTATTTCAAATGGCACCCAAGGCACCCACTAGATTCCACATGCCACCCAAGGCACCCACTTAACCCCCTCATGTCCCACTACATGTTTATCTGGTTAAGTGTTTCTTAATTCATTAAGACCATACCTCATAAAGACCTCTCACATTAGACTGGCATTTGTGGCAGCTGGATTTGTCGGGCGGGTCCGGGCAGTCTTACACCACAAACGAGCCTAACCTCGTGTCTTTACAACTGTTACGTATTTAATTTGTTCCTAAGACCTCTCACATTAGACTGGCATTTGTGGCAGCTGGATTTGCCGGGCGGGTCCGGGCAGTCTTACACCACAAAAGAGCCTAACCTCGTGTCTTAGACGATTAATTACACCTAATTAATCATCCCCCAATTTGAATTACTTTCCCTATTCAAATTATCAATTAATTCCAAATTTAACTATGGCCATAATTGACTCAATTATGTCCATCTATTTATGGTATGTAAAATCATACCAATTTCATCACAAATTTATTTTATGCCTTTTAAGGCATTTATGCCAATTAAATCTTTTAATATTATCCCCTTTACCCCACGTTGTACATTCGTTTGTTTAACGTAAAATATACGTTAGACTCGAATAGTCTAACTCATGGAATAAAGAGAAAACATCACAACAAACATATAATTAAAATTAGATCTAAACATAGGGGTGAACTTGCATGTGTGAATGATGTTCTACATCTAAAACTTGCATAGACCAAAGTCACAACTTGCATAAAACTACATATGTCATAAATCCAAATCTAAAGGTGTAAACTTGTTTGGGTGATAGTCACAAACTTGCATAAATCATGTATGTCATAGATCTACATCTAAAGGTGTAAACTTGCACAGGCAATAACCACAAACTTGCACAACATGATTCATATTCCAAACTCATATTTTTGTATAAACTCGCATATGTGATTTATGCAACATAACAATGGTGTAAACTTACATTTTAACATGTAAACTAGCATATAGAATTTAACTTATAACTCACACATGTCATAGCCTAACCTTTGATCAAATTTTCACATAAACTAGGTGTCATAAACATGTAAGGTCACATATAATTTTACCCAACTTGCATATGGTTCATGTCTAAATCAAAATCTAAACTTGCATACATATGATTTATCATATGAATCAACATAACCAAACAAGCATATGAACAACATGATGATTTGATTATACATAAGCCAATCATTGAATTACAACATAGATGATAACTTTACAACATAGATGATAACATCACAACACAACATCATAGAATTTACAACATGTATGATAACATCACAATTTTACAACATAATTATAACATGCGATCAATAATTCACATCATATGCAAATAATCCACATCATAACTTAATCCAACTAAATTACTAATTATTTTGTTAAAGAAATCGAACTCACAACTCAAAGAAGGTCTTGAGTTCTGAATTCTGAATTCTGAAGTTGTATTGGCTTTCCTTTGAAGAAGATTCGTTGTTAAAGTTGAAAAGGATTGAATTTGATTTGCTTTCTTCCTCTCTAATTGGTGGCGACTATGCTGAGTTGCTAAGTGACGGCATGGAGGCCGTGAATCTAATTTTTATTTTAGGGTTTGAGTCTATAGGTGTTTTATAGAGTTTAGGATTAGTTTAAGTCGTCTGATCAACCCAGAATTAATCCCAGCCAATCAGAGCATATCAGAAACCCTAATGAGTCAGCATCTAGTCACTAATAGGTCATTAAACAAATATGCCCGGGGGAGGGGGGCAGGTCGACCCCCAGGTCGACCCTATGGTTGACCTGGTCAGGGTAGGTCGACCCCCAGGTCGACCCTATGGTCGACCTGGCCCTGGCGGGAGTTTTCCCGCCTAACCTGTTTGAATCTGAAATTTGAATTTTTTGAAATCTATTTTGAATTTTATGAAACTTCCGATGGCCATAACTTCTTCATACGAAGTCCAATTCACGCAAACTCGGACTCTATCTCAACCAGAATTCTGAGACGAACACAATGGCGCAACCCGTTTCCCTTAATTCTCACACCTGAGATTAGTTATTCTTTAATTTGTGAATATTAATATTAACAGAAATACGGGGTGTTACAGTTCATGAGAAAAACTATCCCACGCATGACTTGGAATTGGTCGCGATTGTTTTTGCGCTTAAGTCTTGGCACCACTATCTTCTAGGTGAGAAGTTCGAGTTGTATACCGATCACAAGTTGCTTAAGTACCTCTTTTCGCAAAAAGATTTGAATCTAAGGCAACATAGGTGGATGGAATTCTTGGCATCATATGACTTCGATATAGCTTATACCCCTGGCAAGGGTAACGTGGTAGCAGATGCGCTAAGTGGGAAAAGGTTGACTTTGAGTCCTTTGTTTGTTGAAAGGAAAAGTCTAGAGTTTATAGCAACCTTTGATTTCACACCTGCTGTTGAGTCTTTGGCTAGCACGTTAGCATCTCTCGAGTTAAGGCCTACGCTTCTAGACTAAGTAGGGACTTCACCGAAGGAAGACCCACAGATAGATGAGATCATCGACAAGCTGATTAGAGGTGAGATGTCAGTCACCTCGGCAGGTATGTCATAGATGACAAGGGATGGCTAAGGCATGATGGTAGACTATGTGTCCCACAAGTGGGAGACTTGGTAAAGAGAGTTCTCGAAGAGGCGCATCACTCGAAGATGACTATACATCCCGAAGGGGATAAAATGTACAAGAATATGAAGCGCATTTTCTTTTGCAACGGGATGAAAAAGGACGTGCGGAATTCGTTTCTAAGTGCATGGTGTGCCAACAAGTAAAGGCCGAGTCGAAAAAGCTCGGTGGGCTATTGCATCCTTTGGAGGTTCCGCTGTGGAAATGGGAGAGTGTCTCGATGGATTTCGTGGATGGATTGCCTAGGTCAAGGAAGGGCAATACTAGCATATGGGTTATAGTAGATAGACTCACAAAGAGCGCTCACTTCATTCTTGTGAAGAGCAAGAGGACCGCATCATGGCTAGCGTCTGTGTACCTTCGAGAAATAGCACGGTTGCACGAAGTTCCTTCTAGTATAGTTAGCGATCGTGACCCGATTTTCACTAGCGAATTTTGGAATAGTTTACAAGAAGCAATGCGTACACGACTGAGTTTAAGCACGGCCTATCACCCATAGACGGATGGACAAACCAAAAGGGTAAATAGGGTACTAGAGGACCTTTTGAGACTATACATTCTTGACTTTGGTGCCACTTGGGAAGATCACCTACCTCTCGTTGAGTTCACGTATAATTATAGTTACCAAGCTAGCATAGGAATGGCACCATTTGAAGCTTTATAGGGAAGACCGTGCAAGTCACCAACTTGTTGGTGGGAGTTGACAGACAAGCTCATACTTGGACCCGACATGATAAGGGACACTTCCGAGAAGGTTGAGTTGATACGAAGACGGATGAAAACGGCCCAAGATAGGCAGAAATCCTACGCAGACAAGAGAAGGACAGACCTAAAGTTCGAAGTCAGAGATATGGTCTTTATAAAAGTTTCTCCTTTACGCAATGTGGTTCGCTTTGGAGCGGTTGGAAAGTTAGCACCGAGGTTCGTAGGATCGTTCCGTATCATCGAGGGGATTGGACAAACGACCTATAAGGTAGAGTTACCCGAGAGGCTGGCCGGATTACACAATGTCTTTCACGTTTCGCATCTCCGAAAGTGCTTACATAGTCTGCCGAAGTGGTTGAGCCAGACATCCTTGAAGGCGTAGAAGTGGAAAAGGAAGCAATGTTGAGGTGAGTTCCGATTCGTATCTTAGGAACAGAAATCAAGAAGCTAAGGAATCGAGAAGTCAAGCTATATAAAGTACAGTGGAGTGAAGCCCAAGAAGACGCAACTTGGGAAACCGAAGAGAAGATACGCGCGCTATACCCAATTCTTTTTTAGGGTACTTTCTCGATCGCTTTTTCCTATAAGTTTGCTATCTATGTTTGACTTGTTATCTTCTCGATCCTATCTTGAGAACCTTAGGTAGAACCTTTTTGGATGTAAACATGTAATTGAAACATGTTATGGTTGATGATTGCAAGTGGTTGCAAGTCGTTGCTCGTGGTTGCATAACACACATTAGGCACTAGATCGGCTTAGTCACATTTTTCATGTTGCATATGCATGAGTGCTTATACTTGTATATGGATGGAAATTTGATATGTTGTTATATGGATGTTGCATATGAATGAATGATTGTGCACTCATGTAGAGATTATAAAATATGTTAGGGGTTTGCATACATGTTGGACTCATTACACTAACATATTTTGCATTAAGGAGGTTTACTGAATCAGTAACCGCCTGATCTTTTGCATTAGATAAGTACATATACACACACTCTTGCATAAATTCATACAGCATTAGAAATATTTTAAGGACAATGGTTGCTTGTGGATGATGGATAAGTAGATGGTTGATTGGATGATAGGATTCATTCTTCTTAACTTGAAGATTTCGGAGACGAAATCCTTTAAGGAGGGGAGAATGTAACAACCCAAATTTTAATAACATGTTAAAACCATAAATCAAGTCACAATTAATTTTTAAAACAAGAATCAAGGGAAACGGGTTGCACCATTATGTTCGTCTCGAAATTCTGCTTGAAAACGAGTCTGAGTTTTCGAGAAACAGAGTCTGTATGAGGGAGATATGACCCTCCAAAGTTTCAACGATTTTCAGAACATAAAAACAGCTCGAATTCGAATTCGAAATTCGAATTCAAACCCCAGCGCAGACTGGGCGGGAATTTTACCGCCTAGGACCAGGTCGACCTGGGGGTCGGCACTATGGTCGACCTCCTAGGGACCAGGTCGACCCTATGGTCGACCTGGTGCCTAAGCCCAGTTTTGAGCCTGGACTCATCTTGATGTTTCTGGTCTCGTTTTCAGTCTATGTTCGTTCGTCTAATCCTATATAAGCAGCCTCCTAGCCCCATTCTCTTTACACCATTCTTCTCTAACCTTATGCTGCACAAATTCTTGATGGACATGGCTTCTTCTTCTAAATTAAATTAAAATAAAACACGAAGACTGTTTCTTGAAGACTACAGCTAGGAATTGCATATTGGGATTTTCTTCTACAATCAAATCGAGATTCAACGACTAGTTTCTAGACTTGATTTCTGCATCTCAATTTCTTATACCATGATCTGTAAGTTCTAGTTACTTTGAGATTTAAACCTGTTAATTGTAATTTGGACATGGGATAAAGTGAAATTAGACTTAAGTATGACAATCGACTCACATCTATTCTAGTTTCCATCTTGGATCTTGACATTTGGGAATATTGCTATGAAATCAGTTTGGACCTATTCACGTTGTAAATCAAACTCTTTCATTTCCATAACATTATCGTGCCTGTGATGTTGAATCCGTCTATTATTTATAAGTTTGGGACTATCACCTTATGCCATGACTATCACCTTATTATGCTAGATTTGAAATCCAATTATTTTCTATATGCTAGTGATGTTGTAACCAATTATCTCAAGTTATGTCATGCTAGTCTTGTAATCCCTTTTATCACTTTATGTTCGCCCTTTTTGCCTATCATAGTTTTGATGTTATTCCCCTTATTTCTAGATTTGGATTTACTTGTAATTTAGATCGATTCACGTTTATGTGCGATGGGAATACGATTTGGGTCGATTAGGCAAAACATGAATTGGTTATGAACATGAATCAACTTGATAATAGGCATAAGTTGAAACATGAAACTTGACATGAAACTTGCCATGAAACTTGACACGAACTTGACATGAAACTTGAACATGGACATGACACTAGAATGAACTTGAAAATGGCCAACTCGAGCTTGTGTTGAGTTTGCAGTATAATTCTGCCCAGAACCGCCCGACAAATCCAGTGACTGCAAACAATAGGTTCCAATGTGGGTAGATGGTCATATCGCGCTTGAAACCCGAGGTCAGACTGAGTTATGGGGTAAATCTTCCCGGAACCGCCCGGCATACCCAGTACCACGAAAAAAGGTCTAATGTGAGAGGTTGGGGTGCATTACTAAATTAATGCCACATGATAGGGTTAAGTCATTAACATGAAAGACAACACTTAACCAGCTTGACACAGGATTAGTGGGGTTAAGTCATGAAATTGAAAGACAACACTTAACCAACTTGACATGCTAGACTGATAAGGATTAAGTCACGAATTTAAATGACAACACTTAACCTGCTGGACGAAAACCTTAGTTACGCGGTCCATTTCAGCAGTAACACACTTAGATGTATCATGGTACCCTGGAACTAGGCAGGGTGGGGCACGATTACTCGGCTGATTGCAAGCGACCGGAACGACGGCTGAGCTGGTGTGCCAGTGTAGGTTTAGGCGGACTATGGTCGTGCACGTAGTCCGGAGTTGAAAAAGCAGGCATTGGGCATCAAAAGGTTTACACTGTGCATGCTTGATTCGTGTTGGTGGTTGGCACCCTAGGGCTTGATACACCCTATGGTGGACATAGCACAGGTGACTACATTCGTGATAGGTTCGTATGACATAGACACACGACGAGCTAGAACTTGTAGGGAGCCGATCGATTAGTGGATCGTTTCGTTGGATCTAGTAATGGGTCATTCATGATATTGGGCCAAGGGAACATTTCATGGTTAATATATAAAATGGGCTTGGGATACTAATACAGTTGGTGCAGTGAGTCTTGAACATGCGATGCTATACTTGATTTATACTTGATTTATCATGCTATCTTAGTCTATCTTGCCCATCTTGCCATCATCCTTATGTTTACTTTCAGTTTATACATGTCATGTTACCTTTACCTGTTTTTATGCTGAAAGTCACTAGGACTTACCAGTCTTTATGACTAACTCGTTTTCTTTCGCCTCTTTTTCTTTCATTTCCCCCCAGGTTCTCAGGGAGGAAACTCTAGCATTTAGCTTGGATTTCGCTTGCTTTCGGTTCAGCTCATGTACGGTTTGATCTTGAGCTATGCTATGGCTACATTTCTGCTACCTTTGGGGAATTAAGCTACTTTTGTTGTTTTAAGTTTTATTCTTCTTTATTTATTCAAGGCAGAACTTATTGTAATGGAAAATGATGACTTTGGCTATTTGGTACTTTGGATGTAAAGGGTTTTGACTCTTTTTGAAAGTAATGAAATTTAGCTTTTGATTCTTCCGTTGTTTTATTTATATTCTGTCTTGTAATATTTTTGTGTTTGTTCACCTCGATAATGCTCCTCCAAAACTAGTGCATTCCCTTTATGAGTGACCCTAGCGGAGGTGGGGTGTTACACATCTGAATGAAAAACATATAACAGAAGAAATTGGAATTCATAAAAGATGAATTAAAAAGTACCAAAATAGCTCGATCAACTGGAACAGTTGGGACGGTGGAGGCACCATCAAAGTCAACGACGATGTGAAGGAAGACACCAGCAGTGGTGAAAGAGGATGAGAATAGATGGGAATCTATCGGGGAGCTGAGGTGGAGGAAAGAAACTTTGGATCTGAGATCTTCGATTTCACGCTTGAGTTCTTCCTCGGTCTTGCTTGCTTCTTTGTAGCATTCTTTGCAGTTTCTTACATCTATTTCTACATATTCCTCCCTACATGAGTGACACCACATCTTCTATGGCTTATTTATTACCCTTCTTTCGGCTTCCGTTACTTGAGTAATGCGTGCAGTTAGGGAGTTTTTGGCACAACTAACGGAAATTTCACGGCGTGCGCAAATTTTGGTTTTGGACCCTTACAACGTAGAAAAATCATACTAGGTTGACCGTATGACATAATTCACAAAGATCTGTTAATGGATATCAGACATGATTCACTGTATGACAAAATTCACTATCTCACATAACTGTAAATGACTAAATTCCTACCCTACGTATTTAGTTAAAGCTCAGCGTGAGTCTAAATAATACAAGGGCTGCTTTATTTTATTTCTTTTTAAGTATTGTTATTGACATTCCAAAAATGAATAGGAGGACATGAGTGGAATTTGGTAAGGCTTTGCCGAATTTATTCATGAAATTCGGCGGAGTGTAATTGAATTTCATCCTTAAATTCGATAAAGAGCCACCGAAAATGAAGAAGAACAAATTTTCATGGGTTTATACCGAATTTCATTTTTGAATTTGTCCCCCAATCTATTTTTGTAGTGTCAATGATAATACTCATTTTTAACCAAAAGGTGTAATTAATGGGACTGAAGAGCGGAAAAGTTCAGGAAAGAGAAATACGTTCTTTCTACGAACAGGGTAAAGCGAAAAGGGTAAAATTATTATTTTATTATTTATTTATGTTATTATTATATTTATGTTAATTATTTTTAAATACATAATGCAATATACAAAATACATAATGTGACATACAAAATAAAAATTCATAATTCACAATACAAATGCAAAAATAAAAATACCAAATAACAAATGCGTAAAATAAAATATAAAAGAAACTACATGTTCCTTGTCAAATTGGTAACAAGATAAATAACAGCCTTCCTAAGCTGCTCGGGGTCATCTAGCAAGGCATGCAAAAGATTGTGTTAACATTATTTTTCCTCAACCCCAGAATAAGGGGATTTGGTTGTGATCCTAGGGGAACTTAGGGATTATTTAGCTCCTACAAGCTTGAGTTAGTTCACCGTTTCTTACATATCAAGGTCTTAAGCCCAAAGATTAGTTACTCTTCCTTCGATAGGTGAATACCACGCTTATGAGACTCAAAGACCAACAATTACCTTGGGATAAGGGTTTCGTGAACTCGACACAGGTAGAAAGTTAAAAGGCATAAGAAGGGTTACTTCGGTAATTTATGCCAAAATAGAAGACTTCGTTGTGAAATAATAGTAAGGAAATAAGGGAAAATAGATAACAAGTGTTAATTCTCTCTTTATTGATTATTTGATTGAGTACATAAGTGATTGTAAGTAAAATCCCGAAATCGATTTACAAATTTAGGTTTACTCTCTAGGAAATATTTACAAGATTTTAGAATGAGAAAAGTCCCCAAAAACGAAACTCTTGGGGTCTTATTTATAGGAAATTCGGGCCCCATTTGGTTGCGATTCAGTTGAAAGCCCGTTCTAAGCGTTTCCGCCTTCGGTAGTTGCCGGTATCGACCTGCTTTTGTGATTTCGGGGCAAACTCCTGATATCGACTTGTCTTGGTACTTCTGATTTCGGTAGGGACTTTCTGTTCTCTGTCCCTTGTATTTCTGGGTATCGACCCGCTTTGGAGTTTGAGTACACATGCTGGCTTAGTGTATGAGTATCGATACTAAGCACATTACTATGGATAGCCTTCTTCTGCGTCATGTCGCCACTAGCTCTGTCTTCATGCTTCATTCATTAGGGATTTGATGTCGCCAGTAGTATCGTCTCGATACCAAGCCTGCTGGTATCGACAACACTTTGCTTATCCCAATGTGGATATTGTGCTTTTATTCCTTACTTCTTTTGGTGTTGGACTGCTTTCGGTGTTGTTATTGACACCACTCTGGGCTACTTATTGTATGTTGGTCTCGGTACCCTTTTTTTCTCTCATCTTCCTTGTATCAGTACCATGCTTATGCTCCCCACGTTGGTACCGATAGCGTATGGATCTGGAACTTTCCTTTCTTGCTTCTGGTATCGATTTTCTTTGATGCTCTGGTATCGACCATGGGCTTTCTTGGCCTTCATTCTGGTGCTAGTATTATCTGGTACCCCTTTACCTTTGTTTGTTTTTGGTATCGAAATCTGGTAGTAACATTTGCTCCCCTACTAAGAGGTATTTTCGACCTTTCAAGTCAATGGTTCGCGCTTTTGCTCTACCCTATCTTGAAAGTACTTAATTTTCTTGCCTTTTGGTCTTCTATGATAAATCTGAATCGTTGACTTGTACTTGCATGTACGACCTTGATGAAACTTGCCTTTTTGTATAAAGACTCTTCTTATCCTTTTGATTTCTTCTCCTATAAGCAGTCATTCTCAAACAAAGTCATCATTCTCCAAAATTTTGCAAATTTCTCAACAATTACACATTTAATTCCTTCTTTGAATGTTTTTTAAGTATTTTAGAAACTGATTTAGATCAGAATTTCAAGAATCGTTTTTTCTATGCTTAATTATGGATTTGATCAAAATTAAATGAGCCTAGATTTATTATTAAAATATAATGAGTAAACTGCAATAAGCTCGAATAAACTTTAATGGTGATCCATAAGGATTTTATCACTTTTCTCCAGATATATTTTTCGGGGTTGAAAGTGCAAAATTCACGTAGGAAGGATTTTAACTTATATCATGATGAATGCTTTTCTTTTTGGTGTTGATGAATTCAAGATCAACCGTTACCGGCACCTTTTGTCTCGGTTTTACCATTAATGAGATTAATGTTGGCTTTTAGTGCCGGCATAATTGGTATCGAAACAATGCATAGCTGACATCAAAAGCCATATTTTCTTTTGTTTCAGTGTCAGTTAAGATCCTTACTTTAATGTTGGTCTAATTATTAACAACCCTATGTTATGCTTGACTTTGAATACATCGGCACTAAGTCCAACACACCCTTAGTGTCAATAAAATCTTTTTGGATTGATAGCAAGTTGTTTGGCTTTGGCTTCGCTGATACCAAAAATTTAGGATGCTCTAATTTTGACTCCATCGATATCAAAGATCTGCCTTATCCTCGATTTTAGCGTCGTTAACATTGATGTACATGATGCCAATAACTTAATCATTTTTTAGCGTATGTATAATGCAAGACTTCATATGAACTACCTCTAATGACTCATTATATGCTTTGCTTTCCTAGGAAAATATTGGATGGTTCATGACAATGAGTTAGATGATCTGAAAATTGTAAAAGATCCATGTTAACTCTAAGTAATCGTGTACTATTAAATCTTTGTATTAATGTGTTTCATGGAATAACATCACCTGGAAGCGTCATGTCTAAGAAGCAAAGCGCTGGTGAATTAAATCCAGACAGTTCTTCTGCCTATAAGCCAAAGAAGGAAAGTGTCCTACGACATTCTCTCATTCGAACTCAAGTTGAAGTAAAAGCCATTCTTGACAGCTTTGGCATGACTGATGTTGACAATAATCCTGCTTCCAAAAAAGATACTATTCAGAATCCATCTGGAGGATTTTTTGCATACTCGACCATTCACATTTGGCAAGGTGTTTTCTTCCCATTCTCAGACTTTGTTTCAAGGTTTTTACATCACTTAAGGTTAGCTCCCATCCAACTGACTCCAAATACATATATATGTCTTCTATGCCTCGAATTCCTAGCGCTTTAGTCGGGACAATCCTCCCTTAGTGCTTTCCTTCTTTATCATATACTATGACAATCAGCAGTTAAAGGGGGTAGTTCGCCTATCCTTCGCGCGAATCCTTCAAAGAAACTAATTGGCGATAGTATCAACAAATTCCAAGGCTGGGAGACACTATTTTTCTATATCAGATGCCCTCTGGGTATCATGGGCACTTTTTCCAATCTTGGTGAGATTTTTATTTTTCTAGATTCATTGTGTCATCTTTATGCTCCGCTTAACCTTTGTTTCTTTTCAGTCTCCACTCCCACGAAGAAAAGTTTAAGTGATGAAGAAGCTCAGGTTGTCGATGCCATTTATAAGATTTCCAAGAAATTTGGGAAGAGATCCTTTTTGCTGACTTTGGACAACCTCAGGAGGCACTCTTTTCTCCCTTTGGGTCAATAGATTTTGTGACAACCACCTGTCCATTTTCATGGTGCTAAACATCTACCTTCAAGCTCAGACATGTTTACTCTTTTGACCTCGTTGTTTTCGGGTGCTTTCGGTAAGGTTGCCTTTCTTATAATGATCCTGAAAGTTTCACTTCATACTCAAGTTATCTAATTTCACTTTTCTGATTGCCATCGTTTTGGTTAGCTATGAGTCTTTGGCTGGGAAATCCACTTTGGATGCTCTGGCTTGGCTTGATCCAAGGCAACAGCTAAAAGAAAACTTATCATGACCACTGACGATCCAGCAGAGAAAAAGCAAAAAGATAATGCATCTGCCTTTTCTTCTCTCGGCAAGGGCATGCCAAGCAGCATTCCCCTGATCTTATTGCTCTTTCCACTAGTGTTGCTCGTGTCGCCGACTCTTCTTGAATGACAACCACGGGTAGTGAATTTGTTAAGCGTATTTACATGCCTGACTTCCTAAGATCCTTGGATTTGGTTGAACAAGAGTTAAACGTGTGTTCTTCTCCAAATCATTCCAGTCCCTCTGGACCTTCGCAAATTCAGACTTTTGATGAAATTGTAAGGCTTGCTCTTTCCTCTGGAAAAAATTATTGATGCTAGATTTCCCTCCTTATCTTCAAACCTGATGAATTTGCGACGATCTCTTATCAAACAACAACTATTGTATAGCCTTATATTTTTTGGTTTCTTTTGTCTTCCATCTTTACATAAATACCGACTTTAATTTCTTTTCCTCAGATAACTAAGAACTGGTTCTTTCTTCAGGAGATGACTACTCCGCCTACTTTTGAGGTTGCAAAACTTAAAGAAGAGAAGGCTGCCTTGGAATCCAAAATTAAGTCTCTGACGGAGAAGCATAAGAAAGAGTGTGCAGAGTTAAAGACATCTCTTGAGTGGGCTGAGTCGGAGCTTGAGGACGAGAGAAAAGCTAAAAGCCTTTAGAATGATCAAGCCCAAGCTCTTGAGTTGTCTAAACAATAACTTGAAGATGAGAAGGCCAGAATGGTAATTAATCATACTGAAAGGATGAAAGAGAAAGACGAATGGTTTTCTAAGGTCCATAATGCACTTTCTAATGCCAAGCGCATATTCTATGATGCCGAAAGCAGAATCTCTTTGTTTATGAAATCTTTTTTTTCGAAGTCAATGCTGAAATCTTATGAAGACACTCTCTTGTTGGCGTACTTTGACAACTTTCAAAAGTATCGAGAAATTAAATTTCCTTCGGTTGATCCTCCTATTGCGGACAGAGTAATGCACAAAATTGAGCAACTCAAGCAAGAGGTTGAAGTCCCTGAGGAAGGTACAATGAAACCCGAAGACTTTCTTTATACAGAGGACCCTCCAGATGATTTTGTCCTATACGAGGAGGAAGAAGATATTGTTGATGTTGATGATGAGGGGGATGATGATGGTGACGATATTAGCTCCAAAGATTAAAGACCATAATAACAATTTAGGTGGAGGAAATGACATCCTTCCTTCTTCTACTGGTGGTACTCAAGTCTCTAAGGAAATAAACCCTGGTCCATTGAATGCTTCTTCTAATCAAGATTCAATTGAAACCTTATCCAAAGATTGTGCCTCCAACCAAGGGCAGAAAGGAAAAGAGCATCCTGCTCAACCTGAAGCCTTTATTTCTCAAGTATGACCTTTACTCTTGAAGTGTTTTCTTCCCATTTTAATTCATGGTAATTGGTTTCCTATAATAATGCATAGGCAAGGAAAACATTGCCTCAAACCATAAGGCATTGTTAGATAAGAAGCAATAGGAAATAATGTGATCTTGTTTAGAGTAGGAGAAGTTGCTAAAAGATTATAAGGGCTTTATTAAAATGTTGTGATCTTTATAAAAGTATTTCAAAGATGATGTCACCAATGATTTATGATTTAATTCTTTATCACGGCAAAATCTCACTCTTTTAAAAGATGTATTTTCAAAAGATGCTTTAGAGTCGTTCTGTAGACTAATTAAAGAGAGAATACTTGATGCCAACTATTTCTCAAACAACATCAGGATTTAGAGGGGACCCTCTTTTAGGTGTCCTTAACGCATTTGCATGAAGTATCGACTCCCCCTAGACTCTCTAGGTGATGATTGGGAAATAATTTAAAAGGAGACTTAGAATCCGACATGCTGGGTTAATCATAAACAGTATGTGCTTCGATAAACATGACTACCCTTTGTAACCTTTAATGTTTGTGTATTTCTAAGACAATTTAAGGCTTGTTTGGATTGGTCTAAAAGTTCTTGTAGTAAACTTCTTTGTTAATGAAAACTATAGTTTATCAATACCACTCTTTCAAAGTAGAGATTGTGAATAATTGTGCTCTGTCCTGTTTATAGATAAGGGAATCAATTCAAAATTTCATCTTCCCAACCCAGGAAATAATCATTAGATATTATAGAGCAAAGGGGTGTTTTCAAAGAGGCTCCCATTACGAGTCGAGGAAGAGCTTCTTATCTTCAAAAGTTGACCATTAACAACTTGAATGATCAAATATCAGTTTTGGAAGACCGATTGAGAGAAAAAGGCAAAACAATACTCGAGTTAAAGAGACAGACAAGGATCACTCGTTCCACTGACTCTGATGAAGAAATAAGTAAACTGCTTCAACGAATTGCCAACTTTGAATTTGAGTTGGAGAAGACCAAAGAAAATTGTAAATTTTGGGAGTTTGCCTTGACAAATCCTGACCCTAATCAAGAAACTTAGTTACCGAGAAACTCCTTCGTTCGGTAAATCCTATATTAGGATTTGATGAGTCGATTGTTGCTAGGTGGTGCAGGTGAATTAAGATTGACATTAAGAACTATTACCAAGCAAAGTGTTAAGATAATATAAATAGGGGAACATAATATACTTGATGTTACTATGATAAATAATTTCTAATTTTGTATTTTGATAACTGATGAAATGATTAGGGATAATTCTGTAAAATAATTTTGCAAATTGTATAAATATCACCTAATGTATAACCCTTGTTGGTGTTTTGAGCATCCTCATTTAGGATCTCTTTTTGCACTATTTTGCGTAAAGCTCAATGCATAACGTTTTTGTTAGCCTTTTGCCAAGAGTAGAATGCTTATGATAATTTGCTCAGATTATATGAGACATCATCAAGATTGTAATTAAGCAACAGATAAACTTGGGGTAGATTGATGCCATCATTTGCATTATATGTTTTCCAAAATAAGGAATATCACTTTCTACATAATAAAGGCTTAGAGAATCTCTACATGTGAGGTATGAGAAACCATGACCTTTCGTCCAAAGGTTTTAGTGTAGAGGACCTAAGATACTGAGTCGAATATCTTTTTAGAAAATCCTTTTTCGGAAAATAAAGCTATAGTCTTGGGACCCAGATTAGGGTATTAAAATAGGAACCCATAAACCCTCTCCGGCAAGTTTAGACAGAAATTATGCAGCCCACACTCAGGCATTCCTAATAGCGGACCAGAAATTCACCTTTGACGATAATAAAAGTATTGAATCGGAACACAGGTTCAGGTATTTAATACAAGATCTGAAATCCACTTCTGGTATTTAATGGAAGTCCCAAACAAACCCAAATTCAGGTATTTAATAGAAGACCAGAAATCCACTTCTAATATTTAACAGAAGTCCTGAACCAAACCCAGATTCGGGTATTTAATAAAAGACCAGAAATCCACTTCTAACAATAATAGAAGTCGCGAACCAAATCCAAATTCGAGTATTTAACAGAAGACTAAAAATCCACTTCTGGTTTTTAATAGAAGTCCTAAACCAAACCCAGATTCAAGTATTTAATAGAAGACTAGAAATCCACTTATGGCAATAATATAAGTCCTAAACCAAACCCAGATTTGGGTGTTTGTAATTTTGGTGCTTGTTCCAGGCTTATTCCTTAAAGTAGAGGATGTACGTGCTTTAAGTGCTCTCTTTGAGCTTTTGTTCCCTTTCTTTGGGATAAGTTGTAAGTAGAGGCAGGTGCGTGCTTAAAGCCACTCTCTGGGCTTTTGATTGTCGAAGCAGAGGATGTACAAGCTCTGTTAGCAAGGACAGGGCCAAAAGGCATGATCTTCTTGAGGCCAAATGCACGCTCTCGTGGCCGGTGTATAGGATAGAGGTAGAAAAGTTTCTGTTGAAGGCTTGATTTCTCTTTCCAATCATCATGTTATAACTCTTTTTGATTTTGGTGCTTCGCATTCTTTTATATTTTATTCTGTGGTTAAGTCTCTGCACTTTAGTACTAGTATGGTTTTGGATCCCGTTGTTGTCTCAAACCCCAATGGAGGTACGACTTATTTGTCTATGATTTGTCGGGATTTGAGAATATCTGTGTTGGCGTCGAGTTTGAGTGCGAAGCATACGTGCTTGGTTTTATGGTCTATGGTTCGATTCTAAGGTTGGATTGGTTAGCCATGTATGGTGCCATTCTGGATTGTGAGAGGAGGGTCGTTAGACTTTTGACTTGCTATGGGAGGACCCTAGAGATTTTTTATGACCCAAAGGGGTTTGCCATGCTTAGTTTCATATAGTCGCTTGATACATCTATCGATGGTATACGATCTATACCAGTAGTCTATGAGTATCCTGATGTTTTTGAGGAGGTTCAGGGCTCCGAGGCACGAGATTGATTTCCGGATATACTTGGTGGACAATGCAAAGCCAGTTGCATTGCTTGTGCACCATATGGATCCAAGAGAAAGGAGGGAGCTCAGCAAACAAGTAGGTGAGCTACTTGAGAAAGGGTTTATTAGGTGAAGCATATCTAAATGGGGTGCTCCAGTGGTATTCGACACTAAGGCGGATGGTTTGCTTCACTTAAGCGTGGATTACAGGGAGTTGAATAAGCTCACTAAGAAAAATAGGCACCTACTTTCGAGGATAGACGATTTGTTTGACCAGCTTGTTGGTTCATCTGTTTTCTCCCAGTTAGACTTGGACACGGGGTTTCATCAGTTGAGGGTGGTCAAGGACAATATAAACAAGACCGCTTTTAGGACTCCAGATGCTTTCTTTGAGTGGCTCGTCAAGCCTTTTGGGTTGACGAACGCACCCGCCTATTTTGTGGATCTGATGAGTAAGGTGTTTACGGAGTTCCTAAATAAGTTCGTTGTGGTCTTTGTCGATGACATCTTGATTTTCTCGAAGAGTGAGGAAGAGCACGCCCTACATTTAAGGGAGGTTTTGAAGATTCTCCGAGTACATCAGCTTAAGGCAAAATTCTCCAAATGTCATTTTTGGATAAAGGAAGTGAAATTTCTAGGGCATGTAGTCTCTAAGGATGGGATAGCAGTGGATCCCGCAAAAGTAGTTGCAGTTCAAGATTAGCAGATTCTGAAGAATGCAACGGAGGTGAGGAGTTTTCTTGGTTTAGCGGGCTACTATAGGAAGTTTATTAAGGACTTCGCAAAGATATCATCCCCACTCACGAGGCTGACGAAGAAGAATTTGACATTTTCTTGGAATATAGAGTGTGAGGATGCTTTATAGCGATTAAAGAGGGCTCTAACAACAGCCCCAGTCTTGACTCTGCCTGAAGGAAACAAAGTGTTCATGGTATACACTGATGCATGTGGCACAGGGCTTGGTCCTGTTTTGATGCAAGAGGGAAGGGTAGTATATTATGGAGGTAGACAGTTGAGAGTTCATGAGAAGAACTATCCTACCCATGGCGTAGAGTTGGCTGCCATTGTATTCACGCTTAAGACTTAGCGCCATTATCTACTTGAGAGAAGTCCGAACTGTATACCGATCACAAATCTCTCAAGTATTTATTCTCATAGAAGGATCTCAATTTTAGGCAACCACTGTTTCAAATCTCGCAAATATAGCCCGAGATCTCCTCCGAGATCTCGTTTTGGGCTCCTTCCGAGACGAAACAACAAATATCACTCTAAATCTCTTTTCGAATATATCACCCGAGATATTGGAATATCAAACGATATATCGACCGAGATGAAATACTAGAATATTGTCCGAGATCTTAGTTTTTTTTGGATAAAATTTAAATTTGTACCTGAACTGGAACTATAATTAAAAAACTCAAATCTAGCCATATTAATCTTTTGTTATTTTACATTTTGCATGTTAAATGACTATATTGTATTTTCGTATATGTTTTACAATGCTTATGATTTTCATATTCGTCTTTTTACATACATGTTACTTATAAAATCATGTATTTTATGGTCTATTTATGCTGAATTTTTTAATGTTTTGGATCCTTTTAATGTTTCCTGTATAACAATATTCCTGTTTTAAGCATATTACGATTTAGAGTATGAATGATTTTTCGCAAAATAAAGAATAATAAGGTTATTTTGCATTTTAAGTTTAAGTTACTATGTTTTTGATAGCATTCATAAAAATCATTTTGTTAAAATATCATTTTTAACATATCATGTACCCCGAGATTATTCCGATATGAAATTTCAGAACCGAGATAAAAATCCGAGACGAACTCCCGAGTTAGACTCATTTCGTCCGAGATCTCCCCCGATATGAGAGCGAGTCTATAAAATTCCCGAGATGAAACGCGACCGATATCCGAGATTTAAAACCTTGGAGGCAACAAAGATGGATGGAGTTCATAACATCCTATGACTTTGAGATTGCTTATACCCCTGGTAAGGGTAATGTGGTTGCAGACGCACTGAGTAGGCAGAGGATGACCTTGAGTCACTATTCGTAGAGAGGCGCAACTTGGAGTATTTATCGACCTTTGATTTTAGGTCATCTATGGATCTTATACCTGGTTCGTTGGCATCCTTAGAGGTGCGATCTACTCTTATGGATCAGATAGGGACTTCACAGTGAGAGAACCCACAGACAGTAGACTTCTTGGATAGGCTCAGTAGAGGGGAGACTTCTAGTCACCTCAGTAGATATTCCACGGATAACAAAGGGTGGTTGTAACGAGATGGAAGGCTTTGTGTTCCCCAAATTGGGAGTCTGTTTAAGACAGTCCTTGAGGAAGCCCATCATTCTAGGATGACTATCCATCCAGGCAGTGATAAGATGCATAGAGATATGGAGAGGGTTTTCTTTTGGGCTGGGATGAAGAAAGATTGCGGAGTTTGTTTCTCGATGTTTGATTTGCCAGCAAGTCAAGGCTAAGCAAAGGAAGCCCGGTGGTTTACTTCATCCTTTGGAGGTCCCACAGTGGAAGTGGAAGAGTGTCTCTATGGATTTCATTAATGGTTTGCCTAGATCGAGGAAAGGCAACACCAATATTTGGGTTATGGTTGACAGTCTTACTAAGAGCACTCATTTCATTCCTGTTAAGAGTAAGAGGATAACAACATGGTTGGCAGCAGTTTATCATCGTGAGATAGTCCGTCTACATGGAGTACCTTCCAGTATAGTGAGTGATCGTGACCCTGTATTCACCAGATGCTTTAAGACAACTCAGGACAGGCAAAAGTCCTACGCAGATAAGAGAAGAACTGATATTGAGTTCGAGGTGGGAGACATGGTTTTCATCAAGTTATCACCGTTGAGGATTGTGGTTCGCTTTGGATCTGTAGGGAGATTAGCACCAAGATTTGTAGGGCTATTTCCCATAACAAAAAGGATTGGCCAAATGGCTTATACGATGAAGCTACTAGAGAGATTAACGGGTGTTCATGATCTTTTCCACATTTCTCATTTACGGAATTGTCTACATGATACCGCAGAAGTAGCTGAGCTGAGTATGCTTGAGGTAGTAGAGGTGGAATGGAAGGCGATAGTTAGACGAGTTCCTACCCGTATTATGGGAATAGAGGTTAAGAAATTATGCAATCGAGAGGTCAAGTTGATGAAAGTTCAGTGGGGAATGACCATGAGGATGCGACTTGGGAGACTGAAGACAAGATTCGCGCTTCGTACCCTTTTCTTTTCAAGGATACGTTCTTAACTTCTTTTCCAAAGCTTATATTCGTACTTGCTTCTATCATTTAAGTATATCCTATCGATTGAATCTTCAACCTTTAGGTAGGGAACCAATGGATGTAAACATGTGTTTTAGAAATGTTACGCTTGTGGATGCAAGTGGATGCAAGTGTTTGCTAGTGGTTTCTCATGGATGCATATACACACACATTAGGCACTAGATCGGCTCACTCTCATATTTCATATGGATGCATGTGCATTTTAAAATTTTGTGGATTAAAATGGGCGTATCATCATATGGATGTTGCATTTGGATGGATGGTTGGGCACGCATATAGCATTTACATGATATATTAGGATTATTCGCATACCTGTTAGATTCATGACACTAACATACATTGCATTAAGGAGGTCAATGGAATCAGTAGACCGCCTAATCTTTCGCATTAGTATAGGGACATATACACATACCTTTGCATAGTTCATAAAAGCATTAGAAATATTTTAAGGACAATGGATGCCTTTGATTGGTGGATGAGTAGATGGATGATGGATGTTAAGATATACATTCTACTTAACTTGGAGATTTCGAGGATGAAATCCTTTAAGTAGGGAGAATGTAACACCCTGTAATTTTAAAGAACGTTATAATGATAAACTAAAGAATACTTAATTAAATATTGGGAATTAAGAAAAACCGTCTGCGCCATTGCATTTGTCTCGGAGTTCTGCTTAAGATAGACTCCGAGTTTGCATAAAACAGACATCGTATGAAGAAGATATTAAGGTTTGATGTTTGTATACGCGTAAGTAATATATATATATATAATCAAGTTCAGAAAATCAAAATCGAAGAGCGAGAAAGGAAGGAAAATCGACCCGTTAAAGGTCAACCCCTACAAGGGGGTGTCGACCCCGGGTCGACCCCACCTAGATCTGGGGGAAGATCCATTCTGTGAACCGGGACTTGTTTCTTGACCAGATCTGTTGACCATAGCTATAAATAGGACCTCATTTACATTATTTTATTCACCAAAAACAATGGAGATAACGAGGTGTTGCCCCAACTCAGATTGAATTAGCCTATTCTTCAGCAACAACAACTTATACGTATTCAAGAATCTCTGCTACAACATCAATAGTCATTTCTCTACTTTTTAGATCTAGTCCCTATGAGTTTATGTTGCTTTTAGATATAAACATTTAATAAGTAATCCTAGCATGTTTATAAGTTTGGATCTAAATCTGTGCCTGTTAATAACCTGAATCATAACTAAGCAGATCTGTCATTACTTGTACACCTGATGCTCTGTTTAGTTCTTACATGCCTATCTCTATTATTCATATTCTGTCATTATGCCCATTCTGTCACCATATGCCTATTCTGTTAGTATGCCTATTTCTGTTATCGTATACATGTTTTGTTACTATGCCTATTTCTATTCTCTTCTCTCCTTCCTTCCCGTTTTTATTTTTATAGTCATGCTACCTTCGAGCCTAGGCCTATCGCTGAAACATGCGAACGAACAAAATTAGGAATGGTTGGGAATGATAAATCGGGGAATAACTTGTACTGTAAGACTTGACTGGGATTTGAGAGCATAATCTATACCTTGATCTAAAACTTTAATTTGGGGCATAATCGTGAATCAGACTAGGATTTGGCACATGAAAACCTGCAATGAACATGAAAAATTGTTTAAGAATGAACATGCCTAAATTTACAATAAATAGAGACTGTAACTGCACTTAGACACAAGGTTAGATTACAGTTGTGGTAGAAGTCTGCCCGGAACCGCCCGACAAATCCAGCGTCCACAAGTGGTTAATCTAATGTGAGGGGTCTAGTGCATAAATGTACACGTAATGGTGTTAAGACATGAGGTTAAGTCTGACTTGTGGTAGAAGTTTTCCCAGAACTGCTCAGCATATCCAGCATTCACAAATAGCCGACTTAATGTGAGAGGTCTAGTGCAATTAACAAACATGAATGGAAAAATGATAACAGCATGTTAACCTATAATTCTTAACCTGTTTAAATCTGTGGGGGTTATATGAACCAGTCAAAATAGTTCAAGGGTTAAGTGAACTTGCTTGAATTAATGAGGGGTTAAGTAAATTTGTTAAATCTGTGGGGACGGGTTATATAAACCAAACAAACTTAACCTGTTTTATATGGTGGGGTTATGCAGGCTTGTTAATCTATTAGGCATAATCTGTCAAAATCCTAGTAGTGGGGATGCAAGCCTAGAGGGTGGCTTATATCATCTGTTTTGTGAAACCCATATCAGTCAATAACCCATCTTGGTATCAAAAGCGGGACCCCGAACTAGGTAGGGGTCAGGGCACGCTTATTGAGTTGATTATAAGAGGTTCATCTGAGTGAGGGTGCTGATGGCGCATTCCGTCGGACTCATGTGCGTGCATGAATCCGCTTGCTTAGGATAATAAGACGCTATAGCATTAGTAGATATGGCTATACCTCTCAAAAAAAGGGTTGCCACTTTAGGAAGTGATACATCCTACTGTGGGCCGGCATAGGGTATCTATAAGATAGGGAGTCGATCGATTGGGGTAGTAATTAAGGTACATCTAGTCTTGCTTGTTTAGGAGCCCGTTATTATCGTTGGAGGTAACACCTGTCATTTCTATTGGGCTGCCTGTTATTATTGTTGGGGGTAAAACCTATCACTAGAAGTACACCTAAGTCTACCATCTGTTTCTGTTGGGATCATCTTGTTTCTGTTATACTAGTATTGGTGCAGAGAAAAGTACTTGAGAAGCAAAATATATTTTGTTCTATTTATTAAGTTTATCCTGCTCAGTCTATTATACCTGTTTTATGATATTGTTGTCTCTCTCATCCAGTTTATATGCTCGTAATGATGCTTTTACTTATTTATATGGTAAAAGTAACTGGACTCGCCAGACTTTATGTCTGACCCGTTTTATTTTATTTTATCTCTCTTCCTTTCCCCCAGGTTCTCAGGGTGGGAATACTCAGGCTTGATTTGGATTCTCGCTTTCGTTCTGCTTGAAGCTGCTTAGATATACCGCTCTGATTTCTTGTCTACTCTAATATGGCTCTTTTTGGGGATTATGCTTTTATATTACTGTACTATGATGATTTTAGTACAAGGAAGATATTTTAATTTGATGTAATGGGTTTTCTGTACTTCAAACTTATGTTGTAACTGGGTTTTGGACAACGGTGTTTTCTATTTGGAAAATAAAGTTTTAAATTCCACTGTTATTTTATATATGTCTTGTGATGTTTTTGTTTCTGTTTACCTATAATGCTTCATGAAACTTAATGCATTCTGTTAAAAAAGTGACATTAACGGACATGGGGTGTCACACTGGAGCTCGAAAGTAGTATATTATAAGTTCCTCATGAGTACAACGGTCATTAGTCCAACCCAGAACACGCCTAAAGATCACAATCTGGTTCCGTGCGTGTGGGCCAACGTTGCCGCTTTGATTACATGGGACGGAAAAAACAAGATGAGAAATCGCCAATATTAAAGATAAGAAAAAGTAACAGACCAGAGTGAAGAGATCCAAAAAGATCCATTGAGTGGGATCAGTTGATAACCATGCCTTGGGGATGACCAGTTCTGCCCCTATCCTGAGACGTTGTGGGGAAGGGGGATATATCATGTGGTGCAGCTGCTGCAGGGTTTAGGACATATTGTTGTAGGTCGCCACACCTGAGGCGAGCTTCAACATGGATGCGGAACAACCTGCAGTGGTCGGTATCATGACCTGGCAGTTCATGGAAGAGGGAGTATCTATCGGAGCTAGCTCGCTACGTAATCGGGACACTCCTAGGAGGCTTCGGGAAAGGGGCAGTTTCTTATGTGCTCGTATTAATCCTTTCCAGGCTTTGGTTGAGCTCGGTGTAGGCTAGGAACAGAGGTCGTGAGCATTGGTTTTCCCGAGATTTCCCCTTGCCTTTGTTGAGCGTAGAGGGCCTTGAGCCTTCTGTAGAGTTGGCCCGCTGTAAAGGCTTTTTATCATGGGAGTCTCCCTCCCTAAAAATCTTTCAGCCTCGAAGTAAAATTCAGTGAGGTCCCTTAGCGGGTCCGTCGCGATGAGACTCTGAAGTCAGTTTTGTCGAGAATGTTGGAGATGACGACCATTAGGGCCATGGATGGATCTGGTCTATCAACAGAGGCCACCATTGCATTGAATCGCTCGATAAATTTGCACAGAGTCTCGCTCGTTCTCTGCTTGACAGAAGTTAGAGTCATGATGTTCGTTGGTTGAACGATATGAACTCTGAATTGCTCAACGAACCTAGAGACCAAGACATTCTAATTGTTAATCGATTCTGATTCCTGCGGTTTGAACCATAGAGCAACTATGTCGATGAGATAAAGAGGGAAGCACTTGGCCATGGCGCCTTTTGAGGTGGAATACACTTCCATATGGCGCATGTAGCGCATGAGGTGAACAGTAGGATCTCTCCTACCTTCGTAAGGATTCAACATTGGTAGCTAGAAGTCCGATGGTTTCTGACAGTTCTTGACATCTGGGATGAAGGGGCTGCGAGTGACGTAGTCCAAGCTTGCATCAGGTGCCTAGCCATGGGGCAGCGTCGAATGACATCGGCGACTTAGCTTTCACTGCCCATGCCAAGAAATGGGTTCAGATTATATAAGTTGACACCGATGCCCCAGCATCGAGTCCAATGTTAGCAAAAGGTCGAGTGCCAAGGAAAGTATTCGGATTGATCATAGCCTGAGGTGCCTTGGCGGGGTTAAACCCAAGATTAAGAGCTACGGGAGTTCCTGTGTCCAAAGTTACATGCACTGGCGCCTGTGTGGCATTTCCGATGCCTAATCCTTAGATCGGATTAATGTCAGCCTGAGCCGACCCATGAACGGGATTGGGGGTGTTGCCCCCGAGCTTAGCCTATCCGAAAGTTGTTTGTGGATTGATGTCGATGTGGAGTTGTTCTTCGGAAATTGCCTCTAAGTCCCGAGTTAATCCTTGCAGAACACTAGCACTTGTTCCGACAACGTTTCCTTGGACCGTCTGCCTTGTAAATCCTTCGAGTCGGGCGAGAGGAGTGGCCATGGAGGCATTCTGGCGATGGAAGTGTTCTTCCTATTATTCCAAGCGGGAGGTAAGATGTTTGGTTAGATCTTTGATGACTTTGTCGATGTCATCTCGGGTATTGTATTTAGATGGGTTTCCGGTAGAGGAAAGTTCTTGTTCTTCCTCGACGCCTACTCCTTCCAAGTGAATTACTTGTTTTTGCTTAACCATGGCGGAAAGCGAGTGAAGTTCGTTTCTTAAAGAACGGTTGAATTCCAAAATCCGAAGACTCGAGTTGTAACACCCTGCAATTTTAAATCAAGACATAAGATATAATTAAAGATTAATTAATTTTGAATGCGAGAATTAAGGGAAACGGGTTATGCTATTGCGTTCGTCTCGGAATTTTGCTTGAGATAGAGTCCGAGTTTGCGTAAATCGGACACCGTATGAAGAAGATAGGGACGAACGAAGTTAGCCAGAAAACTAGAAGAAGAGAAGGAAATAAATAAATATATATATAAATGCACTGGCGCACTTGGGAAGTGCGCCAGTACAAAAATTGCACTGCCGCATCTGCCAAGTGCGCCCAGGTCGGGCTGAAAGCCTGCACAGCTTTATGGTGTGTTCTGATCCATACTATGACTCATTGCTGAGTCCTTTCTAATTCCTTGCTGAGTCATTAGGGCTGAGGTGTCACACTATCCTGACCGAATGGTTGTGGTTAACTCTTGGTTCATCCGACGGCTTTAATTAAATTGAAATTCTATATAAACAACCTAACACTCAACCCCAAAATCACGCTAATTCATTCCAAGAGCCGTTATACCGCCATACTCAACCTAGGACAACAACCATTCTCTTTCAACTAAAAAGAAACCTAGAAAGCTACGAAGTGAATCAAATCTGAATTAAAAGAACAACGATCTACATCAAAGGCAAGCATTCCAACTTCATAATTCAGATTCTAGAAATAAAGAATTCCTTCTTTGTAAGTTCGGTTATTCCTTGGAGTTTTACGTGTAATTGGAATCGTAAATGTAATAAATCAAAAATATAGAACTATACCTATTTGTAAGTTAATTATCTTTGATTCATGCTTATGTCAAATCTAAAGTTATCTATGCCTTTGGATTTGATTTATGACTATGGTTCGTGACTATGAAACCGTTGCCTATGAAGCTATTGCCTACGACTACGACTACGACTATGAGACTTTTGCCTATGACTATGACTATGAGACTTTTGCCTATGACTATGACTATGAGACTTTTTACTATGACTATGGTTCGTGACTATGAGACTGTTACCTACGACTATGATTCATAACTATGAGACTATTGCCTATGACATTTATTAATAAATTATTGTGATTAGTCGCCCATGACTATTGTGGTTAATTGCCTATAACTATTGTTGTTAGTTGCTTATGCCTATTCCCATTGTTACGATTAACCAATCATGATGTACCTTGAACTGACATTATGTTGGATCAAATCGTCTATGCATATTCCCTTAATTATGTTGGATCTCATATTTAGTGTGTAACTTGGCCAATTTATTCCTATTCACTATTATGTACATCGAACCTGTTGGAGCCATTATTTTTGCATGCCTATTCTTTTATATCAATTCTTGTGCTTATCCCCTGTTCCTTTTGTTAGTGCCATTTCATGAATACTTAGAAAACTTGTGAAATCATGTTATATGTACGATTATGATGCGAGGATTGGGCGTATCTTAATTAAGATAATTTAGCATAATAAATATGTTGGCATAATCTGAAATGGCTATAATAGTGAATAATTTACATGCATATTAGACTTGGGCACAAATGATAAATTTTAATTGGCCGTAAAGTATGTAACTGGCATGTAAACCAAGTTTTGGACATAAACGTTAAACTAGAATATTAAACCTAGTTTTGACATGAACTATAAATTGGGATATTAATCTAGATTAGGCATGAATCGTAAAAGGGGAATATTAAATTTAAATTGGTATAAACTGCAAGTTAGGTTAATTGATAGGTAAATCAAGTTTTGGGCATAGAATATAAGTATGTTAATATGCATGACAAATGAATATGATCTAGGCTAAATTGATTTATGGAAAATTTACATGAATAGTAAATATGTAAAAATTAGAGAAGAGGAAAATGCCTAACCCGAGGTTAGACTGAGTCGTGGTGAAAAACTGCCCGGAACCGCCTGGCACATCCAGTAACCACAACCATACCTGTCTAATGTGAGAGGTTAGTGGATCAAGCCCAGAAAGACCTGAGGTTAGACTCAGTTGTGGTGTAAAACTGCCCAGAACCGACCGACACATCCAGTAAACACAACAATACCTGTCTAATGTGAGTGGTTGGTGCTTTAATTAATTAATTAAAGCTCATGAACAATCAAGGTAGAAAGGGTGGGTTTAAGTAATTGAGAAAACACTAAGCCAATTCAACATGTTAACTAGACAAGATTGATAGGGGTTAAGTTAATTTGGACACTTAACCAACTTAACATGTTATCAAGGCAAGATTTGTGGGGGTTAGGTAACTAAGGAAACACTTAACCATTATAACATGTAAACTAGACAAGCGGGTAAGGTTAAGCAAATGTTTAACCGTTATAACATGCTAACTAGACTAGATGGTGGGGTTAAGTAAACTTAGAACACTTAGCCATTATAGCACGATAAATAAACAGGGTTAAGTTAATGAGAGACACTTAACCAATATAACCTGACAAACGAGTAAGGTTAAGGAACACTAAACCAATTTGACATGATGTAAGGGTGGGTTAAGTCAACATGAACCGCTAGATAACACTTAACCAATTTGACATGATATATGGGTAGGTTAAGTCAATGTAAACGGCTCGATAACACTTAACCAATCCAACATGACGAGGAAGAGAACTAAGTAGTAAACCTTAGTTAAGAGGACTAAGTTGTAAACCTTAGTTAAGAAAACGAACGATTCAGGAAACTAAGTAATAAGCCTTTGTTAAGAGAACTAAGTAGTAAACCTTAGTAAAGAAAACCAAGTAGAATACGAGTAGGAACGAATGTCCATCTGATCATGAAGAAGGCTCCAATGAACTGGGTTACGAAGCACGCAGCTTCGATGGGATGTGAGGGTACTCTTGGTATCCCTCTGTGAGGTTGCAAATGATCCTCCTGGGCTCACAGAGGTTAAGGTCTGTCTTATAAGAGCCAAGGGTATGCCTTGGTTGCAATAATAAGGCAACCTAAAGACTAGGATGGACTAGCATGATTCGGCGAGACCAGTTTGTGCCCTGTGATAGCAACTCGTCGTCTACCTACCATCTTGAGTCAGTCGAGATACGTGCAACGGAAAGGCGGAGAACTCCAACAAACCATATACTTGCTATCTAGTTATAGGTGAGGTTGGCCCATAGGTTGGTGGGGGCATAGAGGGGCCTGCGTACAGTTCTCATTCTTAATTTTCTTGGGTGCCTTTCATTTTTAGTTGAGGGAGGGGTCTAGTGGGACCATAACCATTGTAAAAGCAGACCTTAGCATCTGCAATCGGCAGATATCTGAAAGCTCCCGACCGAGTTCCGTGTTTCTTGACTAGCCCTGCCACGGGACTCCGGTCGCACATATAGAGGAATTGTGCATCTAAACATCGATAACGATTCACGACACATATGTGGGCAAAGTCGAGGAACATATACCGCTCTAGGTAGTGTATCCTAGACTAGGGGGCATCGTTCGATAGGTAGCACAATCCCTAGTTGGATCTAGGTCGCATAAACCCTGAATCCGAGAAGCGTTCAATAGGTAGCATAAACCCCATTGGCCCTGGGTAGCGTAAACCCTGGTTGAATCTAGGAAGCCCTCGATAGTAAGACCTAGATTAGATCTAGGTAATAAATGGAATCCCCATAATAGATGTACACCTGAAGGAAACCACAATTACGGGGATTGGGATCACGTTATCATATGATCATTTTATATAGATTACTAGTTTGGACACTAGTTAGGTAATGCAGAGATATAGAAATCGGTATAACAGGGTAGTTGCAAAGCAGAGAAGGAGTAAAAGCGCATTCAGTTTACCAGTATATCCAGTTTATCAGTACATTCGGTTTATCTTGCCATATCCCATGCTTATCCCATGTTATCTTGTTACTATGGTTTAGTCTTATATTTAGTTTATTCATGTCATGACCCTTTTCCTCATTTAAATGCTAAGAATCACTGAGCTTACCAGGCTTTATGTCTGACCTAGTTTGCTTTCTCCTCTTTTCTTCCGTTTCCCCCTAGGTAGTTAGGGAGGGAAAAGCTCAGCTCATTTTGGGGCCGTTACTCTTTCCAAGCTTGAAGATTCTTTGGCGCATTGCTTTGAACTCCATTTTCTACTGCTATGGCTGGCTCATGCTTTATTGGGGAATATCATTGTCAGTTTGTGCTTCTTTATATCAAATAAGACAGGTGCTTTGTTGTAATAAGTATTGGTGTTGTAAAACAATCTCTGTTCAAGCTGTTTTAATCAATAAAGGTTATTTATTTTCCACTGCTTTATTTATCTGCCTTGTAATTTTTCTGCATCTCGTACTAAAAATGCTCCACCGGAGTTAAGGCGTTCCCTTTCTGAGTGACCTTAACGGAGGTGGGGTGTTTCACTTGGTATCAGAGCTGAAGGTTACCAGATCAGAAAAAAGATTTGAAAAATTATTTTCAAACGATTTTAAAAGAAACATTTTCAAAAGAAAAGTTTTGTTTTAAAGGCATATTCCCCAAAGCCATATGCACTATCTTTTTACCCTCAACTTGAATCCTTGTTTCCTTCTTTCTTGAGTCTCCGGGGCTCCTGGCTTTTTGGGAGGTAACCTCATCGCGGCATGGTTCCGTAGGATTGATGAGACTGCGACACTTGTCAAAGGGCGAAGTAGTGCCCAACTTCCATCTATAGCCACATTAGTATCACCTGCGGCTAGTTTTCTTTCGAGCTTTCTAGAGTTTTCAGTGCGATGGAGGCAGGTTTCGAGAGACGTGTCAACAAGTTACACAAGGATGAGAGAACTCATGAATATGGACTTGGTTCACAAAGGAGGAAAGAATAGTAAAACCTAAAACAAGAGGAAGTATCTTATTTTGGTATAACAGGTCGTATAATTAAGGGCAAGGCAAGAATAAGGGACAAGATTTTCCGGAAGGCAAGTGCATGCTCTCACCGCCAGCAAACCTGAGAGAGAGGCAGTAAGATTTCTGTTGAAAGAGTTTTTCCTTTTTGATTATCTTGTTAGTGCTCCTTCTGATTTTAGCGCTTCACATTTGTATATATCTGCTTCCATAGTTGAGTCTCTGCACCCTAGATATTGTATAGTAGAGGATCCCATTAGAGTCTCAAATCAATTGTTGGTTCGGCCCATTTATCTTTGACTTGTGAGGATTTGAGAGTAGCCATATTTATGCTTATTTTTTTGGGCTATGGGTTGATTCTAGGCATTGATTGGTTAGCTAGTAATTATGAAACAAGGGTAGTTAGACTTTCGACTTGCCTCGGGAATACCCTTGAGATTTCGTACGACCCTAAGGGATAAGTTTGTCTTAGCTATCTAGAATCACTTTACTTATCTATCAACGATTTTCGATCCGTTGGGGAAGTCCATGAGTACGCAAGATGTTTTGATTAGGGTAGGGGTTTTCCCCCAAAAACTCGAGACAGACTTCCATATGTATCTAGATGACACTGCAAAGCCAGTTATGCGATCAACGATAATTCTGGAGCAAGATTGGCGAGGATAGCCAGAGTCGGTAAAGTGCTTAATTGTTTGGTTGTTTTGTTAGTATCATCTCACATAGATCGTCCAAATTCGGAGGAGTATCCCTTGGGTGCTTGTCTGATATTGGTTTAGGCCTTTGGGGTTTGTACTTGAGGGATGTCGAGTTCGACGAGGATGGTTTGCGTGAGAAATAAATGGTTAGGGATGGCACCCTAAGTTAGACTGACCTTAAGAGAGGTAATAATCACATAGTAACCATTAGCTTTGCAGCATGATGTATAAGCTAAGTAGAGGAGAGACCTCTAATCATCTTAGGATATACACTTGGTATCATGGTTAATATCTGTTTATCTTGGAAAGATAGTTCAACTACATTAGATACCCTGTAGCATAGTAAGTGATCGAGGTCCTATCTTTACTAGTGGTTTTTGGAAATGGAGGTCAAGAAGCTTCGCAACCGTGAAGTTAAATTAGATAAGGTGCAGTGGAGTGAAGCTCAAGAAGATGCGACTTAGAAGATTGAAGACTAGATACGCGCATCATACCCTTTTTAAGGGTGTATCATTGATTCCTCTTTTTCTGTAAAGTTTATTTGCATGCTAGTCTTTATCTTTTAAGGTATATCCTCCAAGTCATATCTTCGATTCTTAAGAAGAAGCCAATGGATGTAAACATGTGTTAGAAACATGTTAGGATTGATCGTTGCAAGTGGTTGATCGTGGATGCATATGCACACATTAGGCACTAGATCAGCTCAGTCAATTTCATATTGCATTTGCATATATGTATTTGTTTATGGATTGAACTTGATGTGTGATCCTGTGGATGTTGCATTTGAGTGAATGGTTGTGCACTCATATAGAAATAATATGTATCATTAGGATTGCATACAATTGGACTCATGGCACTAACATAATCTGCATTAAGGAGGTCAACTGAATCAGTAGACCGCCTGATTTTGCATTAGATAAGGACATGTACACACACTATGCATATGATCGTGAAAGCATTAGAAATCTTTTAAGGACAATGGACGCCAATGATTGAATGGTTGAGTACATGGATGTTGGATGATAGGATATGCATTCTTCTTAACTTAGAGATTTCGGGGACGAAATCCTTTAAGGGGGGGGAAAATGTAACACCCTGCAATTTTAAATTGGGACATAAGATATAATCAAAGAATAATGAATTTCAAATGCGAGAATTAAGGGAAACGGGTTACGCCATTGCGTTCGTCTTGGACTTCTTCTTGAGATAGAGTAAGAGTTTGCGTAAATCGAACAACATATGAAGAAGATATGGACGAACGAAGTTAGGCAGAAAACCAGAAGAAGAGAAGAAAAAAAAAATCATTGGAGCACTTGGGAAATGTGCTAGTACAAAAATTGCACTGGCGCACCTGCCAAGTGCGCCCAGGTCGGGCTGAAAGCCTGCACAGCTTTCTGGTGTGTTCTGATCCGTACTGTGACTCATTGCTGAGTCCTTTCTGACTCCTTGCTAAGTCATTAGGGCTGAGGTGTCACCCTATCCTGACTGAATGTTTGTGGTTAACTCTAGGTTCATCCGACGACATTAATTAAATAGAAATTCTATATAAACAACCTAACACTCAACCCTAAAATCACACTAATTCATTCCAAGAGTCGTCATACCGCCACACTCTACCTAGGACAGCCACCATTCTCTTTCAACTAAAAAGAAAACTAGAAAGCTACGAAGTGAATCGAATCTGAATTATAAGAAAACGATCTACATCAAAGGCAAGCATTCCAATTTCAGAATTCAGATTCTAGAAATCAAGAATTCCTTCTTTGTAAGTTTGGTTATTCTTTAGATTTGAACGTGTAATTGGAATCATGAATGTAATAAATCAAAAATATAGAACTATACCTATTTGCAAGTTAATTATCTTTGATTCATGCTTATGTCAAATCTAAAGTTATCTATGCCTTTGGATTTGATTTATGACTATGGTTCGTGACTATAAAACCGTCCTATGAAGCTATTGCCTATGACTATGACTACGACTATGAGACTTTTACCTATGACTATGACTATGAGACTTTTACCTATGACTATGACTATGAGACTTTTGCCTATGACTATTGTTCATGACTATGAGACTGTTGCCCACGACTATGATTCATAACTATGAGACTATTGCATATGACATTTATTAAGAAATTTTTGTGATTAGTCGCCCATGACTATTGTGGTTAATTGCCTATAACTATTGTAGTTAGTTGCTTATGCCTATTCCCATTGTTACGATTAACCAATCATGTTGTAACTTGAACTGGCATTATGTTGGATCAAATCACCTATGCCTATTCCCTTAATTATGTTGGATCTCATATTTAGTGTGTAACTTGGCTAGTTTATTCCTATTCACTATTATGTACATCGAACTTGTTGGAGCCATTATTTTTGCATGCCTATTCTTTTATATCAATTCTTGTGCTTATCCCCTGTTCCTTTTGTTAGTGCCATTTCATGAGTACTTATAAAACTTGTGAAATCATGTTATACGTACGATTATCATGCGGGGATTGGGCGTAGCTTAATTAAGATAATTTGGCATAATAAATATGTTGGCATAATCTAAATTGGCTATAATAGTGAATAATTTACATGCATATTAGACTTGGGCACAAATGATAAATTTTATTTGGCCGCAAAGTATGTAATTGGCGTGTAAACCAAGTTTTGGACATAAATGGTAAACTAGAATATTAAATCTAGTTTTGACATGAACTGTAAATTGGGATATTAATCTAGATTGGGCATGAATTGAAAAAGGGGAATATTAAATCTAAATTGGCATAAACTGCAAGTTGGGTTAATTGATAGGTAAATCAAGTTTTGGGCATAGAATATAAGTATGTTAATTTGCATGACAAATGAATATGATCTAGGCTAAATTGATTTATGGAAAATTTACATGAATAGTAAATATGTAAAAATTAGAGAAGAGGAAAACGCCTAACCCGAGGTTAGACTGAGTTGTGGGGTAAAACTGCCCGGAACCGACCGGCACATCCAGTAACCACAACAATACCTGTCTAATGTGAGAGGTTAGTGCATCAAGCCCAGAAAGACCCGAGGTTAGACTGAGTTGTGGTGTAAAATTGCCCGAAACTGACTGGCACATCCAGTAACCACAACAATACCTGTCTAATGTGAGTGGTTGGTGCATTAATTAATTAATTAAAGCTCATGAACAATCAAGCTAGAAAGGGTGGGTTTAAGTAATTGAGAAAACACTTAGCCAATTCAACATGTTAACTAGACAAGATTGATAGGGGTTAAGTTAATTGGACACTTAACCAACTTAACATGTTAATAAGGCAAGATTTGTGGGGGTTAAGTAACTAAGGAAACACTTAACATTATAACATGTAAACTAGACAAGTGGGTAAGGTTAAGCAAATGTTTAACCATTATAACATGATAACTAGACTAGATGGTGGGGTTAAGTAAACTTAGAATACTTAGCCGTTATAGCACGATAAATAAACAGGGTTAAGTTAATGAGAGACACTTAACCAGTATAACCTGAAAAACGAGTAAGGTTAAGGAACACTTAAACAATTTGACATGATGTAAGGGTGGGTTAAGTCAACATGAACCGCTAGATAACACTTAACCAATTTGACATGATATATTGGTAGGTTAAGTCAACGTAAACTGCTGGATAACACTTAACCAATCCAACATGACGAGGAAGAGAACTAAGTAGTAAACTTTAGTTAAGAGGACTAAGTTGTAAACCTTAGTTAAGAAAACGAATGATTCAGGAAACTAAGTAGTAAACCTTAGTAAAGAAAACCAAGTAGAATACGAGGAGGAGCGAACGTCCATCTGATCATGAAGAAGGCTCCAATGAACTGGGTTACAAAGCACGCAGCTTCGAGAGGACGTGAGGGTACTCTTGGTATCCCTCTATGAGGCTGCAGATGATCCTCCTGGGCTCACAAAGGTTAAGGTATGCATTAGAAGAGCCAAGGGTATGCCTTGGTTGCAATAATAAGGCAACCTAAAGATTAGGATGGACCAACGTGATTCGTCGAGACCAGTTTGTGCCCTGTGATAGCAACTCATCGTCTACCTACCATCTTGAGTCAGTCGAGATACGTGCAGCGGAAAGGCGGAGAACTCCAACTGACCATGTACTTGTTATCTAGTTATGGGTGAGGTTGGCCCATAGGTTGGTGGGGGCATAGAGGGACCTGCGTACAGTTCTCATTCTTGATTTTCTTGGGTGCCTTTTATTTGTTAGTTGAGGGAGGGGTCTAGAGGGACCATGGCCACTGTAAAGCCAGACCTTGGCATCTGCAATTGGCAAATATCTGAAAGCTCCCAACCGAGTTCCGTGTTTCTTGACTAACCCTGCCACAGGACTCAGGTCCCACATATAGTGGACATGTGCATCCAGACATCGATAACGATTCACGACACATACGTGGGGAAAGTCGAGGAACATATACCGCTCTGGGTAGTGTGTTCTAGAATAGGGGCATTGTTCGATAGGTAGCATAATCCCTAGTTGGACCTAGGTCGCGTAAACCCTGAATCTGAGAAGCGTTCAATAGGTAGCATAAACCCCAGTGGCCCTAGGTAGCGTAAACCCTGGTTGAATCTAGGAAGCGCTCGATAGTAAGCCCTAGATTAGATCTAGGCAATACATGGAATCCCCATAATAGATGTACACCTGAAGGCAACCACAATTACGGGGATTGGGATCATTTTATATAGATTACTAGTTCGGACACTAGTTAGGTAGTGCAGAGATATAGAAATCAGTATAATAGGGTAGTTGCAAAGCAGAGAAGGAGTAGAAGCGCATTTAGTTTACCGGTATATCCAGTTTATCGGTACATTCAGTTTATCATGCCATATCCCATGCTTATCCCATGTTATCTTGTTACTATGGTTTAGTCTTATATTTAGTTTATTCATGTCATGACCCGTTTCCTCGTTTAAATGCTAAGAATCATTGAGCTTACTAGGCTTTATGTCTGACCTAGTTTGCTTTCACCTCTTTTCTTCCGTTTCCCCCCAGGTAGTCAGGGAGGGAAAAGTTCATCTCATTTTGGGGCCGTTACTCTTTCCGAGCTTGAAGATTCTTTGGCGCATTGCTTTGAACTCCATTTTCTACTGCTATGGCTGGCTCATGCTTTATTGGGGAATATCATTGTCAGTTTGTGCTTCTTTATATTAAACAAGACAGATGCTTTGTTGTAATAAGTATTGGTGTTGTAAAACAATCTTTGTACAAGCTATTTTAATCAATAAAGGTTATTTATTTTCCGCTGCTTTATTTGTCTATCTTGTAATTTTTCTGCATCTCGTACTAAAAATGCTCCACCGAAGTTAAGGCATTCCCTTTGTGAGTGACCTTAACGGAGGTGGGGGTGTTTCACGAGTTGAGGTCTGAAGTCGAGAATTGAGCTGAAGATAGAAGTCGAAGCTGTGTGCCCCCCTTCATAACATGCCAAAATGTTGATGTGAAAATCTGTTGTGGAATCAACGAACACCAACACCCAATGTGTGTGTGTATGAGCAATACAGCAATCCAAAGATGTAATAAAGTAAATGCGGGAGACACAACTTTTTATAATGGTTTGGGACTAACGCCAATGTCCACTTCATAGTAATTATTCATCATGTGTTTGTCGTTGACAATGTTGTACAAGTTCGGACAATGTTTAAGTACAAAGTGTTATAGTAGAATAACGAAAAAATTGTTAATTCTAAACTTTGACTAAATGTTCTTCTTCGTTGATTGAGAGAAATATTGACTTACTCAACAATGTCCAATTCCAGCTTCAAAATACAAGAAGTCCAAAACAGTCCAAAAGCGGTGTAATTATGCTTGTCAAAGTCTAAAGGTTGATGGAAAATGTGTATGCCACGTTTCAATGGTCCATGCTATGTCCAATAGCCATGAGGAAGAAGTTGGAAGCCATTAGTGATGCGTTTGGAGCTCTAGAAGCCCAAAATTCCAAGGAAAAAGGGACCTAAATGAAGGCAAAGCTTGGGCGGTATTTATAGTAAAGGGTTGGTAGTGGAGTATGTGAGAAATGTGACCCGTACAATTGAAATTCGGACCCCTAGGAGAGCTGAAAACCTGAATTTCCTATCACTCTGGTGAGGGACACGAAATTCATATCTCCTAAGGGATATGATTTTCGTATCCCTCCCGAGGATACGAAATTTCGTATCTCCTGGAGGGAAACAAAATTTCGTATCCTACTAGGGGATATGGAATTCCGTATCCCTCTAAGGGATATGAAAAGAGGGAGGGGAGGCCGATGCATGCCGAATCCCGAGCTTATCGTACTGAGTTGATCTGATAATTTTGAGCGAATGACGTGCGTCTACGAAAACGGGCGTAACATTCAAACCGTAAGGCCATTTGGGCCAAACGAAAGTTGTACCTAAAGCTAATTCAGAGGGCTACAAGCGTTATTATGCAAATCATAATAAATGATGTTTTTGAGCCCAAAAGAGGTCATCTAAAGGGGTTTCGGGTCCCTTTTTATGTTCACGACGTGATTTCGACCAAACTGCTTTATGTTTGCTGACAATGTTATTGACGCTTGAGCGCGTTGCTAACCAGAAACTTGATGTGTAACAACTTTGACCAAAATGCGTGTCAACACCTACTTCATCACTTTTAGTGTTATGTGCATGATTAAGGGCTTACAAAAATGAATAAGTAGTCAACATGATTAACACGTTTCCGATACTCCCAACCTAACTATTCTTTAGTCAAGAGGGAAGTTGAAAGGTAAGAGCCTTGACTTCCATCTCTACTCGAGCGCAATCATCAACTCTAACAAATTAATAAACCTAATTCATTGGATTTTAGTGATAAGCGTTATTAATGACTTCCACTATCAAGTAAGTACTGAACATGCGATATTTTTCTTCCATTACTAACTTAATTATTTCTCGATTAGGAGAGAAGCGAGTTGGTTAGAGAACTATTGCTTCCATACCTACTTCAACATCAGTCTTAAGTCTAACAAATAGATAAGATTATTTCATCGATTTTCAGTGATGAACGTAGTTGCTTTCCAAAAAATTAATTGAAACAAAACAAGATATAGCGATTAGGAATCCATAACCCCATTCTAACCTTTGGGTATTTTAGTTTAAACTCCTTTTCAAACTGATTCATATAGGTACAATAATTTATTTGTAAAATTAATTATTTATTAAAATAATCTAAAAGAAACATAAGACATTTATTTTTTAATCAAATAAACTAAATTTATAAAAATTACATATGTATGTATGTGTGTGTATACTTAAAATAATTTTTAAATACTTTTAAAATTTTATATCAAGTTTTAAAACATTCATCCAAAATATTACTAAAAATGACCATCTTATAATTTACTTGAAGCTGGGAAAACCATGTTTTAGTCCTTGTGTTTCACTATGGCAGGGTTTGAGTCTAAAGGGAAGCAACTACATAAGGCATCTTGCTTGACACAACACTCTATGGTTATAACTTTGCAGAATGTGGATAAGGATGGAATACAAATTGTGGGAATGGAGTTGTCAGAATAAAAGGAGCTAGTGAACACATATGGAAATAGTACGTTCAAAAAACAAGCAAAACCAATAGAGGATTTCCAAAGGAGATAAACCTATATACGTGGCTAGTAATGTTCTTAGGCAAAAGAACAAAACAATAATAGTTAAAGGAAGCAGTTTCTTTGGATCTAAACCCAATATTCTAGCTCTATCATTCAAACAAGAGAAACCAGATAAAATGTGCCTTCTTCATATGTGAGCATGACAGTTCCTTTGGGATTCCAAACACGAAAAGGTAGTTTAATAACAACATGATATGCAATTTCTTGTCTAATTAGAAATACATAAGGTGATTCTTCCATAAAGGACTTTCCACTTTAATTACTTCACTAAGGGGAACAAAACCATATCCAATTTTAATAGTTTTTGGTGATGTACCCGCCAGCGTTACTTGGCTTACAAAAGAACTAGAAAACCCAATTTTGATTCTGTTGAACTGATACACTTTTTGACACTGGGACAATAGTTTCCAAGTTGATAATTTAACTCAGAGAAATATGCGTTTTGATGTGAATTTCTAAGCTGTCCTTTTTTCATGGCTGCATAAAAACAAAACAAAATAATACTCTGACTATGGTATCGTTAGCGTGCTTTTTCTATCCCTTATCGTTTGATTCAATGTGTCCTGTCCAACGCAAATGCGACAGTTTCGTTCATTTCACTAATTCAGTCCAACGTCTCAACGTAATGCATTCCTGTCCAATACGTGCGCCGCTTTCGACTCTTCAGTCACCGTATTTTCTACTTAACCCATTTTGGACGCTTAAGATATGCATTTTGATACTTCTGAGCTGTCCTTTTACCATGGCTACTAAATGAAGAAACTGAAAAAAATAGGATAATTCACGTGTGTAGACCTGTTTTTGAAACTTATAACAGATTTAGCCATGTTTCCAACGTAATTACATATGTAGACCTATTTTGGTCTGGGATAGTCTGAAGGTGAGTTTTTAAAACACGCCTTTGTGCGAGTTTTAAAAACTCGCCTTCGATTTTGAACTCTTTAAAAACTATTTTAATCAAACTAAACAACTTTGCAAGAACAACATACAACGTACAAACCGTGTTCATCTACTCAAAACGCCTAAGTTTTATGCTCTGTAAGCTTATAATTTGTTTACTCAACTTTAACAATTTGAGTTATGGACAACTGTAAGTTCGAGCATTGCTGATAGAAACTGTAAACCTTGATGCAAACTAAGTAGCGTACATGTGACGACCCCTTAAACCAAGGAGTGAAGAATCTCTCCTGATACGAGTAGTCAATGCAGGGTTAAAGCAGTACGTAAAGCAGATTCCCTACAATATTACCTCGGGCGAAACAGTGTTGTGCAACACATAAAGCAAAGTGTACCAGTGACCGTTCACAGCGTTCTTTGTTTTACCATTTATTCACTTGTACACTACGCAGCTTTATGTCTCTGTTGAATTACTCACAACTTACTTCACGCCAACAACTTTGTTTCCAACTGCTCTGTGCTTTACCACAACTATGTCGTCTTGGCCATCATCTCCGGACTCTAATGAATAGGCGTACGAACAGATTCGACTTCAGGAGCTTGCAGATGAACTCCAGTTTCTAAACCAACTAACACCTCGGGTTGAACCACCGTCTGAATAGCGAAACGTCCAACCTACACATTAAGCTCAAGTACCAAATGTTCAACACACGTATGAATAGTCTGTCGTTCTACCACGGCAAGAAGTTGCTTCTTATCAAGTACCACATGTTCCAATTCCTTATGAACAGGAAGGTGAATCTTATCAAGTTTGTTGCTACTGCGGTTATCCGGTTGAAGTTGTGGTTCGAGCAGATGGCAACAATATTGGTCATCGCATTCAGAAATGTCCATCCTATCTGAATGGATGTAATTACACAGAATGGCTAGAAGAACCGCTATGCCCAAGGGGAATAAGATATGCAAACGAACTCGAACAAGATATTAGACATCTCCAAAAACATTATTGAACAGCTGCGGTTTAACTATAATGATTAGGCAACTAAATATCCCAAGAGTATGAATGTGAGATGTAGTTTGGTGGCGTACTATTTTCCTAAGTAGCATCTGTTGTATCCTAAGTTATAGTACCTAGTCTCGTGTTAGCATCTGTTGCCTCCTAAAATTTAGTACTTATTTTTGTGTTACGATCTCTTGTAATTAGCTTTTTAGTTAATATTTGTTGTTATTTGGTTTATTAAATTTGCTATATTTGAATGTATAATTTACAGTATAATTAAAAACAAGCTCATAGCGTCGTGGTAGTTCGTTTTATTACGTTTTGAACTTTAACTGAATATATATGCTTTTTTACACGCCGGAATTCTTTAAAACAAGAAACGTAAGAATCCACTAAAATACATTTTTATAAGGGGGGAGAAAAATGAAGATTTCATATTACATATTTTGAGTTGTGTCCAAATCAAATTTCTAGAAAATCACTGTGAAATAATTTATAAAGCACAACGATTTATTAAATATATATAAATCGTTTTTAATATAATCAAACATCGATTTTAATGTACAATGAATAATCAAAATAGCACTACAACATTATGTTATTCGGAAATTATCTAGAAGCGAACAATGTAGGATTATTGTCTGTAAACTTTGTTGAAATGAAGTATGATTGTTTTAATTGGGTTTACTGAAGGCAAGTTCTGGGAATGCGCCTTTGTGCGAGTTCCCAAAACTCGCCTTCAGTAAACCCAAAACAGGCCTAATTCTGTAATAAAGTATAAAAATGGCTAATTTAGGTATTGTTTTCCAAAACAAGTCCTAAGACGTGGCCGTGTTAGGCCCAGCTTCTGTAGCTTTCAAAGATACGAACTACTTGAATATTTTAAGGTACCGTTCGTAGATAGATAATGACACGTTATAGTTGTGCCAGCATCGGATGCGTCAGATGTGGTTTATCACATCCACTAACAGTCAAAAGGAACGCTAGAAATTGGATCGTTAGCGTTGGACGCAATAGTCCAATTTCTAACATTTGTCTCCTTCTTCCTCCCCTATAACACTCCCCCCTTTCCAACTCTCCACACTTTTGAAATACATTCCTCCTCTTCTCCTATTTTCTTCCGAACAAATTCGAACATCAAAACGGATTTTTTATTAACGTTGTTTTTGTTATTTTTAGTTATTCAACATATTATTTTTCTATATTTTTTTGATTCAATTTGCATTTCTATATTTCAGTATGACCAACCGAAAAATTGCATATCACTGGACGTTAGAAACAACTCATATTATGATGCAATGTGTTGTTGAAGCCTATGGTGCTTGTGGTAGCAACAAAAAAAGTATGCCCAAAGCAATAGCAGAAAAGTTCAACAACGCCGTATAGAACAATCTGAATATCGCATCAATAGATGAAAGCAAAATCCAAAATAAATATGATAGCCTTCGACGAGAGTGGCTTAGATAAGATGGTTTGATGAACAAAGCTGGTGCTAGTTAGGACCCTAACAAGGAAACAATTTCTGAAGCGACGAATGGTGGGAAGATCGTGCAAAAGTCTGTGAACTTGAATTTTTATGGTTTATTTATAGATACTACAAGGAGATAGGTTTGAATGATTAGAAATGTTGTATTATTAAGAGAGAGACATTAAGAAGAGAGTCACTTTTCATTCCCCCTTCATACTTATATGCCAACTCTTCACATCATTTCTTTTACACATTTTCACACCTCTTTCTCTGATAATTTTTGTAAGCAACCTTCTCATTGAACCCCTTATAATTCATATGCAAAATTGCTTCAAAACTTTTTGGTTTGGTTGTTGATGGTGAGGCAGTTTAGATGCTAGAGACCTCCAATTTATGAACAGGTTCAAGGAGATTAATTCAATGATTCAACATTTATACAATGGCTTTGGTTAAAGTTAATTATCTAAATCTTTTTAATCACATACATATTATTTATATAATAGGATGTTTAATTATATTACGAAACTTGCATATCAAAATTCTATTGTAAGTTGGTTAATCGTGTATATTATTACATCCATATATAGTAAAGAAAAGTATTTTGCATGCTTGCTTACTACAGGCTCTTGGCTTACAAATTTTAAAAATAAAATGGTATTATTTAGTGAAATAATTAATCAAAGTTCATACATAACGTATCACTGTTGTATATCATTTATCTTGAACTTAGGAAAAAATATTACTTATTAGAGTAATCTACTTTATTTTTATAATGAGGCACCACTTAGGTTTCACATGTTTTAAATCTAGAAATGAGATATAGAAATTTCATAGATTCCTTTAATGAGCGTTAGGACCCATCTATCATGTTATTACAACTTTGAAGTTGATTAAGAACTGTAGTACGCAGAAATGTTAAATAACACATTGTTAGTAGTATCTCGTATATATCATCTACCGTTAAATAACACATTATTAGTTGTATCTCGTATATATCATCTACCCATGCGTTCTTTCCTTTTAATCATCTTTAACATCAAGGATGCTCAACAAATCATAGAGTGCACTTGATATACATGACCTATCATTTGTGATTTTCAGTGCAACCGTTAATTATTCTCAATGAAATTACAAAACATTCCTATTTCTTTAGGGGTAATATACATAAATATTTTACAGACTGAGGATGCTTAACGGTGAGCATCATCGTCTATAAATGATAAAGAGCACACCATTTCCAATTCGTAATCCTAAAATAACGATGATGAGCATTATCGTTTATAAAGAATAATGAGTGTTTACAACACTTAGTAACATCCTTTGTCATTATACACAAAAAAAACAATTACATACATATGTATTAATTTCTTGTAGCTATTTTTCCATTTACTTCTATTTTAACTTTTAAAATTATGTTTTGTTTTATTTTGTACAATAGTATAATATTCCCTTATTTAGTCAAAACAAATTTAATTTAATATTACATCTTAAATTTACATACTGATTAACAATCAGTTAATACTACAAACTTGTTGTAACATTTAATAAATTATAATGGTTTTAAATCATACTATAACTTAAATCTGTTTTAAATCTATTTAATTATAACTTTTACGATTTTAAATTTAAAAGGACCGGGGATTGCTAATGGACTCCAATGTTGGTTAAAGGGGTGGGGGGAGGGGGTTAAAATTTCAATTAGTTTTACAATTGTTATGGGGAACAAAATAAATCAGACCCTCCTTAAATCTATTAATGAAAATTCCAATATTAACCTTCTAATCTTCTTTAATATAAAACTTGAACCCTATTTTAATAGTGTGGAGTGCTAACTCTAGAATAGGAACTTGTTTTGAAAAATATAAAAAGAAATTTGTTTTGAAAAATAAAAAAAATGGCATCCCCTAGCACAATAGCAATGCACTGCACCCCCATTACACATTTTTTCCTATGATTTTTTTTAAACAATCGGCAATAAAAAAATGATCATATTCTCGACAAAATCTTACCGTTTTTTCTTCAATACACACTGCACCAATCCACTGTTTTCCTCTTCTTCAACAAAACATTCAATTTCAAAAAAAAGGAGAAAAACCGATTAGAATTTATTTTGATTTCTAGAAGGGCGGGTTTCGTTCAATCGAAAATTCTAATTTTGGAGAATTAACACGGTTAGGGTTACAGGAAAACATGTTATTGTTAGGGAATGGTATCTTAGTTTGTTTTTTTATATATCCAGCTTCCCTCCCCTCTCCCTAACAAATAAAACATAAGAAGGTTTCCCCTTAAATTCTCCCCCTCCCCCTTAACCAAAATTGGAGTACCATTAACAATCGCCAAAGAATTCCAAATTCATCTGTTTAAATTTTTGAAACATAATTCTAAATTTTTTAAATTTATATGACGTTTATGAATAAAAAATTAAAATGATTATAAATTTTATTCATGCCCTAAATAAGTTTTATTTTTTATTAAAATGCTTTAAGTCACTTTATTTAAAACCTTTACGAATATGGTACTTAAAAGAATATATATTTTCCTTTGTAGCCATTATAAATTGATTTTAAACTTGAAACACATTTCAACCATTATTCATAGTAACATGTCACATGTTTTAACACCACTATTAGATATGTACATCGGGGAGCAAGATACAAGAGTGAATTTAATAATTATTTTGGTTTAGCTAGTTATACACTAGACTTTTTTGTGTTGTTTCAAATAACGTTATTAACATTAAACCGTATTTAACGTTTTGTTGGATTAATTCAATTTTAATTATATTTCACTACATTAGTTTGGCTTATAATGTATTCGTTTAAACACGAACACAATGATGTTGATTGTGTGTAATGTCAAAGTTCGTACACACGCTGAAGAACAATAGGACTAGAATGTGATATATAATCTGTTAGGGAATAAATGTAAGCTTCATCCATCTTCGTTAGTAAACCTTGGGTGCTAGATTGGTTTCTTCCACCAATTTTTGTGACTACCTCAAATAGTGAGAGAGATCGCAACTGGCGTCTGCTTCCTTCTCATACAAATTAGCAATGTAATTTTTACAAAGTTAGTAATACTGATGATTGATTCAAGTATTTTGTTAATTATTACTATCACCTATAAAAAAATATGATTCTTGTACTTTATGATTAACCAAACAAATTTATCAGCAAATGACCGCATTCAAGAAGAAGAAAACTAAAATATAAAATTATGATTCCTAAATAAAAATAATTAGTTTTTATTCTATAAAAAACGATAAAAATTTCACCGTTAAATTATCTTGGAAACCCGCTGTATGTAGTATATGCGCACAAATATATTTCAAGTACTGGATTATTTCTCTTAAAAAGCGGCGTAAGTTTGCACAAAGAACCAAATTACTTAAAAATTCATTTGCTTCGATGATGCTTAGAACCAAAAGATTATGAATAGCTATGAAATTTGTAGAAATTTATCTCAATTATTGTTTTTGGAAGTTATTACTTCTAGTTGGTTATAAAGCTATATGTTTATTACTCGGTCAACTAAAGTACTATTAAAATATAATTTAAACTTAGCTAAGACACATTCAATTGACTCGGTTATAGAACATAAAAATTAGTATTTTAACCAATGAAAATTTTACGTTTTAGCAAAATCATGAGCAGTTAAGATATAAAATTGGTTGATTCAATTGTATTAGACGAAGTAATTGGGTTTTATATGTTTAGGTAAGATAAGAGAAGTTATAGTTAAAATATAAAGAGGGATTGATCGTGAAACAAAACATAAAAAATTTAATTTCTATAAAGGTGGAAATATATTTGAGATACAATTTAAATTTGAAAGGACATATAAAGAATTAATGTTTGGAACCAAAGACACGAGAAAAATTATTACAATAATTGGTAAAACAAAGCTTGTTGGTTTATTTCCAATCATTTCTTCAGTGGATGAACAAGAGAAAAAAAAAGCAAACGAAAACCTAAGACGGAAGGCGGTGATTTTAGTCTGGCATGAAGATATGAGGACATAAAAGCAGCCACCATCTGGCAATACACAATGTGAGCATAAACATCCCAACTTGGGGAAACTGGATTTTGGTTGGGCCTAAAAGGGGCATATTTTTAAAATTGGTTAATGAAATAATGGGCCACAAAAAAAGTAGGTTTATAACCAAAATGCCAACCTGGAAAAGCGACAGCAGGTCAGCGAACAACATAACAAAGCGTTGGATTACAAACGCTAATGTGTTTGTGCCAAAATATTTCATTACATGACTATGATAAAATACCTACCGCACCATTGCCCCACTTGCCACTGAATGAAAGGATGAATATTCGGCTCAACATGTTTTCTTCTTAACCCACTTTGGACGCTCAAGTTAGAGATTTTGATGTAAATTTCTAAGCCATCCATTTTTCATGGCTGCAAAAGTAAAATAAAATAACATTGACTAATTAATTATCTACACTTCATTAGTTTACTGAGTACGCCTCGATAAAGCCCCTATTTATGCATCTTTCAAAGGTATGCACTACTTAAATATATTAACTATTCCGCAGTTTGTGTGTGAACGTGGTAATAAAACCAAAAAATATATTAAATTCCTATTTTTTAGTCCAATTTTAATATTTGAATTACATGTTTTTATATATAATTCTCTTATAATTGTAAAACAATTACAAATCGCACGTACGTGTGTAATATAGAGAAATTTACTACCTATGTACTAAAAAGATAGATGGACATGTGTGTTGTAAGTGCATAAGTTTTAACAGCTACATCCCTTTTTTTATGCAAACTCTACAGAAGTTCAAGCAAAATCCCAAAAATATTTGTCCTCTACTGTAGTAACACAGATTTCGATGCTATAAAAAGAAATAAGCTTAACTAAAATAAAAATAATCGAATTCGGTTTTGTTAATTATTGTTCTTGAAAATGAACTTTAATTTAATAAAAGTATATTTACTAAAAGGTTTTTTTAACAAGTTGAACAAATAATAAAATCTTGTTAAGAAAATATATTAAATTTGTGTAAACATTTTAATAAATATAAAATATTCTTAAAAATTAGAAATAATTTTCAAATAGTTAAGGAATAATTTTAATTTATGTCAAATACGATGATTAATTAAATAATGCAAAATAAGATGATATTGAATGGAATCGTATAGTGACAGAGTTATGTTCTATAAAATAAATTATAAATTAGTTTTAGTTGAATTCAAATATAAATTTTGAAAAAGTGTATTTAAATAAAAGTAAAAAGGAAAAAACATGCATCTTAAATGAATAAATTGAGGCCCAACCTCATAAACAAGAAACACAACCTTTATCCATTTTACCAACCGGTATATCCCCTTCTGCTCAATGCTCTATATCTCTAAATCAATCCCAAAGCAAGGAATTAAGAGAAAATTAGAACATTTATTCGAGGTCTTGTCTTGAGTATCAATGATAAATAGAGAAGGGTCACATATGTGTATCCAAGGTGGAGCTACCTTATAGCTAAGGATTGCAAGTGACTACCTCGAAAATTTTATATTTCTTAATTAGTATGAAAATAATGGAAATATTAAGGCTAAATGAAGGTACAAGAAGAAGAAAGAGAAATGAAAGGACAATTTAAGTGTAGATGTTTTTACTTGCTAAGTGTGCCCATGCGCCTTACCTTAATCTCAATTTGTAACTTCTTTACTGAATTTGTAGTCTGCAAACTTTTAACATCGTATAGTTCACTACCAACATAAAATATGATATTTACATGTTTTTGTAGCGTTGTTATTAACTTTTTAAGACTTATTTTTATCATTTCTAATGTGTCTTTGATTATAAATTTGTGTTATAATGTACTAATTTCAACACCAGTTTCTATAAAAAATTAGTGTTGCCATACTAGTGAATTACTATACTGTTTATGAATTTTGAAGCTGAGATGACCCGATCTCCCGGTGCTTAGAAGAACAAATGACCTCTAGGATATAACACATTAAGTATAAGAGCAGAACAATAAACATTGCATATAACATCATAATGTATCAAATATTACATCAGTGTTTCATTAAAATAATTACTTCCCATCGGATCAAAATATCGTACATTACAATGACGATAAGAAAACAAATACTCATCGAAATTAAAGACATGTTATCATAACAGAGTCCTAAATAGAGCCTAAAAGAAAATCCTATTTGTTAATCCCTAAAAAATTTATATGCACATTGAGTAAAGGAAACAAGGCAGATACCACCCAGGACAATGCGACCGAATAAAACAGCACAACATATCATGAGAAGTGCGCCCGGTAAAGACAAAGGTCGCATATCCTAAGAACCACTCAAACACCAAAATGAGGCAAGTCTCCCACCCAACCTAAGCAGGAACGACCTCATAATAAAGCCTTGAAGCCAAAAAGCGACATGCAAAGGCAGCACGAAGGCGAGCGCCCTTGGACCAAGAAGGACGGTCACATAAGGGGCAGAGGAGGCTCGACTCCAAACCTGCATCCCGCTCTTCCAAATTCTCTTGAGGCGCTTATGGGACGCTCGCTTACATGGACTCGCTCAGCTATTCAAGATACTCGTCTCAACGAGCCGCCCGCACATGATATCTGGATACAGCCACGAACAGCTGGCCACAGCTAGCCGGTGGCATGGTCGTAATTAGCGAAATGAATGATCCACAGCTTGGATAAAGGAATTCCAGGTTGTTTACAAAGGGGAGTTCACATATAAATAGACGATGGCTACCAATGTAAAGGGGATCGGCTTCTAAAAACCACGAAGTGCTGTCGAACTTCATCCTCAACCACAGATTCATCTATGGCGTCAAGCACAATTTCATGAGGAAGGAAAATGAAGACTCCCGTCTTCTCAATCATTCATCCATCCTTCTTCTCCTCAAATTCCTCTATCCTTTTGTATAACCCCTTAGATTGAAATATATTAATGAGGGTATATTGAGCGGGTATAGAGATGTATGAAAAGGGAGAGTTGACGTGTTCTGTAATTCTCATTATAAGGCAAGAAATCACCTTCATAGTGGACGTAGGCCTCATTAACGACTGAACCACTCTAAATCTCGTCTCTACTTTACTTTTTTGCATTTTTCACTTTTTATTGCAGATTAAACATGGCTCCATTTATTTCTTACCGAATTGGTGAAGTACAATTTAGTACCTTGTGTGTTTAGACCATTTTTGGTGTAAACATTTTGGCACCCACCATGGGGCACGTGTTCGTAAATTCCTTCTTGTAGGTCAGTAACAAAAACATCTCAAAATCGTTTTCTCCTTTGAAATCATGGTTGGATCGAAGAAAAGCAGCAAATCTATTAAAGTCACTGCGATCAATGAGGATGGTAATGTTGACGAAGATACACCTCAGATATTGAATCGAGGGGCTGGGGAAATCCCTGGGCCATCTTTAACACGAGATGAATTGAATGTGGTTGTAACCAGGTTGAACGAGAAAATGGATAATACAACGAAGATGATAATGGAAAGGTTTGATGCCCTAACCAATTTATTGCCGCCAAATACTGTGGCCGATGCTGATGAAAAATAGGACTCATCAGCCTCAGACCCTGAACGACCTCATAGCCCAGTGAGAGACAGGGGAGAGGCCGGCATTGAGGATCCTAAGGTCAGGTCTCCGTAGCGCAAAGAAGAACGTGCGACGAATCGCACCAAAACAACCTCCCTCAAGAAAGATGCAAGGAGCTGAAGCTTAAGCCATGGTCGCGCTGATATCCATTAATGTCACTCACAAAGGGAATGCATTAAGTTTCGTGCAGCATTATGAGTAAACAGAACAGAATATTACAAGATAGATACATAAAGTAGTGCTTGAAAAATTTATAACTTTACTGCATCGGAAACAAAAATAAAGTTGGGTTACATCTTCAAATATCAAAACCAAGTACATAATATCAGTCTTGTACAAAAGCCTTCAGGGTGCATAATTTTAAAGCCATAATCCCCAACAAAAACGCCTTAAATAGGTAGAATCAAAGCCAAGCAGTTCTTCAAGAACTTCTAGTGCCTCAAGCATAGAGAAATCCGAATCAAACTTGAATATTTTCCTCCCTGAAAACCTGGGGGGGGGGGGGGGGTGGAAACGGAGGAAAAGAGGCGAAAACAAACGAGGTCAGACATAAAGTCTGGCGAGTCCAATAACTTTAACAATATAATTATTAAAGTAATATGACAAGACATAAATTGGAAAAATAAGGAATGACTGTGAAACAAGCAGGCATGACCAGATAAGTAAGATGAATAAGACAACGTTAATTGCGCTTTTAATCACTATAGGATAAATACTATACTGCACCATTACTAGTCACCCTAAAAGTTGATCCCGCCTACTGAACATAATAATCATAATGGTAGTTTCGTGTACCCTTAATTGTCTTCATAGGTGCCGCCTGCTGCTATCTCCACTAGTTGTACCCACTACCCTCCCCATTCTAATTACAACATTTATTCATAATATGGTAGTTGTACTCCTAGCTATCTTCATGGGTGCCACCTGCTCCTATCTCTGCTAGTCGTACCCACTACCTTCCCCATTCGATCGGCTCCCTAACTCGTAGATACATTTGCTGGTCCCACAGTGGGGTGTATCACTTCCCAAAGTGGCAAGCCGATACCACCAAAGATGCACGACTTATATCTACACTATGCAACAACGTCTTACCTACCAGCCCGAGCCCACGCACGCACATGACCGCGTTGGACTTACTTTGCCACCGCTAACCCGTTTTGACCTCTTACAATCAAGCCCAGTAAGCGTGTCCCGTCCTCGAACTAGATCGACCTCACTTAGATACTAAATGGGTTACTGGTTGAAAAGGGTCCCCACGTTTAACACAATCTTTCCACCTATGCTTGGTCCCCACTAGGATTTTCCACTTAACCCCCTCTTGCTCATGTCTTCTTACATGTTTCAACTTGGTTAAGTGTTTATAATTATATCCCATATGTCACCCATGTTACCCACTTATCAAATCAACATGTGTTATTGGTTAAGCTTGTCTTAACCCTATCCTCTTATCAAATCAATATATATATATATATATATTATTGGTTAAGATGGTCTTAACCCTATCCACTTATATATTATTGGTTAAGTTGGTCTTAACCCTATTCACTTATATATTGTTGGCTAAGTTGGTCTTAGCCTTACCCACTTATCAAATTAATATATATTATTGGTTAAGCTGGTCTTAACCCTACCCACTTATATATTATTGGTCAAGCTGGTCTTAACCTTACCCACTTATCAAATTATTATATATTATTGGTTAAGCTGGTCTTAACCCTACCCACTTATATATTATTGGTTAAGCTGGTCTTAACCTTACCCACTTATCATGTTTTATGTATCATATATATATATATATATATATCGTATAACATGTTTTTACGTAATTTATGATTAAGTACATCTTAGTTCACAGATACATTGGTTAAGAGAATAACTCCCTATGTATCAACCCTGAAGACCGAAATCAACATCAGATTGGTACTCAGAGAATTACTCAACTCAACAGAACTTCTGTTTGTCATTCATATTCGTCTTTGATCAGGATTAATTAATTATTAACGCACAAACCTCTCACATTAAGTCGGTTGCTTGTGGCCGCTGGATATGCCGGGCGGTTCCAGGTAGACTTCCACCACAAGCCAAACTTAACCTCGTGTCTAAGCATCTTTTAATTATGCCTACGACCTCTCACATTAAACTGACATTTGTGGTTGCTGGATGTGCCGGGCGGGTCCGGGCAGTCTTATACCACAAACGAGTCTAACCTCGTGTCTTAGGCGTCTATTACTCATTTAATTTATGCCTTTGACCTCTTACATTAGACTACCGTTTGTGGTTGCTGGATGTGCCGTGCGGTTCCGGGCAGTCTTATACCACAAACGAGTCTAACCTCGTGTCTCAGGCATTTATTATACCACATTATTATTTCACCCTAATATGAATTGATTATCCCTATTCAAATTGTCAATAATTTCCAAATTAACTATGTCCATAATTGTCACCTAAATTATGTCCATACTTTTTAGGTATATAAATTATACCAATTAATGTGTCAATTTAATTATATGCTTTTAAAGCCATTTTATGCCAATTCACAATTTACATAATTAATATTTTCCCATTGTTCCCATGCCATTTGTATGTTCAAATATGAAATATGTTAGACTCGCAAATAGTCTAACTTATAAAAAAGAAACAACATGTCACGAAAAGGAATTTCGCTCGGTCCGAACCGGTCACTAAACCGACCCAGGCCGTTCGAAACGCCCTATCGTTTGAGAACAAGCCACAACAGAACGCATATAGAAGAACGTTTCACTGTATATTACAACAATGCATCAGATTACAAGAATATACAGAGTTTAAATGAATATTACACAGAAATATCAGAGATTTAAATTACATTTAAATACATAGCAGCGGAAAATAATACAATACACAACTAGAAGAGATATACGGATACAAAGCTTTCCGGATATCGTTCCAGCTGTAAACCCGGATCCTGTGAATATAAATCTGCAAAACCAAAACTACTAGCTGCCCGTGTCGAAATAAGGGCACCCAGAGTTTAGGTTAAAACAATAAACTCCAGGTCAGTCATGTGACTGGTGTGAGAACTAAAACAGTTATAAATCTTTATTTTAAAGTTAGGTAAATCAAGGGACCACGCCGTATAACACGGAACGGGTTTCCTCCCAAGAATACCAGTGCATAAAACAAACAGCGCAATGCTAAATAAAGAAAAATGAAGCTGTTATAAGACCCAGGTCCCATCACACAATGCAACGCAAGCCGTGGGATAGGGTTTTTACCTTATAACAGCCAAAGAATGCTTGATACGTTTGAAACAAATCATTTGATACTATAATAAGTGCATAGTGTATAAAACAACTTCAAATCATAAGTATCAATCATAGGCGGCATGGGTACCATATATCATGTCGTCACATATAGGTTCACAAATAAAACCGCAAATATCACGTATTTGGAAATTGGATTTCCGTCTATGAACCGAGGCAAAAGATAGTCCTCAACCGATTCGTGACTCTCTAGCCCGAGCCACAGGCAAGCGCGCAGGCAAGCCTTTAGATCCTCAGGGCCGGTCCACCGATGTGGATTATTATGCCTGAACACTACGTCTCCCCACCCTATGGGGTGTAAGTCTGGTCCGTCAGCCGACGAGAATGCATCGGCCGAAACCGATATAACCGAGGCGCCTCGCAACAGCAACAACCACATAAGTCAAACTCGTCAGGGCGTGTAAAACCACTGACGCCACTTCTAGCTAGAAAGAAACGCATGCCCTCCCTGACGTCCTCTCCCGTTTTTGGTTCACAACCGGGGTGCGAGGCTCGCGAATTCACGTTACACAAAGCTGTGCCACACAGGCTGTGCTTTGATCATCACCACAAGACTTTGCTTTTCAACAGAAGCCTCGATCAATTGCCACTTAGGCATGCCACACAGGCAATTCACTCCATGCGTTTGATATCCATCAATATATAACCCCTGAGCTCGTACGTCTCAGAGAAGGGCGTTAAGCAAGAGAATAAATTCTCCGCCGCCAAACAGATATATATTTAATAGAGATCAATCACACGGACTAAAATCCAATGTCAGACACACAGTCCATTTACAAGTCCGTTCTAGGTCTGAACGAAACCGGAGGCACCTAGTACCTCGCATATCCATCGATCTCCAAGTACGTCTGGACGATCACTAACTGTTTCCATCTTCTTGGGTGTACAGCCCAATCAAGATCATCAGTAAGCACCCAAACGACGTGAAGACTTCTGGTCTTCGACCACCGTCTTCATCTTCGACACCACGTCGAATCAGTTATTCAGAATGGGATAAACCCGGTCTTTCTGAATAACTCGCGTATATATTATAAAAGTGTTACACAAACACAACATACGCCTCATTCCAATTCAGAATATTCCTTTATTCAAATATTCCTATACTTTGGGAAAAGTTCCCATTAATTTTATCCAAGATAAATTCTTTAAATTTATTCTTTAATCACCTTTGAATATCAATTCAAACTAGTCGGGATTAGCGAACCACACCGAAGTAATCATTTATTTTATTTTCCAATCCCAACCTATTCATCCCATGAAGTAAAACTGGTAGTACTTCATATCTAACACCACAGTGTTATCGGTAATTCAATTACCATTTCACGTTCAAATCTAATTAAAGATTTAACTATCGCCTGGAGTAAAACTGGTGATACTCCATTCTCGATCTTTTCAATCTATTTAAAGATTCATTAAAACTCCACTTAGTTTTAATCGTTAACTGGGTTAAAGAATCGGTGTCTTTTAAAACACAGTTCACGATAAACCCAAAATCACATTCATTAATTATCGGGTTAAAGAACGAGTGTTATTTAAAACACTGTTCACGATAAACCCAAAAATCAATATCAATTCAATTCCAATTAAATATTATTTAATTGGTACACTTCATTAAATCTAAATAAAAAGATTTAATCTTTTCTCAACTGGGTTCAAGAACAGTGTTAGTGAAGACACCATTCACGACAAACCCAAATCACATTCGATATTCAATACAAGGCTCTGAATAGAAAATATATCGGCTTATATTCAATATCGAATTCTACGACTAACAAATGTCGTATTGGAAATAACGATATAAATATATATCTTTCAAATTTCCATAACAACATCTGTATAATCACGAATTCCAACATCGAAATATTCCGAAGACAATTTCGATTCAAATCCACTCCAATGCAATCATCGGATATTCTGGTTATTTTCAAAACTCTTTTTAAATTCAATTCATTTATTTAAAAATAAATAGAATTATAATTCTAGTTCAAAACTAGTTCATTTCGATAAAAACCTATTTTTATCTTTTCAAAGATGGAGTTTTTCATCCCAATTCTTTCTAAATCATTTCCTATGATTTTACACAAATTATTACTATTTTTAATAATTTTATCAAGGCCCGTACAGTCGATTTCCAACAACGGCCATCGAACTGCACTTACAGCGACCTTTTTCAAATTTGATTTGGACGTATCTCCAAATCCAACCGTTAGATTTCAAATTTCTAACATTCGTTAGAAAGCTCTTTTTGATACGAACCCAACGGTTCCGGTTTTAGGAGAATCCGACGGTCGGATCTCCCGTAATGTCCGTTTGAAATAAATGGTCGAAATTCACGAACTGCCGCGGCGCGGCGCGTTCTATTCAGGCCATTATATTATATATATAATATATATAATATATACTTCGTCGATTTCTATTTAAAACGAATTATATAAATAGTTTTGAATTCGTTTCAAAAACATTTTCAACTTCCTTTTGAATTCAAATCACAATTGAATTCTTCTTTATAGATTCGTTTTAAAATTCATTTCTATTCAATTCAAATTTCAAATTCAATTTGAATTCGTTTTCAATTCACTTCATTTCGAAATCGTTTTCAATTCACTTCATTTCGAAATCGTTTTCAATTCACTTCATTTCGAAATCGTTTTCAATTCAATTCATTTCGAAATCGGTTTCAATTCAATTCATTTCGAAATCGTTTTCAATTCAATTCATTTCGAAATCGTTTTCAATTCAATTCATTTCGAAATCGTTTTCAATTCAATTCATTTCGAAATCGTTTTCAATTCAATTCATTTCGAAATCGTTTAAAATCGATATAAATATCGTTCACGTCAAAATGGCGTCAAACTAATCAACACGACTTCATAAATTTCTATTTTCAAATATTCTATTTCAAATATTTCTATTTCAAATATTTCCATTTCTAAACTGGAATGAGGCCCAATCAATTACCATATAAAATTAATTATATGGATTTTCACACAACACATGTATATAATAGCATTGAAAAATGATCAACCATCAACCAAAGTGCACTACACTGTATAAGCATCAAATAAAGATATCTAACGCTTATAACAGCATGTCAATCCATCGATCGACATATTTAATCAATCAGGATGAGTGAACTTCAAATTTCATCCCAACACCCGTGTGGGGTTTCAAACAACCAAACACAGATTTTATTTGTGCAGTTGGGCGATGTGTAAAATTTATCGTCCCAATCAATGTCATTCAAATAGGTGTACATAAACAAACCGTCCGGTTTGCAAATGAATATTTTATTTTATTCACATTCACGTTAAAAATTATATTTTTAACGATAAAACATTTTGTTTCAACATATGAATTCCTTTTCAATTCATTTATTCGATAAAATGATATTTTTATTTTTCTAATCTTATTTTAGAAAATTTCGGCGGCATAACGACACGTTACTAGAAACGGGACAAGGCCTAGCCTTATCCCCGGTCTAGTGAAGGCCCACGCCATTCACACATAAATCAATCCATTCATTTCACCAAACAATTCAATTTCACCAAACAATTCAATTTCAAATCAAATCATCTAACTATTCTATGCAACCAAACATACAAGTCCATGGTCTGTGGACGATTGTGTCGGGTGCTACTAAGCACCGTCTGCATCCTAGTATATATATATAAATAGAAATGAAATTGAAAGGTGAGAAGTTCTCACAGAAAGCTATCCAAGCTCCACGGCACTTCATTTGCAGAAGCCTTCGTCGTTTCGCCTTTTTGTCACCTTCGTTGTCCGCTTTCACTACATATGTAAAAATCAAATTTTTACTTCGCTATTCAATATATAAAAATCGAATTTTTAGTTTGCTATTCAATATACAAAAATCGAATTTTTAGTTTGCTATTCAATATATAAAAATCGATTTCAAAAATATAGTTTTCGCATTTTTACATCTAAAATTCGCCTTTTCATATTTAAAAACATCGCTTTTTCATATTTAGAAACATCGCCTTTTCATATTTAGAAACATCGCCTTTTCATATTTAGAAACATCGCCTTTTCATATTTTTACATCTATACATTATAAAGATTATATTTTTAATACTTTAAAAATATAAAAATCATATTTTTAATACTTTAAAAATATAAAAATCATATTTTTATTTCGTAAAAATTCCATCTTTTCTATGTTATAAAACAATTCTTTATCTTCTTCAACATTATATCTTTTCTAGAAAAAAAAATCAGTTTTTTTTCCTTTTTTCCCTAATTAAAATCGGATAAAACAATATAAATAAAATAAAGAAAAAAAAAATAAAATAAAAAAAATTAACTTACAGGGGGGGGGGGGTTTCCACCGTTGAACTTCGAAGGGGGGGGGGGGTCCAGCGCCGCCGAGGTCTGAAAAAGGGGGGGGGGAAGGGTATCGCAGTGGAGGTCGGCGGAGGTGGGGGAAGCTCTCGGTTTTTGAAGGTCGACGGGGGGTTTCGATCGGGGAATACTGCGATGGGAGAAGGAGGAAGCGGAGATGACTGATCGATGGAGAGGGTGGAGTGGCAGCGGGTGGTGGACGGAGACGATGAAGGAGGAAGGAGAAGAGGCGGAGGGCGCGACGGTGGCTCCGTCGAGCGATTTAGGGCTCCGCCCTCTTTTCCCTTTTTTTTTCTTTTTTTTTTAATTCTGAATTTATTTTTGAACGGGGGGGGGGGGGGGGGGGCAGGAGGATTAAAGGGGAGGAGGGAATATTTTTTTTTTATTATTTTATTTTATTTTATATTATTTAATTTCTAAAAGTTGACTTTCACATACGACCTCGAAACGAGGCCCACCGCCTGTCGTCCATAGCGTTTTACCCCCATTTCGAACACAATGGATTATGTATCGCAAGCTGATTTGACCATTTGAATCAGTTTCCGTTTAATTTACATTTAAATCACTATATTGAATTTTAAACGTACATTTCAAATTACCGGGGTCACATACTAACTCTATAAATCCCATAAAAATATTTTCTAGTTTCGTATTGACGATACGGTCCTAACAAAACTAGTTTCGTCGAATTCTGAGACCGTTAGAAAAATGGCCATTTTCCAGTCGATTAAAATCAACTAGAACTGGTCAAACGCGTTTTCCTCCGCCACGCTCACATATTGATTCGAAAAATTATGAAATTTGAAACCTAGCAATAACTTCACATCCCGGACCCAACAAAACTGGTTTCGTCGAAATCCGAGGTCGTTTGCAAAATGTCCATTTTTAAGGGCCTGAATTCCATAGCGACTATTCAGGAATTTCAACTGGACATATCTTTTGATTCCCGTTAGGAAATTTCGATTATTCGGATTCGTTGGAAAGATATTATCAATTAGATCCCATTATTTTTGGTTTCACTAAAATCCGGATTGTTTTGCACCCGGTACATTCAATTGAAGTTTGAAATCGAATTATCGAACTACCGCGCCATTTTCAATTCTATTTATAATTATATATAAATATTTATATTCTAACGACGACGCGTATGAATATATACGTTCGAATTCTATTCAAAATAAATTCCTCGACAATATTATTTAAATAATTCAATTTAAATATTCAAAATTCGCTAAAATTGCCAAAATAAAAATTTCAAACTGGCTCGCATTTTACGGGTTGTTACAATCTCCCCCACTTAAAACTTTTCGTCCCCGAAAAGGAACAAAGTCGAAAGCGGTTTGATTATTCAACTCTACGCTCGATCTGGCTTCTATTCTCCAACTCTTTAGTTTCTGAGAATTTTCTAAAATCTCAAAAATTTGGCTAACACCCTAAATTTTCGAAAAATTTCGCCATAACCTCCCCTGCACCGGGAGCATCGGGGAATTTCAAATAGCTTCCCCGGTCCTTCAGATCTCAAAAAGAAAAAGCCAAGCGGCTAGCCAATAGGCTCATAAAATCATCATCACCCAAACAAAACAGGAAATTATGTAGTAAACATGTACCTATTTGTCGGACAAACAAATTTTATTCTCTGCTCTAGCCTCCTTGCTATGACCTGTTCGATATAAGTATATGTATATGCAAGCAAACGCAACCAATTTTCGATATAATTCAATATTTGGTTCTGTTAGGCTAAATGGCTAAAAATTAGCGAACAAATGAACAAACAACACAAACATCAATCAATTAGATGACTAGCTTTTCAAATTCATAATTTTAATACATATACAAAAATCATGTTTTTAATGCCAATTCACAACAATAGACCCTATCTAATTTATGGTTCTCACACCAGTCAATAGGAAATATATAGAAATCTCACTTTCGTCACTCGAATATAAATTCTGATGATGATGCATCAATCATCAGAATTCTCTCCGGGCGACTAGAGTGTGATGCTATATCTATCCAATATATTAAACTTTCGAACACACGTTTGCAAGACGTATATGCAAAATCTCTATATACTGGACTGTCCTAATCAATATGAAATAAATAATCAAATACGAATAGTTGATTTAAATTTTCAAAACAAAAATGTTTTCACTCTAAAAATATACTCTTCACACTCGTTCTAGGATACTACTGATCCCATCTCTAACGAGTCATCCTCATTGGATATTACTAATCCAATATCCGATGAATTCTTTCGTATGGTTCTAATGTGCCTTGTTCTCTGCTTTGTAAACCAAAGCTCTGATACCAACTGTCACGAAAAGGAATTTCGCTCGGTCCGAACCGGTCGCTAAACCGACCCAGGCCGTTCGAAACGCCCTATCGTTTGAGAACAAGCCACAACAGAACGCATATAGAAGAACGTTTCACTGTATATTACAACAATGCATCAGATTACAAGAATATACAGAGTTTAAATGAATATTACACAGAAATACCAGAGATTTAAATTACATTTAAATACATAGCAGCGGAAAATAATACAATACACAACTGGAACGATATCCGGAAAGCTTTGTATCCGTATATCTCTTCTAGTTGTGTATTGTATTATTTTCCGCTGCTATGTATTTAAATGTAATTTAAATCTCTGATATTTCTGTGTAATATTCATTTAAACTCTGTATATTCTTGTAATCTGATGCATTGTTGTAATATACAGTGAAACGTTCTTCTATATGCGTTCTGTTGTGGCTTGTTCTCAAACGATAGGGCGTTTCGAACGGCCTGGGTCGGTTTAGCGACCGGTTCGGACCGAGCGAAATTCCTTTTCGTGACACAACACAACTAGCATAACACATAAAAATAGATCTAACTTGCAAATAGGTATTATAACATAAAATTTCATAGCCAATAATTTGCATAGACAATGGTCATATAGAATCATATATTTGCATAAACTACCATAGATCTAAACATGAAATTGTGAACTTGCATATATAACTTATGGGTCTCACTTAACTTGCATATGTGAATATAATTTTCACCCAAAAATGTGAATATAGTTTTTCACCTAAACTTGCATATGGATTTCTACAACATGCATATGAATTTATCACATAATTTTCCATATAACTTAGCATATGTATGTACTTGGTTCACATATAAACTTGTGTACAATTCACATATAGACTTGCATAAGATTCGTATTCAAACTAGCATACGATTTAACATCAAAACTTGCATAAAATTCACATATGAATTAGCATATGATTTAACATCCCAAACTTGCATAAGATTCACATACGAATTAACATATGTAAAAACGGACTTGCATAAGATTCATATTCAAACTAGCATATAATTGAACATCCCAAACTTGCATAAGGTTTCACATACGAACTAGCATATGATTTACATCCCAAACTTGCATAAAATGAATCAAGTTAAACATGTATAATTGGACATATGAAATAGATCTACCAACATAAGATAACAAAGTTAAACAACATCACACGATTCAACAGACATGTTCTCATAATCCAATTATAACTCATCATAATTAATTTATTAATTATATTTCGAAAGAAATTGTACTCACAAAGATAGGTTAGAGAAGAGAATGATTTGTTCGTCTTTTAAATTAGAATTCTGACTTGCTAATCCCTAAGCTTTAGGAAGGAGAACTATCCTAGCAGCAGCATGGTGGCCAAGAGACAAATTTTGTTTAAGTTTAGGGTTTGAGTCTAGGCACTCTTTTATAGAAGTTTGAATCAACCAAAGCCGTTAGATTATCATAGGAGCAATCCCAACCATCCAGACTAGATAGAGTTATCTAGAACAGCCACATCAGCCCTAATGACTCAGCAGAGAGTCAAAATCCATCACATTTCAGATCTGCCCGAGGGGGGTAGGTCGACCCACAGGTCGACCCCCAAGTCGACGTGTATAGGGAGGTCGATCCCCTAGTCGACCCTTTGGTCGACCTGTCCTAGGGTAGATCGATCTTCAGGTCGACCTGCCTTGGTATTTAATTTTCTGAATTGTTTTATATAAATTTCTGAAACTTTTAAGGGCCATAACTTCTTCATACGAAGTCCGATTTTCGAAAACTTAGACTCTATTCCAAGCAGAATTTCGAGATGAACGCAATGGAGTAACCCATTTCCCTTAATTATCAATTTAACAATTAAGTATTCTTAAATTTGTTAATTTTAATATTTAAAATTACGGGGTGTTACAGGAACATCAACGTTAATCCTGATGAACAAGCAGGTGACGAAAGGCGCATGACAGACCTAATCCAGTGAGTAATGAAGGAGAAGGAGACTCGAGAGGATGAGGAGGAAGAATGGGAGTTTTCCCCCTAGAAAAAATCCATTTACAGAGGAGATCCGTCAAATGAAATTCCCGGAAATTTTTATACCACCAGCAATAGCGCCTTATAACGGAGTAGGAGATCCAACCATTTTCCTGTTCAAGTACGACCAGCACATGAATGGAGCTAGGGCCACCGATGAAATCAAGTGCTTATACTTTCCCGTGTGGCTAGAAGGTGTTGCCTCATTATGGTTCACCAGACTTCCACCTGGATGTATTGATCAGTTTGCAGATCTAGCAAGGAGGTTTCAGGATCAATTCCGATTACAAACCACCAAGGCAAGGGATGTGATGTCGCTCAGCCAAATGGAGCAAAAGCATGGGGAAACCATCAGTGCTTTCCTTACACATTTCAATGCTGTAGTAGCAGAGTTCATAGAACCAGAACCTTGGTGTTTGCTGGCAGCCCTGAGTGGGGCCATCAATAAGAAGTCAGAATTTGGAAAGTGGCTTAAAATGATAAAACCAAAGACTCTAAAGAAGCTTTACAAGAAGGCTGAGGAATACATGACTGTGGAAGGTGAAGCTCCAGGCATCCAAAAGACTACAAAAAATAACATAGCCAGAGAAGGAAAGAGCGATGAGCCCAGGGTAAAACAGAAGAGCGATGTAGGACAAAAGAGGGGAAACGATGAGAAGGATAGCAAAGCTTATAAGAAGACATGGATGTACAACCATCTGAGCTAACCCTCCTGAACGAAACCCCAGAAAGGATTTACCAAGCCGCGAAGGACTCGGGTCTTTTCCCTCAGATGAAGCCGCAGAAGGTAACTGAGCAGCTGGCAAATTCCGGAAAATTTTGCCGTTTCCATAGCTAGCCAGCGCACAGCACTAACAAATGTCGGCACCTGAAGAATTTGATGGAGGAGCTCATCAGGAAGAACCGACTCCAGCAGTATGTGAAAAATCCCCAAAGCACTCCAGCCGCGCAGGGGCATAACATTGCGGCTAGCCAACCCAACTTGAGTGAAGAGCACCAAATGCCTGTTGACTCAAGGCCAGTAATCAATATGATATTTGGTGGTCCCCACTCGGCCAGGAGCAGTTGGGCAGATATGGAAAGATACGCTAAAGAATTGAAGCATGTCACAGGAGAGGAAGGATGCATGATCTTAAACAACGAGCTTCCAATGAAAATACATAAAACTTCAACCGAGGATGTGATATTCAGAGATAAGGATGCAGAAGGCTTAATTACGCCAACTTTTGATGCCATGGTGATCACGATCGGTCTTCGGCCTGCAGTGGTAAAAAGGGTCCTAGTCGACACCGGGGCATCAGTCAATGTGATTTTTATAAACACTTTCCAAAATATGAATCTCTCCATGGAAAAAGTGCGTGCGTACCCGCATAAGATCCACGGTTTCACAAGTCAACCTATGCAACCCATCGGAATGATAGATTTGCTTGTCGAATTGGCAGACGGGGAGCGTCGAGTTTCCATGGTACAGACCTTTGTCATAATAGACGAGTTCTCATCTTACAATGCATTTCTCGGGAGACCGACTCTTTTGGGTTTCAAGATCGCTTTAGCTCCTTGGTGTTTGATTATGAAGTTTCCAACCGAAAGGGGAATCGGAGTAATCAAGGGCAATCAAATTGCCGCAAGGGACTACTATGTGACAGAACTAAAGGAGGCCAAGTGAAAATAATAAAGAAAGGACATGAAGGTTCTCCCTCGCATCCAAAACTCCGCCTTATAGCAACTAAAGAAAGGTCTGTGCACTGGTGAGCATAGCGGGATGCAAAAAGAGATCGATCCTAGAGAATCCAGTGCAGAGGACGAAAGGGCAACCTCGGCCGAAGATACGATTCCTATAGCTGTAAATCCAAAGGACCCAAAATGTGTGTTGAATATAGGATCTCGGCTGAACCCTGAATTGAAAAACCAATTGATTGCCTTTTTGAGAGCTAACTTAGATGTGTTCGGATGGAAGCATTCCGACATGTGCGGGATATCTCCGGATGTTGCAGTTCATAAGCTAAACATTTACCAGTCGCTGGTAGGTTGCTCCTGCGTTTTTTAGACCAAATAGCATTACCTTATAGCAATATAGGCCAAGATCGGTAATGAAGCTGGTGTCCCGAATGTTCGACATCTTACGACAATCTGGCATGAAGTTGAACCCTTTGAAATGTAGTTCTGGTGTTGGCTCAGGCAAGTTCCTTGAGTACATGGTCAACGCTAGAGGTGTAGAGGCTGACTCAGCCGAAATATGAGCTCTGAAAGAAATGCGTGCCCCAGGAACCAAGAAGGAGCTTCAGTGTTTGAATGGAAAGATCACAGCTTTAAATTGCTTTATATCTAGAGCAACGGACAGATGTCTTCCATTCTTTGATGCCCTCAGGAAAGGAAAAAAGGAGATATAGTGGACCCACGAGTGCTAGAAAGCCTTCAAAGAACTGATTCGACATATGGCAACACCACCCATGCTATCAAAGCCTAGTGACAGGGAAGACTTGTTCTTATACCTGGCGGTCTCTGCCCATGCTCTAAGTGCAGCACTGATCAGAGAAGATTTGAAGATAATAAAACCAGTCTATTACATCAGTAAGAGGTTATCTGAAGCGGAGCTTAATTATCCAAAACTTGAAAACTTGCTTATTGTTTTCTCATTGCATCAAAGAAGATTCGTCCCTACTTCCAAGCTCATCCCATCAAGGTGCTCACAGGTCAACCTCTGAGGCAAGTCCTGTCCCGACCAGAAACCTCTGGGAGATTATTAAAATGGAATATAGAGCTTATCCAGTACGACATTAAATATCATCCCTGAAAAACGTTCAACAAACGCTTGCCGACTTCATCGCGGAATTTACCGACCGGGGGGTGGGGGGGGGGAGGTAAAGGAGCAAGTTGATATCGAAACAAATATTCAGTGGAAGCTATTTGTAGATAGGGCGTTGAATGACCATTGTTCGAGGGCAGGGGTAGTTCTCGAAACCCCTGAGGAAAGATCCTTATGCTATGCACTTAGGTTAGAATTCACTTCAATTAACAACAAGGCCGAATACGAAGCCCTCATTGTAGGAATAAAGCTAGCGAAAGAATTGCAAATAAAAACTATACAGATCTTCAGTGATTCCCAGGTAGTAGTATGCCAGATTCTGGGGGAATTCCAAGCAAAAACAGGAAACTTGCCAGATTATCTTACAAAAGCCTTAGAATTGCTGGAAGCCTTCGAGCATTACACCATATCTCAAATTCCCAGGGAAGCAAATACTTAAGCTAATGCATTAGCCAACTACGCAAGCACAGGAGATGCACAATTAATGGGGTTGGTCCTAGTGGAGGTCCTTTCCATTCCAAGTACAAAGCAAACCGAAATGGAATGGAACAGTCTTACAACTGATGAATCAAATTCATGGATGTCGCCAATTAAAGAATACCTCGTGACTGGGGCACTCCCGGTTGAAACTAAACCCTGAAGAAAGATCTTACGAAAAGCTCCTTTATACCTTATTCAAGATGGACGAATGTATAGATGGGGATTTTCTACACCTTTACTTCACTGTGTTACAGAACAGGAGTCTAGGGCAATTATGGTAGAACTACACGAAGGGGAATGCGGAGGACATACCGGAGGACAAACTTTGGCCAAGAAGATCCTACAATATGGTTACTTCTGGCCAAATATCAACAAAGATTCCATGGCTTACACCAAAAAATGTGACAGGTGCCAAAGATTTTCCAAAATCCCAAGGATGCCATCCATAACTATGAACCACATGATCAGCCTATGGCCGTTTGCTATCTGGGGTATCGACCTGATAGGAGCTCTTCCTACCTAAAAATCCGGTTTCAAATACACAATTGTTATCGTTGACTACTTTACGAAATGGGCTGAAGCAGAACCATTAGCCACTATAATTTCAAGGAAGGTTATTAATTTTGTCTTAAAAAATATCATACGTAGGTTCGGGGTGCCACAAAAGATAATCACGGACAATGGAACCCATTTTGAAAGTGAAGAATTCCAAAGCTTTTGCGCCAAGTATAAAATCCAAAAAAGCTTTTCAGTGGTCGCTCATCCACAGGCGAACGGGCAGGTGGAGGCAGTAAATAAAATCATTAAAACTACCATTAAGAAGCGACTAGAAAAGGCTAAGGGTGGATGGGTAGATGAACTCCTATTGGCATTATGGGCATATCGCACTACGCATAGAACTGCAACAGGGCGTACTCCCTTTTCTTTATCCTATGGTTCTTAAGCTATGATACCAGTGGAGTTGGAAGTCCCTACCCATCGAAGGATACATTTCGACCCCAAAGAAAACGAGGAGCTACAACTCGAAGCCCTCGACCAACTCGAGGAAAGAAGAAAGGAAGCGGAACTCAGAGTAGCCGCGCACCAAAGGAGGGTAGCCAGGCACTTCAATTCAAAAGTCAAGCATAGAACTTTTGAAATTGGAGACCTCGTTCTGAAAAAGATAATGACCAGTGCTGGAGTCTTCGGGTCCAATTGGGAAGGACCTTATGTTATAAGCTAGAAACTCCAGGACAGAACTTTCAAATTGGCCACCACAGACGGGAACCAGATTCCACGAGCATGGAATAGCGAGCATATCCGTTGTTATTTCTTATAGCATGTTATTCACATACATAGAACATGTCGTAAAGATTCATAAAATTTTCGCATTTTTAATGATGTACATGAAGTAACTGAATACGAAAATCCTAATTATGTTTACAAGGCACTCATTCACAACCCTCTACTAAAAATTGACTTCCTTGTGTAGGCAAAGGAGCGAGCAGGAAGCACTAACTTGAAGAATTCCAGCTTCCATTAGGAGACACTGGACCTCTCAACACAGGACCAACAAAAGCTTGGTGCTAGATTAAAAGAGTCAATGCTGGAGAAAAAGCAACTCAAAAGTCCCACGGATAAAACCGCTAAGCTCACCAAAGAGCACCTTCTTAGGTGACCTTCCTAGGTGTTGGACACGGGTTTTCTTACTTGAAAAAAAAACTCAACGAGGCGAACCAACGACTGTGTCCTTGGTCAAAGCACAAAGTCGGAAAAACCGACATGTCCCAAAGCGGAAAAATTGCCTATTTCAAGGAGCACCTACCTTGGTAGGTAAAAGACACAAAATTGTCCCTTCTGAGTTAAAACTCGATAAGATGAATTAGTGTCTGCCCCTCGGATGAAGCATAAAATGGGGAAGGATTAAACATGTTGGAAGATCAGCACAAAACAGAAACCCAACCGAAAGGAGGTGGCCATCCTTGTCTCTGTTATTAAGCAAGTCAAACAGAGCCAAGGATGGATTACAACAGCAGAAATCCTAGCTGTCTGGGGGTACCCACTCTTGTTCTTTGTTGTTAACCAAGTCAAACAAAGCCAAGAGTACAAAAGCAGAAATCCTAGCCATATGGGGGTGTCCGTTCTTGTTCTTTGTTGTTAACCAAGTCAAATGAAGCCAAGTTCAGATTCTACATTGGAACCCAAGTCCTCCCATGGGGGCACGTCTAAAAATGCATCACGAAAATACCCCAAACAAATAAAGCAGGATATTTAATAAAAAATAGTTGACTTGCTAAAGTTAAAACAACTAAAGACTAACCAGCCAAATCAAATACTAAGGGCTGGATAATCCCGGCTTAATAAGAACAAAGCAAGACTAACCGTAATACGACGTTGACGAGCGAATGTCTTGAGATTAACGTACGAACAAGCGCCTCACGATACGATATTAACGCGCGAATGAACACCTCGTGATACGACGATTAACGCATGATCGATGCGAAAAACTTATAAGAAAGATGTGCGTGTATTGCCAAAGCAGGTCAAAGAGATATAGCATAGCGCGGACATGAAAAGCATCACAAAACCAGTCCGGCAACCATTCATCAGGAGCACAGAGAGTGTCATAGGTCAAACACAAAGTCACAAACAACAACCAGCACGATGTTATGGGCGAGGACCGGCACCCGCTTACACAACCGGTCTAAAAAATCCAAAAGGTAGAACAACCAAGATAGAGGAGATTATAGATCCCTAACCTTCCTTGGTCTACCAACTTTCCTCTTCATTAGAGCTGAACAAGATGAAGGCCCTTTAGCATGTACAGAAACCACTGACTCAACGTCCCCAGGGACAAAGGAAGCGACTAAGATACCTTTGGACCTGAGGGCCTGGATTAACTTCGCCTTATCACTTTCCAAAACAGAAATGCGCTCAAGGTTGTCCTTATGAAGTTTCTGGAGATCAGAGGCCAACTTATGCCAGCTAGCCATCCACTTCGAAGAATGATTCTTCAGCAAATCCATCTGTTCTCCAAATTGATGCATGGCAGTCTCAAGGTGAGCCAACATTTGACCTTTCGCTGCAATCATATCACAAGCGAAATTCAGAGAGTCAGCCGAAGATATATCTACATTCGAAGGGACCCCTTGTAAACTCCATCCCCGAAATCGCTTGGCGGACCTGGGACTGCAAGGCCCAGAAGCGTAATGAGGCCTATTGACGATAGCTTGGAGTTCTGTGTAAGAAGGGCCAGAAGGAGAATTGATGGACGGTTGACTAACTGACTGACTCCCGCCTCTTGAAATGCTCAAATCCTATTTGTTAATCCCTAAAAAATCTATATGCACATTGAGTAAAGGAAACAAGGCGGATACCACCCAAGACAATGCGAACGAATAAAACAGCACAACATATCATGAGAAGTGCGACCCGGTAAAGACAAAGGTCGCTTATTCTAAGAGTCGCTCAAACACCAAAATGAGGCAAGTCGCCCACTCAACCTAAGCAGGAGCGACTTCATAACAAAGCCCTGAAGCCAAAAAGCGACATGCAAAGGAAACATGAAGGCGAGCACCCTTGGACTGAGAAGGACGGTCATACAAGGGGCAGAGGAGGCTTGACTCCAAACCCGCATCCCGCTCTTTCAAAAGTCTCTTGGGGTGCTCATGGGACGCTCGCTTACATGGACCCGCTCAGCTATTCAAGATACTCGTTCCAACGAGCCGCCCGCACATGATATCTGGATACAACCACGGACAGCTGGCTACAACTAGCCAGTGGCATGGTCGTAATTAGCAAAATGAACGATCCACAGCCTGGATAAAGGAATTCCAGGTTGTTTACAAAGGGGAGTTCACATATAAATAGACGATGGCTACCAACATAAAGGGGATCGGATTCTAAAAACCATGAAGTGCTGTCGAACTTCATCCTCAACCACAGATTCAGCCATTGCGTCAAGCACAATTTCATGAGGAAGGAAAACGAAGACTCCCGTCTTCTCAATCATTCATCCATCCTTCTTCTCCTCAAATTCCGCTATCCTTTTGTATAACCCCTTAGATTGAAATATATTAATGAGGGTATATTGAGTGGGTTTAGAGATGTATGAAAAGGGAGAGTTGATGTGTTCTGTAATTCTCATTATATGGCAGAAAATCACCTTCATAGTGGACGTAGGCCTCATTAACGGCTGAACCACTCTAAATCTCGTCTCTACTGTACTTTTTCGCATTTTTCACTTTTTATTGCTGATTAAACACGGCTCCATTTATTTCTTACCGAATTGGTGAAGTACAGTTTAGTACCTTGGGTGTTTAGACCATTTTGGTGTAAACACTATTCCTACTCCTAATCCAAAACTAGCTTTCCTAGATAACACACACACACACACATATATATATATAAATATAAAGTCATAACTTCCAGAAGTGGTCTAACTAACAACTTGTTTATTGGTCTGCCCATGTGGAAATAAGGGCACCTGAGTTTGCAAGGGAAAAACAAACTATGAGTCAGTCATGGACTGGTATAAGAAACTCTAATCAGTTATTATTAACTTATTTAAAAATAAGGCATATGATCGGTGATCAAGCCGTATAACACAGAACGGGTTTCTTCCACATGAATACTGGTGCACAAAATCATCAACCAAGATTCAAAACTTTGAAATTCATGCTTTTGATAAAATGAATCTATTATAAGACTCAAGTCCCAACACACAATACAACACATACTGGAACTAGAGTTTAACCTTATAATAGCCAAACATACTTGATATTCTTAAAAACAAATATTTTGATTTTATTATTAATGTCTAGGTGTGAAAATCATTATTGAAAATAAATGTATAAATCTTAGCTCGTATAATGCCCCATACCATTATGCTGGCTACATAGTTTACAACTGAAAACGCAAAGGCACTTATTAGAAATTGGATTCTGTTAATGAGCCAAGGCAAAGGATCTTCCTTCTCCATTGAGATCATCTCTAGCTAGATATCTAGGACTCGTACGCATGTCATCCTTTAGAGCGCAATGTCGACCCACAAATTCCATGTGAGTTGGGTTCTGGGCAGTTAAAGCGCTCAGCGGTTCCATAGCGGTGGAGGTGCAAAAAGGTGTAGCGAGGATAAAGCGGGGAAATAGCGGGGATATAGTGGAGACGCAAAAAAGTTCATAAAATGTGAAACCAAATATTTAAAATTAATTAATTATCAATTTCACATTATATGTGTAGAAGAAACTAACATTAATTAATCATATATAGTAGAATCAAAGAATGTCATGGTAACACACATTAGATTTGATGATTATAATAAATTTTCGGAATATATTGGACACTAATGCCTTAAAATTAGCTCTTTACACTAACTTTATTGATAATTTTTAAAAAGAATTAGTCAAATCAACCTTTATATATTAATATTGCTAAAGCGGATGGTAAAAAGCGTTGATTTAGCGGATGGTAAAAAGCGTTGATTTAGCGGATGCAGTGGGAAATAGCGGGGCTACAAGCGGGTCTACTGTTCATCAGCGCTAAATTGAAATAGCGTAGCGGTTGAAGGGTGCTACGGGCTATAGCGGGGATATTGCGGGGCTTTAGCGGGGCTTTAACTACATAGGTTGGGTTTCTACTGAACATTATGTTCCCTGGTCGTATGTGCCGCGTCATAGTAATATTAGACCATCATCTGAGGCGTCCCGATCCATCATCCACATAAGTAAACTTGTCTGGTGTAACGACCCGCAAATTCGAGCCCTTTGAGTCAACTAATTACAATACAAGTCCAACCCAAATTGCAAGAAAATACTAACCATTAATAGAAAGAAGTCAGAGGGTGAGAAATATAAAAGATAGAATATTAGAATAGGAGAATAAGATTGGAGAAAGAACTGAAACGACACCGAATCTCACATTTGCAGCGGAATAAAATATAACGTAGATATAAGCTTTGGAATATACAAAATTGTATCTAAACTTACATACAACATTAGAGTACATTATATATACATTACAGCGGAACCAAACTCTATATATATCTAATGCTGAAGCCTCGTGCTCCAAGCTCCTTCCAGATCATTTGTAAAATCCTGAACTACTTGATTGCCCGTACAAATTTGGGCACCCAAGAGTTTAGGGGGAAACATAGAAAAATAAACTCTGGGTCAGTTATGGGACTGGTGTAAGTAAAAGATTTTAAATAGTTTGCTTAACTTGGAAAATTCCTTCTGAAAGAATAGATAATCGTAAGACCGATCCATACATAAATACAGATGGTTTTTACCTTACGATAACCCAAAACATTTTGAAATCATACTATTCTGATATTATAATAATGTCTAGGGTTTTCACAAATAAATTAGAATCTAGCGGAACGCTTGCATCTAACGCTCCACATATATAGTATACAAACAAAACCGCTTGGCACTTAGGGATAATGGATTTCCAACTATTACAAGGTATGGAACCACCTTCTAATGGTGTATCTCTAGAGAGGAATACACTGGGTTCAACAAGAACGTCTTACAACCCGGCCACACATGACCGACCACTCATTTCTCTTGAGTGTATCGAATATATTATCACCTTACGATTGCTAGCAACATAATTTTTCTCGGGAGATACAGTAGGGAAAGAAGTAACAAAATGAATATTCTCTAGATGGTGACAATACACCCCAATGGGAGAGAACTACATAGCCATGCTGCCTGCCCGATTTTTGTTCTTTCCCGGTTGTGAGGTATGAGGTCAAAACTTACCTTTAGATATATTACGTCTTCATTCACTTTGAATGCCACATTGTCAAACCCATCAAATCACAAATTGATTTCCCAAAACCACGAGTATAAAGCTAAGAGAAATGAATTTCTCCGCCACCAAATATAGTTTTAAAGAGATCAACTTATGCGATCTATTAGGTATACTCTGTCATACATTCGTCCATACAAGTTGTCCTAGGTCTGGATTAAACCAAAGGCACTATCCTATAAACAGAACAGTCCTTGAATAAACTCCGTCTTTAATGGTCTTCAACTTGATTTCAAACAAATCAACGCCTAGATCGAAACAAAGTGGTATTTGGATTTCTTTTAAAAAACCAATCCTGGACTCTTTGAATCGGTGAACGTTAATATATTTTAAGGCCAAGTGATTCTTAAAATAACCAAATCAATATATTTCATGTGTGTTTTTATATCCTTAATTTATTATCAAGATTTATCTACTAAAAATATTTAACACAGGGGATTCTAGATTTCAACAATAGTGGTCACGTCACAGTATTACCATCCAACAAATCAATTATCACAACAGATCTGTCAATCATAATTCAAATAAACGTTGTTCGAAAATTTATATGATCTTGGAAAATAATTATTTCCAAATCATATCTATTTAAGATTTGATTCCGATTAAGAATTCTATTTATAACAGTGTATATATATAATTACTATATATGACTTATAATTAAAATTACTATTTTATTTTCTTAGATAAATAATTAATTCATTATATATAATTAGTTTAAATATTTATTTAAAACGGTAAGTAAATGATACTTCCCTTAAATTCAACTTATCCGATTTCCAATATGACATCTCTTTCGGACTATTTCCATTCCATTTGATTTCTAAACTTCAGAATAAGATCCTCGTTATCGGCTAACCACAATATCTTATCGATTATTCCTTACAACCATTTTTATCGTTCTGTTTATAAATGGACAACTTAAGCGTGTGCGTCGCACATGGTACTTTACTCTAAAATGATAGCTTGTTTGTACGTCCATTTTATGCAATTTATACCTTTGTCTCACTTTATGAATTGGCTTCTAAAAACACTTAATAATACAAATTTCTATTTTCTATTTATTATTATCTTTTTGTTTTATTTTTAAACTCGTTGAACCACTTAAACCAAGCTATTATGTTCGATTGCCTTACTAATGTCTTTCCTTCCACCTGCCCAAGATATTTGGGTTCTCTTTGGTCTTATTAAATAAAAATATTTTTTTATTTATTTAAAATAACCTATCTGATCTAACAAAGCATACCATGTTCTTTACAACGGTCTCTGTCTAATTATCTATATAGGCTCCTTCCAGATATACACATCTCTTCTTTTTATTACGATTCTTTAAATGTTACTTTTATTTCCTTTAAATATTGTATATAAATATTTTATTTATATTTTTATAAAAGAACAACCCTTTATTTCATTTCTAAAATTTCTATTTCCCTTTTATCTTTCTTTTCTAAATTTCTTTCATTCTTTCCTTTTTAATATTTTTTTGGTCGAAGCCCATAAGCTCAACTATATTCCCTTTATTTCATTTCAAATTTTAGTATTAAATTCTTAGCCCAAAGCCCATTTTCCAAGACCACGATTTTACCCTTCTTTTTAATTATTCCAGCCGGATACTTGCTCCATTTTTATTTCTTCAGCCTCTAGACTTTACAGTGCACCGCCGCACACTAGTGCACAAGCACAAATGCTCTGACAATGTCCACCCTTCCAGATTATCCACATAAACATATTCTTCATTTCTATCTCCGTTTCACACATTAGATAACACTTAAATCCCTTGTATCAAAATTTGTTATGACCAATGTGGATCCATCACTTAAGTTCGATTGAGGAAAGTCCTCCACCACATCACCCCCATTGATCGTTCCCCCTCAAACTTCATCACCATGGAGCTGACATCGGACCGGATCGCCATACCAAACCTCGTGATACTCGATGCCACCGTTGAGGTGCAGTTGTACTCCGAAGCTACCCTATCCAAAACAGCATATGAAATCCTAAAATTCGATCAACCCCATCCTTCAAGCATAGGAAAAATCTAACAATATTTTTCCTCTGATCTACAACACACGACTCTCCACCAGAATAACCCCCGTGGCCGCTGACAAAGGGGATCACCTGAATTAGCCCAACGAACGATTTCTGGTGAAATACACTTATCTCGTCAACCACCCCATTTAAATTCTTAAGAAATGTTTTAAAATTCATGAAAATTTATTAAGATTGCAATGGGATGCCTGAATTCCCACTCTACGCCGATCGAATCCTTTGAGTATTTCACTTTTCTACTGTATATACTTAATATATGCAATTATATATTACTGTACATAGTTAAACTATTTTTAAAATAGATTATAAGTATATAGACACAACTTCGTAGTTGAACTCCATCCTAAATACTTAGTAGAATTTGAGGTATTGATTTTTTTTTATATAAGATAAATGTTTACGAGTTAAACAGAGCCTTAGTCATAGGTACTGTTATGTACATTCTAGTTTAATCCATCTAAGTTAACTGCAGATTTGAATCAACTTCATTTGGCATACTCAAAAAGCATAACAACATATATATATATATATTAGCATCATACCTATAACTACCTGTAATAGATTTAAACGGGGATAAGTTTTACTTACTGCATACTGTCATTGTGTTTCAGATTTTTACTTAAAGTCTTCTATCATCCAGTGGCCGCTAAATTATACAAGTCATATAAACAAGTGTATCTATACTGATTATTACGAGATCAGATCTTAGTTCCATAATTTGCAAAATTAAGTGGGGTTTATTTTCAAAATCTGTCCGCTGTTTCTTACCAGTTTTCAAGCAATATACATAAATCCAAAAATTCCCAGTTTCGGCCATTAAGCTTCAAATGTAGATGTAAATAAATTAGCATTCATACATTCAAGGCACACAAGTATATATACACTATCATATACTACTTGAATTAGACACAAATGGGAATCACTTCGTTCACTAATATACTGTTAAATGTTGCCAAGTGTTATCTAAATGCCTGTATCATTTAGTAATGATTAAAAATCATGGAGCCAGTGATAGGAGCATAAGTATATCTCTTGATGTGTATATATAACAGGTTACAGTTCAAAAATTCTAAAATCTAAGAGGAGTCTACTATTAACAATTATCCATTGTCTTCTAGTTTCTAGCAATAAACATCATTAAACATAACTCAACAACTTTTAGTTATTACTTTCTCACAACCATTCCTGTTTAGTAAATAATAATTCGGGTGTCTAATGATCTATATGCAGTCTGGAAACAAATGTCTAGGAATAGGAAACAAAAAGGGATGTTTACTCACCTGTATTGCTCTATCACTACAGGTTTTTCATTTCTGCTTTCAGTTGTTGTTCCAGGCAATCCTCTGTTTCACTGTTTACAGGTTTACTTTATGTCTTCCATCAATTAGTGACAACTTAAATTATACAACCACTTATATAAGCAAGGGTGTCTATACTGATTAATGTAGAATCAAAATCCTAGTTCCATAATTTTCACATTCAACTGAAACTCTTAAAAACTATCCACTTTTTATTCAGTTTTCAAACAACACATACTCAGCAATTTCAGCCATTTCTTTTTAATCAAACATCCATGCTTAGTTAATATATATGTAATGAGATCTATATGCAGTCATAGCCTAATTGAAAACAAACAGGAAGCAAAGGTAAGGTTTACTCACTTATATATATGCTTTGTCATTCTAGGTTTTAGCTTCTTTGCTTTAAGTTGTTGTTCTCGGCCATTATTTATCTTCCATTTAGTTTTAGTTTTAGTTTCGAATGACTTGTAAATGAATGCAACAGCTAGTGTATTTATAGGTGCATAAAATTACTAAACTAATGAGGCATTTAATAGGGCAATATATAGGCCGCCTTGCCCTGATGGAGGTGATATTCTAGGCTGCTATTATGATTGATTCAAAACAGCATGGAGTTGGAGAGTTGATGGAGGGAAACAACTATGTTTATAGCTGATGCATTAGCTGTAGTGGTGATTGGAAGAGATGTTTATGTATACTCATTTCATTCCAGTATTGCCCTGGCCAGTCACAAATATACTTGCACGGATCACATGTGCAAAGTATCCTAAACTAGGCTTTGCTAGGCTAAGGGTTAGGCTACTATTTGATTTACTATCCGTTGATTTGAGAAGGTGATGTGTTGCTAAATCTTCATGGATCTTCTTATTGACAAAGTGCATGGCTGAATAGAAATTTTGTGTACAAAAGCATGTGCAGTGTTCTTGTGTGTGTGTGTTTTCCAATGCTTACTTAGTAATTCAAACTATTAAAAATGCTTACTTGTTTTCAATCCAGTTCATGGTACATGTTCATTAAATGTTTAGATTAAAGTAGTCAAGCCTATTGATGCTAGGTACCAATAGTTGTTTTCCTTCATTTGTAAGCAATCAAAAATGTTAATTTTATTTGATTTGAACACACAATGGACTAATGTATTACACATAGATTCAAAATGACCAATCAATGTTCAAACAATATATTCTTATTAACTGAATTTGATTTGCTTCCATGTAAATTAATTATATAACATGCTATTGTCCATAGATTGTCATATCAATTACTATGTATATATGTGTGAAGCAAACAAAATATTTGCATAAGTGTAAACAAAGCTTATTGCCTTGCTTAATATATATATATATACACACATATATATATACACACACACACATACATACCAAAGATCTATACATATACATGTCTTAAGATTTAAATCAAAAGATTAATTTAAATTCTCTTAAATATTAAAATCTAATTTTACTTAAGAAATTTCTATTTTACTAAAATAAGTTAAAAATGCAAATAAAAATGTTAAAACACCATTTACTAGTATGTATAAATCACAAGTTAAAAGTATACACAAAGGATTTTAAACTAATGATTATTCATAATTATTCTAAATATTCAAATTTAATCTTATTTAATTGAATTTAATTACCAACAAAATCTAGGATATACAAATTATCGGGTTGGTCAAAAATCCGGGACATTACATATGGGCTCTATACCATGACATCACTTTTAGCTAGAAGGAAATATTAGCCCTTACTCTATTGTTCGTCATCCTTTTTCAGCTCATTTCGAGGTGCAAGGCCCTAGAATCAACGTCCACAAAGCTCTGCTTTTCAACAGAAGCTTTGATCTATCTACCAGCAGCACTCAACATGCCACACTGTCAATTCACAACATATGATCGGTGTATATTAATATGTATCCCTTTAAGTGCATACGTCTCAGAGGAGGGTGTTAAGCTAAGAGAATAAACCCTCTGCCACCAACTGATATAACATCAATAAAAATCAACCGGTTATGTTGTAAAGTACAACGTCAAACATATATTCCATTTACAAGTTCGTTCTGAATTTGAACAAAACCGAAGGCACCTTATTCCTTGTCCAATTAAGGAGAGAGGCCCTTGAAAATCCATACAATCAACAAGTACGTCCAGACTACTGCTACCATAACCCTTCAATAGGAGCAAACCATTTCAAGGAATCAGCAAGCAATCCATTCGATGTGAAGATTTACGGTCTTCTACCATCTTCGACTTTTAAATCGTCGTATAGTTACTCGAAATGGGTTGAAACCGGTCTTTTCGAAATAACTAGCGTCTAAACAAAATCCCTTTTTGGATCATCATCCCTCCAATTAAGTCTCATTAAACTGGAAATCATTTCATTTACCTTGTAAAGAAGTCTACCAAAGGATAGATTCATTTTAAGAATTTAAAACTTTTGTTTCAAATTATTCCATAAAGACTGTAACATAAAAGCATTGCAAAAATAGCTAATTTCTACTTAACATGTTTTTATCATTCGAAACCATATATATTTTGTTCTAACCTCTTTCAAATAATTTATTATAATTTAAAATAATATTTTCCGATTTTTTTTTATTTTAAAATAGTCCATTTTAGTCCAATAACGTTTCGGGTCATTAAGCTGCACTGGCGCTATTTTTATTCAAATATGATTTGAACATATCTAACGATCTAACCATTGGATTTTAAATCTCTACATATCATGTGAAAGATATTTTCATTTCTAATCCAATGTTTCTAGTTTTGGGAAAATCCGATGGTCGGATCTCGTGGTACATCAGTTTGATCTGTTCTGACCATAACCCAATTTCTATTATAAACTACTACAAAAACTTTTAAAATAGTTTAAAATATATAAAAGAAATTCAAAAACAATATTTTAAATTTTCAACTTCAAATTCAAATATTTCTATCATATGGATATTATAATATTATTAAAATATTATTATTTTTCTAACTTCAATATTTTAAACTCAATTTTTCTTGACATCCATTATAAAAATAAATAAGAAAGTTTTGTAAAAGAAATCATTTCAAAACCTTTCTTAGATACCCTAACTGAACTTCGCTTTTTCTAGTTACTATTCATCTTAAAATAAAAACTTCAATAAGCCATAATCTGTTTTTAGTTTCTCTGAAACCATTTTTCCTTTTGCAAATGTTCATCGTAATGAATTATACTTTACATCCATCCAAAATCGAATGTCAAAATTTGACTTTTAATTTTCACTTGTTATTATATTAACAAAATATTCATTAAAATTGATTTTTATAAATGAAGACTTAACCAGTGAGTTAATAATTAGCCATATATAACCATGATAATAACATACCATATTATTATCAACTATGATAACATCAATCACAACTATCATGATATAATCCATACCATACACGCCTTAAACCATTAACGTGTATATGGTTTTGTCAATCAACAGATTAACCGCAATCAATCAACACATGTATTTAACATCAATGGGGGCTTATACCCATTTACAATAGCTAATATCAAGTTTAACTTCCATATCAATGACCATTTAAGGTTTAAACCCATCCTAATGTCCAGAAATTCAGTCCTATATGTCATATATGCAAGTGATAATATAAATCACACCTAAAAGACCCATTCTTTTTCATACTATGCCACATTAAACCATCCCAAACATTGTCAAACCACAATATGAACTCATATACAACATCGTAAGCAGTTATAAACTCAAACAACTTCATGCATACAAGTTAATAATTAACTGGTCCTTTTTAAGTTCAACGTTTCTCACTTTGGTTTCCACTGCTCCTAACTTTGAATATAAATATCCTAAGAATCCTGAACGATTTCGATAGCCTTCCAACGTCACCGAATAATTCTGGAAAAAATTTGGAAGGGGTTCAATGCTATAGGGTTTCAGATTTTTGGGCGAACACTACAAAAAAATGTGCTGTTCACAGCAATATTGGATAGCGTTTCTACCCAGAATGTTGTCAAAAGTATTTGCTAATCTAGAAATTAAAAACCTAAATGTTGCCTAAGTTAACGTGCTTCATTTTGAGGGTTGACGCCTTCTTTTCCTTTCTATTTTTAGTTAACGCAATTCATTTTTTAGGGTTGCCGCCTTCTTTTTCTTTCTCTAAAGTAAGACAAACTACCCACTTTCCTCAATTTTTTCTAAACCTAATTAAAATCCTAAAAATCCTCGAGTCACCGATGAAAGTGAAGGTCTGTTTCTCCTCTTTTAAACTTTCATCATCGCCCTACTCACATTTCAGGTATTTTCATTTTTTACGATCTCCGGTATTTAGTTTCAGATGATTATTGGATAATTTGTCGATTGAGTGAGTGATTTAGATATTATCTTAGTAGTGATCGTTTTGTGATTATTATTATAAACCCCTGTAACGATGGAAACATATTGATGCAAGGGTGATTCTTTTTGCTCCTCAAAGTTTATATATTTATATCCGCCTTTTGGTTACTTGTTGCCGACTGTAAGGAGACTTCTTTATTGTTTGTTCAAATTTTTTACGTGGCTTAGCAATGATCTGTAAGTGAAACAATCGACATCCTTGCTTGAAATAGGTTATGCTTTAGAATTAGTATCTACTAAGTTAATTTATATTGTTTTTAGGTTAGGAATGATTAATGATGAAATTTTGTTTTAGAAAAGTGCCAGTTGAAATGATTAGATTTGTGTGGAAAACATATGAAACATGAAGTGATTGTGTAACAACAACATGAACAATAATTGTTGGCATGTAGTTGAAATGATGTAAAGTACAAATATAATGTGGATATGAAGTTTGACAACAAGAAGCTTACAATAGTGATAGCCTAATATAATGTCTCATAAGGATTTACATATACAAGAATAACAATAACATTGGCCTGATCGATGAAGTATCAGTGAGAATTATTACAACATTACTTACTACTTTCTTTGCTATATCTACGTTATCTAACTTATTATGTTCTTTGTTATATTTATGTTAAAGCCAACTTATTATTTCATGGTATATAATTCTTACATGATTATTTTCTTTGATATATATTTAGAACTCATTATTTTGTTTTAATTAAAACATGATGCATCTTTATGTATTTCATGATATAAACATGTGAAAATATTTTGACTGCAGTGGACTTTATTTTCTTTATCGCTGAAGTTTTCATCTAAAGATATAGCTATTATTTGAAGTGTTTAAAATGTAGATATATGAGGTTAGAACTATACATAGAAATCATATGCATACCTTTATACCTTGCAGGTTGACGCATATGAATGGTTATATCATTATTGGTAAAAATAAAGCATTGGAGGTGGGAAGGTTACCAAGTTCAAGGCACATTAGACTCTAGACCATCGCAGATAATGCAGGTATTCCTGACAATCAATTGATATAAAATGTAAGTTTTCCATTAGCTTCTTGATATTTAAATGCAACATCCATTTATGACATAACATATTTCACATTATATATGTTTCATAGATGAAATCCATTCTTGATTCTGATGATATGATAGATCATAAATAACTAGCCTTAGACTATGAGTCTATGACTTCAAGGTTTTAACATTACATGAATTTTGATAATATCCAGATTAATCATTTGTATTATGTTTATTAGACTCATTCTATTATATGTTCATTGATTCATTGGTCTCAATCTTCATCCTATTCTAGATACTTCACCTGAAATTGAATTTTATTAGCTCATTTTGCCAGAATTCAGAAACTTAACAGAAAGCCGACGAGTTTTTCTCTAATTAAAACACATTATGATACACGTATGTAATATATTCCCTTGTTTTTCATAGTTATTCCAATTAGTATGTTGACAGAGATGCTTTAATTTATTTAATTTTAGTGAACGAGATGCTTCATGAACTGCATCCAAATATTATAACAATTGCCGAAGGTGCAATAGCTTTTACTTTAATATAATAACAATCACCGTATGTAATCTAACTTGCATTTTTGGGACAGCTAGCGCGGGATTGTTGTTTCGGAAGAGCAAGCCTGAGAGCTTGTTGTTCGAAACAACAAGCCTCGGAGCTTGTTGTCCGGAACAGCAAGCTCGCTGGCTTGCTGTCCATAACAGCAAGCTCTCAGGCTTGATGTTACGAAACAGCAGGCCCGCGCTTACTACTCCGAAACAAAATGCGCTTTGAAACTCATATTGTATCATATGCTTGCTGTTCGACACAAGCACTTTGAAACTCATAATTTATCATAATCTGTTGTTTGAAACTTTGTAGTAGTTTATTAGTAGAGTTTGCAACGAAAACACAACATATTCAGCAAACTCATAGAATCGAAATTATGAGAAATAAAATCATGATTGTCTTAATTTCATTATGTTTCTTTTCAGTTTTGTGTAGGTGGCTCCTCCTACATCTATTTATGTACATGTATTTTTGTTGAATATGAATATATTATAGATTTCAGGTTTGCTCATTTTGTACACCATTCATTTGAATCAATTTAGTTGTAGAAAGCATCTGCTATTGAATTTCTCATTTGTTTCTAATTTTTCTGTACAGAGTCAATGAATAGTGAATGCAGCCGTTCGCTTCTTCCATAAAACTCGGGGCACGTACAAGTTCGATTTGATTAAAGAAAACCACTTTGATCAATCAAACTGAAGCAGTTCTTTGTCTGTCACTTATTAGTAACATCCTTATTTGTTTGAAGGTATTTAATTTTCATTCTTCTTTCCATTTCACACTTATTTATTTTTCTAACACGTCATGGATGAAGATTCAGACTTTAATTATGCTCCAGCATAAAGGAAATCTAAATGATATTGATGAGACAGAGTTGAATAGCATACAAATTGGGAACATTCCAAAATTTTATGTTTTTCAACTCCTGTCTTAGCAATATTAAGTAATCTGAAGATTGTGGAATTTGGTTAAGCGCCTTTACTGGACTGGATGTGCTGCTTCACATTACGTGTGGGACTCTCCGGCTCATGTTGCGAGGGCGCAAAGGTAACCTAAATTCTCATCACGTATATATGTTTCGAATTTGTTCAATATCATGAAATCACACTGAACTCTGTAATAATAATAACACTCTGAAAAGTATAACAAGCCTACATATGATAATTGATTACCACTCTACAATAATAATACATTCTGGGTGATTAAAAATGTTGTGTTTGGTGAAGAGACCGGAAATGGTTGTTAAAGGTGATATGGTTGCTCCATGTATATGGTCTGGTATGGTGAGGAGATAGCAGTGCATTCAGGTAATTGCTTATACTGATCAATATGCTTTGATGTTCTAAATTTCCATGCCTCGTGCACCTATACTATGCCAAGAATATAACATCACATGTACAATCTGTATAGTAATTAAATTAAAAGATACATTAATCTTCGAAGTGTCCTTTGTATCGCAGAAATCATTTTGCTGTCCTCTCATGCTAATATTCCCCTCTGTCTAAACTATTGGGTAAAAGATTGTATAATGCTAGCATGCTATGATGAGAGTAAAAAAGTTGCCCTTATTAACTCTGTCTGTGATTAAATGATTTTCAGTCAAAACATATTGTTCATAAAAGATGACGAAGACCTTTCCATGGAAACGGAGAATAAGGAAGAATGAATTGATGGCGATTTACATACGAAAACAGACAGCGATAACTTTGAACATACAAATGGATTGCAATTAGGAACAAAGGATGACACGACGATCGCACAAAAGAAGAAGCCTCTCTTGCATAAATTTGGTAGCATGCTCAAGAAGAAGAGTCCATTGAAGTCATAACTTGGTGAAAGTAACATTTCATCTTTTAAGTGTGTGTTATGTTGCTGTTTATTGGAAAAAGTAGCTGGCATAATAGCTATACTTAAACTTTAGAAAAGTTGAATTCCCAAATTCAATGTTTGTTACTAATAGAGGCGTAGTGATCATGCTTATAAACAAACCCAAAAATGCATGAGATGTATGTGATGCCAAGACATAGAAAACCTTTTAGTTACACAATTCAAGTATACCTGCAAATTGTAAACTCGTTGTTCAAGGGAAAAAAAATCTCTGATTCATTTGATGTTCTTGCGCCAGAATCTTAACAGACTGAGTGGTCAGGGGTAACCACAAGTAAGATCCTAGCAATCTTCTTGCTTGCAAGAATTTCTACATTGTAGTAATAGTGTCCAATACAAAGTGCACTAAAATTTGGAACACCAGTTCAATAGCCATTGTTCAATGGATTGAAGCTATATGAATACTTCCTAGCTTCTGTTTTCTAGCTATGTGCCACTGATTTGAGAGAGCCTGCAAAACCAATCTACAATATGAGCAAATGACTATTTCTTTTTATGAAGTAAATTTATCAGAAATTCCTCCCAATCTTTCTACCAGGTGGTTAAGAAAATAAACATTATGTCCCAGCCAAACATTACCTAAAATTTTCAGTATTGGACTGCTATGAGCAATAAGAGCGTCATGATCTGCAATATCATTATCCATATATTTCTTTGTGGCTAAGCTACTTTTATATTTATATATTTATACTTTAAGTTCTAATTCAGCTGCATATTCTAGAGGAAAAAAAAGAGAATTTTTGTTTGGATGAAGAGTCCATTAATCATATATAAGTGTCACTTTATAGCATTGACATTGGTGATTCCTTTCAGTATAATACAAACTCTTTGTGATGCACAGGCAAACCATTGTGCTTTGTAAAGGATGTAGCTGTGCATGCTCTTAGTTGATGGTGATGTATTTTTCATGTCATTTCCTGTTGATCTTCTCTCACAAGTTGTTGTATTATTATCTACTGAACATTGAAGAGAGAAATATAATGTGCGAATTACCATCAAATAAATTATTAATATTAAAAATATGATATTTGTGTAGAAGAAATGTCATGTGAATTGTACTTCTAGTTTGATAGAGATTTTATATTAATCATCGGGACTTGGGTTATTCTTTGTCTTGTTTTTACTAAGCTCACATGGTTAAAAAGCACTCAGATAGTCTTAGGTGGTAAGTAACCCTTTCGATTCTCAATTCATAAAGAAACTTAAAAATAGTTCTGAACCAATTTATATGAAAAGATCTTATAATAAGGGTTAACAGCAAATTTTTTTTTTTGTGAAATTACAATGGCAATAAGCATGGATGCATATGAAAATATTATGAAAATAATATCAAAATGAATTGCTTTAATTTGAACCCTTCCAGAAGTTCTCTTATATCCAAGAATAATTGCGTAACATTTTCCATGGAAAAGTCTGAAAGAGTTATCACGAACAATGAGGTTTGATTGATTTCTTAATAGAAAACTGTTTTGTAACTTGACAATTTTTTACCTGAATGAGTGCGAGATATGTAACTTTTTGTTTGTGTGGAGTTGATTATGTCATAATCCGTCTAATCACTTTCCTCCCCTAAACTTTCAGGTATGAACAAGTAGAATTTATAGAGAGCGAGCTACAAAAGACGGGAGAGTAAATTAAAATGATCATTGAAACCGTAAATGCAAAACAGGTAAAATTATTTCATAGAAAATTGTATAGGATTTTTCTTTGGCTGTCAATCTTACAAATGTCATTGTCAGGGTGGCGACTTTAATGCAACTAATAACATGAAACCAATTGATGTAGTTGTCCGTATCCTGAATAATCAGCTTAGTTCTTTAATGTGGATTGATGAAAAGGTAAGAAATAAACGTTTTACCCCTTTTATGCCATGTTTCTTTGGTGTACCTTATATTTTAACAAGCTTCGGTATTTGGTACCAACAGTATAAATAAAGTGAAAATTGACCAAAAATATGGGTAGAGAAGAATTATAGGAAAAAAATAATGCTCAGAAATAACGCTGTGCATAAAGCATTAACAACCCAGAAATAACGTTGTGCATAAACTATAACCAGCACAGAAAAAAGCTGTGAAAATCAATTTTAACAGCATTTATTTTCTACTATTGAAAAGTAGGGCCCTACGACAGCATGTCGTTATACAACGTTTATACTAACGCTGTTATAATTTTTAGCAGTGTTTTTGAAACGCTGTTAAAAGCCTTATTTGTTGTAGTGGAATAAAAGTGGAGCTATAACTTGGTTTTTGGAACGAACGGAGAGGGTTTCGAGATAAATGAGACTTAGGCTTGAGGAAGTGGGGCCGAGTGGGCTGTTATGTGCTACGTAGGGATGAGAGTGCTGAAGGAGGCGGATGTGGGCTACCTTGGGTGGAGGAGAGGTTTTTTTTGGGTATAAACGGGAGAGGGGGTGTTTTAGTGGAGTTTTAAGGGTTTTAGGGTATTTAGGAGGAGGGGGGACTCATGACATTTGCTGTGGCCATCGGAGGGGGCTAGAGGCGGTGGGGGAAGGTGGTGGCAGTGGTGTGGGGGCTGAAGGGGGCAGTGGAATGGAGAAAGAGGGGAGAGAGCAAGAAAGATATGAATGTTAAGTGAGAAATGGTAGAAATGGTGCTTGTATTTGTAGGAAAAAATCGTTCACATGGATCATTGAGTTGTCAAGCATCTAAGCACTTAAGTATTATCTTAGCATGACTCCTCAAAAGAAACACAAATAGTAGATAACTAGTTCTAGTTGTCGACGCGTACTTAAGATACGTTTAGTTTATTACGCGTCATTTACTCGTGTGACCACATAATGAATCCGTTTTCGATGAAATTTGGAATCCTTACATATTTTTCATTAGGTTCCAATGAAACTGATTTTGTCAAACTCCGGAGTCCGTTTTCCCAAAATTGCTCGTTCGAGCTTAGTCCGAGTTCAAATTATCAATCGGTCCACACTTAAATTCCATCCCGTCACATACTAACTCCGAATGATGTGAAATTTGGAATCCTACCATATTTAGACATTTTAAATCCAATAAAATTGGCTTCGTTGAATTCCAAGATAAATTGAAAATTTTCTATTTCCTATGCTATTAGAACAATTTTTAAAATATTGAATTTGACTGAAAATTCTTATATATACTATTGAATCTTGAAATTAAAAAAAAAATTGGTTACAAAATTTCAGGTCGTAATAGAAGCACTTTGATCCTAAGGTTTGAAACCTAAGGAACTTATATTTAATTTATGAATATAAGTACATGAGATAGATAAAGGTTTTACAATAGATAGTTACTATAATTTGACAATTTCAAACTTGCTTTCTGACCCGTCTGACTTACTTTTGTTAATGATTTTCGATAAGTTGCTATATGTAAAGTATAACTTTTATTTATATCATGGTTTCAACTTACCATATAAATATACATTTTTTTTGAAATCTAGAATACTAATATGGAAATGGATTTGGGAACATAAAATATGATATTTCTAAGTAAAAGCGTAATAAACCAATATGGATTTGAAAGAAAAAAAACTATACGATTTTATAAAATAAATGATTTTTATATGTATAAGTGAATTTTGACTGTAGATAATTCTATTCATTAAAATAGAGGTTTATTTACATACATGGTATTTGGAATATAGGTTGTAGCTAATAGATCATTTAAATGGGAATTTGGAATAATGCAGGTATATATTTAAAAGATCACTTGTGAACAATTAGAGTTAATAGAATATGGTATTAAGTGATTGGATATGTATATAGATCACTATATAAATTATTGGATAAATACCGAGTTTAGGGGAATTTATAATAATTATTTAAAAACAATTAAATCTTAAGAGACAATATTTTGATAGCTTTAGTTTATAAGATGGGAAATCCTAGTCATGGACTTAGTAGTACCAATTAGTTTGAATGTTTTCAATTGACATTTCATCAAATATTATATAGCCTATTGGATATAATGTAGCATACCGTAATTTTGTTAACATTAAATAGGAAAATTTAAGTAATAATTAATTTAATATTCAGAATTAAGGAAATGGACTGCGCCATTGCGTTTGTCTCGAAATTCTGGTCAAGATAGACATTTGGTTTGCATAAAATGGACACCGTATGGAGAAGTTATGAGGGTTTTAAGTTTTTATACGCGCAGAAGAAATATATATACGTATGAGTCATATAGGAGTTAGATATGAGTTAGCACCTTATCCAAGATCTTTCAAAAATTAAAATGGCAGAAGGCAGCAAATTTCCCGCTCTAGACAGTCGACCCCCCATAAGGGGTGTCGACCCACCCACAGGATATCGACACCCCTAATGCTGATGTGGCATAGTCGGTTTGGAGGCTGGCAACTATAAATAAAGGTCCATTTTTCGTGTTTTCTGTCCTGGAATGCAATGGAGGCCAAATGCTGTCAGTACTGGACTAAACCTAATCCTATTCATCTTCTGCAAATCAAATTCTGAGATTCAAGCATAGATTCAACACCTACAACTTCTCTTCTATCTTATTAACAATCCAAACACTATGAGTTGGTTACTTTTAGATTTAAATGAATAAAAGTAATTTGTGAAAGACTAAGATTTGAATATGTTGTAAATTATGAATCTATACTGTTATTGGATCCTAAGCTATGATAGATCTACTTTTCTAGATCAAATTCAATTGGGGTTAATCTATTATGTCACCTTTGTGGATCTTGGTTTATATCTATATTATGGTTAATGTAAATCTGTCATTTTTTGGTAGTTAAAACCTTGTTTAGATCTAATCCTTTATGTAGATAATCTTTTACTTGTCATATTGTGGCCAACTTAGATATGTCACTATTTGGACATATAAATCTTTGTTTAGACCTATACATGCTTGCTATGTCATCCTAATTTTGCTAGATTGTTTTTATGTCCACATTATAATTATATTAGATCTTTTTATCATTGCATGTCCACTAGATCTATTTTATGTCCACCTTATTATTAGGCCAAAACATGTTTATGCCAGTATATATGTTCGTGTCACCTTTGATAGAATGATCACTATTGTCATTTTTCCCATCACCTTTCCCTTTTTACTGTATATGCTTAGGCTACTTTCTAGCTTAGGCATGCCGCTAAATATATGCAAATGCGTTAGTTAGGGGACGGTGGAAAATTTTAGATTTGGCATAGTTTGATATGAATTTTGACATATAATCCATTATGAGTATAATTGGACATTTAGGCACAATTGTAAATTTGAATGTTGATTTTGGTTATTAATTGGAGTAATGAATATGAATAAATTTGGCATAAAATCAATTATGGACATAATTGGGAAAAAGGGGCATAAAACCTGTAATTGACATAGGAATAATTAATAATAAATGCTTAGGATTACAATCAGAAATTTTAATGGCACTTATGACACGCGGTTAGGTTGCACTAGTGGTGGAAGTCTGCCCGGACCCGACTAACATATCCAGCAGCCACTAATGTTAAACCTAATTTGGGAGGCCTAAGTGCATAAATACGAATCGGGCTAAGACGCGAGGTTAGGCCCAACAGTGGAATAAGACTGCCCGGACCCGACCGACATATCCAACATCCACAAATTGTAGGCCTAACGCGGGAGTTCTATCCCATTATGAACCATAAATGGACATGGTAATGAATTGGACTACTTAACCTAATTTAATCCATAGGGATTGTATGATTATGAACTTAAGTTAGGGTTAAGTAAAATTGGTTGGACAGTGGGTGGGTTAAGTAAATCTGAGGGGGTAGGTAATATTTACATATAGGCCCACAAACTTAATCCAATAAGATTATGTAATCAAAGACACCCAGTGGTATACATAACCGGTGGAAAATATAAAAGTTATGTAATTAAAGACACCTTTTAGCGTAAGCATAACTAGTAGAAATGAATAGCGCTATGTAATTAAAGATACCTAGTGGTATACATAGTCAGTGAAAACCTAGTGGGGGATACAAGATAAAGGGGAAAGCTTTTATCATATTGTGTGGGACCCATTTCAGTCAGTAACCCGAAGTAGGTATCAAACACAGTACTCTGTACTAGACAGAGAGAGGGCACGCTTACTGACTGATTGTAAGAGATCCAAACATGGAGGACGGTGCGGACGGCGCAAAACCGACTGGGCCATGTGCGTGCATGAGACGGGCAAAGGGGGATAAGACGACCATGACACCTGTAGATATGGGGCTGTGCATACTAGTGAGGGGTTGCCACTTTAGGACGTGATACATCCTACCATGGGGCTAACACATAGTATCTACGGAGTAGAGAGCCGACCGATTAGGGTAGTAGTTAGGTTATATTTGGATGTATGCCGAAGTCTACCACCTTGAAGTGTAAGGGATCACCTCATTCTAGTTATACTAGTAATAGTGCAGAGTAATCATTAGAAGCATATACACCTTATCCTGTTTACCTTGTCACACATGCCATTTATGTAATGATCTCTCTTATCCACTTTATATGCCTGTCATGCTACTTTTATTTATTTACTTGCTAAAAGTAACTAGACTCGCCAGACTTTATGTCTGACCCTTTTTGTTTCTCCTTCTTTCTTTCGTTCCCCCTAGGTTCTCAGGGAGATAACATTCAGGCTTGACCGTGATTCTGCTTACTTTTACTAGAGCTGTTGATATGTATGGCTTAATCTCCTATCCTTGTTACTATGGATATATTTTGTTTTTGGGGAATTTTAATTCTTTTATGTACTCTGATATTTTTGAAGTACAAGACAGTAACTTTTATGTTGTAATGGGCTTTTATGTTTCAGACATGGGATGTTTTTGGAACACGGTATCTTATGATAAATAAAGTTTTTATTCCGTTGTTATTCTATATATTTGTCTTGTAATATTCTATATTTGTTTACGTATAACACTTCACGAAACTTAATGCATTCCCTTTGTGAGTGACATTAACGGACGTGGGGTGTCACATATAATGTCTGAGTGGGATTTACTGACCTATTAGTGAGTACTTTAACTTTTTTGGGTAGTATGGGATGCCTTCGTTAAATACATGTGTGTTTTATGGAGTATTTAACATTTTAGGTGTTATATTCTCTTTTGATGTCCGACGAGGTCGATCGGTCCTTAAGAGAATATAGTTTAGGTTTTCTAACGGTATCGATAATAAGTGAGACTTAAACGAATCTAGTAAATACTTGGGTTTCACTATACGATATTAGATATTTGATTAAATTCTTTTGATTACTAAAAGTAGTAGTATTTTGTAATGATTCTCTTTTGGTATTCGACAGGGTTGACAGATCGTGAAGAGATACGCTTATGGATTTCTTCTGATCCTAGTGATCGAAACAAGTTAAATTTAATCAAATAAATATCAATATTCTATGGTTTTAGCCATGGTTGCTACAATCATTTAGATATGAATGGTCAACCCTTGAGATCAGCTTTAATTATGATTTCACAGTATGATTACGATCATTAATACCATATTAATACGAGTGATATCATTAGGCTTGTTTGTTTACACAGTATGAGTATAATCTTTATGATTGGTATGGACAATCTATGATCGTTATGGATCGGGGTCTACTGGGATTTAGAGAATTATGAACTTGGTTTTCTTCTATGTCAAGATGGATTCTGGGTAACCTTGTGCTTTGCGAATTATCCTATGTTACATATTTTAAACACCCTGCATTATACAATAGAGTCTGGTTATACTAGTTCTGTGTCTTGTTTATATCTAGGATATTTGGCTTTATTCGTAATGTCGGATATCATCATGTTATATTTTATTTTCACTCTTTGGATATTTAGAGATAGTTTGATCCCAGTACTTCATATACTCAGGTCACGCCGAGTCTTTTCAGGTTATAGGATGTGTGGACCTTTGGATGGATGTGATAGTAGGAATTGAGCCATTAGGCACTTCAGTAGAACTCATGTAATATTATGTGTATATGTGTTATATGTAAGTTTTTAGTTAAGAACTTGTACTATATGCATATTATGCGAGTATAGTATATTTTATAGACATCATATTTAGGAGATTTGTTATTCTGCTACGATATCTTTTCATTATCTTATATGTTGTATTGTTCTAATTTTGAGAAACTGACGTGTTTATTACTTTATACTAGTACTGTTCACATCCAAAGTTTATTCAGAGACACGATAAAATAGTATATGACATATCAATGTTTGTTTAAAGATATATTCATATTCGGTCACACTTACCGAACTGTATTCTCTTTATTATTAGATGACATTATTTATATTGTTCTTTAATAAAATGAATATACAGCGGGATCATTACATTATGGAAAGTAAATAAAGTAGAGAGCAGGGAGTAGGGAGAGGGAGAGGAGAATACCCCTAGTACATTAAGATTATGGGATCAGGGTTTTGCAGTTATATCCCTAGTTATTCCTTCCTGCACACTGGATCAGTAGACCGCCTGATTTTGCACTAGATAAGAGACATATACACACACCCTGCATTTGTTCATATGGCATTAGAAGTCTTTTAAGGACAATGGATGCTTGTGGATGATGGATGAGTAGATGGATGATTGGATGTTAGGATGCATTCTTCTTAACTTGAAGATTTTAGGGACGAAATCCTTTAAGGAGGGGAGAATGTAACACCCCGAATTTTCTGAGAATATTAAAATTAACAAATTCAAGAACACTTAATTTTTAGAAGAAGAATTAAGTGAAATGGGTTACGCTATAATGTTCGTCTCAAAATTTTGGTCAAGATAGACATTTGGTTTGCATAAAATGGATACCTTATGAAGAAGTTATTAAGCCTTGAAGTTTGTATGCATATGAGAAAAAAATATATATAGATATATATATAAAAATTAAATAAATAAATATGCAAAAAAGTTCAATACAACGAATCGAGAGGGGGAATAACCGAACCGACCCATTTTTGAGGTCGACCCGAGCCTCGCTGGGTCGACTAGGGGTTGATTCAGGGTGTTTGGCTGTTAACCCGTGGGCCGATTCGCTCTAAGGCAGATGTGGCATCTGATTGGTTCTCATGGTTCAGGGTTAATCTAATGGTCCTAAAACACTCTCTACAACTATATAAGGACCCTAAACCAAGACCTAATTCTATTATTCACTCTCATCTAAACCTAGCTGCCACTAAAACCAACATCAAATTAAATCTAATCTAATTCAACTAAGATAATTCAACGATCTACATCAAAGGCGAGCAATTCAGTTTCAGAATATAGATCCCAGAACTCAAGAATTCCTTTTTTGTTTATATGTGTAGTTATATTTCAGATGTGAATAAATTAAAGACATGATTTGTAATGAATTGTAAAATATAATTGTATCAAGTTGTATGTGATGCTGATTCATGTTTATACATGTCTATTCTATCATATATGCCTATTAACTATTGTGGTCTATCGAACCTATCATGTTATGTGGAAATTGGTGAGTAAATATAGGCCCACAAAACTTAACCATTATATAAACATGCTTGGATCGATGGGAGGATTAAGTACATCTCGTCTAGGTGGGTAATATTAGTACATATAGGCCCACAAACTTAACCGTTAAATAAACATGCTTGAATCGATGGGAGTGTTAAGTACATCTCGTGTAGGTGGGTAATATTAGTACATACTGGCCCATAAACTTAACCGTTAAGAAAACATGCTTGAATCGGTGGGAGGGTTAAGTACATCTCGTGTAGGTGGGTAATATTTGTATATATAGGCCCACAAACTTAACCAACAGGAAACCCTAGTAACGGAGACCCATTTCAGCAGTAACCCACATAGATGTATCGTGGTACCTTGAAACTAGGCAGTGTGGGGCACGATTACTGGGCTGATTATAAGCGGTCAAAGCAGCGGCAGGGGGTACAACAGTGTAGGTTCCGACGGTTTACGGGCATGCACGTACTCCAAAGTGGAAAAAACAGGCACTGGGAACCAATAGTTATACACCGTGCATCTTGCATCGTGTCGGGCCGCTGTCGTAAGGATTGATACACCTTATGGTGGGACCAGCACGGGGTATCTACATGCAAGAGAAGGTCGATTGACACAGACACATGAAACATGAATACAAGCAGGGAGCCGATCGATAGGGTAGTAAGGGTACATCTAACATGTTCATGGCAATTAGGCTGATTGAGGTGGAATCCTCACGATAGATGTACGCCTGAAGGCTACCACAATTACAGGGATTGGGATCACATTATCATTTTATACAGATTACTAGTTGGGACACTAGTTAGGTGGTGCAGAGATAGATATAGATTTCAGATTAACAGAGTAGTAGCGAAGTAGAGAAAAAGTAGAAGCGCATTCAGTTCACCTTGCACTTATCTTGTCTTTAGTTACCTTGTTTTTATGGTATTGTCCTATTTTCGGTTTATTCATGTCATGATCCTTTATCTTGTTTGCATGCTGAAAGATCACTCGACTTACCAGACTTATGTCTGACCTAGTTTGTTTTTCACCTCTTTTCTTCCGTTTCCCCCTAGGCAGTCAGGGAGGGAATAGCTCTGTCTAACTTGGACCTCTTCTCTTTCCAATCTTGAAGATTAGTTGGTGTATCGCTTTGGACTCTCTCTCTTCCACTGCTTTGGCTGGTTCATGCTTTATCGGGGAATATCATTGTTTTTATGCTTCTTTTATTCTTGGAAGTTTTTAAATCAAGACAGAAGTTCTATGTATTATATTTAAGTATGATTGAGGAAACTGTTGTAAAAGCTTGACTGAACCACATTGTTAGTAAAATGACTTTATTTTCCATTGTTTTATTTGTCTATCTTATAATTTATGTGCATCTTTTACCTATAATGCTCCACCAAAGTTAAGGCATTCCCTTTGTGAGTGACCTTAACGGAGGTGGGGTGTTTCACTTGGTATCAGAGCTGAAGGTTACCGGATCAGATAAAAGATTTGAAAAATTATTTTCAAAACGGTTTTAAAAGAAGCATTTTCAAAAGAAAAGTTTTGTTTTAAAGGTGTATTCCCCAAAGCCATATGCACTATCTTTTGATCCTCTGTTTGAATCCTTGTTTCCTTCTTTCCTGAGTCTCCGGGGCTCCTGGCTTTCTGGGAGGTAACCTCATCGCGGCATGGTTCCGTAGGCTCAACGAGACTACGACACTTGTCAAAGGGCAAACAAGTGCCCAACTTCCATCTATAGCCATAGTAGTTTAACCTACGGCTAATTTTCTTTCGAGCTTTGTAGGATTCTCCATGCGATGGAGGCAACTTTCAAGAGACCTGTCAACAAGTTACACAAGGATGGAAAAGATGAGAATGAGGGAGTTTGGCCAAGGAGCACAACACAAGGATGAAGAACTCATGAATATGGACTTAGTTCACAAAGGAGGGTAGGAAAGAATAGTAAAACCTAAAACAAGAGGAAGTATCTTTATTTTGGTATAACGGGTCATATAATTAAGGGCAAGGGCAAGAACAAAAGACAGGATTTTCCAGAAGGCAAGTGCGTGCTCTCACCACCAGCATACCTGAGAGAGAGGTAGTAAGGTTTCTGTTGAAAAGTTTGGTTTTTCTTCTTGATCATCCTGCTAGTACTCTTTTTGATTTTTGCGCTTCACATTCGTTTATATCTGCTTCCATAGTTGAGTCTCTGCACCCTAGAGCTTGTATAGTAGAGGATCCCATTATTGTCTCATGTCCAATTTGTGGTTCAACTCATTTATCTTTGGTTTGTAAGGATTTGAGATACTAATGTTTTTTGGTTTCATGGGCTATGGGTTGATTCTAGGCATGGATTAGTTAGCTAGTAATTGTGAAAGGAGGGTAGTTGGACTTTCGACTTGCCTCGGGAATACCCTCGAAATTTCGTGTGATCCCAAGGGATCAGTTTGTCTTAGCTACCTAGAATCACTTTATGTATTTATCGACGATTTTCGATCCGTTAGAGTAGTCCATGAGTACGCAGATGTTTTTTTGATTAAGGTTAGGAGTTTTCCCCCTAAAAACTCGAGATAGACTTCCGCATATATCTAGTTGACAATGCAAAGCTAGTTATGCGATCAACGATAGTTTTGGAGCAGGATTGGCGAGGATAGCCAGAGTCGGTTAAGTGCTCAATTGTTTGGTTGTTTTACTAGTATCATCTCACATAAATCGTCCAAATTCGGAGGAGGTATTCCCTGGGTGCTTGTCTGATATTGGTTTAGGCCTTTGGGGCTTGTACTTTAGGGATGCCAAGTTTGACTAGCATGATTTGCATGAGAGATATCGACCCTCAGATTTGTGACATAAGGGATAAGCTTCATCTTAGTATATACACTTGGTATCATTGTTAACTTCTGTTTATCTTGGAAATATAGTTCGACAACATTGGATACCCTCTAGCATAGTAAATGATCGAGGTCCTATCTTTACTAGTGCGTTTTGGAAATGGAAGTCAAGAAGCTTCACAATCATGAAGTTAAATTAGTTAAGGTACAGTGGAGTGAAGCTCAAAGAAGATGCGACTTAGAAGACTGAAGACTAGACATGCGCATCATACCCTTTTTGAGGGTATATCCTTGATTCCTCCTTTTTCTGTAATATTTATTTGCATGCTAGTCTTTATCTTTTAAGTATATCCTCTCGGTCCTATCCTCGATCCTTAGGTAGAAGCCAATGGATGAAAACATGTGTTTTAGACATGTTATGATTGATGGTTGCAAGTGTTTGCTAGTGGTTGCTCGTGGATGCATGTACACACATTAAGCACTAGGTCGGCTCAGTCACTTTCATATTGCATATGCATATGAATGTATTTGTATATGGATTGAAACTTGATTTGTTATCATATTGATGTTGCATATGGATGAGGGAATATGCACACATATAGTATTTACATGATTAGGTATATTTGCATACATATTGGACGCATGACACTCTCATGATTCGCATTAAGGAGGTCGACTGGATCAGTAGACCGCCTGATTTTGCACTAGATAAGACACATATACACACACTCTACATATGTTCATATGGCATTAGAAGTCTTTTAAGGACAATGGATGCTTGTGGATGATGGATGAGTAGATGGATGATTGGATGCTAGGATGCATTCTTCTTAACTTGAAGAGCTCGGGGACGAAATCCTTTAAGGAGGGGAGAATGTAACACCCCGAATTTTATGAGAATATTAAAATTAACAAATTCAAGAACACTTAATTTTTAGAAGAAGAATTAAGTGAAATGGGTCGCACTATTACGTTCGTCTCAAAATTTTGGTCAAGACAGACATTTGATTTGCATAAAACGGATACCTTATGAAGATGTTATTAAGCCTTGAAGTTTGTATGCATATGAGAATATATATATATATATATATATATATATATATATAAATTAAATAAATAAATATGCAAAAAAAGTTCAAAATAGTGAATCGAGAGGGGGAATAACTGAACCGACCCATTTTTGAGGTCGACCCGAGCCCTGCTGGGCCGACTAGGGGTTGATTCAGGGTGTTTGGCTGTCAACCATGGCCGATTCGCTCTAAGGCTGATGTGGCATCTGATTGGTTCTCATGGTTCAGGGTTAATCTAATGGTCCTAAAACACTCTCTACAACTATATAAGGACCCTAAACCTAAAACCTAATTCTATTATTCACTCTCATCTAAACCTAGCCGCCACCAAAACCAAAATCAAATTAAATCTAATCTAATTCAACTAAGAGAATTCAACGATCTACATCAAAGGCGAGCAATTCAATTTCAGAATACAGATCTCAGATCTCAAGAGTTCCTTTTTTGTTTGTAAGTGTACTTATCTTTCAGATGTGAATAAATTAAAGACATGATTTGTAATGAATTGTAAAATAGAATTGTATCAAGTTGTATGTGATGCTGATTCATGTTTATTCATGACTATTCTATCATATATGCCTATGAACTATTGTGGTCTTTCGAACCTATCATGTTATGTGGAAATTGGTGGGTAAATATAGGCCTACAAAACTTAACCATTATATAAACATGCTTGGATCGATGGGAGGGTTAAGTACTTCTCGTGTAGGTGGGTAATATTAGTACATATAGGCCCACAAACTTAACCGTTAAATAAACATGCTTGAATCGATGGGAGGGTTAAGTACATCTCGTATAGATGGGTAATATTAGTACATATAGGCCAACAAACTTAACTGTTAAGAAAACATGCTAGAATTGGTAGGAGAGTTAAGTACATCTCGTGTAGGTGGGTAATATTTGTATATATAGGCCCACAAACTTAACCGGCAGGAAACCCCAGTAACGGAGACCCATTTCAGCAGTAACCCACATATATGTATCATGGTACCCTGAAACTAGGCAGGGTGGGGCACGATTACTGGGATGATTATAAGCGGTCAAAGCAGCGACAGAGGGTACGTCAGTGTAGGTTCCGATGGTTTACGGGCGTGCACTTACTCTGGAGTGGGATAAAGCAGGCACTAGGTACCAGTAGTTATACACTGTGCATCTTGAATCGTATCGGGTCGCTATCATAAGGATTGATACACCTTATGGTTGGATACAGGGTATCTGCACGCAAGAGAGGGCCGATTGACACAGACACATGGAAGATGAACACAAGTAGGGAGCCGGTCGATAGGGTAGTTAGGGTACATCTAACATGTTCATGGCAACTAGGCTGATTGAGGTGGAATTCTCACGATATATGTACTCCTGAAGGCTACCACAATTACGGGGATTGGGATCACGTTATCATTTTATACAGATTACTAGTTGGGACACTAGCTAGGTGGTGCAGAGATAGATATAGAAATCAGATTAACAGAGTAGTAGCGAAGTAGAGAAAAAGTAGAAGCGCATTCAGTTCACCTTGCACTTATCTTGTCTTTAGTTACCTTGTTTTTATGGTATTGTCCTATTTTCGGTTTATTCTTGTCATGATCCTTTATCTTGTTTGCATGCTGAAAGATCACTAGACTTACGAGACTTATGTCTGACCTAGTTTGTTTTTCGCCTCTTTTCTTCTGTTCCCCCCCAGGTAGTCAGGGAGGGAATAGCTCAGTCTAACTTGGACCTCTTCTCTTTCCAAGCTTGAAGATTAGTTGGTGTATCGCTTTGGACTCTCTCTCTTCCACTGCTATGGCTGGTTCATGCTTTATCAGGGAATATCATTGTTTTTATGCTTCTTTTATTCTTGGAAGTTTTTAAATCAAGACATAAGTTCTATGTATTACATTTAAGCATGATTGAGGAAACTGTTGTAAAAGCTTGACTGAACCACATTGTTAATAAAATGACTTTATTTTCCGCTTTTTTATTTGTCTGTCTTGTAATTTATCTGCATCTTTTACCTATAATGCTCCACCGAAGTTAAGGCATTCCCTTTGTGAGTGACCTTAACGGAGGTGGGGTGTTTCACTCCCACTCTGAGAACCCGAGGTGGGGGGGGGGGGGGAGGGTGGGAGGGAGGGAAGGAAGAGAGAGAAGGAAAACAAAAAGGATCAGACATAAAGTCTGATGAGTTCTAGTAATTTCTAGCATATGTATATGAAAAGGTGTCAAGAAAAATCAATAATATTGGAAGAGAAAGTACAATTAAAACTTGTATACTTATGCAAGGTAAGCAGGGTATCGACACAAGACAAGGTAGAATAAACTTCTCATTCATATCCAAGAATTATACTAAACTGCACCAACCTTACTAGTGTTAACATGATTAGGTGTCACCCTAATGCTACCCATGTAATCGGCTCCCTATTATCCGAATATCCTATGTCAACCCCGGCAGTAGGGTATATCAGTATTTAACCCAACAACTTAGAAAACACAGCCATATCCGTAGATATTTTGACGTCTTAGGTTCCGTTGCCGGATCCATGCACGCACATGACTCCGTCGGAAGCGCGTCCCTAATACCCCAAAGAAACTTGAACCTCTTATAATCATTTCCAATAAAGAGTGCCCTTACCCCTACCTAGTGCGGGGACTGACCATGATACTAATAGGGATACTGACTGATATGGGTTCCACACAACTTGACACAAGTCATCCCCTAGGCTTACGTCCCCATGTACCTAGGATTTAAGAGTCCTGATAACTTGATACAACAACTAAACTTGGGACCTCTTTAGATTATTATCTAACAAGTATAACTTAGAAGGTTTAAGTCAATAATAAGCCCGATAGTAAAATTACATTTATCTTAATGTCATTAGTGTACAACCCCTTTTTCACCCAACAAGCACTTACCCAGGTGTATTACTAGACTTGTAATATAATTTACTAAGTTTCTACATCTGGTACAATCTTATTTACATGTCATACATAAGTCCAATTTAACTGATACTTACATTGCATGTTCTTCCTAACATGTAATTAACTTATGAGATTATGATAACATGTAAATATCCAAGCCAAATAGGTTAAAATGTAATTACACCAATTAGACTAACATGTGAATACCCAATTAGATTAACATGTAACCATGTAGTTATACCAATTAACATGTGTATACCCAATCATATTGACATGTAATTATCGTAACATGTGCACATTTAAGTCAACATGTAATTATGCCAAATGCCCTTTTAACATGTAACTAGATTAGCATGTAACTATTCAAATCAAATAGGTTAACATTGACTTGTCCCAATTATTACAGTCAAAGTTCTAGTACATAATATGCCCAAAATTCCCCAATTATGTGACATAATCCAATTATTCTAATGTATGTCCTTTACACGTAATCAACGTAATTGCCTAGGCTTAGGTAGTCTAGGTTTTATGCAGAATTAAAAGGAAAAAAGGGAGAAACAAAACTCAGACCGAGTAAACAGGCATAATAGAAAGACTATAAATAAATGAAAGGCATATCAGGGATAAGGAAAACCAAAGTGTATTATATAACTTATAGATCTGAATGGACAAACATGTATAAACATATGGGGATTATTTTTAAGTACTGTACATATGAGATCCAAGCTTGTTAATTGTCCACAACCTTTTTAAATAATCAAGTCTAAAAATCACATAAAACTCACATTGGGACTTGGTGAAGAATCTGAATATACTAACATCCTCTTTAGCCTTGTTTTTATGTAGAGCGGTCTGAATTGTCCTTTGTTAATATATATTTTGGAAGTATGCACATATTTGTCTTAGAAAAGATTTGGAGGAAGAAGGAGGAAGAAATAATTTTGTGTGTAGTGTAGAACAACTGAGGTTCATGCCCTTATATAGACTACCTAGGATAATTTGTTACCGTTAGATTTAGGGTTTTAATCTAGTCCATACGCCAAATGCTGAGTCAGCAATGTATAAGGCCACAAAACAGTCCACGTTCGGCAGACGAATCCGTCCAGATCTGGGGTAGGTCAAGCCTAGGGTCGACACACCCTTGTAGGGGTCGACCCCCCTAGGGGTGTGGATTGACCCCTAGCAGGTCTTATTCCCATGCGTTGCCTCGTTCGATTTCTGGAATTTATTTTATTATTAATTTATATATATGAGCCTTATGCATATACGAACTTCCAAGGTCTATAACTTTTGCATACATTATCTGTTTTACACAAACTTAGGGTCCATCTGAACCAGAATTCCAAGATGAACACAATGGTAGTGCTGGTTTTACTTAGTTCTGAATATTTAATTAATCTTTCCCTGATTCATTATCTTTACCTTATGGTTTATAGTGTATTAATAATTTTGGGGTGTTACATTCTCACCTACTTATGGGATTTTGTCCCCGAAATCTCCAAGTTGAGAAGAATGTCCAATCCTAACAACCACACCCTTCTACTCATCCATCATCCACAGGCATCCATTGTCCTTAAGAAAACTTCTAATGCTTGTATGAATATATGCAAAAGTGTGTGTATGTATCCTTACACTAATGCGAAAAAAATCAGGTGGTCAACTGATTCAGTATGCTCGTGCCATGTAATCAAAATGTATGCAAATAATCCTAGTATAACGTGTAAGTTCTGTATGTGTGCACAATCATTCATCCAAATGCAACATCCATATGGTGATACATCTATTTTCGTCCATATAAAATTTAAAATGCATACATATCCATATGTAGTATGTAGTGATTGAGCTGATATATTTCCTAGTGTGTGTTATGCATCCACGAGCAACCACTAGCATCCACTTGTAACCATCAAACATAACATGTTTCAAAAACGTGTTTTCAACCAATGATATCTACTAAAAGGTCAAAAAGTTCGAATGGTAGGTTAAACTTGATAGATGCAAGGTAAAAAGCTTGGAAAAGAAGTCAGGAACGCACTTTCAAAAAGAAAAGGGTAAGAAGCACGAATCCTATCTTCTGGTTCCCATGTTGCATTATCGCGGTCTTCTCCCCATTTCACTTTTACTAATCTGATCTCCTTGTTATGTAGCTTCTTAGTTTCTGATCCAAGGATATGAGTAGGAATGCTTCTTACTGATGCTTCTTTCTGGACTTCTGCGCCCTCGAGTGTACTTTGCTCCACTATTTCTATCGTGTCATGGATACATTTCCTTAAATGGGAAACATGAAATACATCGTGGACACCCGCCAGTCTATCTGGTAGCTTGATTCTATAGGTCATCTTACCTATTCCCTCCATTATAGGGAATGGTCCTACGAATCTTGGTGCCAACTTTCCTGTTGTGCCAAAGTGGACTACATTCCTTAGCATTGCAACTTTGATGAAAACCGTATCTCCCACTTCAAATTCTAAGTCTATCCTCCTTTTATCGTCATAAGATTTTTGTCGATCTTGAACTGCTTCCATTCTTCTTCGAATGAGGTCTATCTTTTCCGAGGTCTCCCTTAACATGTCAGGCCCCAGTAAAAGTGTGTCAGTAGACTCCCACCATCAAGTAGGTGACCATAAAGGTCATCCATATAGTTCTTCGAAGGGTGCCATACCTATGCTCATCTGATAACTATTATAATATGCGAACTCAACTAATGGAAGATGCTCCTCCCAAGTCCGTTCAAAGTCTAGTATCCACGGTGTTAGTAGATCCTCTAGAATTATATTAACCCTCTTGGTTTGCCCATCCGTCCGAGGGTGGTAAGCTTTGATAATTAGTCTTAACTGCATACCTAGAGCTTCTTGCAAGCTCCTCCAAAATTCACTAGTAAATATGGGGTCGTGGTCACTTACTATAGCTTGAAGGTAACCCATGTAATCGGACGATCTCTTTAAGGTAAACTGAAGCTAGCTAAGCTGCCGTTCTCTTGCTCTTGACTGGGACAAAATGAGTGCTCTTTGTAAGCCTATATACTATTACCGAAATGATTGTGTTGCCTTTCCTTAATCAGGGAAGTCCATCAATGACATCCATAAAGATGCTCTCCCATTTCCATTGTGGAATATCTAGGGATTGAAGCAACCTACCGGGTTTCTTTTATTCCGCCTTGACTTGTTGACAAGTCAAACACTGTGCTACAAATTCTACTACATCTTTCTTCATGCTTGTCCAATGGAAAACACACTTCATATCTTGATACATTTTATCATTGCCTGAATGGATAGTCATCCAAGAGTGATAGGCTTCCTCTAGTACTGTTATAAGCAATTCCTAATTCTAGGAATGCACAACCTTCCATCTCGTCTTAGCCAGCCTTTTCCGTCTATTGCATATCTTTCCAAGTGACTAGAGGTTTCTTCTTGACTAAGCATGTCCAAAATTTCCTTCAACTGCTGGTCCTCTTGTTGCAAAGATCCGATTCGCTCTAACAGAGTAGGTCGCACCTCCAACAATGCCAACAAACCATGTATGAAATCCGTAGATGGCATAAAATTGAAGGTTAAGATGTACTCCAAGCTTTTCCTTTCTACGAATAGAGGACTCAAGGTTATCCTATATCTACTTAATGCGTCCGCTACCACATTACCCTTTCCTGGGGTATAAGTTATCACAAAGTCATAGGAAGCTAGAAACTCCATCCATCTCTGATGCCTTAGGTCTTTTTGGGAGAACAAGTATTTGAGCGACTTGTGATCCTTGGATAGGTCAAAACTTTCTCCAAGTAGGTAGTGTCACCAAAATTTGAGTGTGAACACTATTGCTGCCAATTCCAAGTCATGGGTGTGGTAGTTCTTTTCATGGACCCTTAGTTGTTTACTTCTATAGCATACTACCCTACCTTCTTGCATTAGTACGACGCATAATCCTGTGCCACAAGCATCATCGTAAATTGTGAATATTCTGCTTCCGTCAGGGAGAGTTAGAACTGGGCTGTTGTCAGAGCCCGTTTCAATCTTTGGAAAGCATCCTCAACATCCAAACTCCAAGAAAAAGCCAAAATTTTCTTTGTAAGGCAGGTAAGTGGAGATGAGACTAGTGTAAAGTCTTTAAAAAACTTTCTATAATAGCCTGCTAATCCAAGGAAACTTCTTACCTCCATTGCATTCTTTGGAGCCTTCCAATCTTGTACTGCCACGACTTTAGCAGGACCCTCTGCTATCCCTTCCTTGTAGACTACATGCCCTAGGAATCTCACTTCCTTCCTCCAGAAGTGGCACTAAGAAAAAATTTCTATTAGTTGATATGCTCTAAGGGTACTTAGAACCTCCTTTAAGTGTTGGGCATGTTCTTCTTCGCTCTTGGAGAAGATCAGATGTCATCTACGAACACCACTACGAATTTGTTCAGATGCTCCTTAAACACCCAACTTACCAAGTCTACGAAATACGCGGGTGCATTAGTTAACCCAAAAGGCATAACCATCCATTCGAAGAAACCATCCAAGCTGATGAAATCCTGTGGTTAAGTCCAACTAAGAGAAAATTGAAGCGCCTACAAATTGATCAAACAAGTCATCTATTCTCTGCAATGGGTGCCTATTCTTCTTAGTAAGTTTGTACAATTCTTGATAATCTACACATAGACGGAGTCACAAAGAGAACCAGTTGCCTTAATTGCGAAGACAAACGGAGCTCCCCATTCTGAAATACTCTGCCTAATGAATCCTTTTTCCAATAACTCACCCACTTGTTTGTTGAGCTCCCTCCTCTCCTTGGGAGCCATGTGGCATACCGGCAATGCGACTGGCTTCGCATTTTCCACTAAGTACATCCGGAAGTCTATCTCCCGCCTTGGAGGTAACCCCCAAACTTCGTCAAACACGTTCGAAAACTTACCAACTATGGGTACTGATTGAAGATCATGAACGGAAGTGTTAATAGATTCTAGGTAACTAAGCATAACTGACCCCCTTGGGTCGAAATAAATTTCGAGAGTCCTTCAATGGAAGGTAAGAAGTCAAACAACTCTCCTTTCGTAGTCAAGTATGGCACCATACATGGTTAGACAATCCATACCTAGAACTAATCTGTAACCCATGAAACCAGGAACATACACATTGATTCAAATTCGACGCCTGAAACAGAAATCTTCAAACCCCTACATATCATGGATAAATGATATATTCCTCCTATGGGGTTTGAGACTATAACGGGATCAGAAACAATGCTAGTACTTAGGTGCAGATTTTCTACTACTAAGTCAGATATGAATGAGTCCGAAGCACCAGAATCAAAAAGAGTTCTTATATGATAGTCTAAAAGAGAGATCAAACCTTTAACTGTGACTTTCCTACCACGGTCTGGTCCTCCGACCTCTAAAGCATTAACTTGCCCACCAGTTGTTCCAGCTTTTTGCCTTTGTCTCTGAGGGTACCGTCCCTTGAAATTCCCTGCTTGGCCACAATGAAAGCAAGCATTCTTCATTCTTCTGCAGTCTTTCACGAAGTGTCCCAAAGCACACCACATCCATGACATCTTACTTCTGTTTTGATCTGAGCTTTATCGGGATTCCCTCCTTTCTTGTTCTTATTATTCCACCGTTTCTTCTTTTCTGCCTTGGGTTTCTCTTCCTTTTTCTTTTCTTCTTTCTTTTCTTTGTTCCTTCTTTTCTCTCTTCGTGCATTAAGGCCATGTCCATTAGTTTTTCGAAGGTCGCCCCCATTGGTACATGTGTTAATGCTACTTCTTGGAGCGGTTGGCTTAATCCCTTGGTAAACCTCAAGGCCTTTTTATGAGGAGTGTTTACTAACTCCATTCCAAACCTTGCAACTCGATTAAGAGTGTTGACAAACTCCTTCACAGTCATGTTTTTCAAGTTTGGAAATCTTTCTACTTGCATTCTTCTTTAGCTTGTGATAAAAACCTTGCTTCAAAGATAACTTTGAAGTTATCCCAAGTGGCTATTTCTTGTCTGGCTTGAACTATCTTCCACCGATAAGATGATTAATCCTTAAGATGAAAATCTACCAATTGGACTCTTCTCTTATCACCGAGCTCCAATAAGTTGAACACATGCTCTATTTCTTTTAACTAATTTCGTGCTTTTACAAAATGCTCGATACTGCGGAAAGGTTTTCCTCCCATTGCGCTGAAGTTCTTGCAGAGTTTATGTAACTCCCCGAACATACTATTAATAATAATTTAAGGAATACTTAAACAAATACTCGGAATTAATTGAAACAGACTGCGCCATTGCGTTCTTCTCGGAATTCTGGTCAAAATAGAAACATGCTTTGTGTAAAACGGACATCGTATGAAGAAGTTATTAAGGTTAGAAGTTTGTATATCCATACGAGAAATATATATAAACAAATCAATCCAGAAATTCAATTTAATTCGAAAATCAAACGAGGCAGGAGGACATGGGAAATCGACCCATTAGGGGTCAACCCCGTGCCCTCGGGGTTTCGAACCATGGGTCGACCCCTTAACAGGAGTGTCGACCCCAGGGTCGACCCCGTGGGCGCACCTGGACGCTTTTCCAGCTTTGTTCGTCGGCTGATGGCTATATTAAGGACCTATACCCATTGTTTTACTCATTTAAATCAGTGATGACAACGAGATGCTGCTCCAACTCAAATTAGATTATCCTTTTCTTCAGCAACGACGATTCATATGTATGTAAAGATCGCTGATTCAACATCTACACGCTTTTCTCAGTTTTCTTAGATTCATTCTCTGTGAGTTTATGTTTCTTTTAAATATGAACACCTAAAATGTAATCTTGACATATATATGAAATCAGATCTAAAACTATGTCTAATCAGTTCTATTATCACATGTTCATCAGAATTGTTCTTACATGTCTATCTTGTCATTATGCCCAGTTCTGACACTATATGCTTATTCAGTTGCTATGCCTATTTTTGCCATCATATGTCTATCTTGTTATTATGCTTATTTCTATTCTCTTCCCTTCTTCTTTTCCCTTTTTATTTTATAGCAGGCTACTTTCGAGCCTAGGCATACCACTGTAATACGCGAATGTGTGAAATTGGGAACGAGGGGAAACATTAAAATTGGGGCATAACTTGTATTGGGAAACTTGGGGCATGAATTGAATTGAAAACATGAACATGGATTTGGGGCATAAACCAAACTATGATTAAAGATCTTAATTTGGGGCATATGGTACATGGTGAATATGACTTTGGAAAGGGGCATGAAAACCTATAAAGAAATAGGAATAATTGTAAAAGAATGAATATGCCAAGATTTACAATAATTAGGAATTGTAACCGTTCTTAGATACGAGGTTAGATTACACTTGTGGTACAAGCCTGCCCGGAACCGCCCGACATATCTAGCATCCACAAATGGTAAATCTAATGTAAGGAGTCTAAGTGCATAAACATGTGACGGTGCTAAGACATGAGGTTAAGTCCGGCTTGTGGAAGAAGTATGCCCGGACCCGACCGGCATATCCAACATCCACATGTGGTAGATTTAATGTGGGAGGTCTAGCGCATTAGAACCAAAAATGAATGTATGGTATTGAACTTAGTAATACTTAACCTGTTTGAATCCATAAGGATTGCATGAACTTGTTAACTTGAGTAGGGGTTAAGTAGATTTGCTTGAATCAATGGGAGGGTTAAGTTAATCTTGTTAAATATGTGGGGATGGGTTATACATATGAACCCAAAAACTTAACCAGTTGAGGTTATGCAATCTTGTTAAACTAGTGGGCATAACCTACTAATCCTAGTAGCGGGGATGCAAGCCTAGGGGGAAGCTTGTATCATCTTGTGTGTGGGACCCATATCAATGAGTAACCTATATCGGTATCAAACGAAGAACCCCGAACTAGGTTGGGGTCAGGGCATGCTTACTGAGCTAGTTATAAGAGGTCACTTAGAAAGGTGTGTGATGGCGCGTTCCATCGGGCTCATGTGCGTGCATGGGTCCGCCTACTCAGGAAGATAAGGCGCTGTGACATCAGTAGATATAGCTGTGCATCTTGGAGATAACGGGGTTGCCACTTTAGGAAGTGATACATCCTAATGTAGGGCCAGCATGGGTATCTACGTGTTAGGGAGCCGATCGATTGGGGTAGTAATTAGGATATAACTAGTCTCACCTATTTAGGAGCCCATCATTATCGTTGGGGGTAACACCCGTCCATTCTGTTAGGCTAGCTGTTATTATATGGGGTAAAACGTCTCACTAGAATTATGCCTAAGTCTACCATCTTGTAATTGTTGGGGTCATCTTGTTCTGGTTATACTAGTACTGGTGCAGAGAAAGAAAAGAGTTAGGGAAGCGCTATTTATTCAATTCTGTTAATTATGTTTACCTTGTCATACCTGCCTTATATGTGGTATCTCTCTTATCTAGTTTATATGCCTGTCATGATGCTTTTACTTATTTATATGTTAAAAGTAACTGGATCGCCAGACTTATATCTAGCCTACTTTGTTTCATCTTCTTTCTCTTCCATTTCCCCCTCCCCCAAAGGTCCTTAGGGTGGGAATACTCAGGCTTGATCAGGATTCTTCTTTCATTCTGCTTGGAGTTGCTTAGATGTACTGCTTGATTTCGTATCTTCTCTATATGGCTATATTTTGGGGATTATGCTCTTTTTATGTTTATTGTACTCTGATGATTTTAGTACAAGACAGAAGTTTTAAATTGATGTACTGTGTTTTATGCATTTCAGAATTATGATGTAACTATGTTTTGAACCACGATGTTTCTACTTAATAAAGTTTAAATTTTCGCTACTATTTTATATCTGTCTTGTAATGTTTTTGTTCCTTTTTACTCATAATGCTTCACGAAACTTAATGCATTCTGATAAAGAGTGACATTAACAGACGTAGGGTGTCACATTTGGTACCAAAGATAAAGGTTACCAGATCGGATAAAATATTTTGAAAATTGCTTTCAAAAAAGTTTTAAAACAAAGCATTTTCAAAAGAAATGTCTGTTTTGAAAAACATATTCCCCAAGGCCATAGGAAATATCTTTCCATTCTCTATTTGAGTCCCTTTTCCTTTCCTTTTCAGCATGTCTTGGGAATCTAATATTCCGGAGGGCATTCAGATATCGGCTTGGTTTCATAGGTATCTGGAGGCTACGACACCCACCGAAGGCCAAGCAGACTCCCCTCCCCCCGCTACAACCGCTGTTCCTCCTCCTCTACGGGAAGATAATTTCTCCAAGATATGTAAGGATTTCTGCGCTATGGGCGGAAAGACATTCCGAGGGACAAAGACTTTTGTAGAAGCAAGGAGTTGGCTCAAGGAGATAGAGGATTTGTTTGGGATTTTTGAGGTTGACAATCATAGGAAGATTCAGTTGGCTATTTGGCAGCTGAAAGATGAGGCCTCGTTCTAGTGGGAAGTGACACAAGTAGGGCGTCCAATGGAGACTAGGGATGATTTCTGTCAAAGATTCGAAATGAAGTTTCTTTCTCAAGCCTAGCAAAGTATGCAAATGGAAAGGTTTTTGGCGCTTAAGCAAGGAAGCATGTCTGTGAAAGAGTATGTTAATAAATTCAATCAATTGGCAAGGTTTGGGTTAGAGCTAGTGAATACCCCACACAAGAAGGCTTTAAGGTTCGCTAGGGGATTGGATGACCCCTCTATGGGTCGGCTATGTCTCATATTCCAATGAGGGAAACTTTTGAGAAGCTCGTTGATATGGAAATAATGCACAAAGAAGATAAAGTTAAAAAGAAAAGAGGCTAAGGTTAAGGAAATATAGAATAAGAAAGTGTGGCTCAAGAATGGAAAACAACAATAAAAGAAGGGCAGAAAGAACAACAAGGCCAAAGATAAGAGGAAATGCCATAATTGTGGAAGGGAGGGTCATTTAGTCAAAGACTGCAAAAGGAGGAAAAATGCTTGTTTCAATTGTGGAGAGGTCGGAAAGTTTTCTAAAGAGTATCCGAAGAAGCAAGGACAAGGTCAAAGGGCAGGATCTTCGGGAGGGCAGGTGCATGCTCTCTTGACCAGTGCGCTGGACAGAGGTAGGAAAGTTTCTGTGGAAGTTTTGATTTCTTTTTCCAATCATCCTGTTAGAACTCTTTTTGATTTGGGCACTTGCATTTTTTATATCTGATTCTGTGGTTGAGTCTCTGCGCCCTAGTACTAGTATGGTTTTGGATTTGGATCTTGTTGTTGTCTCAAACCCCATTGGGGGTACGACTCATCTATCTATGATTAGTCGTGGTTTGAGAATATCCGTGTTTTGCTTCGAGTTTGAATGCGACGCATATGTACTTGGCTTCATGGGCTATGTTTTGATTCTAGGGATGGATTGGCTAGCCATATATGGTGCCATTCTGGATTGTGAGAGGAGGGTCGTTAGACTTTTGACTTGCCATGGGAGGACCCTCAAGATTTATTGTGACCCAAAAGGGTCTGTCATGCTTAGCTTCCTAGAGTCACTTGATGCATCTATCGATGATCTGCGATCTGTACCAGTTCCTAATGTTTTTGATGGGGTTCAGAGCTTACCTTCGAGACACAAGATTGATTTTTGTATATTGTTAGTGGACAAGGCAAAGCTAGTTGCATTGCCTGTGCACCATATGGCTCCAAAGGGAAAGGAGGGAGCTCAACAAGCAAGTAGGGGAGCTACTTGAGAAAGGATTTATTAGGCCAAGCATATCTAAATGGGGTGCTCCAGTAGTATTCTCCATTAAGGCGGATGGTTCGTTTCGCTTATGTATGGATTACTGGGAGTTGAATAAGATCACTAAGAAAAATAGGCACCCACTTCCGAGAATAAATGATCTGTTTGACCAACTTGTTGGTGCATCTATTTTCTCCCAGTTAGACTTGGCCACGGGGTTTCATCATTTGAGGGTGGCCGAGGATAGTATAGACAAGACTGCTTTTAGAACTCCGGATGGTTTCTTTAAGTGGCTCATCATGCCTTTTTGGTTGATGAATGCACCTGCTTATTTTATTGATCTGATGAGTAAGGTATTTCGGGAGTTTCTAAATAGGTTTGTTGTGGTGCTTGTTGATGATATCTTGATCTTCTAGAAGAACGAGGAAGAGCATGCCTTAAATCTGAGGGAGGTTATGTAGAATCTCCATGCGCATCAGCTTAAGGTGAAATTCTCCAAATGCTATTTTTGGAGAAAGGAAGTGAGATTTTAGGGCATGTGGTCTCTAAAGATGACATAGCTTTAGATCCGGCGAAGGTAGTTGCAGTACAAGATTGGAAGAACCCAAAGAATGAAACAGAGATAAGGAGTTTTCTTGGTTTAGCGGGCTATTATAGGAAGTTCATTAAGGACTTCGCAAAGATATCAGCCCACTCACCAGGCTAACGAAGAAGAATCTGACATTTTGTTAGGATATATGCTATGAAGATGCTTTTCAACGATTGAAGAGCGCTTTGACAATAGCCCCAGTCTTGTCTTTGCCAGATGGGAACAAGGTATTCGCAGTAACACTGATGCATGTAGTACAGGGCTTGGTGCGGTTCTGATGCAAAGGGAAGGGTAGTATGTTATGGAGGTAGACAACTAAGAGTTCATGAGAAGAACTACCCTACCCATGACTTAGAGTTAGCTGCCATAGTATTCGCGCTTAAGAATTGGTGCCATTATCTACTTGGAGAGCAATTTGAGTGTACACCAATCATAAATCTCTCAAGTACTTATTCTCGCAGAAGGATCTTAATTTGAGGCAACAAAGAAGGATGGAGTTCCTAGTATCCTATGACTTTGAGATTGCTTATACCCCTCGCAAGGGTAGTGTGGTGTTAGATGCATTGAGTAGGCAGAGGATTACGTTTAGTCCTCTGTTTGTGGAGAGCAAAAGCTTGGAGTTCATATCGACTTTTTATTTTAGACCCTCCACCGAGTTTACACCTGGTTTATTGGCATCACTAGAGGTGCGACCTACTCTTTTCGATCAGATAGGAACTTCATAGTGAGAGGATCCATAGATTTCAGATATCTAGGATGGGCTTAACAGAGGGGACACTTCCAGATACCTCAGTAGTTATTCCACAGACGATAGAGGGTGGTTGTGATGAGATGGAAGGCTTTGTATTCCCCGAGTTGGGAGTCTATTTAAGACAGTCCTTGAGGAAGCCCACCATTCCAAGATGACTATACATCCAGGCAGTGATAAGATGTATAAATATATGAAGACGGTTTTCTTTTGGGCTGGGATGAAGAAAGATGTAACAGAGTTCGTTTCTCGATGTTTGATTTGCCAGTAAATGAAAGCTGAGCAAAAGAAGCCCGGTGGTTTACTTCATCCTCTGGAGGTTCCACAGTGGAAGTGGGATAGTGTCTCTATGGATTTCATTAATGGTTTGCCTAGACCAAGAAAAGGCAATACCAGTTTTTGGGTTATAGTTGATGGGCTTACTAAGAGCACTCATTTCATTCCGGTTAAGAGTAAGAGAACAACGACATGGTTGGCATCGGTTTATCTTCGTGAGGTATTTCATCTACATGGAGTACCTTTTAGCGTAATGAGTGATCGAGATCCTATATTCACTAGCGAGTTCTGGAAGAGTCTGCAAGAGGCACTTGGTACACAGTTATGTTTGAGCACCGCATATCATCCTCAGACCAATGGATAGAAGAAGAGGGTGAACAGAGTTCTAGAGGATCTTTTGAGACTATGTATCCTTTACTTCGGAGGGACTTGGGAGGAGCATATTCCAATGGTAGAGTTCGCCTACAACAATAGTTATCAGGCTAGTATTGGTATGGCACCTTTCGAGGCATTATATGGATGACCTTGTAGATCGCCGACTTGCTGGTGGAATCAACAAACATACTTCTACTTGGACGTGGGATGATTATAGAAACTACAGAAAAGGGCGATCTCATCCACAGACGCATGAAGACAGCTTAGGACCGACAGAAATCCTACGCAGATAGAAGAAGGAATGATATTGAGTTTGAGGTGGGAGACATGGTTTTCATCAAAGTATCACCTTTGAGGAATGTGGTTCGTTTTGAATCAGTAGGGAAATTGGCAGCGAGGTTTGTAGGACCATTTTCTATCATGGAAATGATAGGTCAGATGGTCTATAGGGTGAGACTGGCAGAGAGACTGGCCAGTGTTCTTGATGTTTTCCATGTTTCTCATTTGCGTAAGTACTTGCACAATACCGCAGAAGTGGTAGAGCCGAGCTAACTTGAGGAGGTAGAGGTAGAAAGGGAAGCAACGATTAGATGAGTACCTACCCGCATACTTGGATCGGAGGTTAAGAAACTACGCAATAAGGAGGTTAAGTTAGTAAAAGTGAAATGGGGAGAGGACCGCAAGAATGCAACTTGGGAGACTGAAAACAAGATTAGCGCTCCATATCCTTTCCTTTTTGAGAGTACGTTCTTAACTTCTTTCTCCCAGCTTTCGTTAATACTTGCATCCATCGTATGAGTACATCCTATAGATCGAATCTCCGACCTTTAGGTGGAAAACCAATGGATGTAAACATGTGTTTAAGACATGATATGTTTGGTGGATGAAAGTGGATGCAAGTGTTTGCTAGTGGGTTCTTGTGGATGCATATACAACATTAGGCACTAGATCGGCTTAATCACTTACATATTGCATATGGATGTGTGTGCATTTAAATTTTTTATGTATGAAAATGGGTGTATCATCATATCGATGTTGCATTTGAATGGATGATTATGCACACATATAAAGCTTACCTATTACATTAGGACTATTTGCGTACATTTTGGATTCATTGCACCACATTGCATTTAGGAGGTCAACTGAGTCAGTAGACTGCCTGATCTTTCGCATTAGTATAGGTACATATACACACATATTTGCATATGCTCATAAGAATTTGAAATCTTTAAAGGACAACGGATGCTAGTGATTGGTGGATGATTAGATGGATGATGAATGTTCGGATATACATTCTTCTTAACTTGGAGATTTCGGGGACGAAATCCTTTTAATAAGGGAGAATGAAACACCCCATAATTTAAAACACACTGTTAACAATAAATTAAGGAATACTTAAATAAATATTTGGAATTAAGTGAAACGGACTGTGCCATTGCGTTCATCAAGGAATTCTGGTCAAAATAAACACCTGGTTTGCTTAAAACTGACATCGTATGAAGAAGTTATTAAGTTAGAAGTTTGTATACGCATCAGAGAAATATATACATATATATATAAATAAACAAATTAATCTAGAAATTCAATTCAATTCCAAAATCAAACGAGGCGTGAGGATGTGGGAAATCAGGCCGTTGGGGGTCGACCCTGCGTCCTCAAGGTGTCTACCCATGGGTCGACGCCTCAATAGGGGTGTCGACCCCTGAGTCGACCCCAGGGTCGACCCCTGGGCGCACCTGGACTCTTTTTTGGCTTTGTTCGTCGGCTGATGGCTATATAAAGGACCCTATACCCATTGTTTTATTCATCTAAATTAAGGGCGATAACGAGATGCTGCTCCAACTCATATTAAATTATCCTTTTCTTCAGCAATGATGATTCATACGTATTCAAAGATCGTTGATGCAACATCTACATGCTTTTCTCAGTTTTCTTAGATCCATTCTCTGTGAGTTTATGTTGCTTTCAAATATAAACACCTAAAATGTAATTTTGACATATATATGAATTTGGATCTAAAACTATGTGTAATCAGTTATATTATTGCGTGTACACCAGATCTGTTCTTATATGTCTATCTTGTGATTATGCCCAATTCTGTCACTATATGCTTATTCAGTTGTTATGCCTATTTCTGCCATCATTTGTCTATCTTGTTATTATGCTTATTTTCGTTCTCTTCCCTTCTTCTTTTCCCTTTTTATTTTATAGCCAGGGCACACTTACTGAGCTGGTTAAAGATGTCACCTGGGAGAAAAATGTATGACGACGCGTTCCATCGGGCCCATGTGCATGCATGGGTCCACCTGCTCGGGAAGATAAGATGATGTGACATCAGTAGATATAGCTGTGCATCTTGGAAATAATAGGGTTGCCACTTTAGGAAGTGATACATCCAACTGTGGGGCCAGCACAGGTATCTACGGGTTAGGGAGTCTATCGACTGGTGTAGTATTTAGGGTACATCTAGTCTTGCCTGTTTAGGAGCCCATTATTATCGTTAGGGTTAACACCCGTCAGTTCTGTTGCGCTGGATGTTGTTGCATGGGGTAAAACCTCTTACTAGAAGTACACCTAAGTCTACCATCTTGTAATTGTTGGGGTCATCTTGTTCTGGTTATACTAGTATTGGTGCAGAGAAAGAGAAGTGTTTGGGAAGTGCTATTTATTCTATTCTGTTTATCCTGTTTACCATGTCATACCTGCCTTATATGCTATATCTCTCTTATCTAGTATATATGCCTATCATGATGCTTTTACTTATTTATATGCTAAAAGTGACTGGACTCGCCAGACTTATGTCTGACCTATTTTGTTTCGCCTTCTTTCTCTTCCGTTTTCCCCACCCCCAGGTTCTCAGGGTGGGAATACTTAGGCATGATCAGGATTCTTCTTTCATTCTTCTTGGAGTTGCTTAGATATACTGCTTGATTTCATATCTTCTCTACTATGGGAATGTTTTGGGGATTATGCTCTTTTATGTTTATTACATTCTGATGATTTTATTAAAAGACATAAGTTTTAAATTAAGCTATCGGGTTTTATGCATTTCAGACTTATGATGTAACTATGTTTTGAACCACGATGTTTTCTGCTTAATAAAGTTTTAAATTCCGCTGTTATTTTTATCTGTCTTGTAATATTTTTGTTCCTGTTTACCTATAACACTTCACGAAACTTAATGCATTCTGATAAAAGTGACATTAACAGATGTAGGGTGTCATAGTTTAGAAAAATTGATTACGGGAGGAGGAGGCGCTACTGCGGCTGCAACTGGGGGAGGGACACTCTCTTGTGCCCCAACAGGCGTCGTAGCTTCAACGTATCTATGAAACCAAGTGGGTATGAGAATGCCCTCTAGGAAATTAGGAGCCCTCGACATGCTAAAAAAGGACAAAATAAGAATTTAGAAAGAGATTCGAAGGCATATTGTAAATAACTTAAGGGGATTTTTCTTTTCAAAAATTACTTTTGTTTTGAAAATCCTTTATTTTGAAAACATTTTCAAAAACTTCTCTGATCTTGTATCCTTATGCTCTGATACCAAGTGTGACACCCGACATCCGCTAATGTCACTCTAATGAGAATGCATTAAATTTCGTGAAACGCAATAGGTAAACAATAACAAAAATGTACAAGACAGATAGATAATGCAGCGGAAAAATTGCGACTTTTTATTAAACAACATTTCAAAATCAAAGTTACATCATCATGTTTCTCAAATATCAAAAGCAATCTATCTCATAATCAGAGTACATAAACCATAATAGTATCCCTCAAGTTTATTACAACAACATGAATAAACTAAAGAAAAATACTTGTAAAACAAGAGCTATCCAAGCTCAAGCAGAATCACAATCTCAACTACTAACCACTCCCACTCTGAGAACCTTTGGGGGCAGGGAGGAAGGAATAGAGAGAAGGAAAACAAAAAGGATCAAACATAAAGTCTGGCGAGTTCTAGTAATGTCTAGCATATGTATATGAAAAGGTGTCAAAACAGATCAATAATATTGGAAGAGAAAGTACAATTAAAATTGTAAACTTATGCAAGGCAAATAAGGTATCGAGACAAGACAAGGTAAATTAAACTTCTCATTCATATCCAAGAATTATACTAAACTACACCAACCTTACTAGTATTAACATGATTAGGTGTCACCTTAATGCTACCCATGTGATTAGCTCCCTATTACCCGAATATTCTGTGTCATCCCCAGCAGTAGGGTGTATCAGTCCCTAACCCAATAACTTATAAAACACAGTCATACCCGTAGACATTTTGACGTCTTAGGTTATGTTGTCAGATCCATGCATGTATATGACTTCGTTGGAAGTGCATCCCTAATACCCCCAAGAAACTTGAACCACTTATAATCAGTTTCAGTAAAATGTGTCCTTACCCCTACCTAGTGCGGGGTACAAACCATGATACTAACAGGGATACTGACTAATATAGGTTCCACACAACTTGACACAAGCCATCCCCTAGGCTTGTGTCCCCGTGTACCTAGGATTTAAGAATCCCGATAACCTGATATAACAACTAAACTCGGGACCTCTTTAGCTTATCATCTAACAAGTACAACTTAGCAGGTTTAAGTTAGTAATAGTTCGGTTGTAAAATTACATTTATCTTAATGTCATTAGTGTACAACCCATTTTTCACCCAACAAGCACCTGCTCAGGTGTATTACTAGACTTTTAGTATAGTTTACTAAGTTTCTACATCTGGTACAATCTTATTTTCATGTTGTAACAACCCGGGGAATTCGCGACCTTGGTTATCGACATAAACTCAATATCGACAATCCAAGCATCGGAAATACCGGATAGTTAATAGAAAGAAGTTAGAGGGTGAGAATACATAAGATAGAAAATTAGAATAGAAGAAGAAGAAGATCACAAAAACAAAACCAGAGTAACACGAAGCTCACAGCGGAACGAATAAACATACTATACAAAATAACTTTGAAACACAAGTCTGTATTTGTATATTAGGGTACAACACTTAAACCAAAGCAGAAATAAACAATAGCTATAAAATCCTGAAGCCTCCTGCTCCAAGCTCTCAATATCTGGAAAATCCTGACTACTTGACTGCCCATACAAAATTGGAAACCCAAGAGTTTAGAGAAAACAACACAAAATAAACTCCGGGTCAGTCATGGGACTAGCGTGAGTAAACAATTTAAAACAGTTTAAGAAAATAAACGATATCTCATAAGACCACGCCGTATAACACGGAACGGGTTTTTCCCTTATGAGAATCCAAAACACTTGGTCCAACATTCAAAAACCTTTTGAAAGGAACGATAATCTTTATATCAAACTCATTTGACATTATAATAATGTCTATCAACCACAATATAATAATCATCTAGCATAACGCTTTCATTTCACGTTCCACATACATAATATATAATCAAAAACCGTGGTCGCTTATTGGTTAATGAATTCCAACTGGCAAGGTATGGGACCACCTTCCGACAGTGTATCTCTAGAGAGGAATACACCGGGTTCAATAAGAACATCTTGCAACCCAAGCTAAACATGACTGGTCGCTCATTTCGCTTGAGTGTACCGAATGTATTATCACCAACGGTTAGGATCAGCAACCATTTCCCAAAAGGGAAAACATCTAAATAGATTATAGAAGTAAATGGAATTTCTCTAGATCAGGGTGACAATACACCCTAAATGGCAGCCAACCACTTAGCCATGCGACCTACCCGATTTTATATGATTTTGGTTTGTGAGGCTTGAGGCCAAAATGTACAGATCACACCTTTATTTACTTTGAATGTCACATCGTCATATCCGCAAAATCACAAATTTATTTCCTCAAAAATACAATGGTTATACAGCTAAGAGAAACAAATTCCTCTGCCACCAAACGTAAGTACGTTTGAAGAGATCAACTTACGCGATATATTAAATATACTCTATCAGACATTCTTCCATACTGGTCTTCCTGGGACTGGACAGACCGAAGGTACTATTTTGTAAATCCATCTTAGGTAATTTCCACCTAGGATTTACTGAACAACCCTTGCATAACTCCGTCTTCAATTATCTTCATCATATTTGATTCGCAACGCTAATGCCATACGGAGTGGTTTTCAGATAATATATCTGATCGCGGTCTCTCCCTATTGACAACGGAAATAGTCAAAATCTTTGATAGTCGGTGATTTAACAATCAAAGGAAAACATGTGTACAAACAACGGTCGTATTTCCAAATAGAAATCTTACCGATCAATCATCATTTCATTTCCCAATTTCCCATTTATCGTTTCAATATATTAATAAATTCCTTATTTTCTAAAATTAGAAATTATACGTTATTAACTTTGGAAAATGTTTCCATTTATGATTCATTCATCAATATCTTCCCACCTCTATCAGTCCCTAACTGTAAACTAGTAAGAGAACAACTTCCCAAGTTTAAACCTCGAAGGTGAAAACCAACATCAGATCAATACCCAAAAAGTAATTCAACTCAACTAATTTCCATTCAGTTTCTAATTTCAGTAATTCCATTTGAATTCCTAATTCAAACCCCAAATTCCTTTATAATATTTTATTTCAAAATATTTACTTTAATCTAAGTTTTTCACATAGAATTAGAATAATATTTCTTTATATAATCAAAACAGTTTGATTTCATATTTAAAAACAATATCTCAAATCCAAATTCTATTTATATTTTTATTTGTAGAATTATTCATACAAATCTCCTTCTTATTTCTAACTCTTAAATCTCATTTATAATTCTATTTATTTTATATAAATCCTTTTATATAATTCTATTTATTTCCCAAATATTTCCTTAATTATATTTTCCAATATTTGTTTTCTAAATATTACCTTAATTATATTTTCCAACTTTTTGTTTTCCAAATATTACCTTTTATAATATCCTATTTATTTCATATATAAATATTTCATTTTCAATATTCATTTTGAAAATTTCCCTTTTGACATTCCAGTATTTCATATGGTATTTAAAATACCAAATAACATGACCAATGTCATCATAATCAATCACAGATTTTATATCACATCATATATCACAGTATATGAAAACAAACAGTATTATAATATTGAGGAATCCAGTTGGACCCCTTCAACCTATCTCCCTGCATTCACAGATGTTAAACAATATAAATAACATCGATTTCATTTCAATATGAAATATTCTGATAAACAGAATCAATATTTGATTAACAATTTATATATATATATATATGTATATATATATATATATATCGTTATCTACAATTTCAACCAATAAATCAGCAATTCAACCAAACAATCAACACACAACAATCAATCATCATTTATCAATACTAGGTTATATTTATAAAAATATAAACAGTACAGAGTTAGTGAAATTTACTCACATTGGACGGTTATCGTTAAATAATGATAACTGTCGGTTGATTCAAACAGACAATTTATTTCGCTATAAATTGTAACGAGCTCCAATTTACTCCTAGTTTGTTCCATTGTGTAGCCCTCATCCTTACGATCCCAACGGCTCCTGTATCGTTAGAAACCGATATCGTATGTATAAGTTATGTATTTTACAATTCATACGTAATTTAAATATACAAGTTATTATAGTTTAACCATATTGGGCCCTACCATTTTTCTCAAGCCCATTCACCTTATTAAATCCATCTGCACCATGTTACACAACACTTCCTCCCTTCCACAATTTTCAAAAATAAATTCTCCATTAAACACCTCCTTTTCTTTATGAAAAAATCAAACTAAAAACATTTTAATACTCCTCATTCAAAAATCTCCATCTCCAAATCGATTTCATCTAACTCGAGTTCAGTACCCTGATCCTTCTTCTCCAATACACGCTGAATCCCGCTCTCACAACTAACCGAACCATTCCTTCCTTCCAACTCCTCCATTCCTTCATGAATTAGAAAATCGTCTTCACCGTTCAATGCAACTCCTTCTCCTCTTCAATTCTATCACAATTTCCACACACTCGCACGCATTAACAAAAATGCGATACCCAGGAAATTTTGACTTCCTATAGTAACAATGCAACATCGATTTCCACCGTTTACCCTCAAACTTTGCATGCTCATCCTATTTTTCACTACAATCCCAGATCAAAACTCCAAAACAAATAAAATCGCCAATACCGCTCATAACCCCAAGCCCTAGCTATTGCGTGGGGAAACACAATGACCTCAGAACTGGATCGAACTCACAAAAACCAACACCAGCGTGTAGCACTTGACAGTAGGATTGCAAACATATACGTTTCGGAATTTAAGAGATTTTCCATGGATTTGTTTAAAATTTTAAACTCTTAAATTTTCCTTATTTGTTTTTTCATGAAGAAATGATGCGGTACAAAAATATGTTGATCGATGAAATGGAATATATTAGGGTTAGAGGGAGTTAAGGTGTATTTATAGAAAAGTTTTAATATTCATTATTTTATTTATTTTTAGTCTCACGCTACTTGTGTATATCAATTAAAAATCCCTATGATCACACACGATATCCAAAAATCATGAAAATGGACATGCAGCTGTAGTTCAACATTACAGATCCAACAAAACTTGTTTCGTTGAATTCCGAATCCGTTTGCTCACACAGCTTATTTTTAAAGTCAAATTATCAACTTTTTTTCACATTAAAATTCCGTACGGCCACATACTGACTCCATAATACATGGAAATTGAAATCTAGCAATAATTTAATATTCCGGATCCAACAAAATTAATTTCGTCGAAAACGGAGTCCGTTTGCAAAAATGGCTATTTTTAAAGCTCAAAATAAACCCTTTTAAATATTAATATATTTAAAAATAATTAAATTTAATATTAATAAGTTAATATTATCATATATATTCCAGTAGAATACCATATAACTCTAAAATAATCATATCAGAATTTATAACTCGATATTTCAAATCCGGATTAAATCGATATCCAATTTATATTAAAAATCCTTTTATAATGTAAATAAATCATTATAAATTATAAAGGAATTCCATAACGACTATTTGAAATTTTGATTTGGACATAAATCAAAATCTACACGACGAAATCCTGATTTTTCTCTTCCAATAGAAAAATATATTTCACCAGCTCTGAACGTTTCTTGTTTCACAGAAATACGATTTAAAACGGATTCTGTATATTCGTTTAAAGTTCAAATCGCCAAATTACTAACTGCTGCGCCATTTCGAGGTCGATTATAATCATAATATAATTGTACGTTTCAACCGTCGTTCATTAAAATATTCATTATTACAATTCAATTCTAGACTGAATTATATCTTATAAATAATCCAATTCACATAGTATTGTGAATTCTGCTATCTCCGACTATTTTGGAATTATAATATATTATATATATTAATTAAATATTCAATATTATTTAATTCTGGTCACTTTAATTTACCAAACCATCCTTTAAATAATTAAATAAATTATTTGTTATCCGTTAAAAATACGGGTCGTTGCATTCTTCCCCTCTTAAAATAATTTCATCCTCGAAATTTCTAAGTAGTAAACAAGCCCTATTAACTGGGTTAAAAATTATTTGTTTATTTCTTACATTTCAGTTTCACTGAACCAACTAATTTCAGTTATAATGTAATTCGACTAATGAAAATTTTCAAAAATCCTGAAAATTTTCTAACACCCAAATTTTTGAAAAATTTCGCCAGAACCCCCTTTTTACGGGTCAGTCGGTACAACTACAACTCGCCTCTCTAGGCCTTCTCCAACCCTAAAGAAAATCAAATAGCCAAGCGGCTTGCCAAACAGGCTCATAAATCACGAAACTCAAAAAAAAACCTGTACCTTTTTGTCGGGCATATCGTTATATCCTTTCCATCTGCTACCAATTCAACATATACAAATGTTATCCCAATCAGACTCAAATCACTTTTATCTCCAACACAACCATTCGCTTATCCAGGCCAAATTCAATTTCAAATTCAAATTCCATTCTCAATCTCAAATTCATAATTCACCAATCCAACACCATTTCATATTTCTATATCACAAATCCATTTTTTCTCGATATCATTCTAATCTAATTAAATTTCCACTTAATCTTTAATTCGATTTCAATTTGCTTTTTCGCATTTCTTTCTAAATCAAACAGTCTCTTCCTGGGAATTTTAAACAGCTTTGCTTTTCTAAAACCAAATATTCCTCTTTGGATTTCAAACAAATTGTTTCTCACAACAATTCAAAAACAATCTCTTTGGTAGTAACCCGTCACTTAGAAACTCGAAACTGAACACCTATGATGTCCGGATCATCATCGAAATTATTTTCTAGCGACCGAAGTGAGTTCAATACTATATCATTTCAAAAACTCAATTTAAACACTTCTGTTTTGAAATATATTTCAAAATACCATTCACAATGCTTGTAAAACAATTTAAAATCTCCCAGGATTTTAAAATTCTCATATATTTAATCCAGATTCATTTACAAACACTTTTTTTTCAATTTTAGGAACTTAATTCCAATTCTGATTTAAATTTCCGATTTAATTCATTTCGTAACACTTATACGAATTTTATTTGGTTATATATATATAACCATCTCAACTATAATCTTATTCGATTATAATAACAACCAACACGTCCAATATATTATAATGTTTTTAATATCAATAATTCTTTAAATCAAATATAATTTGGGTAAAATTATTTCTTTTACCCACTTTTCAAAGCATACAGTGCTGGTTCATCGTATTTGAGCATTTAGAAACTCCTACCGATACAGTGGATCAAACCGATCGACCAGAATTCATAAACAACTCTACCAATAAATCTCCACAATATAAAACAACTTTTATAAAATCAACAAATACGTTCTCTCGTATATATACACTCAAACTCAATCTAGGATATTACTAACCCCATCTCTATCGAGTCACACCACAGAGCCAAGGTAATTACTTAACCTTCAGCTCTGATACCACTGTAACAACCCGGAAAATTCGCGACCTTGGTTATCGACATAAACTCAATGTCGACTATCCAAGCATCAGAAATACCAGATAGTTAATAGAAAGAATTTAGAGGGTGAGAATATATATGATAGAAAATTAGAATAGAAGAAGGAGAAGATCACAACAACAGAATCAGAGTAACACCAATCTCATAGTGGAACGAGTAAATATACTATACAAAATAACTTTGAAACACAAATATGTATTTGTATATTAGGGTACAACACTTACATTACAACAGAAATAAACAATAGCTATAAAATCCTGAAGCCTCTTGCTCCAAGCTTTCAGTATTTGTAAAATCCTGACTACTTGACTGCCCATACAAAATTGGTCACCCAAGAGTTTAGGGTAAACAAAACAAAATAAACTCCGGGTCAGTCATGGGACTGGTGTGAGTAAACAATTTAAAACATTTTAAGAAAATAAACGATATCCCATAAGACCACATAACACGGAACGGGTTGTTCCCTTATGAAAATCCAAAACACTTGGTCCAACATTCAAAAACCTTTTGAAAGGAATGATAATATTTATATCAAACTCATTTGATATTATAATAATGTCTATCAACCACAATATAATAATCATCTAGCAGAACGCTTTCATCTCACATTCCACATACATAATATATAATCAAAAACCGCGGGCGCTTATTAGTTAATGAATTCCAACTGGCAAGATATGGGACCACCTTCTGACAGTGTATCTCTAGGGAGGAATACACCGGGTTCAACAAGAATATCTTGCAACCCAGGCTAAACTTGACCGGTCATTTATTTTGCTTGAGTGTACCGAATGTATTATCACCAACGGTTGGGATCAGCAACCGTTTCCGAAAGGGACAGCATCGAAATAGATTATAGAAGTAAATGGAATTTCTCTGATCAGGTGACAATACACCCTAATTGGTAGCTAACCACTTAGTCATGTGGCCTGCCCGATTTTATACCATTCCGATTTGTGAGGCTTGAGGCCAAAACGTACAGATCACATATTTATTTACTTTGAATGTCACATCGTCATACCCTCCAAATCACAAATTGATTTCCTCAAAAATACAACGGGTATACAGTTAAGGGAAACGAATTCCTCCACTACCAAACGTAAGTATGTTTGAAGAGATCAACTTACACGATATATTAAATATAATATATCAGACATTCTTCCATACAGGTCGTCCTGGGACTGGACAGACCGAAGTACTATTCTGTAAATCCATCTTAGGCATTTTCTACCTAGGATTTACAGAACAGCCCTTGCATAACTCCGTCTTCAGTTATCTTCATCATATTTGATTTACAATGCTAACGCCATACGGAGTGGTATTCAGATAATATATTTGATCCCGGTCTCTCCGTATTGACAACGAAAATGGTCAAAATCTTTGATAGTCTGTGATTTAACTATCAAATGAAAACATGTGTACAAACAATGGCCGTATTTCCAAATGGAAATCTTACCGATCAATCATCATTTCATTTCCCAAATTCCTATTTATCATTTCCATATATTCATAAATTCCATATTTTCTAAAATTAGAAAATATACATTATTAACTTTGGAAAACGTTTCCATTTCTGATTCATGCATCAATATCTTCCCACCTCTATCAGTCTCTAACTGTAATCTAGTAAGAGAACAACTTCCTAAGTGTAAACCCCGAAGGCTGAAACCAACAACAGATCGATACCCAGAAAGCAATTCAACTCAACTAATTTCCAATCAGTTTTTAATATCAGTAATTCCATTTGAATTTCTAATTCAAACCCCAAATTCCTTTACAATATTTTATTTGCAAAATATTTACTTTAATCTACTTTTTTCACATAGAATGTGAATAATATTTCTTTATATAATCAAAACAGTTTGATTTCGTAATTAAAAACAATATCCCAAATCCAAATTCTATTTATATTTTTATTTGTAGAATTATTCATACAAATCTCCTTTTTATTTCTAACTTTTTAATCTCATTTACAATAATATTTATTTTATATAAATCCTTTTATATAATTCTATTGATTTCACAAATATTTCCTTAATTATATTTTCCAATATTTGTTTTCCAAATATTACCTTAGTTATATTTTCCAATATATGTTTTCCAAATATTACCTTTTATAATATCCTATTTAATTCGTATATAAATATTTCATTTTCAATATTCACTTTGAAAATTTCCTTTTTTACATTCCAGTATTTCATATGGTATTCAAAATACCAAGTAACTTGACTAGTGTCATCATAATCAATAACATATTTTATATCACATCATATATCACATTATATGAAAACAAACAGTATTATAATATTGAGGAATCCAGTTGGATCCCTCCAACCTATCTCCCTTCATTCACAGATGTTAAACAATATAAACAACATCGATTTCATTTCAATATGAAATATTCTGATAAACAGAATTAATATTTGATTAACGATATATATATATATATATATCGTTATTTACAATTTCAACCAATAAATCAGCAGTTCAACCAAACAAACAACACACAGCTATCAATTGTCATTTATCAATGCTAGATTATATACATAAAAATATAAAATGTACAGAGTTAGTGAGATTTACTCACATTGGACGGTTATCGTTAAATAACGATAACTGTCAGTTGATTCAGACAGACAATCTATTTCACTATAAATTTTAACGAGCTCCAATTTACTCCTAGACAGTTCCATTGTGTAGCCCTTGTCCATACGATCCCAATGGATCCTGTTTCGTTAGAAACCGATATCGTATGTATAAGTTATTTATTTTACAATTTATACTTAATTTAAATATACAAGTTATTATAGTTTAACCATATTGGGCCTTACCATTTTTCTCAAGCCCATTCACCTTATTAAATCAATCCGCACCATGTTACACCGCACTTCCTTCCATCTTCTGCAGGCAGCGAAATCCAATAATGGCCATTTTCGAAAATAAATTCTCCATTACACACCTCCCTTTCTTTATGAAAAAAACAAACTAAAAACATTTTAATACTCCTCATTCAAAACTCTCCATCTCCAAATCGATTTTATCCAACTCGAGCTTAGTACCCTGATCCTTCTTCTCCAATACACGCTGATTCCCGCTCTCGCAATACACCTACCATAATTGAACCATTCCTTCCTTCCAACTCCGCCATTCCTTAACGAATTAGCAATTCGTCTTCACCGTTCAATGCTACTCCTTCTCCTCTTCAATTCTATCACAACTTCCACACACTCGCACGCATTAACATGCGGTACCCAGGAAATTTCGACTTCCTATGGTAACAATGCAACATCGATTTCCATCGTTCACCCTCAAACTTTGCACGCTCATCCTATTTTTCACTACGATCCCAAATCAAAACTCCAAAACAAATAAAATCGCCAATACCTCTCATAACCCCAAGCCCTAGCTACTGCGTGGGGAAACACGATGACCTCAGAACTGGATCGAACTCACGAAAACCAAGACCAGCGTGTAGTACTCGACACTAGGATTGCAAACATATACGTTTCGGGATTTATGAGATTTTCTATGGATTTGTTTCGATTTTTAAACTCTTAAATTTTCCTTATTTGGTTTTTCATGAAGAAATGATGCGGCGCAAAAATATGTTGACCGATGAAATGGAATATATTAGGGTTAGAGGGAGTTAAGGTGCATTTATAGAAAATTTTTAATATTCCTTATTTTATTTATTTTTAGTCTCACGCTACTTGTATATATCAATTAAAAATCCCTATGATCACACATGATATCCAAAAATTATGAAAATGGACATGCAGCTACAGTTCGACATTACGGACCCAACGAAACTTGTTCCGTCGAATTCTGAATCCGTTTGCTCACATAGATTATTTTTAAAGTCAAATTATCGGCTGTTTTTCACATTAAAATTCCGTACGACCACATACTAACTACAAAAATCACGAAAATTGAAATGTAGCAATAGTTTAATATTTCGGATCCAACAAAATTAGTTTCGTCGGAAATGGAGTTCGTTTGCAAAAATGGCTATTTTTAAGGCTCAAAATAAACCCTTTTAGATATTAATATATTTAAAAATAATTAAATTTAATATTAATAAATTAATATTATCGTATATATATTCCAGGAGAATATCATATAGCTCTGAAATAATCTTATCAGAATTTATAACTCGATATTTCAAATCCGGACTAAATCGATATTTAATTTATATTAAAAATCCTTTTATAATATAAATAAATCATTATAAATTATAAAGGAATTCCATAGCGACTATTTGAAAATTTAATTTGGACATAAATCAAAGTCTACACGACAAAATTCTGATTTTTCTCTTCCACTTGAAAAATATACTTCACCAGCTTCGAACGTTTCTTGTTTCACAGAAATCCGATTAAAAACGGATTTTGTATATTCGTTTAAAGTTCAAATTGCCAAATTATGAACTGCCGCGCCATTTCGAGCTCAATTATAATTAATATAATTATATGTTTCAACCTTCGTTTATTAATATATCCGTTATTACAATTCAATTCTAGACTGAATTATATCTTATAAATAATCCAATTCACACAGTATTGTGAATTCTGCTATCTCCACTATTTTGGAATTATAATATATTATTATATTATTTACATTAATTAAATATTCAATATTATTTAATTTTGGTCACTTTAAATTACTAAACCATCCTTTAAATAATTAAATAAATTATTTATTATCCGCTAAAAATACGGGTCGTTACACATGTCATAAATAAGTCCAATTTAACTGATAGTTACATTGCATGTTCTTCCTCACATGTAATTAACTTATGCGATTATGTTAACATGTAAATATCCAAGCCAAATAGGTTAACATGTAATTACACAAATTAGACTAACATGTGAATACCCAGTTAGATTAACATGTAGTTGTCCAAACATGTAACCATGTAGTTATACCAATTAACATGTGTATACAAATTCTCAGCCTAAAAACAAGAAATTGAAGCAACGCTTCTCGAGGAGTGTCATTAGATTTGGACGCAAATTCTCAGTTTTATCGTCTCCTCCAGATCTGGTCAGTTCCCCATTCCAAGACCTGGAATCTTCGTTAGCTGTGACTACATCTGCAAATCCTCTATCTGGTCTCACTGATGTAACCACCGCTCGAGTATTTCCGTTTCTTATTGGTAGAAAAGAAGGAGATCGATGGACTGATTTAAACATTTCCGCCAATTTTGAATTGGCAGATAAATTGCTTGTAGAGAAAGTTGTTGACAACAGATGGTTTGATCTCATGACTTCTTCGATCTTAGATCATGTTGTAAAGCTACCCGAATCTAGTAATGTATCTATTCCTATTTTATCTAAATCTTGTTTTGGTGGTTCTTCTATTTCATTGACTGAAGTATTGATTGATGAAGAGGATATGTCCCCTTTGTATTATAAGGTCTGAAAATGGTATCATTTTTGGCGAAAAATCCGACTGTGGTAAGAGTGGTAATGCAAGTGGTCATGAACTTGGATCGATTTTCTATACCTGTGCCTTCCAATGTTGTACGCAAGCCTAGCCTCACCATATCCTCTAACTGCACTTCATCTGTTTGTGCCATTGCTCCTCAAATACTTGTTGTGTTGTCGCCTGAACTGCTACATGTCTTCGAGGATCCTGTAACAGGCACTGCAATGAAATCTAATGTAACTGAGTTGCCCAATCCCAATCCCCCTGTAAATCCCATTTTCCAGCAGTCCAAACCGACCTATGCTTCCTGTTTCTTCTCGCTTCCTCGATGTGTGGGAACGTACTCACCTTGTGTTTTTTCATCCTCCTCTACTGACCCGTGTCCGCCTCCAGAAATCATTCAGGAGGGAGCTAACTTCTGGAAAGATCATCTTGTTGGATTTTTTCTTGACTCGGAAGTTCCATATATTGATGTTCGTGTTCAGTGTCGTAAGGCATGGAATTTGAGAGGTGGAGTATGTGTTAATGTTGTCAATGGCATGTAATATTTTAAATTTCCATTGATGGAGGAGAGAAGAAAAGTATTAGAATCAGACCCGGCTATAATAGGAGGGAAACCATTTATTATTACATCTTGGAGTTCAGCGGTTGAGAAAGCTAGAGAGCGTGTGACATCCATTCCAGTTTGGACAATATTCACTAGAATCCCTTCTGTCCTTCAAACTCTTCCTGGATTGAATTGGTTAGCAAGTAGAATTGGGAATTTTAAATGTTTCGACGCGTGCATGGAATCAAGGAAAAATCTCATTTTCGCGAAATCTTTGATTGAAATAACTCCGAATAAACCACTACCAACTAAGCTGATGGTAACTTTAGTAGGCTATGATTTCTATGTTAATGTTCAGTACTCATGGCAGCCTGAATTATGCTCAAAATGTCAATGCTTCGGGCGTCTTCTGGATACATGTAAGCTTGTTGGTCCCTCTAAGGTTCGCTCTCCTTTAATGAAGTCTCCTCCTAGTGTATCGGTGATTAAGAACAAAGGAGAAGAAGTTCTTGTTGATGATGATCCAAGTTCTGATAAAGCTTTGAAGGGTAAGGATTTTGTATGTGAAGCTGAATTAAATAATAATGAAGTGGTATCATCAGATGGTGAAATTGTGGATGATGGGATATATTGGACGTCGGATGATCGTGTTTGGGTTCATGAAGTATCTGGTTTGAGATATGATCCACAAGAAAATGAATACTATAAATATATATCAGACAGTGTGGAGGATGCTAGATGACTGGAATATCAGGTTGCTGGAGATAGCTTTGAGCTCATATGGGAGGGTGTTCTTGGTGAGAAGAACAAGACTTTGTACCTTGATTCTTCTTGGGATTGGGAATGCGAGTTTCATAGTCGTAATCCGTGCTTTGTACCTAAACTTGCTGTACTCTTTTCTGAGTATATTAATGTTTTAGGTACTGATAGTGATTCTTCCAGTTATTCTACCCTTGTGGGATTAATTGTTAGGTCCTTTTTAGTAGTGGAAACTTTATGTTTCTCTCCTGTACTTTATAGTTACAGTGTTCTGGCACTTCAAACCAGATGAAGTTTCTGTGCTTGTGCAGTACTTTACTTCTTTCCTATTTTTCTAATAAACAGTGGTACGGCCACTATAAAACCGGCTTACCATGCCAAAAAAAAACATGTGTATACAAATTATATTGACATATAATTATCCTAACATGTGAATGTATAAGCCAATATGTAATTTTGCCAAATACCCCATTTAATATGTAACTAGACTAACATATAACTATTCAAATAAAATGGGTTAATGTGTACTTGTCCCAATTATTACATTCAAAAGTTCTAGTACATAATATGCCCAAAATTCCCCAATTATGTATCATAATCCAATTATTCTAATGTATGTCCTTTACACATAATCAACGTAATAGCCTAGGCTTGGGTAGCTTAGGTTCTATGGAGAATAAAAAGGAAAAAAGAGAGAAACAAAACTCAGACCGAGTAAACAGGCATAACAGAAAGACTGTAAACAAATGAAAGACATATTAAGGACAAGGAAGACCAAACTGTATGATATAACTTATAGATCTGAATGGAAAGACATGTATAAACATATAGGGAATATTTTTAGGTACTGTACATGTCAGATCCAAGCATATTAACTATCCATATCCTTTTTAAATAATCAAGTCTAAAAATCAAGTCTAAATATCCATTCTTCGACTATGTAAATCACATATCCTCCAAATAAGTCAAGCAGGGAACATCGTCCCGTAAATTTTTCCAAAGTTCCTAGTACTTCCATGTGTTAGATATATCTCATTAAAATAACTGTGACGACCCGCTTTTTCTTACCATTGAAGTAGGTAATAAAATAAACTCAAATACTTTGAAACTGCGGATTTTTTATCTATGAGGTTTAATAAAATAAAATATAGATTACAGACAAATCACAAATATAAAATAGCAGAATAACTCACAGCGGAATAAATAACATTGTTGTTCATGAAGCAACTAATCATAAAACCTCAAAATAAAAATACATAATATTAGAGTAACAAAACAATACATTAGAACTATAAGATACATAAATGCCTAGTATAGAAGCAAATGGTGGAAATTGAATAACTAAATCACCAAGATAGCAAAAGCAGATATATAATAAGTTGAATCTCTAATAGTTCTCCAGCACTCAAAAGATGAATCGCCAAGGCTGAACTCCTCAGTCTGACTCGAACATCAAGCCAAAAAACAAAACACTCGATTCAAGATTAACATTCCCAATAATAAATCAACTCAAGTAAAATGCTTAAATGAAATGCACAAGTAACTTAAAGAATGATTGGTATTCGGTTCTCTAAGTATTTGTTAAACTACATATTATATAATACAATATGCTATTATAATAATGTCTATTATTAGATGTAATATAGAAACTAGCATAAGTGGGATTACATTTATACACTTATTCTATTTATAATGTTGCAATCTACACAATACTGTCAACCCACTGTAAACTAGTGGCATCAGAGGACAATCCACAGGTACGACGCAAATCATAATCGTAGGGAGATCAATCAGGATAACATGATAAGGCACATGAGGAAATGACCTTGATAGGATTCTATCGATTGTGTGAAGAACACGCTGCACTACCAGCATCCGAATAGTGTAACGTAGCGATGTTTAGCTAATGCAAGGTGATCAACAAGCTTGAAATAGGAAATGTAACTCAAAATCCGTAGTATATCTCATACTGCATGGAACAAAGTATAATATCAACATAAGACTGATATAAAACAAGCGAGTCAGTATATGCTAAAATGATCCATTTTTTTGGCACTGGGACAATTTAGTAGGCATCATAAATTAAAACCTAGCTAGGAACATATCTTGCTTATCCATATTTCGAACTAATTCAACAGGGTTATTGGCAGAAGCAACTCTAGATTCGGAGCATATGAGTATGGAAGCATCAGACACCTTGAAAAATTTTCATATTCGGAAAAAGATTCTCTTATTGATAGTCAAATGTTTAGAAATATTGTCAGCAATAGTGTGAATTTCAAAACCACGTTTTCCTTTATTTTAACATAAAACCCTATTTTTAAAAATTCATAACTAATATTTAGAAATTCATAGAAATTCTTAGAAGTATCAAATCACTTTTAAAATACTCTAATGTGAGTTAAGAAATACTTACAAAAAGAACGAAAAAAATAGTTGAACTTAAAGTCCCTTTTGTAACACTTGATGTTCAAAATTAAGGTCAAACCTAGTAGTTTTGAACACATTTTTCAATATATTACTTAATTGTATACCATATAAATTCTTTAAGGTAACATATGCACATATAATATAACATAAATATAGCACGAAACCTATAAGGATATCTCTATAAAGCACCATAGAAATTTGTTGAATACAAAACAATCCCTCAATGCATCCATAAAGACTATCATTGCAAGTACAATTCCAAATACAACTCTAATATAAACAAAAGTGAGTTCATAACGTATGTGATCTTTTTCAAGACCTTGAAATAAATTATACGAGTTCATTCAAATCTATCGTAGTCCATGCATATGGACTTGTCATTTGCTTCTAAATCAAGAATCAAAACCAACATTTAAACATATGAGAGTATCCATTCTAACAATATAAACGAAATCAACTACAAACATACATTTGTTATATTTTGATTAATTTTTAACTAAAATAACAAGCAAGTTCAAGTTAACAAAGCCCTACCTCTTCCTTGCAATCACCTTTCCTTCCTTATTTCTTGCTTTAACTTGTTTTTGCCTTCTTCTACAAATTGCTTACGACCTATGATGGAGGGGAAATTCTGTCTTCACTTCTTTATATATAAATTAGTTATGCGTTGTTATAATGTTATCCTAAGTCTTGTGGAAAGGTTCTAGTTGATTTGCAAATACTTTCTTTAGAATTTTTTTAAAGAATACTTTGATAAAGAGTTTGAATTTTGTGTAAAAATTATTTAAAATGAATCAAAGTTATGCTTATCCTTATATAAGCTTAAAATCGTGCTTTTGAATTTTTCTTTCACTCTCCTCTCATGTCATGGAAGGCTCAACCCCATCATTTCTCCTTTACATTGCTTCCTTTAGGAAATTTACTCTTGTACCCTTAACATGATAATATCTCTTATCTACTCGGAAGCTTCTAGTACCTTCCATTTCCATATAAAGAGAAATGCATTAATTAATTGTTGATATGTTCATTTAATCATTGGACATGTCCACAAGAGTTCGAATAACTTATTTTGAATAAAAACTTATTTATGGATATAAAGGATTTCGATCACATTATTGGTATTTCTCCAAAATGTTTATTTTTGTAAAAAATAATTAAAAACACGTTCCATATCATTATTCATTAATTATATGATGTTTAGAAAGGTTATAAAATCATGCTTATAACACTTAACTACATTTTAAAAATTTACGATATTCTAAGACGAAATTTAGGATTGTTACATCTTCCCTTCCCTCCTTACATAGAACATTTGGTCTTCGAAACTAAACTAGAACAATAACTAATAAGGATATAAGAAACAAGATAAATGCATAAAGTGTGGCTAAAACTATGCAAACTAAAATAATTACTAAGTGACTCCACCATTTGTGAGTGTACATGCGAAAGATACGATGCTAAGATAAGAATAAATTGCTTGTATAAAAGAAACTTTCAATGGACTCCTTCAACTCCTCTCCATTTCACACATAGTATCCCTAGAAACCTTGCATCATTGTACTTTTCTAACCTATCAAAGGAACAGACATGCACTAATAGTGCTCACAATCACTAGCAACTAAAGCTCACAGCTTGCTCAGGCTCAAAAACTCTCCCATTACCCAATGAAGATAAATAAACCACTAAGCACACCTGACACTCAACAGCCTAAGTTTATCACTTAGATGATTATTCATGTTACCTCATACAAAATCAAAGAATTATTTCCTAAACTCTTTATAAGATAATATAACATAGTAATGTACCAAACTACAGTGCACTTTGATCATCCACAAGCAATGTTAAATTCAAACATTTGCTTAGTCACATAAGTTCACTTCCAAACTAATATATGACAGTTGACCTCTAATGTGGACTCCAGTCTAGTTTCTTGATCAAAAACATATGCTTTTCGTATAAGTCATATACTACGATAGAAAACATTGGAATCATATCAGGAATTTGTACTAATTGTTCAACGTCAAGAATCTGGTGAAAATCCTTATTCGAACCATAGTAAGTTACCTCTAAATTACGTACCTAGATCCTAGGTCGAGACTTCCATGCAAATAAAATGATCCATGTATAACTTATTTATTTATATTATTGGTTTCTTATTATATAATTCCTTTTTAATCACTTACCCAAATAGTATATCTTATGATTCTAAAACCATTTATGGAAAATTGCATAAAAAAATTAACTATAGGTTTATAACTTAAATTCGTACTCGTATGATACTCCATTATATCTGTAACGTCCCGTATTTTTATGGTATAATAATTAATTTATTTAATTATTTAAATAGTGATATAGAGATTTAAATAGTTGTTTAATTAAATTATATTGAATATTTAATTAATATAAATAATTGAATAATATATTTAATTCTGAAATAATCGAAAATAGCTGAATTCACAATATTCTGTGAATTGAATATTTCTAAGATATAATTCAGTTTATAATTGAATTATAATAACGAATATATTTAATGAACGATGGTTGAACGTATAAATTATATTATAATTATAATTGAGCTTGAGATGGCGCGGCAGTTCGTAATTTGGCGATTTAAACTTTAAATGAATATATATAATCCATTTTAAGTCGGATTTCTGTGAAACAGGAAATGTTCAGAGCTGGTGAAGTATATTTTTCTAATGAAAGAGAAAAATTGAGGTTTCATCGTGTAGATTTTGAGTTATGTCGAAATCAAGTTTTCAAATAGTCGCTTTGGATTTCCTTTATAATTTATAACGATTTATTTATATTATAAAAAGATTTCTATTTTTAATTGAATATCGATTTGACCCGGATTGGAAATATCGAGTTATAACTCCATATATATTTATTTTGGAGCTGGATAATGTTCTGTGTGAATATATATACAATAGTATTTATTTATAAATATTTAATTTAATTATTTTTAAATATATTTGTATTTATATTGGGTTTATTTAGAGCTTTAAAAATAGTCAGTTTTGTAAACAACATCCGTTTTCAATGAAACTAATTTTGTTGGATCCGGAATATTAAATTATTGTTAGATTTCAATTTCTGTGATTTTTGGAGTCAGTGTGTGGCCGTACGGATTTTTAATGTGAAAAACAGTCGATATTTTGATGGTTAGAAACACACTGTGTGAGCAAACGGAGTCGGAATTCGACGAAACCAATTTTGTTGGGTCCATAATGTCGAATTCTAGCAGCATGTCCAATTTCGTGATTTTTGGATATCGTATGTAATTATACAAATTATTAAATGACTAATTCAAGTAGCGATTGATTATAATTCAATAAAATAATCAATTGAAAATAAAATATTTAAATTTCCTATAAATACCCTTATATCCATCTAAATCCTAATTTCTATTTCTCTAATCAACGGAATAAGGCGTCATGATTTTCGTTCTTCCAAGAAAATAAGTTTCCACCTTCAAAAATCAAACTAAAATCAAAATAAAATCGTATAAATTAGCAAAGTTAAATAATCGAGTTCCTAAAGAAATTCTCTACCTTTCTATGTGGATTTTGCTGGGATCGAACAACATTTTTTTCGCTGTTGTTTTTGTTGGAATGGGTTCGAAGTGCTAGGGCTTGGAACCGCGTGTGATATACGCTGAACTGGATCGAGCTAACGCAGGGGTTGAAATCGGAGAATGATTTAGCATGGGTTGGGAAACTTTGGGGGCGTCTCGACACAATAATTGTCGATGTCAGTAGTGAAGCCGCAGTGAGCAGATGAACTGCGAGCTTTAGACGATGGTATGGAGGAGTTGGCAGTCGCGAAGTGAAGGTGGTTAGACATTTTTTTTGGTTAAATGGGGGTAGCGATGGACTCAGAAGGGAAGGAGAGGAGCACGCGAATGGCCATTGAGCGATACTGGAAATCGCGTTTTAATCTGGGAGGAAGAAGATGAATTGGAGCGAGCTGGGTTTTAATTCATGGGTGGGCCGATATTTTGTGGTAAAGCCCAAGTTAATTAAAAAGGAAAACTTTAGTTTAATTAATTTTAAATGGTATACAGTCTTGTAAAATGAATAACTAGCTCATATGTGATCAGAATTTGACAAAACAAAATCCATTAGGATCGTATGGACGACGGGTGCACAATAGAACTGATTGGGAGTGAATTGGAGCTCGTTACAATTTATAGCAAAATAAATTGTCCATCTGAATCAACCAACAGTTATCATTATTTAACGAAGATCGTCCAATGTGAGTAAATCTCACTAACTCTGTACAGTTTATATTTTTGTAAATATAATCTGGTATTGATAAATGATGATTGATTGCTATGTGTTGATTGTTTGGTTGAACTGCTGATGTATTGGTTGAAATTATAGATAACTATATATATATATATAAATCGTTAATCAAATATTGATCCTGTTTATCAGAATATTTCATATTTAAATGAAATCAATGTTATTTATATGGTTTAACATCTATGATGCAGGGAAACAGGTTGGAGGGATCCAACTGGATTACTCAATATTTATAATACTATTTGTTTTCATATATTGTGATATGATGTGATATATAATCTGTGATTGATTATGATGACACTGGTCTGGTTAATTGGTATTTTAAATATCGTATGAAATACTGTAATATTAAAGGAAACTTTCAAAGTGAATATTGAAAATGAAATATTTATATATGAAATAAATAGGATATTATAAAAGGTAATATTTGGAAAATATAATTATAAAAGGAAATATTTATTTGGAAAATAAATAGAATTATTAGTTAGAAAATAAATATAATTATATAAAAGGATTTATATAAAAGGATTTATATAAAATGAATAGAATTATATAAAAGGATTTGTATATAATAAATAGGATGTTGAACAGGGAAATATTTATATGAAATAAATAGGATGTTGAAAAGGGAAATATTTATAGGAAATAAATAGAATTATAGAAGAAAGTATTTGGAAAACAAATAGAATTACATAAAGAAATATTATTCACATTCTATGTGAAAGATTAGATTAAAGTAAATATTTTGCAAGTAAAATATCATAAGGGAATTTGGGGTTTGAATTAGGAATTTAAAGGGAATTACTGGAATTAGAAACTGACTGGAAATTAGTTGAGTTGAATACCTTTTTGGGTATCGATCTGATGTAGGTTTCGGCCTTCGAGGTTAATACGTAGGGGGTTGTTCTCTTACTAGTTTACAGTTAGAGACTGATATATCTAAGAAGATAGTGATGCATGAATCAGAAATGGAAACGTTTTCCAAATTTAATAACATATATTTTCTAAAAGTAGAAAATAAGGATTTGATGAATATATGGAAACAAGAAATGGGAAAATGAATAAATGTTGATTGATGATCGATCGATAGAATTTCCATCTGGAAATAATATCGTTGTTTGCACACATGTTTTTCTTTGATAGTTAAATCACTGACTATCAAAGTTTTTGACCATTTTTCCGTCGTCAATACGGAGAGACCGAGATCAGATTCATTATCTGAAAACCACTCTATATGGGCGTTAGCGTTGTGATAAAATATGATGAAGATAATTAAAGACGGAGTTATGCAAGGGCTGTCCTGTTTACAGAATAGTGCCTTCGGTCTGTCCGGGCCCAGGGCAACCTGTATAGAAGAATATCTGACAGAGTATATTCAATGGATCGTATGAGTTGATCTCTTCAAACGTATTTACATTTGATGGTGGAGGAATTCGTTTCTCTTAGTTGTTTATCCGTGATATGTTTGGAGAAATCAATTTGTGATTTATCGGGTATAAAGATGTGACATTCAAAGTGAATGAAGATGTGGTTTGTAAAGGATACATTATGGCCTCTAGCCTCACAACCGAAATGGTATATAATCGGGTAGGTCGCATGGCTAAGTGGTTAGCTGCCAATTAGGGTGTATTGTCACCTGATCTAGAGAAATTCCATTTACTTCTATATCTATTTCGATGCTGTCCCTTTCGGGAAATGGTTGCTGATCCCAACCGTTGGTGATAATACATTCGTTATACTCAAGTGAAATGAGTGAACGGTCATGTTTAGCCTAGGTTACAAGATGTTCTTGTTGAACCGGTGTGTTCCTCTCTAGAGATACACTGTCAGAAGGTGGTCCCATACCTTATCAGTTGGAATTCATTAACTAATAAGCACCCACGATTTTTGATTATATATTATATATATATATATATATGGAACGTGAGATGAAAGCGTTCTGCTAGATGATTATTATATTGTGGTTGATAGACATTATTATAATATCAAATGAGTTTGATATAAAGATTATCGTTCCTTTCAAAATGTTTCTGAATGTTGGACGAAGTGTTTTGGATTCTCATAAGGGAAAAACCCGTTCTGTTATACGATGTGGTCTTATGAGATATCATTTAATTACTCAAACTATTTTAAATGGTTTTACCAATCCCATGACTGACTCAGATTTTGTTTTGTTTTGTTTTCCCTAAACTCTTAGGTGTCCAATTTTGTACGGGCAGTCAAGTAGTCAGGATTTTACAGATATACTTGGAGAGCTTGGAGCAGGAGGCTTCAGGAATATATAGCTATTGTTTATTTCCACTGTGTTGTAAGTGTTATACTCTGATAATGTTACTGTATACATATACTGATTTTATTTCAAAGATATATTATCTATTATATGTTGTTCGTTCCACTATAAGATTAGTGTTACTCTGATGTTGTATGTTCTTCTTTTTCTTTTTCTTCTTCTTCTTCTTCTTTTCTAAATTTCTATCTTATCTATTCTCACCCTCTAACTTCTTTCATTAACTATCCGGTATTTCCGATGCTTGGATAGCCAACATTGAGTTTATGTCGATAACCAGGATCGCAAAAACCCGGGTCGTTACAATATCATAAGAGTATATACAATTCATTTCACATAACAAGGTTCAGAGAACTTACGTTAGTTCAAATTCTACTATATTTTTTAGCTCAAGTGTTATATAAATTCAACTTTTATAATTTCATAAAAATTCTTTGCTTCAAATTCTATACCAATTTCAAAGTTCTTGAATGCACAAAATTGTTGAAAATTCTGGTGTATTACAACAAATAAAACTATCAAGCAATGTACCATAACAAGATGCACAAGCCGAAGTATCCTAATGCATAGAGTACATGCGTAAATAAATTAATTTATTAAAAACTATTTTTCATTTAAAATTATTTGGAAATAAAAATGTATACATATATCTTTTGTATATCAGATCATACTTTTGAGATAGAATCAAAATCTATTTTATTAAAACAAACATTATTGAAAACTGCTAGTGTGGCATCCTTTACTTAGAAAGCCGATGATGTTGGAATTATAACAAAAATTATTGTCAAGTGAAAGCAGTGAGTTCAGTACATTCAAATCATGCCTTTTGGGTTGATCCAAAATCATTTCTAAAGCATAATTACTTTGTAAATATTACCAGGTACCATAATCTTAATTTGTAAACTAATTTTCAAGTACTTACTCTCAAATAATATGATTTTTTTCCCAAATTTTGAACGATATTTTCAAAGACATTAGAATTTGAGTTCTCAAAATTTTGGTTTAAATACTTTTCATTTATGAACCATATTTATAAATCAAGCTCAAATAAATTCACTTTCATACGTAAAATAGTTTAACAAACATATACTGTAGTATTTATCAATGCTCATAGACTTACTGAGCATGACTAGTAAATCAATAATGTTGTGAGTTATAATACTATGTGAGGCACTGAAAAAATGTGTAAAGGAAAGCCATAAACTGAAAACTTACCCTCAAGATTTTTTTACACCATCTCAACAACAAAATTAGCAAAGACCATGATGTAACAACTTGGAAATTCAAACACTTTGTGTTTGAATATCATAACTATTTGGAATATTGTTAAATGTTATAAGTATGATTTTATTGCCTTATTAAACATCATTTCATTGATTAATAATGATAAATAAAATTTAGAAAATGTTTTAAAATGTATTTCCTTTGGAAAAATATTGATAAAATGAAGGAAAATCATTTTATCGATAACAGCTCTTTTATTGTCAGAAGTCATTCGTTTTTTTAAATACATTTATTTTATTAAGAGAACATAATATTTTGCTATTTTATTGATTAAGCTCAATAACTAAAAGCCTGAATCGATATTATTTATGGTATTACAAGAGTAACAAAAAAATAAAGTGCCAAAAGTCCATTTCTCATCTAGGAAAGGGTTATTTATAGCTACCGATTTAGAGGGAAACTAATGAGTGCATAGGAGAGTGAGCCCATGAGGGCCCTGGGCATAAAATATTATATATGGGGATTGGTATTGACCCTTAAACACTTTTTTGGATTTTTGGGTCATGACTTAATGGAATTGTTCTCTTTCTGCTTCAACTTCTAATGAAATTTGGTTGAGCTCTAATGGAAGAAATGGGGAGTATGAGCTCATGAAGTTGGAAGTTGTTGGAGTTATTGAATTATAGGAGTCATATTAGTCTCGCACAATGGATTTTTGAGATGTTAGGGAGTCGCACCAATCCCTAATGCCTTATACCTGTATGTTGTGCTAGTTGGAAGGAAGAGAGTAATACCATTCCCATAGTGGGATTCCTATCGATCCTCAATCATTTGTGCATCTAGGAGTTGTTTTGATGAGATGGAATGATCATACTTGTACGACTCCATCTGGACCTAATCTCTAGGTACTCGAGTGACACTTCTAAGTCGTTTAGCTATGCGATGGTTGAGTCGTGCCAATCCGAACTGCTTTTGATAACCAAGCCTAAAGGTGGGTAACACCTTCCCCCAAAGTATGTCTTATGTGAACATGATGTACTTTGAATCAGAACAAGTATTTTGATGTATGAAAAGATCTCCTGGCTATGTCTAATGGATGGTTGTGACCTTTCCTTTAAGAAGTATATACCAAGAAGTTTATCATTTTTGAGTGGTTGTAAAACATTGTTGAAGTCCACTGGTATAAATGCATAGTTCCAGCATCATCGGTAGTTTTGACTGGTTTGATTTCCATTGGTAGGACTGGGATCTATCTGGTTTCTTTGGTAAACAACTAATCTTTGTCAATTCAAGAAAGTAATTGTTATTCGTCAACTCCTACTTACATCAGAGTGTAAGAAAGTCGTTGTCGACAAAGAGTCATGTATGCATTCACATGCGTATACGTATTTTTACATTATATGATCAAAGTTGTAAGTGTGAAACGTAATAGGGTTGATATGTATAGCGGTATTATTGTATAGGTTAATTTTCAAAGCAAAAATCAAGTTCAATTGTCACGTACGTACTCCTGAATTGTTAAGGATTATTCTTATACTGGTAAGTACGTGATTGGTCATCGATTCGTGTACACCTTAGCGATTAGAGATTTGAAAATTAGAGTGCACAAACATAGCCATGATTCAAATTTTGAGAACACCGATTCCTACATTTACTCCTTTCCTTCTCTTTTTTGGAACAAAATGAAAGGGGATCGGTACCGATCCAAGGAACTTTATCGGTCCCCTAACACATGTCTTTTTCTTGGGTTTCTAGAGAAAAATTCCTTCCCTCTCCCCTTAAGTATCTGGATCCATTCTTCCCCTCAATTATTTTTCCTGCGTTTTCATATACTTGAGACTTGAAAATTTTTGGAGTCTTTGAAAATCCCAACACCCTTACATTTCGGTACTTGCCACCATAGATCATCGCTCCACATTCATCTAAACCCTAAGAACCATGTACCATCGTCCAACCATCACCAACCAAACTCGAGTGGCACTTGATTTAGATTTGGCTCGAATTTTTTGCACGAGTCAGCGCTCTTAAGGATGTGGAGGCGAGAGGAGGCGGTGCTGGTGCTATAAGTCTTGGGCCAGCCAGATGAGGTGACGATGTTGCGTGGAAATGGTATGGTCATGGTATAGGGAGTTTGAAATTCAGGAGGAAGAAGGGAGTGATAGAATATTGGACTCGAGAGAAAGGAGAAGGGGGAATATAAAGAGGGAGGTGTTTGGGATCGGTAGAGGGGGAGTTTGAAAGGATGACAAGTTGAAAATTTCGAAGTTTTCGAGGATACAAAATTTTATTTTATATACCAAAAACTTCATTGAATTAATTCCATGTTCTAGGGATAGGAAATGAAATTTCCTATCCTGAAAACTTGGAAGATCTCTAGAGTTTTTGAAGATAGAGGAGTAGCTGGTCTTGTGGGGATACAAATTTGAGAAAGAAAACAAAAAATTTCCCATGTACTCGGGGATACGAAATGAATTTTGTGTCCCGAAAACCCGGCGAAAATTTTCGATTTAGAAATCAAATTCGTGAACGTGGACGTGACATCGCGAGATTGGATCGAAAGTTAAATCGAACGTATCACACTTTAATGACTTGACATTCAATAAATAAAATTGTTCGAACTGATGATTTAGATAAGCACATAGGATTAGAGCATAAAATTTGTCTATGAATATGTGACTTGACCACCAATTCTAAACTTCAAATCCCGATCCAGTCACGACGTGACCATAACTCGATCCAAGCATCACGACGATGTTCAACAATGACGATGATTTTGTTCAGGAAACTAAAAGTCGTCACCACGTTCCGAAGTTTTTATACACGCGATACTACACATTCCATGTTAGTTTACACCAATACGGGGATGTGACAGATTTTATCGTGCTAACTGTTACAATTTTCTTAAAGGTATAGTTTGCTATGGCACCAAGGTGCTTTAGACAAATCCAAGCATTGTCATCTAAAGCATTAGGGCAACCTTTGAACTCAAATAATTCGTCAAATGATTCAAGCCCAACCATTTTTCAACATACAGATCGTAGTTATCTACTCCTTCTCACCTAACGAGTCCATCAAATATACAAAGCCAAGAGGAGCGATCCAAAGGGTCGCACCGTATAGACCAGCACGAGGAACCAACTTCTTGGGAAGTGCATGATGAGGAAGAAGGAGGCCCACAAGAGGTTAGGGACGAGAGTGATGATTAGCAAGGCATTCCTTTGGCACCAGATATAATGGACAATGTAATTATTTTAGAGAATCCTTCAAATTGGTTCGTGAAAGAAATGAAGTCCGGGTTCGTGAAAGGAACTATAAGGTGCACGCAACCTCAAAGGCATATATTATATGGAACCGATATATGTGTTCTATTGGATACATGCTCCCGTCGTGTCCCTTCATCCTAGATTTGCTCCACTATTTTTGTTTGGCGCCAACGCAGCTTTATCCGAACGAATACGCCTTTCTTGTGGGAAACTACATCATGTACATCGAGAATTTTGGTATATAACCAATTAGAGAGGACATCATATATCTCTACTCACTTAATAGAAGAAGCACATATGCTTCCCTTGTTTATTTAGAGGCACATGCTAACAATCGCTTTATTCTAGGGCATGGAATAAACTCAACTATTTCGAGCATGATTGGTTCTATGTTTGGTGTCTTCCTAGATTTGTGAGGAGATGGTTAGGAAGGCGTAAGTGTCTTAACACTCATGTTGCATTCCGAGTTATTCGAATCATAAGCTCAGATTAACTTGAAATCTATCATGATATCCTAGGATTCTGAGGGATAATGTATATCTACAAAAAGTCATATCCTTGAGAGACATTGGAAGTGACTTCCGTAATTCCCTAACCTTAATCTCAAATTACCTTCTCAAGATGATGGGTTTACATCTCGAGGGTCTCTATACTGGTCGTAAAGAAGAAGATGGTAATGCTGGAGCAGGAGCCATGGGAGGAGATATGCCCATGGGACCTCTCTCAGACCTGTCCCCTATCGTGCTTCCCGACATACCCCCAACTGGAGGAGAGGAGGTTGGAGAAAATAAGGAAATGGAAGGCCATGATGGGAGTGGTGAGGAGTTTATTGGAGAAGAGGGTTTACCTCTCTTTCCTGTTCCGTCTCCATCAGAAGAGAAATGGTTATGAGAGGTTTTCATAACGATTTGTCCAATGAAAACCTTGGAAACAACTACGTTGATGGAGGTGGAAGGATAATTAAAGGACTTGGAAAAAGTCCTTATTGGAACATCTTTGTTCGTCTCGAGCGATATGAACGTCGAAATCTTATTGCTGAGCAATGGGGAGATAACCCCTTCAAGAAAGCCAACTCATGGTTTGCCAGGGGGACATTAGGGCATACAGTCATGAGCATTGCATATCACAATACTTATCTTGTGCATGTGTTGAATGCTTGTCTCTGACTCAGGTTTACATTGTCCAAGTACAATGACATGCGACAATAATATAGATAAAGATCGGGGACAAGGCGACTCTCGATGATAGAAGCCACGGACTGTAGCGCCGTTATCAAAGAGCACAAAGGCAAGAGTCCTGCCATAAGCAATCCCACAAATATGGTAGGAGCTACTATCGCCCAGACATTCCTAGCATTTGGAGTCTTCTCCTGCAGGTACAAGACCGATAAATAGTGAGAAGGAGACATAGTCGATGGGCACAAAGCAGTCGACATCTCTTCCACTTCATCCTCCTATTCCTCCATTAAGATATTTGCCCCCTTGCCCCCTTGATGAGAGACATAGGAAGGGATAGGCCTACCGAAGGCACATGAGTCGAGATATGGAGAGAAAGGAAGAAAAATAAGGCAATCGAGCAGACTCTCAAAATAGATGAGATGACTCCTTAGGAAAGTTAGAAGTATTCAAGGAAGAACTTTCCCGGGTTTTATATTGTCGTGTTCTTTTTTCTTTCGAAATGCGTCCCATCACTCTGGACATCGACAAAGAGACATATAATAGTATTTGGACATTTATAATCAGTATGGGATTTCCATTAACTATGGAAAAAAGATTTTTGCCTCATTTACAAGAAGAATGCTGAAATAGACGGCCTGAAGCCGATACCAATCGAGACTCGAGAGAGGATCAAATCCTGGGATGCAGAGATAGAGGAGTGGAGGAAAGAATTGATTACTACTAACCAAAAGATCGAGGAAGCTCATGCATTAGCCGCTTATGCTTGTGAAGAGTATAAATATGTGTTAGCTTCCCAGCCCACTCAGATTACACTGTTGAGAAAGATAATAGATACCTGACTTTGGAGAATCAATGGCTGTAGAATGACATCAATGAGACAAAGTGACTAAGGAAGCAATGTGAGGAGCTTAGAAAGAAGCTGACCTCCAATCAGGTTGGACTTGAGCAGGTTAGGAAGGAGAAAGAAGCAGTAGAGTCATAAAACAGGGATGTGTTAGGGAAAGCCAGTGAAGTTAAAAGAAATTTTGAGGCCCAACTGGAGGTGCATAAAGAAAAGGCTAGGGAAGCCGAAGCAGATGCTGTGAAGTAATTAGAATCATCAATATTTGAATTTTATGCTCAAGTTATCCGTCACCATGGGATTTCGTGGTTTGATGATTACTCTCGAACCTTTGGTCTAACCTAGGAGAAGTTCCTGGATGATGAGGCGACTATCCTCGATGTTGATAAGGTAGAGGAGGAACCCTAATAGCTTTTTATTTAATTGAGGATGAGTGTCGGGTTTTGGAAGATGAAAGGGCGATATTGAAGAAAGATACAGAGGCAGAAGAAACAAGAAGGGACATTACGACCAAAGGGAAGGTGACCGTGACCGAGAGCATCATCGTTGCTCACACAATTGAAGCAGATGCTTCCCAATTTCTAGTTATCCCACAGCTACCACTAGCGGTCCATCCCACTCAACTTTTACAAATCTAGGGTATGACCCCGAGCATCCAGGGTTAGACACTAGAGGTCGTTAATAGCTGAAGGCACCATCGCCATGGGAACTGTCGAGCAGATGTTAGGAGGCATATTCATGTTTTCTACAGTTTTTGACTGAATGATATAAAGAAAAAAAAGACTAACATATCTTCTCCTTTGACATAAAGGTATCTTCGGGATGGAGATTCCCATCGCCTTTGGCACTTCAACGTCTACCGAGTCCATGCCCGACATTGACGAGTATAAGAGGCTAATGAGTGAAGAGTGTTAGGGACTGAAATGATGATTTTGATGACAACAACCTTGTTTTAACCATTATTGTTATATAATATATAATAATACTATTGTGTGTATATATATATGCTTGAATTATATATAGACATTAATTACTGAAGACTGTACAATTTAAAGATTCAAGATTGTAGATTACAAAGATGAAGAGTTCAAGATTAAAGACTCATGAGTAACAAGAGCACAAGAAAACATAATAATTTATAGTCTAGAATCTTTGTTAAAACTCCGTAGTAGCGCTGAATCTCTATTTCAAATCTTTTATCATTTTTATCTTATAGTTTTCTTATTCTTATTGATTTTAAAATTACTTCCTATTTAAATAAATAAATAAATATATATATATATATCTTTTAATATTTAAATTTATTTCTTGGATTTTAAATCAAACTTCCAATTTAAATATTTTAGATTTGATTACTTATATTTTAGTTTTAACTAATTTAAATATTTTCGATTTGCTTATTTATGATTTAGTTTTATTTTTTTACTTAAGCTTTAATTTCTTTATATTCGTAACTATAGTTTTGTATATCTTTTGTTTTAAAAACATTTCTTATATTGTTAAATTTTCATATTCATATAAGTTTTAAATAATCATTTTATATATTATGATGATTTGTTTTAAACTTACATTTTTATTAAAATATATTAATTTATTATATAGAACAATAAAAAGTTTAAAATACAGAATTACCTTGATTTATTTCAACATCATTTACATTGTTTTCAAAAAATTCAAATTTCAAAATTTGCCTAAGACATATCGACATCCCCTACCCCAATGTCGACTTGGTGGCCATTATTTTTAAATTTTCAAAAGATGTGCCTATTTGTTTAAATCTTTTCCTAAAGAGTCTAGACTGTTTACCCTCTAAATTACCACCCAATTTTTAAAAAATAACAATTTTTAATCATGTCTTCTTCTCTTTTCTCCTCTTTATTGTGTAATGTCCCGTATTTTTAGCGATATAATAATTAATTTATAATTATTTATCTAATGATTTAAAGATTTAAATAGTTTAAATTAAATAATATTGAATATTTAATTAATATTTATAATGGACAATAAATTATAAATGCCGAAAATAGTCGGAATAGCTGAATTCACAATATTGTGTGAATTGGATTGTTCAAGATAAAATTCAGTTTAGAGTTGAATCATAATAACGTATATATTTAATAAACGATGGTTGAGCGTATATTATAATATAAATTATAATCGAGCTCATAATGTCGCGATAGTTCGTAATATTACAATTTGAACTTCAACTGAGTGTGTAGGGTTCGTTATAAGTTGGATTTCGTCGAAACAAGAAATGTTCAGATCTGTTGAGTTATATTTTTCTAATGGAAGTGAAAAATCGAGATTCTGGTTTATAGTTTGTAAGTTATGTCCGAATCAAATTTTCAAACAATCGCTATGGAATCGTTTATAAACCATAACAATATATTCAATTTTAACTAAATACTCGCTTCGAATTCGGACAAGATAATTGAGACATAGTTATAATTAAATTTTTAGAATTTTACTGTAAATTTTATTTTGGAAAATAAGCACTTTTTATTTTTGAAGTGCTTTACACCCTACACCAGCATTTTGGTGTTTCACAAAATAAGCTGACAAGTCTATATTATTATATTTTTGGAATCGTGGAACCTCGCTGGACACAATGATATTTTTATTTTTGTCCATAAAAGTCCTTAAATGATAAAATTTTATGCATCATGGTACCATGCAATTTAAATATTAACAAAAAATATACTTTTTATGTGTCCACGAAGTATTCGTGGATCCTTTTCAACGTATGGCTGAGGAGTAAAAACAGATAATCTATGACATGACAATTCAAATTGTAGCCGACAGCCATGTTACTTAAGGGTTAAGAATTTACAAATTTATAAATATTCTGCACCTCACGTCCCTATCTGTCCCTTTTTCTTTGCCATTAAGTATCGTCCCTTATATTTAATTAATTCAATTCATTTTCCATAGGGGGCAAGTAATGTGGCTATAAATACATAGTTACAGGGGACCTTTCTTTTTCGTATTTGCTTAAATAAAATGGCCACAACAGGCACACATTCATTTTCCTGTTTCTTCAATGAACTGCAACTAAAACTTTTCGTGGCTTCTCAGAGATTCAAAACAATCTATATAAGTTTATATATGAAGATGTACACTTTTTTGGGATAAATGGGAAACAGATGCTCCTAGTTTTTGACAGCATACACATAGATCTGGGTTCGTTTATGCAAGGCATGAAGGAGGAGGGACGTAGCAGGCATACAGAGAAGAACGGGAAGTATGAACAGATGAGAGAGTGTAGAAGAGTGGGGGAATGGCTGGAACCGTGGAATTTTATGATGCATGATGGCCATGCAAGTTTATTAAGGGGAGCAGCGTTTTGTCCGGGAGAGGGCACCGGCTCATGCTGGAGTCTCATTTTGAAGGGATAGATGGGTTTAGGGTGAAGAGTAGTTTGTTTTGCGTTAGAATTTGCGGTTTGTAACTGTGGAAGAATATGGGAACGATGCTAATGCTGTAATGTTTGCAATGGAGGAATAGTGAGTGAAACCAACCTTGAAGTCACGATGGTAATAAAGGATGCAAAAGGGTTGATTAGTATATGAGAAGTTTAAAGGTGGGTTTATATGTGCATCCACGTTTCAGCAGACATGGGAGCGGTTTCTTTCTGGTTTAGAGAATATGGATGGAAGGGTTGGGTGTGTGTGTACATTATGCACAGGGATGGTGTTGGCTAGCTTTTGGACCAAGCCACCAAGGTTCACACGCAAAGGAAATATGAAGCCTCGCATGTCAAAACCCTTAAACACTCGATCGTGGTCACATTGTCCTCCTCGACTCGTGGCGCCAATCAACGTTCGTGACTCCTTATCGCGATCCGATCCCCCACACCAGCTTTCCACGATCCGATCCCAGAAGCCAAAACATGAAGGGTAGGACTAAGTCTACCACGATCCGCGAATGCAGGATCTAACGACGCCTGTCCATAACAGCCATATTGAATATTTCACCATCAAGCCACGAACCAGTCCGAGATCTTCGGGATTTGTGCCACGTGTGACCACGATCCACTTGCAGATATCAGCTATAAATAGCCCTGTGCTTGACATTTTCAGGATCTTTTGGCAGTTCTAATTATTGTTTCCACCATTATTGTTATCTTGCAATTTCTTAGCCCGAAATTATTGAGTGAATCATCATTGTACAAGTGAGATTGAGAGAAAAAAACATTGATTGTACTCGAACCTAACATATAATCATAGATATAAAGTGGACGTAGGCTCGTTAACGCCGAACCACTATAAATCTTGTGTGTTTTCTGTGTTTTCTTGCATTTCTAAATATAAATCTCTGCCTATTCAGATAATTTGGGTGTTAAAGTCACTTTTGGATCTAACATTTTGGTGCTTTCACTGAGAATGAAGTCTCAGCATATTGGATTGTTGTTCTATTGTTTGGACAGTCAGGTCCGAAGAAAACAATCCAAAATCCCACTATTTTGATCTTTGAAGATTTCAGCAAATTCAAAGTATTATGGCTAGAAAGAAGTCCAAGGATATACGAGCTTCAAAGGCCGATGAAGTCACAAACGAAGCTTGTGATGACAGCGTTCAGGAACAGGTCGAGGATGATTCTCCGGATCGTGATGTAGAGGGGGCGATCTGAACCCAGGGGACCAACACGAATTGACGCCAAGAGGGTACCACGAGCCATCAGCCTAAGGGGACCACGATACGAATTGACAATCAGACCACTACTCGACCTAGGAAGGAGATTATGGCTCGTTCCTCTTTTGCTGGTACCTCTGCTCGGCATGGCTCAAGTTCCTTGCGTATAAGAGAAGATGATGATGACCAGTTCAACCCTTCTGCCCCAACTACGGAAGGAGATCTCTCTCGCATAATTGAAGCATTGGACAGACAAAATGATGAATTGGCCGCTCAAAGGTGGGAGAGGTCGTTGCTGCGTCAGAATATTACTGCCCTAGGTAGACGAATTGACGATATTCAAAGACAGGTTTCGCCACCGCCAGCTCACCCTTTTTCCCTGGAATACACATCCTCGTCTGAAGAACCTTGAAGAAACCGGTGATGGCCTCCGTTAGAAAGGGCTAAGAATATAGAGCAGCTTTAGTTTGGAACACTTCCTTCTCAAGAAGAAGATGCGCTTAATCAGGGAACTAATAACCGTAACTTAAATGAGCCCGTCCTACCACCTAGTAATGGAAACGTCATTGGCCCTGCTCAAAATCAAATCATTCCTTCTCGTTGCGTGACTGACTACGACAATAGGGGGCAAGGGAGTTCTTCTCAGGCCTTAGACCTTGCAGCAGCACGTCGAAGAAATGCTGGAGAGGTCCGCAGGGCACGAAGTGCTGATCCCGAATCCACCCTGACCCATGCAAATGTTGAGGCCATGATTAGACGAGTGATGGTAGAAAACCACGGGCAAAGAAATGAGGATTGGGTTATAGGCCGCAGTCATACGTCCTTCACGGATGACATATTAGAGGTTCGATTCCCCAGGAAATTCAACATGCCACCTATAAACCGCTATGCAGGAAGGGCGGATCCAGTCCAACACCTAATGAGATATTCATGGTACATGAATGCAGCTGCTGCCTCTGATGCTGTAAAATGTAAGGCATTCCCAATATTTCTGGAGGATATAGCATTAATGTGGTTTACTCGTTTGGCAGCGTGATCGATCTCCAGTTTCAGGGAATTAAGTGAGCAGTTCATGAATCAGTTCCGGCTGCATACTCGGAGATCTAAGAATGTCATCGAATTATCCCTCATTAAGCAACATCCGGACTAATCTTTGAGTTCCTATCTGGATCACTTCAATCTAGCAGTCACAGAGGTTAGAGATCCCCATGAACAAACTGTTTTGATGGCCTTAATTGACGGAGTGGATAAGGATACTGAGTTTGGAAGATACCTAGCCGGTAAACCACCGTTGACCAGAGAAATATTTTACGAATAGGCCAACATCCGCCTGCATCGAGAGGAAATTTACGCCAACCGAAAGAGGAAGGCTGTTAATAAGGAGGATATCCAAAGTAATGTGGCCATCAAGCAGACGGGAGATAGCTCAGGAAAGGTTGAAGTTAATGTCGGGAACAAGAATTAAGGCAATGGTCATCAATCGGGGAATAATAATAACAATAATCGAAAGAGAAATCGAGGGAATGACTCTCAGATAAGATCTCGGCCTTGGCCATTTGAGAGTTTTACACCGTTAAATGATAAATTGGAGAATATCTTCCTGGATACATACAACGTCCTCCAGTATAAGAGGCTTCCTCCGAGAGATTCGACAAAAAAGGAACGTGAGACTAGGAAATTTTGCCTTTTCCACCAGACTCATGGCCACTCTACAAACTAATGTCGTCATCTGAGAGATGTGGTTGAAAAGCTACTCCGGGAAGGAAAACTCGATGAGTATAAGGTGACACCCAGAGATAGGGGGCAAGCCGCACAAGCCCCGAACCAAAGCCAACCTGCTGCCAAATCAACAGCTCAGCAAAAAGAAAAAAATATCGTTATCAATACCATAGTTGGTGGGCTTCATCTGGCAGGGCACAGTTTCAGGGCTATGGATCAGTACGTGAACGCCGCTAAACAACATTTTGAAGTGAAAAAATGTAGCAATCCCGAGGATAATGCCCTGATTAAGCAACAGAAGACGATGTATGATGATGTCGTATTTCGTGACCGAGAGATTACTGGAGTCCATTCCCCAACAGAAGACCCATTAGTGATCATCGTCACCATCGGTCTAGCTATAGTCCATAAAGTTCTAGTGGATAACGGGAGTTTGGTTAACATTCTATTTAAAAAAACATTCGACCAAATGAAACTCGAGCCGAAGGATTTGAAACCATGCGAGGGTTGGATACGTGAATTTAATGGAGCCTCAACCGCTCCGATGGGATATGTGGAACTGTAAGTAACCCTTGGGGAAGGAGAACGCCAGAGAGTGAGGATCCTCCCCTTTGTGGTTCTGGATATTGAGTCGCCGTATAATGCCTTCTTGGGTCGACCGACCCTAGCCAAATTCAGGGCCTGCATCGCACCCTGGTGTTTATTGTTGAAGTTCCCGATGGATGCCAGTGTAGGTATAGTTAGAGGAGATCAAGTGGTTGCACGAGCATGTTACATAGCGGAGCTAAGTTGCTCCATAAAGGAAGAGATGTAGAAACAAAGGGTGCTTCTTCCCCTCTAAGGGAGGAAATGTCATAGCAACTAAAGAAAGTAACTCTGGGAGAGTCTTCCAGAGAGTTGACCGAGGATATAGATCCCAGAGAGGATGAAGAGCCTGGGGGCAGAATGGCGACTCCCATTAAAGCGACTGTGGACGTACCAATCGATGATAGTGACCTAGAGAAGGTCCTGAAGATTGGATCCCAGTTGGACCCTGTTCGAGCCCAAGAATTAACAAATTTGTTGAAAGCTAACTTGGATATATTCGGCCGGACCCATGTGGACATGTGTGGAATATCACCCTCAATTATTAGCCATTCATTAAGCATCAACCCGAAACATCCTCTCGTCAAACAGAAAAGGTGAATGCTTGGCCCAGAGAGGTCTGCTGCCTTGAAGGAAGAAGTCAAAAAGCGGAGAAGTAATGGGTTCATTAAAGATTCAACATACCCTGACTGGATTTCAAACACGGTTCTGGTAAAGAAGGCCAATCGAAAGTGGTGCACATGCATTGACTTCTCAGACCTAAACAAAGCTTGCCCAAAGGATAACTTTCCATTACCTAGAATCGATCAGCTGGTAGATTCAATGGCGGGTCATGAGCTTCTTTCTTTTATAGATGCCTATTCAGGGTACAACCAAATCCCTATGCACGTCCCGGACCAAGAACATACCAGCTTCATTACAGATCTGGGATTATACTATCACGTAGTGATGCCTTTCGGTCTGAAGAATGCCGGTGCTACGTATCAGCGATTGGTGAATAAGATGTTCTACAACCAAATTGGGAAAATGATGGAGGTATATGTCGACAACATGTTGGTAAAGCCCAGATAATCATCCGACCATACTGCCGATTTAGCAGAGATGTCTGAGATTCTCCGGAAATATGGAATGAACCTAAATCCTTTGAAATGCTCATTTGGGTAGCACCTAGAAAATTCCTAGGGTACATCGTCAGCTCGCGTGGGATCGTGTTCAACCCAGATCAAATTGCGGCAATCAGAGACATCCAGGAACCAAGACAAATCAAAGATGTGCAAAGCCTCGCCGGGAAAGTAGCCGCGCTAAGCAGATTCATCTCCAATGCTACGGACAAATGTGTTCCTTTCTTTGAATTAATAAAGCGAGGAAAGCGCAATTTCGAATGGACTCCTGATTGTGTAGAAGCATTTCAAAACCTTCTGAATCATCTGGAAAGACCCCCGATACTGTCTAAGCCCGTGGATCATGAGGATTTGTTTGTGTACTTAGCAGTTTCATCTCATGCGATTAGTTCAGCCTTAGTGAGAGAGGAAGATAAGGTGCAGAGACCAGTGTAGTATGTGAGTAAGAAATTGTAGGCGGCCGAGCGAAACTAACCAAGAATAGAAAAGCTTGCGTATAGCTTGCTGATCACATCTAGGAAGCTTCGCCATTATTTCCATGCTCATCCCATTACTGTGTACACTGATCACCCACTCAAACAAGTTTTGCAAAGGCCAGAAGCATTAGGAAGACTGCTCAAGTGGAACATTAAGCTAAGTCAGTTCGATTTGAACTTCCAGCCCTGAAGGTCGATAAGGGGGAAAGTACTGGAAGATTTTATAGCAGAATTCACTCTCCCGGAGGATGATGTAGTAAGTGAAGAAGCCGACCCACAAAAACTGCTCCTTGACCCCTGTGCCTGAAAATTGTACACTGATGGAGCTAAGAACGACAGGCGATCTAGTGCCGGAGTGGTCCTTGAAACTCCAGAGAAACAGCTAATATACTATGCTCTTAGATTGGAGTTCCATGCCACTAATAACGACTCCGAGTACGAAGCCATAATTGTCGGGCTGAAGCTCCCAAAGGAGTTGGAGATCACAAAGCTGGACATCTTTTGCGATTCCAAGATAGTCATGAACCAAGTCACTGGAAAGTTTCAGGCCAAGAGTCCAAGGCTGATATTATATTTGGAAAAAGTGAATAAGTTGCTGGACGGTATTGATCACCACAACATCTCTCATATTCCTCGAATGGAGAATCAAAAGGCAGACAAGTTAGCGAAGATGGCTAGCTTTGATAATCCTGAAGATACGGAGCTAGTCCCGATTGAAGTGCTACAGTCCCCTAGTATAGATCAGATGGAAATTGATCCGGTACTAGAGATTGAACCCGAGAGGGAGTCATGGATGACCCCTCTAAATAATTTCTTGGTGACTGGAACGCTTCCAACAAAGAAAAGTGAGAGGCGTGTAGTTACCCAGAAGGCTTCCCTATATGTGTTGTAAGGCGAAGTCCTGTACAGACAAGGTTTCTTGATGCCCTTCCTCCGGTGCATCGCCCATGGTGATATCAAGCATGTACTGAAAGAGGTCCACAAAGGTGAATGTGGAGACCACACTGGAGGGCAAACATTGGCAAAGAGGATATTGCGATATGGCTATTTTTGGCCCACCATAAACAAGGGTGCCGCCAAGTATGCATGACATTGTGATGCGTGTCTGAAGTTTTCCAAGATCCCTAGGGCACCTCCTAGCAAGTTGAAGATGATGATGAGCCCGTGGCCCTTTGCTGTCTGGGAAATTTATATTATTGGAAGCCTCCCCATAGCTAAGGGCGGAGCAAAATTCGCCATTGTGGCCATGGATTACTTCACCAAATGGGTCGAGTCTAAGCCATTGACCACAATCACAACCAAGCGAGTGATCAACTTTGTCGTTAGGAACATTATATGCTGATTAGGGATTCCGAAAGTCATCAAAACTGATAACGGAACTCAGTTTGATAGCACTAAGTTTCGAGATTTCTGCTAGAAGTATCATATCGAGAAAAGATACACCTCTGTGGCACATCTGCAATCGAACGGACAGGTCGAGGCGGCGAACAAAGTGATTAAGTCTATTCTGAAGATAAGATTGAAGCGGGCCAAAGCCATGTGGGTTGATGAATTACCCTTGGCACATACAAGTCGGCAATGGATCACACACCCTTTTCCCTTGCTTTTGGAGCCGAAGCGGTCATCCCGGTTGAGTTAGAAGTACCATCTCATCAAATCACTTATTATGACCCGATGACCAACAACGAGCTGCTCCTTGAGTCTCTGGATATGATTGAAGAAAAGAGGGACGAAACCGATCTATGCGCCTTGATACACAAGCAACAGGTCGCTCGGTATTACAACAAAAAAGTCCGAGCTCGAACCTTTGAACCCGGAGATTTGGTCCTGAAACGTTTCTTTCCACCCCTAGTACATATGGGCACGAAATGGGAAGGACCGTACTCCATTTTACGAAGGCTTGATAATGGAACCTTCAAACTAGCAACCATGGATAGAGATGAAATCCCCAGAGTGTGGAATTCCCAGCATTTGCGGCCTTATCGGACGTGAAATTGTCAGTTTTACTCTTTTGTTTTTAGGACCATGTAAAAAGGCATGACTTGCCTAGAATAGTATGGTTACTTGAAAAAAGATTATAAAGTGGATGTAGGTCATGATTTGACCGAACCACTATGAAAATATCGTGTGTCATTTACCTTTACTGCACCATTTCTTATCTTCTCTTTTATTTTTAACTAACAACAATCATTATCATTTCGAGATTTTTTATGAACTATGCAATGATTTCGAAACACCTAATTCAAAGTTCCACCTATCAAATTGGAAGGCTAGCGATAACTAAAGTTCCAAAAGGTGCAGCGAGGTAAATCGCACTATTATTTGCACTCTAACTCTCGAGATTGGAGAGAGAGTATAAAGGACGCAAAGATAACGTCCCCAAGGCATGAAGGTGCACCATGATAAAAACGCCTTGATAACACTCTAACCCGTTGAAGGATCGGGAGAGTAGAAAGGCACTAGAGACTTAGCGCCCCCAGAACTTCTTCCCTGCTGAAGGATCAATAAGCAGATTAAGAACCAAGCTCGAACTCTAACCCGCCGAAGGATTGGGAGAGTATAAAGGTGCTTGAGACTTAGTGCTAGGAGAATTCCCTTCCAAACCAAAGGATTGGCAAAGTATAAAGGTGCAACAACATATGCCGCCAAATAACTCGAACCCTCATTTCTGAAAACGAGGGACACCGCACACATGACTCTAATCAATCCTCAATGAGCCCTTGCCAGGCATCATACTAATGATTGATAGGGGGCATATATACACATATATTTGTGCAGTCATAGAAACTTTGAAATTTTTTGTTGCTTGAAATTTTTATTGCAATGCTTCATGGTTAGATTTTAACTTAGTTAGGATCTAAAAGTTTATGACTAAGTACAATAAGTTAAACTTGTAGGTACACAATGTTGCAAAAGGAACAAATTTTCCTTCACTAAAAGCAGGTTTACAAGACCAAAAAGCTAAACAAAAGTGAGGGCCATTCTCACAACTACATTTCTTGGCCAGTGGAAAGCCTAAAAGAAAAAAATATGAGCTAATAAGTACATCCTATTTACGCTTGGGAGATGATTTTGATTTCTTCTGTTTCTCCAACTCCTCCTTGTCAGCATCAGAGCGGTCACTCTTCTTCCTCTTCCTCTTATCAACAAGAAACTCCTGGGGAGAATTAGAAGGCTGGGAGGCAAGCTGTACAGTTATTGATTTGGAAGAGAATCTTATAACCAACCCAGTTTTGGGATCGGCTTCTGAGATAGGAGGCACATATAGAGGGTCTAGGTCCTCCTTCTTCAAAACCAATTGTTTCTCTTTCCTAGCCTGCATATCAGCCAAAGTCTCACTATCGTCATCCTTGATTTCTTCTGTGATGACTATGACATCCTCTTCATCTCCATGACCGCCATCGGTGTCTTGCAAAGCCCCAGTGACTTCGGCATCCGCAGGAGCATCAGTGCCAGGTGCCACAGTAACCTATTGTTCCCTCGGTTTGCTTTGGAACCTCAGAAACTTTAGCACCAGCACTTGAGGGGACACTAACTTTTTCCGCCTCTGCTTTCTCTTCTGCATCCTTCTCGATCGGCTTGCCACCTATGTCATGAGAAGCAAAAGTTAGTGATTTGGGAGATAATGTGGTCAGCTCAGTTGTCTGTCCGACGACACGATGTCAAGTTATAACTGCTTTGACGAATTGTGGAGAGAATATGGAGATACCTTCAGCCGACTCCTCGCCCAGGTTTGTGACAACAACTCCAACAACTGAGGGGGTGGGAGCCAAGGGAATCAATGGATCATCAGGATTGTATTCCTCGATTTCAAAGGCCTTGGGATCCACAATTGAGCTAGAGCCTTCGTCAATTTTATCCTTGCCCTTGAGTTTTGTTCTCTCTTTCTCGATTTCCTCATGGATCAGACGTCTGCCTATCTTCAAAGCCTCAGGCTCTTCACCTTTGAGATAAGTCTGTATGAGCTGTTTTTCATCAACTTCTTCGGTTTTCAATCGACGCTTTTCGCCCTTAACGATCATATCCCACACATTGGCCAAAGTAATGTGATAATCCTGAATCCATGAGATGTCTCAGGTCTTAATAACTTGGCCAAAGAAGTCGAATAGCAGTTCTTCGAAACCCTCTATCTCTTTTTTGGTTGTAGCAAGCTGATCAGCAGTGGCAGAGGCCGATTCAAGAGCATTGTTAGCATTATTTTCAGCAAGAGCTGCACGTTCTTCGGCTTGGACAAGTCGATCATTCAAGGCCACTCTCTCTTTTTCAACAAGGGCAAGAGTGTCTTTTAAGCTAGCTTTCTCTTTCTCCCAGGAAGCCTTCTTAGCAGCAAATTGTTTATGTGTTGTCTTCAATTCAGTATTGATTGTCCTGAGACCTCCGCTTCTTTTTTCAAAGCCAAACATTCTTGGCTATTTGAGTCGAGCTCAATGTGAAAACGCTTCCTAGCACTCTCTAGCTCTGTTTTGTAATTTTCCGCATCCCGCCGAGCTAAAGTGAGCCGAGCTTGTGTATCCTCTAGTTCCTTTTCCATTCTGCACCTGGCCCTACCATCATTATCAATCTTCACTCTGGTTCTAGCTGCTTCCATCTCTAGGTGGCGGATGGCAACAGAAAGAGTGGCGACATCCTTCTTCATCGCCCTATATTGTTTGGCCACATGACTCCCCTGCCCTACGACTTCTACATCCCAGTCCTCGGGAACCAGATCAAGATATCGAACAAACATCATACTTTTGAAGAAAATATCAGGAAACTGCTTCCGCAAACGCTCTAGCTTGACCTGATTCTCACAAGTGTAGACAACATCCTGCACAGCGGTAGTTTCCAAATCGCGCTGGTTAGAGGGACCAATAGCTATTTTCTCCTTTTCTAAATCCTTGTTCGGATCTTTGCTTTTATCTTTCGGCTCATGGTGTTTCTTGGAAGACTGGCTATGAGAGGGTGTACTTTTCAAAGGAGTCAAGTCCTTGGGAAGTTGCTTACCCCCCGATGGTGGCACTGGACGACCGTGGGGCTTTCCAGAATCTTGCTTTGAGGGTGAATGAGGTCGTGTAGAATGAGATTAATAAGAGTCACGAGGTAAGTAACTATCTCTCCCTCGACTATCACTACGGTCATGCTGAGGATCAGAAAGGAGCCTCGGTGTGCTTGCTAGGAGAGAGCGATAAGAATAAGATTGTTTACGAGGCATTTTCCCTGCAAAGAAAACAAATGTGTATCAGAATCGTGAATACTGGTGGCGTAGAAGTGTTGTGATGAGTGGTGCAAGTGATTCGTGCATCCCGTATAATCCCCCCTAACAGACCAAGGCCCAGAGTCTGGCTCGCCTTTTAGTTTTCTTTTTCCCCAACTGGAACATTCACTTCCTTAGAGATGGGAAAGAATGGTTCCCCTTCGAAGTCTTCTTGCGTGTAAATGTCGTCTGGTAGAGGAATTTTGTTTAATTCTCCGAATATTTGTCTTCTATGAATTCATCGAGAGTGACGGGCTCAATTGGTGATAGAGTCCCAGAGGAAGATTTCTCCTTAGAAGTTGGGATTTCCTTTGGCTCATCAGCTAGAACCTCACCTTCTTTATATACATTCAAATCCTCATCATCCTGATCGATCATTGGTGAGGGGCTCTTGCGAAGTCAAGTGGTCTTCGTCACCCCCGAGGTCACTTCACCTTTAGTTGGGGGCACATATTTATAAGGAATACCACCCGCACCAAGTCCGAACGTTATATCCAGAAGATGGTGCTTGTGAAGATCCCCTATGCTGCTGTGACCCTCTAATAAAACCTTCATATTGGCAACCGATTCAAAGAAAGAGAAGTTTGGAGTTCCTTGGAACGGTGTTTGAAGAGATAATAGAATTTCAAATCTTTGAAAGTGAGCTAAGTATATAGAATCTCCGCATACACAATGCGTAAAGTATACAAGGCTTCGTAAGCATTAGGATGAAGATGCATAGGGGTAATGCACAATCGTCTTAAGGTCTTAACAACGATTGGTGGAAATGGAGGAATAGCGCCTACCCAGCACATTAGCCTACTGACAGTCATATACACTGGCGGGGCAGAATGAGGTCTATCCTCACTTCCTGGAGTCTTAACATCGTCCCAGTTGATCCCGTGTCTTATGCACAATTTCTTAAGCTTTATGTCATCTAATTTGGAAGCCAGGGAATCACTGAGCCTCTCCTCCTCCACTTGCTCAACACCTGGGATCTCGTCAAGAGCACGATTATCTTCTTCTTCCTCATATTCAAGAGATGTACTTTCAGAAGTCATCGATTCAATATCGGTGTCGGTCTCATATTCAGGGTCGGAATTTTCCCAATCTGAATTTGTGGGAAGCACATCGGGATCATAACGCTTTGATGGCTCGGATTCTGTATCTCTCTCTGACATTTCGTTTGACTGCTTATCTGATATAACTATGTTGATGAGAAAACGTGAGAAGTTAGAATATAATTACCCGTTCCCCGTGTGTGTAAGTGCAAGTGTATGCCTATGCATACATTAAAGAAAAACATGAAGTTAGTTAGATAAATAGGATATTGGTCGTTGTATGCTGTTGAATTATGCTATTGTCCAGTTCAAAAGGTTCATCTTGAAGGCTCTAACCTAACTGTCCATTGGTATATCACAATTACATTGTATTTTCTAATCAACATGTATATCAGATCGTTGGTCAAGCTGGCTCGTAAGACAAGGTTTGACTCATGATACATCATTGGTTCGTGAAGCAAGTCCTGATTCGTGGGAAAGCACTAGCCCGTGGAAAGGAATCGGATCGTGTGACACTTAAGCTCTTGAACCATTCTGATTTACTTGAACGGGTCGTGACAGACCCCCCCCCCCACTATCCACTTTACTTCCTGTTTCCACGAACCGGAGCTCACCCAGCCTCACGACCCGATTCGCTATCCAATTTAACACTCCATTTTCATCTCCCTTCCTCTACTCTCTGCAAACCCACACCACACGATTTGCATCGTGACCTCGCTCCTTTTCATCATGAGACCGATCCCCTTTTTACCCGCAATTCGATCTGACAGTTAATTCCCTTCCGCGACCTCCTTCAACCAATTCCCAATAGTACCTCAACCCCTATGCCATCGCCTACCGTCTCGAGACCACCAGCTAAGATGAAATCCGCGGAAATCAAGAAAGGGGGAAGGAAAAGCTTAAATATTTGCTATAATTACCTTTTTGAGTTTGATGGATAGTCTTCGGATCTCGCGGGTTTGGGAGGAAAATCGCAGGCTAGGGATTTTGTGGGATTGGGTAAAAACAGTAAGAACGATGAGAGAAAAGAAAGAGTGAAAAAGTAAAAGGAGAAAGAAGGGAGCGGATGGGGGCGCTTGGCTTATATAGATATGGATATGGCTCTTGGTCTTCCCCTTCTTGTCGCAACTCGGTCCATAAAGATCCACGGGCCATGGGTGTTCATGAAGGCCCATCGAAGCTTAGACGGCGGTCCTCTTACCTGATTGGTCCGTGACACGTACCACGATCACAAACAGTGTGGAATTCCAAAGGCCCAGACTCAAGAACGATCGCGAAATAAGAATAAATGGAAATACTTATAATGATCTAAAAACTTACTTGACTGGATGACCGTAATATTTTCTGGAAGTTTAAGAGATGGGAATCAGCAGACGAATAAAGAAGTGATTGAAGGATTAATCTAATATTTATACTCCTCAAGAGGTGTAACCATTTAAAATAGTGTGATGCTATAAATGGATGTGACAATTGATTCATATTGTTTCATGAAAAGGTCCATTCAGAATCTTCGAAGCATGTTCCATCCTTGATAAAACATACTTCGAGAGGGCAAAATGTTGGCTAGCTTTTGGACCAAGCCACCAAGGTTCACACGCAAAGGAAATATGAAGCCTCGCATGTCAAAACCCTTAAACACTTTATCGTGGTCACATTGTCCTCCCTGACTCGTGGCGCCCATCAACGTTCGTTACTCCTTATCGCGATCCGATCCCCCACGCCAGCTTTCCACGATCCGATCCCAGAAGCCAAAACATGAAGGGTAGGACTAAGTCTACCACGATCCACAAATGCAGGATCTAACGACGCCTATCCATAATGGCCATATTGACTATTTCACCATCAAGCCGCGAACCAGTCCGAGATCCTCGGGATTTGTGCCACATATGACCATGATCCACCTGCAAATATCAGCTATAATAGCCCTGTGCTTGACATTTTCAGGATCTTTTGGCAGTTCTAAGTACTGTTTCCACCATTATTGTTATCTTGCAATTTCTTAGCCCGAATTTATTGAGTGAATCATCATTGTATAGGTGTGACTCAGAGAAAAATCATTGATTGTACTTGAATCTAACGTATAATCATAGATATAAAGTGGACGTAGGCTCGTTAACGCCGAACCAATATAAATCTTGTGTGTTTTCTACGTTTTCTTGCATTTCTAAATATAAATCTCTGACTATTCAGATAATTTGGGTGTTAGAGCCACTTTTAGATCTAGCAGATGGGCTGTACTGCATGTATAATAGAAGAAAAGGGAAGTGAGCAAGTCTTGTAAGGTGATGAGAATGAGGGTTAAAGGAAAGGGAACGTGGTGTTCAAAGTATTGGCGGGGCGGTTGCTCCGCATGGAGTGTTGGCGCATAGGATTTGTAAAGGAGCGGACACTATTTCACCTAGCTTGTGGTTTTGAATGATGATAATGGAGGAGTTTTGGGCAGTGAGAAGCTTTGTATGGCTGCAGATTTCTATTGTAGCATGGAGGGAGGATCAGAATAAGGTACGGCTTTGCGAGGCAATAACTGGAATAGTGGAGCAACGTCTTTTTGGTAAGAGGAGAAGAAGAATACTGTTCACATGAGCATGGGAAAAGAAATGGGCCGGAATGTACATATATTAGTAAAGCCCAACAAAAAAGAGAAAAAGATAAAAATAAAGAAAGGAGATACACGGACATGGTGGAACGGGCTTGCGGGTACGAGGAAGGATGGACGTATGCACATGTTTGTGCATGGCATGTAGTAAGGGTGGTGTAAAATTTTAGCAGGCGCATGGATTAATGGGTGAGGAAAATTTATATTAACCATTTATATTTTAGCTTAATTTAAATGATATACACAACTTATAGTGTTAATATCTTATACATATGTCATCACATTAACGAACGGTCTGATCCTTGGGATCGTAGGAACGCACGTAATGTACTGGAACTGGTTTGGAGAGATTTGGAGCTTGTTTGAATTTATGGTAGAATAAAACTACTGATCGGATTCATTGACTGTCTACCGTTATTAACAGTAAACGAACAAGGTGAGTAATCTCACTAACTCTGTTTAGTTTTATAGTTTTATAAACATTATTTAATATTGATAAAAATGATTGAATGTTGTGTGTGATGGTTGTTTTGATAAATTGGTTAAATTAATACGTATAGTTATTTATACAAGTCGTTAGCTGAATATGGATTCTATTTATTATTTATTTCATATTAATATGAAATAAATGTTGATTAACATCTGTGGATGTAGGGAAACAGGTTGGAGGGATCCGATTGGATTCCTCAACAATTATTGTTGTTTACATATATTGTGTTATATGAAGTGATAAATAATCTAAGATTTATTATTTTGTGATTGGGATGTTTGAATAACATTGACCTGAAATAATCGGTATTTAAATACCATAAACCATATTCAAATATATTGGAAAAGAATTTGGGGTTTTAATGACTTGTTTTAATCATAATAAAACTAGTAGTTGATTTATTAGCGATATTTATAAAATGGAATAATTATTATTAAACAATTTGGGATATAAGAATAAATCTATTAAAAGGGGAAATGGGGAATCATTGAAAAGAAAACGATGAAATCATTTCGATGTTCGAAATGTGAATATAATTGGAATAAACACATAAGGAATTATAATTTGATTTCGACTATGTCGAATATTATAAAGATAACTTAGTTTAGAAATTTTAGGTTATAAAACTTAGAAAAAAACGAGATAGTAATTAATATTTGGTTTAAAAAAGAACTAATAGTTTAAAATCGAATGTGCAATCGAGGTTTAGTTATAAACTTGATATATAATTAACAAGAAGTTGATGTATAAATGGAGTTTATAAAGTGAAATACGAATATGAATTTATAAAATAACTAGAGAGATATGATTTTATACTGTAATGATAATATTTATTTAAATCAAGATTTGATTTAATAAACTTAGACCAGATTTCTGTAGAAGGATAATATTCATGTTATAAAGTGAATAATGGTTTTAGAGAAAGCGATTGGCAAGATGTAGATAGTTATAAAAGGAAATGATTTGTGTAAATAAGAAGTTAAAATTTAAGTTAAGGAAATTAGAAACTAACTGGAGATTAGTTAAGTTGAAAAGCTTTTTAATTATTGATTATTGATCTGATGTTGGTTTCGGCCTTCGGGGTAAATACTTTGGGAGTTGTTCTCTTAATAAATTTACGGTTAGGAACTGATGGACGTGGAAGGATAGTGATGCGTGAATAAGAAGGAAATGTTTTTCGATATTAATAAGAAATAATTTCTAAAATATAGAAATTAAATAGTTTAAAATAAATGGAAATGTTTTCCAATGATTGAGAGAAGCCAACCTAGATAGAGAAATATTTGGGTTAAAATATTGAAGTTAATTGGGAAATGAAACGATTATTTATAAATCCATTAAAAGGGGCCAGTGTTGATTGATCGATAAGATTTCCATATGGAAATATGACGGTTGTTTGAACACATGTTTTTCTTTGATAGTCAAATCACTGACTATCAAAGTTTTTGACCATTTCCGTTGTCAATACGGAGAGGCCGGGATTGGGTTTATTATCTGAAAACCACTCTGCATGGGCATTACCATTTTGAATCAAATATATCAAAGACAATTAAAGATAGAGTTTATGCAAGGATTATTCTGGCAATCCTAGGTAGAAATTGCCTAAGATGGATTTACAGAATAATTCCTTCGGTTTGTCTTGTCCCAGGAAAACTTGAATGGACGAGTGTCTGATAGAGTATATTTGGTAGATCGCGTAAGTTGATCGTTTCAAAAATATTTGCGTGGTGGCGGAGGAGGAGTTCGTTTCCCTTAGCTTATACCTATGGTATTTTTGGGGAAATCAATTTGTGATTTGGTGGGTATGACAATATGACATTCATAGTAAATGAAGAAATAATCCGTCGAGATACATTACAACCGCAAGCCTCATCAACTGGTAAATGACAGAAATCGGGCAGGTAGCGTGGCTAAGTGCGGCCGCACCCAATTAGGGTATATTGTCACCATCTAGGAAATATTCATATTTGTAACTTCATTCAATTCTGTATCTCTCGGGAATGGTTATGTTGGTATACCGACTGTAAGGTGATAATATATTCGGAACATTCAAGCGAAATGAATGGCCGGTCATGTGTGGCCGAGTTACAAGATGTTCTTGTTAAACTCTAGTGTATCGCTTCTAGAGTACACTGGTCGGAACGTGGTTCCATACCTTGTCATATATGGAAATCCATTACCCAATAAGAGCCCACGGTTTTGATTGTATATTATATATGTAGAATGTGAGATGAAAACATTCTGCTAGATTTCTAAATACTTATATTAGACACTTTTATAATATCAGAATAATATTGTTTTAAAAAAATGTTTTTGGTTATCGTAAGGTAAAAACCATCTGTGTTTATGTGTGGATCGGTCTTACGATTATCATTGCTTTTGAAAAGGATTGGAAAAGTTAAACCAAGTGATTTGAGCTTACTCACACCTGTCACATGACTGACCCAAAGTTTATTTTGTTTTGTTTTACCCTAAACTCTTAGGTGCTCAATTTTGTTTGGGCAGTCAAGTAGTCGGGATTTTACAGATACCATTGAAGGAGCTTGGAGCAGGATACTTCAGTTTTGGATATATAGATATAAAGTTATTTCCACTGCGATATTTATGTACTCTAATAATGATGAATGTAAGTACAAATACAATTTTGTGTTTCAAAGTATTGCTATAATATATTTTATTCGTTCCGCTGTGAGATTTGTGTTTCATTTGTTGTGATCTTCTTTTTCTTATATTCTAATTTTCTTTCTTTTTGTTTCTCACCCTCTAACTTCTTTTTATTAATGATCTGGTAGTTACGATGCTTGGATAGTCAGCTTGGTTTTTGTGTTGTTTTGCAGGATTTGAAATTCTCAGGTCATTACAGTGGTATTAGAGCTGAAGGTTAAGTGATTACGTTGGCTCTGTGGCATAACTCAGTGTTGATGGGATTAGTAATACACTAGATTAAGTTGAGTGTATATATACAAGAGAGCGTATTTGTAGATTATGTATAAAAAAATGATTTTACATTGTGTAGATTAATTGGTTGAGTGGATTATGAATTGTGGATCGACAGTGGGGCACCACAAGGTCAATAGGGTTTCTAAATGCTCGAATACGATAAACCAACAAAGTACGTTTTGACAAGAGGTAAATGAAATAATTTTACCCAAAATATATTTTGATATAAAAGAAGTATAAATATATATTGGAATTATTGTAATATAGTGGATGTGATGGTTGTTATTATGATCGAGCCAGATTATTTGAGATGGTTATAATGACCAATCAGAATTCGTATAAGAGTGATAGATAAATTCATATGAATTAAATATGGATTTCAAACAGAATTGAGATATAAAAGTCTGGAAAGTTGGAAAGGTGTTTGTAAATGAATTTTGGATTATATAAGGAAATTTAAAGATCCTGGGTAATTTGGAAATATTTTTCAAATATTGTAAAAGATAGTTTGAAAGTAATTTCAGAATGGAAGCGTTGAAAATTAGTTTTGAAAGTGATATAGTATTGAACTCACTTCGATCGCTGGGAAATAATTCTGATGATGATGACCACATCATCAGTGTCATTTTCAAATTTCTAAGTGACAGATTACTACCAAAGATTTTGTTTTGAAATGTTTTGAGGAAATAAGTTGCATAGAATTTGAAGATAAATTGGCTGGAAATTATAGAAATTGAAGAGATAAAGTTGAGTGCTCGGTAAAAAGATACAAGTTTATATTAGATTGAGTTTGAGATTTTTATGAGCCTATTTGGCAAGCCGTTTGGCAGTTTCATTTCTTTTGGATTGGAGAAGACCTAGAGGGCGGGTTGTAGTTGTACCGATTGAGCCGTACAAAGGAGGTGCTGGTGAAAGTTTTCGAAATTTCAAGGTATTAGAAAATTTTCAGAATTTTTGAAAATTTTCGTTAGTCGAAATGAATTAATATTTTAATTGAAATCAACTGGTACAGTGAAACTGAAATTTAAGAAGTAAACAAATAATTTTTAACCCAGTAAATAAGGTTTGTTTTCTACCTTAACAATTTCGAGGAAGAAATTATTTTAAGGGGGAAGAGTGTAACGTCCCGTATTTTTAGCGATATAATAATTAATTAATTTAATTATTTATCTAATGATTTAGAGATTTCAATAGTTTGAATTAAAATATTGAATATTTAATTGATATTTATAATGGATAATAAATTATAAATGCCAAAAATAGTGGGAAATAGCTGAATTCACAATATTGTGATAATTGGATTATTTTCAAGATATAATTCAGTTTAGAGTTGAATTATAATAATGAATATATTTAATAAACGATGGTTGAGCGTATTAATTATAATATACATTATAATCGAGCTTGTAATGTTGCGGCAGTTCGTAATATTATGATTTGAACTTCAACTGAGTGTACAGGATTCGTTATAAGCCGGATTTCGTCGAAACAAGAAACGTCCAGATCTGTTGAGTTATATTTTTCTAATGGAAGTGAAAAATCGATATTTCGGTTTATGGATTGTAAGTTATGTCCAAATCAAATTTTCAAATAATCGCTATGGAATCGTTTATAAACTGTAACGATATATTTAATTTTAATTAAATACTCGCTTTGAATTTGGACAAGATAATTGAGTTATATTTATAATTAAATTTTTAGAATTTTACTGTAATTTTTATTTTGGAAAATAAGCACTTTTTATTTTTGAAGTGCTTTACACCCTATATCAACATTTTGGGGTTTCACAAAATAAGCTGACTAGTCTATATTATTATATTTTTGGAGTCGTGGCACCTCGCTGGACACAGCGATATTTTTACTTTTGCCCATAGCAGTCCTTAAATGATAAAATTTTATGTTTCACGGTACCCTGTAATTTATATATTAACATAAAAATATACTTTTTATGTGCCTTCTCCACGAAGTATTCATGCATCCTTTTCAACGTATGCCTGAGGAGTAAAAATAGATAATCCCTGAAGTGACAATTCAAATTGTAGCCGACAGCCGTGTTACTTAAGGGTTAAGAATTTACAAATTTATAAATATTCTGCACCTCACGTCCCTATCTGTCCCTTTTCTTTGCCATTAAGTATTGTCCCCTATTTTTAATTAATTTAATTCATTTTCCTTAGGGGGCAAGTAATGTGGCTATAAATACATGGTTACATGGGACCTTTCTTTTTCGTATTTGCTTAAATAAAATGGCCACAACAGGCATGCATTAATTTTCTTGTTTCTTCAATGAACTGCAAATAAAACTTTTCTTGGCTTCTCAGAGATTTAAATCAGTATATATAAGTTTATATATGAAGATGTACACTCTTTTTTGGGATCGATGGGAAACAGATGCCGCACTTTTTCACAGTGTACACATAGATCTGGGTTCGTTTATGCAAGGCGTGAAGGAGGAGGGACGCAGCAGCAATATGAAGAAGAGCGGGAAGTAAGAACAGACGAGAGAGTGTAGAAGATTGAGGGAATGGCTGGAACCATGGAATTTTATGATGTGTGATGGCCATGCAAGTTTATTAAAGGGAGCAACGTTTTATTCGGGAGAGAGCACGGGTTCATACTGGAGTCTTAGTTTGAAGGGCATAGATGGGTTTAGGGTGGAGAGTAGTTTGGTTTGCATTAGAATTTGCAGTTTTTAACTGTGGAAGAATATGGGAACGATGCTAATGATGTAATGTTTGCAATGGAGGAACAGTGAGTGAAACCAACCTTGAAGTCACGATGGTAATAAAGGATGCAAACGGGTTGGTCAGTATATGAGAAGTTTAAAGGTGGGTTTATATGTGCATCCACGTTTCAGCAGACATGAGAGCAATTTCTTTCTGGTTTAGAGAATATAAGTGTTGGCGTGTGTGTACATCATGAACAGGGATGGGTTGTACTGCATTTATAATAGAATAAGAGGGAGGTGCGCAAGTCTTGCCTGGTGATGAGAATGGGGGTTAAAGGATAGGGAACATGGTTTTCAAAGTATTGGCGGTGCGGTTACATCAGCATGGGAGTGTCGGCACATAGGATTTGTAAAGGAGCGAACACTATTTTACCTGGCTTGTGGTGTTGAATGATGATAATGGAGGAGTGTTGGGTGGTGAGAAGCTTCGTATGGCTATGGATTTCTATTGCAGCATGGAGGGAGGATCAGAATAAGGTATGGATTTGTGAGGCAATAACTGGAACAATGGAGCAACGTCTTTTTGGTAAGAGGAGAAGAAGAATACTGTTCACACGGGCATGGGAAAGGAAATGGGCCGGAATATACATATACTAGTAAAGCCCAATAAAAAGGGAGAAAAAGATAAAAATAAAGAAAGGAGATACATGGACATGGTGGAACGGGCTTGTAGGTACGGGGAAGGATGGACGTATGCACATGTTTGCGCATGGCATGTAGCAGGGGTGGTGTAAAATGTCATCATGCGCATGGATTAATGGGTAAGGCAAATTTATATTAACCATTTAAATTTTAGTTTAATTTAAATAATATACACAACTTATAATATTAATATCTTATACATACATCATCATATTTATGAACGGTCTAACCCATTGGGATCGTAGGAACGCAGACTACGTACTGGAACTGGTATGGAGAGATTTGGAGCTCGTTTGAATTTATGGAGAAATAAAATGACTGGTCGGATTCATTGACCGTATACCGTTATTAATGGTAAACGACCAAGGTGAGTAATCTCACTAACTTTGTTTAGTTTTATAATTTTATAAACGTTATTTAATATTGATAAAAATGATTGAATGTTGTGTGTGATGGTTGTTTTGATGAATTGGTTAAAATAATAAGTATAGTTATTTATACAAGTCGTTAGTTAAATATGGATTCTATTTAATATTTATTTCATATTGATATGAATTAAGTGTTGATTAACATCTGTGGATGCAGGGAAATAGGTTGGAGGGTTCCGACTGGATTCCTCAACAATTATTGTTGTTTTCATATATTGTGTTATATGATGTGATAAATAATCTGTGATTGATTATTTTGTGATTGAGATGTTTGAATAACATTGACCTGAAATAGTTGGTACTTAAATACCATAAACCATATTCAAATATGTTGGAAAAGAATTTGGGGTTTTAATGACTTGGTTTAATCATAATAAAACAAGTAGTTGATTTATTAACAATGTTTATAAAATGGAACAATTATTATTAAATAATTTGGGATATAATAATAAATCTATTAAAAGGGGAAATGGGGAATCATTGAAAAGAAAACGATGAAATCATTTCGATGTTCAAAATGTGAATATAATTGGAATAAACACATAAGGAATTATAATTTGATTTCGACTATGTCAAATATTATAAAGATAACTTATTTTAGAAATTTTAGATTATAAAACTTAGAAAATAATGAAAAAGTAACTAATATTTGGTTTAAAAAAAGAACCAATAGTTTAAAATCAAATGTGTAATCGAGATTTAGTTATAAACTTGATATATAATTAATAAGAAGTTGATTTATAAATGGAGTTTATATAGTGAAATACGAATATGAATTTATAAAAGAACTAGAGAGATATGATTTTAAACTATAATGTTAATATTTATTTAAATCAAGATTTGATTTAATAAACTGAGACCAGATTTCTGTAGAAGGATAATATCCACGTTATACAGTGAATAATGGTTTTAGAGAAAACGATTGGCAAGATGTAAATAGTTATAAAAGGAAATGATTTGTGTACATAAGAAGTTAAAATTGAAGTTAAGGAAATTAGAAACTAACTGGAGATTAGTTATGTTGAATAGCTTTCTGAGTATTGATCTGATGTTGGTTTCAGCCTTCGGGGTAAATACTTAGGGAGTTGTTCTCTTACTAAATTTATGGTGAGGGACTGATGGACGTGGAAGGATAGTGATGCGTGAATAAGATGGAAATATTTTATGATATTAATAAGAAATATTTTCTGAGATATAGAAAATAAATAGTTTAAAATAAATGGAAATTTTTTCCAATTATCGAGAGAAGCCAGCCGAGTTAGGGAAATATTTGGGTAAAAATATTGAAGGGAATTGGGAAATGAAATGATTATTTATAAATCTACTAAAAGGGGTCAGTGTTGATTGATGATTGATTGATAAGATTTCCATTTGGAAATACGACCGTTGTTTGTACACATGTTTTTCTTTGATAGTTAAATCACCGACTATCAAAGTTTTTGACATTTCCGTTGTCAATACGGAGAGGCCGGAATAAGATTTATTAAATGAAAACCACTCCATATAGGCATTATCGTTTCGAATCAAATATATCGAAGACAATTAAAAACGGAGTTTATGCAAGGATTATTTTGGCGATCCTAGGTAGAAATTGCCTAAGATGGATTTAGAGAATAATTCCTTCGGTTTGTCCAGTCCCAGGATAACTTGAATGGACGAATACCTGACCGGGTATATCTGGTAGATCGCGTAAGTTAATCGTTTCAAAACGTATTTACGTGGTGGCGGAGGAATTCGTTTCTCTTAGCTTATACCCGTGGTATTTTTGGGGAAATCAATTTGTGATTTGGTGGGTATAACGATATGGCATTCAGAGTGAATGAAGGTGTAATCTGTCGAGATATGTTATAAACGCAAGCCTCATCAACTGTGAAATGACAGAAATTGGGCAAGCAGCATGGCTAAGTGGGTCACACCCAATTAGGGTATTTTGTCACCATCTAGAAAATATTCATATTTGCTACTTCTTTCAATTATGTCTCTCCCAGGAACGGTTATGTTGGTACACCAACCGTAAGGTAACAATATATTCGGAACATTCAAGCGAAATGAATGGTCAGCTATGTGCGGCCGAGTTACAAGATGTTCTTGTTGAACTTTAGTATATCGCTTATATAGTACACTGATCGGAAGGTGGTTCCATACCTTGTCATAGTTGGAAATCCATTACCCAATAAGAGCCTATAGTTTTGATTGTATATTATATATGTGGAATGTAAGATGAAAACGTTCTGCTAGATTTCTAAGTACTTATATTAGACACTATTATAATATCAAAATAATATGGTTTTACAAAAATGTTTTTGGTTATGTACGGTAAAAACCATCTGTGTTTATGTGTGGATCGGTCTTACGATTATCATTGCTTTTGAAAAGGATTGGAAAAGTTAAACCAAGTGATTTGAGTTTAGTCACACCAGTCGCATGACTGACCCAGAGGTTATTTTATTTTGTTTTACTCTAAACTCTTGGGTACTCAATTTTGTACGGGCAGTCAAGTGGTGGAATTTTACAGATACCATTGAAGGAGCTTGGAGCAGGATACTTCAGTGTTGGATATATAGATATAGAGTTATTTCCGCTGTGATATTTATGTACTATGATAATAATGAATGTAAGTACAAATACAGTTTTGTATTTCAAAGTACTGTTATAATATATTTTATTTGTTCCACTATGAGATTCGTGTTTCATCTATTGTGATCTTCTTCTTCTTCTATTCTAACTTTCTTTCTTTCTAATTCTCACCCTCTAAATTCTTTCTACTAATGATTTGGTATTTATGATGGTTGGATAGTCAGCATGGGTTTTGTGTTGATATTCAGGACTTGAAATCCTTGGGTCATTGCATATTGTTTCTCTTAAAATTCCAATTTCTACAACCAAACTCTGTCGAATTTAAAAGAGAATTAGAATAATTCAATTGTAGTTTGATTGTCTAACAAATTCTCTTAAAGAACCAAGTGCTATTCAGAGTTATGGGAGCTTCGTAATCAAAGATTACAAGGTCAAAGTTCTATTGAGTCCTCCTTCCAAAACTGATAATGAAAAGTTGTGGTTATAGCCTGTTTAAATCAACTGGGTGTGATTGTAACCTGCAAATCAATTAGGTGTGATTATGGCCCGGAATAAATTGAGTCTCATTATACTTGAAACCATGAGGGGTGGACACCTGATGGCCTGTGAAATAGAGGATTGTAATATAGATATGATTTGAAATAAAGAATTCCCATCAACCCATAGTTGTGTGGGAATGGTTGTAGGGTAACTTCGAATCAATATAAAAAATTCTTGTTTTGTTCTTTTCTTTACTACTTTTACTTTTATTTTGCGTCTATGTTTGATTCTATGATTGTAACATAACAGTGATTTGCATTTGTTTCTGATTTATTCAAAAATATTTCATAAATATTACAAAATTCCACTATATACTATTCACACCCCTCTAGTGTTAAGTTTTCCTTAAGATTTGTGATCCACATTTCTCGACAATGAGTTCGGTAATGTCGAAATTTACAAGGACTCAAATCCAGGAGAGATTGACTTGGATCATTTGTTTTTCGAAATGGAACAATTGATCAAGGATGAAAGGCGAAGAAGGAAAAGGAGGTGAGGGTCATTGGCCAACGCGGTGAGGCAGGTGGGCCGAGCGTGCATGAGCTAAAACAACAACAACAACCCTATTTGTTTGCCAAGAAGGTGGAGACTAAATCCAAAAGGAAATCTGATGAGGAGGTCGAGAAGAAAGACTAGGAGGAGGACGAGGAAAAGGACAAGACAGTTTAGGCTTCGACAATCATGGTTGACATTACTCCTTCTTCGCTGAAGGCAATTCTCGCCGAAGATGAAAACAAGGAGATCTCAGACGAGGGGGAGAAGATGCCAATAGAGAGGACCCGGTAGAAGGCTTCGAGATAAGGCCTTATTCTAAGCCAACTCCGTCCAAAGGATCAAATGGGATAATAATCTACCTAAGTCACAAATAAAGAACTCACACAAGAAGAAGAAGGGTGGCTCCTCCAAGTGATACTGGAGATTCTTGAGAATGCTCTTTAGTTTTTTGTTGGATGATTGTAACACGAGTACGACCCTCGGTTTTGTTTATACGATGACATTATTGTGTAAATCGTGTTGTATAAATTTTGACTTGTGAATAGAAGTTAAACTTCCATTTCACGTGAGTGTATTTTAAGTGTTCGAGTATTTTTGACATTTTCCAGTAGTTATACTCATGTAAGGTAACTCATCATTACACTTAGATTTGAGTTATTCGAGACTTCACTCTTGATGAACTCAAGTCATGTAAAGTTCGAATGCATTGACTTCACTCTCAGGACTTCCTTTCGGTTGTTAATCTCGAATGTGAAGTTCAAATTTAGTGGCTCCACTCTTGGGACATCTTTTTAATCGTTGATCCTAAGTTGCGAGGAGATGAGGGATGGAAGTCATTGGTTTATCCTTTATAATCTATCGTCATTTTGGTTGGGTTAGAATTGAGGGCATCATTGGCTCACAAGTTTATACTCAGAATCAATCTTTAAAGATCAGAGTTGTCCAAGTGAGCAGTAGGTATCACAATCACTTAGCTTGGGAGTTACCCCTAAGTTCGAAGACTAAGGGTTGGCAGTCATACACTTGAGATATAAGTGCCATGAGTTGTTTGTACTTGGTTTCATTACTAGTTCAAGATTCGAGTTAACTTGTGGAGGATCAGGTCACTCTAACAAGGTTAGAGTCTTAGTATAGACTTGAGTGGTGGATTGGGCTCTGAGGCGTTGATCCAATGTTGTGCGCTCATGCATGTAAGTCGATCATTTCATAACTTGTACACTACACATAGTGGGAACTTACCTGTAGTGCAATTCAATGAGTAAATGGGCAGATCACTTTTAACTCTAGCCACACATCTGTTTTGTAAGTTCCAGGTCGTGCCAACAGATAGATTCCAAAATATTATAGAACATAAATAGGTTGTATCACATCCATCAGGCTTAAGTTCGTGCCAACTGATAGACCCCTAAATATGTCGGAGCATAAATTGGTTGCATCGTACCCATTTGGCTTAGTGCATTTGCCCCAGTTTAGGAGGTAAATGAAAAGTGAAATGATTTGATTGCATCTGTTATAATAGTACTCTAATGATCCACGAATGAATCATGGAGGTTTAAGTTGATACTTTAGCACTTCGGACAAGGGTTACATTTAAGTCGGTCATGTCGAAGAAAAAGCTTGCATTCATACTATTCTTTGAGAATGAACAACAAAGTTTACATCAAAAGTAAATTCAAGTGAAGTCAAATAAGCATTGTGGCAACATAGATCTAAGCCATTTATTTCTGTTGCAATCTTGCTAAGTCGAAGTGTTGATCCCTAAGAATACAATCTATATCCAGGGTCCTTGTCGACTGCTGTTCTTGGTGAGCGTTCGATGGCTCAGGAACTTCATTTGGAGGACCTTATTTGTACTGCTAAAGTTTTATCTGGAGAGTAAGCTTTTCAATAGCGTCCCTCAGATGGTGATAGTCGTTCGTGTCGTAGACACACATTTCGTGGTACCTGCATTATTTTCTAGACACTCAGCCTTATATGTCGATTCTTTAGGGTTTAGCTCTAGTATTAGAGAATATTACAAGTTCTGAGGTAAATGTTTTTGTGGGAGATATTAAGCGCGGTGTAATTGTCGAGTGACTGGAATCTTGGTACTTCTTCTTTTTATCATGAGTAAGCTTTTCAATAAAGTCCCTCAGATGGCGATAGTCATTCGTGTCGTAGACACACATTTCGTGGTACCTGCATTATTTTCCAGACTACTCAGCTTTATCCGTCGATTCTTTTGGGTTTAGCTCTTGTATTAGATAATATTACAAGTTCCAAGGTAAATGTTTTTGTGGGAGATATTAAGCGCAGTGTAATTGTCGAGTGACTGGAATCTTGGTCCATTCTTCTTTTTATCATGACTACCTCCACTATTTCCGCCTTGATCAGGTTTGTTGGGTGCAACCCCACTATCCATTTTGGAGCTTTCTTCGATTTGTTTATCAACGATACTGTCTGGCACAGTGCCCTGATATGGGTTGTTAGGATGACCATTTCTAGTAGCATAATTCTTATGCACCTCTTCTTGGCATAGAGACTGATTAGCCTTTTCATAAAAAGCTTCTAGGTTCTTTAGTTGTTTTTAATCAATCTGTGGCCCCAAATTCTAAATTGGGAAGTACACCCTTCGCAAGATGGATGAAGATGGTATGGGGCTATGGATTCTTAGCCTCTACCAAGGAGATATTTAACCTCTCTAAGAAGCTTTTTAAGGCTTCGTTTGTTCCTTGATAAATGTTGGAAATTAGGGCTGTCAATGGGTCGGGTCGGGTACGGGTGGAATTATAAATGGGTCGGGTCAACCTATTTATTAAACGGGTCATATTTTCCCAACCCTATCCCGACCAATTTATAAACAGGTTGACCCGACCCGACCCGCGTAACCCGTTTAACTAAATGTGTCGTGTCGAGTCCTATTGTTCGGGTTTACCCGTTTGACCCATTGATAGATATTGCCTACTAATATAAGCAACAAAAGAGCCAAATCACCAACATGCACACTGTTATGTAATTACCAACATGCAACAAGTTGCAAAGTTACCAACAGACAACACATATATAAAGCATAAAATCACCATATCCAAAAATCATTTTCTATACATAAATATATATTCTCATACTGCATAAATTAAAGACTACTGGTATGTAAGAGATACAGTTGTTATAAATAAAATATAACTAACAACATACAAGAATAAATTAGTAAAATATAACAATTTACAAATACGAGCATACTGATTACTACATACATAAAAGATTAACACTAACAATATACATAAATGACTAATAGTATGGAAGAGATGCAACGTATAATCGGGTTTGGTGTGTCAAAATCGGGTTAGCGGGTCAACCCTAACCCACCCATTTATAAACGGGTCAAATTCGGGTTGACTCGAAAATGACCCCTAACTAAATGGGTCGGGTTAACCTGCTAATTTCCGTGCGGGTTTCGGGTCGGGTCACGGGTCATATAGGAAATTGACAACCCTATTGGAAATGGTCAAGATGTCTTTAGGCCTTATCATGTGTGAGTTGGTCAAAGGTTAAAATGGTTCTTGACGCAAGTCGAAAGAACCACAACAATGCCACGCCTTCAAGAAAGACGGCGAAGCACTAGCAGTCCACGTCATCTATGGAACTAGCAGAATCCATGTTCCATTCATAGCAGTTTAAGAAGTTTCAAGGATCTGTCGTCCCCGAGTAAACTGCTATTTGTGGCACATTGAAGCACCATTCAGCATTTAGAACATTTTCACTTAATGGGTTATACCTCGTACTGGCTTCCCAATTGTAGCTAACGTTTCCCTTCGATTCCCTCATGATCCTATTGACTATGTCGGTGAGAGCTGGAATTTCGTTCTCTGTTGAATTCCAGCTGCCATGATCTAACTCAATACTATGTTGCATATGGTGTATTCTTGGATGGACATCCTCATAATCCTGTAATTCATTAGCATCCATTCTTCGATTTCATGGGGGTGGGGCACTAGTCCCTTGGTCGAGATAAGACCCTAATCGAAAATGGTCGTGTTGACGCATTCCGTATCTGATGGTGATTCCAGGACCGTCATGGTTAATCCTCCCCCATTGGTTGCAATTATTATCGAGGGAATTAAATGAAGAGCTCTCATAGACATAGTTTAGAGGAGGTTGACTGCTCATATTCTGTTGAAGGTGAGTGATGTCTCATTGAGCATTCTCTTGTAGTTGTTGCATCACTCGAAGTTGTGCTTGATTTGTTAAATTAGCTGCCTCTATGTTCCCTCCAACTTTCTTGTGACTTCAATCAGGTGGGTTCACGCAATCGAAGCCCCTGGATCACAAGATATAGCCACATCCACAGTGGCCAAAGGATCAGAAGGTGTTTTCTAGATGGATGCCTCGTGATTGGAATTGGAAGGTCCAACGATAGTGGATTTTCCCTTCTTTATAATTAGTATCAAGCTTGGTAGGTAGATCATCAAAGATTTGGATAGCTCCTCAAACTTAGATGGAAGAAAGACGGGAAAAAGTAAGCCTTCCTTGTATTTCTCAATGAAAGCACCAAAACGTTGATGTTTGAAAGATGGCACAATTCCCAAAGAGTTGAATGATAGTTAAAATTAAATGAGAATGAGAAATCTGTAGTCAAAATGCGGGATAAACAATCGTACAATGATTTATAGTGGTTCGGCCATTGTTAACCTATGACCATTATAAGCCTTGACATTCTTTCAATGTGCGCTCTTAAATACTGATAGTACAGTTGGGGTCCGACCATATATAACAGTTATCTCTGTATTTTTTAATTAAACTTGTCATTACAGTGCATTACTTTTGGCTAAAATCAAGAGAGTTATAAAATTATGTGGCATGGATTTCAAAATATCCTCCACAACTATCATCTCCTTCGAGTTTCATACTAGAGTTTTAAGGGAGATTTGACATTCACTTGGTCATTGTTTGGATTTTTTGACGTGACACTTCTGAATACATATACTGTGTTAAAAGGGGAAATTCATATAGGTAAAAGCTATAATAACTTGAGTTCTACATTAATTCAGATGATTTGTTAAAGCATGACTTGTACGTAATTTAAGAAATGTAGCACTAACTTGTATCAGAAGGTGTTTCTATAAATGTCTAAAGATTACTTTGGTGAGTCCGTCATCTTACAAGACTCTAGTTTAGATTGTGAAAACAAATGACAGGCAGAGTGGCAGTGGTGATAAAAGTGAGTCTAGAGTTTGGTTTTATGCCGTGAAAATGAGTAGTTGTTAATTTTAATTATTATTATTTTAACTTGCTCGACATATATTTATACTTTCCTACATTATTCCATTATTCCGAATCATTGCAACATCAAATAAAAAGTTTGAAATTACAAAGTACGATATTAACCAAACTTGACTAAAATAGAAAATGTCCTTATGAAAATTGAAATGGAACTAGAACTGTAACAACTATTGCTAATTAATGATGGTGTATGCAACCACCAAAACTTATCCATCAACCTTTTCAAAGTTTAGTTATTAAAGTGTAATTTAATTCCTAGACATTCATACATCTTCGCGATGAAGATTTCAGTCGATATCATTTTTATTATGAAAATTTGAACTTGCGGGGAAGCCCAGTAACATAGATCATCGACTCGTATTAAAGAAAAAAAAACAAGTGATACTAATGTTCTCTCAAAATTTAAATATAGTTAAATATTCCATAGATTAATGCTATGGATGTATGAAGAATTTTTACTCTACAATTACTAATTAGCTAGTATTTTTTATTTTATATATTTAGGGTGGTACCACATACGGATACAAGCATTATGCAGGGTCGGCCCTATGAATCAGGTTGCTAAAGAAGAATAAAATATTTATTGCCTTTTATACAAAAAAATTTAACAAGACTGATATACATATACATATACATATACATACATACATATATATATATATATATATATATATATATATATATATATATATATGAACTTCACACAAAAGGCGCAAAATATTTCTAAAGTACACCAATACATTATACAAAAGTGCAGACATGCTATGAAGAAAAACCATCACCCATGTCAAGCATTCTACTACAATGCATCCAACCATTTCAAAGAAAGAAACTCCTCCTTGCATTTCTTGAAGATCATTATATTTTAGCTTATCCAAATATTCATTTTCAATTGAGATCATTGCTAATCCACTTAACCTTTCTTGCAACATGGTGCTTCGAAGATATGTTTTAATTAACTTTAACTTAGAAAAGCTTCTTTCGGCCGAAGCAGCCGTGACGAGAATAGTCAGTAAAATTTGATTGCAACCCAAATGTTGAGAAATCCACACACATCACAATACGATCATAGAAAATCAAGAATGCTAATTGATGTTGTTACTTCCGATGGTAAAATCCTTTTCAATTGCTTTAGCTCAAGAAATAATCCATTTCCATGAATATTACTCTCTTGATTGTGTTGCAAAAAAATTCAAGTTTCATGCATTACTCTTTCAATTGCTTATCATCAAAAATCTTAAACTTAACATTTAATAAAAAGCCAAAAATCTCTTCATAAAACTTAAATTGTTAAAATCAATCCATAAGTGAGGTTAGAGCTTGATTAATTATATGTAGAAAATAAGTGACTCTAAATTTTTCCTCAAATAATTGACTTTCATTAACATTAACTTCTTTATCCTCGTCGAATTGCTTCTTTCTGCAAACAATTCTTTTTCTGGAAATTTAGGTTCAATGCCAATTTCATTCGCAAGTTCTTTAGTTCATCATGTCTTCATATCCTACTTCTCTAAAATTCTCAAAAAACGCAATAAATCCTCGTATTTATTACTAGCATCCTCAATATCCAGTTCTTTCGCTTGAAGTATTTTGCTAACTCGATTGGTATTATCCAATATAACTAGTACGAACCCGTGCTACACACACGGATTACAGCAAATTTTTTATTTTAAACAATCTTCGAACCTATTTTCCTGTCTTGAGACGATATTATTTTGTGATAACTAACATTTGTATTTTGGTTGAATTTATTTTGCTGATATATTACAAAGTTTTAAAGCATAAATCTTATGTTAGTAAGTAGTAGTTGTTGTTAAAAGTTTAATTTTCTGTTACAGCTGGGAAGCAAGCGTTTGGATATCTCTTGCATATGGTTATACAAAATTTCAATGCAATTACATTTACAGTTCTTTCCTCTGTGCTTCCAGTATATGGTAAGTGAGCTTCCAAAGAAAGAAACCATAGCGAAGGCCAAAGATATTGGCCTGGTACGCTGAAAGCATACGATGCTGACAGGAGAAAAAGATATGAATCTAGGGACACATTTGCCTACGTCAAGTACAATGCACACATACATTCAACAATATCAAATCCGAACCCAATGATAAAACCATAAGTATTATGGTGTAATAGTGTCATTCAATAAAGAAATTATACGTTTATGCATCATATTGCTAATCAGGGATAAGTAGACATAGTTTGTACTGATTTAACTATAATATCTAGAACCATTATTGGATTAACTGCTTAAATATTAGGTTTCATTTTCCAACAACCTGTAGCATTAAACAAAGAAATCACATATACATGGAAAAAGAATATTGTATCCTACATAGTTTGTATAACTCCAAAATAAAGGACAACCAAACTGAGAAGGGGCGGACATATCTTGAACTTCAGTAGATAGTGCATTTGGACTTACTGATGTTCGAATAACTTTTTCTTCACTTGGGTACTTGCGTTGTCTGAACCTGACATAATTTTAATTATGGATTAGAAAACATCAAAGGTAAAGCAAGCACTAAGCAAAAGCATGGTATCAATCTGATTATACAATAAAGGATTTGAAATAATTAGCAATCAAATTTAGTAAAGGATGAAGATGTAAATAGTTGATTTTGAGATTCATTTCATAGCGATGTATATAACATTAAAATTTGGTATCGGGAAGTAAACAATAGTGGGTGTGGAAAAGTGCGAATTATCACTGAAGAGACGAAGCTCTCGCTAACAATAATAGGACAAATAAAGTAGATACTCCTTACATGTTCCTAAGGATGCACGTCATTCTGATGCTCCCATACTTCTCATTACTATGTTCCAGCAGTTGTCTCATTCGTGCTGCGATCCTTATTCTGTACTCTCAATCACATTCCCAGTAAAATTTGTCATGGCACCATAACTGCTTTTCAATTATCTTTTTTTTGCAACATCACTACTCGAAGCGATTTGACCACTCAATCTGTAAGTTCCAATATTATATTAGTTTCCATATCATCACAAACATTTTTGTTTTGTATTATTGGACAATCCTTGACAGCTTGAAAATAACCATGGGCATTGCTGTCTTTATCGCAACACAATTTCCATCGAAAGGAAAAGAGTAAGATAGATCCTTCGACTCGTAGCCCGATCTACATGGTCTAGTAACATTACATCTGAAATGAAGCTAAAAAAACCCATTATCGGTATGCAGGTACACTCCTAAATTTAAGATCCTATCAGTCTTCCCATTTGTTGTTTTAACAACAAACATCACACTCTTTTGCATAGTAACCAAGGATGAAGACAATAGAATCCATCTAAATGCTCTCCTTTACCATAATATGTAAGAGTGGAAAATAGTTATTAGTCTAACAAATTCAAAATATTACCATTTTATTTGTCTATGCATGGTAATACTTGAGTAGTCTACTAAATTATACTGTTTTTTCTTCATTTAATAATCAATAATTAGTTATTACCAAAAGGATTGAATATGTTGGGAACAAATCCATTTTTCTTCATTTAATTACTTATAAAACTTTTCTGTAAAATGGCAATGTTTTCCATATTATTTAATAAGAAAACTTGCTAGTATAAATATTAAAACTAAAACGAATACACTAATCTTTACCACCAATATTTAGTATTGCCTTTTGCACAATTTGTTTGCCAAATATTGTGAAGACCCGTAACTTCCCCGTAAAGGAAAGCGTCGGATAGTTCGAGAACAAACCACAGCAGAACGCATATAGAAGAACATTTCATTGTATATTACAACAATGCATCAGATTACAAGAATATACAGAGTATAAATGAATATTACACAGAAATATCAGAGATTTAAATTACATTTAAATACATCGCAGCGGAAAATAATACAATACACAACTAGAAGTAGATATACGGATACAAAGCTTTCCGGATATCGTTCCAGCAGAAAACCAGGATCCTTTGAATATAAATCTGCAAAAACCAAAACTACTAGCTGCCCGTGTCGAAAATAGGGGCACCCAGAGTTTAGGTTAAAACAATAAACTCCAGGTCAGTCATGTGACTGGTGTGAGAATTAAAACAGTTATTATTCTTTATTTTAAAAGTTAGGTAAATCAAGGGACCACGCCGTATAACACGGAACGGGTTTCCTCCCAAGAATACCAGTGCATAAAACAAACAGCGCAATGCTAAATAAAGAAAAATGAAGCTGTTATAAGACCTAGGTCCCATCACACAATGCAACGCAGCCGAGGATAGGGTTTTCCCTTATAGCAGCCAAAGAATGATTGATACGTTTAAAACAAATCGTTTGATACTATTATAAGTGCATAGTGTATAAAACACTTCAAATCATAAGTATCAATCATAGGCGGCATGGGTACCATATATCATGTCGCCATATATAGGTTTACAATCAAAACCGCAATGTCGTATTTGGAAATTGGATTTCCATCTATGAACCGAGGCAAAAGATAGTCCTCAACCGATTCGAGACGCTCTAGTCCGTGTCTCAGGCAAGCGCGCAGGCAAGCCTTGGAGCGACAGGGCCGGTCCACCGATGTGGATTATTATGCCTGAACACTACGTCTCCCCACCCTATGGGGTGTCAGTCTGGTCCGTCAGCCGACCAGAAGCATCGGCCGAAACCGATATAACCGAGGCGCCTCGCAACAACAACAACCACATAAGTCAAACTCGTCAGGGCGTGTAAAACCACTGACGCCACTTCTAACTAGAAAGAAACGCAAGTCCTCCCTGAGGTCCGTCTCCCGTTTTTGGTTCATACCGGGTGTGAAACTCGCGAATCAACGTTACACGAAGCTACGCCACAAAGGCCATGCTTCGATCATCAACCACAAGACTTTGCTTTTCAATAGAAGCCTCGATCAATTGCCACTTAGGCATGCCACACAGGCAATTCACTCCATGCGTTTGATATCCATCAATATATAACCCCTGAGCTCGTACGTCTCAGAGAAGGGCGTTAAGCAAGAGAATAAATTCTCCGCCGCCAAACAGATATATATTTAATAGAGATCAATCACACGGACTAAAATCCAATGTCAGACACACAGTCCATTTACAAGTCCGTTCTGGGTCTGAACGAAACCGGAGGCACCTAGTACCCCGCATATCCATCGATCTCCAAGTACGTCTGGACGATCACCAACTGTTTCCATCTTCTTGGGTGTACAGCCCAATCAAGATCATCAGTTATCACCCAAACGACGTGAAGACCTCCGGTCTTCGACCATCGTCTTCATCTTCGACTTATCGTCGTATCAGTTATTCAGAATGGGATAAACCCGGTCTTTCCGAATAACTCGCGTATATATTATAAAAGTGTTACACAAACACAACATACGCCTCATTCCAATTCATTAGTCACTAACCGTAAATTAATCAAGAGAATAATTTCCCAAATATTAACCCCGAAGGCCGAAACCAACATCAGATCAATATCCAGAAAACCATTCTGCTTGGCTAACCGACAGTTAGTTTCTAAATTTCACATTCATAGGGAAAGATTCCCATTAATTTTATCAAAGATAAATTCCTTGAATTTATTCTTTAATCCATTTTTGAATATCAATTCAAACTAGTCGGGATTAGCGAACCTTACCGAAGTAATCATTTGTTTTAATTTCCCAATCCCAACCTATTCATCCCATGAAGTAAAACTAGTAATACTTCATATCTAACACCACAGTGTTATCGGTAAATTCAATTACCATTTCACGTTCAAATCTAATTAAAGATTTAACTATCGCCTGGAGCAAAACTGGTGATACTCCATTTTCGATCTTTTCAATCTAATTAAAGATTCATTAAAACTCCACTTAGTTTTAATCTTCGACTGGGTTAAAGAATCAGTGTCATTTAAAACACGGTTCACGATAAACCCAAAAATCTCATTCATTAATTATCGGGTTAAAGAACAAGTGTTATTTAAAACACTGTTCACGATAAACCCAAAAATCAATATCAATTCCAATTAAATATTATTTAATTGGTACACTTCATTAAATCTAAATAAAAAGATTTAATCTTTTCTCAACTGGGTTCAAGAACAGTGTTAGTGAAGACACCATTCACGACAAACCCAAATCACATTCGATATTCAATACCAGGCTCTGAATAGAAAATATATCGGCTTATATTCAATATCGAATTCTACGACTAACAAATGTCGTATTGGAAATAGCGATATAAATATATATCTTTCAAATTTCCATAACAACACCTGTATAATCACGAATTCCAACATCGAAATATTCCGAAGACAATTTCGATTCAAATCCACTCCAATGCAACCATTGGAAATTTTGGTTATTTTCAAAACCCTTTTCAAATTCAATTTATTTATTTAAAAATAAATAGAATTATAATTCTAGTTCAAAACTAGTTCATTTCGATGAAAATCTATTTTTATCTTTTCAAATATGGAGTTTTTCATCCCAAATCTTCACAAATCATTTCTTATGATTTTACACAAATTATTACTATTTTTAATAATTTTATCAAGGCCCGTACAGTCGATTTCCATTAACGGCCATCGAACTGCACTTACCGCGACCTTTTTCGAATTTGATTTGGACGTATCTCCAAATCCAACCGTTAGATTTCAAATTTCTAACATTCATTAGAAAGCTCTTTTCGATACGAACCCAACGGTTCCGGTTTTAGGAGAATCCGACGGTCGGATCTCCCGTAATGTCCGTTTGAAATAAGTGGTCGAAATTCGCGAACTGCCGCGGCGCGGCGCGTTCTATTCAGGCCATTATATTATATATATAATATATATAATATATATTTCGTCGATTACTATTTAAAACGAATTATATAAATAGTTTTAAAATCGTTTCAAAAGCAATTTCAACTTCCTTTTCAATTCAAATCAAAATTGAATTCTTCTTTATAAATTCGTTTTAAAATTCATTTCCATTCAATTCAAATTTCAATTCAATTTGAATTCATTTCAATTCGCTTTCAATTCAATTTGAATTCGTTTTCAATTCATTTCATTTCGAAATCGTTTTCAATTCAATTCATTTCGAAATCGTTTTCAATTCAATTCATTTCGAAATCGTTTTCAATTCAATTCATTTCGAAATCGTTTTCAATTCAATTCATTTCGAAATCGTTTTCAATTCAATTCAAAATGAATAAAATCGATATAAATATCGTTCGCGTCAAAATGGCGTCAATCTAATCAACACGGCTTCATAAATTTCTATTTTCAAATATCCTATTTCAAATATTTCTTTTCTTCAAAATGGTTGTTATTATCAAAATATTTCGTTCAACACATGACCAATCTCAATGGATGAGTACTGTCAACACATGAACTTTTATTTTATAATATTCTTTATTTTTCAAATTGGAATGAGGCCCAATCAATTACCATATAACGCTGATTATATGGATTTTCATACATCACATGTATATAATAGCATTGAAAAATAATCAACCATCAACCAAAGTGCACTACACTGTATAAGCATCAAATATAAATATCTAACGCTTATAACAGCCTGTCAATCAATCGATCGACATATTTAATCAATCAGGATGAGTGAACTGCATATTTCATCCTAACACCCGTGTGGGGTTTCAAACAATCAAACACAGATTTTTATTCGTGCAGTTGGGCGATGTGTAAAATTTATCGTCCCAATCAATGTCATTCAAATAGGTGTACATAAACAAACCGTTCGGTTTGTAAATGAATATTTATTTATTCACATTCACGTTAAAAATTATATTTTTAACGATAAAACATTTTATTCCAACATATGAATTTCAATTCAGTTCATTCTTTAAATAAAATGATAATTTTATTTTTCTAACATATTTTAGAAAATTTCGGCGGCATAACGGCACGATACTAGAAACGGGACGAGGCCTAGCCTTATCCCCGGTCTAGTGAAGGCCCACGCCATTCACACATCAATCAAATCATTCAATTTCACTCAAACAATTCAATTCAATCACATAATCAAACTAATCTATGCAACCAAACAAACAAGTCCATGGTTTGTGGACGATTGTGTCGGGTGCTACTAAGCACCGTCTGCATCCTAGTTATATATATATATAACTAGAAAAAGAATTTTGAGTGAGAAGTTCTCACCTTTAGCTATCCTAGCTCCACGGCTCTTCTAATGCAGGAAACCTTCGCCAACTCGCCTTTTGTCGCTTTCGTTGTCCGCTTTCACTACATACGTAAAAATCACATTTTTACTTCGCTATTCAATATATAAAAATCGAATTTTTATTTCAAAGTTCAATATATAAAAATCGAATTTTTATTTCAAAGTTCAATATATAAAAATCGAATTTTTATTTCAAAGTTCAATATATAAAAATCGAATTTTTATTTCAAAGTTCAATATATAAAAATCGAATTTTTATTTCAAAGTTCAATATATAAAAATCGAATTTTTATTTCAAAGTTCAATATATAAAAATCGAATTTTTCTATCGAAGTTCAATATATAAAAATCATAACTTTATACTAGCATAAACATCGTATTTTTATTTTACTTCTCATATAATAAAAATCATATTTTTATTATGATATTCATATAAAAATCCCATTTTTATATGGATAAAAATCCCCTTTCTATACGAATAAAACAATAGCTTCATCCGAATAAAAATCCCAACTTTATACGAATAAAAATCTCGTCTTTATCTAATCAAAGATCATTCCTTTTTCGTATAAACAATATCATACTTTTTTTTATATAATCGATCTGAAAAGTAATTTAGGGGGGGCCAGAACCAATAAAGGGGAGGGAATATTATTTTATTTTATTTTTTTATTTAATTTTTATTTAATTTCTCTCTCCTAAGTTGACTTTTCATACGCTCTCGAAATCGAACCCACCGCCTGTCGTCCATAGCGTTTCACCCCCATTCTAAACACAATGGGATATGTACCGCAAGCTGAATCGACCGTTTCGATCAGTTTCCGTTGCATTTACATTTAAATCATTATATTGAATTTTAAACGCACATTTCAAATTACAGGGGCCACATACTAACTAGAAAAATTCCCGAAAAATATTTTCTAGCTTCGTATTGACGATACGGTCCTAACAAAACTAATTTCGCCGAATTCTGAGACCGTTTGAAAAATGGCCAATTTCCAGTCGATTAAAATCAACTGAAACTGGTCAAACGCGTTTTCCTTTGCCACGCTCACATATTGATTCGAAAAATTATGAAATTTGAAACCTAGCAATAACTTGACATCACGGACCCAACAAAACTGGTTTCGTCGAAATCCGAGGTCGTTTGCAAAATGTCCATTTTTAAGGGCCTGAATTCCATAGCGACTATTCAGAATTTTCAACTGGACATATCTTTTGATTCCCGCTATCAAATTTTGATTTGTCGGATTCGTTGGAAAGATGCTATCAATTAGATCCCATTATTTTTGGTTTCACTAAAATCCGGATTGATTTGCACCCGGTACATTCAATTGAAGTTTGAAATCGAATTATCGAACTACCGCGCCATTTTCAATTCCTTTTATAATTATATATAATTATTTATATTCTAACGACGACGCGCATAATATATACGTTCGAATTATATTCAAAATAAATTTCTCGTCGATATTTTTTAAAATAATTCATTTTAAATAATCAAAATTCGCTAAAATTGCCAAAATAAAAATTTCAAACTGGCTCGCATTTTACGGGTTGTTACAAATATGGTGAACTATGTTTCAAATAATCAAATATTTAAAGTAATGGAAGCAAGACCATTTAAAATATAAAGAAGGAAAAGAAAATAAAATAAAGGAAACTTCCTACAAAATGAACTCCGAAGTATACAAAATGAAAAACCTAATTTGGGACGAAGCAAACATGACGGCGAGCCTCAATGTAGAATATTCCCATATATTAAAACTATTATATACCACTCAACAAAGTAGTCCGTATACCATCTAATAAAGCAGATACAGAGAATCCAAATTAGAATAATCAAGTAGTACTGAAGGAACTCGTGTCGTTGAACTTGATAAAGCTGCAGTGGAATTCATAATTAATTTCAAAATATGCACAACACTGAACCTTAAATATGATACAATCTAAATGTAAATGTGAGATGAATATGAATAAATTAGTTCTTATTCAATTAAATTTTCATTTTAGCCCACCAAACTATAGGAAAAAATTACCTTCATATCATAAGAATAAGGAGTAAGAAGATAATTATTTTTATGTTACCAAATCACCATTTATACTGCCTACAATTGCTCTTTCTAATTTCAATAAGCTACAGAGTCCAATAAATAAATAGAAAAGCAGAGAACCGACAAAACATACTCTAACTTTAGCATATTTCTCTTATGTCATAGCTGCCTACAAAAAAAAAACGACTATGTCTACACAGAACATAAATACTTTAGTGCTCAATATTACTACATAATTATGGTATTATGTAAAAAATAAAGTATTGAATATTACTACATGTCTATTGTTTTAGTAACTTCTAGTGGAGTTATGATGGTTCCTGACTACTTTAATGCAAAATAGTTGATTGCTGAGGATCTTGCAGCAGCATGTACAAAATGGCTACTTCTGCAAAAACAGTAGGAATTTATGTGAAATGAATATTAAGTAATGAAATTGCCAAAACAGATAGTTAATAAGTAATAAATGAATTAATTTGAATATTGAACACTACATATGTTGAACTAATTATTGTATTCATGAACCGGATAATGAAATTTTCAAAATGAATATTTAATTAGCAATATATAAATTAATTTGAATATTGAAATTGTCAAATATTAATCTCATTTGTGCATTCAACAACGTAATAATAGACTCCTTAAAATGGAAGCTGATTTTTCCAAAATTTGTTCCTTTCAAGTTCCTATTGTCAATTAACCTGATTCTTGTATTCATTAATTATTGTACACTTCAAATCAGATATTAAACTAACTAAAACAAAATGTCAATATTTTCTTACGTGTAGAAGCATTAACCGTAAAATGAAAATAACGTTTAGGAAAATCACTTTAACCATTTAGCATGGTTAAATCCCTTGTATGTGTAAAACTTGACTTCCTAAATGTGTTCTTTACATGAAGGATATAAACTATGACAAAAAAACTTCCTCTATTACTGATCAGTATAGGAGTAGTAGTTAGTCTTTCCCAGCCAGAAAAGGAGAAACTTGATCACATACGGTACAAATAGTAACATTTAATTCTAAAACACTTCACAACAACTATGTTTCTATCAAGTGGCACGCGGTGACATTTATTAAAGCAATTGAAAGCTAGCATCTAAAATTAACATGTCTAACTGTTTATATAAAGGAAAAAGTGCAATATTTATTTAACCAACTCTGTAACACTATTACGTTTTAAAGCAGTTACACAATTGATAGTACATACCAAAAATAATAAGATTGAAATCATTTATTTGAGTTACAATTTTAATTTCTCTTTTCACAACATAAAATTACCTATTTTAGTTCATAATTCCACCTATATAATATAATTGCTGAAATAACTAAATAAATAATTCAACTATGTGGTTGAGTTCGTGTTCAGATATAAAAACTACCAATTGTAAGCAAGTTTAAAATAAAAGATGAGCTTATTATTACATACCTCAAATGAGTAGCAGTCAAGTAAAAGTTTTAAGATATTAACAGCTCCTAAGTTTTCAGTAACCTAAACGAAAATAGAAAAAATATTCCTTAGCATACGTATGAATAATTTATAGCACATTTAAACAAAATTTTCTATATCTATCCCTATTCGGACAAATGAGTCCAGGGCTAATCTCCAAAATATTATGACCTTGGCCTTGCTTATAATAATTGACACAACAACTTATGTAATATACTCAAATGCTTCTTTGAAAATCCATGAGAATCAGAAAAATAAGCTACTATTCTTTAGGCATTAGTGCCAAAAAATTGATCAAATTTTGATTATAAGTATATCAAGAAATTCGATACATGCCATCTTTAACGTACATGCAATAGCAGTATTTAGGATTTCGACATTGACACCATCTGTCATTAACATTCCACCTGTTAGGTCTGGTAAAGAAATATAATTGTTTTTTTACAGAACTATTCTTGTAGGAAAATATTTAATAAGACAAATTTAAAGTACATATATTATGTATCCATGTTAAAACACGCTTAGAGGTTATTAATTTTATTGGAGAAACTGAACCATTGTTCCTGTAAATTAATAACGACTAAACAACAACATGCGACCATACAGTATTGCCACATGATTAAGTACTTCATTTGTTAAATGGCATGCATGGTTGAACAAACGTATATTGCTGAGAAAATCAATATCATTAAAATTCCTATCTTGTTGCTGCAAGGTTAGTAGCCATCAATCGAACTACCAAAATTCGCTGAGACATATCATTAAATCCTTTAACCCTTGACTTCCTAAATGTGTTCTTTACATGAAGGATATAAACTATGACAAAAACACTTCCTCTATTACTGATCAGTATAGGAGTAGTAGTTAGTCTTTCCCAGCCAGAAAAGGAGAAACTCCATCACATACGGTACAAATAGTAACATTTAATTCTAAATCACTTCACAACAAATATGTTTCTATCAAGTGGCACGCGGTGACCATTTATTAAAGCAATTGAATGCTACTATCTAAAATTAACATGTCTAACTGTTTATATAAAGGAAAAAGTGCAATATATATTTAACCAACTCTGTAACACTATTACGTTTTAAAGCAGTTACACAATTGATAGTACATACCAAAAATAATAAGATTGAAATCATTTATTTGAGTTAAAATTTTAATTTCTCTTTTCACAACAGAAAATTACCTATTTTAGTTCCTAATTCCACCTATATAATATAATTGCTGAAATAACTAAATAAATAATTCAACTATGTGGTTGAGTTCGTGTTCAGATATAAAAACTACAAGTTGTAAGCAAGTTTAAAATAAAAGATGAGCTTATTATTACATACCTCAAATGAGTAGCAGTCACGTAAAAGTTTTAAGATATTAACAGCTCCCAAGTTTTCAGTAACCTAAACGAAAATAGAAAAAATATTACTTAGCATACGTATGAATAATTTATAGCGCATTTAAACAAAATTTTCTATATCTATCCCTATTCGGACAAATGAGTCCAGGGCTAATCTCCAAAATATTATGACCTTGGCCTTGCTTATAATAATTGACACAACAACTTCTGTAATATACTCAAATGCTTCTTTGAAAATCCATGAGAATCAGAAAAATAAGCTACTATTCTTTAGGCATTAATGCCAAAAAATTGATCAAATTTTGATTATAAGTATATCAAGAAATTCGATACATGCCATCTTTAACGTACATGCAGTAGCAGTATTTTGGATTTCGACATTGACACCATCTGTCATTAACATTCCACCTGTTAGGTCTGGTAAAGAAATATAATTGTTTTTCTTACAGAACTATTCTTGTAGGAAAAGATTTAATAAGACAAATATAAAGTACATATATTATGTATCCATGTTAAAACACGCTTAGAGGTTATTAATTTTCTCAGAGAAACTGAACCATTGTTCCTGTAAATTAATAACGACTAAACAACAACATGCGACCATACAGTATTTCCACATGATTAAGTACTTCATTTGTTAAATGGCATGCATGGTTGAACAAACATATATTGCTGAGAAAATCAATATCATTAAAAATTCCTATCTTGTTGCTGCAAGGTTAGTAGCCATAAATCAAACTACCAAAATTCGCTGAGACATATCATTAAATCCTTTAAAAACTGTGAAGTTAGCAGCTATCACTAAGCACAATTTTCTATTTCATTTTCTCTTATGAAATACATATATAAACAGGTTAATTGTGTGCATGTGGGAAAGCTAGTGGTTATGGATTATTTGTTTGTCTGTGAACATATCATTGACAAACGTTGGAAGTTCCTAAGCCTAAAGAATATGAATAAAAATAGCAAACATGCCTTTAAATTGTCTAAGAGGAGAAATTCAAATTTTAAAACTGTAGATAAGAGAGATTCACTGAAATTTGCAGTATGCATGTAAAGTGCACAACCCAGTGATAGATTTTATGAAAGAGTATTTTCACTACTTTGCGCCTCACTTGTGGCATAATCTATGATTCTCTTTGTGAAATGTCCATTATTACCATATCAAAATATAAAATTCAAAATAAGTAAATGTTATTATTTATTTAAAATTTATGACAGAGTTTAAAAAAAAACACACACACCGGTAGACCCCCTTCTGCGGTCTCCTCTTGCAACCTCCTGATTTTCACCATATGTTACCATTTAGATATCCAAAGGTTTCTATTTTTTCCCGCTAACTCAATTATTTGAATGAGAGGTGGAAACCAAGAGGCTCCAAAACCTAGCTCTATATGTATGCATACACATGCATATACATATATTTATATATAAATATATGTTTCCCTGATACACGCATACATAAAAAACATACATACACACATAAAGAACCGACAGAGATGCATAAAAACACGCATATTCTGACATAAAGACGTGTACAATATTTAGTTAAAAAATATGCATAGCATTAAAGAAAGAGGAAGAAGTAGGTTTGGGTAGGTAGACAAATCGTGAGTTAAGAAGTTTGAAGACAAATTTCAAAAAAAAAAAAAAAAACAAAACAAAAACAAAAACAAAAAACCGCACTATCGTTAGGTGAATCAGTTGCATGACAATACATATAAAACAAAACTGGGTTGGAATTTCATATAGTCTGAAACCGAACGTGGTATTAGATTGTCGGATCAGCATAGTATAATGATGGGAATAACCTAGGCTAGAGAACACACCAAAACAACTCATTTGATCAACTTCAGATAAAAGTAAGCAGCATAACATAAAGTAGAAAATCATGAATAGCAAAAACAAAGCGATAGTTTACTATTCAAGTAAACAAAAAAAAATAGCACAATCGAGAGCTGCCATATCCAATCAGAGGCAGAAAAACCTTGAGCAAACTCAACATTTTTTGTTTTGAATTATCAAAGCTTAACAAATCAAACAAAGTAGTAAAAATATATACAAAAAATGTAGCAGTAAGAGGGAAAAAATCTTGCCTATAATGAAGGCTAGAGGAATGAGCGTACAAATAATGCAGACTATTAGGAAACAACCAGTAAGTCACAATTAACAGTTTCTTCGGCTTTTCATGGCTAACACATCTTCAGAATGCTTTATAATAAAAACAACAGATTCAGTAATTGGTGTTTCCATTTAGGCCATTGTGCAATTAGGAGAACAAACAGTCTACAGACACCAGGCACGGTTACTTTTTTCTAATGAATTTGAATACCGTTTTGTAGATCAATACAAACAGTTTGCACAACGTATAAATTTATAACAAAATAGTTAATATTGTGATATATAAAAAGAGAAAAAAGATAATTTCATCATGTTGGGATATAACAACAAATAGTAGAAAAGCAGACTAAACATAATCCGTACATTCTAAGTTTATCGTATTGAAATATAGAAAAATAACACCCACATCTTTGGCAGCAGTGCGAATACATGTAACCATATTAAGACTCTTATATTTTTAATCTGATTTCGGTGATATAACACTTGTAGGAAACTTTTCACATTACCATGCACACAAAAGCACATAACTTTTGGATTAGATTCTATAGTTTAATCCGTAGCAAGCTCCTAAGAAGGTTTTATCAATTCCTTCCTATGAGGAAACAATGAAACAATGGTGAATCATGCATAATCAATGCATACTTGTTTAGCACTGGATTGTGACGCCCATATAGTAGATGGAATACAAGATTTATTCATGAGTGAGCATAACTGTGAAAAAAATCCATCATATATGTAAACAAACGAATGAAAAAGGCATGACTACAAATTAGCATTCATTACGAATGTAAAAAAAATGAACAAAGGCATAACTACAGAAGGTATAATTAATCAAATACATGATGAGGTGATAAAATAGAATATTTAACAGTAGCCTAGTAATAAAAGTTAGACAGTACAAACGCAGTAGAAAAAATAAATACAAAAGAGCGATGAATAAAGAATTACTCCATGGGGCAGTATGTTCAGAATTACTTCAACATGAGTTGAAGTGTCTAAATAGCTAACAATAGGAGTTATCTTTAAACTGTTTATGTTCGACCCATCGATGTGAAATACTGCACTTGCATCTATAAAAATGAAATTTTGCTTGACACTTTTGTAGTAGCAAAAATTTCTGATCTAATAAACATTCGGAAGGAAATGAGGCCGATTTCAGAATGCACATTCACGAACATCTATTCATATTTGAAACCAGTGGATGAAACTCAGCGTGCACAAAGCTCTGTGATCCAGCACAAACAATAGCAGGTACATTGAAAAGGAAGGGGTACCTTTACCTGTTGCAGGGTGGAGAAGCACGACATCGAAGGCAAAGAGGAAGATGACTGGCGGCGCTGACTGCGTAGAAGTCGAAGGAAGGTAAAGCACGGCGACTGCCAAAATCGAGAAATGAAGGGAGACTGGGACCCATCGAAGTCGATGCAAAGCTAAACGGGGATGAATGAAACTGGCGGCGCAAGTTATGGTCGAGGAATCATATTATGGCAAATGGGGTAAAGGATGATGTTGGGGTCGATTTGGTAGGGCTATGGAATTTGGGTGAAAATGATCTGTTAATACAGTGAGAAGGGGAAGGGAGAGATCGCTTGTATAAAGGGGAAGAGCAAGATCGTGGGGGGACTTGATGGGAAATAGAGACCGCACAATTATTTCCAGGGACATATGTCACCATCCTGATTTTTTAACAAAAGTGGAACTGAATGGACTTTGAAGAAAAATTGTGCTTTCATATAATATAATAGATGTACGAAATGCATAAACTAATCAAGAACTCAAAATCCTCTAAAGCATTTTGGCATATAGATTTTTCTTCCACTCTCTAAATATCATCATTGGAATTATTAGCAATATCAATCAAAGCATCTCTAAACTCCAATGGTTGAGTTCTTATTGGCTTGACGCTTTCTATATAACTTTCCTAACAAGCTGCGGACAAAGCCTTAGGAGTTAGTCACTTTACGTATTTTTTCAGAATTTTCCATTGATGTGTTGATTTGGAAAACAAAATAATTTTTTTTTGCACATAAGAAAAAAAGCTTCTTGATTTAACATATGTTTTGGCCATATCACATAATGCAAGAATCAAGGTGTGACATCCACATGGGATATAAATGCTCTACGAGTTATGTCAATAAGTCGTTTTATGTACATCTTGATGTTTACCTATATAAATTTCAAGTTACACTTCGTACATATATTGAAACAATAAATGATTGTACTTAGTTATTTATTTATTTTGAGAAGAGCATACCTTCCATATTTAATCCATTATTATAATTTTGTCCTCGTACGTCTTCAATAGTTAGTTTATGATCCACTAAAATATCTTCAAGCCTTTGAAAAAGACCAAGTCCCGATGTGTCACCAACCTCTATGAATCTAAGAATAAACTCTTCTATGTTAATGTTACTTGCATGTTCAAGATCTACGCATCTTATAATAATTTATATTTTCTCTTAGTCGCTTATATCAGGCGTACAATTAAGAATGACTGAATTTTTTTTTGCTTTCGATATCTTCATAAGCAACATTTCTTTAAATTTTTTAGCCAATAAAAGTATTAGTTCATTTTGTATTTTATGGCTAAGATAATGATTGTTTATTCCATTATTTACCACACGTCTAAGGTGATCATCCATAACTGGATCAAATTTGGCAACAAATTCAATAATCCCATTGTTTTTCTCAAAATTTATTTTTATTAGATCTGCGAAATAGTAAATTATTTCAGGACATGGTCTTCGCAAGACCAACAATGCGAACTATTACTTTTTCCAACATTTCCTCTTATCGATTAGAGACTCCATTTTTTTTGTCAATTGTCTCTTTTAGTTGAAGGCCTCTATACAAATCCACTCATTTGATCAGACTTGAGGTATGTTTCGGATAACATTCATGCCCTCAAAGTTTTGTTGTAATATTATGCCAATCATTAAATCCTTCTCCTAATTTAAGTATCTTTTGTGGATTTTCAAATAACCTACAACAAAATTAAAAAACTTTGTATGCCTCATTTGAGTAGACAAGCTACTTCCGTTCATGTTCACCTCCACGTGGATAATAACTAATATAGTGTTTAGAAGAAAAATGTATTCCATCATTTTCAAGTTTAGGAAATTTATCATTCTCTTTTAAGATTTTAATAGACCCTTTTGTACTAGCATCGCTTTTTTACTATTTGTACTTTTCCTCCATAATCGTGGATCATAGTTGACATCAATATCCTACTCTAAATCAAGCTCTATAGTATCATAAATAACTTCACAAATATTATCAACTCGTTCATTGTCATTATTTTCTTCACGACCACTTCGATTAATAACATCTTCATTTGGTATGTCAATGTTTTCACTTGCCAATGCTTCATAGGTCTCAAGATTACCGTTGACGACATTATCTTCATCATCAATTTGTTTCACCAAACATGAAGTTGAAGATTGATATTTCTAAATTTTTGCTTTATATAAATAGGAAATTGAGCCAATAAGTGATTTTGTAAGTTCATTGTAAGCTCCAGAGTATTGTTTCCGAAACCAAAACCGATTTTTGTCATCTTAATTTTTTGTCATATTTCCTACACTAGAAAATGATATACACTGTTAAAGTGAAACAAAACAATCATTTCAATTTAATAAATTGTCAATCATTCATATTAATCTTGAGAGTCGAACACTTATATTGAAAAGAAAAGAACCAAAATTATGCAACAACTAAATGCCTAAATAAATTCACAGCTAAATACCTAAATCAATTCATCTGCTAAAAAATTATGCAATAACAAATCAAAAGACAAATTATCCAATCAAATCCAAATCATGCAACAGCTAAATGAATTAAGTTGCTTCGAATACGGCTTAGAACTAAACAAACCAATTAGCTAATCAACAGACCTACTGTAAAATCATGCAACGGCTAAGCTAATTGGAAATTTAATTTAGCAATGAAAATTATGCAAAATCAAGGGAGAAGCTTGGAAATTATATATTACTACCTGGGTTGATGGCACAATAGAAATGAACAAATTGATGCTGTAGGTGTAGACATGCAGCAGCTTTTCTAGGGTTTCAGGCTTCTTCGTCTTTGCAGCAAGCAGGGCGTGAGATGAATGCGTTTTTTCTCCGATCCAATTTTTTGCCTCGACTAAAGAGGGTTTGCCCAATTCGCTGGCTTGATGGGCCTTGAATAATATCATATTGCAAGCCTATATATGTCCAATATTATAAGTTTATGAAATGAAAGTTTCAAATCTGTAACCTCTCTTGAGTCAAAATCGATGATAACCTTCGTACATCGGTGTAGGATTGTTAGTTTTTTTAAGCGGCAAAAGGGTGTGCGAAGTAAACAAATATAAATTCATTTTAACATCATAAGCAACAGCCAAATAAAATAATGTATATGTTGAAACCATGACATTAGTGTTTTGTTGATAAAAATATATGACAATGATATTAACACGTTTGCTAACTAATACCAAGGAAAACAAAAGTAGAACACCAATTGTTTACCAGCCAGAATACACAAAAGTGCAAGCCTGCAATGAAACAAGGGCAATCTAAGGACAGTCTGCATGTGCATATTCCAACATATTTACAAAGTATATAGAACAAAAATTAGGAAATTCAACGTGCCTTGGTGTAGAGGTAGTCCTGCGGGCATCCCACCGGCCCACTGGCTGGGGTAACCCCCAGGGATAGGGTAACAAAATAAAAATAAAAATTGTATATATACATATACATTATTATGGTTATAAAGCACATATACATTATAAATAATAAATGTTTGTTACATTCATCTAAATGTTAATAGTTAAATTCACGCTATTGTTATTCTTTACAATTTATGTTCCAACGAATATTTTATAAGAGTATTTTATTTTAATCTTTATGGATAAATAACATTACACTACATTGTTCTTTTATATTGTTATGTAATTTATAAACTTTGATGAAATATTCTTTGAACTTAAACATATTTTTATTAATCACAAGATGTTTTTTCCCATACTACATACTTTTAAAGTAAAATTATGTTGATTTGAAATTCTTTAGAAAAATGCATATATCTAGTATTTTTTTCAAAATTGGCAAAATACCAATTTATTTTATGGAAATTATAATATATAATAAAATATGACATCTTGTGATTTAGCCTAATCAATAGTTTAATGGAAAATGAGAATTTTGTCTTACAAATACTATTATATCACTAAATGGATGATATTACTTTATTATTATATTTTTTGAATTTATGATTTTTTTTAGAAATCGAATATTTGATAATTTTTACAATTTTGTTCATATAATTAACAAATAATATTTACGAACCTAATATTTTTTCTTTCAAATTAAGTTGCTACTTTAATGAAAATCCACGTGATAAGAAATTGATCAAATCAAATATTATCATGTGTTGTTCCAATTTGTACTTAATAAATTCATTCCTAAAATGTAAAATACATATATTTGTATGTTTTTATAACAGGATAATGTGGTACCTATGAAAAAAAAAATCAGTAAACTAACTTGAGTTTTGCTAAATACTATAGGTAACAAATATTTTTTTGAATTAGGACAACCCATTCTACTAGGTCGCCACGGCCTAAGTGTTGCAGTCGATCCCTGGTCATGGGAAGAAACACAACATGGTGAAACCAAACATGCTACATATAATTTTGAACTAAAAGTTAATGACTAACTTATACCATGCTTGAAAATGAACTACAAAGGTTGAAAATTTGATTACTGCTCAAATTTGAGTCTGCAACTACCAAGAGGAATGCGCAAGAAACTACCCGCACCAAAGCAACTTTCTGATTAAAATTTGTGGATATTAAAGTTCATTTCAGTCAATTACAATTTAAGAACCTCCAACTAATGTTTTTTTATCCAATGAGATTTCTTAGAAAAACTAAGAAAATGAAGAAACTTGAGAGCTCTACAGCCATGGTTGCATTAAGCTAAAAAAAAAACCTATTTTTGATAATAATCCTAATCAAAAGGGGTTTCTTCATCTTCTCCGCCATCTTTCTCTCCCTCTCCACCCATTCTTAATACTCATTCTCCATAATCATCTCGTGTTTTTGTTGCTTATGAGGATGGTTTTACTATTGTAAATAATTGCGAGAAAGCATCAAAATCGGTTCAGAAATCCACTAGATTTGCTCATACTCAAGGAAGGATAGGAAAATCTCAGATTTACTCCTTAAAACCAAATCAGAAACCCACTGACTTGAACAAAGGAAATCTTCCCAATTCAATGAAAAATACAAGATCGAATGCGGATAGTTCTGCTCCAATAAAATTAAACTCTTAGTTCATTAATCCTAGCACTAATCCTCTTCTTGGGATGACATGGTTAAAAATGGAGCACATTGCTTTGATTTAGATTTGAGGTTTATTGCTCCAATTACCGTTAATAATAGGAAGATGATCATAGTTAAGGAGGAGATAAGAAGAAGGACAGAAGACAAATGGGGATATTCAGTCATTGCTTATGTTTTGGGCAAGAGACCTTCTTATCATCATTCTAGGAACTATGTTGTTAAAAATTGGAATCCTACAGGTATGTTTGATATTTCTACGCGAGACAATGGGTTTTTCATCATTAGGTTTTCAGATCTTGAGGATTATGAAACCATTAAAGGGATGTCCTTTTTTATCAATGGCAAGTTTAATATTCTCGAGAAATGGAATAAAAAAGCTCGTTCTTGATAGGGATTTATTAAGTACTATGCCAGTTTGGATCAGACTTCCAGAATTAAATCTGAGATTGTGGGACAAAGAGGCTTTCAGCACCACAGCTAGTGTTTTAGGTATCCATATTAAGTTGGATGAACCAACAACTAAGGAAACAGAACTTAGCTATACGTGGATTTTTTTTGATGTTGATGCGAGCGCTGATTTACCTAATGAGGCTTACATCACTATGCATGATACGGAAATTATCACGTAGCAAATAATCTATGAATGTGTAACACCCCATAATTTAATACACCATAATTATATAATGAAGATAATGAAATGAATATTAATTAATAAAATATTCATAATTAGGTAAAACAAACTTTATCATTGCATTTATTACGAAATTCATGTTCACATTAACTCTTAGTTTTCGTAAATAGGATTAAATGTGAAGAAGTTATAAACTAAAGAAGATTGAACTAAAAACTGTGTATAATGTGCATATATATATATAGTATATAAAAACTAAACGCGAAAGCAACTGTTAGTACGCGACCTAACCCATATTTGGGTCAACATAGAAGTCGACCCAAGTCTAAGGCAGGTCGACCCAATTGTTGGTCTAGGTAGTAGGTGGGTCGACCGACCTGCATGTAGGACAAATTCCTACAATTGAATCTAGACAGTTTTGTTTACAATATTCACATTTTGACTCAGCTTGAGGTGTACGGTTGTATTTATAAACCTAATATCTAACGGTTTAGGATTATCCTAGCTAATCTACAAATAGGCTAGCAGCCTCACCATTTTCCTACACATTAATACTCTTCATTCTTCTTCCTCCAAGCTATTTTCCAAATAAAAATAAGAAATGTCGAGATGTTGCCAAAACATAGATTGAAGAATATAATTCTAGTTTTCATATAATAACAAATCATTGTGAGTTCTAATTATTTTTAAATCTACTATTCAAACAAGTATTTTGATAGTAAATGATTGGATTTGAAAAGTAATATGTGTATATGTTATTGTTTTACTGTCAATTATCTAATAACTTCATAGTTATTATATGTTCATATATACACCTTTTTTCCTTAACCCCTTTTCTGTCTTTTTATTTATTTACAGTCTTTTCTAAGCCTATTTATTCAGTTTGGATATGTTTTCTTCTTTTCTTTATTTTGTTCAGAACCTACACCATCGAGAGCTTAGGCCATATCCGTTATAATTGCATGTAATTTGGGATTAATTGGAATAACCTTGTAATAACCGTAGGGAGAATTTGGGATATAATAACTTGAGAACCTTTGATAAATTTGGGCTAATTACAAAAAGGGAAGAATACGCAAACATGTTAATCTAATTGGACTTAATTTATCATTAAATAAAACATGTGAGGCGATATTTTTATGGTTTTGCACTTGAAGATTTAGATATTTATGGTTTTGATATTGATGGTTTATTTTGGAAAAATGTAATGTTGAAATTGATTTGAAATAAACGTTTAGAGTCTTCCTGCTACGTTTTTATATTCTGTCTTGTTACAATTTGTCTTTATATTATTATTGCTCTTGGTAGAACTTAACGCAACCTCATATGGGTGACATTAAGGGACACTGGGTGTCACATATGGTATCATAGCCTAAGGTTACAAGATCAGAGAAAAGGTTTTTGACAAAGTAAAAATTTTCAAATAAAGCCCATTTTTGAAAAATATATCACCTCAAGTCATTTACAATATTCCTTCGATCTCTTTCTAAATCCTTATTTTGTCTCTTTTTCAGCATGTCTGGGGATCCTAACCTTCCCGAGGGCATTCCACTTTTGACATGGTTCCATAGATACTTAGAAGCTATGACACCTACCAAGTAGAAGGCAATGCGCTACCCCCAGTAGCAGCAGCTGTACCTCCACCTAATTATGTGGTCAACTTTTCTAAGCTTTCTAAGGACTTCTGCATGATAGGAGGCAAGCTGTTTCGTGGTACCGAGAGTTTTGTGGAGGCATGCAATTGGATTACAGAAATGGAGAATGTGTTTGATTTATTAAAGCTTGATGATAGAAGAAAGATTTAGTTGACCACTTGGCAACTAAAAGAGGAAGCTTCATACTGGTGGGAGGTGACTCTGGCGGGGAGGGCGGTAGCCACTTGGGATGAGTTTAGACGCATATTTGAGATGAAATTCTTGTCACATACTGAGGAAGTAATGCACATAGAGAAGTTTTTGAATTTGAAACAAGGAGATATGTTAGTAAAGGAATATGTCAATAATTTCAATCAACTAGAAAGACTTGGTTTGGATTTGGTGAAAACTCCCGATAAGAAGGCTTTAAGGTTCGAGAAAGGATTGAACCAACCACTGTAAGGACTAGCATTGACCTATATCCTGATGGGAGCGACTTTCGAGAGGCTATTTGACATGGATTTGATGTACAAGGATGGTAAAAAGGAGTAGAAAGAAGTTAAGACTGAGGTGGAAAAACCCAAGGCTAAGAAAAAGAAATAGTGGCCTAAGAAGAGAGGAAAATTTGATAAGGCCTATATCAAGACAGAGGTTAAGTGCCATAGCTGTGGAAATTTAGGGTACTTTTTGAGAGATTGTAAGAAAATGAAGAATGCTTGTTTCAGTTGTGGTTAAGTTGGACATTTCACTTGGCAATGCCCCCAACAATCAAGGTTAGAAGGCTGGATTGTCTGGAGGACAAGTTCATGCTCTATAGGCTAGTGGACATGTCCATGGTAGGAAATTCACAGTCGAAGGTTTGATTTCTCTTTTTGACTCTCCTATTATGACTCTCTTTGATTCTTGTGCTTCTCATTCATTAATTCACATCCAATTCTATGGTAGATAATTTGCACCTAGATATTAGTATTATTTCTGATCCTGCTGTAGTCTCAAACCTTATAGGAGGAACGACTCATTTATCTATGATACGTAGGGGTTTGAGAATTTCTTTTACGGACATTGAATTTGAATGTGACACATATGTTCTTAGAATTATTGGTTATTCTAGGAATGGAATAGCTATCCATATGGTGCCATTCTTGATTGTGAGAGGAGAGTTGTTAGACTTCTAACGTGTCATGGTAGAACTCTCAAGATTTTTTGTGGTTCACGGGGGTCAGTTATGTTTAGTTTCCTAGATTCTATTGATGCTTCCGTTGACGATCTTCGATCAGTACCCATAGTTAGAGGTTTTCCGGATGTGTTTGATGAGGTTAGGGGATTACCTCCTAAATGAGAGATACATTTCCAGATTTATTTGGTGGAGAATGTGAAACCAGTCGCTTTGCCAGTGTGCTACGTGGCTCGTAGGAAGGGAAGGGAGCTCACCAAACATGTAGGTAAGTTATTGGAGAAAGGATTTATTAGAAGGAGCATCTCTGAGTGAGGAGCTCCGATCGTCTTTGAAACCAAGGCGGATGGCTCTCTCTATCTATGCGTGGATTATAGGGATTTGAATCAATTCAGCAAGGAGAATAGGCACCCACTTTTGAGGATTGATGACTTGTTTGACCAATTAGTAGGCATTTCAGTTTTCTCACAGTTGGATCTAGCCCGGAGATTTCATCATCTTAGGGTAGTAGATGATAGTATTAATAAGACGACTTTCAGGACTTCAGACGGTTTATTTGAGTGGTTGGTCATGCCTTTTGGGCTGACCAATGCACCCGCATACTTCATGGATTTAATGAGTCGGGAGTTTAGGAAGTATCTAAACAATTTCGTGGTGATTTTCATTGACGATATTCTAGTTTTCTTGAGGAGAGAGGAAGAGCTTGCCAGAAACTTAGAGGATGTTCTTAGCACTCTCAAATCGCATGAGCTTAAGGCCAAGTTTTCTAACTGTCACTTCTGGGGAAAGGAAGTAAGGTTTCTAGGGCACGTAGTCTCCAAGGATGGAATAGTGGTGGATCCTGCTAAAGTTGTCGAAGTCCGAGACTGGAAATCCCCTAAGAATGTGGCAAAGGTTACTCCGCTCACCCGTATGACAAATAAGAACTTGGCTTTCACTTGGAGCATTGATTGCGAGGATGCATTCCAGAAGTTAAAGAGGGCTCTGACATCAGCCCATGTTCTTACTCTTCCCGATGGTAGCAAGGTGTTTATGGTTTACACGGATGCTTGTGGCATGGAGTTATGTGTCGTGTTGATGCAAGAAGATAGGGCAATCTGCTATGTTAGTAGGCAATTAAGAGTTCATGAGAAGAACTACCTCACCTACGACTTGGAGTTAGCAGCAATAGTGTTCGCACTTAAGTCTTGGCGATACTATCTGCTTAGAGAGATATTCGAGCTTTACACGGACCACAAGTCTCTTAAATATTTGTTCTCGTAGAAGAAACTCAATTTAAGGTAGCAACGATGGATGGAGTTCGTTGCTTCCTATGATTTTGGGATTGCTTACACCCAGGCAAAGGTAATGTGGTCGCGGGAGCGTTAAGTAGGCAAAGGATAACCTTGAGTCCTTTGTTTGTATAGAGGCAGAGCCTAGAGTTTATCTTGACATTTGATTTTAGGCCATCTACAAATTTTCGCTTGCTTTGTTGGCATCATTAGAGGTGAGACCTACCCTCATGGAGCGCACTGCATCTACGCAGCGAGAGGATCAACAATTAGTGGACAATTTGGATAGACTCGGTAGAAAAAGGCTCCTAGTGACCAAGATAGATATTCCATAGATGAAAAGGGTGGCTTAGATGGGATGGGAGATTGTGTGTTCCCAGAGTTGGAGATTTTTTGAGATCAGTTCTTGAGGTGGCTCATCACTCTTGGATGACTATGCATCCAGGCAATGACAAGATGTACCAAGACATGTGGCAAGTTTTTCATTGGACTGGCATGAAGAAGGATGTTGCAGAATTTGTGGCCCGATGTTTGACTTGCCATTAAGTTAAGGCCAAACAAAGGAGACATGGGGTACCTTCCAGTATAGTAAGTGTCTATGACCCCATTTTCACTAGTGAATTTTGAAAGAGCTTGCAAGAGGCATTAGGTATATAGTTACGACTAAGAAAAACCTACCACCTCAGACCGATAGACAGACTGAGATGGTCAATAGGGTTCTTGAGGATTTACTAAGACTGTGTATCCTAGACTTCGGAGGACTTGGGAGGAGCATCTCCTATTGGTTGAGATCACATACAATAATAGTTTTCAGTCAAGTATAGGGATGGTTCCCTTCGAAGCACTTTATGGACGACCTTACATATCGCCGACATGTTGGTGGGAGGCTACGGACAGACTTATACTAGGGCCTGACATGATTAAGGAGACTTCTGAGAAAATAGACCCTATCCGCAAATGGATGAAAGCAGCTTAAGATAGGCAGAAGTCGCATGCCGATAAAAGGAGGTCTGACTTGGAATTTAAGGTAGGAGAGGTATCGCCTCTAAAAAATGTTGTTCGCTTTGGCTTAGTATGTAAGTTGGCACCAAAGTTTGAAGTACCATTCCCCATAGTTGAGAGGACAGGCCAGATGGCATATATATTTAGACTACCAGAAAGGCTGGCGGGAGTTCACAATGTGTTCCTTGTTTTCCATTTGAGGAAATGTCTACATGATTCAGCAGAGGTAGTTAAGACATGTACGCTGGAGGAGGTTGAAGTTGAGAAGGAGGCATCAATTAGGAAAGTTCCTACCCATATTCCTGGATCGGAAGTTAAAAGTCTACACAATAAGGAGACCAAGGCAGTGAAGATGCAATGGGGAGAAGATCGAGATGACGTGACATGGGAACCTGAAGACAAGATTTGCTCTTCTTACCCTTTTCTCTTTGAGATTACGTTCTTAATTTCCTTTCTAAGCTTTTGAATTTGAATCTGTTATTTCTATCATTCAAGTATGTTTATCCTGTCATTCAAATCTTGGTCCTTAGGTAGTAGCCTATGTTTGGAAACATGTATTTCAGACATGTTATGTTTGATGGTTGCAAGTAGATGCAAGTGTTTGCTAGTGGTGGCCAGTGGACGCGCGCGCACACACGCACACACACACATTAGGAACTAAATCGACTTAAGCACTTACATATTGCATATGGATATGTGCGTATTTTAGTTTTTCAGTGGATTAAAATGGTTGAATCATCACATGGATATTGCATTTTTGTGGATGGTTGTGCACACATATAGAACTTATATGTATTATTATGACCCTTTGCATACATATTGGATACATGGTACATACATATATTGCATTAAGGAGGTCAATTGAGTCAGTCAACTGCCTAATTTTCGCATCAGCATAGGGACATATACACACAACACCTTTGCATATGTTCATACAAAGCATTAGATATTTTGAGGACAATGGATGCTTGTGGTTGATAGATGAGTAGATGAGTGTAGGTTTTAAGTAATAACATTCTTCTTAACTTAGAGATTTCTGGGATGAAATCCTTTAAGGGGGGAGAATGTAACACCCTATAATTCAATATGCCATAATTATATAATAAAGATAATGAAATAAATATTAATTAATAAAAATATATAGAATTAGGTAAAACCAACTTTACCGTTGCGTTCATTACGAAATTATAGTTCAGATAGTCTCCTAGTTTTCGTATATCAGATTAAATATGAAGAAGTTATGAACTAAAGAAGATTGAACTAAAAACAGTGTATAATATGTATATAATATAAAAATTAATGCGGATGCAATAGTTAGTGGGCGACCTAGCCCATATTGGGTCGACATAGGGCTCGTTCCATGTGTTGACCTAAGTAGTAGGTGGGTCGACGCACCTGCATGCAAAACAATTCCTGCAGTTGAATCTGGACTATTTTCTTTACAATACTCTTACTTGACTCAGCTTGAGGTGTATGGATTTTTATTTTATTTTCAATGGAAATAGAAATATATATAACAAAAAGGAGAATCTAGCCACTCTCCAACGACTCACAAAAACAGATTATATAGAAATAGCTACACGATTAGGAACATCCAGTATCAAAATAGAATCAGAGCCTAAAGCAAGCGGGCCCTAAAAAACCAGAGCATCCAAGAACCATGGAATCAGGAAAAAGAACCTGAGCATACTCCTCTACAGGGATAAAAGCTGAGCCAGGCATATGTAAACTCCAGCTCCTGAGTAGGAAAAGAAACATCAGAAAGCTCCAAATCCATGTCCAAAGCTCCATCTCCAGAGTGTCCATGATAAGCTCCTTGAGTAGAGTATCTCCGGAGATATACCATCCAATAAGAACCTAAAAACCCGGTCATGCGGCAATAACAAAAAACACAAGTAGTTAGGTAGGGAGGGGTGAAGGTTTGAAGGGTATTGCGTGAAAACCTTCCAAACAGTAGAAAATCCATAGGGTTTTCAACCGACACCCACACTAGGAGTTGGAGGAACAGTGGACACAAACATAAAACATGCCAGTCTCCTTGATCGAGAGCCAATAACACCCATAAATGGCCTTCCATGAAAAGCAAGGAAGACATCGTTCCTTACCCTCCTAATGATGGCAGGAGGATCCATAGCAATTTCGTCAAATATTTCCTTATTCTGCAAGCACCATATATGCCAGCATATAAGGCAAGGTATCAGTCGAAAAAGGATTGAGCGAATAGATTTACCTGAGATCCCATCCCACTAGTATCTCAGCAAATCTAACAGGGAAGTGGTATTGCCTCGGAGACCAACAAGAATCCCGAAGAAATTCCATACAACATTGGCAGAATAGTTGTGGAAAAACAAACTAGTTAAGGATCCAACTCACCTGTTACGTAGCACCAGCAACGAGACACGATTGTGATGCCAATTCTCTAAAGGTTCTCGTCTAGTGGTAAACCATCATGCATGATTCTCTACATAAACAGAGAAGCCTTTGGAGGTAATCAGACGTCCCAAATGAAAGAGAAAAGATGAAGAGGTAGCGTCGGGGTCGTAGCCGAACTCCACGCTGCCTTAATTGAGAAAGGACTATCATCCCATCCGGATCCACTTCCATGTGAGTCCGAGAAGGGTTTAACGGATCAGAAGTGTTTCCACGTCTCACTAGAGTAAGACGGGGAGCTAGTGTAATTCGTGCTCGAGAGCCTATGGTAGTTAACATGAAGAAATGAAGCCCATAAGGAATCGTTGGCTTTAAACCGAGCCCATAGCTTACAAGCAAAGGCAGTACAGAGATCCTTTGGATTTCTAAGGCCCAAACCTCCCTCATTTTTGGGATGACAAATGACTCCCAAGAAATCCAGTGGTGTGGATGAGCATTGTCCTTTTGACCCTAAAAAAGTTCCATTTACCGATCCGTTGATCAAAATGGAGAACCAACAGTTGGAGATGATCCTCTAGATGCAGTCGATAGGAGGTTCCGGAAAACCGAAAGCCCTCATAACCTTAATAACACAAAACCACAACATGTGGTCGTAAGCCTTAGCCATGTGAATTTTAACGATCACATTAGAGCCTCTGATCTTCCTATTAATCTAGGAAACAAGTTCCTGGGCTAAAAGGACGTTGTCCATGATTGACCTTACTTTTACATACCCCGCCTAGGAACAAGAGATAATACATGACAGAAACGGTGCTAGCTAAGAGGCTAAGACCTTAGAGATAACCATGTTAGAGAAGTTACATAAGATGACCGGATATGAAAATCCACAAATGAATGAGGATTTTCGCACTTGGGAATAAGAACCAAATTGGTGGAGGTCCATCCCAAGGGAAGAGCTTCACTAGAGAAGAAAACTGAATAGCCAGACAAAAATCCGCCTGGATAATCGTCCAAACACTACGATAAAAGACCCCATTGAAACTGTCAGGCCCACTCGCCTTTAGTTACAAACCATTATGCTACAAATCCGTAGTATTTACCACCCACGATTCCACATAGCTTATCTGTTGTTCGCATCCTAGAGCACTCAAATTCGAGATTAGTCGGATGGGCCCCACGTAGCACCTGAAATGAATAGACTTTCAGCCTATAAATACACCACAACACTCCATTCTGAAGGATTTTCTGGTTATTTGTCTACTCCAACTCCATCACCAACGAGTTTTCTCTATTATTTCAAATTATACTTAGAATCTTTGAGTATAATTCTGCAAAATTGAGAGAGATTATTGATTGTATTAGTGAGATTGAGTAGATGTCATCATTGTACTTGTATTCAATTCATCAATTAGTGAAGTATAAAGTGGGCGTAGGCTCGTTAATACCGAACCACTATAAATCTTGTGTTTTTGTTGCTTTTTGTTTCACACTCTTTAGAATTATCATTTAACTGGGTGTTAGAACCACTTTTTGGTCTAACATTTTGGTGCTTTCACTAAGAAATCTGAGTTTTCAACATTCCGCATTATCATTCTACTTTTTGGATTCTCAAGTCCGAAGAAGTTAGTCCACTTTTTCCAGTATTTTTGAAGTTTTTGGTTAATCTCAAGAAAATCAGACTTTATGGCTAAAGGAAAAGGAAAGGAACCGCAAGTTTCTCGGAAAAATGAGGTGAGTAAAGATAGACGTGCGATTGTTGTATCTAGTCACGGGGGCATGGCTCAGGGTCGAACCGATCCAGAGGAGGATCCCCGACCCATCCCAAACTCAATGCACCGAACCGAACCAGTGATGCTAATCCGAACCGAATCGATAGAGTTAATCCGTGTTGGAGAATGGAATTTTGATGACAACAACCTTATTTTAGTATTAATTGATTGTAAAATATATACTAACACTTCTGTCTGTAATATATATATACATATATGTTGGATTTATATACAGGAAACACTACTGAAGACTGTATAGTTTAAAGATATTAGAGATTCAAAATTTAAAGATATTTCAAGACTCATAAGTATTCAAGATTTCAAGAGTTCAAGATAAATATAGTTATAGAGTCTACATTATGTAAGACTCTGAATAACACTCTAGGTTCAAATTCAAATTTATTTCAAATTCTGATTTTCAAATTCTATCTTCAGTCTCTTTCCTCCCTATTTTATTTTATATTTTTATTTGATTTTAAACTTAAGTTTTAAAGATTTATACTTTATAAGTTTTATATATTTATATTTTATATACCTTATATTTATATTGTTTTAAGCTCTATAATTTTATAAATATATTTATATAGTTTATATTTATGTTTCTATATGATTTTCTTCTTTATAATATTTATTTATAACATTATATTTTAATACAAGAATTTCCAGAACTGTATTTATATCAAAACACTTGAAAAATGTTCAAAATTCAATTTTATGCATATATATGTCGACCTATATATATATATATACACACACATACATGTCGATATATAACCTAAGAATAATTTCTCTCAAGCTAAGGAAAACTCAACATAGCAATTAAAGACAATATCACCGAGGGAGTCGCCTGACGACCTACTTGAAGATATCGATCCTAAAGAGGACGAAGAACCAGGAAGGCGACATCTAACAGAGCAACCATAGATATTCCGATTGACAACGACGACCCGACAAGGGTCTTAAAGACCGCATCTCACTTTGATCCCCTCCGGATGAGGGAATCAATAGTTTTATTTGAAAGCAAACCTTGATGTGTTTGCTTGGACCTACGCGGACATGTATAGAATTTCTCCTCGATCATGAGCCATTCACTAAGCATAAACCCAAAGCATCCTCCTATGAAACAAAAGACGCGTATGTTAGGCCCAGAAGGGTCAGCAGCCTTGAAAGAATAAGTGGAGAAGATAAGAGACAGTGGGTTCATCAGAGATTCAACATATCCTGACTGGATATCAATGCCCGTCTTGGTTAAAAAATCCAATAGGAAGTGGCGAACATGTATTGATTTTCTGATCTAAACAAAGCCTGCCTGTGACAGCCCGCCTTGCACCAGCCTGCATTTCCTCCAAAAGTGCGCTGTACACATGCCCGACTAGCACAAGACGGTCGTCAGAAGAAAGGAAAGAAGGGAATGAACTAATCAAAGAACCTGTAGAATGTCTCACAGCGCATGGAATAAAATATAATAATAACATACTTGACATAAAACAGGCAAGACAGTGCATAAGCTGATAACTAAAACCAACATCAATCCCAAAGCAGCGGAAATCCAAATACAGCTTATTACAATTTTTCCAAATTTACTGTCTCTAAACAAAAGAAAGCTAAAGTAGAAGATACACCAACAATGCCCAAGCAGTGATCTTCAACAACACAGGGAGAATATTATGTATATAGTACGTGGAAGCCTCCTGCTCGTCTCCGGATCATCTACCCGTGCATCACCAGCTAACCTGTCTCTAGTCTGCTCGTGTGAGCACCCAGAGTAATAAGAAGAGACATAAAACTCTGGGTCAGACATAAAGCCTGGTATGAGCGATAAGCATCTAAACAGAGTAATAACAGGTATACTAATCCATACCTGAACCTGGACCTGCAACCAAAGAGTTAGTACCACATACCGTACAATACTCCAAGGTGCCATAATAGATAGGGTCAGAATACGGGGGTGGGGTGTGCATGTCACAATGATAGCAAACAAATCATCCATAACAACCATCCTCACATCTCTCACTCAGTGCGTAAAGCGTACGACATCTACCACTTTAGAACACTAGACAAACTGAGGTAACGACGAATCCCGACTTGTAGAAACCCTGCTGTGACCAAGCCAAACACTTGGAGTCATGACCAAACATTTCAATGACCCACTTCATTGGTCGTAGCCCTTGGTTCTACCGATGCCATAATGGCCCTGAATCCGCCTTCGTACCTCCTACCATAGTGGTCCAAAGCTATAGACGTCGATAACTCCTTGGCACGCGTCCCGCAGCAAAGCCCAACCATGAAGCGAACTCGTTGATTCCCATCTGAATCTTGAGCTCTAACTTCTCATTTGGACTTCCTTTGCATCTCGGGTTTGGTCGAATGGGAGTTGGTCTTCAGAAGAGTCCTCGCGTAGTAGTAATAGCCCACGTACGGTTCGGTTCGGTGCTCCTCATCTAGCTTGGTTCGGTTCGGTGTAACCTTCCTGATCGGTTCGGATCGGTGGTCCTCGTCTAGCTTGGTTCGGGTCGGTAGTCCACTTCGGGTCGGGTCGGTGTCTTCCTCCGGGTCGGGTCGGTTCAGTGATTCTCCCCCTTCAGATATCGGTTCGGTTCGGGTGTCTCTGCTTGAGTTCGGTTCGGAGGTAGTTTATCCGATCTGATTCCTTCTGTTTGACGTGCTTGCCTGCTCCGATCTGTCCTGTTCCCTTTCTCCGATCCGGTCTGCTCTATTGCTCCGATCCGATCTTCTGTCCAACTCCAACTCTAAGCAATGGCCTTCCTTCCTGCTAAGCTCCTCCCAGTGACAAGTCCCAGTCCAGTTCGGATTCCCTTGGCCAGTTCACTAGTCCGATCCGACCCCTGCTCCGATCCGAACCGGTTCGGGACCTGCACATTTCTGCAACTTTCCAGCGAGCTTTCTACGCCATTCGACGACGTTTTCAACCAATTTAACTATTCTAATCAATCATAGAACATACCATAGAGTCATAGCAACAGGTAATAGCAACCACAAACAGCAAACAACAATTCAAATGAATCAAAATAGATCAAAAAGTGACTAAAACTTCATATTTTCCCATAATCCCTCTTAATCATGTTTAAGCATACGATTAGCAAAACGCATCGAAATTAACCCAAATTTCTAACAGGGCCTTAAAACATTATTTTAGAATTTTAAGAATTTTTCCAGAATTTATTTACGTATAAATTCGCTAATCTTCACTAATTACCCTTAATCACTGTAATTAGTGCAAAAACTATGCAAATCACTCACCTTGGCCACAAATGAAACACCAAATCTGAAGTATCCTCTGTTTGGGTCGAATTCCTATGTATAGCAGCAGCTCCAACCTTGCTTTGTTGCTATTTGGCCTTGTTTTGACGTAGTTTAGGCTTAATCTTCGCTAAAAATGTGTTTTGGGGTGATTTTAGAGGATGGAAGCCATTACCAATGTCTCAAGAAGGTTTGTGGCAGCTCAAAACTGAAATGAAAGTGATAACCTAACCCTAATCAGTCCTCCTATACCTCTAAACCCGAAATTTCCCTGTGGGCCTAGCTGCTAATCACCCGGTTAAGCCCAATTAAGCTGTTTTTCACCGTCTGAAACTTGTTTCAGCCATATCTCCCAAACGGTAAGTCCGTTCGGCTAATGTGACCACTCTACGGAAAGAGAAACCATCATCCGAAGCCAATGGAAGTAGTTTCAGGTCAAAATTCCTTCCCAGTCAAAAGTTATGGCCAAAACAGTGCCAACTAGGGGTAAAATGGTCATTTAAAAATCGGGAAAAATCATGAACATGGGAAATGACCCCAATAGTCGTTTCCCAAAGTTACATGACCATACGACTTCGTATGTGACAGAAATAAATATTCTACGATCCTATGATGCGTAGAATGCGGGTCGTTACACTCTTCCCCCCTTAAGAAATTTCGCCCCCGAAATTCCTTAACCCAAAACATACAAAGGATCCCGCATGCCTACCAACCACATACAACAATCAAACATGCAAAACAAGCAAGCAAGCCTATCCTAGCATGCGGAAAACTAAATCGAAATCAAAATCTTACCAGGCAAAGAGTTCTGGGTGTGCCTTCCTAATGTTCTCCACTGTCTCCCAAGTACAATCATTCTCGTCCTCGCCCCACTGAACCTTGACTAACTTCACCGCCTTCCTTCGAAGTTGCTTCATGTCGTGCTCGACGATACGGGCCGGCTTGCGGTTCCCAACCGCCTCAGGTTCTACTTCGAAGTCCTCCAACTGATCAGGTGGAATAGTCATATCTGAGTCGTGAACGAACTTCCTTAGTTGGGAAACATGAAATACGTTATGAACTCCCGCCATCTTCTCTGGTAAGTCAATTCTATATGCCAAATTCCCGACTAGTTCAAGAACAGGGAATGGGCCAACAAATCTTGGTGCCAACTTGCCTCTCCTGCCAAATCGTATTACGCTCTTCAACGGAGAAATCTTGACAAACACCAAGTCGCCAACGGAGAATTTTAAGTCCCTTCTCCTTTTATCAGCATAACTCTTCTGCCTATCTTGGGCAGCCTTCATCTGTTGTTGAATGGTCTTGATTTTATCTGAAGTTTCCCTCACCACATCTGGTCCAAGCATAAACTTCTCGCCAGTCTCTATCCAACATGATGGTGAATTGTACGGTCTTCCATACAAAGCTTCAAATGGAGCCATACCGATACTGGATTGGTAACTATTATTATATGCAAACTCTACTAGATGCAAATGGTCATCCCATGATCCACCAAAATCCAATATACATGCTCTCAAGAGATCTTCCAAAATACGATTCACCCTTTCCGTCTGACCGTCGGTCTGAGGATGATATGCGGTACTGAGATGTAACTCTGACCCTAGAGCCTCTTGTAAGCTCTTTCAAAACCCACTAGTGAACAACGGGTCCCGGTCGCTCACAATGCTTTTAGGTACTCCATGAAATCTCACCATCCACTTCATATACAATTCTGCTAACTTAGCTGCCGTTCTAGTCGATTTGACTGGTATAAACCTTGCACTTTTAGTCAGTCGATCTACAATTACCCAAATGCTGTCATACCCCGATCTAGTCCTTGGTAATCCATCGATGAAATCCATCGACACTTGCTCCCATTTCCATTCGGGAGTTTCTAATGGTTGCAACAACCCACTAGGCTTCTTTTGCTCGGCTTTAACTAGCTGGCAATTCATGCACTTGGATATAAACTTCCCAACGTCTCTTTTCATCCCTTCCCAGTAGTAAGCCTGCTTCATATCTCGATACATCTTATTACCACCGGGGTGTATAGTTAGCTTTGAGTGATGACATTCTCTAAGCACTTCATCTCTCAATCCATTGACATTGGGTACAACAAGCTTTCCATTCTTTCTAAGCCATCTATCTCGATCGAGCCCATACTTGTTCATCTCCTCATCGATACCCATCTCTAACTTGGAGATGATTTCCAATAGGTTAGGATCGTCCCTCTGACTAGAGCCGATCCGTTCAATCAAAGTGGGTCTGATCGTCAAACTTGCTAACATTTCTGGATCCAATTCGCACTTTGGTCTGAAATCAAACCCCGCGATAAACTCCAGTTGCTTCCATTCAAGGAACATAGCCCCTAAGCTGGCATGTCTTCTACTCAATGCATCAGCCACCGCATTGCCCTTTCCTGGTGTGTATGCGATGTCAAAATCATAGGAAGCTAAGAACTCTAGCCATCTCTGCTGACGGAGATTCAGATCTTTCTGAGAGAAGAGATACTTTAACGACTTATGATCTGTAAACAGCTCAAATCTTTCTCCCAAGAGATAGTGTCTCCACATCTTTAACGCGAACACGATTGCTGCCAATTCTAAATCATGGGTAGGGTATCTTCTCTCGTGCGGTTTCAATTGCCGACTTGCGTAAGCTATAACCCTACCGCCTTGCATCAATACAGCACCCAGTCCGGTACCACAGGCATCCGTGTATACCGTCATCTCTTCATTCCCTTTAGGAATGACTAACACTGGTGCGCTTGTCAACTTGTCCTTTAGACTTTTGAATGCATTCTCGCACCTTTCATCCCAGACAAAAGCTTGATTCTTCTTGGTCAACTGGGTCAATGGTGCTGCTATCTTGGAGAAACTTTGGATAAACTTACGATAATATCCCGCTAACCCCAAGAAACTTCTTACATCTGTTGCATTCTTGGGCGTAGGCCAATCCTGTACCGTAGCCACCTTTGCTGGGTCCACGGCAATACCACTCTCTGATACAACATGGCCCAAGAACCTCACTTCCCTCTTCCAGAAGTGACACTTAGAAAACTTTGCTTTCAATTGGTGTTTTCTTAACACCTCCATCGCTACTCTTAAATGTTCCTTGTGTTCTTCCTCTGTCCTCGAATAGACCAAAATATCATCAACGAACACAAGGACAAACTTATTCAACTGATCTCTGAATACCCTATTCATAAGATCCACAAAATATGCTGGGGCATTGGTCAGCCCGAATGGCATGACCAACCACTCATAAAACCCAGACGGCGTCCGAAATGCCGTTTTAGCTATACTCTCAGCTTCCACTCTAAGCTGATGAAAACCTGTCGCGAGATCTAACTGAGAAAATACTCTCGCGCCACTCAACTGATCGAACAAATCATCTATCCGCGGTAGAGGATACTTGTTCTTCCTTGTCACTTTATTCAACTCGCGGTAGTCTACACACAAACGAAGGGAACCATCCGCCTTGGTAGCAAACACAACTGGTGCTCCCCATTCAGAAACACTCCTTCTGATAAATCCCTTCTTCAAAAGATCGCTGACTTGCACCTCGAGCTCTCGCTGCTCTCTTGGTGCCATACGACGAAGTGGCATCACTATAGGCCTGGCATCTTTTACCAAATCAATACGAAACTCAATCTCTCGGTGTGGTGGAAGCCCGGTCACTTCTTCGAAAACATCCGGATACTGGCCAACCACGGGCAAACCTGACAACTCACTATGCGGAATGTCGAGGGAGTTTAGAAAACTAGCCAATACCCCCATACTGGGTAGACCACCAAACACTATCCTCCGCCCATCATCCGCTCTAGCTGTCACCAACAAGCCCTCACAGTCTACCACCACCCCGTATCTTTGGAGCCAATCTACTCCCAAAATAATGCCAAACCCAGTAAAGCCCAAAACAAAGCAATCACAAACAAACATGCATCCATGACTCGATAAGATCACATTACGACAAATCATGCTAAGGCTAGTTGAACCACCAATCGGGTTCGTCACTACTACAGGTCTATCGACAATCTCGGGCTCCAATCCCAACCTATCTACCAGGTCACTAGATATGAAAGAACTGGAAGCTCCGGTATCAAACAAAACTCTAACAGGAACATCATAAACAGAAAGCATACCTTGAATGACGACATTCTTTCCCTTCTCCGCCGCTGTTGGGGCATTCGACGAAGAAGGAATAGCATTAAGAGCGTATGCTTTCACCATTTGCTTTTCTTTAGGGGGCTGTGGACACTTGTCCTTGTGATGTCCCATCTGGCCACAGTTGAAGCACTTCCTATCCGCTGGCTTGGCCCGACAATTACTAGCATAATGGCCCTTCTTACCACAGCTGAAGCACTCCACATCTTGCTTATTCTTTTTCTTCTGGCCATCCTTAGCTTGGTTCTGCTTTCTCTTATTCTGGGAACCACCCTTGCCTCCACCACTTGCTTGTGGTTTTGGCTCTTCTGCAGATGCAGCCTCAGTCTTCGACTTAGGGTAGAGGCTTTCTGATCTTAATGCTTTTCCCACAATCGACTCAAACGTCTCATCGATGTGGTTAATAAGCCTTTCCCCTAAGTACTGATCTAACCCAGTTATGAATTTCTCATTCTTCTTCTCGGCAGTATCAATAAGAGATAACCCATATTTTGACAAAGTGTCGAATTCAGCAATATACTCCGAGACAGCTCTGCCATTCTGCTTGAGCTCTAAGAATTTCTTAAACAACATTGACTTCTGAGCAGCTGGAATGAACTTCTCACTAAAGCGAGCCTTAAACTGCTCCCAAGTAATCTGGTCTTCGGGAGTAGCTGCCTTTATAGCATTCCACCAATTCATTGCCCGCCCTTGCAGCTGACGGGACGCTAGCTTTCTCTTCATCGCATCCTCAATACCCAAATCCTCGAAGATACGTTCGCAACTATCCAACCAATCCTGAACATCCGTGGCCGACTCCGTTCCGTGGAACGGCTTCCCACCAAGGCTAGTATAATCCTTATTCAGCTTGGCGAAGTCGACTCTTGGCGCCTGCACTATTGGACCACCACCATTTCCACCATTGGGAGCTGCCCTCTGCACATCTCTAAGCATCTCTCTCATGAGGTCAGTAAACATCGTCCTTATGTCAGCAGCATTCCCATTATTGGCTCCCCTACCAGCACCTCTAGTATCTCGGCTCATCGTCAATCTGAAAAAGGAAACGATTAACGATTCCATAGTGGTGCTAGTGCAGTACGACTTCATTCTTATACTACTAAATATATATATATATAGCTTTTAAAAACCAAAGTAATCACAAATACGCTCTCTCGTATACGTGTATTATCTCTCCCTGATAACTTCCCTAGGTTAACTACGCAACCTAGAGCTCTGATACCAAGTGTGACAGCCCGCCTTGCACCAGCCTGCATTTCCTCCAAAAGTGCGCTGTACACATGCCCGACTAGCACAAGACGGTCGTCAGAAGAAAGGAAAGAAGGGAATGAACTAATCAAAGAACCTGTAGAATGTCTCACAGCGCATGGAATAAAATATAATAATAACATACTTGACATAAAACAGGCAAGACAGTGCATAAGCTGATAACTAAAACCAACATCAATCCCAAAGCAGCGGAAATCCAAATACAGCTTATTACAATTTTTCCAAATTTACTGTCTCTAAACAAAAGAAAGCTAAAGTAGAAGATACACCAACAATGCCCAAGCAGTGATCTTCAACAACACAGGGAGAATATTATGTATATAGTACGTGGAAGCCTCCTGCTCGTCTCCGGATCATCTACCCGTGCATCACCAGCTAACCTGTCTCTAGTCTGCTCGTGTGAGCACCCAGAGTAATAAGAAGAGACATAAAACTCTGGGTCAGACATAAAGCCTGGTATGAGCGATAAGCATCTAAACAGAGTAATAACAGGTATACTAATCCATACCTGAACCTGGACCTGCAACCAAAGAGTTAGTACCACATACCGTACAATACTCCAAGGTGCCATAATAGATAGGGTCAGAATACGGGGGTGGGGTGTGCATGTCACAATGATAGCAAACAAATCATCCATAACAACCATCCTCACATCTCTCACTCAGTGCGTAAAGCGTACGACATCTACCACTTTAGAACACTAGACAAACTGAGGTAACGACGAATCCCGACTTGTAGAAACCCTGCTGTGACCAAGCCAAACACTTGGAGTCATGACCAAACATTTCAATGACCCACTTCATTGGTCGTAGCCCTTGGTTCTACCGATGCCATAATGGCCCTGAATCCGCCTTCGTACCTCCTACCATAGTGGTCCAAAGCTATAGACGTCGATAACTCCTTGGCACGCGTCCCGCAGCAAAGCCCAACCATGAAGCGAACTCGTTGATTCCCATCTGAATCTTGAGCTCTAACTTCTCATTTGGACTTCCTTTGCATCTCGGGTTTGGTCGAATGGGAGTTGGTCTTCAGAAGAGTCCTCGCGTAGTAGTAATAGCCCACGTACGGTTCGGTTCGGTGCTCCTCATCTAGCTTGGTTCGGTTCGGTGTAACCTTCCTGATCGGTTCGGATCGGTGGTCCTCGTCTAGCTTGGTTCGGGTCGGTAGTCCACTTCGGGTCGGGTCGGTGTCTTCCTCCGGGTCGGGTCGGTTCAGTGATTCTTCCCCTTCAGATATCGGTTCGGTTCGGGTGTCTCTGCTTGAGTTCGGTTCGGAGGTAGTTTATCCGATCTGATTCCTTCTATTTGACGTGCTTGCCTGCTCCGATCCGTCCTGTTCCCTTTCTCCGATCCGGTCTGCTCTATTGCTCCGATCCGATCTTCTGTCCAACTCCAACTCTAAGCAATGGCCTTCCTTCCTGCTAAGCTCCTCCCAGTGACAAGTCCCAGTCCAGTTCGGATTCCCTTGGCCAGTTCACTAGTCCGATCCGACCCCTGCTCCGATCCGAACCGGTTCGGGACCTGCACATTTCTGCAACTTTCCAGCGAGCTTTCTACGCCATTCGACGACGTTTTCAACCAATTTAACTATTCTAATCAATCATAGAACATACCATAGAGTCATAGCAACAGGTAATAGCAACCACAAACAGCAAACAACAATTCAAATGAATCAAAATAGATCAAAAAGTGACTAAAACTTCATATTTTCCCATAATCCCTCTTAATCATGTTTAAGCATACGATTAGCAAAACGCATCGAAATTAACCCAAATTTCTAACAGGGCCTTAAAACATTATTTTAGAATTTTAAGAATTTTTCCAGAATTTATTTACGTATAAATTCGCTAATCTTCACTAATTACCCTTAATCACTGTAATTAGTGCAAAAACTATGCAAATCACTCACCTTGGCCACAAATGAAACACCAAATCTGAAGTATCCTCTGTTTGGGTCGAATTCCTATGTATAGCAGCAGCTCCAACCTTGCTTTGTTGCTATTTGGCCTTGTTTTGACGTAGTTTAGGCTTAATCTTCGCTAAAAATGTGTTTTGGGGTGATTTTAGAGGATGGAAGCCATTACCAATGTCTCAAGAAGGTTTGTGGCAGCTCAAAACTGAAATGAAAGTGATAACCTAACCCTAATCAGTCCTCCTATACCTCTAAACCCGAAATTTCCCTGTGGGCCTAGCTGCTAATCACCCGGTTAAGCCCAATTAAGCTGTTTTTCACCGTCTGAAACTTGTTTCAGCCATATCTCCCAAACGGTAAGTCCGTTCGGCTAATGTGACCACTCTACGGAAAGAGAAACCATCATCCGAAGCCAATGGAAGTAGTTTCAGGTCAAAATTCCTTCCCAGTCAAAAGTTATGGCCAAAACAGTGCCAACTAGGGGTAAAATGGTCATTTAAAAATCGGGAAAAATCATGAACATGGGAAATGACCCCAATAGTCGTTTCCCAAAGTTACATGACCATACGACTTCGTATGTGACAGAAATAAATATTCTACGATCCTATGATGCGTAGAATGCGGGTCGTTACACTGCCCGAAGGACAGCTTTCCACTCCCTAGAATTGACCAACTAGTAGATTCAACAGCGGGACACGAATTTCTCTCCTTCATGGATGCATACTCAGGGTACAACTAGATTCCTATGCATGTGCCGGATCAGGAACATACCAGTTTTATCATGGTCTTGGGGTTGTATTATTATGTGGTGATGCCTTTTGGGCTAAAGAATGTTAGAGCCATCTATCAGCGCTTGGTGAACCAAGTGTTTACAATCAGATTGGGAAAACAATGGAAGTTTATGTGGGTGGTATGCTTGTAAAGTCCAGGCAATCATCCTATCACACAAAGGACTTGGCAGAGATGTTTTGAATCCTATGAAGATACATGTTAGCCCACTTTGTGAACTGGGCAACACAAAGTCAAGATGTGAAATATTGAAGAACTTGAAAAACACTGAAGCGGGTCGGATCGGAGCAGTGTAGCGGTTCGGATCGGATAAAGTCTGCTGTTCGGATCGATGAACTATTAATGTTGGAATCAGAGAGGCACGGCTGTTCGGATCGGAGAGCAACCTATTTCCAGTTGGAGCGGAGAGCAACAGATCTGAGCGGAGCAGAGTAATAACAGGAATTAGTCTTGGGTCAATCCGGGTCGGATCGGGTACTCCGATCTGAACCCCTTGTGCATACCCTTCCGATCCGAGCCTGTCTTCCACGTCACTCTCCTGCATGAGCGCCTGGTAATTCGGAGCGGCTATGACCAGTTCCTACCCACAACGTCCACTACTCTGATGCGTTGTCAACATAGAAATCCATCCGAACCCGAGGTTGATGGGATGGATGACACGTGGCTCCGATCCGGATCGGGTTCTGAGCAAATTCTCACCTATAAATACCCTGTCTGGAGACAAAGAAAAGGATCTTTTTTTCTGGCACTTTGAGAGTTCAACCACCTCCATAACCCGAATTCCAGCACTCCGGGAAAATCCAAATCTTCTTTCATTATTTCTTTTTATGCAATTGAGTGAATGCAAGTGAGTTTTGAGAGAAATTCAGTGAATATTTCATTGTAATTACAACCACATTATTGAAAATAGTGAAAGACAAGTGGATGTAGGCATTTCTTCGCCGAACCACTATAAATCCTGTGTGTTCATTTTACTTTTGATCTTATTTCATTATGTTTTTAGTCAATTTGGGTGTTAGAACCACTTTTTGGTCTAACATTTTGGTGCTTTCACTGAGAATTATCTGAATTCTTTGTTTTTCGGGATTATCGTTCTACTTTTTGGACCGTTGAGTTCAAAGAAGCTAATCCTCAAGTTTCAATGCCCTTGGATATTTGTTGAATCGATTGTTGAAGAAACATGGCCAAAGGAAAAGGCAAAGAAGTTCAATCTGGTCGAGGAAATGGAGTTGGCGAAGATCAGCAAAATGCGGTCGTGACAAGGTCTCGTGGGCAGAATTCAGCAGCAGGACGAACCGATACAGGAAACCCGAACCGCCTTCAGGGGGAGAGTTCCGATCCGATCCGGGTAGGAGATTCTGAAGCAGTGCATTCTCCCAACCTGAACCGGCCCGAGCAACTTGCCATGTACCGACCCGACCAGGCTCCCCAGCTTCGAACCGACCCGATCTCCCATCTCCGAACCGATCCGACACTTGGTGATGTTGGAACCTCTACTCGAGTCCCTACAAATGCTCCAATTCCAGCCACCAGGGTCAATGATCAGGTCAATCCATCCGCGCCCATTACTCAAGGAGATTTCTCGCGCTTGCTTGACATGCTTGAGAGTACCAGGGAGGCTATGAAAATCCACGAGCGCACTAATCCCATGATGCAGGAAAATATGAGACTCATGAGCAGGGAGATTAGCGAACTCCGTCGACAGAGAACCCCATCACCGTTCGTCACATACCAGTGGATCAGTCTTCATCTTCCGAGGAAGAGCGGCCCCGTGAGCGAAGGCCACTCGAACGACCTCAGAATTTGGAGCAGCTGACATTCGGATCTTTGGGGTCTCGCGAGAATATTGCACGAGCACAAGGAAACAATGATCCCACTCAGGGGCAAAGGCTCCAGTCCCCTCCTCCCGAGATCGACCGGGAGCGTAGGGAACGGAATAGAGCAGAAGCAGCTCGAAGAAGAAGGGCATCTCCTGAACAAGAGCCTAGAAGGAACCCGGATACCAGGGCCAGGGAACCTGAACGGCCCCTAACTAATGCTGATGTACAGGCAATGGTACGCCAGATTATGTCCGAGAGCCGGAACTATACCAATGAAGATTATGGAATTGTGCGAAGCCATACCCCTTTCACTGACGACATCCTCGACTTTCAGTTTCCCCGGCGTTTCAACCTGCCGTAAATGGACAAGTACAATGGGAGAACTGATCCGGGGCAGCATTTGATGCGATACTCGTGGCTCATGAATGCTGCTGCTGCCCCTGATGCAGTGAAGTGTAAAGCATTCCCGATCTATTTAGAAGATGTGGCGCTGTTCTGGTTTACCCGACTTCCTCCTCGTTCGGTTTCAAATTATAGGGAACTGAGCGAACGTTTTATGAATCAGTTCCAACTCCATAACCGAAAGTCCAAAAGTGTTATTGAATTATCAAGAATTAAGCAGGCGCCAGGAGAGTCTTTGAGGTCATATCTTGACTGTTTTAACTTAGCTGTGACTGAAGTTAGTGACCCGCATGAGCCCACCATCTTGATGGCACTAAAGGAAGGAGTTGATCCTGAATCCGAGTTAGGAGATTACCTTTCTGGGAAGACACCCTCCACGAGAGAGATATTCTATGAAAAGGCCGATATTTATTTAAGACGAGAGGAGGCCAGGGCAAACCGAAAGAGAAAGTCTGAAGCGGCTTCAAAAGAAAATGTGCAGAGTAACGTCGTCGTGAAGCAGTCTGGGGAAAGTTCCGGAAAGGTTGAAGTAAATGTGGGAAATAAAGGTGGAAACAACAATGCTGGAAACGGGGGCAACAATAATAACCGTAATGCAAACGGTAACAGAAGAAATAGAAATAGGGGAAGTGATCCTAGCAAAAGGCCCTGATTCCAGACTTATGAGGACTATACACCGTTGAACGACACTCTGGAGAACATTTACCTGGATACGTACAACGTTTTGCAATATAAAAGACCGCCACCTCGTGACTCGATAGAGAAAGAAATGGCAACTGGGAAGTTTTGTTTGTTTCATGGGACTCATGGGCATTCAACCAATGAATGTCGACATTTGAGAGATGTGATTGAGAAACTCGAAGGGAAACTGGATGAATATAAGGTTGCCCCGAGGGATAGGGGACAAGGAGAGCAGGCTCCAAAACAGATTCAATCTGCTCCCAAGCCTACAACGCAGCAGAAAGGCAAGCGAATTGTTATCAACTCCATAGTGGGTGGACCTCACCCAGCAATCCGTAGTTCTAGAGCAATGGATCAGTATGTAAATGCTGCCAAACACATAGATGTGAATGAAGGTGATGTTTTGGAAGATATCGCCCCCATAAAACAACAGAAGACAATGTTTGACGACGTGGTGTTCCGCAGCAGAGATAATACAGGGCCGGCCTCGGTTCATAAGGTGTTAGTAGACAACGGAAGTTCTGTTAACATTTTATTTAAAAAGTCATTCGATCAGATGAAGCTTGAATCTGAAGATTTGAAGCCATGTGAAGGATGGATCAGAGGCTTCAACGGGGCGTCAATAGCTCCCATGGGGTACATAGAATTGCCCGTGACCTTGGGGCAAGGAGAACGCCGAAGAGTGCGGATGCTTCAGTTCATAGTGTTGGACGTAGATTCGCCTTATAATGCATTTTTGGGAAGGCCTTCCCTCGCTGAATTCAGGGCTTGCATCGCCCCTTGGTGTTTATTGCTTAAGTTCCCAACTGAAGCCGGAACTGGAGTGATGAGAGGGGATCAAGTTTCTGGACGGGCCTGCTATGTTGCCGAGTTAAAGATGTTGATGAAAGGACTTAACATCGAGAGTAAAGATGCCTCGCCTCCCCCAAAGGGGGGCTCGACCTAGCAATTAGAGAAATCGACCCCGAAGGAGTTGCCTAAAGGAACGTTTGAAGACCTGGATCCCAGAAAAGATGAGGAACCAGAGACTAGAAATGCAACTCCTAATGAAGCGACAATGGAAATTCCCATTGATGAAGCTGATCCAACAAGAGTTTTGAAGATTGGGTCTCAATTGGATCCACGTCGGGCTAAAGAACTAACGGACTTTTTGAAGGCGAACTTGGACGTGTTTGCCTGGACCCACGCTGACATGTGTGGGATATCGCCATCCATCATAAGTCACTCACTAAATGTGAACCCGAAACATCCGCCTGTGAAGCAAAAGAGACGTATGCTGGGCCCAGAGAGGTCGGCTGCTCTCAAAGAGGAAGTGGAGAAGCTGAAGCAGAACGGATTTATTCGAGATTCGAAATATCCCGACTGGATATCGAATCCCGTCTTGGTAAAGAAGTCGAATGGAAAGTGGCGGACTTGCATTGATTTTTCAGATCTGAACAAAGCTTGTCCAAAAGATAGTTTCCCACTTCCCAGGATTGACCAGCTTGTAGATTCGACAGTAGGTCATGAACTTCTCTCTTTCATGGACGCATATTCTGGGTACAACCAAATATCTATGCACATGCCAGATCAAGAGCATACGAGCTTCATTACAAATTTGGGGTTATATTGTTATGTTGTAATGCCATTCGGATTGAAAAACGCCGGAGCCACTTATCAGCGCTTGGTGAACAGAATGTTTTATAATCAAATAGGGAAGACTATGGAAGTTTACGTGGATGATATGCTTGTCAAATCGAAACAGTCCTCCAGCCATACGCAAGACTTGGCGGAAATGTTTGGTATCCTGCGAAAGTATCGGATGAAGTTGAATCCTTTGAAATGCTCATTTGGAGTGGCATCGGGAAAGTTCCTAGGCTTCATTGTGAGCTCCCGAGGAATTGAAATCAATCCTAGCCAAATAGCAGCGATTAGAAACATTGAAGAGCCAAGAAGAATTAAAGATGTCCAAAGTCTTGCAGGGAAAGTAGCCGCGTTGAGTAGATTCATCTCCAAAGCCACAGATAAATGTGTTCCGTTTTTTGATTTGATTAAAAGGGGAAAGAAAAACTTCGAGTGGACTTCGGACTGTGTTGAGGCCTTTCGAAATTTATTGGAACTGCTAGAGAAACCGCCGATTTTGTCAAAGCCAATGGATCACGAAGAATTGTTTGTTTACTTGGCAGTTTCGGCTCACGCTGTTAGCACAGCCTTGGTTCGAGAAGAAGACAAAGTACAAAGGCCAATATATTATGTAAGCAAGAAATTGGCAGTGGCGTAATGCAACTACCCAAAGATTGAGAAGCTCGCTTACAGCCTCCTAATCCCATCCCGAAAACTTCGTCACTATTTCCAAGCTCATCCAATAACCATATACACTGACCAGCCTCTGAGGCAGGTGTTGCAGAGACCCGAAGCATCGGGAAGGTTGATCAAATGGAATATAGAATTAAGTCAGTTTGATTTAAATTTTCAGCCACGAAGGTCGATTAGGGGGCAAGCTCTGGCAGACTTTATAGCAGAGTTCACTATCCCAGAGGAGGAAGTGATCAATGACAAAGTGGTCAAGTCCGAAGATGAGTTAAAGATAGATTCATGGAAGCTATACACAGATGGAGCCAAAAACGACCGAAGGTCCGGGGCTGGAATCGTCTTAGTCACTCCTGAAGGATGGTCGTTATATTACGCGCTACGATTAGAATTTTCGGCGACTAACAATGACTCTGAGTACGAAGCCCTGATTGCCGGGCTGAAGCTTGCTAAAGACTTCGGAATAAAAATGTTGGACATATTCTGTGACTCCAAAATCGTTGTTTGCCAAGTGCGAGAGGAATTTGTGGCTTGGGGACCTCGACTTATCGCGTACCTCGGGAAAGTGAGAGAGCTATTGAGCAACCTGGAGTGGTACAGTATAACTCATATCCCAAGAACCGAAAACCAGAAGGCGGATAGGCTGGCAAAGCTGGCTAGTTCCGACAATCCAGAAGAGACTGAAATAATTCCAATTGAAACGTTGGAATCGCCAAGCTTTGAGTCAACGGAAATTGAGTTCGCTTTCGAAGCGGAGCCAGAGAAGGAGTCGTGGATGACCCCAATTAAGAACTTCCTTAAGAATTGGACACTCCCATCGAAGAAGAGTGAGAAAAGGGCTATAGTTCGCAAGGCTACCAGATATGTCATACAAGATGATATTCTTTATAGGCAAGGATTTTTTATGCCCCTGTTACGATGTATAGCACACGATGACATCAAACGTGTACTAAGAGAAGTGCACGAAGGTGAGTGTGGAGATCATACAGGAGGTCAGACTTTAGCAAAAAAGATATTGCGATATGGATACTTCTGGCCGACAATTAATAAAGATGCAGCTGATTATTCATGACGCTGCGATAAGTGCCAGAGATTCGCCAAAATCCCCAGAGCACCGTCGACCCAACTCAAATCGATGGTGGGTCCTTGGCCATTTGCCACGTGGGGAATTGATATCATTGGAGTTCTACCGATTGCTAAAGGAGGAGCGAAATATGCAATAGTTGCTGTGGACTATTTTACGAAGTGGGTGGAAGCTGAGCCCTTGACCAAAATCACGGTAAGAAAGGTGATAAGTTTCGTGGTTAGAAATATTATATGCCGATTCGGGATCCCAAGGACCATTATAACTGACAACGGAACCCAATTTGATGGTACTGAATTCAGAAATTTCTGCCAGAAGTATAAGATCGACAAGCGATACACTGCGGTTGCTTATCCGCAGTCGAATGGGCAAGTTGAAGCAATAAACAAAGTAATAAAATCCATCCTCAAGAAACGGTTAGAGCGCGCAAAGGCAAAATGGGTTGACGAATTGCCCCTAGCTTTATGGGCATATCGGACAACATTTAAGACGGCTACTGGTCATACCCCTTTCTCTCTCTCTTTTGGCTCAGAAGCAGTAATTCCAGTTGAGCTTGAGGTTCCTTCCCATAGGGTGACGTATTATGACCCGATGACGAATCGGGCACTCTTACTTGAGTCTCTTGATGAAGTCGAAGAAAAAAGGGACGAAGCAGATTTGCGTGCGGCAAGATATCGACGTCAGATGGCACGCTATTACGACAAAAAAGTTTGCCTTAGGACTTTTGAACCAGGAGATTTGGTGCTAAAGAGAGTCTTTCCATCCCTTCCTCACCTCGGTCCAAAGTGGGAAGGACCCTTTGTCATCCAACGGAAACTTGAAAAAGGAACCTTCAAGTTAACGACCGTAGATTGCGAAGAAGTCCCTAGAGCATGGAATGCCCAACACTTGATGCGATATTTGGATTAGAAATGTTGTACTCTTTGTTATTTTTCTTATGAACTCTGTAATAAGGCACGACTTGCCTTGGGAAAATCTGATGATATGAATAAAGGACTATAAAGTGGATGTAGGCTACGACTTAGCCGAACCACTATAAAAATATCGTGTGTTATTTACTTTTATGCATTATATATGTATACATTCATCGACTATTCTGTTGTGATTATGGAATATAAGATGATTCAAAACCCGAAAAGGTTGAAAACAGTTTAAACATAAGAAAAGGCACAACGACTATTTGTGCGACAAGACATAAAAGAATGAGAAAACGACATTCTTAACTCTAACTCTCCAGAGAGAGAGAGAGTATAAAAGCGTCTCCGACTAAGCGCTGAGAAAGAGATCCTTCCCCGCTGAAAGATCGGGGAGTGAATAGATTGCTGAGCTCGAACTCTAACTCTCCAGAGAGAGAGAGGGTATAAAAGGACGGGAAGACGACGTCCTCTGAGGCGTGAAGGTGCACCCAGACAAGAGATCGCCTCAGTAAGAACTCTAACCTGAGTATAAGACAGGAGAGTATAAAAGAAATGCCAGAAAAAACGACAGGCATCGATAACACAGAAAATGCTATCCCATCAGAAAATCGGGAGCATTCAAATTGCTTAATTAAGCCTTAAATAATTTTTGAGAATTGACTGGGGGCATATATGTATACACATATTTCCTCCCTCTGTAACTTCATTTCATAACTATAGTATGACAGGCATTTTTACATAAGTGCAGAACCACTGACAAACAGACATTGCAGAGAATGAATTATTTTTTATTATTTACGAATGAATGAATATGTACAGGGAAAATAGCTAAAAAAGAAGGTGCAAGAGCCACCCTTACGGTAGCAATTATTGATCTACCAAATACTAAAACAATGAAAGACAACCCACTATTTGGATTTCGAGGGAGTCTTGGACTTCTTGGCGGCTTTCTCCGCATCCTTTGCCTCTTTCTCGGCTTTAGTCAAGATGCGCTTTGATTTTTTCTTTCCTGAAGATGCGGTGCTGGAACCGGTTGACTTCTTCCCGGAGGGCGGAGCGCTGGAATCAAGAGAAGATTTTTTAGCGAGTTCCTCTGTAATAGATCTAGTTGAGAGCTTAACAACTAACCTTGATCCCGCATCCACAACTGCGAGAGGCTTGAGGGCTTCAGGATCTAGGTCTTCGGCTTTTAACTGCAAGCGTTTATCTTGATCAGCTTTCATTGCAGCCAAAGTAACATCATCTGCACTTTTTGACTCCCCGACTATCGCCACCTCTGGATCTTTCTCATGTCCTCCGTCACCGCCATCATCCTTTAAGGCTGCTATCATTTCTTCATCATGGGGAGTGTCAGCCTTAGTCAGTTCACTTCCTTCTCCAAAGTCTATAGGAGCAGCCTTGTCCTTCCCTCCTTTTGCCTTTTCCGTAGGCTCTGCCCCAGAGGCGACTCCCTGAGTCACATCTATCTTTCCGGATGGCTCAATACCTACAGAGTGAGAAGTAACAGTTATCAACTCAGGAGAAAATAATGGGTTTTTCATCAATTGCTCAATCACATGGCGAAAGGTAGAAATAGCCTTGACGAACTGAGGAGAAAAGGTAGGGATACCTTCCGAAGACTTCTCAGCAGGGGTAACTGCTGTCTCTGATGCCATTTCAGGGATTGGGGATAGAAGAGTTGTTCGAGGGATTCCCGGGTGTTCAGAATCATATCCCTCTACTTCAGGAGTTGCGGGGGCAGCAGAAGAGGAACCAGTCTCAGGAATGTTTTTCTGTTTAGTCCTCCGCCTCTCATGTTCCATAGAATCAGCAATGAGGCGGCGCCCTTCAGCTAGGCATTCTGGCTCATCATCCCTTAAGTATTTCTCCATCAGCTTGTCTTCATCGATGGAGTCGACCTTGAGCTCCTCTTTTTCCCACTCAACAATCTGACTCCATACTTGGACTAGAGTGGATGGATAATCCTCAATCCAAGAAATGTTCCGGCGATGGATGATGTGTGCGAAGAATTCAATCATTAATTCACTGAAACCCTTATATCTGCCTCTGCCTCTAACAATTGTTTGCGGGCCTCCTCCGCAGATTTGATAGCACACTTAACGTTGCCCTCCGCCAGGGCAGCTCTGTTCTCTGCCTCCAGTAGCTTTGAAGCCAAGTCAGCATTGTTCTTTTCTAGCTCAGCATTCCTCTTTACTAGCTCGGCATTTTTCCGTTCAAGGTCAGTATAAGCAAGGCACGACTTAGCGGCTTCTGACTTAGCATCATCAACTTGCTTTTTTAGCTCAGAACGCTCTTGAGTATGAGATTCCAGCAAATCATGATAACGTTTTTGCATATCTTAAAATTGTTGTTTGAAGTTGGTAGCGTCCCTCTGAGCAATAACAAGCTGGGCCTGTGTGTCCTCCAAATCTTTTCCTAGGTTCTTTAAGGCCTTTGCATCTTCTTCCGCGGTTTTTTGCATTGAATCAGCATTCGTGATTAGAGTACGGATAATTCTGGAAAGGTTGCGTGAATATTTGAACATTTCAGAATACTGTTTTTCAACCGCGTCTATCTTTGCTTTGGCCTCATCTGCCCACTTAGAAGAAACAGGTTCGAGGTCAGGTAAAAAAGTCAAAGTCTCGAAGTAATCTTCGGGAAATTGCTCCTCCAAGTATGCCCACTTGATTGCAGTTTCCGCATCTAGTGGTGGAGGAGCAGGAATCGTCAATTCAGTGTCCCTATGTGTGGAGGATTCAGTAGTTTCTTTATCTGTCCTAGGTCGTTTAGTAGCAGGGACCTTGCGTTTATTTCGAGACTCAGTATCTTTTGGAGGACTTCTCTCTCTGCTGCGCTTCTCGTGGGAAGAGGTGGAGCCTTTCGATTGTGGTCTGTCCTCTTCCCTAAGACTTTGATAACCTTTATATTTCTCTTGGTCCGACCGAACGGGAGAGCGAGAACGTGAGGGTCGAGAACGATAGGATTCATAAGGCCTTCTCTCCTCCCTACCGCGATCATCGCGGCGATCATACTCGATATCCTGAGGTGGATTAGACATGCTACGGCGGAGCTTCCTGATATCATAGTAAGATCGGGACATCGTGCCTGCACAATAAGACAAATGAAATTTAGAATCAATAGTTTCACAGAGAGAGAGGTGCAATGAATGCTAATGCTATTGTGTAAAGCGTGTCCTAAGTGGTGTGTTCCCCCCCAACCAACCCGAGTCTGAAGCAAGACTAGTACGGGCAGGCTCTTTGGCCTTAGCAGGAGTAGTCTCTTCAGAAGAGGTGAAGACTAAGGGATCCTTCCTAAAATCCTCTGAAGTGTATATAGTTTCAGGTAAGGGGAGATCCCCCAAACCCTGAAATAATGGGTCATCAGTACTGGGGGCATTTCCCTCGGAAGCATTAAGTGGCGACTCTTTGGAGGATGTTGACTTTTCTGGAGAAGTAGCCTCCTCAGGGGCAGTATACCCTTCACGATGCTTTTCGGCCAAGTTAGCCAATTCGTCATCTTGAGTGGAAGATGGAGAATGTGAAGTTTGAAGAGGCACTGCAGGAGCTCCCGAACCTTCTCCTGTCTCTGGGACTACATCCACTGGAGGAATATATACGTATGGAGCCGTCCCATGACCGATACTACGAAAAACGGATAACAGCCCATGAAAGTGAAGGTATTCGTCCTTAAGGACTTCATCAATAGTCAGGAATTTCTGGTCGCCATTAAGGAGCTGGTGCATCCGGTCAAAGAACACCTGATCTGATATTTGTTTTGGGTTGTCGACTGCAAGCAAAAAGAAAAACAAGTTAAGGCGATGACTCGAATGTATAGAGCCCAGATTTAGAAAATCAGTGCTTTACTTGATTTCGTCCACCTCCTGGCACATCCAGGCTGTTGCTTCACATAAAACCATTCCAGTCTGGAATCTCCAGCTTTACTGTTGAATGGCGCTGAGATTATCTTCCTCTTAGGAACAGACTCAAAATAGCAGAAAGATGGAGTCTCTCGAGTCCGATGCTTGAGGTTATAGAAGAAATGAACGTCATCGAAAGTGAGCTCTATGCCTAAGATCTCACGGTATGCTATGTATAAAGTGTGCAAGTAGGCATAAGAATTGGGATGCAGCTGCATAGGGGCAATCCACATTTGTCTTAGAAAATCTACGATGAAGGGAGAAAACGGAGGGATAGCACCGACCATGCACATCAACCGGGTGATTGCCATATATCCTTCCGGAGGGTTGTGGGGACGATCAGATCTCAAAGGCACTAGAGTGTCCTTTTTCATTATCCCGTACTTTAAGCAAATTCGGATAAGTCGGTCGTTGTCGATTGTTGATTCAACGGAATCTGGAGGTGATTCCAATATGACAGCCGATTCAAATTCATCAGGAGCCCAGTCGTCACCAATCCCTCCTTCCTCTTCAAAACCTAGAGAAACTTCATTCTCTGAAGACACCTCGTCACTTCCACGATTTCCAACTTCGTAGTCTGAACCCTCATTATTCCATTCTGGATCCGACGGAGAAGATATATCCTCGAGAGTAATTTTCTTGGAGGTTTCCGGGGCTTCTTTCTTCTCAGCTAGTCTGGAAGAGCGTCTGGGTCTCATGGTCATAGAACTATTGAAGAAGCAATAGCACAAATTAGAGCAAATTAGCCCGTATCCCCCCGTGCGTGTGTGCAAACTAAAGTGTAAACAATGTATGCGGAAAGTGCAAAGTAAATGTTTATAAGCGCGACGCAATATTTTGGCAAAGTATAAAGGATTGTAGTAGATCCTGATGTCCAGTTACGTTCGCAGGGCACTATCCTAACTGTCCATTAAGTTGAAGATTATGCCAAAAGTTGATTGGGCCAGTTAGATGAGTTTTTATGCGTTAAGGTAGGCTGTGCTTCGGTTCGGTTCGGGTGCATTTATTGGGATCGGATCGGGGGCGTGGCCTTAGGCTTGGATATCTCATTGAAACTCAGAAATCAAAATCGGAACGGATCGGAGGCAAACTCCCCTAACGGTTCGGATCGGATCACGCAGTTATACTTCTCCTTCGTCATCTTACGGTCCGACCCGATCCGGTTAGGTAGGCTCCTTTCCCCCTTCTTTAAATACTTGCTCCGACCCGATCCGATCTCCTGGATTTCTTTTCTTTTTCCTTTCTTTATTCGCCCCGACCCGGTCCGATTTCCTGAACCTCCTTCCTTTTTCCCTCATTTTTTCACCTTCCATATCCCTCCGAACCGAACCGATTCCCTATTATCTTCTTCTTCTCCTTCACCCTCTTTCTTCCCTAACCGACACCAAGGCCAGTTTCGTGCCAGTCACTCAAATCAAAGCCAAGCAATCATGCGTTGGCGCACTCAACAACGGATTCTAATCCCCTCCGTTCCAACCTCGAGATGGCGACGAGTCTACTGGCGACGATGACGAGGGGGGGGGGGAGGTCACGGTGGCAAGGTCATCCGAGTTTCATACTCAAATCATCCTAATCGTCTACGAATCCGAATCGAGAGTAATTAAAGAAGGAATTGTTCAAAGTTTTATAACCTACCGGTGTAATTACTTCGAGAATTAAGAGGAATTTTGATGTTTCACGAATTAAATTTTTTCTCGCTTTGCAGAACTTGGGGAGTAAAACAGTAAAAGTGAGAAAAGGAAGAAGACTCAGCTTATATAGAGGAGTAGAGTGTCCATTCGTCTCCCCATTCGGATTGGCAGCCCAGTAGAAGAACCCCTGTTCGGATCGGATGGACAGTCCAGAAGCAAAGATTGGCCCAGTAGTCCAGTGAAAAATAGAAAGGAGAAGGGGTCTGTTCGGATCGGAATCCAAACTGAACCGAGTTCTTTAGCTCAGCAACGAGTTAAAATGAAATTTGAAGAAAAAGATGAAAACACAAGGAAAATCAAAAGAAAAATCACCTCGAAGAGTGTTGTGCAATGATAGTCAAAGCATGCTCCGTCTCCAACAGAAGCATCCTTTGAGGGGGCAAAATGTTAGCCCACTTTGTGAACTGGGCAACACAAAGTCAAGATGTGAAATATTGAAGAACTTGAAAAACACTGAAGCGGGTCGGATCGGAGCAGTGTAGCGGTTCGGATCGGATAAAGTCTGCTGTTCGGATCGGTGAACTATTGTTGTTGGAATCAGAGAGGTACGACTGTTCGGATCGGAGAGCAACCTATTTCCAGTTGGAGCGGAGAGCAACAGATTTGAGCGGAGCAGAGTAAAAACAGGAATTAGCCTTGAGTCAATCCGGGTCGGATCGGGTACTCCGATCCGAACCCCTTGTGCATACCCTTCCGATCCGAGCCTGTCTTCCACGTCACTCTCCTGCATGAGCGCCTGGTAATTCGGAGCGGCTATGACCAGTTCCTACCCACAACGTCCACTACTCTGATGCGTTGTCAACATAGAAATCCATCCGAACCCGAGGCTGATGGGATGGATGACACGTGGCTCCGATCCGGATCGGGTTTTGAGCAAATTCTCACCTATAAATACCCTGTCTGGAGACAAAGAAAAGGATCTTTTTTTCTGGCACTTTGAGAGTTCAACCACCTCCATAACCCGAATTCCAGCACTCTCGGAAAATCCAAATCTTCTTTCATTATTTGTTTTTATGCAATTGAGTGAATGCAAGTGATTTTTGAGAGAAATTCAGTGAATATTTCATTGTAATTGCAACCACATTATTGAAAATAGTGAAAGACAAGTGGACGTAGGCATTTCTTCGTCGAACCACTATAAATCCTGTGTGTTCATTTTACTTTTGATCTTATTTCATTCTGTTTTTAGTCAATTTGGGTGTTAGAACCACTTTTTGGTCTAACAATACAGGATGAAGTTGAACAACTTAAAATGTTCATTCGAGGTTGTATCAGGAAAATTCCTCGGTTTCATAGTCAGTTCTTGTGGAATCGAGATTAATCCTGACTGGATTGTAGCAATCAAAAACATAGAAAAGCCATGAAAGATCATAGATGTTCAAAGCTTGGCGGAGAAGGTTGCAGCATTGAGCAGGTTTATTTACAAAGTCACAGGCAAATGCGTTCCTTTCTTCGACTTGATCAAGCAAGGGAAACACAATTTCGAGTGGACCCTAGACTTGTAGAAGCCTTTCAAAACATGTTGGATCTATTATAGAAACCCTCGATATTATCCTAGCCGGTAGACCATGAGGATTTTTTTGTATATTTGGCAGTGTCATCTCATTCCATTAGTTCAGCTCTGGTACGCAAGGAAGACAAAGTTCATAGGCCGGTATATTATGTAAGCATGAAGCTAGCGGCAGTAGAACAAAATTATCCTAAGATAAGGAAACTTGCTTATAGCCTCCTGATTGCATCCCGTAAACTCCATCATTATTTCTAAGCTCATCCAATTGTTGTGTATACTGATCAACCACTTCGACAGGTCCTACAATGTCCTGAAGCATCTGGGCGGTTGCTTAAATAGAATATTGAATTAAGCCAGTTCGACCTAAACTTCCAACCAAGAAGATCAATAAGAGGGAAGGATTTATCCGACTTCATCACTGAATTCACGGTCTCCAAGGAGGATGTGTTAGATGACGAGGCTGACCCCTCTGAACGGAAGTTAGAACTTAGTCCCTAGAAATTATATATAGATGTGGCTAAGAATGATCGACGATCCGGTGCCGTAGTTGGTTTAATAACTTCTAAAGGACGAACGATTATTATGCTTTGCATTTAAAATTTTCTGTGACTAACAATGATTCTGAATACGAGGCCCTGATTGCCGGATTAAAACTCGCTAAGGAATTCGGTGTAACAACGTTGAACATTTTCTGTGATTCAAAGATTGTCGTTTGCCAGGTCAAAAGGAATTCCAAGCTAAAGGACCTCAACTCGTCACTAACATAGAGAGGGTAGAGGAGTGGTTAGACAACTTGGAACATTATAGCATAACTCATATTCCGTGAATAGAAAACCAAAAAGTGAACAGACTAACTAAGTTGGCAGGCTCTGACAATCCGAAAGAGGTAGAGATGGTCCCGATTGAGGTGCTAGAATCCCCAATAATTTACCAGATGGAAGTTGATCCGGTGCAGGAAACCAAGATGGAAAGAGAATCATGGATGACACCAATAAAGAACTTCTTGCAAAACATAACACTCCCGGCAAAGAAGAATGAGAGGCAGGTTGTGAGTCGTAAAGCCACAAGATATGTCATGCAAGATGAAGTTCTTTATCATTAGGGATTTTCAATACCTTTGCTCCGATGTATAGCACAACAACGATGTCAAGCATGTATTGAAGGAAGTGCATGAGGGTGAGTGTGGAGATCGTACTGGAGGTCAAACACTAGCAAAGAAAATATTGTGATATGGCTACTTCTGGCTCACCATAAATCGAGATGCTGCTAATTATTCATGACGCTACGACAGGTGCTAGAAATTCGCAAAAATTCCAAGCACACCCCCCAGTCAACCTAAGTCGATGGTGAGCCCGTGGCCATTTGCTATATGGGGAATAGAAATCATTGGAAGTCTATTGATCGCTAGAGGTAGAGCAAAATATGCAATCGTAGCTGTAGATTACTTTACAAAGTGGACCGAAGCCAACAATTGACTACGATCCCAACAAAGCGGGTGATTAATTTTGTGTTCAAGAACATCATTTATTGATTTTGGATTCCCAAAACCATTATAACTGATAATGGAACCTAGTTCAATAGCATAAGTTCAAAGATTTCTGCTAGAAATACAAGATTGAAAAGAGATACACCGCAGTGGCTCACCCACAGTCAAATGGACAAGGCGAAGCAATAAACAAAATCATTAAGTCTATCTTGAAAAAGCGATTAGAGTACGCAAAAGCCACGTGGGTCGACGAATTACCATTAGCATTATGGGCATACCGCACAACTTACAAGACAACAACGGGTAACACCCCCTTTTCACTTTCTTTTGGATCAGAAGCGGTCATTCTAGTGAAGTTGAAAGTTCACTCTCACAAGACAACGTACTACAATCCGATGACGAACAGAGCGCTCCTTTTTGAATCCCTAAACATGGTTAAAGAAAGAATAGTTGAAGCGAACTTGCGCGCCTCGAGGCATAGACACCAAGTTATGCAATACTATAATAGGAATGTTCAACCTCGGACTTTTTGAACCTGGAGACTTGGTCTTGACACGTTTCTTCCCGACCCCTATTCACTTGGGTCCGTAATGGGAAGGATTGTTCATAATTCGACAGAAACTTGATAAAGGAGATTTCAAGTTAATGACCGTAGATGGTGAAGAGGTACCCAGAGCATGGAATGCCCAACACTTGCGGCAATACTTGACTTAAAATTTGTACTAATTTCTTTTGTTTTATAAACTATGTAAAAAGGCACGACTTTCCTAGAAAAGTTTAGTTAATATAAACAAAATATTAGGTTATGACTTGGCCGAACCACAATAAAAATATTGTGTGTCATTTATTTTTCCTGCATATATCTCTTTATATCCTATGATTGTTTTGCTCTAGGTATGAAAACATTGAACTTGAATTTAAATTTGGGAATAAGTATAACATTCAAAGCGGCGAGGCTCCGCCTTAAGAAGTTAGGTGTAAAAAGAAAACCGGAGTGAACGAGATGGCTATTTGCGTAATAGAGTGTAGAGGAATGGAAGACAACATCTTAAACTCTAACTCTCATAATTCGAGAGAGAGTATAAAAGATGGGAAGACGACGTCCCCAAGGCGTGATGGTGCACCACGGTTAAAGACCGCCTTGACCTTACTCTAACCTGGGAAGACATCAGGATAGTATAAAGGCACTGGAAACAAGTGCCAACGAAAAAGGATCCTTACCCTCACAGTAGGATCGGGGGAAGTCTAATGTCGGTTCTAATCAATCCCGAACAAGCCCTGGCCAGGCATTTTATTCAAGATTGATCGGGGGCATACACATCACGTCTCCCTACTGTTTACTACTTATTTTAGTAATGATTTTTATGTTGCACAAATTATTTTTTGCAGGGAAGCTCGTATAGGACTTCTTGTTTGATTCGTGATGTGATTTATAATTTGTTACTTATATTAATAATGTTTTGAATACTAGTGCATTTAATTCAAAAGAATGACAAATTTGCAAATATTGATATCGTAGGAAAATGAGCTACTTTATTTACATAAGTGCAGGTTTATACAAGAATATTAATCAAAAGATGCAAGGGCTGCACTCGCTACAACAACAGCAGGCCAGTGGAATAAAAAATGAAAGAACCAAATCACATTTCACTTAGATTTGGGGGAAGTCTTGGACATCTGAGCAGCATTTTGTTTCTCTTTTTCTTCCTTTTCAGCGTCTGTGAGAAGGCGCTTCCTTGACTTCTTCTTTTCTTTGGGAGGAGTAACTTGGGGAACAATGGAGGATTGAGATGCTAGCTGAGAAGTGATTGACTTTGAAAGGTTCACAACTATCTTTTTCCAAGGAGGTATTGACTGGATGGGATCAATGTTAAGGGGTTCTTCGTTTTCTCCCTCAGATTTGACTTTCAAAAGTGCATCAATCTTCGCCTTGAACTCAGCCAAAGTCATGTCATAAGTTTTTTCGATTATGATAACATCATTGTCTCCCTCATCGCTATCATTCCCACTGTCGTCCTTTAGAGCATCTATAATGTCTCCTTCTTTGGGAGTCTTAGTATTGGATGACAAGGTAGCTTTATTAGAGATCTCTTCTTGTTTCTCCTCAACCATCTCAGCAGACTTTGCATCGGTGACTTCTTCTTGTTTCTCATTAGTCTTCTCGGCCGGCTTTGCACCTACAGGATGAGAAGCAACAGTTATTAACTCAGGAGAAAACTCAGGTTCTTCCATTGTTTGTCCAACAATATGTTGGAAGGTTGAAATAGCTCTAACAAATTGAGGTGAAAAGGTGGAGATACCTTCAGATAACTTCTCAACATAAGCAGTAGGAGTTTCTGAAGTTGTTTCAACAATAGGAGACAGAAGAGATGTCTCGGGAATCCATGGATTCTCTAGATCATATCCCTCTACTTTAGTACCCCCAGAGGCAATGGAAGAAGAACCGGCTTCGACGGTTCTTTTCCTTTGGCCTGATGCCTCTTGTTGGCTAGCTTTCGGATCAAGCCACCAAGATTCACATATATGGAGTTTTACTCACGAAAGCCATGAAACCCCGATCATAGTCACCAAGCTCTTGCCGGATCGTGACACTACTGCTACGCCCCCTCGATCACGATCATCATAGGTGATCCGATCCATCCTCTCAAAAGCCCCCACGATCCAATCCCTGAAGCTGAGAAATGAAGGCCATGACCAAGTCATCCACGATCCGAAGATGAAGGATCATGTGACATCTGTCCATAATGGCCATATTGACTGTTTCTCCATCAAGCCACGAACTAATCCGAGATCTTCGGGATTTGTGCTACGTGTGACCACGATCCGTCTGCAAATATCACCTAAAATAACCATAAACTTGGCATTTTTGAGGATCTTTTTGGGCAGTTCTAAGTATTGTTTCCACCATTACTATCTCTGCATTAATTCTTATCAATATTAATTTGAAATCATTGAGTGAATCAACATTGTAAAAGAGAGATTGAGAGAAAAATCATTGGTCGTACTCGAATCTTACGTATAATCATAGATATAAAGTGGACGTAGGCTTATTAACGCCGAACCACTATAAATCATGTGTGTTTTCTGTGTCTTCTTGCATTTGTAGATATAAATCTCTATCAATTCAGATAATTTTGTTGTTAGAGCCACTTTTGGTTCTAACATTTTGGTGCTTTCACTAAAAAACGAAGTCTCAGCATATTGGATTGTTGCTCTATTGTTTGGATATTCAAGTCCAAAGAAAACAGTCAAAAACTCCATTGTTTCGATTTTTGAAGATTACAATAAAGCCCAGATATCATGGTTGGAAAGAAGTTTAAAGAAGTGCGAGTTTCGCAAGTAATTAAAGCTGCAAATGAAGCTGTGGAAGAGAGCGCTCAGGAGCAGGTCGAATTTCTATCCCCGGATCGTTGACAGGAGGGGGAAATCCGATCCATTGAAGGCGTTGCGACCCGATCTCAAGATAGCATCACCATCCCTCCTGCTAATCCTTTCGCAATCTGATCCCAGGGAACCACCACGAACCGACGTCAAGAGGGTACCACGAGACATCAGCCTAAGAGGACCATGATCTGAACTGACAGTCAGACTACTACCCGACCTGGGAAGGAAATTATGGCTCATTCCGCTCGTGTTGGTACTTCTACTCAACCTGGTTCAAGTTCCTTGCGTATAAGAGAAGATGAAGACGACCAGTTCGACCCTTCTGCTCGAGTTACCAAAGGACATCTGACTCGCATACATGAAGCATTGGATAGACAAACTGATGAATTGGTCGCTCAAAAGAAGGAGAGCTCGTTGCTGCGTCAGAATATTATTGCCCTAGGCAGACGCATTGACGATATTCAAAGGCCGGTTTCACCACCTCCAGCTCACCCTTTATCCCCAGAACACACATCCTTATCTGAAGAACCTCGCAGAAACCGGCGATGTCCTCTGTTGGAAAGGGCTGAGAATATAGAGGCGCTTAATCAGGAAACCCATAAATGTAACTTAAATGAGCCCATCCTACTGCCTAGGAATGGAGACATTGTTGATCCTGCTCAGAATCAACCCATTCCTCCTACTCGCCGCGCGACTGATCACGACAATAGGGGGCAGGGGAGTTCTGCTCAAGACTTAGACCTCGCAGCAACACGTCAGAGAAATGCTGGGGAGGCTCGTAGGGCAAGGAGACCCCGAGTCCACCCTGACCCATGCAAATGTCGAAGCCATGATTAGGCAAGTGATGGTGGAAAGTCGCGGACAAAGAACCGAAGATTGGGGTATAGGCCGCAGTCATTCGCCTTTTACCGATGATATTTTAGAGGTTCTATTCCCAAGGAAATTTAACATGCCACCTATGAACCGTTATGCGGGAAGGGCTGATCCAGTCCAACACCTGATGAGATATTCATGATACATGAATGCAGCTGCCGCTTCTGACCTTGTGAAGTGTAAGGCATTTCCGATATTACTGGAGGATACAGCGTTAATGTGGTTCACCCGTTTGCCAGCGCAATCAATCTCCAGTTTCAGGGAATTAAGTGAATAGTTTGTAAACCAGTTCCGGCAACATACCCAGAGATCTAAGAATGTCATTGAGTTATCCCTCATTAAGCAACGTCCGAACGAATATTTGAGGTCCTATCTAGATCGCTTCAATTTAGCAGTCACGGAGGTCAGAGATCCCCATGAACAAAATGTCTTGATGGCTTTGATTGACGGAGTGGATAAGGATACTGAGTTTGGAAGATACCTGGCCGGCAAACCACCATTAACTAGGGAAATATTTTATGAAAAGGCCAACATCAGCTTGCGTCGAGAGGAAATTTACATCAAGGAAGGCTACTGATAAGGAGGATATCCAAAGTAATGTGGCCATCAAGCAGACGGGAGATAGCTCAGGAAAAATTGAAGTTAATGTCGGGAACAAGAATCAAGGCAATGGTCGCCCATTGGGGAACAATAATAACAACAATCGAAAGAGGAATCGAGGAAATAACTCTCAGAGAAGATCCAGGCCTAAGCCATTTAAGAGTTTTGCACCGTTAAACGATACCCTGGAAAATATCTTTTTGGATACATACAATGTTCTCCAGTATAAGAGGCCTCCTCCAAGAGATATGATGGAGAAGGAATGTGAGACTGGGGAATTTTGCCTTTTTCACCAAACTCATGGTTACACCACAAACAAATGTCGTCGTCTAAGAGATGTGGTCAAAAAGGTACTCCGAGAAGGAAAGCTTTATGAATATAAGGTGAATCCTAGGGACAAGGGGCAAGCCGTACAAGCCCTGAACCAAAGGCAACCTGTTGCCAAACCAACATCTTAGCAAAAAGGAAAAAATATCATTATCAATACCATAGTTGGTGGGTTCATCTAGCAGGGAACAATTTCAGAGCTATGGATCAGTACGTGAATGCAGCTAAACAGCATTTTGAAGTAGGGGAATGTAGCAATTCCAAGGATCTTGCCTCGATTAAGCAACAGAAGACGATGTCTGATGATGTCATATTTTGCGATAGAGAGAGTACTGGAGTCCACTCCCCAACTGAAGACCCATTAGTAATCACCGTTACCATCATCCCAACTATAGTCCATAAAATTCTAGTGGATAACGGAAGTTCGGTTAACATTCTGTTTAAGAAAACATTTGACCAAATAAAACTCAAGCCGAAGGATTTGAAACCACGCGAGGAATGGATACGTGGATTTAATGGAGCTTCGACCGCTCCGATAGGATACGTGGAACTGTCAGCAACCCTTGGGAAAGGAGAACACCAGAGAGTGAGGATCCTCCCCTTTGTGGTTCTAGATATTGAGTCGCCATACAATGCCTTCTTGGGCCAACCGGCCCTAGCTAAATTCAGGGCTTGCATTGCACCCTGGTGCTTATTGTTGAAGTTCCCAATGAATGCTAGTGTGGGTATAGTCAGAGGAGATCAAGTGGTTGCACGAGCATGCTACATAGCGGAGCTGAAATTTCTCCGCAAAGGAATAGATGTGGAAATAAAGGGTGCTTCTTCCCCTCCAAGGGAGGAAACGTCATAGCAACTAAAGAATGTAACTCCGGGAGGGTCGCCCAGAGGGCATAGATCCCAGAGAGGATGAAGAGCCTGGGGGCAGAATGGAGACTCCCAATGAAGCGACTGTGGACGTACCAATCGATGATAGTGACCCAGAGAAGGTCCTGAAGACTGTATCCCAGTTGGATCCTGTTTGAGCCAAAGAATTAACAAATTTCCTGAAAGCTAACTTGGATGTATTCATCTGGACCCATGCAGACATGTGTGGAATATCTCCCTCGATTATGAGTCATTCATTAAGCATCAACCCGAAACATCCTCTTGTCAAACAGAAAAGGTGAATTCTTGGCCCAGAGAGGTCTGCTGCCTTGAAGGAATAAGTCGAAAAGCTGAGAAGTAATGGGTTTATTAAAGATTCCATGTACCATGATTGGATTTCAAACCCGGTTTTAGTGAAGAAGGCCAATTGAAAGTGGCGCACATGCATTGACTTCTCAGATAAAAAAAAGACTGCCCAAAGGATAGCTTTTCGATACCTAGAATCGATCAGCTCATAGATTCGATGGTAGGTCATGAGCTTCTTTCTTTTACAGATGCCTACTCAGGGTACAACCAAATCCCCATGCACGTCCCGGACCAAGAGCATACCAGCTTCATTACCAATATGGGATTATACTGTTATGTAGTGATGCCTTTTGGTCTGAAGAATGCCGATACTACATACCAACGATTAGTGAATAGGACGTTCTACAACCAAATCGGGAAAACGATGGAGGTATACATCGACAACGAGTTGGTAAAGTCCAGACAATCATCCGACCATACTGCTGATTTAGCGAATATTTGAGATTCTCCGGAAATATAGGATGAAGCTAAATCCTTTGAAATGCTCATTTGGGGTAGCATCCGAAAAATTCCTAGGGTTCATCGTCAGCTCATGTGGAATTGAAATCAATCCAGATCAAATTACAGTAATCCGAAATATTCAAGAACCAAAACAGATTAAAGATGTGCAAAGCCTTGCTAAAAAAGTGGCAGCACTGAGCAGATTTATCTCCAAAGCTATAGATAAATGCATCCCGTTTTCGAGCTGATAAAGTGAGGCAAGCGCAACTTTAAATGGACTCCTGATTGCATAGAAGCATTCCAGAATCTGTTGAATCATTTGGAAAGACCCCCGGTGCCGTCTAAGCCTGTGGATCACAAGGATTTGTTTGTGTACTTGGCGGTCTCATCCCACGTGATCAGTTCAGCTTTGGTAAGAGAGGAAGATAAGGTGCAAAGACCGGTGTACTATGTGAGTAAGAAATTCGCGGCCGCAGAACGGAATTATCCAAAAATAGAAAAGCTTGCATATAGCTTACTATTCGCATCTAGAAAACTTCGCCACTACTTCTAGGCTCATCCCATTACTGTGTACACCGATCACCCGCTCAAACAAGTTCTGCAAAGTCCAGAAGTATCAAGAAGACTGCTTAAGTGAAATATTGAACTAAGTCAGTTCGACTTGAACTTCCATCCCCGACGATCGATAAGGGGGCAAGTACTTGCAGACTTCATAGCAGAGTTTACCATCCCAGAAGATGATGTAGTAAGTGAAGAAGCTGACCCACCAAAGCTACTCCTTGACCCCAGTGCTTGGAAATTGTACACTGATGGAGCGAAGAACGATAGACGGTCTGGTGTCGGAGTGGTGCTTGAAACCCTAGAGAAACAGCTAAAATACTACGCTCTTAGATAGGAGTTCCATGCCACTAATAACGACTCTGAGTACGAAGCCCTAATTGATGGGATGAAGCTCGCAAAGGAGTTGGAGATCACGAAGCTGGACATCTTTTGCGATTCCAAGATAGTCGTGAATCAGGTCACTGGAGAGTTTCAGGCCAAGAGTCCGAGGCTGATATCATATTTGGAAAGAGTGAGGAAGTTGCTGGGCGGTTTTGATCACCACAGCATATCTCATATTCCTCGAACGGAGAATCAAAAGGCAGATAAGTTAGCAAAGATGGCTAGCTCTGATAAACCTAAAGATATGGAGCTAGTCCCGATTGAAGTGTTACAGTCTCCTAGTGTAGATCAGATGGAAATTGATCCGGTACTAGAGACTGAACCTGAGAGGGAGTCGTGGATGACCATCTAAAGAATTTTTTGATGAATGGAACGCTTCCAACAAAGAAAAGTGTGAGGCGTGCAGTTATCTGAAAGGCTTCCCGATATGTGCCGCAAGGCGAAGTTCTGTACAGATAAGGTTTCTCGATGCCCCTCCTCTGGTGCATCGCCCATGACGACATCAAGCGTGTGCTGAAAGAGGTCCCCGAAGGTGAATGTGGCGACCACACTGGAGGCAAACATTGGCAAAGAAGATATTGCGATACGGCTATTTCTGGCCCACTATAAACAAGGATGCAGCCATGTATGCACGACGTTGTGATGTGTATCAGAAGTTTTCCAAGATTCCTAAGGCACCTCCTAGCCAGCTGAAGACGATGACGAGCCCGTGGCCCTTTGCTGTTTGGGGATTCGATATTATTGGAAGCCTCCCCATAGCTAAGGGCAGAGAAAAATTCGCCATAGTGGCCGTAGATTACTTCATCAAATGGGTCGAGGCTGAGCCATTAACCACGATCACAACCAAGCGAGTGATCAGCTTTGTCGTCAGGAACATTATATGCCGAATTGGGATACCAAATGTCATCATAACCGATAATGGAACCCAGTTTAGCACCGAGTTCCGAGATTTCTACCAGAAGTATAATATTGAGAAAACATATACCTCTGTGGCACATCCACAATCGAACGGACAGGTCGAAGCGGTGAATAAAGTGATTAAATCTATTATGAAGAAAAGGTTGAAGCAGGCCAAAGCCATGTGAGTTGATGAATTACCCTTGGCACTATGGGACTACAGGACAACATACAAGTCGGCAACAGGTCATACTCCATTTTCCCTCGTTTTGGAGCTAAAGCGGTCATTCCGGTCGAGTTAGAAGTACCATCTCATCGAATCACTTATTATGACCCATTGACCAACAATGAGTTGCTCCTTGAGTCTTTGGATATGTTAAAGAAAAGAGGGATGAAGCCAATCTACGCGCCTTGAGGCACAAGCAATAGGTTGCTTGGTATTACAACAAGAAAATCCGAGCTCGAACCTTCGAACCCGGAGACTTGGTTCTGAAGCGCGTCTTTCCACCCCCAGTACATATGGGCTCGAAATAGGAAGGACTGCACTCCGTTTTACGAAGGCTTGATAATGGAACCTTCAAGCTAGCAACCGTGGATGGAGATGAAATCCCCAGAGTGTGGAATGCCCAGCAGTTGCGGCCTTATCTGACATGAAATTGTCAGTTTTACTCTTTTGTTTTTAGGACCATGTAAAAAGGCTCGACATGCCTAGAACAGTCCGGTTACTTGAACGAAAGATTATAAATTGGACGTAGGTCATGATTAGATCGAACCACTATAAAAATATCGCGTGTCATTTACCTTTTCTGCACTATTTCTTGTCTGCTCTTTTATTTTAATTAAAATAGATCATTACCATTTTGAGGTTTGTTTTAAACTAGACAGCATTCACAATACACCTAATTCAAAACGCCATCTATCAGATTGGAAGACTAACGGTAACTAAAGCTCCAAAAGGTGCGGCAAGGTAAATCACACCACTGCTTGCACTCTAACTCTCGAGATTAGGGAGAGAGTATAAAGGACACAAAGATAACGTCCCCAAGGCGTTCAGGTGCACCGCGATAAAACCGCCTTGATAACACCCCACCCCGTTGAAGGATCGGGAGAGTATAAAGGCGCTAAAGACTTAGCGACCCCAGAACTCCTGCCTCGCTGAAGGATCGGTGAGCAGGCTGAGAACCGAGCTCGAACTCCCACTGAAGGATCGGGAGAGTATAAAGGCGCTAGAGACTTAGCGCCACAAGAACTCTTACCCTGCTAAAGGATTAGGAGAGTATAAAGGCATGGTGACACATGCCACTCAAGGGCTCCTACCCCGTCACACGACTGAGGAAAAGAGTGAAATAGGGGCCCGAACCCCTCATTTCCGAGAATGGGGGGAAGCACACGTATGACTCTAATCAATCCTCAATAAGCCCTAGCTAGGCACCATATTAATGATTGATTGGGGCATATACATATGACACTTTGCATTCATGAACACTACGCATTTACTTGGCGCATGAACTTTTCATTAATTATCATCCATGACTTCAGTGTTTAGTTACGATTGTTTCAGTTTTGATTATTTTTTAAGTTTTGTGATTCAAAATAATAAACTCTTCAGACATGGTAAACTTGCAGGTATGCAAAGATACAAAAGAAACAAATTTTCAGTAACTAAATGCGGAATTACAAGGGTAAAGCTAAACAAAAGTGAGGGCCATTCTCACGACTACATTTCTTGGCCAGTGGAAAGCCTAAAAGCAAAATATGAACTAATAAGTGCACTCTATTTACGCTTGGGAGACGATTTTGATTTCTTTTCCTTCTTCTATTTCTCCAACTCCTCTTTGTCAGCATCAGTGCGATCACTCCTCTTTCTCTTCCTCTTATTGACAAGAGACTCCAGGGGAGAATTAGAAGACTGGGAGGCAAGCTATGAAATTATTGATCTGGAGGAGAACTTTATGGTCAACCCGATCTTGGGGTCAACCTCTGAAATAGAAGGACATACAGAGGGTCTTGCTCCTCCTTCTTTAAAACCAATTTAGCCTGCATATCAGCTAAGGTCTCGGTATCGTCATCCTTGATTTCTTCTGTGATGACTACATCATCATCTTCATCTCCATGACCAACATTAGTGTCTTGCAAATCCCCAATAACTTCGGCATTCGTAGGAGCATCGGTGCTAGGTACCATAATAACCTTCTCTCTTGTTGCGTCCTTGGTTTGCTTTGGAACCTCAGGGACTCCAGCACTAGTACTTGAAGGGACACTGGCTTTCTCTGCCTCTGCTTTCTCTTCTGTATCCATCTCGATCGGCTTTCCACCTATGTCATGAGAAGTAAATGTTAGCGATTTAGGAGATAACGTGGTCATCTCAGTTGTCTGTCCCGCGATACAATGACAAGTTATAACTGCTTTGATGAATTATGGAGAGAATATGGAGATACCTTTAGCCGACTCCTCGCCCAGATTTGTAATCGCAGCGCCGACAACTAAAGGGGTTGGAGCCAAGGGAATCAACGGATCATCAGGATTGTATTCATCAATTTCGGAGGCCTTGGGATCCTCAATCAAGCTAGAACCTTCATCAATTTTATCCTTGCCCTTGAGCTTTGCTCTTTCTTTCTCAATTTCCTCTTGGATCAGACGTCTGCCTATCTCCAAAGCCTCAAGCTCTTCACCTCTGAGATAAGTCTGAATGAGCTGTTTTTCGTCAATGTCCTCGGTTTTCAATCGACACTTTTCGCCCTCAATGATCATATCCCACACATTGGACAAAGTAACGTGATAATCCTGAATCCACGAAATGTCTCAGGTCTTAATAACTTGGCCAAAGAAGTCGAATAGCAATTCTTCGAATCCCTCTATCTCCTTTTTCGTTGTAACAAGCTCATCAGCAGTGGCAGAGGCCGATTCAAGAGCGCTATTAACATTACTTTCAGCAAGAGCTGCATGCTCTTCGGCTTGGATGAGCTGATCATTCAAAGATGCTCTCTCTTTTTCAACAAGAGCGAGACTGTCCTTTAAGCTCGCTTTCTCTTTCTCCCAGGCAGCCTTTTCAGCAGAAAAATGTTCCTGTGCTATTTTTAGTTCGGTGTTCATTGACCTGAGGTCTTCCGCTTATTTTTTCAAAGCTAAACGCTCTTGGCTATTTGAGCCGAGCTCAATGTGAAAGCGCTTCTTGGCATTCTCAGGCTCTGATTTGTAATTTTTCGCATCCTGCCGAGCCAAAGCGAGTTGAGCTTGTGTATCCTCTAGCTCCTTATCCATTTTGCTCCTGGCCCTACTATCATTGTCAATCTTCGCTCTGTTTCTGGCTGCTTCTATCTCTTGGTGGGGAATAGTGGAAGAAAGAGTGGCGGCATGCTTCTTCATTGCCCTATATTGTTTGGCTATGTGATTCACTCGCCCTATGACCTCCACATCCCAGTCCTCGAGAACCGGTTCAAAGTCCGGAACAAACACCATTCTCTCGAAGAAGATGTTGGGAAACTGCTTCCGCAAATGCTCCAGCTTGATCTCATTCTCGGAGGCGTAAAAAATATCTTGCATAGCGGTAGTATCCAAATCGCGCTGGCTACGGGGGACAATATCTATTTCCTCCTTTTCTAAATCCTTGCTCGGATCTTTTTTTTTATCGTTTGGCTCATGATGTTTCTTGGAAGACTTTCTATAGGAAGGTGTGCTTTTCGGAGGAGTCAAGTCTTTGGGAAGCTGCTTACCCCCCGCCGGTGGCGCTGGACGACTGTGGGATTTCCCAGCATATTTCCTTGATGGAGAACAAGACCGTGTAGAATGAGTTTGATAAGGACCACAGGGTCGATAACTATCTCTCCCCCGGCTCTCACTGCGAGCATGTTCGGAATCAGAAAGAAGCCTCGGTGTGCTCGCTCGTAGAGAGCGATAAGAATAGGATTGTTTACGAGGCATTTTCCCTGCAAAGAAAACAAATGTGTATCAGAATCATGAATATTGGTGGTGTAGAAGTGTTGTGATGAGTGGTGCATGTAATTCGTGCATCCCGTATGATCCCCCTAACAGACCAAGGCCTAGAATCTGGCTCGTCTGTGTGCTCTCTTTATCCCCAACCAGAACATTCACTCCCTTAGAGATGGGAAAGAATGGCTCCTATTCGAAATCTTCTCATGTGTAAATGTCGTCTAGTAGAGGGATTTTGCTCAGTTCTCCGAATATTTATTCCTCTGTTAATTCTTCATGAGTAGGAGGCTCGGCTGGTGGTGAAGTCCTTACGGGAGATTGCCCCTCAGAATCCAGGATTTCCTTTGGCTTATCGGCTCGGACATTGCCTCCTTTATATACATTCAAATCCTCATCATCCTGATTAATCATTGGTGAGGGGCTCTTGCGAATTTCAACGACTTTCGTGACCCCCAAGTTCCCTTCACCTTCAGTCGGGGGCACATATTTATAAGGAATACCACCTGCACTAAGTCCGAACCTTACATCCAGAAGACCGTGGTTGTGAAGATTCTCGTCGGTGACACATTTCTTGATTTTTAAGTATTCTGATTTGCTTTTGAGGAGGCAGGATAGTCGATCATCATATACCGAGCCTTCCATTTTCGGGAAGCTGTGATCTGTATAAAGGAAAGAAACAAGTCAGCACTTTGGTTACGTAATCGGATCACGCGGCTAGAGGTTTAGAGCTTAATTGATTTTAGCCAATTCCTTGCACACCAGACTTGGTGTTTTATATAGAACCAATCAGCTTTGGGATTCCCTATGCTACTGTGACCTTCCAATAAAACTTTCCTATTCGCTATCGATTCAAAGAAAGAAAAGTTTGGAGTCGCTGTGGAACGATGTTTGAAGAGATAATAGAATTTCAAATCTCTAAAGGTAAGCTCACTCTGTAGAATTTCCGCATACGCAATGTATAACGTGCACAAGGTTGCATAGGCATTAGGATGAAGCTGCATAGGGGCAATGCACAATTGTTTTAAGGTATCAACGATGATTGGTGGAAATGGAGGAATAGCGCCTACCCAGCACATTAGCCTACTGACAGCCATATACACTTCGGGGCAGAATGGGGTCTATCTCCCCTTCCAGAGTCTTCACATCGTCCCAAGGGATCCTGTGTCTCAAATATATTTTCTTAAGCTTTATATCATCCAATTGGGAAGCTAGTGAATCTGTGTGTTTCTCTTCTTCTATTTCCTTAACACCCAGAATCTCATCAGGGGCTCAATCATCCTCATCTTCAAGAGATGTACTTTCAGAAGCTGTTGATTCTACATCGGTATCTGTCTCGTAATAAGAGTCAGAATTGTCCCAATCCGAGTCTAAGGGAAGCACATTGGGATCATAATGCTTTGATGTCTCTGGCTCGGTACCTTTCTCTGGTATCTCAGTCGCTTGTTTATCAGACATGGCTGTGTTGGTAAGTAAAAATTAGAACACAGTTACCGATCCCTGTGTGTGTAAGTGCAGGTGTGTGCATGTGCATATAATAAGAAAAGCATAAAGTTAGTTAAATGAATGGGATATTGGTCATTGTTTGCTGTCAAGTTATGCGGTTGTCCAGTCTAGGAAGTTCATCTTGAAGGCTCTAACCTAACTTTCCATTGGAATATCAGAATTAAATTGCATTATTTGGTCAACATGTGCATCGGATCGTTCACTGAATTGGCTCGTGAGACAGGGTTAGGATCATTATGAATCGACGGTTCGTGAAGCATGTGCTGGATCGTGGAGTAGCTTCGGATCACGGAACGTTGGAATTCTTGACCTTTCATGCTTTATCTGAACGGATCGTGACAACCCCCCACGATCCACTTTACCTCATATTTCCATGAACCGATGCTCCTCCATTCCACGACCCGATCCGCTAGTCAAACTAACACCTTATCTTTATCTTGTATCCCACCATTTGACTATCACCACGACCCTAGCTCTATCCTCATCCACAAAGCCATCTGCTTTCCCACATATTCTTCTTTGTCGTTTCCTTCCTCTATCCACCAGCCAATGCAACCGAATCCATGTCATGCCCATCATTTTCAGTTTCCCATACCACGAAGCTCATAACTGTATCAGTATTAGAAAGGAAATCGACGGGATGGAACAAATGGTAACCCTAATTAACAACGATAGTCAAAGCCACCCATCAATTACCTAATTGAATTGAGGAGAAATCTAGAAATCGAATTGATTTAGCAAATTAGGCAACGAAGATAGTTGGAGAAAATAGAAAAGGTAAAAGATAAAGAAAGGGGAGTTAAGTCGGTTTATATGGTTAAAGAGAAAACTCTTGGCTTCCCTTTTTGTCCTATGTGGCTTGTAATGCCTGATAGGCAGTAAATGCTGAGGGATCCCACCATGGTTCATGCATGGGCCATCCAGGGCGATGATCCATGACATATCAAACTGCTCTACACGAAAGCGTTGAAAGATCCACAGCAAATGGTAGTGAGAAATGACGATCTGAGCCCAAATGTGACTAATGGATCGGAAATGATAAGGTTCCATACTTACAAAAAAACGAAAGTTATCAATGCTACTTTTTACAAAAGGTTTTAAGAATTACTTGGCGATTTGATAGCAATATCTCTAGGAATTCAAGAGATGAAAGTCACTCGATGAACAGACAAATAATTGATGATCTAATCCGATATTTATACCAGTCAAAGAATGCAACTTTCTGAAGCAAATACGACATTTCAGACAGATAAGACCACTGATTTACATCGTTTCGCGAAAAGATAGATCAGTAATTTCGAAGCATGTTCCATTCTTGATAAAACATACTTCGAGGGGGCAAAATGTTGGCTAGCTTTCGGATCAAGCCACCAAGATTCACATATATGGAGTTTTACTCACGAAAGCCATGAAACCCAGATCGTAGTCACCAAGCCCTTGCCGGATCGTGACACTACTGCTACGCCCCCTCGATCGCGATCATCCTAGGCGATCTGATCTGTCCTCTCAAGAGCCCCCACGATTTGATCCCTGAAGCTGAGAAATGAAGGCCACAACCAAGTCATCCACGATCCGAAGATGAAGGATCTTGTAACATCTTTCCATAACGACCATATTGACTGTTTCTCCATCAAGCCACGAACCAGTCCAAGATCTTCGGGATTTGTGCCACGTGTGACCACGATCCGTCTGCAAATATCACCTATAAATAGTCCCAGACTTGGCATTTTGAGGATCTTTTTGGGCAATTCTAAGTGTTGTTTCCACCATTACTGTCTCTGCATTAATTCTTATCAATATAAATTCGAAATCATTGAGTGAATCAACATTGTAAAAGTGAGATTGAGAGAAAAATCATTGATTATACTCGAATCTTACGTTTAATCATAGATATAAAGTGCACGTAGGTTCGTTAACGCCGAACCACTATAAATCTTGTGTGTTTTCTGTGTCTTCTTGCAATTCTAGATATGAATCTCTATCAAATCAGATAATTTTGGTGTTAGAGCCACTTTTGGATCTAACACCTCTCATCCTCTATAGCAGCAACAATCAGTCTACGTCGTTCGTCAAAGCGTTCCGGCTCCTCGCCCTTTAAATATTTCTCCATGAGCTTATCCTCATCGATGATGTCGACCTTAAGTTGTTTTTCCCCCATTCAACTGGCCGATCCCATTCTTATACCAAAGTAGTTGGGTAGTTTTTGATCCATGAAATGTCACGATAGCAGATCACCCGATCAAAAATTCCTATCATGGTCTCGGCAAATTTGATAGCGATGTTTCCATTTCCCTCGGCAAGTACTGCCCTTGGCTCAATCTCCGCATATTTAGCCTCCATATCGGCATTCTTCTTTGGTAACTCTGCCTTCTTTTGCTCAAGATGGGCACTTTTTGACTTCGCTTTGATGCTTTTGGAATTGGCATGCTCAATTTGCTCCTTCAAGTCTAAGCACTCTTGGTTGTGGGCTTCAAGTTCGGTATGATAACGCTTTTGCAACTCTTCATATTATTCCTTATAGTTGCCAATGTCACGCTGTGCAAGAGCAAGCTTGGCTTGAGCCTCCTCAAGTTCCTTCTCAGTATTCTCAATGGCTTTTGCCTCGAAGTCAACATTATATTTCATGTATTTAACATTGGTCAGCAAGTTGTGAATGATCTTAGAAAGATTCCATGAATATCTCTTCATCTCCTTATATTGAGTGTCCACAAATCTATCTTGGCCTTAACTTCGTCTGCCCAGTCGAAGGATACTTGCATAAGAGCTGGAACAAAATGCATGTTTCTGAAATGATACTCGAGAAATTGTTTCTTCAAAAGCTCCAGTCTGGCTTTGTTTTCATCATCAAGTATAACTAGCCTTGTTGTGGTGATATCTATATTGCGACGCTTAGATTGCACTGCAGATGTTCTTCTCTTCTCCAACTCTTTGCTCAGTTCCTTTTGCTTCTCTTTTGGATCAGAACCTTTCTTTGAGGATTTTTCCCGATGAGTTTTATCTTTAGACGAAGTCGGAAACTTTAGAGTGTATTTATCCCCCTCTTGATATGTAGAATGGCTCTTGTGTTTCTCCAAGTCTAGATGATGTAGAGATCGGGAACGAGAAGATCGGTTAGGCAGAGGTAGGCGGTTCCTCCTGCCATCTCTTCCATGACATTCATGTTGATTGTGTTCGGTATCGTAATCGAACCTGGGCAAGCTTGAGCGGACCTCTCTCATATAGCAACGTTGACATGTCATTTGTCCTCCAAAATGACACAAGTAAGTATTAGAATCGGGATTAATATGATACACGAGTGATGTGACGTGCAATGCAAGTGTGTTGTGCACATCCTAAGTGATCCCCTCAATAGACCAGTGCCTAGAGCTAGGACTATTTGGGTAGTATCCCCGGCTTTCACGGAGTAACATCTTCCTTGGAAGTGGAAAAGAAAGAATCGGTTCCAAAATCTTGTAAAGTGTAAATGGCATCGGGCAGGGGAAGCCTTTCTAGACCGTGATATAAGGACTTGTCCATAAAACAGTCATCAATTTGAGACTTAGTTATCGGTGGCGTCTTAGGAGAGGTTCGTTTTTCAGGAGTGGCGGCATCGTCAAGAGTAACATATTTATTTCTATCTACAGCAGGTATATTCACTAGTACATTGTCTTGAATTGGCATAGGAGAAGGTCTCTTTCGGAGTGCAGTTAGATCCTCGCCTTTGGTCGTTCCCTCACCGCCTAATTGCAGTTCTTGGTTGGATCCTACAAGTTCTTGACCTTTCAAACTTTCTCCATTCTCAATTAAAGTTTCAACTGGCCCCTCGACTGGGGGCCCATATACATAAGGACCTTCCCCGTAGCCTATGCTACGAGTCATAGCAAGTAGGTGATGACGATGAAGATAGTCATCTACTAGACAACTTCCGACGATTAGAAATTTTTTATCACCATTAAGTAAATGATTTAGGTGATCCAAGCACACTTGGTGCACTTCCTTTTTCGGATTAGGAACTGCAAGTAAAAATGAAATAAGTCAATATATTTATGGTAGCAATTAAACCAAGAATATCGAAGTCTGAAGATTACTTGATTTGAGCCATCGCCTAGAGCGTCCCTGTTGTTGTTTGATATAAAACCATCCAGGCTTTACGTCACCTACTTTACGGCTAAACGATTGATCGATAATCTTCTTTTTTTGTACAGACTCAAAGTACATGAAAGATAGTTTCTCTTTTGTTCGGTGTTTGAAATTGTAGAAGAAGCATACGTCTTCGAAAGTGAGTTCTATCCCTAAGATATCCTTATAAGCGATATACAATGTGTATAGGTAGGCGAAGGCATTTGGGGGGTGTTGCATGGGGACAATTTGCATTCTTATTAGAAAATCAATGACGAATGGTGAAAATGGAACACATCAACCGACTAATCGCCATGTATCCTTCGGGAGGATTATGAGGCCTATCTATTTTAGTAGATGCTTTGGTATCTTTCCGGAGAATTCCATGTTTTAAACATATTCGTGTAAGCTTAGGATCATAAATCATCGATTCAACTGTGTCTAAAAGTGCTCCTAAGATAGTGGCATTCTCAAATTCGTCGTGAACACGATTGTCACTTACACCTCCTTCCTCTTCCTCATCAACGGAAACCTCACTTCCAGATGATTCCCAGCTTTTGTGAATTTCTATTTCATAGTCCGAGCCAGCACTATCTAATATTGAATCTGAAGTAGAGGATACATCTTAGAGATTGGGATTTTTCGAATGGCCCTACATTCTCTTTTCTCTCTGCCAATCTGGTTGAACATCTACTAGACATCATCGTTGTACTATCCAAGAGATAACAAAAATTAGAGTGTAGTTGCCCATGTCCCCCATGTGTGTATATGTGTTAATCTGTGCTGGTTGTGCAACACTGAAATCAGAAAATATAAAAGTAAGCAGAATAGAATTCAGTATAAAGGAAAGCTAGCAGTCATTTGTTTTTTTTGTCCGAAAAAATCCAATTGTGAAGGCTCTATCCTAATTATCCACAAGTTTATAAGCTATACTTGGTTTTGATTAAGTTATGTGAATGTTCCATATGAAAGGAATCCGTGTCGGTACGGGGATTCTTGTGTTAAAGCCACAGGCTGGTTCAGAGATCCGCGTATTGGTATTTCGGATCGGTTCGGAGATCCAGAAGGCAGTATCATGGGATCGATTCGGATGTATAGATGTAAGGACATCAGGTTGTATCGAAGTGCTATGAAGAGGTTATAGTTGCATGGATCAGTGTACTCTAAGTCGAACCGAACTGCCACACTGTGTTTCAATTATTTTACTCGAGCCCCTTCAAGTTTATTTCAGAGCCTTTCTTGCCTCCGACCAGATCCGTTCCTCCTCCTATAAAAACATCATCTTCCTTCTTCCTATTCGATCAAGAGTCACGAAACCATCATCTCCTTTCCGTCCAGTCTAAAAATGCATTCATGGCCTAATATTACCAGTGCTCATGCTCAGATCTTGTTCACCACCACTTCGAGGCGATGACGAAACCGCCAGCGACAGTGGCGATGAACGAGAAGATGCGACATCAACGTTGATGTCGAATGGAATAAAATTTCTTAAATTGATTTCAATTTCGAAGCACAACTTGATAAAATGAGAGAAAACAACATCAAGAACCCAACTATAAGTTTAATTTGGAAATTAAAGAGGTTCTTGGAAATCCAAGATTTAGGGTTCTTCAAGAAATTGGGGAAAATGATAATAGAAAATGAGATAGGAGAAGAGAGTGCATGAATTTATACGTCAGGTAAAGAGGCCATTCGTATTCCTATGATCTGATGGTCTAGACCAATCCGCTTAGAACATAAATTTAAGGCTTTTTAGACCAACAACACGATGGTGGACCGGATGCATGACGGGTTGGTTAAAACTGATCCGAACCAACATATGGTTACCAAATTGACTCAATATGTGAAATAAAAATAAATAAATTTGAAAGAAGGTATCAAAAAATTACAAATACACATTATAAAAGATTACCTGAAGAAATTGCTTGGACCTTAAATGAAGTCTCGAGGTTATTACAGCAGAAATGATTTCTGATCGCGTGATGTATTTATAGGCATTGCAACTACACCATAAGACGTGTCTTTATAAAGCGTCGTGACTCTACCAAAAGACACAATCTTTGGTAAATCCTCACTCATGAATAGGCAAGTCAACGACTTTTTGAAGAATATCCCATTTCCAATGGAACGTACTTCGAGGGGGCAAAATGTTAGCCTACTTTGTGACCAAGCTATACAAAGCTAAAGAATTAATTGACGAATATATTCAAGGATAAGAAGTGCAGCAGGCAAGCCTCCGGACCGGTTCGGTCCCCTCTACCCGATCCCTTCTCTCTTTTATATGAAAGCTAAGAAGAACAGTTCCAGATAATATTCTCAGGTCGGTTCAGCCCCCAAAATGTCCGATCTGAATCATAGTCACCCAGCCGATCCGAACCGAGGGTCAGAGCTGCTTCACTTACACACCATGATGCTACAAATTGGGAGCAGTTAGCAACCACGATCCTACGTAGCTTATGTTCTGTCTGCATCCTGGATCATTCAAATTCGATATTCGTGGGATTGGCCCCACATGGCAGCCGAAGACTTTCAGCCTATAAATACACCACAACACTCCATTTTGAAGAATCTTTTGGCCATTTACCTACTCCAACTCCACCATCAATGAATTTTCTCTATTATTTCAGATTGTACTTAGAATCTTTTAAGTATAATTCTACAAAACTGAGAGAGAATATTGATTGTACTAGTGAGATTGAGTAGATATCATCATTGTACTTGTATTCAATTCATCAATTAGTGAAGTATAAAGTGGATGTAGGCTCGTTATCGCCGAACCACTATAAATCTTGTGTTTTTGTTGCTTTTTGTTTCACTTTCTTTAGAATTATCATCTAATTGGTGTTAGAACCACTTTTTGGTCTAACATATGGTTCATTTTGAAAAAATGCAACGTTGAAATTGATTTAAAATAAAATTTTGAAGTTTTTCCGCTACATTTTTATATTCTGTCATGTTACGATTAGTCTCTGTATTATTATTGCACTTCATAGAATTTAATGGATCTGCATATGGGTGACATTAAGGGACATTAGGTGTCATAGAATGGAACCTAGATCGATGTATAGATTGTAAATGCTTTAGCCTATCTATTGAAAATTATATTCATGTTAAAGGTTGGAGAGAGAAACCAAAAGCATTTACAGATCAAGATCCAATTATTGACATTCATAAATTGGGATCCATCTCAAAGACAACTCATGCAAGCCAGAATCAAATAAACTGCACTTCATTAATTTCTAACGAACCCATGTAATATTGATATTCAGAACAAAAAAGTGTTTCTCCTAATTCTACCTTTCAGGTTTCCCTCGATAATAATTTAGAATCTGCAAGCCCTACTGAAAACTTCTAGATTAATCATACTCAAGAATTTTAAAGGGAATTCAGATCCTTGAATCCCTTACAGAAACTTCTCAGCAGATAACTAATGGTTTAAGCATTAACAACACAACAGAAGGGGTCAAAACAACATAGGTCATTGAACCCTCCCCCTATGGAGGACTCAAGTTTTATTGCAATTAAAGAATATGAATGTTGACTCTTTGGACACTGCTACCTGCTCCGATCTTCTCTCTACTAGTCCTATATTCACTAATGCTTCGCTATTGGATAAAGATCTTGCCCCTTCAGAACATTCTAATATCACTGAGGAAAATTTTCAGAATGCAGTTAATCTTTGTAACATCCCATATTTTAGTAGTCAGATATTTAATATATTTTACTATTTTAAATATCGATTTGGATTTATAAATGGATTTGTAATATATATATTCCGTTTATACAACGAAGTTTGAACATTAAATTTATATTCAATATAATTCGAGCTCGTAATGTCGCGGTAGTTCATAATTTATGATTTAAACTTCAATTGAATATACAGGATCCAATTTAAGTCGGAATTCTGTGAAACAAAAATCTCTGAACTGATTTGATTATATTTTTCTAATGAAAGAGAAAATGGAGATTTTATATTATAGGTTTTCAGTTATGTCTAATTCTAATTTTCAAATAGTCTGTATGGAATTCATTAATAAATGATAACGTTTATTAAATAAAATATAAAGGATTTTTATATGATTTGAATATCGTTTAAGCCAGGATTGTGAATATTGAGTAAAAATTATATATGGGTTTACTTTGAAGCGTATAATATTTAATTTGGAGAGATACGATAATAATAATCTATTATTATTTTAATAGAATTATTGTGGATTTATTTATATTTTATCGATATATATAAGCCTTAGAAATAGTTATTTTTCAAACGATCTCCTTTTCCAATAAAACGGATTTAATTGGAAAACGTATAGCTAGTTATTGCTAGATTTCCAATGTGGACCCAATTGGAGTTGTTTTAATTGTGTGTGCAATTTAACGGTGAACCGATAAATTAAAATAATGTCGTTGTACAAACGGAGTCGGGTTTCAGTGAAATTAATTTCATTAGGACCAGAAAGTTAAGACGTAGTAGTACATCAATTTTCATTATGTTTGGTATTCGTGTGTGCGGCATGTATATTAAATGGTTAACGACAAGTAACGGTTAGCGGTAGAATAAAATGAATCGTATAAAACATTATATATAAATATTTAAACAATTACTTCATGCTTAAGAAAATTTGAGTACAACCGCCCTAAGATGATGTATGCGCAGCCTAAGATAGTGATATGAAAATACAGACAAATGACTTCCATCACGAAACAACCTACGTTTGCACATTTTCAACTCCTATATCAGCAGCTAGCCAATGCTTACTGAATCAGCGTCATTCTTATCTTCTTGTTTCTTATTCTATAAATACGCTTTGTTCTTCTCAGTGTAATCCGCCCTTTGCATCTCTCCTTTAAAATCTTGAGTTACTTATTTCAAGAACAAAAAGATAAACAAAGAAAAATGAGAGGGTCCATTTTTAAACGAAATCCTCCTCTGCATGAAGTGTTAAACCAACACAACACCAGTGTTTTAAAAGCCAAACATCCCATCCCTTATTATAGTCAACAAATCTCAAACTTTGGAACGGTTGGCCACGACCATGACTAAAGGAACAAATATATAGAGAAAGGTCTCAGCTGTTCGAGGTAAATCAGCTATTGGGAACGACGTTGTTTGATCTCGAAAGGAGGAAGTGTTGGCGCAGGAGAGGGCTGACGTCCGGAGCAGTGAAGATAGGGGGTCGCGATGCTGGTGGTATCAGGGGTAGGCTTGATCAACTCACGATGGCCGGAAGGAATCATTGAGAATGAAGGCGCTGATGGAAGTTTTCCTTAATGGAGAGGATGGGTTAAAAATTTGAAGCAGGCGCGGAAATAATATAAGAGGAAGAACCAAAACGTGAAAGAAGGGTAAGCAGAACAAAGTAGAAGGGGCAGAAGTTTTCAATCGGCAGGAAGACAGACTTGTGTGGGCTCATATGGGCTTTGGGCCTTTCATACGAGGAAAAAAAGAAAAAAGAATAAGAAGAGAGGAGCCTGCGTAGTGTGAAGTAGGAAAAGTGGTCATGTATCGTGGAAACTAAAGGAAATTTACGTGTGTGGAACAAGGACGACATGCATGCAAAAGGGGAGAGTTAGGCGGAAGTTTAAAGTATGCATGGGTATCCGAAGGAAGGAGAAAAAGGAGCAGCGTGGGTTTAAAGGGTATGCACGAAGACCAGAAGAAATATGCGGGCCATATTTTCCATTTCAAGAAATTAAAAGAGTCAGCCAGGGTAAATGCTTCTGCATGAGTAATTAAGTTTAAACTAAAAGTAATTAGTAAAATAAAATATTAATTAAGGAATTGATATAATTCTATAAGCCATAGTGGGAGGTTAGCCCGCTGACTTGGGGCAGAGGGATTACACTATAAAGAACTGGAATTTTCGATCCTGAAAATCGACATAAAACCCATACCAACTATTCAAGCATCAAACATACCAGACCAGTAATAAAAAGTTGGAGGGTGATAATAGACTGAAAAAAGTTAGAATAGAAGAAGGAATAGAAGAACATGAATAAAATGACATCATAGCAACAAGAATCTCCCAACTGAATGAATAAAATAAATTATATAACATAACTTTTGAAATACAAACTTATAACTGTATATATATATATACCATTTTAGAGTACAACACATAACATCACAGCAGAAATATGCAACAACTATAAAATCCTGAAGCTTCCTTCTCCAAGCCTTTCCAGGTATATCTGTAAAATCCCGACCACTTGATTGCCCATACAAATTTGGGCAACCAAGAGTTTAGGGAATACAAAATGGAGAAGATATTAGATGCTGATCAAGACAGTGAAATTGAAGACCATAGATCTTCATGAAACGGAAGGACTGCTCAGAATCACTGGTTAATTCCTCTATGTTTTCAAAGTCTACTATATATTAACTTAACCTGTATTTTATAACCAGAGATATAGTGTGGTTCTGTCGTAGTTGAAATCTTCGGATTTGTAAGGACTACTCGCTGTAGATCTTTATGGTAATTCCTAGGATGTGGTAGAAGGGTATATTCGGTTCATCATGTTCCTGGATGACTTGTACAGACCAATGACTGACAAAGTATTTTCTTAAGAATCATGTACGTTGATTTTTACAAATGTATCTCTGTAGGTGGCGGAGAAAACACATTCTCTTAGCATAAACACCCAAAGTATTTTTGCAAACGTCAATTAGTGATTTGGCGGATCTGACGATGTGGCATTCAAAGTGAATGGAGATATATTGTTCTAAATGTTGTGTTAAACCTTAAGCCTCTACAACCGGGAAATGACAAAAATCGGGCAGGCAGCATGGCTAAGTGGGTCGCTCCCAATTAGGGTGTATAATCACCTATCTAGAGAAATTCATTTCTTTCTTCAATCTATTTTGATGCTGTCCATTTCTGGGAAACGGTAGGTAGCTCCCAACTGTTGGAGATATAGATTCGATAAAATCAAGCGAAATGAGTTGTCGGTCATGTGTGGTCAGGTTGCAAGATGTTCTTTATAAACCCATTGTACTCACCTCTAGAGATACTATCGGAAGGTGGTTCCATACCTTGTCATAGTGGGAAATTCAATCTCCAACAAGCGACCGCGGTTTTGATTTTATACTATATATTTGGAGCGCGAGATGCAAGCATTCCGCTGATTGATATTTACTTGTGATTAGACATTATTACAATATCATAATAACACATGGTTCCAAAAATGGTTTGGTTTATCGTAAGGTAAAATCCATCCATGTTTATGTGTGGATTGGTCTTGCAATTATTCCTTTCTTTCGAAAGGAAATGTTTTGACATTAAAATCAAGTTGGATGATATGATAAACTTAGCGAGTTTTCTCACTCTGGTTCACCAGACTGATCCGGCGTTTGTAACGCTCAGGTTAGGATGGGTTTTACAGGTTTACTTTAAGATGCTATGGATTTAAGAAGATGTGCTGGAGGAGTTCAAACGTGTGATATCTAGCATTTATTTCGTTGTGTGTTATATACGAGGACATATTGATATTACTGTATAGATATGTTAACTGTAAGTTGTACTCCGATGTTTGTAAATATTATTTCAAGCTCTCAATAAAGATCTATTTTTATATTATATTTTATTTTGCTGCAATGTGAGACTCTGTGTTTTGCTTGTTAATTGGTTATTCTTCTTCTTCTTCTTATATTTTAATATTTCTTTCTTTCTTATCTCACCCTCTAATTTCTTTTTAATAACTATCTAGTGTTTTCGATACTTGAGTTCTAACAAGTAATAGAGTTATGTATTATTATCGAAATTCGAGCATCATATCCCCTAGGCCATTACAGTTGTATCAGAGCATAAGGTTTAGTAATAACCTTGGCTCTGTGGCATAACTCGATAGAGATGAGGTTAGTAATACCCTAGATTGAGTTTGAGTGTATATATTTGAGAGAGCATATTTGTATACTTTATAAAAATATTTTATATTGTGTTATTTGATTTGTTAAATTTTGAACACGATATTGTTTTGTAAAGAAGGTAAATAAAATAATTTTACCCGAAATATATTTTGTATAGAAAAACAAAAAATGTTATTAAATTATTAAGATATTGGTGCGTTTGGTTGATTTGAATAGTATTCAAATTGGGATTATGGATTTGAAATGGTTTAATATAACCAAGGAAATTTCACATATGAAATTGAAAGATAAATTAGATGATTTTTGAGATAAAATCAGAATTTGGATTTTGGAGTGGAAGTAAACTAATTGGTAAATCAATTAGTAAATATGGGATTAAAACTTTACTTGGTTAAGCAGAGTAAAAATGGATATTGGAATTCAATTGGATTAAAAGTTTGGAATTGAATTAATAATAGTGGAATGAAGATCAATCTAATAAAAATCGATTGATATTAAACCCAAGTGAATATAAGTAAAATTAATCGTAAATATTAATGATAAAATATAAAATATATTGGTTTTGTTAAGTTGGTTGTGTATTGATTATTGTTGTGTGTTAGTTGTTTAGTGATTGTCGATTGTTGGTTAGATTGGTTGAATATAAGTTCATCAAGGGTTTAAAAAAGAGTTGAATGAAGTGGAAAACTCAGGAAGTGAATTTCAGTAGAATAAATTGAAATGTAATCACTTGTGAATTGAAATTAATGATTAAACCTGTATAAGCAAATAAATGAAATTTTCATGTTTGGTATTGGTAATTTATATGTTTACCTAGTTGGACATTGAAATATTATCCCGATTTTCATCTATTGGTTATTAGATAATAGATTGAGTTGAGTACAGGTGCCAGAAAGCTTTGAGGTTGATTTAGTTGAGTATATCGCAACAAATTGAGCCAGTATGCTCAATAGTACTCATATGAGGTACATCTATGCGAAAATATAAATTTTTGGTTTTGAATTTTGTTTTCCGACTGTGTGGGTCGATGTATATATATATATATATATATATATATATATATATATATATATTGATCTTGCGATATCGCAGAAGTCCCTCCGTACTGGGAAGACTCTGCTGAATTTTTCTGGGAGTTTAATGTGTTAGAATTTTTTTGAAATTTTTATTTGCAATAGTAAATTTGTTTTCAATTTATAATAAATTGGATTTTAGAAAATATAATGGGTTAGTAGATTTCTTCTACCTTAGTAATTTCAGGGACAAAATTATTTTAAGGGAGAAGGAATGTAACATCCCGTATTTTTGGTAGTTAGATATTTAATATATTTTATTATTTAAATTACCGATTTGGAATTATAAATGGATTTATAATGTATATAATTTGTTTATATAACAAAATTTGAATGTTAAGTTTATATTTAATATAATTCGAGCTCGTAACACCGTGGTAGTTCGTAATTTATGATTTAAACTTCAATTGAATATACAGGGTCCAATTTAAGTTAAAATTCTGTGAAACAAGAATCGTCTAAATCGATTTGATTATATTTTTCTAATGAAAGAGAAAAATGGAGATTTTATATTATAGATTTTCAGTTATGTCTAATTCCAATTATCAAATAGTCGCTATGGAATTCGTTAATAAACGACAACGTTTATTAAATAAAATACAAAGGATTTTATATGACTTAATATCGTTTAGACCGGGATTGTAAACATTGAGTTAAAATTATATATGGGTTTACTTTGATGCTGTGTAATATTTAATTTGGAGAGATAGAATAATAAAAATCTACTATTATTTTAATATAATTATTGTTGATTTAGTTATATTTTATCGATATATATAAGAGTTAGAAATAGTTATTTTTCAAACGATCTCCATTTCCGACGAAACGAATTTTATTGGAAAACATATAACTAGTTATTGCTGGATTTCCAATTTGGAGCATATTGGAGTTGTTTTATTTGTGTGTGCAATTTAAAGGTGAACCGATAAATTAAAATAATGTCGTTGTGCAAACAAAGTCGGTTTTCAATCAGGACTGGAACGTTAAGATGTAGCAGTATGTCAATTTTCATTATGTTTGGTATTCATGAGTGCAGCACGTGTATTAAATGGTTAACGACAAGTAACAGTTAGCGATAGAATGAAATGAACCGTATAAAACATTATATATAAATATTTAAACAATTACTTCATGCTTAAGAAAATTTAAGTCCACCCACCCTCAGATGATGTATGCGTAGCCTAAGACGGTGATATGAAAATACAGGCAGTCTACTTCCATCACGAAACAAACTACGTTTGCACATTTTCAACTCCTATATTAGCATCTAGCCTATTCCTACTGAATTAACGTCGTTCTTATCTTCTTGTTTCTTCTTCTATAAATATGCTATGTTCTTCTCAGTGTAAACCGCCCTTTTCATCTCGCCTTTAAAATCTGAGTTACTTATTTCAAGAATAAAAAGAAAAACAAAGAAAAATGTGAAGGTTCATTTTTAAACAAAATCCTCTTCTGCATGAAGTGTTAAACCAACACAGCATCATAATTTTAAAAACCTAACGTCCCAACCCTTATTATAGTCAACAAATCTCAAACTTTGGAACGGTTGGCCACCACCATGACTGAAGGAATGAAAATATGGAGATGGGTTTCAGCTTTCGAGGTAAAGCAGCTGGTGGGAACGACGTTGCGTTATCTCGGAAGGAAGAATGTTGAAGCAGGAGAGGTCTGGCGTCCGGAGCAGTGAAAATGGGGGGTCGCAATGCTGGTGATAGTGGGGCAGGCTTGGTCAACTAGCGATGCCAGAAGGAATCATTGAGAACGAAGGAACTGGTGGAAGTTTTTTTTAATGGAGAGGAGGGGTTCGAAATTGGAAGCAGGTGCGGAAATAATATAAGAGGAAGAAACAAAACGCGAAAGAAGAATGAGCAGAACGAAGTAGAAGGGGAAAAACTTTTCAATCAGTAGGAAGATAGATTTGCATGGGCTCATATGGGATCATATGGGCTTTGGGCCTTTCATAAGAGAAAAAAAAAAGAAGAGAGGAGCCCGCGTGGTGTGAAGTTAGAACAGTTGCCATGTATCGTGAAAACAAAAGGAAATGTACGTGCATGGAACAAGGACGACATGCATGCAAAAGATGAGAGTCGGGTGGGAGTTCAAAGTATGTGCGGGTACTGGAAGAAGGAAAAAAGGAGCAGCGTGGGTTTAAAGGGTATGAATGTAGACCAGAAGAAATATGAGGGCCATATTTTCCATTTTGAGAAATAAAAAGAGTTGACATGGTAAATGTTTTTGCACGAGTAATTAAGTTTAAATTAAAAGTGATTAGTAAAATAAAATATTAATTAAGGAATTGATTTAATTAATTTAAACTAGTTTAACTTATAATGTATATAATTTTGTGTTAGGTTAGTAGAATTAAACAAAGTAGATTGCACAGGAACCCTGTTGAGGAACACAACATTACAGAACATACTTGGACAGTGATGGAAGCAGTAATAATCTACAGTTAGACTAAATGATTGTTTAATTTAACTGTAACAGAACTGCTTCAGCGATAAATGGAATCCAAATGAGTATTACTCACTCAGTTTTTACCTACTTATATTTTATATAAGTCGGATTTTATTTTGTGTGTTATGGTTGATAATTATTTGTTATTTGCTGAATATTTATATTGGATAAATGGGTTGATTTAATGTTAGTTTAATTTAAATGAAATCAAATAGTTATTTTAACGATTTATTTTCCAAACGAGGTAACTTACCCTATTGTTTACGTTTATAATAATATAAACGTATTAAATTAAAATATGGATGCTTGGATTATCGTTATTTATTTTTTAATATTATTTGAGATAACGTATTTGGATGCAGGGGAAAACAAGTTGGAGGGATCCAGCTGAATTCCTAAAATTTATTGTTTATTTCATATCATAATTATATGAACTGTTTAATCAATATGATTGTATGATTGATTTGATTACTAATCGTTGAATCTAAATTGAACGTTTGTTTTGTTATTAACCAATGGACAATATTGGTTGGGTAAATGACAGCATATGGATTATAAATCAATCGTTTTATAAATGTTGATTATCGTCAGATGAATCGACAGTAACGAAGTTATAAATTTATTTTATGACTGAATATGGATTTTGAAATATATTATTTAACATGGAAAATATTTAAAAAAGGAAATAAATATTTATTATTTATAAGTAATTTATTACGTGATTTTGTGAAACAAATTCTTATGTTAATAAGAATCATAAGCAGATGATTAGAAATTAATGTAGCGGTTAAGAGTTGGATAAGTTATTTCTAAGAAACAATTAAATGGAATTATTTAAATTAATTATATTTTTTATTAATTTAAAGAAAGGATTTAATTGGAATTGGTTAACGAGATAACCATATTTAATTGATAAGTCGATCACTTTAACTGGGATTGATTATTAAATTAGTTTGCTATTAAAATATCTACTAAAAATGTCTAACGAATATTTGTTAATTTTAATAAGATTTTAAACAGAGAAATTTATTATTTATTTTAGTAATAAAGAAGTTAACTACTTCAATGGTGACTAATAATGAAGTAAATTATCATTTTAATTAATAATAATTTAAGTAATTACTTATTAAATGAAATATATTTAAGTAAGTAACCGTTTTGGAATGGAATATATTTAAGTAAGTTTTATATTGAAACCGATTCATATAACGAAGTTATAAAAGAGATTTTGGACTAATGCGATAGCTTAAATAAATGTTTTATTTAATGTTTGAAGTAAGTAAGGAGGAATCGAGATGAAAAGGGTTTATGTTAAACCCGAGTTCTATAAATAAGGTTTATAAAAAGGGGCGTGAAGATAAAAACGTTGATTTTGGGTTGAGGATATTTAATAATGAAATTAAGTGAAACGAATGGAATTGAAATGAGATTTTTAAAGTGGAAATTGTTAAATGGATTAGAAGTGGGTGATATGGGTTGATAACGAATTGAGATAAGAATTTGAACCTAACTGGAGATTGGCTAAGTTGAGTGATTTTCTTTGTATTAATCTAATGTTGATTTCGGTCTTCGGGGTTGATACTTAGAGAGTTACTCGCTTACCAATTTACGGTCAGGGACTAATGAATGTTGAAGTAATGGGAATAAAAAGGATTTTAGAATATAAATTAATATTTCCAAGGTAAAGGAAATAAAAAGAGGTTTTATGAAATTATACGATATTTACAAAGTAAAGAAATTTAAGAAACGAGTTTGAATAGTTTATTCAAAGAGAATAAGTGCTAGTGTTTTTGCAAGCAATAAAAACTAAAGAAATTTTGTAAATGATGTTTTGTGTGAAAGTTGTTTGAGCTCCAGCTGGAGGTATATATATGTGATTTAAATTCTAAAGTATATAAAAATGGTCTTGCGAATATTCTTATAAAAAAATAAGACATAACACTGTGTTTTAAAATATTGAAAAAGGTAAGAAGTTTCAATTAGTTTTAATTAAAAAGGCTAAGTGATGCTGAATATTGAACCAGTAAATTCATTTTATTTTTATGGTGGAATAGTTTTTTATTTGATAGTTAAATAACCGACTATTAAAATCTGACCTATACGATTGTTGGTACGAAATGACCGAGATCGAATTATATTCGAAAACGATTCCTTGTTGCTGGCATAAGCTGGGAGACGAATGATAGGGAGTTCTCACTTCGCATTAGGTGGCAGACGGGAGAATCTTACCTATACATGTCCCTCAAAAGTAGCGGAGGGTTGATTGTGAAGTTGAAAGGCTGGCCGTAAAACAAGGTGATGGGGTACCTCTGTAAGCCATAGTGGGAGGCTAGCCCGATGACTTGCAGATGGAGGGATGATATTGTAACGAACTGGAATTTTCAACCACGAAAATCGACATAAAACCCATGCCAACTATTCAAGCATCGAACATACCAGATCTGAAAGAAGTTAGAGGGTGAGAATAGTTAAAAAGAAGTTTGAATAGAAGAAGGAGAAGAAGAACATGAATACAACGACATCAAAGTAACACAAATCTCACAACGGAACTAATAGAATATAATATATAACATAACTTTTGAAATAAAAACTTATAACTGTATATACATACCATTTCAGAGTAAAACACATAACATCACAGTGGAAATAAAAAACAGTTATAAAATCCTGAAGTCTCCTTCTCCAAGCTCTTCCAGGTATATCTATAAAATCTCGACTACTTAACTGGTCGTACAAATTTGGGCACCCATGAGTTTAGGGAATACGAAATGGAGAAGATATCAGATGCTGATCAAGACAGAGAAATTGAAGACCATAGATCTTCATGAAATGGAAGGAATGCTTAGAATCTCTGGTTAACTCCTTTATATTATCAAAGTCTACTATATTAACTTAAACTGTATTTTATAACCAGAGATATAGTGTGGTTCTGTCGTAGTTGAAATCTACGGACTTGCAAGGAGTTTTCGCTACTGATCTTTAGGGTGATTCCTAGGATGTAGTAGGAGGGTACCTATGGCTCGTGCTGTTCCTGGATGACTTGTATAGACTAATGCCTGACATAGTATTTTCTTAAGGATCACGTACGTTGATTTTATAAATGTATCTCTGTAGGTGGTAGAGATGACACCTTCTCTTAGCATAAACACCCAGAGTACTTTTATAAACGTCAATTAGTGATTTGGCGGATCTAACGATATGACATTCAAAGTGAATGGTGATATATTGTTCTAAAGGTAGTGTTAAACCTCAAGCCTCTACAACCGGGAAATGAAAAAAATCGGGCAGGCAACATGGCTAAGTGGGTCGCTCTTAATTACAGTGTATAATCACCTATCTAGAGAAATTCATTTCCTTCTTTAATCCATTTTGATGTTGTCCCTTTTCGGGAAACGGTAGGTAACTCCTAGCCGTTGGTGATATACATTCGATACACTCAAGAGAAATGAGTGGTCGGTCATGTGTGGCTGGGTTGCAAATGGCCTTATTGAACCCAATGTATTCCTATAGAGGTACACTATCGGACGGTGGTTCCGTACCTTGTCATAGTGGGAAACTCAATCTCCGATAAGCGCCTGTAGTTTTGACTGTATACTATATTAGTGGAGCGTGAGATGAAAGCATTCCGCTAGATTGATATTTATCTGTGAATAGACATTATTATAATATCAGAATAAGATATGGTTTCAAAAATGTTTTTGGTTAGCGTAAGGTTAAAACCGTCCGTGTTTATATGTGGATTGGTCTTACGATTATCCTTTTCTTTCGAAAGAAAATGCTTTGACTTTAAAATCAAGTTGGATGATATGATAAACTTTGCAAGTTTTCTCACTCTGGTTCAACAGACTGATCCAGCGTTTGTAGTGCTCGGGTTAGACCGGGTTTCATAGGTTAGATTAAGATGTTATGGATTTAAGAAGACGTGCTGGAGGAGTTCAAACATATGATATATAGTATTTATTTCGTTGTGTGTTGTATATGAGGGCATATTGATATTACTATCCAAATATGTTAACTGTAAGTTGTACTCTGATGTTTGTAAATATTATTTCAAGCTCTCAATAAAGATCTATTTCTATACTATATTTTATTCCTTTACGATGTGAGACTCTGTGTTGTGTAGATTAGTTGGTTCTACTTATTCTTCTATTCTAATATTTCTTTCTTTATCTCACCCTCTAATTTCTTTCTAATAACTATCTGGTGTTTTCGATACTTGAGTTCTGGCAAGTAATACGAGTTATGTATTATTGTTGAAATTCGAGCGTTGAATCCCCCGGGCCTTTACAATCTTGCTTTGGCTTCTTCCTAATTTGCAATTAAAAATAAAAGGAAAAGGAAGGGAAGAACTAAAAGTATTTCTGATATAGTGTCTGCAGAAGATACTGAAGATGCAGATTATCATGATTTTAGAAATAAAATTATTGAGAAAAATGCCAAATGGGATAATCATCTGAAGGCCAATGACAACAAAAATTTCAAGAAAAGTGGCAGGCATATGGAGATGAAAGTTAATAACAGCAAAAACAATGATCCACTGTAGTTATTTGTTTCCTTTTCACATATCTTTTATTTTGTATTTTTGTTATTTATGGACATTATATCATGGAATACTAGGGGTCTCAATTCTACTGAAAGGCAACTTGATTTAATTAACTTTTTATTAAATCATAAGACTAGCATAGTTGTTTTGTTGGAGAATGCGACGACCTGAATTTCGGTACCCTTTGAGCCAACCAAATACAATACAAGTCCAACCTAAAGAACAATAAAAATCATATGTCGAAGAAAGAAATTAGCGGATAAAAAAAGATAAGTGTTAGATCCAAAAATTATTCTAACACCCAATTAAATGATAATTAAAAGAGAAAAACAAAGAGAACATATGATTTATAGTGGTTCGGCATTGAAGAGCTTATGTCCACTTTATACGTCATTGATTGATGATTATAGTACAAATACAATGCTTGTCCTCACTCAACTCTTACAATGAATAATTTCACTCAATTTTTGCTGAAATAAGCTTCAAAAGTTAGTGATGATCTGAATAAGTGATGAAATTCGGTGGTAGTGAGAGTTAGAGCCAGCAATTTTCCAAAATATCCCTTCAAATGGCGCTTTGAGGGGTATTTATATAAAGTAATTCAACTTGGATCGGTGCCATATGGCATTCATCCCATCTGGTTCGGAACCGGAGGCTTGGAGATGGTGACAGCGCATCAAGATCGTGGGTTAGTGGGGAGATACTTCTCCTTATATTCAGCAAATCGTCTGGTTTTGATGCAACGTCCCTGATTCGTGGTTCAGATCGGATTGTCAAATAGGGGGTTCGGATCTGTGAGCCCCGAACCGATCCGGTTACGCCTCCTTTTCTCACCTTCTGGACTGCTTTCCTTAAATATGAGTAGCTTCATTTCGGTAGTATCCAATCCAATCTGAACTCTTACTGTTGATTCTTCCTTCAAACCTATTCGTTGAGCAGCTCTCTTAGCTTTGGGTAGCCTCACCACAAAGTGGGCTAACATTTTCCCCCCTCGAAGTACACATTGATTGAGATGAAGTGTGCTTCGAAATGCTCGGTTTAATTACTTATGAATCAATGTCAATTAATGGTTGTTTCCACCCATTCAAAAAGTCATGTTATGTCATGTAGTCGTATCTCTTGATATTTGTGGAGCCAATAATACATCGTTAAATCAGAGATGTATCATGTTGCGCCCAAATAACTTCAACTCCTTCCTAGGATTCGAGCATTGCTCCCAGGTAATCTATGCAAATTGCATTTTTAAATAACTTGTCTGAATTTTCTTTGTCTTTAATCTGAATTGATTCCAAGTTCATCACCTTGGTCTAAGGCTTGAGTAGTGAATTGGACTGACTCATTAAACCCACATGCACAACCGAACATGCCGCTCTTTAGGCAATCGCTGCTTTAGGGGCCAATGGTTCGGATAAACCCATAAATTCACGGAATACGAATAGTCCTTAATATCTTCTATATAAAGCCATCTCCCCCACTTGTTCTCATTTTTTCTGCCGAGTATTTATATTGAAGGAACCCTCTCCAATCGCAAAAACCTAATCCCCCAATCTTCGAGAAGTCCTTCCAGGTTTCAAAATTGAATCAAAGGTGGGTTTAGATCTTTGATTACTTCAGTTTTCATTGATTTAAACCCAAATTTAGAAGCGATTTAAGCGATTTTACTCGACGTCACACTAAGTGTGGTGTTGTGTCTTCTGCTCCACCGCCATCATAGCTAGCAGCATCGTTGCGACCTCGAGGCTGTCGTGGAGGGAGACTGAACCGGGGATGAACATATTGATTCATGGATACTTTGCCGTGAGTGAGCTTTTGAAAGGAGACGGGTTTGGTGTTACTAGAGAAGTGGAGAAGAAGAAGGAGAAGAGAGAGAGGAATGGGATCGGTTTAAGGCAGATCATATGATCTTAGAGCACTTGGGATAGAGTATGCAATGTCAGGTCGGATTGAAGGAGATAATAATGGTTGGAGTGGATAGGTTTTGGATTTCAGAGGGGTTGATGTGGCTGGGTTCAGTGTTAGCCGATCTGAAAGATATCTTCTTCCTGCATCTCTATCCGATCTGATCCCTTTCATCCTCACTTTCTGAACCGATCCGCTTAGGAAAAGCACTAGAGCTGATTAATTCATACTATGGGCTCTCGAACCGATCCACTTTTATAAATGACATCCAAACCGATTCGACTTTGATATATGTTTCTGAACCGATCCGCAGTCATCCAATATGAAACACATGAATGATTCAACCAACTTGACCAGCATTAACTGTGGCTTGTGACTTTATGAACAGTTAGGATAAGCCTCCTTAACTAAACTAAACCTCTGGGACTACTATGAACACATAATTGCTTTGTCAACATTCACGTTACACTATTTCACATTGCTTTTTATCCATGTTAGTCTTGAATTTAACGTTGTACAAACTTGCATAACTTAGTGCACACATATGGGGGCACAAGTAATTATACTCTAACTCTGTTGACTCTTCGGTAGTACAGCAGCAATGACTGAAAGATGCTCGTCTAGATTAGCAGAGAGAAGCAAAGTTGTAAGAACATCTGAGAGTCCCACTATTTAGGATGTATCCTCCACTTCAGATTCAGGTTGGAATAGTGCAGGATCAGACTATAAACCACGAGTCCAAGGGAGTGGAGTATCATCCGGAGGTGATGTCTCTATGGATGAGGAAGAAGAGGGAGGAGTTGGAGACAACCATGCTCCATACGAGTTTGAAAATGTCACATTTTGGGGCGATTCTGTTGCATTAACGATTTAAATGAAAAACTTGCACGGATATGTCTAAAGCATGGGATTCTTCGAAGAGATACTGAGTTGCCCTCGAAAACAGATCGTCCTCCACCGGAAGGGTACATGGCCATCACTATATTAATGTGCCTTTGAAACTCCCCACCCTCCATTAAGGTCACTCACAAAGGGAATGCCTTAACTTTGGTGGAGGTTTGTAAGTAAAAGTCACAGATAAAACACAAGACAGATATAAACACACACACATATATATATATATATATATATATATATATAAGCAGCGGAAAACAATAGACTTTTTATTTCATAAATATGTGTTCATACAAAAACATTTCCATAACTGTCACATAATAAATTCCAAAACATTACATCATCATTTCCGTCTTGGTTATTAAATAAAGAGGCATGAAAACATAATTAAAACTGCATAAATCCCCATAGAGTGTGTCCAACAGCCATAGCCAAACAAAGAGAGTCCAAACCGTACATCTACTATCTTGAAGCTTGCAAAGAATCTGACTAAGCTGGATTGTTTCCTCCCTGTGGACCTGGGGGGAAATGGAAGAAAAGAAGACGAAAGAAAATAGGGTCAGACATAAAGCCTGGTAAGTCTAGTGACTCTTCAGTTTGAGAATAAGAAAAAGGACATTATAAGTATAAACTGGAAATAGGAAAGTATCATAAACTAAGGTAAGGCAGTTTGAATCGAATATACTGTTGCACCCCACACTATATCTCTGCACCTACTTGTATTGTCTCAACTGGCACCCCATGATCAGGGTGAAGTGATCCCCTTTCTAAAGATCAGCTCCTACTCGCATAATCATCTATGTCTTACGGCCCCCAAAGATTGTAGATACCTATGCTGGTCCCACCATGGGGTGTATCAAGCCCCATGGTGGCGGCCCCACACAATTCTAGAATGCATAGGTTATACTACCGGTGCCCCCAGTGCCCTGTTTGTCTGCTCCGAAGTGTGTGCACGCCCGCACTCCGTTAGAACCCACACTGTTGCACCCACCATCGTAGCTTTTGACCTCTTACAATCAGCCAAGTAATCGTGCCCCACCCTGCCTAGTTTCAGGGTACCATGATACCTAATTGGGTTACTGCTGAAATGGGTCCTCGTTTCCCCCCAGGTCCACAAGGAGGAAGCAACCCAACTTAGTTAGATTCTTTGCAAGCTTCAAGATAGTAGATGTACGGTTTGGACTCTCTTTCCTTGGCTATGGCTGTTGGACACACTCTATGGGGATTTATGCAGTTTTAATTATGTTTTTGTGCTTCTTTATTTAATAACCAAGACAGAAATGATGATATAATGTTTTGGAAGTTATTATGTGACAGTTATGGAAATGTTTTTGTATGAACACATATTTATGAAATAAAAAGTCTGTTGTTTTCAGCTGCTTATATATATGTGTTTATATCTATCTTGTGTTTTATCTGTGACTTTTACTTACAACCCTCCACCAAACTTAAGGCATTCCCTTTGTGAGTTACCTTAATGGAGGGTTGGGTGTTTCACTTGGTATCAGAGCACAGATTTACCAGACTAGATAAAAGTTTTTGAAACTATTTTCAAAAAGAAGCTTAAAGAAGCATTGTTTTCAAGAAAAGCATTGTTTTTAAAAGGCATAATTCCCCAAAAGCCATATGCACTATCTCTTTATCCTTTGTCTTGAATACTTTCCTTTTTTTTCCAGCATGTCTGGAGATCTTAAACTTCCAGAAGGAGTACCAATCCCCGGCTAGTTCCGAAGGTACCTAGAGGCTAGGGCTAATGGTGCGGGCCTAGCTAACATTCCTCCTCCCACAGTGGCAGCGGTTCCTCCTCCTCCTCCTCGTGGAAATACTTTCGCTAAGACGAGTAGAGACTTCAAGGCTATGGGAGGTAAGGACTTTTATGGAACTGAATCATTAATGGCAGCAAGGAACTGGCTGAAGGAGACCGAAGATTTGTTCGTCATCTTCGAAGTTGACGAAAGGAAAAAGATACAACTAGCAGTGTGGTTGCTTAAAGATGAAGCTTCCTATTGGTGGGAAGTTACCCATGCTGAGAGGCCAGTGGAAACTAGGGAAGATTTCAGGATGAGGTTTGAGATGAAGTTCCTATCCCAAGCTGAAAGAAGCCTGCAAATGGAGAAGTTCCTAACTCTTAAACAAGGAAGTATGACGATCAAGGAGTACATCAATCAGTTTAATCAGCTGGCCAGATTTGGGCTGGATTTAGTAACCACCCAACGCAAGAAGGCCCTTCGCTTCGTCAAAGGTCTTAATGACCCTCTACATAACCTTGCAATGCCCCATATACCCATGGGAGCAACCTACGAAATCTTGGTGGACATGGCGCTGCTACACGAGGAAGATAAAGGCAAGAAAGAGGTAAAGGTGGAAGTGCCTCAGGAAAAGAAAGAGGGTTTACAGGCTAAGAAGACAGACTTCAAGAAAGGCGGGAAGAACAACAAATCCCGTGAAAAGAGAAGGTGCAATTTCTGTGGCATTGTGGGACATATAGCAAAAGACTGCAGGAAGAAGAAGGTAAAGATGAATGGTGGTTGTTTCCATTGTGGAGAGACTGGACACTTGGCTAAGGACTGCCCAAAGAAGCGGGGTCAAGGACAGAGAACTGGATCCACCTCAGGGGCACAGGTTCATGCGCTGGTGGCACCTCCATAGGAACGAGGTAGAAATATTTCTATAGAAAGCTTAGTTTATCTTTATGATCATCCAGTTCGCACTCTATTTGATTCGGGTGCATCACACTCCTTTATTTCATCTGCCTTAGTAGAAACTCTGCACCTAGACACTAGTATGGTTGAAGATCCCTTGGTTGTTTCAAATCCAATTGGGGGCTCGACTTATTTGTTGATGGTTTGCTTGGATTTGAAAATCTCTATTCTAAGTGTTGAATTTAGATGTAGTGCCTTTGTTTTGGGCTTCTCGGGATATGGACTGATCTTAGGCATAGACTGGTTATCCAGTAATGGTGCCACTCTTGATTGTGAGAAAAGAGTGGTTAGGCTCTTAACTCGGCTCGGTAACACTCTAGAAATTTCTTGTAATCCCTTGAATGCTGTTATGCTTAGTTATCTAGAGTTTCTTGATGCTTCTGTTGAGAATTTGAAGTCGGTTAGAGTGGTCCGGGAATATCTAGATGTCTTTGAAGAGGTGAAAGGCTTACCTCCGAAGCGGGAAATAGACTTCCGCTTATATCTTATTGATAATGCAAAGCCCGTAGCTCTGCCTGTTAGACACATGGCTCCAAAGGAGAGAAAGTAGCTCAGTAAGCAAGTTAAGGAGCTTCTCGAGAAGGGGTTTATAAGGCAGAGTATCTCGGAATGGGGTGCTCCAGTGGTGTTCGCCACCAAAACAGATAGTTCACTACGTCTTTGTGTGGACTATAGGGAGCTAAACAAGCTGACTAAAAAGAATAGATACTCGCTTCCCAGAATAGATGATTTATTTGATCAGCTTGTAGGTGCGTCGGTCTTCTCCCAACTTGATCTGGCTACTGGGTTCCATCAACTAAGGGTGGCTGAAGATAGCATTGATAAAATGGTGTTCAGAACCCTAGACGGTTTCTACAAGTGGCTTGTCATGCCTTTCGGCTTGACAAACGTACCCGCTTATTTCGTGGACCTAATGAGCAGGGTGTTCAGAGAATTCCTCAATAAGTTCGTGGTGGTTTTCGTAGACGATATTTTGATCTTCTCAAAGAATGAGGAAGAACATGCTCAGCATCTGAAGGAGATCATGGAAACTCTTCGAGTTCATCAGCTAAAAGCCAAATTCTCCAAATGCCACTTTTGGAGAGAAGAAGTAAGATTTCTTGGACATATAGTGTCCAAAGAAAGGTTAGCCGTGGACCCTGCGAAAGTAGTGGTAGTGCAAGATTGGAAGACACCAAGAAATGCAACCGAAGTCCGAAGCTTTCTTGGGCTAGCCGGTTTCTACCGAAAGTTCATTAGGGATTTCGCGAAAATCTCAGCTCCACTCACAAGGCTAACAAAGAAGAATCTGGTGTTCACTTGGTATTTGGATTGCGAGTTTGCTTTCCAACGATTATAAAGGGCTCTCACAACAGCCCTAGTTCTGACTTTGCCGGATGGAAGCAAGATGTTCACAGTATACATGGATGCTTGTGGTACGGGACTAGACGCTGTTCTGATGCAAGAAGGGAGGGTAGTAGCTTATGGTAGAGGACAATTGAAATTGCATGAAAAGAACTACCCAACCCATGATCTTGAATTGGCCGCCATCGTTTTTGCGCTTAAGTCTTGGCTCCATTATCCCCTAGGTGAGAAGTTCGAATTATATACTGATCATAAATCGTTGAAGTATCTTTTCTCGCAGAAAGATCTTAACTTTAGGCAGCAAAGATGGATGGAGTTCCTTGCCTCATATGATTTTGAGATTTCCTATACTCCTGGCAAAGGAAACGTAGTAGCAGTCGCGTTGAGCAGAAAGAAGCTAACCCTAAGCCCTCTCTGTGTAGAAAGGCAAAGCTTGGAGTATATAGCCAGTTTTGATGTTAGGCCCTCCTCTGATTTTGTACCTGGTTTATTGGCATCCCTAGAAGTACGGCCTACTCTTTTAGAATCAAATGGGGCCGCACAACGCGAAGACCCTCAGCTTGTTGATGTGTAATTAGGTGAAACTTCCAGTCACCTCAATAGGTACTCCATCGATGATAAGGGTTGGCTGAGGCAAGATGGAAGACTATGTGTCCCACAAGCAAGGGATTTAGTAAAGAACGTTGTCGAGGAAGCACATCATTCCAAGATGACAATACATCCAGGTGGAGACAAGATGTACAAGAACGTCAAGAGAGTTTTCTATTGGAGCGGCATGAAGAAGGATGTGGCAGATTTCGTTTCTAAGTGCGTGACATGCCAATAGGTCAAGGAGGAACAAAAGAAGCCTAGAGGACTGCTTTATCCTCTAGAAGTCCCGCAATGGAAGTGGGATAACATTTCAATGGACTTCATTGACAGGTTGCCTAGGTCAATAAGAGGCAATACTGGCATTTGGGTAATAGTGGATAGGCTTACTAAAAGCGCCCACTTTATACCTATCAAGAGTAGAAGGACTGCTTCGTCTCTAGCTTCTCGTTATCTCAAGGAAATATTTCGACTCCATGGAATAACCTCCAACATAGTGAGTGACAGAGATCCCATCTTTACGAGCGAATTTTGGCGGAGTCTACAAGAAGCTGTAGGCACACAATTATGCTTGAGCACGGCCTATCACCCCCAAACTGATGGTCAGACAGAAAGGGTGGACAGAGTACTAGAAGATCTTCTAAGACTATGCGTTCTTGACTTTGGAGGGACTTGGGAAGATCATCTTCCTTCAGTGGAATTCGCCTACAACAACAGCTACCAAGCCACCATCGGTATGGCGCCCTTCAAAGCTTTGTATGGAAGACCTTGCCGATTACCAACTTGGTTGTGGGAGTCTACCGACAAGATTATACTTGGACCAGACATGATTAGAGAGACTTCAGAAAAAGAAGACTTGATACGAAGGGGAATGAAGACTACCCAAGATAGACAGAAATTCTACGCAGACAAAAGAAGGACCGACCTTGAGTTTGAGGTTGGGGACAGGTTTTCCTTAAGGTATCACCTTTAAGGAACGTCGTTCGCTTTGGATCCGCAGGAAAGCTAGCACCAAGATTTGTAGGACCATTCCCTATCATCGAGAAGATTGGGAAAATGGCTTATAGAGTAGAGCTGCCCGAAAGGTTGGCTGGAATTCACAACGTCTTTCACGTTTCTCATCTCCCAAAATGTCTACATGAATCTGCGGAAGTGGTGGAGCTAAGCATTCTAGAAGAACCCGAAGTGGAACGCGAAGCAACTGTGAGGAGAGTTCCAACTCAAATCATAAGAACTGAAATCTAGAAGCTACGCAACCGCGAAGTCAAGCTCGTTAAGGTTCAGTGGAACGACACCGAGGAAGACGCAACTTGGGAAACTGAGGACTGAATACGTGCGGCCTACCTTTTCTTTTCGAGGGTACATTTTTGACCTCTCTTTTTCCTTAAGTTGTGCTTGTATCTATCTTTTTAGGTATAATCTCCTCGATATTATCCTTTATCCTTAGGTAGAAACCCCTTTGGATGTAAACATGTAATTGAAACATGTTATGATTGATGGCTGCAAGTGGTTGCAAGTGGTTGCTCGTGGATGCATATACACATACAACCTAAGTTTTAGATCGGCTCAATCACTTCATATTGCATATGCATATATGTATTTATATTTGCATATGGTTGAAACTTGATATGTTGTCATATGGATGTCGCATTTGTATGAATGATTTCACACTCATGTAGAATTATGAGTAGGGAAAAATTTGCATACATAATGGATTCATGACACTTACATGATTCGCATTAAGGAGGTCAACTGAATCAGTAGACCGCCTAATTTTTGCATTAGATAAGAACATGTACACACACTATGCATATGATCATAAAGCATTAGAAGTCTTTTAAGGACAATGGATGCCTGTGTTTGTTGGTTGAGTAGATGGACGATTGGATTTTAGGACTTACGTTCTCCTAGACATGAAGATTTCGGGGACGAAATCCTTTAAGGAGGGGAGAATGTAACACCCCGAATTTTCTGTTAACTATAAATTAACAAATTAAATTATTAATTCTAAATGATAGAATTAACGGAAACGGGTTACACCATTGCGTTCGTCTCGGAATTCTGCTTGAGATAGAGTCCGAGTTTGCAGGAATCAGACTCCATATGAAGGAGTTATGACCTCCGAAAGTTTCAGAATTCAATTTAAAATTCAAATAGTCAAAATTTAGTTCAAATTTTGAATTCAGACCCAAATTGGGTTGGGTGGGAAAATTCCACCCCAGGCACTAGGTCGACCTGGGGGTCGACCTCCCCAGTCGACCTGGTTTGGCCCTGGCTGGCCTGGTCGGTTTCTGGTCGAATTTCTGAGCTTGGCTGTGTCACTAGGGCTGATTTGTCACATTCTGGTTGGCTCCTCTCGAAGTGAATGGTCTATATTCATCTATGATCATCTGACGGCTCAAATCAATCTGAAATTCTATATAAGCAACTTAAGCCTCCAACCTAAATTCACATAAAAAAATTAGAGATGGAGCCGCTATGTTGTCGGGAGGAAATTAAGAGGAGCCTCCACTTGTAGAAAAGCTTAGAGACAAGCCAAAATTAAAGTAAAACAAGAATCAAATCAACATTTGTCTACCCAGAGGAAAGCAATTCAAATTCAGAACTCAGAAATCAGAAAACAAGACCGTCGTTTGTTGTAAGTATAGTGATTTTTCCAATGTGAATAAAAGTTAGGATTTGATTCGATGTAAAATGGAAATGGAATTGTGTTATTGTGTAACAACGATGTTAATTCATATCTATGTATTGAAATGATTGTGGTATTGTGATGTTTGTGGTATAGTTGAGTTGATATTGATCCTATTTAGAATCACATGCAAGTTGTATAGTTCATGTTGTAATCTACACCTATATGTTTATGCGATTATATAGGTTGTATGTGTTATGACTAAGCTAAGATCTCATGTACATACTTTATGCTAAAACCTCTATGCCTAAATGATTATGTACATGTTCCTATATTAATACAAAAGTTGCAAGTTCCTAATTGGATCCATGCCAAGATCCACTTTAATACATGTTTCATGTTGTAGTTGGACATATGATTTAGATCTAGTTCACATGTGATAAATTATACATACTGAACATGTCATATGCTAGTGATGTTCGATGTTATGCCTAGATCTAAACATGTTTAGGCTTATGTTGTCTAAATCATATGCTAATTCATGTGACACCTGTTTAGTTAGATTCCCCTTTTTAATGCAAGTTCACATGACAAGTTGAAACCCATGATTCAGTCTATGTTGTAAATTCACATATATGCATGTTGACTATTTTGCAAGTTCACACCTATGATGTTCATATTGACTATGCCAATAATGCCAAGTTTACATCTATGTCATGTTTATGTTAATGAATGCCAATTTTGTGTGCGCTAAATTAGACTAAGTTTTTAGCCTAATATTATATGATAAAAACCATGCGAACGAAAATTAGGCTAAGATTGTTAGCCTAATATTTAAACGGGGCAACGTTGGGATAAATGGGTAACTTGACATAAATGGTGAAAATATATGAAATTGGCATGTTTATCACATGCCAAAATTGGTGGCACTTGAATGGTATAAATTCTTATACCAAAAATGTTAAACTTGGAAAGTGGGCTATAACATTTAATTGTTAGCAAATTTACATATAACAAGTAATAAAGAGAAGTATGTAAATTTAGAAAATAAGAGTATGCTTAACACGAGGTTGGATTGAGTTGTGATGTAAACCTGCCCGGACCCGCCCGGCTGTCCAGTAGTCACAACAATACCTATCCAATGTGAGAAGTTAAGCATTGAGCCCAATAAGGACCCGGGTTTAGACTGAGTTACGGTGTAAATCTGCCCGGAACCGACCGGCACATCCAGTAACCACATCAATACCTGTCTAATGTGAGTGGTCGGTGCTTTTAAAAAGCTAAAGACAGACAAGTCAGGATGGTAGGGTTAAGTTAACTAAAACACTTAAACAATTCAACATGTTAATTAAACTGATGGGTGGGGTTAGGTAAATACAGACACTTAACCACTTAACATGTTTGACTAGAGAACCCTGGTAACGGGGACCCATTTCAGCAGTAACCAATTAGGTATCATGGTACCCTGAAACTAGGCAGGGTGGGGCACGATTACTGGGCTGATTGTAAGCGGTCAAAAGCGACGGCGGTGGGTGCAACAGTGTGGGTTCTAACGGAGTGCGGGAGTACACACACTTCGAAGAAGACAAACAGGGCACTGAGGGCACCAGTAGTATAACCTATGCATTCTAGAATTGTGTGGGGCTGCCACCATGGGACTTGATACACCCCATGGTGGGACCAGCATAGGTATCTACAATCTTTGGGGGCCATAAGACACAGATGATTATGCGAGTATGAGCCAATCTTTAGAAAGGGGATCACTTCACCCTGATCATGGGGTGCCAGTTGAGACAATGCATGTAGGTGCAGAGACATAGTGTGGGGTGCGGTAGTACATTCGATTCAAACTGCTTTACCTTAGTTTATGATGCTCTCCTATTTCCAATTTATACCTATCATGCCCTTTTTCTTATTCACATAGTGAAGAGTCACTAGACTTACCAGGCTTTATGTCTGACCCTATTTTCTTTCGTCTTATTTTCTTCCGTTCCCCCCTCCCCCCAAGGTCCACAGAGAGGAAACAACCCAGCTTAGTCAGATTCTTTGCAAGCTTCAAGATAGTAGATGTACGATTTGGACTCTCTTTCCTTGGCTATGGCTGTTGGACACACTCTATGGGGATTTATGCAGTTTTAATTATGTTTTATGCTTCTTTATTTAATAACCAAGACAGAAATGATGATGTAATGTTTTGGAAGTTATTATGTGACAGTTATGGAAATGTTTTGTATGAACACGTACTTATGAAATAAAAAGTCTTTTGTTTTCCGCTGCTTATATATGTGTTTATATATGTCTTGTGTTTTATCTGTGAGTTTTATTTACAAACCTCCACCAAAGTTAAGGCATTCCCTTTGTGAGTGACCTTAATGGAGGGTGGGGTCTTTCAGCCTTTGTAACACCCCACGTCTGTTAATGTCACTCACAAAGTGAATGCATTAAGTTTCGTGGAGAGTTATAAGTAAACAAAACGGAATATTACAAGACAGATAAAGTGGTACTTGAAAATTTTATTACTTTATTGTAGCAGAAATAGAAATAGGTTTGGTTACACCTTCAAAAAAACAAAACCAAGTACGTAATATCCGTCTTGTACAAAAGCCTTTAGAGTGCATAATTTTTAAGCCATAACCCCCAATAGAAAACGCCATAAGAAGAATCAAAGCCAAGCAATACATATTTCAACTTCAAGCTGGAAGAAAGAGACATCAGAACTAAGCTTGCTCCTTGAGAACCTGGGGGCTGGGGGAACGGAAGAAAAGCAGCGAAACAAACTAGGTCATACATTAGTCTAGTGAGTCCAGTAACTTTAACAATATAATCATTAAATTAACAGGATAAGAACATAAACTGGAAAGTAAGAAATGACAGTACATAAGCATGCATAACAAGGTAGGCAAGATGAATAAGATAAACGTTGATTGCACTTCTAAGCACCATAGGGTAATTCCTACACCGCACTAATACAAATCCCATACTGAAAGTTGATCCCCATCTTGTAATTGGTAGTCCTCAAGCATAACATCTAGTAAGAGGTATCCACCCCATACAATCCTTGACAACCTACTTGCCCATACTAAATACTAGATGTCCCCACACTACCCCCTTATCGTTTAATCGATCGACTCCTTAACTCGTATGTATTTATTACTTTTGTCATTCAGCCCCGCTTGATTGTTGATACCTGTGCTGGTCCCCCCATAGGGTGTATCAATCCCTATGATGGCATCCCGACCCAATTCAAGATGCACAGTTTATGACTACTGATGCCCAGTGCCTGCTTTTTCCACTCTGGAGCACGTGCACACCCGTACTCCGTCGGAACCTATATTGACGCACCACCCGCAGCTATTTTGATCGCTTATAATTAGCCCAGTAATTGTGCCCCACCCTGTCTAGTTCAGGGCACCGTGATACATCTATGTGGTTACTGCTGAAATGGGTCCCCGTTACTAGGGTTTCCTAACCAACATGTTATAACGGTTAAGTGTTTTCAATTTAACCTTACCCCACCTATTTATTAAATTAACATGTTGTATTGGTTAAGTGTCACCTATCCATATGTCACTTAACCTTCCCACCGATTCACGCATGTTTATTTAACGGTTAAGTTTGTGGGCCTATATATACTAATATTACCCACCTACCCAAGATTTACTTAACCCTTTCACTTATCAAGTCCATATGTATTATTGGTTAAGCTTGCCTTAACCCTATCCACTTTGTTCATGTAATATTGGTTAAGTTGTCTTCTTACCCATGTTAACTTAACCCCACCCACCTAACTTGTTTAGGTATCATATTCAGCATTAATTAATTATTAATGCACAGACCTCTCACATTAAGTCGATCACTTGTGGTCGCTGGATATGTCGGGCGGTTCCGGGAAGACTTCTACCACAAGACGGACTTAACCTCGTGTCTAAGCATCTAATTTATGCCATTGACTTCTCACATTAGACTGCCGTTTGCGGTTGCTGGATATGTCGGGCGGTTCCGGGCAGTCTTATACCGCAAACCAAGTCTAACCTCGTGTCTTAGGCGTTCATCTTTTGGCCAATTTACATATTTACTGTCCTAGTCTAGATTTATATGTAAATTATCCATAAGTGTGGTCAATTCAAGCAATGCCACATTTACTTGTTATGCCCAAAATTACTTAATTAAGTTATACCCAATTCCCTCATGTTTCAATCGTACGTACAACAAGGTCTAAAAATAAAACGGAGAGGGATAGAGGAGAAACACAAGAATTGACATAAGGAACAAAACAGGCATGTAAAGGTGTACCCAACTCAAGAATCATGTTTCCAATAGACATTTTGTACATTAACAATAATTATGGCTAAACTAAGCAAGTTACATCATAGGCATAAAGATTCAACAGAATTGAACATAAGAGAATCACCAATTTGGTGTACAACATGATAGGTTCCATTGTTCCAATCACAACAGTCTTATGGGCATAGGTAATTCAGATTTGATAAAATGATAAGTATGAATCAGAATTGCTTATCTTACAATTAGTCATAGTTCTAGATTCGATTCATTACAAGTCATGATTCCTATTACATGTTCCAAATCTGAGAAATAACTGAACTTACCAAATCATTACAAGTTTACACCCAAAACCATTTACATCAAGTTTCATGTTTACTTATTATATACAATTTTTCCCAAACCATGGCCATCGTCAATTTATGCCTTTTTACAAATCACATGTTATTCAACATTTCCCAAACTTTTTGCCCATTATTCAAGCATTATACGTGCGCGAATTTCGCAAAGTATGTTAGGCTCAAAGTCAACCTAACTCATAAAAAGAAAAACGAAAAAGGAAGAGGGAAGAGAATCATGGTATCAAAATAGGCATAAATATACGAGCATGAACAAGAGTAAACAAATAGAATTGATCAGAAAAGCATAGGTTATGAATCAAAAAAGATGACAACTTGCAAATTTGAAAAGATCCATTACAGGCATAATCATATGATCCTAATTTACAACTTATCATAATTACTTTAGTTTAATCGTCTTGTGAAAGCTACATGAACTCACAGAGATTAAGAAAGAACGGAAGATCTGGAATTTGATTTCTGAAGTTGATAAGCTAATCCATTGATGTAGGCTTTGATCTTTCTCTTTTATCTTGAATTTGGTCAGTTATGGTGGAGGCTAGATTAGCTTAAAAATGGACAACATGGTGGATCAAGAATCAATTTAGTTTTGATTAGGGTTTAGGTTTGATGTGATTATATAGAAGTATAGGATTAATTTGAGCCTTTAGATCAACCTAGGATCCATCCAAACCATCCAGTCCAAGAAAATGCGTCATTAGGCCAATCAGAAGTGCCACGTAGCCCTACGCCTCAGAAAATCGTCACTGTCTAGAACAGTCAGCAGGGGTCGACCCCTACAGGGGAGTCGACACCCATGTCGACACCCCTATAGTGGGTCGACACTAGTGTTGACACCCCTTAAGGGGGTCGACACCCTCTGGCGGGAATTTTCCCGCCTACCTCTTCTTGTTGGTTTGAATTCCAAATTTTGATTTATTTAACTCTGATTTAAACTTAAATCTTCTAACCACCATAATTTCTTCTTACGGAGTCCGATTTACACAAACTCAAACTCTATCTCAAGCAGAATTCCGAGACGAACGCAATGGTGTAACCCGTTTCCCTTAATTATTCTTCTAAAAATTAAGCGTTCTTCAATTTTTTAATTTTAATGTTTTAAAATTATGGGGTGTTACATTCTCCCCTCCTTAAAGGATTTCGTCCCCGAAATCTCCAAGTCAAGAAGAACGTATATCCTACCATCCAACATCCATCTACTCAACCATTCAATCACAGGCATCCATTGTCCTTAAAAAATGTTTCTAATGCTTTTCATAAACATATGCATAGTGTTTGTATATGTCCTTACCCAAATGCAAAATCAGGCGGTCTACTGACTCAGTTGACCTCCTTAATGCAAATCATGATAGTGCCATGCATCCATTATGTATGCAAAAGAATCCTATTGATACATATTATTTCTACATGAGTGCACAACTATTCATTCAAATGCAACATCCATATGATAACACATTCAATGTACATCCATTTAATTAAATATGCACACATATTCATATGCAATATGAAAGTGATTGAGCCGATTTAGTGCCTAATGTGTGTAAATGCATCCACGAGCAACCACTAGCAAACACTTGCATCCACTTTCTTCCACCAAACATAACATGTCTCAAACACATGTTTACAATTATATGATTTTCCTACCTAAAGATCGAGGATGTAAACGAGAGGACATACTAAATGATAGAACAAGTATAAACAAAGCAATAGAAAAAGGAGAAGCTAAGAGTCTACCCTTAAAAAAGGAAAGGGTACAGCGTACGCATCTCGTCTTCCGTCTCCCAAGTCGCGTCTCCTTGATCATCTTCTCTTTGCACTTTGACCAACTTGACCTCTCGGTTGCGTAACTTCTTGATATCCGATCCAAGGATGCATGTAGGAGCTCATCTACTCGTGGCATATCGCACCACCTCCACTTCTCTAAGCATGCTTGGCTCCACTACTTCCACGGTATCATGTAAACACTTCCGCACATACGACATGTGAAACACATCATGAACACCACTAAGCTTCTCTGGCAACTTCACTCTATGCGCCATCTGTCCAATCCTCTCTGGGAAAGGGTCCTACGAACCTTGGTGCTAATACACTCCCCAAAGCGAACTACGTTCCTCAACGGTGACACTTTAATAAAAACCATGTCACCAACATCGAACTCAAGATCGGTTCGTCTCTAGTCAGCGTTTGACTTTTGTCGGTCTTGTGTCGTCTTCATTCATCTTCGAATCAAGTCCATCTTCCCTAAAATTTCTCTCTGATCAGCTCGGGTCCAAGAAAAATCTTATTTGTAGACTCCCACCCACAAGTTGGTGATCAACACGGTCGTCCATAAAAACCCTAATACTAGCTTAATAACTGTTGTTATAAGCAAACTCCACAAACGGAAGGTGCTCTTCTCATGTCCCTCCAAAACCTAGGATACATAATCTCAAAAAGATCTTCAAGGATTCTATTCACCCTTTCTGTCCATCCATCCATCTATGGATGATACGCGATGCTCAAACATAGCTACATGCCTACCGCCTTTTGAATGTCACCTTTTCCTCTTGCATCGAAAACTGTTCTAAGCCTTGTCCCGCAAGCACTGGTATATACTATAAACGGTTTGCTCCCATCTAGCAAAGTCAAAACTGGTGCTAACATCTTCACAAAGTCCTTAACGAGCTTTCTATAATAGCCCGCCAACCCTAGAAAACTTCTTACTTCCATTGATTTTCTAGGAACCTTCCAATCTTGGATTGCCACCACCTTCGCAGGGTCCACTGCGATCCCTTCCTTAGAGACCACGTGTCCTAAGAACCTCACTTCTTTCCTCCAAAAATGACATTTGGAGAACTTGGCTTTGAATTGATGCGCTCGTAGGGTCTCTAATACTTCTCTAGATGTAGGGCATGCTCTTCCTCGCTTCTAGAGAAAGTCAAAATACCATCTACAAAGACTACCATAAACTTGTTTAGAAACTCCCTAAACACCCTACTCATCAAGTCTACGAAATTTGCGAGTGCATTTGTTAAACAAAAAAGGCATGATGAGCTACTCGAAGAAACCTTCAGGATTCCTAAATGCAGTCTTATCTATGCTATCCTCAGCCACCCTTAGCTGATGAAATCCTGTAGCTAAATCCAACTGCGATAAAATCGAAGCGCCAACCAACTGATCGAACAAGTCATCTATCCTCGGCAATGGATGCATGTTCTTCTTCGTGAGCTTGTTCAGCTCTCTATAGTCCACGCACAATCTAAGAGAACCATCAACCTTCATAGCAAAAACAACTGAAGCACTCCATTCTGAAATACTTCTTCTTATGAACCCTTCCTCAAGTAGCTCCCCTACTTGCTTACTGAGTTCCCTCCTCTCTCTCGGAGCCATGTGGTGCACTGGTAATGCAACTGGCTTTACATTATCTACTAAGTATATACGGAGGTCTATCTCGCGCCTTGGGGTTAAATCCCGAACCTCATCAAAGACGTCACCATACTCATGGACTACACGAACAGATTCCAAATCATTAATGGATGCTTTAAGAGATTCTAGGTAGTTAAGCATCACCGGACCTATAGGGTCAAAAGAAATATCAAGGGTTCTTCCACAACGAGTTAAAAGTCTAACTACCATTTTTCCAAAGTCTAAGATGGCACCATGTCTGGCTAGCCAATCCATCCCTAAAATCAAGCTATAGCCCGTGAAACCAAGAACGAAGGCATTGCATTCAAACCCAATGCCCAAGATAGACATTCTCAAATCCCGATAAGTCATAGATAAGTGAGCCAAACCACCAATAGGATTTGAGACTACAATAGGATCCACAACTAGACTTGTATTTAGGTGTAGTGTTTCAACTAACAAAGTAGATATGAATGAATGCGAAGTGACAGAATCAAACAAAGTTCGAACAGGATGATCAAAAAGGAAAATCAAACTTTCAACAAAAATGTTTCTATTTCTTTCCTGTCCTAGTGCCATGAGAGCATGAACCAGTCCTCCAGAAGTAGGTCTTGTCCTCTGCCCTTGCCCCCTCGTACAGTCTTTAATCAGATGTCCTGCCTCACCGCAATGAAACAACCAGGCTTCTTCTTCTTCCTGCAGTCCTTAATTACATGGCCCATTTACCTCAAATAAGACACCTTCTATTGTCACAGAGTTAATTATTCTTTCTACTTCCTCCTTTACTTTCTTCGTGGATTAAAGCTATATCAACAAATTCCTCATCCTTGGGTTGTGCTCCTTAGCCTAAACTCCCTCATCGACCAAGCAGTTAGCTGAACCTTTCTTCCATCGTCTATCTCAATGATACCGAACGAGTCCTCCACATCCTTGAGCAAATTCTAGCTTCGACAAACGTCTCAGTCCTATGAAACGGTTTTCCGCCCATCGCTTGAAAGTTCTTACATATCCTAGAAAAAGCATCTACATGCGGGGAAAGAGACTCAAGAAGTAAGAAATTCGAAACAAAGAAAATCGAAAGAAAGATATATTGCTTTTGGGGATTATGTTTTTCCATAATAAACCTTTCTCTTGAAAACCCCTTCTTTAAAACATGTCTTTTTTGAAAATACTTCTTTATAAAAATGCTTTTGAAAATGGTTTTCAAAATCTTTTATCTGTTGTGGTAACCTTCAGCTCTAATACCAAGTGTAACACCTCAATTCCGTTAATGTCACTCACAAAGGGAATGCATCAAGTTTCGTGGAGCGTTATAAGTAAATAGCACGGAATATTACAAGACGGATAAAGTAGCACTTGAAAAATTTATAACTTTATTGCAGCGAAAACAGAAATAGGTTTGGTTACACCTTTAAAACAACAAAACCAAGTACATAATATCAGTCTTGTACAAAAGCCTTCAGAGTACATAATTTTAAAGCCATAACCCCAACAGAAAATGCCATAAGCAGAATCAAAGCCAAGCAATACATCTTTTAACTTCAAGCTGGAAGAAAGTGACATCTGAACTAAGCTTGAGTATTTCCTCCCTGAGAATCGGGGGGGGGGGGGGACGGAAGAAAAGAGGCGAAACAAAGTAGGTCATACATTAGTCTGGTGAGTCACCAGTAACTTTAACAATATAATCACTAAAGTAACAGGATATGAACATAAACTGGAAAGTAAGAAATGACAGTACATAAGCATGCGTGACAAGGTAGGCAAGATGAATAAGATAAACATTGATTGCGCTTCTTATCACTATAGGGTAATTCCTACACCGCACCAATGCTAAATACACCGCACTAATACTAATCCCATACTGAAAGTTGATCCCCATCTTGTAATTCGTAGTCCTCAGGCATAACATCTAGTAAGAGGTATCCACCCCATACAATCCTTGATAGCCTACTTGCCTATAGTAAATACTAGATGTCCCCACACTACCCCCTTATCGTTTAATCGATTGGCTCCTTAACTCGTATGTATTTATTACTTGTGTCATTCGGCCCTGCTTGTTTGTAGATACCTGTGCTGGTCCCACCATAAGGTGTATCAATCCCCATGATGGCAACTTGACACAATTCAAGATGCACAGTGTATGACTATTGATTCCCAGTGCCTGCTTTTTCCACTCCGGAGCACGTGCATGCCCGTACTCCGTCGGAACCTACACTGACGCACCATCCGCCGCTATTTTGACCACTTATAATCAGCCCAATAATCGTGCCCCACCCTGCCTAGTTCAGGGTACTGTGATACATCTATGTGGGTTACTGCTGAAATGGGTCCCTGTTACTAGGGTTTCCTAACCAACATGTTATAACGGTTAAGTGTTCTCAATTTAATCTAACCCCACCTATTTGTTTAATTAACATGTTGTATTGGTTAAGTGTCGCCTATCCATATGTCACTTAACCTTCCCACTGATTCACGCATGTTTATTTAACGGTTAAATTTATGGGCCTATATATACTCATTTTACCCACCTACTAAAGATTTACTTAACCATTTCACTTATCAAGTCCATATGTATTATTGGTTAAACTTGCCTTAACCCTATCCACTTTGTTCATGTAATATTGGTTAAGTTGTCTTCTTACCCATGTTAACTTAACCCCATCCACCTAACTCGTTTAGATATCATATTCAGCATTAATAAGTTATTAATGCACAGACCTCTCACATTAAGTCGATCACTTATGGTCGCTGGATATGCCGGGCGATTCCGGGAAGACTTCCACCACAAGCCAAAGTTAACCTCGTGTCTAAGCATCTAATTTATGCCTTTGACCTCTCACATTAGACTGCCATTTGCGGTTGCTGGATATGTCGGGCGGTTCCGGGAAGTCTTATACCGCAAACCAAGTGTAACCTCATGTCTTAGGCATTCATCTTTTAGCCAATTTACATATTTACTGTCCAAGTCTAGATTTATATGTAAATTATCCATAAGTGTGGTCAATTCAAGCTATACCACATTTATTTGTTATGCCCAAAATTACTTAATTAAGTTATACCCAATTCCCCTGTGTTTCAATCGCATGTACAACAAGGTCCAAAAAAAAACGGAGACGGATAGAGGAGAAACACAAGAATTGACATATGGAACAAAATAGGCATGTAAAGGTGTATGCAACTCAAGAATCATGTTTCCAATAGACATGTTGTACATTAACAATAAGTATGGTTAAACTGAGCAAGTTATATCATAAGCATAAAGAATCGATAGAATTGAACATAAGAGAATCACCAATTTGGTGTACAACATGATAGGTTCCATTGTTTCAATCACAACAGTCTCGTAGGCATAGGTAATTCAGATTTGACAAAAGGATAAGTATGAATCAGAATTGCTTATCTTACAATTAGGCATAATTCTAGATTCGATTCATTACAAGTCATGATTCCTGTTACATGTTCCAAATCCGAGAAATAACTGAACTTACCAAATCATCACAAGTTTACACCCAAACCCATCTATATCAAGTTTCATGTTTGCTTATTATATACAATTTTTCCCAAACCATAGCCATCATCAATTTATGCCTTTTTACAAATCACATGTTATTCAACATTTCCCAAACATTTCCCCATCATTCAAGCGTTATACTGAATTTCGCAAAATATGTTAGCCTCGAAGTTAGCCTAACTCATAAAAAGAAAAGGAAAAAGGAAGAGGGAAGAGAATCATGGTATCAAAATAGGCACAAATATACAGGCATGAATAGGCATAAACTGATACAATTGATCAGAAAAGCATAGGTTATGAATCAAAAAAGATGACAACTTGCAAATTTGATAAGATCCATTACAGGCATAATCATATGATCCCAATTTACAACTTATCATAATTACTTTAGTTTAAGTATCTTGTGAAAGCTACATGTACTCACAGAGATTAAGAAAGAAGAGAAGATCTAGAATATGATTTCTGAAGTTGATAAGATAATCCGTTGATGTAGGCTTTGATCTTTCTCTTTTATCTTGAATTTGATTAGTTACGGTGGAGGCTAGGTTAGTTTAAAGATGGACAACATGGTGGCTCAAGAATCAATTTAGTTTTGATTATGGTTTAGGTTTGATCTGATTATATAAAAGTATAGGATTAATTTGAGCCTTTAGATCAACCTAGGATCCATCCAAACCATCCACTCCAAGAAAATGCTTCCTCAGGCCAACCAGAAGTCACCACGTAGCCTTACGACTCAGAAAATCGTCACTATCTAGAACGGTCAGCAGGGGTCGACCCCTACATGGGGGTCGACACCCATGTCGACACCCCTATAGGGGGTCAACACCAATGTCAACACCCTTTAAAGGGGTCAACGCCCCTTGACGGGAATTTTCCCACCCACCTCTTCTTGCTAGTTTGAATTCCGAATTTTGATTTATATAATTCTAATTTAAACTTAAATCTTCTAACCTCCATAACATTTTCATATAGAGTCTGATTTACGCAAACTCGGACTCTATCTCAAGTTGAATTCCGAGATGAACGCAATGGCGTTACCCATTTCCCTTAATTCTTCTTCTAAAAATTAAGTGTTCTTAAATTTGTTAATTTTAATGTTTTAAAATTATGGGGTGTTACAGCTTTATTGGGGCGATACCTCCATTTCCGCCATTCATCGTCGATTTTCTGAGACAACTGCGGATTGCCCTCATGCAACTTCATCCCAACTCCTATGCTTATTCGTATACTATGTACATATCATATAAAGAAATCCTAGGTGTAGAACTTACTTTCGAGGACGTTAATTTCTTTTACAATTTCAAGCATTGGACCCATGATATCCTATCTTTTGTATACTTTGAATTGGTACCAAAAAGGAAAATCATTACTGTCCCGCATAGCAGCAAAGCTGGTGACACGAAACCTGAATGGTTTTACATTAAACAGCAACCAGGGTGCACCAAAAAATGGCTTAAGTCAAGTAAGGACATTGGCCTTTGAGTTCTAGTTCCGATCTCTATAATAAATATATTAAGCATTGCTTATTTTCGCTTGTAGTTCCTAACCCACCACAAGAGAAGCATCAGGTGCAATTTGGTCACTTGAATCGGTTTCCCAATGGTGATAAAAAAATTCTTGACCATCAAAGACTACTTAGTGGATGAATATCTTCATCGGCATCGCTTAGTCGATATAACTCGTAGCATAGGTCATGCGGAGGGCCCTTATGTGTATATACCTCTGGTCGAGTGGCCTATTGAAATTTTACCCGAGCATGGGGAGAGTTTGAATTATCTAAAGATACCTCAAAAGAGTCCTTCTCCATCTTCGACTCAAGGTGACGAATTAGCAAATATAGCAAAAAAGATAGAGATATATACATCACTCCTGAAGATGCAGCCAGTCCTGAAAGACCAGTTTTCCCAAAAGAGTTGTCGTCAGTTATTCCTCAAGGTGATAATCCTACTATATATTATTTTATATATCGGGGTTTAGGAAACCTTCCCTTGCCCGAGACCCTTTACACTTCGTAATATTTCGCAACGAATCCTCTCACCTTCACTTCCGAAGAAGAAGTTACTCCGGTGAAGGCCAGGGTGATTGCACATACCTGCCTCACCCAGGCTCCAGTCTGTTAAGGGGGATATCACTTAGGATGTACACTAGACTCTAGCGTTGCGCTTCACAACACTTGTGCTTTATATCAATCCTGACTCTAACATTTACTTATGCTGCCTTGCAGAACAAATGGTGAAGCAACGTCACTATATGAGCGATGTTCGCTCGAGCGCGCCTCTGATGGGTTCTGACACGGGGCATGATGATCGTGAGAGTCGGGGTAGAGATGATAGAAGGAACCGATCCCCTCAGCAATATCGTTCTTCTCGCTCTTGGTCTCCGCGCCGTAGTGACTCGGAGAAGCATAAGAGCCAAACAACTTCTCACGAAGGGGATAAACATGCTCCTAATCCTAAACATGCCCCAAGCCTTCTTCATTGTCAAAAGATAAAAATTCCTTAGGATAAACTTTCGAAGAAAGGGTATGACCCTAAAGATAGGCACAAAGAGATTGGGAGAGATGCGGGAAAGAGCAAATATATCGTACTGATGAAGCGTCGCAACATTGCCATCACTACTACAAGGCCAATTATACTTGATGATGAGAACCAAGCCAGATTAAAGCTCCTGAAAGAACAATTTCCAGAACACCATTTTGGGCACATGCAATTCATCCCAAAGCTCAAGCCAGTAGATACTGCCTGGGCTACTGAAGTCAAAGCGAAAATAGATTTTATGGATTCTCAGTATAAGGAGATGAAGAAGTACTCGAACACTCTTTCCAAAATCATTAGCGATCTAATCGCCTATGTAAAGACAATGAGTGATGCTGTCGAATACGACGCAAGGGCAATCGAAAACTCTGAGAAAGATCTCAAGGATGCCCAAGCCAAACTTGCCCTTAAGCAACGCGATGCAGACAAATATAAGTAATAATTTGAGGAACTACAAAAGCGCTATCACTCCAAGCTCGAGTCTCATAGGCAGGTGCACATAGACTTAAAAGAAAGAAGCAGAGGATGCCAAGTCTGAAAGCACCGCTGCAAAGCTAGTTTGCACTCGTCTCGAGCAGGAGAAAGCAGAATTAGCTAGAAAAATGTCGAGCATGAGGCCAAATTGCTGGAGGTTGAAACAAGGGAAACTCTTGCGGAGGGGAATGCGAGTGTAGCTTTACAACGGTCGAGAAAGTCAATGATCAGCTTGCAGATGCTTAAAAAGAGCTGGATGAAAGTGCTGAAACTATGATTGGATTTTTTGCCTAGGTGATCCATCATCAAAACATTGCATGGTTTAAGGATTATCCAATCCCTCTGGTGTATGCATGGGATCAGTTGGTTGAATGGGAAAAGCTAGAACTCAAAGTGAATTCGATCGACGAGGACAAGCTAATAGAGAAATATCTGAAGGGTGAGGAAACAATACGCTTGGCCGAAGGACGCAAACTTATTGCTGCTGCTGTGGAGAATGAGAGATGCCAAGTAAAAGGGAAAGAAACTATCGATGGCGGTTCCTCTTTTTCTACCCTCGGGATTACCGAACCAGAAGGATACGATCCATAGAATCCAGGGATTCCCAGAGCATCTTTATTATCCCCTATTGATGAAACAGACTTGGAAGCTCCTATTGCTCAAGTCGAGAAATCTTCCAAAGGTATCTCCACATTTTCACCTCAATTTGTTAGAGCTATTTCAACCTTTCGTCACATTATTGGGCAAACAACCGAAGACTCTATTATTTCTCCTGAGCTAATACCAGTTACTTCTCATTCTATAGGTGCACAGCCAGTTGAAAAGGCCGTTGAGTGACAGGAAGGGATTACCGATGAAAATTCTACTGAAGAGGCCCAGGAGAAATAGGATGAGCCCACTAGTTCAAACCCTACAAGGAGGGTTGGGAAAAAGAAGGAAGTTGCCAAGAAAACTCCCATGCCACCTAGCACTGAAATCCCCAAAGGTAGGGATATGATAGTTGCCTTGAAAGATGATGGCGGTAGTGACGGACATGAAGAGGATGATGATGTTTTTATAATTGGAGATTCAGGGAATTCCAAACAACATGACTTTGGTTGATATGAAGATGAAGCAGGATAAACTTCTAAAAGCCAGAGTAGAAGAGGAAGATCCCAAGAGTATTAAACCTGTTGCTATAGTCCCTCCTGCGTCAAGTTTAGTTGTCAAACTTTCAACTAGGTCAATCACTGAGAAGCTTGCTAAAAAATCATCTATTGATCCCAATGTTCCAGATCCAGGGAAGAAGAAATCAAAGCGTATTTTGACTGAGGCCGAGAAGGAGGAGAAGGAAAAGCTCAAAGCTACTAAAAAATTAAAATCTACTCCAAAGCCCAAGTGAAAAGCAGTTTTTATCTTTTGCATTGATTTCCCTTTGGCCTGTTGTGGTTGTAGCGAGTGCGGCCCTCGCATTTCTTTGTTTAGTCTTTTTTGTATAGATCTGCACCCACATAGATAAAGTAATTTGTTTCCTGCAATGTTAAGTGCTCGTAAGTTTGTCAATTACTTTTTCTAAGTGTGATACAAACAATTCATAATAAATCACATCACAAGAGAGTTAAATACATGGTGTAGACACTGCTGCTACTCAAGGTGGTCGATGATAGGATGTGATGTACATGCACATGACCCCAATCAATCTTGAATGAGATCCCCGACCAGGTCCAGTTTAAGATTGATTTGGTTTGACATTCATTTGCCCCCAGCTCTTTGGCAAGGTTAAGAGACTTCGTATTGTCGGTGCACGTCTTTTAGCAACATTATACTCTTATGTCGTATGGTCAGGTTAGAGTGGATTTGAGGAGGTCGTTTGTCATGGTGCACCTTCATGCCTTCAGGACGTCGTCTTCCCGTCCATTATATTCTCTTTCGACTTTGAGAGTAGATTTTGGGATGTCTTCTAACAACCCGGATTTTCAGAACCAATTTAAATTTTTTTTTATTGGCAATTTTAATGAATTTTGAATTTTAAAATGATTTATTTTAAATAATAACGACTAGAAATATATTTTGAAAAGAATTAGAACGTATATATTTATTTAAATTGAAGTTAGAATATAAATATTTATGTTAATTATAAAAGGAATTGGAAATGGCGCGGTAGTTCAAAAATTTGATTTCAAATTTCAAACGAACGTACAAGATTCAAAATAAACCGGATTTTGGCGAAACCAAAAATATTTGAATCTATTTGAAAATATATTTCCAACGGATCTAAAAAATTGAAATTTCGTAACAGGAATAAAAAGTTATGTCCAGTTGAAATTCAGAATAGTCACGATGGAAATATAGCCCGTAAAAGTAGTAGTTTTGAAAACGACCTCCGTTTTTGACGAGACCACTTTTTTTGGATCTGGAATGTAAAATTATTATTGGATTCCAACTTTCATAATTTTTGGAATCAATGTGTGAGCGTGATGAATTTTAACGTGTTTGGTAAATTCAGTTTGAATTTAATCGACTGGAAAATGACAATTTTTCAAACTGTCTCTAAATTCGATGAAATTAGTTTGGTTAGGACCGTATCGTCAAAACATAGCCAGATTTATTTTTTTGGAATTTTTGGATTCAATATGTGACTCCGGTAAATTAAAATTTGCGTTTGAATTTAGAATATAATTATTTATATTTTAAATTTGATGGAAACTGACCGTAACGGTTGTATTGGCTTGCGAAACTTATCCCATTGTGTTTAGAATTAGGGTGATTGGCTAGGAGCGACAGTCATTGGGTTCGATTTGGAGTTCGGTGACTAAACGGATTTTATTTGAATAAAATAAATATATAAATATAAGGTTATAACCTTACCCTCAATCAAACCCCTCACAATATTGAACTTGGTCAACATAGTCAAAATCGCGCCTCCCTTTTTCTGGAGCTCCATCACGCCTTCCGTCGCTGCAGCTAACCTCGTGCCTCCAATATCCCCAAACCCCCAGCGCCGCTCCCATTCTCCTCTGGGAAAACTGTCACGCCCCTAACCCCAAATCATTCAACCCTAGCCACGACCTCCTCTAGACCCCATCCTCCGGCGTCAAGCTCCAACGAGGGCACCTCCGCCTGCTCCCCTCGAAACCGCAACCAACCAGCGCCCTCCTCTGACAAAATCAAATTAACTATGAGTTTTCCTTTTTCTTCTTTCTTTTCTTTTATTTATTTATTTTAACTATAATGTGATTAGTTTATTTAAATTAGTAAATAAACCGTAATTATATTTTTTATAATTAAAAGAGCATTAATTTTATTTTCAATTTTAATTATTAATAGCGAATAAAGAAAATGATTTTTATTTATCTGTATGGCATATAAAGATTTGATTTTTAAAAACATAAAGATATGATTTTTAACCACATAAAGATTATATTTTTTAGTAATATAAAGTTATCATTTTTATGTATATGTAGCAACAATAAAAATGGGATTTTTATATATGGTTTAGCATAAGAAAAGTTGTATCCTTATATATGGTTTAGCATAAGAAAAATAAGATTTTAATGTATGAAGTAGCGAAATAAAAATATGATTATTATTATATGTATATCAATATAGAAATATAATTTTTTGAATGAATACAATGGCATAAAAATGTGATTTTTATATGAACAGTATAAGAATAAAAATGTGATCTTTATAATATAAGCATCGCTATAAAAATATGTTTTTATATATATTATAGCGATATAATAATGTGATTTTTAATATAAACATCGTATTCAAAATGTGATTTTTACTATGAACAGCGTGAAACATTTGATGATGGAACGGGCGGGAAACGAATTCAAATCAAAACCGTTCAGAAATAAAGAATGATGGAGTGGAAACCTAAGGTGAGAACTTCTCACTTTAAATTTTATTTTCTAGATAAAATATATACTAGGTAGCAGACGATGCTTAGCAGCACCCGACACCCATTGTCCACAGACCATGGACGACTTATTGGATTTTATCATGTTGTGGAAATTTATTGAGACTGTGATGTGGAATGGAATAATATTCATGTGTTGAATAAAATATTTTATCATAAGAAATTCAAATTTTAACGTGTAATGAATAAAATAAATATTCATATACAAATCAGACTATTTGTTTATGTACATTCATTTAACTGATATGGATTGGGATGATATATTTTACACATTGCCCAACTGCACAAATAATAACCGGTGTTTGTTGTTTGAAAACCCCGCACGGGTATTGGGATGATATTGGACATACACTAATCCCAATATTTAGTTGTATGTCAATCGGTTGGTTGACAGGCTGAAGTAAGCGTTAATTATTTATATTTAATGCTTATGCAGTTGTGTAATATACTCTGGATGATGGTTGACTGTGTTTGATTATTGTTGTGTACATGTGTGTATAAAATCCGTATAAATAAAATTAGATGGCAATTGACCGTGTCTGATTCCAATTTAGAATTAACGAATATTTTAAAATAATATTCAGTAAATACTGAAAATGTGAAGCTGTGTTAAGTAGTTAAACGCCATTTTAACACGAACGGGAATTCTGTTGATTTTATTCATTTTAAAATGAATATCGAAAAGTGATTTCAAAATTTGATATTTTGAAAATATTATCATTTTAATATTAAAATGATATGGAATATTCAAATTTGATTTGAACTTTGAAATGAAATTGAAATCATTTTAAAGTGAACTTAAAACGAAAATGATATAGAATATTCAAATTTGATTTGAACTTTGAAATGAAATCGAAATCGTTTTAAAATGAATTTAAAACGAATTTGTTAAGGAATATTCAATTTTGGTTTAAAATTGAAAATGAAATTAAAATCATTTTTAAAATGAATATAAAACAATTTATAAAATACTTTTTAAATGGTAGTCGACGAAATATATATAATATATATATTATATATATTTAATGGCTTGAATAGAACGCGCCATGCTGCGGTAGTTCGCTAATTTCGACCATTGACTTCGAATGGACATTACGGGAGATCTGACCGTCAGATTCTCCTAACACCGGAACCGTTGGGTTTGTATCGGAAAGAGCTTTCTAATGAATATGAGAAATTTGAAATCTAATGGTTGGATTTGGAATTATGTCCAAATCAAATTTGGAAAAGGTCATTATAAGTGCAGTTCGATGGCTGTTTATGGAAATCGACTGTACGGGTCTTGATAAAACTATTAAAAATATCAATAATTTGTGTAAATTCACAATAAATGATTTGGAAAGAATTGGGATGAAAAATTCCACATTTGAAAAGATAAAAATATATTTTTATCAAAATGAACTAGTTATTAACTAGATTTGTAAGCCAATAATATTTAAATAAAAATAAAACAATTTGGAATGGTTTTAAACATAACCAGGATTTCCAATATATAAATTGGAATGGATTTGAATCGAAATTGTCTTCGGAATATTTCGATGTTGGATTTCGTGGTTATACAGATATTGTTATGGAAATTTGAAAGATATATTTATATCATTATTTCCAGTACAATATTTGTTGGTTGAAGAATTTTATATTCAATATAAGCCTATATATTTTCTATTTAGAGCTTTGTATTTAATATCTAATGGGATTTTGGGTTTGTCGTGAACGGTGTGTTCAGTAACACTGTTCTTGAACCCCATGTGAAGAGAATAAATCTTTTAATTAAGACTATTAGAGTTTCCAATTATATTTGGTAATTGGAATGAAATGGAATGTTGATTGGGTCTGTGTTTTAGCAACATTCATTCTTTAACCCAATTTATAGTGAAATATGGTTTGGAATTTATAAATCTTTTAATTAAGATTTAGGGGAATTTTCTAAAGATGAGTTTTCCAATTTAATAAAATAAATTAGAATGGATTGGAATTCGATTTGATAATAATCGATGTGAACTTCTATGGAGGAAGCCCGCTACTATATATGGAATTCAAAAGGCTTTGCGTTATTCCATTTATATTATCGGTTGGATACTGAAGTTTATAACGATTATATATATCGATATGTTTTCCGTGAAGACTCCATAATTAATGGAATGTGATTTTAGGATTATCGTGAACTGTGTTTTAAATGACATTAGTTCTTTAACCTAGTTAAAGATAAGATTAATTTCTTAACTTTGAATAATCATTAAGCAATGATTTTTGGAGATTAAAACTAAATGGGGTTTAATGAATCTTTAGTTAGATTGAAAAATGAATCTGAAAACTAAAATTATCAAATTCGTCAATTAATCGAGAATGGAGCATCACCAGTTTTGCTCCAAGCGATAGTTTAATCTTTAATTAGATTTGAACGTAAAATGGTAATTAATTTTACCGATAACACCGTGGTGTTAGATATGGAGTTGTACCAGTTTTACTCTATGGGACGAATAGGTTGGGATTGGGAAATATAATAAATGATTACTTCGGTAAGGTTCGCTAATCCCGATTAGTTTGGATAAACCATAATTTGGTTTGAATTGATATCCAAAGGAAGATTAAAGAATAAATTTAAAGATTTTATCTTTGATAAAATTAATGGGAACTTTTCCCAAAGTATAAGAATATTTGAATAAAGGAATATTCTGGATTGGAATGAGGCATATGTTGTGTTTTTATAACACTTGTTTGTAAGATACGCAAGTTAATCAGAAAGACTGGGTTTATCCCATTTTGAATAACTGATTCGATGATATGTCGACGATGAAGATGGTGGTTGAAGATCGGAGGTCTTCACATCGTTTTGATGATTACTGATGTCTTGATTGGGTTATACACCCAAGACGAGGTAATAAGTGGTGATCGTCCAGACGTACTTTGATATTTACTGGATATGTGAGGACCTCTCTCCTATATTGGACATATGGGACTAGGAATAAGGTACCTCCGGTTTCGTTCAGACCCAGAGCAAACTCGGAAAAGGATTTGTGTCTGATATTGGACTTCATTCTGTGTGATTGATAGACATAAGTTGCATGGCGTGAATTGCCTGTGTGGCATGCTGAGATGCAAATGATCAAGGCTTCTGTTGAAAAGTAGAGTCTTGTGGTTGATGATCAAAGCACGGCTTTACTATAGCATAGCTTTGTGTATAGAGTTAATTCGCGAGCCTCGCACACTGGTGTGAACCTGAAATGGGAAAGGACCTCAGGGAGGACATATGTTTCTTTCTAGCTAGGAGTGGTGTCAAGGTTTTGCACGCCCTGGCGTTTTACTTATGTGGATGATGGAAAGCTAGGCGCCTCGGTTATATCGGTCTCTGCGGAGTCGATGGATGGTTTGATCGATATATGACTAGTTTACGCCTATAGGGCGGGGATACGCAATGTTCAGGCATTTTAATCCACTCCGTGTGGACCGCCCAAACGATCCACGGTGCAGTTGCGGCTGTTCCTGAGATAGGTAGGCTAGGTTGTTTCAGTTTTGGTTGTAGAGCCTAGTATTGGCGGCATAGTGGGATGGGGCACTATGGTGTCTATGATTGATACATTTATATTTGAAGTTGTTTTCATACACTTTACACTGTAATAGTATCAAAATGATTTGTTTTAAACATACCAAGCATATTTGGCTATTGTAAGGTAAAACTCTATCCTCCGGCTTGCGTTGCATTGTGTGATGGGACCTGAGTCTTATAACAGCTTCATTTATCTAGAAAACATTGCGTTGTTTGTTTTATGCACTGGTATTCTTGGGAGGAAACCTGTTCCGTGTTATACGGCGTGGTCCCTTGATTTACTTTATTTTAAAGTAAAGATTTAATAACTGTTTTAGTTCTCACACCAGTCACGTGACTGACCTGGAGTTTATTGTTTTAATCTAAACTCTGGGTGCCCCTATTTTACACACGGGCAACTAGTAGTTTTGGTTTTGCAGATTTATATTCACAGGATCCTGGTTTACAGCTGGAATGATATTCAGAAAGCTCTGTATCCGTGTATTCCTTTCAGTTGTGTTTTGCATTATTTTTCGCTGCATTGTAATATGTAAATCTTTGATATTAATCAAATGTATATTATTTATTAGTACTCTGCATATTCTTGTACTCTGATGTAAACTATTGTAATAAGCGATGAAATGTTCTTCTTTTTGTGTTCTGATTTATCATGTTCTCAACTCATTCCGGGCTTTCCTTTACGGGGAAGTTCGGGTCGTTTCAGTTCGTATCAGAGCTTTGGTTTACAGAGCTCGAGAACAAGACATATTAGAACCAAAAGAAATAATTCATCAGAGATTGGATTAGCAATATCCAATAAGAATTACTCGTTAGAGATAGGACCAGTAGTATCCTCAAACGAGTGTGAAGAGTGAAAATTTTAAAAACAAAATTTAGTTTTTAAATTTTATATCAATTATTCGTATTTGAATATTTATTTTATATTGATTTTGGACAATCGAGTATATAAAGATTTTGCATATATGTTTGATCCACATGTATACGAAGCCTAAATATACTAGATAGATATAGAATCGAACTCTAGTCGCTCGGAGATGACTCTGATGATACTGGTGATTGATATGTCAGCATCAGTAGTTTGTATTCGAGTTTCGAAAGTGGAATATCTATATATTTCTAATTGACTGGTGTGAGAACCAAAACTAAATAGGGTTTATTTTTTGTGAATTAGCATCAAAAATATGGTTTTTCACTATGTATTAAAGTTATATGTTTAAAACGATAATCAATTAATTGATTGCTGATTGTGTTGTTTGATTATGGGTTGATTAATTAAATTTTTTAACCATTAAGACAAATTTAATTGAATGTTGAACTGACTTGAAAATAGATTGAAATTGCAAACATGTACATGCATATATATTGAACAGGTTATGGATAAACTGCTAAGAAGAGAAATAAAATTTTATGCCCGACAAATAGGTACGTGTTTACTAATTTTTCGTTTTCTTTTAAAGGTTTATTGCCTAAGGCTGGCCACTTGGCAATTTTTCTTTTTCTTTTAAAGGGTTATGAGCCTAATGCTGGCCGCTTGGCAATTTTTCTTTTTCTTTTAAAGGTTTATGAGCCTAAGGCTGGCCGCTTGGAATTTTCATTTTCTTTTGGGTGATTGAGGGCCCTGTGAGGCTAGTTGCGGTTTTAAATGTCTCCCTATGCAAAGGATGTTATGGCGAAATTTTTCAAAAATTTAGCGTGTTAGCCAAATTTTTGAAGAATTTGAAAATTCTTAGAAACTGAAAAGTCGAAGAATGAAAGTTGAGTTGATTAGTAAAACAACTTTTAGCTCCGTTCCTTTTCGGGGATGAAAAGATTTTAAGTGGGGGAGATTGTAACAACCCGGATTTTCAAAATCAATTTCAAATTTTAATTTTGGAAATTTTAATGAATTTTGAATATTTAAAATGATTTATTTTAAATAATAACGACTAGAAGTATATTTTGAATAGAATTAGAACTTATATATTTATTTAAATCGAAGTTAGAATATAAATATTTATTTTAATTATAAAAGGAATTGGAAATGGAGTGGTTGTTTGAAAAATCAATTTCAAATTTCAAATGAATGTACAGGATTCAAAATAAACCGGATTTTGGTGAAACTAAAAATATTTGAATCTATTTGAAAATATCTTCCCAAAGGATCTGAAAAATAAAATTTCATAGTGGGAATAAAAAGTTATGTCCAGTTGAAAATTCAGAATAGTCGCTATGGAAATATAGTCCGTAAAAATAGCAATTTTGCAAATGACCTCCATTTTCAATGAGACCACTTTTGTTGGATCCGAAATGTCAAATTATTGGTTCATTCTAATTTTCATAATTTTTGGAATCAATATGTGAGCGTGGTGAATTTAAACGTGTTTGGTAAAATCAGTTTGAATTTAATCGACTGGAAAATGACCATTTTTCAAACGGTCTCCAAATTCGACGAAATTAGTTTGGTTAGGACCGTATCATCAAAACATAGCTAGATTTATTTTTCTGGAATTTTTAGAGTTAGCATGTGACTCCGGTAAATTAAAATGTGCATTTGAATTTAAAATATAATTATTTATATTTTAAATTTTATGAAAAATGGTCGTAACGGTCGTATTGGGTTGCAAAACTTATCCCATTGTGTTCAGAATGGGGGTGATTGGCTAGGGGCAACAGTTGTTGGGTTCGATTTGGAGTTCGGTGACTAAACGAATTTTATTTGAATTAAATAAATACATAAATATAAGGTTATAACCCTACCCTCAGTCAAACCCCTCACAATATTAAATTGTGGTCAACATAGTCAAAATCGCACCTCCCTTTTTCTGGAGCTCCGTCCCGCCCACGCCATCCGCCGCCGCAGCCAATTTTGCGCCTCCGACTACCCCCAAACCCCCAGCGTCGCTCCCTCTCTTCTCTAGGAAAAACGTCACGCCCTAGCCCCAAATTGTTCAACCCTAGTCGTTACCTCCTCTGGATCCCATCCTCCGGCGTCGATCTCCGACGAGGGAACCTCCGCCTGCTCCCCTGGAAAACGCAACCAACCAACGCCCTCCTCTGATAAAATCAAATTAACTGCGAGTTTTTCTTCTTTCTTTTCTTTTATTTATTTATTTTAATTATAATGTGATTAGTTTATTTAAATTAGCAAATAAACCGTAATTAGATTTTATAATTAAAAGAGCATGAATTTTTTTTTAGTTTTAATTATTTATAGCGAATAAAGAAAATGATTTTTTATGTGTATGACATATAAAGATTTGATTTTTAAAAATATAAAGATACGATTTTTAACCACATAAAGATTAGATTTTTAGTAATATAAAGTTATCATTTTTATGTATATGTAGCAACAATAAAAATAGGATTTTTATACATAGTTTAGCATAAGAAAAGTTGGATCTTTATGTATGGTTTAGCATAAGAAAAATGATATTTTTATATACGAAGTAGCGATATAAAAATACGATTTTTATTATATGTATAGCGATATAAAAACATTATTTTTATAATGAATACATCGGTATAAAAATGTGATTTTTATATGTATAGTATAAGAATAAAAATGTGATCTTTATAATATAAGCATCATTATAAAAATATGATTTTTATATATATTATAGCGATATAAAAATGTGATTTTTATATATGAAGTAGTGGTACAAAAATGTGATTTTTAATATAAACATCATTTTAAAAATGTGATTTTTACTATGAACCTCATGAAATGTTGGGTGATGGAATGGGCGGGAAACGAGTCCAAATAAAAACCGTTCATAAATAAAGAATGACGGAGTGGAAATCCAAAGTGAGAACTTCTCACTTTAAATTTTATTTTCTAGATAAAATATATACTAGGAAACAGAAGGTGCTTAGCAGCACCCGACACCCGTCGTCCACATACCATGGACGACTTATTGGATTTTGTTGTGTTTTGGAAATTGATTGAGATTGTGATGTGGAATGGAATAATACTCATGTGTTGAATAAAATATTTTATCGTAAAAAATATAATTTTTAATGTGTAATGAATAAAATAAATATTCATATACAAATCGGATGATTTGTTTATGTACACTCATTTAACTGATATGTTTGGGATGATATATTTTACACGTCGCACAACTGCACAAATAATAATTAGTGTTTGCTGTTTGAAACCCCACACGGGTATTAGGATGATATTGGACATACACTAATCCCAATATTTAGTTGTATGTCAAAAGATTGGTTGACAGGCTGAAGTAAGCATTAATTATTTATATTTAACGCTTATGTAGTTGTGTAATGCACTTTGGATGATGGTTGACTGTGTTTGATTATTGTTGTATACATTTGTGTATGAAATCCATATAAATAAAATTATATGGTAATTGACTGTGTCTCATTCCTATTCAGAATTAACGAATATTTTAAAATAATATTTAGTAAATATTGAAATGTGAAACCGTGTTAAGTAGTCAAGCGTCATTTTAACACGAACGGGAATTTTTTCAATTTTATTCATTTTATAATGAAATTCGAAAAGTGATTTAGAACTTTTATATTTTGAAAATATTATATTTTAATATTATAATGATATGGAATATTCAAATTTGGTTTGAACTTTGAAATGAAATTGAAATCGTTTTAAAATGAATTTAAAAAGAAAATGATATGGAATATTCAAATTTGATTTGAACCTTTGAAATGAAATTGAAATCGTTTTAAAATGAATTTAAAACGAATTTGTTAAGGAATATTCAATTTTGGTTTAAAATTGAAAATAAAATTGAAATTGTTTTTAAAACGAATTTAAAACGATTTATAAAATACATTTTAAATGGAAATCAATGAAATATATATATTATATATATTTAATGGCCTGAATATAACGTGCCGTGCCGCGGCAGTTCGCGAATTTCGACCATTGACTTCGAATGGACATTACGGGAGATCCGACCGTCGTATTCTCCTAAAACCAGAACCGTTGGGTTCATATCGAAAAGAACTTTCCAACGAATACAAGAAATTTGTAATCTAACAGTTGCATTTGGAATTATGTCCAAATCAAATTTGGAAAATGTCGCTATAAGCGCAGTTCGATGGCCGTTTATGGAAATCGATCGTACGAGCCTTGATAAAATTATTAAAAATATCAATAATTTATGTAAAATCATAATAAATGATTTGGAAAGAATTGGGATGAAAAATTCCATATTTGAAAAGATAAAAATATATTTTTATCAAAATGAACTAGTTATTAACTAGATTTAAAATCCAATAATTTTTAAATAAAATAAAATAATTTGGAATGGTTTTAAAAATAACCAGGATTTCCAATATATAAATTGGAACGGATTTGAACCGAAATTGTCTTCGGAATATTTCGATGTTGGATTTCGTGATTATACAGATATTGTTATGGAAATTTGAAAGATATATTTATATCGTTATTTCCAATGCAATATTTGTTGGTTGAAGAATTTTATATTTAATATAAGCCGATATATTTTCTATTCAGAGCCTTGTGTTTAATATCAAATGGGATTTGTTCTTGAACCCCATGTGAAGAGAATTAATCTTTTAGTTAAGATTGTTAGAGTTTCCAATTATATTTGATAATTGGAATGAAATGGAATGTGAATTGGGTCTATAATGAACTATGTTTTGGCGACATTCGTTCTTTAACCCGATTTACACTAAAATATGGTTTGGAATTTATAAATCTTTTAAGTAAGATTTAGGGGAATTTTCCAAAGAAGAGCTTTTCAATTTAATAAAATAAATTGGAATGGAATTCATTTTGGTAATAATCGATGTGAACTTGTATGGAGGAAGACCGCTACTATATATGGAATTTAAAATGCTTTGCCGTTATTCCATTTCTATTATCGGTTCGATATGGAATTTTATATCGATTATATGTATATATATCGATCAGTTTTCCATGAAGATTCCATAATTAATGGAATGTGATTTTGGGTTTATCGTGAACTGTGTTTTAAATGACATTAGTTCTTTAACCCAGTTAAAGATAAGATTAATTTCTTAACTTTGAATAATCATTAAGCAATGATTTTTGGAGTTTAAAACTAAATGGGGTTTTAATGAATCTTTAATTAGATTGAAAAGTGAATCTAATAACTAAAATTATCAAATTCGGTAAATAATCGAGAATGGAGTACTGCCAGTTTTGCTCCAAGCGATAGTTAAATCTTTACTTAGATTTGAACGTAAAATGGTAATTATTTTTACCGATAATACCATGGTATTAGATATGGAGTAGTACCAGTTTTACTCTATGGAATGAATAGGTTGAGATTGGGAAATATAATAAATGATTACTTTGGTAAGGTTAGCACATCCCGACAAGTTTGGATAAACCATAATTTGGTTTGAATTGATATCCAAAGGAAGATTAAAGAATAAATTTAAAGAATTTATCTTTGATAAAATTAATGGGAATCTTTCCCAAAGTATAAGAATATTTGAATAAAGGAATATTTTGGATTGGAATGAGGCGTATGTTGTGTTTTTATAACACTTGTTTATAAGATACGTGAGTTATTCAGAAAGACCGGGTTTATCCCATTCTAAATAACTGATTCGACGATATGTCGATGATGAAGACGGTGGTTGAAGACCGGAGGTCTTCACATCGTTTGGATGATTACTGATGTCTTGATTGGGCTGTACACCCAAGACGAGGTTACAAGTGGTGATCATCCAGACATACTTGGAGATCGACCGGATATGCGAGGACCTCTCTCCTATATTGGACATATGGGGCGAGGAATAAGGTGCCTCCGGTTTCGTTCAGACCCAGAGAGAACTTGGAATTGGATGTGTGTCTGACATTGGACTTCACTCTGTGTGATTGATAAACATCAGTTGCATGCCGTGAATTGCCTATGTGGCATACTGAGATGCAAATGATCAAGGCTTCTGTTGAAAAGCAGAGTCTTGTGGTTGACGATCAAAGCACAACTTTAATATAGCATAGCTTTGTGTACAGCATTAATTCGCGAGCCTCGCACCCCGGTGTGAACCAGAAATGGGAGAGGACCTCAGGGAGGACATGTGTTTCTTTCTAGCTAGGAGTGGTGTCAGGGTTTTACAAGCCCTGACATTTTACTTATATGGATGATGGAAAGCGAGGCGCCTTGGTTATATCAGTCTCTGCGGAGCCTATGGATGGTTTGGTCGATATATGACCAGTTTACTTCCCCTAGGGCGGGCAAACGTAGTGTTCAGACATTTTAATACACTCCGTGTGGACCGGCCCTACGATCCAAGGTGCAGTTGCGGCTGTTCCTGAGACATGGTCGGCTAGATTGTCTCGAAGCGTTAAGGACGATCCCTCGCCTTGGTTCACGGATGGAAATCCAACTTCAAATACATGACATTTCGGTTTTGATTATAGAGCCTAGTATTGGCGACATAGTGGGATAGGGCACTATGCCGTCTATGATTGATACATTTATATTTGAAGTTGTTTTCATACACTTTACACTATAATAGTATCAAAATGATTTGTTTTAAACATACCAAGCATATTTGGAATTATAAGGTAAAACTCTATCCTCCGGGTTGCGTTGCATTATGTGATGGGACCTGAGCCTTATAATAGCTTCATTTTTCCAAAAAGCATTGCGTTGTTTGTTTAATGAACTGGTATTCTTGGGAGGAAACCCTTCCGTGTTATACGGTGTGGTCCCTTGATTTACTTTATTTTAAAGTAAAGATTTCATAATTGTTTTAGTTCTCACACCAGTCACATGACTGACCTGGAGTTTATTGTTTTAACCTAAACTCTGGGTGCCCCTATTTTCCACACGGGCAGCTAATAGTTTTGGTTTTGCATATTTATATTCACAGGATCCTGGTTTACAGCTGGAATGATATTTCGAAAGCTATATATCTGTGTATTCCTTTCATTTATGTTTTGTATTATTTTCCGCTGCAATGTAATTTGTAAATCTTTGATATATTTATCAAATGTATATTATTTACTAATACTATATATATTCTTGTACTCTGATGTAAATTGTTGTAATAAGCGATGAAATGTTCTTATGTTTGTGATCTGATTTGTCGTGTTCTCAACTCAATCCGGGCTTTCCTTTACGGGGAAGTTCGGGTTGTTTCAGTCGTCTTCCCGTCCTTTTTTATGTCGTTATGCAAATGGTCATTACATTTGTTCTAGTATTGATTCGAATTTCTAATGTTTTCGACTTAAATTATGACAATCACATAATATACATGAAAAAAAATTCGAATGGGAAAAGTAAATCACACACAATATTTTATAGTGGTTTAGCCAAGTCGTGACCTACGTCCATTTTATAATCTTTTGTTTATATTAACCAGATTTTTCGAGGCAAGTCGTGCCATTTTATATGGCTTATAAAACAAAAGAATATAGTACAAATTCAAGTCAGGTATCGCCTGTAACAACCCGTATTTTTGAATAACATGTTATAACATAAATGGAGGCAGAATTAAACTGTAAAATCTGAATCAAGGGAAACGGGCTATGCCATTGCGTTCGTCTCGGAAAAATACGCGAAATAGAGTCCGAGTTTTCGAAAATCGGAGTCCGTATGACCAAGATATGGCCTCGCGAAGTTTCACGAAAAATTCCCAAATTAAAGTATACTTAATTAAGTGAAATGGGTTGCGCAGAGAAATATATATATATATATAATTGAAAATTAAATAAATAAATATGGAAAAATGTTCAAAACAGCGAATTGGGAGAGGGGAATAACCGAACCGGCTGATTTTTGAGGTCGACCCAAGCCCGCTGGGTCGACTAGGGGTTAATCCAGGGTGTTTGGCTGTCAACCCGTGGGCCGATTCGCTCAAATGCAGATTTTGCATTTGAATGGTTCTCATGGTTCATCTTTAATCTAAAGGCCCTAGATGGTTCCTACACTTGACTTCTTCCCCAAGACATGCTTTGATGGCTTGGATTGAATCTAGGTTTAATCCTATGGCCTAAAACACTTGCCTAATCTATAAATAAGACCCTAACCTACCCTAAATCATCATTATTCATTCATACAACGAAACTATGGAAAAATCAATCCTCTCATGGCCTCCACTCTCTTCATAAAATTCCTAAATAAATTCCTAAGTGATTTTCCATGCATACAAGTGTTTTCAAACTTGTATGAGCATCATTAGCTTGCATTCAAGTCAAGTTTATATATTTGCATCATAAAGAAAGAGTCTTGATCATTTTGGCTCAAGGGTTTTGCTTGCATTTTGGGTTTAATTGATTTCATAAGGGCTTTGTCATATTTTTGTGACTTCTTAAGCATTGTAAGCCCTATTCTACTTTCATACTTAAACTCTAAAGTTAAATGTATGATATGCAAGTTTATATGCAAGTTTATCATGTTGTGATATGCAAGTTTATATGCAAGTTTATCATGTTGTGATATGCAAGTTTATATGCAAGTTTATCATGTTGTGATATGCAAGTTTATATGCAAGTATGCCAAGTTATGTTATGCAAGTTTGGGTTGAACATTTTGTTCATGCTATCATGTTATGCAAGCTTATTTTGGGTTTATGAACATAAAGCTTTAAGCTTTATGCCAAAGGTTGCATTTTAGCAACATGTAAGTTATCATATCTCTTATGATAACTTGCATGTGAGGTTAAATGCGAACTTATGGCCATCTCTACATGTCATTTAGCACCATGTATCACCAATATGCTAAGTTTGGTTTTATGCATGCTTTTGAGGCCTAAAAATGTAATATGCAAGTGTATGAACATATGAACATTTCATATGCCACCATGTTTAGCTTGTGGCTTCAATACCTTTATGTCATGATTATGCCAAGGTCCCTCTTTCTATCCTTTATGCGCTATTGCGATATGTAAGCAATGGGATTGCGTTTGGGGTTGGGTAAACTTAAAAGACATAAAACATAAGCTTGGGAATTTACCTATTAAGTTAGGTCTACCCATTGGGAATTTACCTATTAAGTTAGGTCTACCCAATTGCTTGAAAACTTGTAACATGTTTTGGAAACATGATGGACATGACACTTAGAAAAGATAAGTGTGGCCAACTCGAGGTTGGGTTGAGTTTGTAGCGTAAACCTACCCGGTCCCAACCGGCTTAACTAGTTGCTACAAACAATAGGACCCAATGTGAGAAGTTGGTCATGTTGTACCTTGAACCCGAGGTTAGACCAAGTTGTGGTGTAAAGCTACCCGGACACGCCCGGCTTAACTAGTAACCACAACAAGGTCTAATGTGAGAGGTTAAGGCGCATTAAATTAATTAATGCCTCGTGATTAGGGTTAAGTCATGGTCCACTTAATACTTAACCAATTTGGGCTTGGTAGATTAATCGGGGTTAAGTCGTGAACTCATCGTTACACTTAACCAAGTTAATCCAGGATTAGCAAGAGGGTTAAACCGTACTTAACCCACTAGAAAAATCCTAGCAATGGGGGCCCACTCCAGCAGTAATCCCAAGTTAGTATCATCATGACCCTAGGGACTAGGCTAGGGTGGGGGCACGATTACTGGACTGGAGGTAAGTGACCAAAAGCGAAGGCAGAGGGTACGCCGGTGTAGTTCCGGGCGGACTCTGGTCGTGCACATAGTCCGTAGCCGGAGAAAACATGCACGGGTACCAGTAGATCGGGACTGTGCACTCATGTTCATGGTGTCCAGGGGTTGACACCCTAGGGCTTGATACACCCGAAGGGTGGACCCGGCACAGTTCGACTACAATTATGATTGGGCCGTATTGACACCAACACGTGACGAGTTAGGCTTAGGGAGCCGATCGACTAGACCGTTTGGTTGGACCTTGTATTAGGGTCTTTTCATGTTATTGGGCCAAAGCTTGGGCCAAGGGATCAATACTTGTTTATTCAAGTCATGTTAGTTTGCTAGTACACCTGTGGTGCAAAACCTTAATCATGATTATGCGATGACACCTTTATCTACCTTGTTAGTTAATCATCATGCTAGTATATTGTTATCCTTATGTTCATCCCTGCTGCTCATGCCAGTTAACTTTATCAGTTTACATTGATTGTAGTAGGGCTTACTCAGTCTTTTTGACTGACCTGTTTTCTTTCGCCTCTTTTCTTCCGTTCCCCCCCCCCCCCAGGTTCTCAGGGAGGGAATACTGGAGCTTAGCTTGGATTTCGGATTGCTTGCTTGTGGGATTTCAGCTCATGTACGGTTTCGACATGAAGCTAGCTATGGTTACCACTTAATTGGGGATAGCACTTATTTATTTCAGTTTTTCAGTTGATGTTGTTTTATCTAGACTTGTTTATTTGGAAAGCTATGTTGTACCAGACTTGTTTTGAAATGTTTTGAAATCTTCCGCTGTTTTATCTATGTTATTTACTCTGTTTACATATATACATATGTTCTTGTTCTGCCTTGATATATCATTATGCATGTTTACCTGATTCAAACGCCCCTCCAAAGTCAGAGTGCTTGCAAGAGTCACCCTGGTGGAGGTGGGGTGTTACATCGCCGCAAATCTTGGGCGTTCCAAGCTCTAGGAATTTCTTCACCATCAACGATCGTTAACTTGAAAGCTCCTGTATCAAGCTTCCGTTGGATGATATATGGTCCTACCCACTTTGGACCTAAATGAACTGGAGGAGGGAAGACTCGATTTAGTACTAAATCTCCAGGTTCAAAGGTCCAATGGTGAACCTTTCTATCATAATAGCGTGCCACTTGGTATCAGAACCTCGATGCTCACAAGTCCGCTTCGTCCCTTTTCTCTTCAATCATGTCCAGTGACTCGAGGAGGAGTGCTTTATTTGTCATCGGGTCATAATACATCACCCTTTGAGAGGGGACTTTAAGCTCCACCGGAATAACTGCTTCTGATCCAAAGGAGAGTGAAAAAGGTGTGTGACCAGTCCTCATTTTGAAGGTCATCCGATAGGCCCACAAAGCTAGTGGCAATACGTCAGCCCACGTGGCCATTTCTTGTTCCAACCGCTTTTTAAGAATGGATTTAATAACTTTATTTATTGCTTCAAATTTTCTGTTCGACTGTGGGTGAGCTACGGCAGTATACCTCTTATCAATTTTATACTTCTGGCAGAAATTTCTGAATTCTCTGCTATCGAATTGGGTTCCATTGTCAGTTATAATGGTTTTCGGTATCCCAAATAGACAAATGATGTTCCTAACCACAAAGCTTATCACTCTTCTTGTCGTGTTCATGGCTAAGGGTTCGGCCTCCACCCATTTTGTGAAATAATCCACAGTCACGATTGCATATTTAGCTCCTCCATTAGTAATTGGCAGGGTCCTGATGATGTCAAATCCCCACATTGCGAACGGCCATGGACTAACCATTGATTTAAGCTGTCTTGGGGGTGCCCTTGGAACATTAGCAAATCTCTAGCACTTATCGCACTGTGTGAGTGATCAGCTGCATCTCTATTTACGGTAGGCCAAAAATAGCCATATCGTAATACTTTTTTTGCCAGAGTTTGGCCTTCGGTGTGGTCTCCACACTCACCCTCATGTACTTCTCTCAATACATGTTTGATGTCGTCGTGTGCTATACACCGTAGTAAAGGCATAAAAAATCCGTGGTGGTATAGGACGCCGTCTTGTAAAACATAACTTGCGGCTTTACGTATTACCTCTCGTCTCTCGCGCTTTTTCGATAGGAGAGTTCAACTCTTAAGGAAGTTCTTAATCAGTGTCATCCATGACTCCCTTTCTGGTTCAGCATCCAAGACTAATTCGACTTCCATTTGGTCAATGCTCGGCGATTCCAATATCTCTATTCGAACCATCTCGGTTTCTTTTGGGTTGTCAGAACTTGCTTACTTAGCCAGCCAGTCTGCCTTTTGGTTTTCTGTTCTCGGGATATGAGTTATGCTATAATGTTCCAGGTTACCTAGTAACTCCTCTACTTTTTCAAGGTACGTAATAAGTCGGAGTCCCCTTGTTTTGAATTCTTTCGAACTTGGCAGACAACTATCTTGGAGTCACAGAATAATTCCAGTGTCTTTATCCCTAGTTCCTTAGCGAGTTTTAGCACAGCAATCAGGGCCTCATACTCGGAATCATTATTGGTGGCAGAAAATTCCAATTGCAAGTCTTAGTAAATGGATCGTCCTTCAGGGGTAGTTAAAACAACTCCGGCACCGGATCTTCGATCGTTCTTTAGCTCCGTCTGTATATAATTTCCAGGGGTTGAGACTTAAATTATGTTCTGAAGGGTCAGCCTTATCACCAATACTTCTTCCTTGAGGATTGTGAATTCTGCTATGAAATCAGGTAGGAGCTCTCCCCTTATTGATCTCCTTAGTTGAAAATTTAAATCAAATTGGCTCAACTCGATATTCCACTTAAGTAATTGTAACGACCCGGGGTTTTTGCGATTTTGGATATCGGCATACAACACTGTGTCGACTATTCAAGCATCGAAAATACCGGATAGTCCATGAAAGAAATTAGAGGGTGAGAATAGATAAGATAGAAACTTAGAATAGAAGAAGAACAACACAACATCAGAGTAACATGAACCTCACAGCGGAATGAATAACATATAATATATAACATAACTTTGAAATATAAATCTGTACTTGAATATACATATCGTTTCCAAAGTACAACACAGCAGAAATAACCATAGCTATATAATTCTGAAGCCTCCTGCTCCAATTCTCCAAATATATTTGTAAATCCCGACTACTTGACTGCCCACACAAAATTGGGCACCCAAGAGTTTACGGAAAATAAAACAAAATAAACTCTGGGTCAGTCATGTGACTGGTGTGAGTAAACTCAAATCATTTGTTTAACTTTAAAAATCCTTTCAAAAGAAAGAATAATCGTAAGACCGATCCACATATAAACATGGATGGCTTTTACCTTACGATAACCCAAATCATTTATCGAAAAATAATATTATTCTAATATTATAATAATGTCTAACACAAGTAATATCAATCAAGTAGAAACGCTTGCATCTAACGTTCTACATATATAATATACAATCAAAACTGCGGGCTCTTATTTGGGGAAAGGATTCCAACTATGACAAGGTATGGATCCATCTTCCGCTCAGTGTACTCTAGAAGCGATACACTGGAGTTCAACAAGAACATCTTGCAACTCGGCCACACATGACCGACCACTCATTTATCTTGAGTGTATCAAATATATTGTCACCTTACAGTTGGTAAACCAACATAACCATTCCTGGGAGATACAGAATTGAAAGAAGTAACAAATATGATTATTATCTAGATGGTGAAAATATACCCTAATTGGTTGCGAACCACTTAGCCATGCTGCCTGCCCGATTTCTGTCATTTCCCAGTTGATGAGTCTCGAGGTCAAAGCGTATCTTTTAACAGATCAATCCTCCATTTACTTCGAATGTCACATCGCCATACCCACCAAATCACAAATTGATTTACCCAAAAATACCACGGGTATAAGCTAAGAGAAATGAATTCCTCCACCACTAACGTAAACACGTTTGAAACGATTAACTTACGCGATCTACCAGATATATTCTGTCAAACATTCGTCCATTCAAGTTGTCCTGGGACTGGACAAACCGAAGGCACTATTCCGTACACCCATCCTAGGCAATCTCTACCTAGGACTTATACAACAGCCCTTGAACTTTACTTCGTCCTTAATTTGTCTTCGATCTATCTAATTCGAAACGCTAACGCCCATATGGAGTGGTTCTTTGAATAAGAATCCAACCGGTCTCTCCGTATTGACGATGGAAAAATGGTCAAAACATTGATAGCCTGTGATTTAACTATCAAAGAAAAACACGAGCGCAAACAACGATATTATTTCCAGATGGAAATTTTATCGATCAATCATCATTTAACATTCATCTCTTTAGTTCATTAATTTGCTTATCTTCTGTTTCCATATATTCTAAATTCTTATTTTCTATTATCAGAAAACATTTATGATTCTTATTTGAAAACATTCCCAAAACTCCTTCACTGGATTTAAACTGATGTTTAAATCAAACATCGCCATGCCAACTCAAACCATTTCACTCATTAACTAAATTCACTTAACCATCATTCAATATCAAACTTTACCATTCCTTAGTTAAGAAGGAAGTCAATCAAGTTGGGGTATAATTACCTCTCAGACCTTAACTGAACAACGTTTTAACTTCGAAATAGTCAAAGTTTATCCTTTAAATCTTTAACAAACTTCCTTATGTAACTCTCTTTCGAATATATCTCTATTCGATAACTCTTTCCTTCGAATAAAATATATTCGATAATCTCTCTTCTTCGAATAACCTATATTCTAATAACTCTATTCGATTAACTCTAATTGATTTACTCTTATCAGTTAGCTCTATTTGATTAACTCAATTCTATTATCTCTATTTGATTAACTCTATTGGATTAACTCTATTTGATCTACCCTACTGGATTAACTCTATTCAATTAACTCTAACTAATTTAATCTTATCAATTAACTCCTTTCGAATACCATATTCAATTAACTCCTTTTGAATAACTAATATTCGATTAACTCCTTTCGAATAAGCTATACTCGATTAACTCCTTCCGAATAACTAATATTCGATTAATTCCTTTCGAATAATTAATATTCGAAAATTTCTTTCTCTATTCGAATAAACTATATTCAATTGATTCTCTTGTTTGAATAACCTTATTCGATAACTCTTTCTTCGAATAAACTATATTCGAATAACTCTAATCCGACTAACTCTAACTCTATTTGAATAACAAATATTCGACTAACTCTTGTTGGATTAACTTTATTCGAATAACTCTAGTTCGATTTAACTCCAACTGATTAACTCTAACTGGTTAACTCTAACTCTAATCGATTAACTCTAGCTCTAATCGATTAACTCCTCTAACTCATTTTGATTAGCACGTTTAGATTAACTCTTTTGATTAACTCTATGTCCATATTCTGTTTCAAATATCGATGTTGAAATCGATTGTTACTTCTCTATATAACCTGACTTATATATTCTATTTATCCAATGATAAATATTTTATTTAATTTATAAAATATTATTTATAAATTAATCTTCTCAATCTATTGGTTACAACAGATTCTATTTAAAATCTTTGCTTTAAATCCATATCATGTTATACCCGCGTGCGAAGCACGGGTCTAAATTTCCTGACGTAAAACTCTATTCATTTGCCAAATAATTCCTTATATGACATTCTTTTTCATTTCCCAATAAATCCCTTTTATAACTCTATTTACTTTCTAAATAAACATTTCCTTTTTATAACTCTACTTATTTTCTAAATAAACATTTCCTTTTTATAACTCTATTTATAAATGTTTTACCAATATTTCTCTTTCTGTTTTATTTGTAAATGTTTTACAAATATTTCTCTTTCTGTTTTATTTGTAAATGTTTTACAAATATTTCTCTTTCTATTTTATTTGAAAATGTTTTACAAATATTTCTCTTTCTATTTGTTTTACAAATATTTCCCTTTTATATTTGTTTTACAAATATTTTCCTTTTATATTTGTTTTACAAATAATTTCCTTTATAAAATCCCTTGATTTTATAAATATTCCTTTATATAAAATCCTTTGATTTTATAAATATTCTATTTCATTATACAGTTTGAAATCTTCCTTCTATATAAAATCTTTCGATTATATATAATATTTTATTTCAATATAGTTATTGAAATTTTCCTTTTTCATCCCAGGGTTTTCTTACGGTATTTAAAATACCAAAGAACAGTGATCGATATCATTCAAATACACATAATCAACAACATGTTATATATCACATCATATATCACAATATATGAAACAAAACAGTATTTTATATATTGAGGAACCCAGCTCCAACCTATTTCCCAGCATCAAAGATGTTAAACAATATAATTAACATCGATTTCATTTCACTATGAAATATTCTACTAAACAGAATCAATGTTTGATTAACGATTTCGTTATCTATAATTTCAACCAATACATAAGCAATTCAACCAAATAGTTAACACACATCAATCAATAGATAATTATCATTTCTAAGAATATGTTATAAAAATATAACTGTTCAGAGTTGGTGAGTTTTACTCACATTTCACGTTAACCATTAAATAATGATTTGCGTTTGTTGATTCAGACAGAAAATTTATTTTGCAATAAATTGTAACGAACTTCGATTCACTCCCATTCAGTTCCATGTTGTAGTGTCCGTCCCAGCGATCCCTACGGATCTGACCGTTCATAAAACCGACACTGTATGAACGAGATATTGCGTTTATAAATTAATACACTAAAATTTGAATTCAAATTAACTAAATAAAAGTTTAGTGGGCCTTTACCCCTATAAATCACCAACGGCCCATCCTCTATTGTGAAAAACTCAAACTGAATAACCTTCTTCCCCAAATCCCTGTCTCCAGTACGAAAAAAACCCATCCACCTATATGCACTATTTCCACCGACACGGAGCTAGACTCCACTGTTCTTCAGACTGACGACACTATTGTGTCTCCCTCCTCAATCCGCACATGCCGACCCCCTTCACCACTACTTCGGCCCCTGGTGATGGAATCCGACACTACGCCTCCCCCTGTAGCTCACGCTATAGGGTCCGAAACATTTTGTTTTGAAATTCTTCCAAACTCCACCGATCAACTCCCTGCGTCGCACCGAGTCCCTCTGTGCCATCGACTTCACCTCCAAGCCTCCCCATCGTGAAACCGACCCTAGCCCTAGCTTCACGGGTTCGAGTTCGAACCTCAGATATTCATTCCGCACCAAAAACTGTGTGAATAGATGTGAAGCTCCAGTGTATACGAGGTCAACGGATCCAACGCTGCCTGATTTCATGGAGTAATCGATTTTATATAATTTCTTGAATCATTTGAGAAGGAGGCGGCCTCCTTTCAGGTGGATTTTCCATCCAGGTGTATGTGTATATATACAATGTAGTTGTTGCCATTAGTGGTTGACTAGATTACATGGCGTATATAAAACTTAACCATGAAACAATCCCAGTGGAGTAAAAATACGTGGATGGATCTCTGTCGTGATAGATATTGGTAGTTGGCCGATTAGAGACCGCAGGTTGAAACTTAAACAAGAAGTAATACGCAGGAGAAAACGTAACCAAATCTAATGTTTACTTATCCTTATTTTATTTTAAAGTTTAGCAGACCGTTACGTAAAACTCTTTTTGTTTGTGGACTGCTATCTACAAGAATAAAAATACCGTTATGACGAGCAAGGTGTCGTGATATCAAAAATATAAAAATATCGGTAGGTGAACTCGTATTGTGAAACCCCAAAATATTGATATAGGGTGCAAAATACTCCAAATAAAAAGTTGCATATTTAATTAATTTAAAATTACAGTAAAATTCTAAAAATTAAATTATAACTATGTCTCAAAGGATTTGTTCAAAATCGACACCAATATTTAAATATAATTAAATATATCGTTATGCCTCATAGTGATTTCATAGCGACTATTTGAAAAGTTGATTTGGCCATAACTCAAAATCAACACAATAAAATCCCGATTTCTCCCTTCCATTAGAAAAATATACTTCCCCAGCTCCGAACGTTTCTTGTTTCACAGAAATCCGATTTAAAATGGACCCTGTATATTCAGTTGAAGTTCAAATCACCAAATAGCGAACTGCCGTGCCATTTCAAGCTCGAGTTTAATTATAATATAATTATACGTTCAAACTGTCGTTCAAATAATATATTCGTCATTCTTATTCAATTCTAAATTGAATTAGATACTTTGAATTGTCCAGTTCACATTATATTGTCAATTCACTATTTCTAATTATTTCATAAATTAAATATATTATTCTATTATTTATATTAATGAAATATTCAATATAATTTAATAGAACAACCTTTAAACTACTAAATCATTATTTTAAATAATTAAAAAAATTAATTATTTGACCATAAAATATGGGTCGTTACATTCTTCCCCCCTTAAAATAATTTCGTCCTCGAAATTGCTAAGGTATAAAACAAACTCTACTAATTGAGTTAAAATTTAATTGTTTACTTCTTAATTCCAGTTTCAGCTGAACCCATTTAATTCAATTGAAGTAGAAATAAATTATTATTATCGAAAATTTTCAAAAATCCTGAAATTTTTCTAACTCCCTAAATTTCTGAATTTTTTTGCCAACACCTCCTTTTTACTGGTCAATCGATACAACTCGCCTCTATGGGCCTTCTCCAACCCAAAAGAAAATCAAACAGCCAAGCGGCTTGCCAAATCGGTGTAATAACCCGAAAATCTGGGCCAGTTTAAAAATTTTATTTTGGCAATTTTAGCGAATTTTGATTATTTAAAATGAATTATTTTAAATAATAATGATGAGAAATATATTTTGAATAGAATTCGAACGTACATATTCGTTTGAATCGACAGTAGAATATAAATATTTATTTATATATATAAAAGGAATTGAAAATGGCGCGGTAGTTCGATAATTCGATTTCAAACTTCAAATGAATGTACCGGGTGCAAAATAGACCGGATTTTAGTGAAACAAAAAATAATAGGATCTAATTGAGAATATCTTTCCAAAGAATCTAAAAAATCAAAATTTCATAGAGGAAATCAAAAGATATGTCCAATTGAAAATTCTGAATAGTCGCTATGGAATTCAGGCCCTTAAAAATGGGAATTTTGCAAACGACCTCGGATTTCGATGAAACCACTTTTGTTGGATCCGTGATGTAAAGTTATTGCTAGGTTTCAAATTTCATAATTTTCCGAATCAATATGTGAGTGTGGCAAAGGAAAACGTGTTTGACCAGTTTTAGTTGATTTTAATCGACTGGAAATTGGCCATTTTTCAAACGGTCTCAGAGTTTGATGAAATTAGTTTTGTTAGGACCGTATCGTCAATACGAAGCTAGAAAATATTTTTTGGGAATTTTTAGAGACTGTATGTGGCCCCGATAAATTGAAATGTACGTTTGAATTGAATATATATAGATTTATATTGTAATTTTAATGAAAACTGATCGTAACGATCGAATTGGCCTACGATACATATCCCATTGTGTTCAGAATGGGGGTAATACACTAGGGATGACAGTCGGCAGGTTCGATTTCGAATAAAAACCCTACTTTTTATAGAAGGAAAATAATAATTAATATAAATATAAACTATTGGGCCCAAAACCTTATGCCTCCTCAGTCAAAACCCGACCCCCAATTGTAAAAATATCGTCCGCTCCTTCTTGATGCCAGCCGCCACCATCCCAACGCGCCGCTCAGCTCTTCGTCGCATCCACCACCGCGGCGGCCAACTCCCACCCTCCGACGAAGCTCACCCTCCTCAATCTGACGAAGACCGACGCCCTCGATTTTCCCCCAATCGAGACCCCCTGTCGTAGCCCTCCGTTCAAGGCAGACGCCCCCAAACTGAGCTCCACTGCGCCGCCTAGATGGAAGCCCCAACTCCGCCAGATGCCAACGCGCAACCCCCCTCTTCTCCGTCGAACCCTAAAACGCCACCCCCCTTCTTCTAATAAACCGCCTAACCCTTCCTCCACCAAAGACGGGTGCTGTAGGCCCCACCGCACCACTGGAAGACAGTTGCCGCCCCGCTGCAATGACTCCAGCCTCCTCAGCCCCTTCAATGCCGGCCGTGAGCCCTCATTCCCCTTCGAACAGCAAAGTAAGGTTTGTTAATTTAATTTGTTTGTTTATTTTTGATGAACAAAGCATGGTGTTCATAAGAGAAAAAATTCGATTTTGGTATAATATTCATAATAAAATAGAAAAGATTAGATTTTTAAAATATAAAAGATTAGATTTTTAAAATAGAAAAGATTAGATTTTTAAAATAGAAAAGATTAGATTTTTAAAATAGAAAAGATGCGATTTTTAGCGGTGTAAAAATAGAATTTTTATCTATATAGTAGTAGTATAAAAATGTGGTTTTTATACACATGACAACGAAGTAAAAATTCAATTTTTCTATATTGAATAGCGAAGTAAAAATTCGATTTTTATATATTAAATAGCCAAGTAAAAGTTCGATTTTTATATATTGAATAGCGAAGTAAAAATGTGATTTTTATATATGTAGAGAATACGGGCAAAGAAAGCGGCAAGAGGCGAGAGCGACAAAGATTTCTACCTAAGAAGAGTCGTGGCGTTGGATTAGCTATCAGTGAGAACGTCTCACCTTTAATTTAATTTTTCTAGTTAAAAATATATATACTAGGATGCAGACGATGTTTAGTAGCACCCGACACCTCGTCCACAGACCATGGACGGCTTGTATGCTTGATTGTTTGATTTTGAGGTGTAGTTGATTGTGTGATGTGATGTGAAATGAAATAAAATATTTATATAGTTGAAAATATTTTATAGTTAAAAATAGAATTTTTAACGTGTATATGAAAGGAAATAAAAATAAACAAATCGGACGATTTGTTATACACACACATTTGACTGATATTGATTGGGACGATAAATTTTACACATCGCCCAACTGCACAAATAAAATCTGTGTTTGATTGTTTGAAACCCCACATGGGTATTGGGGTGATATATGACATACACTAATCCCAATAATTAGTTGTATGTCGATCGATTGATTGACAGATTGTTATAAGCGTTGAATATTTACATTTGATGCTTATACAATGTAGAATGCACTTTGGATGATGGTTGATTATTCATAGTTGTTATTGTATACATGGGTTGTAGAAAATGCATATAATTAACATTATATGGTAATTGATTGGGCCTCATCCCAGTTTTAAAATAGAAATATTTGAAATAGAAATATTTGAAAAAGAAATATTTGAATAGAAAATTTTGAATAGAAAAAATTGAAAAGAAATATTTGAATAGAAATATTTGAATAGAAATATTTGAAATAGAAATATTGAATAGGAATATTTGAATAGAAATATTTGAATAGAAATATTTGAAAAGAAATATTTGAATAGGAATATTTGAACAGAAATATTTGAAATAGAATATTTGAATATAGAAATATATGAAGCCTTATTGATTAGATTGACGCCATTTTGACGTAAATGATATTTATATCGATTTTAATCATTTTATAATGAATATCGAAAGGGATTTCAAAATCTGATATTTTGAAAAGAATTGAAATTCGAATTGAAATTCGAATTGAAATTCGAATTGAAATTGAATATAAATGAATTCGAATTGAAATTGAATATAAATGAATTCGAATTGAATATAAATGAATTCGAATTGAAATTGAATATAAATGAATTCGAATTGAAATTGAATATAAATGAATTCGAATTGAAATTGAATATAAATGAATTCGAATTAAATTAAATAGAAATGAATTCGAATTGAAATTGAATTCAAAATCGATTTGAATTGAAATCAATTTGAAATGAATTTAAAACGAATTTGTAAGGGAAAATTCAATTTTGATTTGAATTTGAAAAAGAAGTTGAAATCGTTTTGAAAACGAATTCAAAACAATTTATAAAATACGTTTTAAAAGGAAATCGACGAAGTATATATTATATATATTATATATATAATATAATGGCCTGAATAGAACGCGCCGCGCCGCAGCAGTTCGCGAATTTCGACCATTGACTTCGAACGGATATTACGGGAGATCCGACCGTCGGATTCTCCTGAAACCAGAACCGTTGGGTTCGTAACGAAAAGAGCTTTCTAATGAATATTAGAAATTTGAAATCTAACGGTTGGATTTGGAATTATGTCCAAATCAAATTTGGAAAAGGTCGTTGTAAGTGCAGTTCGATGGCCGTTGATGGAAATCGACTATACGGGCCTTGATAAAATTATTAAAAATATCGATAATTTGTGTAAAATCATAAGAAATGATTTGTGCAAATTTGGGATGAAAAACTCCATGTTTGAAAAGCTAAAAATAGATTTTTATCGAAATGAACTAGTTTTGAACAAGAATTATAATTCTATTTATTTTTAAATAAATAAATTGGATTTGAAATGGTTATGAAAATAACTAGAATTTCCAATAATTATATTGGAATGGATTTGAATCGAAATTGTCTTCGGAATATTTCGATGTTGGATTTCGTGATGATATAGATGTTGTTATGGGAATTTGAAAGATATATATATCGTTATTTCCGATACAATATTTGTTGGTCGTTGAAGTTGATATTGAATAAGCCGGTATATTTTCTATTCAGAGCCTTGTATTTAATGTCAAATGTGATTTTGGGTTGTCATGAACGGTATCTTCAATAATACTGTTCTTAGACCCAAAGGAGTTAAGAAAATTCAGAAACTAGCTGGAGATTAGTTAAGTTGAATGGTTTCTGGGATATTGACCTGATGTTGGTTTCGGCCTTCGGGGTTAATACTTAGGGAACTGATCACTTGCAAATTCACGGTTAGGGACTGAATGAAATGTGATTTTGGGTTTATCGTGAACCGTGTTTTAAATGACACTGATTCTTTCACCCACTCACAGAATAAACTAAGTGGAGTTTTAATGAATCTTTAATTAGATTGAAATGATCGCGAATGGAGTATCACCAGTTTTGCTCCAGGCAATAGTTAAATCTTTAATTAGATTTGAACGTGAAATGGTAATTGAATTTACCGATAACACTGTGGTGTTAGATATGAAGTATTACCAGTTTTACTTCTGGGATGAATAGATTGGGATTGGGAAATTAAAACAAATGATTACTTCGGTAAGGTTCGTTAATCCCGACTAGTTGAATCGAAATTCAAAAGAAGATTAAAGAATAAATTCAAGGAATTTATCTTTGATAAAATTAATGGGAACCTTTCCCTATGAATGTGAAATTTAGAAACTAACTGTCGGTTACCTAAGCAGAATGGTTTTCTGGATATTGATCTGATGTTGGTTTCGGCCTTCGAGGTTAATATTTGGGGAATTATTCTCTTGTTAATTTACGGTTAGTGACTGATGAATTGGAATGAGGCGTATGTTGTGTTTGTGTAACACTTGTTTATTATATACGCTTGTTATTCGGAAAGACCGGGTTTATCCCATTCTGAATAACTGATACGACGATAAATCGAAGATGAAGATGGTGGTTGAAGACCGGAGGTCTTCACATCGTTTAGGTGATTACTGATGATCTTGATTGGGACGTACACCCAAGAAGATGGAAACAGTTGGTGATCGTCCATACGTACTTGGAGATCGATGGATATGCGGGGTACTAGGTGCCTCCGGTTTCGTTCAGACCCAGAACGGACTTGTAAATGGACTGTGTGTCTGACATCGGAATTCGTTCTGTGTGACTGATATCGGTTGCATAGAATGGTTTGCCTATGTGGCATGCTAAGATGCAAATGATCAAGGCTTTTGTTGAAGAGCAAAGTCTTGTGGTTGATGATAAAAGAACGGCCTTTGTGGCGTAGCTTTGTGTAGCGTTGATTCGCGAGCCTCACACCCCGGGGTGAACCAAAAAAGGGAGACGGACCTCAGGGAGGACATGCGTTTTCTTCTAGCTAAAAGTGGCGTCAGTGGTTTTACACGCCCTGACGAGTTTGACTTATGTGGTTGTTGCTGTTGCGAGGCGCCTCGATTTGATCGGACGATCCGGGTCCGATGGAGTCATTTAGTTGGCTCACCTACGCCCCAAAGGGCGGGGAAACGCAGTGTTCAGGCATTTTAATCCACATCGGTGGACCGGCCCTGTCGCTCCAAAGGACGATGCGTTCTGTTCCTAAGACACGGGCTAGAGCGTCTCGAAACGGTTGTTGATTATCTTTTGCCTTGGTTCATAGATGGGAATCCAACTTCCAATACGTGACGTTTCGGTTTTAGTTGTAATCCTATATATAGCGACATAGTAGGATGGGGCGCTTATGCCATCTATGATTGATACTTATGATTTGAAGTTGTTTTATACACTATGCACTTATAATAGTATCAAATGATTTGTTTTAAACGTATCAAGCATTCTTGGCTATTATAAGGTAAAAACCCTATCCTCCAGCTTGCGTTGTATTGTGTGATGGGAACTGGGTCTTATAATAGCTTCATTGTTCTTTATTTAGCATTGTGCTGTTGTTTTATGCAGTAGTATTCTTGGGAGGAAACCCGTTCCGTATTATACGGCGTGGTCCCTTGATTTGCCTAACTTTAAAATAAAGATAAATAACTGTTTTAGTTCTCACACCAGTCCCATGACTGACCTAAAGTTTATTGTTTTAACCTAAACTCTGGGTGCCCTTATTTTGACACGGGCAGCTAGTAGTTTTGGTTTTGCAGATTTATATTCACAGGATCCTGATTTACAGCTGGAATGATATCCGAAAAGCTTTGTATCCGTATATCTCTTCTAGTTGTATATTGTATTATTTTTCGCTGCTATGTAATTTATTGTAATCTCTGATAATTTGTGTTGTATATTATTTGTTTATACTCTGTATATTCTTGTATTCTGATGAATTTTTGTAATTAACAATGAAATGTTCTTCCGTTTGCGTTCTATTTTGTCGTGTTCTCAAAACAATTCGTTCTTTCTCTTCTCTTCGGAGACCGGGGAAGTTCGAGTCGTCTCAGCATGGTATCAGAGCTTTGGTTTACAAAGCTTAGAGAACAAGACACATTAGAACCATATGAAAGAATTCATCAGATATTGGATTAGTAATATCCAATTAGAATGACTCGTTAGAGATGGGATCAGTAGTATCCTAGAACGAGTGTGAAGAGTAGATTTTAAAATGAAAACGAATTTTGTTTTGAAAATTAAATCAACTATTCGTATTTGATTATTTATTTTAAATTGATTGGGACAATCCAATATATAAAGATTTTGCATATATGTCTTGCAAACGTGTATTCGAAGTTTTAATATACTGGATGGTTATTGAATCATACTCTAGTTACCCGGGGATAATTCTGGTGACGGGGCACCATCGCCAGTATTTATTTTCGAGCGACGAAAGTGAGATTTCTATATATTTCCAATTGACTGGTGTGAGAACCGAAACTAGATAGGGCCTATTGTTGTGATTTGACATTAAAAATCTGATTTTTTGACTATATATCAAAGTTATGAATTTGAAAAGCTAATCAACTAATTGATTGATGGTTGTGTTGTTTGATTATTGTATGATTAATTAAAATTGGTACCCTATAGCCAATTTGATCAAATATTGAATTGTATTGAAATTTGTCACAGTTGCTTGCATATACATGTACTTACATTGAACAGGTCATAGCAAGGAGGCTAGAGCAGAGAATAAAATTTGTTTGCCCGACAAATAGGTACATGTTTACTATAATTTACTGTTTTGTTTGGGTGATGATGATTTTATGAGCCGCTTGGCTTTTTCTTTTTCTTTTTGAGATCAGAAGGCCTATATGGCAATTTCGGGATTTTCCCGTGCTCCCGGTGCAGGGGAGGTTATGGCGAAATTTTTCGAAAATTTAGGGTGTTAGCCAAATTTTTGAAAAATTTGAAAAGTTCTTAGAAACTGAAAAGTTGAAGAACTTAAGCCGTAATTAAAATAGCGAAAGTTGAGTTGATTAGTTAAACAACTTTCGGCTTCGTTCCTTTTCGGGGACGAAAAGTTTTAAGTGGGGGAGATTGTAATAACCCGAAAATCTGGGCCAGTGTAAAAATTTTATTTTGGCAATTTTAGCGAATTTTAAAAATTTAAAATGAATAATTTTAAATAATAATGACGAGAAATTTATTTTTAATAGAATTCGAACGTATATATTCGTTTGAATCGACGGTAGAATATAAATATTTATTTATATATATAAAAGGAATTGAAAATGGCGCGGTAGTTCGATAATTCGATTTCAAACTTCAAATGAATGTACCGGGTGCAAAATAGACCGGATTTTAGTGAAACCAAAAATAATAGGATCTAATTGAGAATATCTTTCCAACGAATCCGAAAAATCAAAATTTCATAGCGGAAATCAAAAGATATGTCCAGTTGAAAATTCTGAATAGTCGCTATGGAATTCAGGCCCTTAAAAATGGGAATTTTGCAAACGACCTCGGATTTCGACGAAACCACTTTTATTGGATCCATGATGTAAAGTTATTGCTAGGTTTAAAATTTCATAATTTTTTGAATCAATATGTGAGCGTGGCAAAGGAAAACGCGTTTGACCAGTTTTAGTTGATTTTAATCGACTGGAAATTGGCCATTTTTCAAACGGTCTCAGAATTCGATGAAATTAGTTTTGTTAGGACCATATCGTCAATACGAAGCTAGAAAATATTTTTCGGGAATTTTTAGAGACTGTATGTGGCCCCGGTAAATTGAAATGTACGTTTGAATTGAATATATATAGATTTATATTATAATTTTAATGAAAACTGATCGTAACGATCGAATTGGCCTACGATACATATCCCATTGTGTTCAGAATGGGGGTAATACGCTAGGGACGACAGTCGGCAGGTTCGATTTTGAGTTCGAATAAAAACCCTACTTTTTATAGAAGGAAAATAATAATTAATATAAATATAAACTATTGGCCCTAAAACCCTTATGCCTCCTCAGTCAAAACCCGACCCCCAATTGAAAAAAATATCGTCCGCTCCTTCTTGATGCCAGCCGCCACCATCCCAACACGCCGCTCAGCCCTTCATCACATCCACCACCGCGGCGGCCAACGCCCACCCTCCGACGAAGCTCACCCTCCTCCCTCTGACGAAGACCGACGCCCTCGATTTCCCCCCAATCGAGACCCCCTGTCGCAGCCCTCCGTTCAAGGCAGACGCCCCCAAACCGAGCTCCACTGCGCCGCCTAGATGGAAGCCCCACCTCCGCCAAATGCCAACGTGCAACCCCCCTCTTCTCCGTCAAACCCTAAAACGCCACCCCCTTCTTCTAATAAACCGCCTAACCCTTCCTCCACTAAAGACGGGTGCTGCAGGCCCCACCGCACCACTGGAAGACAGTTCGCCCCGCTGCAATGACTCCAGCCTCCTCAGCCCCTTCAATGCCGGCCATGAGCCCTCATTCCCCTTCGAACAACAAAGTAAGCTTTATTAATTTAATTTGTTTGTTTATTTTTGATGAACAAAGCATGGTGTTCATAAGAGAAAAAATTCGATTTTGGTATAATATTCATAATAAAATAGAAAAGATTAGATTTTTAAAATAGAAAAGATTAGATTTTTAAAATAGAAAAGATTAGATTTTTAAAATAGAAAAGATGCGATTTTTAGCGGTGTAAAAATAGAATTTTTATCTATATAGTAGTAGTATAAAAATGTGGTTTTTATACACATGACAACGAAGTAAAAAATTCAATTTTTCTATATTCAATAGCGAAGTAAAAATTCGATTTTTATATATTGAATAGCGAAGTAAATATTCGATTTTTATATATTGAATAGCGAAGTAAAAATGTGATTTTTATATATGTAGAGAATACGGGCAAAGAAAGCGGCAAGAGGCGAGAGCGACAAAGATTTCTACCTAAGAAGAGTCGTGGCGTTGGACTAGCTATCAGTGAGAACTTCTCACCTTTAATTTAATTTTTCTTGTTAAAAATATATACTAGGATGCAGACGGTGTTTAGTAGCACCCGACACTCGTCGTCCACAGACCATGGACGGCTTGTATGCTTGATTGTTTGATTTTGAGGTGTAGTTGATTGTGTGATGTGATGTGAAATGAAATAAAATATTTATATAGTTGAAAATATTTTATAGTTAAAAATAGAATTTTTAACGTGTATATGAAAGGAAATAAAAATAAACAAATCGAACGATTTGTTTATATACACACATTTGACTGATATTGATTGGGACGATAAATTTTACACATCGCCCAACTGCACAAATAAAATCTGTGTTTGATTGTTTGAAACCCCACACGGGTATTGGGGTGATATATGACATACACTAATCCCAATAATTAGTTGTATGTCGATCGATTGATTGACAGACTGTTATAAGTGTTGAATATTTACATTTGATGCTTATACAGTGTAGAATGCACTTTGGATGATGGTTGATTATTCATCGTTGTTATTGTATACATGGGTTGTAGAAAATCCATATAATTAACATTATATGGTAATTGATTGGGCCTCATCCCAGTTTTAAAATAGAAATATTTGAAATAGAAATATTTGAAAAAGAAATATTTGAATAGAAATATTTGAATAGAAATATTTGAAAAGTAATATTTGAATAGAAATATTTGAATAGAAATATTTGAAATAGAAATATTGAATAGAAATATTTGAATAGGAATATTTGAATAGGAATATTTGAACAGAAATATTTGAAATAGAATATTTGAATATAGAAATATATGAAGCTGTATTGATTAGATTGGCGCCATTTTGACGTAAACGATATTTATATCGATTTTATTCATTTTATAATGAATATCGAAAGGGATTTCAAAATCTGATATTTTGAAAAGAATTGAAATTCGAATTGAAATTGAATATAAATGAATTCGAATTGAATATAAATGAATTTGAATTGAAATTGAATATAAATGAATTCGAATTGAAATTGAATATAAATGAATTCGAATTGAAATTGAATATAAATGAATTCGAATTAAATTAAATAGAAACGAATTCGAATTGAAATTGAATTCAAAATCGATTTGAAATCAATTTGGAATGAATTTAAAACGAATTTGTAAGGGAAAATTCAATTTTGATTTGAATTTGAAGAAGAAGTTGAAATCGTTTTGAAAACGAATTCAAAACGATTTATAAAATACGTTTTCAAAGGAAATCGACGAAGTATATATTATATATATTATATATATAATATAATGGCCTGAAAAGAACGCGCTGCGCCGTGGCAGTTCGCGAATTTCGACCATTGACTTCGAACGGATATTACGGGAGATCCGACCGTCGGATTCTCCTGAAACCGGAACCGTTGGGTTCGTATCGAAAAGAACTTTCTAACGAATATTAGAAATTTGAAATCTAACAGTTGGATTTGGAATTATGTCCAAATCAAATTTGGAAAAGGTCGTTGTAAGTGCAGTTCGATGGCCGTTGATGGAAATCGACTGTACGGGCCTTGATAAAATTATTTAAAATATCGATAATTTGTGTAAAATCATCAGAAATGATTTGTGAAGATTTGGGATGAAAAACTCCATATTTGAAAAGATAAAAATAGATTTTTATCGAAATGAACTAGTTTTGAACTAGAATTATAATTCTATTTATTTTTAAATAAATAAATTGGATTTGAAATGGTTTTGAAAATAACCAGAATTTCCAATAATTATATTGGAATGGATTTGAATCGAAATTGTCTTCGGAATATTTCGATGTTGGATTTCGTGATGATACAGATGTTTTTATGGGAATTTGAAAGATATATATATCGTTATTTCCAATATGATATTTGTTGATCCTAGAAGTTGATATTGAATAAGCCGGTATATTTTCTATTCAGAGCCTTGTATTTAACGTCAAATGTGATTTTGGGTTGTCGTGAATGGTATCTTCCATAATATTGTTCTTAGACCCAAAAGAGTTAAGAAAATTCAGAAACTAACTGGAGATTAGTTAAGTTGAATGGTTTCTGGGATATTGATCTGATGTTGGTTTCGGCCTTCGGGGTTAATACTCAGGGAACTGCTCACTTGCTAATTCACGGTTAGGGACTGAATGAAATGTAATTTTGGGTTTATCGTGAACCGTGTTTTAAATTACACTGATTCTTTCACCCAGTCACAGATTAAAACTAAGTGGAGTTTTAATGAATCTTCAATTAGATTGAAACGATCGAGAAGGGAGTATCACCAGTTTTGCTCCAGGAAATAGTTAAATCTTTAATTAGATTTGAACGTGAAATGGTAACTGAATTTACCGATAACACTGTGGTGTTACATATGAAGTATTATCAGTTTTACTTCATGGGATGAATAGGTTGGGATTGGGAAATTAAAACAAATGATTACTTCGGTAAGGTTCGTTAATCGCGACTAGTTGAATCGAAATTCAAAAGAAGATTAAAGAATAAATTCAAGGAATTTATCTTTGATAAAATTAATGGGAACCTTTCCTTATGAATGTGAAATTTAGAAACTAACTGTCGGTTAGCTAAGCGGAATGGTTTTCTGGATATTGATCTGATGTTGGTTTCGGCCTTCGGGGTTAATATTTGGGGAATTATTCTCTTGTTAATTTACGGTTAGTGACTGATGAATTGGAATGAGGCATATGTTGTATTTGTGTAACACTTGTTTATTATATACGCGAGTTATTCGGAAAGACCGGGTTTATCCCATTCTGAATAACTGATATGACGATAAGTCGAAGATGAAGACGGTGGTCGAAGACCGGAGGTCTTCACATCGTTTGGGTGATTACTGATGATCTTGATTGGTATGTACACCCAAGAAGATGGAAACAGTTGGTGATCGGCCATACGTATTTGGAGATCGATGGATATACGGGGTACTAGGTGCCTCCGGTTTCGTTAAGACCCAGAACGGACTTGTAAATGGACTGTGTGTCTGACATCGGATTTCATTCTGTGTGACTGATATCGGTTGCATAGAATGGTTTGCCTGTGTGGCATGCTAAGATGCAAATGATCAAGGCTTCTGTTGAAGAGCAAAGTCTTGTGGTTGATGATCAAAGAACGGCCTTTGTGGCGTAGCTTTGTGTAGCGTTGATTCGCGAGCCTCACACCCCGGGGTGAACCAAAAACGGGAGACGGACCTCAGGGAGGACATGCGTTTTCTTCTAGCTAAAAGTGGCGTCAGTGGTTTTACATGCCCTGACGAGTTTGACTTATGTGGTTGTTGCTGCTGCGAGGCGCCTCGGTTTGATCGGACGATCCGGGTCCGATGGAGTCATTTAGTTGGCTCACCTACACCCCAAAGGGCGGGGAAACGTAGTGTTCAGGCATTTTAATCCACATCGGTGGACTGGCCCTGTCGCTCCAAGGGACGATGCATTCTGTTCCTGAGACACGGGCTAGAGCGTCTCGAATCGGTTGAGGACTATCTTTTGCCTCGGTTCATAGATGGGAATCCAACTTCCAATACGTGACATTTCGGTTTTAGTTGTAATCCTATATATGGCGACATAGTGGGATGGGGCGCTTATGCCGTCTATGATTGATACTTATGATTTGAAGTTGTTTTATACACTATGTACTTATAATAGTATCAAATGATTTGTTTTAAATGTATCAAGCATTCTTGGCTATTATAAGGTAAAAACCCTATTCTTCAGCTTGCGTTGCATTGTGTGATGGGAACTGGGTCTTATAATAGCTTCATTGTTCTTTATTTAGCATTGCGCTGTTGTTTTATGCAGCGGTATTCTTGGGAGGAAACCCGTTCCGTGTTATACGGTGTGGTCCCTTGATTTACCTAGCTTTAAAATAAAGATAAATAACTGTTTTAGTTCTCACACCAGTCCCATGACTGACCTGGAGTTTATTGTTTTAACCTAAACTCTGGGTGCCCTTATTTTGACACGGGCAGCTAGTAGTTTTGGTTTTGCAGATTTATATTCACAGGATCCTGATTTATAGCTGGAATGATATCCGGAAAGCTTTGTATCCGTATATCTCTTCTTGTTGTATATTGTATTATTTTCTGCTGCTATGTAATTTATTGTAATCTCTGATAATTTGTGTTGTATATTATTTGTTTATATTCTGTATATTCTTGTATTCTGATGAATTGTTGTAATTAACAATGAAATGTTCTTCCGTTTGCGTTCTATTTTGTCGTGTTCTCAAAATAATTCGTTCTTTCTCTTCTCTTCAGAGACCGGGGAAGTTCGAGTCGTCTCATTCGGCTAATAAAAATCTCATACCCATATATAATATAAACTTATACCTTTTTGTCGGGCATATCATTATATCCTTTAAATCTGCTGCTAATCCAGCATATATCAATGTCATCCCAATCAAACTCCAATCACTTTTATCTCCAACGCAACCATTCGCTTATACATAAGTCGAATTTCATTTCAAACCAAAGTTCCGTTCTCGATTTTCAATTTCTTAACTTATAATCCAATACCATTTCGGATTCCTTTCTCACAATTCAAAATCTTATTCTACTTGATGTACTATATTCCAATTCAATTTGCCACTTAGCTTGCTTTAATTCAATTTCTATTTGCTTTCGCAAATTCCTTTTTAAATTTGTTTTAATTCAAACAAATATTCTTCTGGGAGTTTTTAAATATCTTAGCTTTTCAAAAATCAAATATTATTTTTCAGAATTCAAAACAACTTGTTTTCTCAAAACAATTCAAAAACACAAAATCCTTGGTTGTAATCTGTCACTTAGCAACTCGAAAATGAACACTGATGATGTAGCTGTCATCGTTAGAGTTTATTTTCCAGCGATCGAAGTGAGTTCAATACTATATCACTTTTCAAAACTCATTCTTTAAGCACTTCCACTTTGAAATATATTTCAAAATACCATTCACACTGCTTGTAAAACAATTTAAAATCTTCTAGGATTTTAAAATTCATATATACTTAGTTAAATTCCATTTACAAACAATTATTCCAATTTTAGGAAATTTTAATTCCAATTCTAATTCTAAATTCAGATTTACTTCATCTTATTTCATGTATTATATTCATATGAATTCTGATTGGCTATTTACATAACCACTCCAATTATAATCTTACTCGATTATAATAACAACCAATATATTATAATTCCAATATATATATATATATATATATATATATATATCTTCCCTATATCAAAATATACTTTGGGTAAAATTATTTCATTTACCCTCCTTTCAAAACATACCATGTCAGTTCATCGTATTCGAGTGTTTATAAACCCCTACCGATATAGTGGATCAAACTGATCGACCAGAATTCACAAACTACTCAACCAATAAATCTCCACAATGTAAAACCATTTTATATTGAATAACACATACGTTCATTCGTATATATACACTCAACTCAGTCTAGGGTATTACTAACCCTATCTCTACTGAGTTACGTCACAGAGCCAAGGTAATTACTTAACCTTAAGCTCTGATACCACTGTAACGACCCGAGGTTTTTACGATCCTGGATATCGGCATACAACACTATGTCGACTATTCAAGCATCAGAAATACCGGATAGTCCATGAAAGAAATTAGAATGTGAGAATAAATAAGATAGAAACTTGGAATAGAAGAAAAAGAACAACACAACATCAGAGTAACCTGAACCTCACAACGGAATGAATAACATATAATATATAACATAACTTTGAAATATAAATCTGTACTTGAATATACATATCATTTCCAAAGTACAACACTTACAACATAGCGGAAATAACCATAGCTATATAATTCTGAAGCCTCCTGCTCCAGCTCTCCAAATATATCTGTAAATCCCGACTACTTGACTGCTCGTAAAAAATTGGGCACCCAAGAGTTAAGGAAAATAAAACAAAATAAACTCCTGGTCAGTCATGTGACTGGTGTGAGTAAACTCAAATCATTTGTTTAACTTTAAAAATCCTTTCAAAAGAAAGAATAATCGTAAGACCGATCCACACATAAACACGGACCGTTTTTACCTTACGATAACCCAAATCATTTATCGAAAAATAATATTGTTATGATATTATAATAGTTCTAACACAAGTAATATCAATTTAGTAGAAACGCTTACATCTAACGTTCTACATATATAATATACAATCGAAATCGCGGGCTCTTGTTTGGGGAATTGATTCCAACTATGACAAGGTATGGATCCACCTTCCGCTCAGTGTACTCTAGAAGCGATACACTGGAGTTCAACAAGAACATCTTGCATCTCGGCCACACATGACCGACCACTCATTTCTCTTGAGTGTATCGAATATATTGTCACATTACAGTTGGTAAACCAACATAACCATTCCCGAGAGATACAGAATTGAAAGAAGTAACAAATATGATTATTCTCTAGATGGTGACAATATACCCTAATTGGTTGTGAACCACTTAGCCATGCTGCCTACTCGATTTCTGTCATTTCCCAATTGATGAGGCTCGAGGTCAAAGCATATCTTTTAACAGATACATCCTCCATTTACTTCGAATGTCACATCGCCATACCCGCCAAATAACAAATTGATTTCCCCAAAAATACCACAGGTATAAGCTAAGTGAAACGAATTCCTCCGCCACCAACGTAAATACGTTTGAAACGATCAACTACGTGATCTACCAGATATAATCTTTCAAACATTCGTCCATTCAAGTTGTCCTGGGACTGGACAAACCGAAGGCACTATTCCGTACAACCATCCTAGGCAATCTCCACCTATGACTTATACAACAGCCCTTGCACTTTACTCCGTCTTCAATTTGTCTTCGATCTATCTGATTCAAAATGCTAACGCCTATATGGAGTGGTCCTTTGGAAAAGAATCCAACCGGTCTCTCCGTATTGACGATGGAAAAATGGTCAAAACTTTGATAGTCTGTGATTTAACTATCAAAGAAAAACACGTGTGCAAACAACGATATTATTTCCAAATGGAAATTTTATCGATCAATCATCATTTAACATTTATCTCCTTAGTTCATTAATTTACTTATCTCCTGTTTCCATATATTCTAAATTCTTATTTTCTATTATCAGAAAACATTTCTGATTCTTATTTGAAAACATTCCCAAAACTCCTTCACTGGATTTAAACTGATGTTTAAATCAAACATCGCCATGCCAACTCAAACCATTTCACTCATTAACTAAATTCACTTAACCATCGTTCACTATCAAACCTTACCATTCCTTAGTTTAGAAGGAAGTCAATCAAGTTGGGGTATAATTACCTCTCGGACCTTAACTGAACAACGTTTTAACTTCGAAATAGTCAAAGTTTATCCTTTAAATCTTTAACAAACTTCCATATGTAACTCTCTTTCGAATAAATATCTATTCGATAACTCTTTCCTTCGAATAAACTATATTTGATAATCTTTCTTCTTCGAATAACCTATATTCGAATTACTCTATTCAATTGACACTATTCGATTAACTCTAATTGATTTACTCTTATCAGTTAGCCCTATCTGATTAACTCAATTTTATTAACTCTATTCGATTAACTCTATTGGATTAACTCTATTTGATTTACCCTACTGGATTAACTCTATTCAATTAACTCTATCTAATTTACTCTTATCAATTAACTCCTTTTGAATACTATATTCGATTAACTCCTTTCGAATAACCCATATTCGATTAACTCCTTTCAAATAAACTATATTCGATTAACTCCTTTTGAATAACTAATATTCGATTAACTCCTTTCGAATAACTAATATTTGAAAATTTGTTTCTCTGTTCGAATAAACTATATTCGATTAATTCTCTTATTTGAATAACCTTATTCGATAACTCTTTCTTCGAATAAACTATATTAGAATAACTCTAACCCGGCTAACTCTAATTCAATTAACTCTATTCGAATAACAAATATTCGACTAACTCTTGTTTGATTAACTCTATTCGAATAACTCTAGTTCGATTTAACTCTAATCGATTAACTCTAACTGATTAACTCTAACTGGTTAACTCTAACTCTAATCGATTAACTCTAACTCTAATCGATTAACTCCTCTAACTCGTTTTGATTAACTCCTTTGATTAACTCTACGTCCATATTCAGTTTCAAATATCGATGTTGAAATCGATTCTTACTTCTCTATACAAACCCTAACTTATATATTCTATTTATCTAATGATAAATATTTTATTTTATTTATAAAATTTTATTTATAAATTAATCTTATCAATCTATTGGTTACAACAGATTCTATTTATAATCTTTGCTTTAAATCCATATCATGTTATACCCATGTGCGAAGCACGGGTCTAAACTTTCCTGATGTAAAATTCTATTAATTTGCCAAATATTTCCTTATATGACATTCTTTTTCATTTCCCAATAAATCCCTTTTATAACTCTATTTATTTTCTAAATAAACATTTCATTTTTATAACTCTATTTATTTTCTAAATAAACATTTCCTTTTTATAACTCTATTTATAAATGTTTTACCAATATTTCTCTTTCTATTTTATTTGTAAATGTTTACAAATATTTCTCTTTAAAATATTTCTCTTTCTATTTGATTTGTAAATGTTTTACAAATATTTATCTTTCTATTTGTTTTACAAATATTTCCCTTTTATATTTTTTTTACAAATATTTTCCTTTTATATTTGTTATACAAATATTTTTCTTTATATTTGTTTTACAAATAATTTCTTTTTCAAAATCCCTTGATTTTATAAATATTCCTTTATATAAAATCCTTTGATTTTATAAATAATCTATTTCAATATACAGTTTGAAATCTTCCTTATATATAAAATCTTTCGATTTTATATAATATTTATTTCAATATAGTTATTGAAATTTTCCTTTTTCATCCTAGGGTTTTCTTACGTTATTTAAAATACCAAACAACAGTGATCGATATCATTCAAACACACATAATCAACAATATATTATATATCACATCATATATCACAATATATGAAACAAAACAGTATTTTATATATTGAGGAACCCAAGTGGGTCCCTCCAACCTGTTTTCTTGCATCACAGATGTTAAACAATATAATTAACATCGACTTCATTTCACTATGAAATATTCTGCTAAACAGAATCAATATTTGATTAACGATTTATATATATCGTTATCTATAATTTCAACCAATACATAAGCAATTCAACCAAACAGTTAACACACATCAATCAACAGATAATTATCAGTTCTAATAATACATTATAAAAATATAACTGTTCAGAATTGGTGAGTTTTACTCACATTTCGCGTTAACCGTTAAATAACGATTTGCGTCTATTGATTCAGATGGACAATTTATTTTGCAATAAATTGTAACGAGCTTCGATTCACTCCTAGTCAGTTCCATGTTGTAATGTCCGTCCCTACGATCCCAACGGATCTGACCGTTCGTAAAACCGACACTATATTGACGAGATATTGCGTTTATAAATTAATACACTAAAATATGAATTCAAATTAACTAAATAAAAGTTTAGTGGGCCTTTACCCCTATAAATCACCAACGGCCCATCCTCTATTGTGAAAAACTCAAACCGAATAACCTTCTTCCCCAAATCCCTATCTCCAGTACAAAAAAACCCATCCACCTGGGTGCACTATTTCCACTGACACGGAGCTAGACTCCACTGTTCTTCAAACCGACGATGCCATTACGTCTCCCTCCTCAATCCGCAAATGTTGACCCCCTTCACCACTACTCCGCCCCCCTGTGATGGAATTTGACACTACGCCTCCCCCTGTAACTCACGCTACAGGGTCCGAAACATTTTGTTTTGAAATTCTTCCAAACTCTGCCGATCAACTCCCTGTGTCGCCCCGAGTCCCTCTATGCCATCAACTTCACCTCCAAGCCTCCCCATCGTGAAACCGACCCTAGCCCTAGCTTCACGGGTTCGAGTTCGAACCACAGATATTCATGCCGCGCCAAAAACTGTGTGAACAGATGTGAAGCTCCAGTGTATACGAGGTCAACGGATCCAACGACGCCTGATTTCATGGAGTAATGGATTTTATATAATTTCTTGAATCATTTGAGAAGGAGGCGGCCTCCTTTCGTGTGGATTTTCCATCTAAGTGTATGTGTATATATATATATATAGTGTAGTTGTTGCTATTGGTGGTTGATTAGATTACACGGCGTATATAAAACTTAACCATGAAACAATCCCAGTGGATTAAAAATACGTGGACGGATCTCTGTCGTGATAGATATTGGTAGCTGGCCGATTAGAGACCGTAGGTTGAAACTTAAGCGTGAAGTAATACGCTGGAGAAAACGTGACCAAATCTAATGTTTACTTATCCTTATTTTATTTTATGGTTTAACAGACCGTTACGTAAAACTCTTTTCGTTTGTGGACCTCTATCTACAAGAATAAAAATACCGTTATGACAAGCAAGGTGTCATGATCTCAAAAATATAAAAATATCGGTAGGTTAACTCATATTGTGAAACCCCAAAATATTGATATAGGGTGCAAAATACTCCAAATAAAAAGTTACATATTTAATTAATTAAAAATTACAGTAAAATTCTAAAAATTAAATTATAACTACGTCTCAAAGGATTTATTTAAATTCGATACCAATATTTAAATATAATTAAATATATCGTTATGGCTCAAAGTGATTTCATAGCGACTATTTGAAAAGTTGATTTGGCCATAACTCAATATCTGCACAATGAAATCCCGATTTTTCTCTTCCATTAGAAAAATATACTTCCCCAGCTCCGAATGTTTCTTATTTCATAGAAATCCGATTTAAAACGGACCATGTATATTCAGTTGAAGTTCAAATCGCCAAATAGCGAACTGCCACGCCACTTCAAGCTCGAATTTAATTATAATAATACTATACATTCAAATTGTCGTTCAAATAATATATTCGTCATTCTAATTCAATTCTAAGATGAATTAAATACTTTGAGTTGTCCAATTCACATTATATTGTCAATTCACTATTTCTGATTATTTCAGAAATTAAATATATTATTCTATTATTTATATTAATTAAATATTCAATATAATTTAACTAAACAACATTTAAACTACTAAACCATTATTTTAAATAATTAAATAAATAAATTATTTGACCGTAAAATACGGGTCGTTACAGTAATCGTCCCGATGCTTCAGCTCGTTGTAACACTTGTCTTAGTGGTTGATCCGTGTATATAACTATTGGATGAGCTTGGAGATAATGACAGAGCTTTCGGGATGCAATCAAGAGATTATAAGCAAGTTTTTCTATTTTCAGATAATTTCGTTCTGCCGCTACCAACTTCTTACTTACGTAGTACACTGGCCTTTGAATCTTGTCTTCTTCATGCACTAAAGTTGTGTTGACAGCATGAGATGACACTGCCAAATATACGAATAGATCCTCATAATCCACTGACTTCGACAGTATTAGGGGCTTCTCTAACAAGTTCAACAATTCTTGGAAGGCCTCTACACAGTCAGGGGTCCATTCGAAATTACGTTTCCCTTGTTTAATTAAATCAAAGAACGGAACGCACTTGTCCATGTCTTTGGAAATGAATCTACTCAATGCCGCAACTTTCCCAGCTAAGCTTTGAACGTCTCTAATCTTCTGTGGTTCCTCTATGTTCCTGATTGCTGCTGTTTGGTCAGGATTAATCTCGATTCCTCGAGAACTCACAATGAAACCAAGGAATTTCCCTAATGCAACCCCAAATGAGAATTTTAAGGGGTTCAGTTTTATCTCGTACCTCCGCAAAATGTCAAAAATTTCCGCCAAATCTTTCGTATGATCGGAAGACTGCCTAGACTACACAAGCATGTCATCTACATAGACTTCCACTGATCTGATTATAGAACATTCGGTTTACCAAGCGCTAGTATGTGGCTTCGGCATTCTTTAGTCCAAGTGTCATGACCACATAGCAGTATAATCCTAGATTCATGATAAAACTTGTATGCTCTTGATCTGGTATATGCATGGGAATTTGGTTATATCCTGAGTACGCGTCCATGAAGGAGAGAAGTTCGTGTCCGGCTGTTGAGTCCACCAGTTGATCAATCCTAGGAAGTGGGAAGCTATCTTTTGGATAAGTTTTGTTCAAATCGGAAAAGTCAATGCACGTCCGCCATTTTCCATTTGATTTTTTTAACCAAGACGGGATTCGATATCCAGTCGGGATATGTTGAATCTCTAATAAACCCGTTGTTCTTTAATTTCTCTATTTCTTCCTTAAGGCTGCTGACCTTTTCGGGCCCAACATACGTCTTTTTTGCTTGACTGGAGGATGGTTTAGATTTAAACTTAGCGAATGGCTCATAACCGCGGAAGAAATTCCATACATGTCTGCATGAGTCCAAGCAAACACATCGAGGTTTGTTCTCAAAAAATCTACCAATTCTTTAACCTGGAAAGAATACAAATGAGACCCAATCTTCAAGACCTTTGTCGGGTCATCGTTATCGATTGGGATATCGATAGTCACCTCATTGAGTGTCGCCTTTATAGTTCCTAGTTCCTAGTTCTTCGTCTTCCCTAGGATCGATATCTTTGGGAATTTCGTTAGGCGATTCCCTAAGAGGTATAGTCTTTAGCTGCTATGCTGAATTCTCCTTAATAGGAGAGGAAGTGTCTTTAGGTTCTATGTTTAACCCTTTTAGCAACATCTTCAATTATACCATGTAGAAAGATCGTCCGGTGGCTTGATCACCTCTCATTACTCCCACACCCGCTTCGATTGGGAATTTCAACAATAGGCACCAGGGCACGATGCAATCCATGAATTCTGCGAGGGTCGGTCGGTATAAAAAGGCATCATAGAGTGAGTCGATGTCTAGAACTACAAATGGGAGGATTCTCACTCTCCGGCGATCTCCTTGTCCTAATGTCACTGACAATTCTACATATCCCATTAGAGCGATCGAGGCCCAACTAAAGCCGCGTATCCATCCCTCACAAGGCTTCAAATCTTTCGCTTCGATTTTCATATGATCGAATGCTTTCTTAAAGAGAATATTAAACGAACTCCCATTATCCACTAATACCTTATGAACTAGAGACCGATAGTGTTAGTGATCACCAATAGGTCCTCGATAAGCGATTGAACTCTAGTATCATCTCTGTCACGAAATATGACATCATCTGACATCGTTTTCTGTTGCTTCACTGAGGGGTTATCTTCGAAGTTACTGCATTCTCCCACATCGAAGTGCTTGGCCGCATTAACATGTTGGTCCATTGCCCTATATCTATGGCCAACTAGATGGGCCCCCTGCTACAGTATTGATGACGATTCCTTTTCCTTTTTGTTGAGCTGTGGGTTTACGAGCAAACTGACTTTGATTCAGGGCTTGCCCTCCTTGCCCCTATCTCTTGGGGCAACCTTATATTCATCTAACATTCCTTCCCGCAATAGTTTTTAACGATGTCCCTTAAATTCCGACACTCATTAGTAGAGCGACCGTGGGTTCCATGAAACAGACAAAATTTTACGGTTGCAAGCTCCTTCTCAGTGGAGTCTCTGAGAGGAGGCTTCTTATACTGCAAGACATTGCAAGTATCTAAGTAGACATTTTCCAATATATCGTTCAATGGTTTGTAGTTTTCAAAAGTTTGGAATCAAGGCCTTTTTCCGGAGTTGTTTCCACGGTTCCTATTTCTTTTATTGTCGTTTCCATTCTTGTTTCCATTTCCTTCATTTTTGTTGCCAACATTTACCTCGACCTTCCCCGAACTGCTCTCGGACTATTTCACAACAACATTACTTTCGATATCTTCTTTTGAAGCTCCGTCAGACTTTCTTTTTTGACTAGCGTATATTTCCTACCATCATAAGCGAATATTTGCCTTTCCATAGAATGCCTCCCTTGTCAATGGAGGTTTTCCCGCTAGATATCCTCCAAATTCAATATCTAGATCGACCCCATCTATTAACGCCATCAAAATGGTTGGTTCGTGGGGATCGCTAATTTCAGTAACTGCTAAGTTGAAGCGGTCCAAGTATAACTTCAGAGACTCTTCAGGGGCTTGTTTGATTCTAGACAGTTCAAATTTTAGGCATGGAGCTGGAATTGCTTCATAAAACGCTCGATTAGTTCTTTGAAGCTCGACACCGATTGTGGGGGAAGTCGAGTAAACCACATTAATGCAACATCTTCTAAGATACATCCGGAAGGCTTTGCATTATACAGTGTCAGGTGCGGTTGCTGCATTCATATACCATGCATACCTCATCAGGTGTTGTCCTGGATCTATTCTCCCGGCATATTGGTCCATCTATGTCAAGTTGAATAGTCGAGGGAATTGGAAGTCCAAAATGTTGTCGGTGAATGCGGTGTGACTACGCTCGATACCCCAGCCCTCATTAGTATACCGGTGACTATCAGCCATGATTTGACGCACCACTGCTTCTACTTCTGCATTTGTTAGTGCAGCTTCTGGATCTACACTTCTATCTCTTCTAACACGTCTAGCGCTTACTTCAGGCGATGCCCTTTGGTTTTGATTGATGGTTGAATTTCCTCGCCCCCTGCGGTTCTGGTCATTCAAGGTACGAACGGGCTGAAGAAGCTGCCCCGGAGTAGGATTAGTAATGTTCGAATCCCTGGGAAGGACGCGTGATCCTCGCATCGGTAACAACATTGGTTCTCTCAAACTTGGATCATCAGGCCCTAGAACGCAGGACGCGTCCTCACGGGATCCCAAATATCCAAATGGCAACTGGTTTAGATTCTCGGGCCCTTCAAATAGCCTCCTTTCATGCGGATATTCTTCGTTTGAAGATGATGAATGACCCGTAGTTGGATGATAAGTAGGAAAGGAAACTTTTTATTTATGAAGCTCACTTATCTCCTTGCTCATAACTTTCATGTTCTCCCTCATAAGAACACTATCACATTTATGATCCTCCAAAGCATCGCTAGTGCCCTAAAGCATATCAAGAAAGCACGAAAAATCTCAGTGTGTGACGAGCACAGAGGGAGTAGGCTGATCACTAGTTGTCGCGGCTGGTATCGGAGCATCGATAGGAGCTCGAGTAGAAGTACCAACATCTGCCACATTCGAATCGAATCAGACCATGGTTGTAGAACCGGATTAGTTCAGAGGGGGGTGTGAGCAACATCAGGGACACCGATTCGGTTTGGATTCACATCGTCCATCCAGTTGGGTTTTCATTCTCCATTCGGTTCGGAGCTTCGGGATCGGGCTAGTTTGCTCCTGAGCTTTGTCCCCGCTACCTAGTCACAACCATGGCCTGCTGATCTTCGCTTGCCTCATTTTCCTTAGTACTTTGCACTTCTTTTCCTTTCCCTTTAGCCATAATATCCAATTCTTTAAAGACTAGTCAGATAGTGTCCGAGAATACTGAAGAAAGTGGATTAACTTCTTTGAACTTAAGGGTCCAAATAGTAGAACGATAATCCAAAATGCTGAGAATTCAAAACTTCTCAGTGAAAGCTACAAAATGTTAGATCAAAAAATGGTTCTAACACCCAATTCAATGATAATTAAAAGAGAAAAACAGAGAGAACACATGATTTATAGTGGTTCGAAGTTAAAGAGCCTACGTCCACTTTATACTTAGTTGATTGATGATTAGAGTAAAAATACAATGCTTATCTTCACTCAATCTCACTCTTACAATGAATAATTTCACTCATTTTTTGCTGAAATAAGCTTAAAAGTTAGTGATGATCTGAATAAAGTGATGAAATTCGGTGGTAGTGAGAGTTAGAGCCAACAATTTGTCCAAAGATCCCTTCAAATGGCGCTTTGAGGAGTATCTATATGAAGTAATTCAACCCGGATCGGTGGCACGTGGCGTTCATCCCATCCGGTTCGGAATTAAAGACCTGGAGATTATGACAACGCATTGAGATCGTGGGTTAGTAGGGAGAAACCGCTCCACATATTCAGCAGATCGTGTATTGTTAACGCAACGTCCCTGATTCACGGTTTGGATCAAATGGTCAAATGGGGGGTTCGGATCGGTGAGCCCCAAACCGATCCGGTTATGCCTCCTTTTCTCACCTTCTGGACTGCTTGCCTTAAAAATGAGTGGGTTTGGTTCAGAAGTATCCGATTTGATCCGAATTCTTGCTGGTGATTATTCCTTTAAACCTATTCGTTGAGCAGTTCTCTTAGCTTTTGTAGCCCAATCACAAAGCGGGCTAGCAATAAGATAGAAAAATTAGAATAGATATAAGATATAATTGAACAACAACACAGAATCTCACAACGGAATGAATAAATATATTGTATAACATAACTTTTGAAATTACAAAACTGTATCTTTACTTACATAGATCATCAGAATACATTACATATACAACACAACGGAAAGAAATCTATATATCTATCGTTGAAGCTTCCTGCTTCAATCTCCTCTAGAATATCTGTAAAATCCTGAACTAATTGACTGCTTGTACAAATTTGGGCACCAAAATTTCTGGGAAAATATAGAAAAATAAACTCTGGTCAGTCATTGGAATGGTGTAAGTAACGGATATCTCATAAGACCACGCCGTATAACACGGAACGGGTTTTTCCCTTATGAGAATCCAAAACACTTGGTTTACCTTTCAAAATCATTTTGAAAGAAAAGATAATCGTAAGACCGATCGACACATAAACATGGATGGTTTTTACAGTACGATAACACAAAACATTTTTATATCAAAACTCTTATGATATTATAGTAGTGTCTAAATCAAATAAATAACAATCTAGCAGAATGCTTGCATCTTACGCTCTACATACATAATATACAATAAAAACCATGGGCACTTATTGGATAATGGATTACCAACTATGACAAGGTATGGAACCATCTTCCGATATTGTATCTCTAGAGAGGAATACACTGGGTTCAACAAGAACATCTTGCAATCTAGCCACACATGATGGACCACTCATTTCGCTTGAGTGTATCAAATGTATTATCACAAATGATATGGAGCTATCCACCGTTTCCCGGAAGGGACAACATCGATAGAAATAAGAAGCAAGGAAATTATCTCTAGATAGGTGACAATACACCCTAATTGAGACCAACCCACTTAGCCATGCTGCTTGCCTGATTTTTGTCATTTCCCGATTATGAAGCTTGAGGCCACGCTTACCTTTAGATATAACATGTCTTTATTCACTTTGAATGCTACATCGTCAAACCTGCCAATATTACAAATTGATTTCCACCGTACCACGAGTATAAAGCTAAGAGAAACGAATTCCTCCGCCATAATGGTAGTTTGAAGAGATCAATCATATGATCTGCTAGGCTTACTCCGTTAGACATTCATCCGTACAAGTTGCTCTGGGACTGGACAAGCCGAAGGCACTGTCCTGTAAATCCATTTTAGGCAATTTCTATCTAGGATTAACAAAACATCCCTTGTATAAACTCAGTCTTTAATGGTCTTCAATAATCTCTTACTCGCAACATATATCGAATCAAAGTGGAATTTTGTAACACCCCACATCCATTAATGTCACTCACAAAGGGAATGCATTAACTTCTATGGAGCGTTTTAAGTGTGTATAGAACAGAAACTTAACAACAAGACAGATATAAACTGTACTTAAAAATTTAAAACTTTATTCATTGCAGCGGTAAACACATAAGTTTGATTACATCATCAAAAACCAAATACTAGAGTCAAAGTACATAATATCCATCTTGACTAAATCAGAGTACATAAATTGAAACACAATACCCCAACATAAAGTAGCCATAAATAAGATAGGCTGAACTTTTACTTCGGTGATCCAAGCAACTTCTAAAAGTAAGAGATACAGCTGTCCAGATCAAGCTCCATTAGTGCTAGTTCCACCCTGAGCACCTGGGGGGAAAGGAAGAAAAGTGGTGGAAGCAAAGGGGTCAGACATAAAGCCTGGTGAGTACAATAACTTTAACAATATAATTATCAAGATAACTAGGCTAAGGCATAAGCTGAAAAATAAGGAAATGACTGTGAACAAATGGGTATGGCAGAGCAAACAAAAGGAAATAAGATGAACAAAGATAATGTTGAAGGCACACCGAGTCACTATAAGATAATTACTACACTGCACCACACCAAACACCCTAAAAGTTGATCCCGCCTACAGAACTTATTAATGATAATGGTAGTTTCATGTACCCCTAGCTGCCTTCATAGGTACCGCCTACCCCTATCTCCACTAGGTGTACCCACTACCCTCATGCGATCGGCTCCCTAACTCGTAGATACCCGTGTTGGTCCCATAGTGGGGTGTATCACTCCCCAAAGTGGCAACCCGATACCACCAACGATGCATGGCTTATACCTACACGATGCAACAACGTCTTACCTACCAGCCCGGGTTCACACACGCACATGACCCTGTTGGACTTGCGTTGCCACCGTTAACCCGTTTTGGCCTCTTACAGTCAAGCCCAGTATGCGTGTCCCGACCTCGACTTGGGTCGAGCCCACAAAGATACTTATGGGTTACTGGTTGAAACGGCCCCCCATTACTTGACACAAGCTATCCACCTAAGCTTGGTCCCCTCTAGTCTAGCCCACTTAACCCTCTTATTATTCATGTCCACTTACATGTTTCAATTTTGGTTAAGTGTTTCTAATCGTATTTCACAAGCCACCCAAGGCACTCACTTAACCTCCATGTCCCACCACATATTTATCTGGTTAAGTGTTTCTTAATTTATTAACACCGTAACCTTGTAAAGACCTCCCACATTAGACCGACATTTGTGGCAGCTGGATTTGTCGGGCGGGCCCAGGCAGTCTTACACCACAAACGAGCCTATCCTCGTGTCTCTACAACTGTTACGCATTTAATTCATGCCCTTGACCTCTCATACTAGACTGGCATTTATGGCTGCTGGATTTGCCGGGCGGGTCCGGGCAGTCTTACACCACAAAAGAGCCTAACCTCGTGTCTTAGGCGATTAATTACACATAATTAATTATCCCCAATTTGAATTAACACCCCTATTCAAATTGTCAATCAATTCCAAATATACTTATGTCCATTATTGACTCAATTATGTCCATAAATGCCATTTTTTCCAATTAATGTCTTAAATTAAAATAAATTAATTATATGCCTTTTAAGGCATTTATGCCAATTCTCAATATTAAATCTTTTAATATTATCCCATTGCCCCACGTTGTACGTTTGTTCGTTTAATGTGAAATATGCATTAGACTCGAATAGTCTAACTTATGGAATAAAGAGAAAACATCATAACATGCATAGAATAAAAGCTAGATCTAAACATAAGGGGTGAACTTGCATGTGTGAATAAGGTTTTTCATCTAAAACTTACATAGACCGAAGTCACAAACTTGCATAAAACTATATATGTCATAGATCTAGATTTAAAGGTTTAAACTTGTATAGGCAATAGTCGCAAACTTGCATAAACTATGTATGTCATAGATCTAATCATAAGGTGTAAACTTGCATAGGCAATGGTCACAAACTTACATTACATGATTCATACTCCAAACATATATATACTTGCATATGTGATTTATGAAAAATAAACTATGGTGTAAACTTGCATCTAACTCACACATGTCATAGCCTAACTTTAGATCCAATTTACACATAAAATAGATGTCATGAAACATGTAAGGTTGTATATGATTCATATCTAAATTAACATCTAAACTTGCATACATACATATGATTTAACATATGAATTAGTTCCTCAAACATAACCAAACTTAGCATATGAAGCATCATTATGAATTAATTGTACATAAGCCAACAATTAACATAGATTTACAACATAAATAATAACATCATAGATTTACAACATAGATAATAACATCATAGATTTACAACATAGATAATAACATAACGGTCATTGATTCACAACATAACCATATAACCTAAATCATATCTCAACCCAATTAAATTGTTAATTATCTTATTAAAGAAATCGAGCTCACAACTCAAAGATGGCCTTGAGTTCTGGAATCTGAGTTCTGAAATTGATTTAGCTCGCCTATGTAGTAGATTCGTTATTGTTTAGATTAGAGTTGAATAGAATTGAGTTGATTAGCTTAGTTTTCCCTCTAGTTGGTGGCAGCTACTCTAGGTTACAAGATGACAACATGACGACCATGATTCCAATTTTTATTTGATTTTAGGGTTTGAGTCTACACATGTTTATATAGAATTTAGGATTAATTTAGGCCCTCCGATCAACCTAGGATTAACCACAACCATTCAGTCAGGATAGGGTGACACCTCAGCCCTAATGACTCATCAAGGAGTCAGAAAGGACTCAGCAATGAGTCACAATATGGATCAGAACACACCAGAAAGCTGTGCAGGCTTTCAGCCCGACCTGGGCGCACTTGGCAGCTGCGCCAGTGCAATTTTTGTACTGGCGCACTTCCCAAGTGCTCCAGTGCATTTATATTTTTTTTTTCTTTCGGGTTTTTCTGCCTAAATTCGTTCGTCCAAATCTCCTTCATACGGTGTCCGTTTTATGCAAACTCGGACTCTATCTCAAGAAAAATTCTGAGATGAACGCAATGGCGCAACCAGTTTCCCTTAATTCCCACATTTGAAATTAAGTATTCTTAAATTTATTTAATTTGATCATTCAAAAATTCGGGGTGTTACATTCTCCCCCTACTTAAAGGATTTTGTCCTCGAAATCTCTAAGTCAAGAAGAACGTATCCTACCATACAATCATCCATCTACTCAACCATCAACCACTAGCAACCATGGTCCTTAAAATATTTCTAATTCTTTTCTTGTACATATGCATAGTGTGTGTATATGTCCGTATACTAATGCAAAATCAGGCGGTCCACTGATTCAGTCGACCTCCTTAATGCAAATAATGATAGTGCCATGTATCCATCATGTATGCAAAGAACCCTATACATATCATTACTACATGTGTGCACAACCATTCATTTAAATGAAGCATCCATATGATACACACATTCAATGTACATTCATTTTTACTAAATACATCCATTTATATGCAATATGCAATATGAAAGTGACTGAGCCGATCTAGTGCCTAACGTGTGTATATATGCATCCACGAGCAACCCCTAGCAAACACTTGCATCCACCATACATAACATGTCTCAAACACATGTTTCGACCATAGGACTACCCTATCTAAAGGTCCAAGGTACTAGCGAGAGGACATACTGAAGATAAAACGAGTACAAGATAAGCGATAAAGGAGAAATTAAAAGACATCCCCTCGAAAAGAAAAGAGTACAATGAACGCATCTTCTCTTCCATCTCCCAAGTAGCGTCGCTCTCATCATCTCCCTATTGCACTCTGACTAGCCTGACCTCTCGATTCCTCAACTTTTTAATCTCCGAACCAAGAATGCACGTGGGAGCTCGTCGAATCGTCGCATCATGCTCTATCTCCACCTCTCTAAGCAAGCTCGGCTCTACACTTTTGTGGTCTCATGCAAGCACTTCCTCAAATGTGATACATGGAATACGTCATGTACACCACTAAGTCTCTCGGGCAACTCCACTCTATACGCCATCTGTCCAATCCTCTCCTTAATAGGAAATGGCCCTACGAACCTTTGTGATAACTTCCCGGCGGACCCAAAGCGAACAACATTCCGTAATGGAGACACCCTGATAAAGACCATGTCCACAATATCAAATTCAAGATCTGTCCTCCTCTTGTCCGCATATGATTTTTGCCTATCTTGCGCCATCTTCATCCTCCTTCGAATCAAATCGATCTTTTCCGAAGTATCTCTAATCATGTCGGGCCCAAGCAAGATCTTATCCGTAGATTCCCACCAACATGTAGGCGAACGAC